>CM069860.1:153695446-155135446 GCA_036172795.1 Pelodytes ibericus | reverse complement strand
TTCTTACAAGTGAGTGTTTTTATAGGAAATATATAGTAAGTAATAAATATAGCCATAACACATGCTACAACACCTATAATTACACTGCAGCCACTTTTCTGTGTAGGGAATAGAGGAAACCATTCACTATTAACATGTACACAGGTGTCTGTACTTGCCCTCCTTTCCCTAGCCCTATCATTATATGCACAACCCCTCTATAAGCCCATCTCCGTCTTTACAATCAGTGCATCTGTAGCAGCTGCTGGTTTAGATGGGTGCTAGCATATCTTTTAGAAGAACTTAGTGGGGCATACATCCTTTTGTAAATAGAGGACCATTAAGCAAAATACCTATTATTAGCAGGAATAATTATGCTCCTTTGCTAAATAGTGCACCAAAGGAGCCTAGTACTTTAAACCAATGTTAATCTTTGGAACTGAATTACCATCTATTCTTTCATCAAAACGAGCGTTAACATGATGTTCTGTATAAAGGTCAATTGTGGGACAAAGTGGTCCAGTCACCATGGAAACCAATGGAATATTCCTGCTGGATAGATCTCTTTTAGAACTTGGTCATAGAAATTACTTTTATACATAACCCATTTTGACTCTTATAGAATACAACAAAATTCACCTTAAATGCAATAAATTATCAATAGTCGTTAAGGTATTATAATAACACCCCCCCCCCCTCCTTTCTCTAATACTATTTACCAGCACGAGCATCCTCTTTCTGGATGGATGCTCTTTGAATGTCTTTTCTATGATCAGAACGTGTTTTGTATCTGTGTGTGACTTAGTAATGAGTAGAAGGGTGTGTACTACTTTTCAAATTACATTTTTTAAAATCTTATATTAAAAGTAAATATAGATTAAGATACAGATAGTTTAACACAAAACATATACATTTTACGACTTCTATCTCGGAATTTATTATTTTTATACGTGACATGAGTACCGAGCTGCGGTGACAGCATATACTGTATTTTTTAAGATAGGGGCCAAGTCAAATCAGCTAATTAGATCTTAAGATTCAGTAGACTTTATTAATATGTCTTGAGTGTCATAGTTCATGAAATATATATGTTCTACAACCGCAGCTGGAGAACAAAAGATCAAAAGTTTGTTAAAAGTGGATTGGTTGAAAACCAGATTGGAAATAACTCAAAAAAATGTCAATTCATCTAATAAGTACTTTAATAAGTTAGAGAACATTTCCCATGACTTTTAAGAATACTTAAAAAAGCATGCTTAATTTAAAGACATATCAATAAACTATATTGGCGTTTTTTAAAATGATACAAAATAATTTATATAATTTAGTATTGACCAAATAGTTGTTTTTTTTTTGGATGAGATAGGAAATCTATCGATTTGAACTGTATAATTGAATAACTGGAATAGAATAAGCGTTTCAAGTCAAACTGTTTGTAGTGGAGCACTCCAATCTCACAGGTCGAACCATTTTAACCCCTTCGTGACCGCTGATGGTCCTGGACCGTCATAGGGAAATCTCCCTTAGTGACTGATGACGGTCCATGACCGTCATGCAGGTCTGATCGCGGTATGCACGCTGGCATACCGCGATCGCGCTAACAAAGACATGGCTGAGTGTCTCGATACCGAGACACTTCAGCCATGTCGGTTGAGGCCCCCCCGGAAACATCCGGGCACTGTGACAGCCAATCCCAGCGCCCGGATGTTAATAGCTGTCAAAGCAGGTGCCTGCTTTGACAGCTATAGTCTCTCCCTGCTCCACGGTGATCGTGGGGCAGGGAGAGACTAAATATAGTGTGTCAAGTCTCCCCCTGGTCCCCCCAGTAACAACCAACCCCCCCCCCCCAAAGGAATTTTTTAATAAAAAAAAAATGTTTTCTTTTTTTTTCATTTTTTTTTCTATTGTGCTAATCCTAACTCTTGGGTTAGGGTTAGAGTTCATCAAAACCCTAATCCTAGAGTTAGAATTAGGGTTTGTACTAACCCTAACCATAGGGTTAAGGTTAGAGTTAAATAAAAATAAAAAAATAAAAAATTAAATAAATAAAAAAATTAAAAATAATAATAATAAATTGTATAAAAATAAGAAGTTATTCCGTAGAGTACCAATGACATGTTATGTCTGTCTGTGGTCCTCTAGAGATATTTTATTTAAAAAAAAAAGACTGCTAGTGGGGCCAGTGCTTTGCATTGGCCCCCAGCAGTAGATAGGGGCCCGCAGCAGCTGGATATATGATCCATGCAGCCGCAGGATAGCAAGGATAGCAAAAATCTGTGCTTCCTACTATAGACTACATTTCCTATTCTGCTACGGTAGCTTTTGGCTGTCTGAGCATGATAGGAAATGTAGTCACAAGCATTACATAACAAATACACGTTTTAAAGCTGCAATAACTGTATCCTAAATTTTGCCCTGTACCTGCCACATAACCCTAGCAAACCTATATAAAGGGGGGTACCGCTATACTCAGGGGAAGTTGCTGAACATATATTGGGGTTTTGTTTGGCAATAAAATAGAACTTCCCCTTTAAATTGATACCTAAGTTTCAAAGTGTGTGGAAATAAAACACACACAGTATTACTACGCCAAAACTTGTCAAATATTGGTGGTACAACGACAGAGTGAAAAGTGTCAGATTACCCCAAGTTGAATGCCCTGGGATGTCTACTTTATAAAAAATGTGTACATGTGGGGGGTTCTTCAGTGATTCATGACCAATATCGGTGTTACAGTGTCACTAACGCTAATTTTTTTAAAAATGGTTTTGAAACAGCTATATGCTACTTGTATTTATTAACCTAAAACATGCAATAAAAGCAAAAAAACATATAAACATTGGGTATTTCTGAACTCAAGATCTATAGTCAAATCTATTTAGCAGGTTTTTTCATTAGTTTTTGGAGCTTAGTAAAAGAATTTACAAAGAAAATCAGGAAAAGTGGTTTTTTTTTAAATTTTAACCATATTTTACAATTTTTTTCACAATACAATAAATGATATGAACAAAATAATGTCATGAAAAGAAAGCCCTTCTTGTCCTGAAAAAAACAATATATAATATTTGTGGGTACAGCAACCGACAAAGAAGAAAATTAAAGCTAAACACAAACACCTCAGAAGTGTTAAAACAGCCTCGGTCACTAACGCACAACATTCCAAAAACAGTCTGGTCATGAAGGGGTTAACATATATATAATCCATACAGCTCAAGACATTTTTGTAGAAAAATGTAACAGGTGCTCTATATCATAAAAAGGACTTGGCCTATGTCCACATAGGCATATAAAAATATGGATCCTCGGAGCACACACTCTTCTGGCTTTATTCGTGAAATAAGGAATTGCAGGGAATTGGCAAGGGACTTTCAACCTTAAGGCTCAATTAGCTAAGTTGGAAAAAAAACTCCAGTTCAGCTGAATTGTAGAATTTTTCCATCTCGGCTACTTTGGCCTTTTTTTTATAATTTTATAATTCCATTGCCAATTCCCTGCAATTCATTCTTTCATGAGTAAAGCCCTAGAAGTCCAATATAGGAATATTAAGTCTTCTTACTTCTTTCCCATCAATATTTTCACGATGGAAAGATTAACCAGGTGCAAGGATGAGGACCCAAAACCTGGAAGTTACTACTGGTGGTTTAGTATATATGAAACACGCTTACACAAATCTGCAATTAGAATGGAACTGCAGCTGTAAAGTATACCTCATTCGTGGAAAAAATAATGCAAAAAGTATATAGTGCAGATGGTACTGTTGGTACAGTTTATGAGCAAATGGAAAGATACTCAGGTTCACTAAAACATAGGTTGTGGCTTTAATGAAATTGAATAAAATAAATAAATATAAACAAATGTCTAAAAACAGTGTTTAAAATGTCCGTTGAGTGATAGTGCTCCATCCTGGATGGTACTGTAGTGGAAATCTGCATGAAGGAACACACTTCTTTATGAAGAGGAAAGCTTGGTGAAGTATCCAGACACTTCTGGCCAAGTTTCAGTTTCGATTTTGCTTGCAATGGATCTCTGACGAGCAGTGACTTCTACCATTTACTTTTGGCTCAGTGCATTCAGGGTGAAACCGTGAAGAACACTCTACAATTGAAATACTTCTCACTGTATCATCCCTCCCTGCCCAGCCTAAACTTGACTTTCCAGTATTTAAGGCTTTAAAATGAATTTGAGTAAATGTGAAGTACATAATACATCACTCCCACCGCAAATTACTGATCTCCTCAAATTAACTTCAAATTCTGCTAGCAGGACCCTAAAGTCCTTGAGCATAAACATAGGATGTGTCAGCAGATAAGAACCATTCGGTCCATCTATTCTGCCCAATTTTCTAAATACTTTTATTTGTCCCCCAGTTCCCTATGTTATATCTAGGATAGCCTTGTGCTTCTCACACCAAATGTAAAATCTCACACGTAATGTAAAATCACAATATAATGCTAAATGATGAAAGTCCATAAACCAACAAATGTCCCCCTGGTCTACATATTACCTATTCTGGTTAGGAAAAATAACTGCCATAACAAAGAACTCCCTCTCAAAACTTCTATACTTATTTCGTACCCTCCCAATAAAAGTAAATAGGATACACATCAACACCATGCAAAGCAACATGCTAGACATCATCTGGGCGCATAAACCCCCCCCCCCCCCCCCGTCTTAATAGGAAAGTACTCTATAGACTCAAACAAACTGGGGATTGACCCAAACATACCGGAGTACTATAGATTAGCCCTATAAACCTGCTTGTCACCACCCCCCCAAACCTTTAAACATCAACCTCACTGGCATGACTTAACACAACCAGTTCATAGGATCTGCTCTTATTCTTCTCATTTTTCTATATCTTAAATACGGAAATAACAGTACATTCAAATATTGTGATTTAGTGGCTGATTGGCAGCACGCGACAACCAGCAACTACTGTGTCTCGCATGTGAGACACAGCAGATAGTAAACCCGTGTGTATCTATTACACATGGAGATACACGTCCGGTTTACATAAAAGTCAGGGGACATGTTTAGTTTAACCCTTGCTTCCGTCGATGAAGCAAGGGTTAAGCAAGGTTTAATGTTCCTTTAAGCCTTACCCATATTATATCCTGGCGTGTTACCTGACATTATATCCTTGCATTTTTTTTTAAACTTTAAGTGTTACATTGCTGTAGCAGGTTCTGCACATAAATAAGTACATTACATTCTTGATAGATGACTAAACCATGTCAGGTATACAGGTCTTACATTTTTAGGCTCACACTGAAGGCCATAGCCATTTTCCAAGACAAAGGTATTTTCCCTTCTGTGCACCTTCTGTGCTCAGGAACAACCATCTGTTATTCTGTGATCATAGCAAGGGAAATCCTTCATAGCAGAAAAATTAAAACACTCCAGACAGCAGGGACGCCCACACAGATGAACAACAAATTTCTTACTTTTTTTTTTATTTGTAATTTGTGTTTACCGTTCCTCTGGTACCAGGCCGAGAGCATTTTGTGAGATTAGAATTGACAGGAGGAGCCTGTCAATTGGTGTCAGGGAGAATTCCAAAGGCTTAAAGCACTGTTTACTTCAGTGTTATTGTAGAAAGTAATTGCGACAAGAAACTGTAACATGTATATGGTTTATGCTATTCATTATTCTGTTGTTCTTTTCTGTTGTTTTTATGACACTGCAATCAAACATGAACAGTATAAAATCATGAAAAAATATCTATTTCTCCAATAAAAAACTTCACTTTTTGATGAATTGCCACCATAACATCATCTAACTGCAACAAATATCACACATTGTCAGGGAAAGTTATTATTTAATCCAACACAGCAGACATTTTTATGCCTTTTCAATATGCAAAACATTATGCAACTAACATGGGTTTCCACGGAAATTTTTCTAGCAGGTAGCAAAATGATTTGCCTCTCTCAGCATCAGAGTTCCCTGTCCTCTTTACTCCCTAGACCCTAGCATGAAGGGTCTAGCTCCTTTCTCCCTCCCCTAGAAACGAAGCATCTCCCCTCTGTTAACTTGTCCTTGTATTCTGCAAACAGCACATACATCTCTTTATGCTGCTGCATGCTGCAGCACTCCTGTAAAGTGTAAAAAAAGTAATCAAAGAAATTGAAGAATGTCAGGGGAATATGTCAATCTCTGATTCAGTAATGTCTTGAAGAAGCCTGATAGGGCGAAACGCGCCACAGTGTAGTGACATTTCATCCGAGGGGATCCTGGGAACACGGAACAGACGCACCAACTTCGTTCTTTCTGTTGATATCAGACGGAGAGTGCACACCGCCTGAACAGTAGAACATCTATCTCGTTTCTCTTATATTACCTTTTGCTTTCTTATTTGTTTTTAATGTAAGCCTCAATATGTATAGGGGCCAATAAATTTTCTACTTTGAACATACTCCACCATATATATATATATATATATATATATATATATATATATATTCTTTCCTAGATTTGTGTCCACTAATATTCCATCTCCTGGACAAACGAGCTGACAACTGCTGAAGTCTGGAATTCCGTTCTTGTACACCTGGGAATGATGGGACTTTAAGTCCAATTGCCTAGCATACTTAGAGACAGTATTTCCGGCTCTATATTATGTGAGTGTGTTTCTTTTGGGGGATAATACACGTTTATTTTGCAAATAAATACCACCCATTGTGCATATATTGTTTCTGTTTTTTTTTATATATTATTCTGGAGGAAAAAGCTGTTCGTGGTATATTCCATCTGGAAGAAAGTCCCCCCTTTTTTTCCTTTCCTTTTTGATAAGTATTTATCTTTTTTTTTAATTTTTTTAGATTATTATTTTTGTCACATATTTTGCACAACACTTTACTATTATTATTTTTTATCACTTTTTTTGTGCTATTCTGGGGGAATTGCACTAGTGTTTGCTGCACATTTATTTATTTTGAACACTTTATAATATAAAATATATCTATTTTTCATATACATTTTGTCACTTATATATAGTGCCTATCACTTTACACTTTTATATTCCACTGTTTGTTTTTTACTCTAGATTCAGGTAACACACCAGGTTTGGGGGATAATGGTGGCCTTGTGGGGCATGTCTCCAGTAATGCACATGTGCTGCATCTGTTTCATAGTATATGTAAATCAACTATACACAGAGCGGCCAGCTTTTTCTTCAAACAAATACTGTCATTGCTATTGCTTCCATAGACATAACATTAGTCTCAAGTCCACTTTTAAAGGTATAACGCCACCCTTACAGGCAGCAACCCTAACTGTGCATTTCCATACAGAGTATAGGGTGCTCAGGTAAAAAAAACTCTTATTTTAACTTAACACAGTCACAAATTTTCTATTCACTAGCTAGAGGGACATTTTAATGAGCAGATTTGGTCATTTGTTACTACTCTGGGTTTGGGACTGGTGAGTTCATCCCTATTACTATACCTAAGTGATTTTCCCATACAACTATGAGAATGTGACATAAGAAAATAAAGGAAAATGTTAAAAAAAATACATTCACTTCCATGCTTGCACTCTCACTGTAAAGCCACCAATATATTGTGCACAACTGTGCTCAGTATTCTAACAAGTGCACCTTAAATATGACTATGTATGTAAAGAATACTAAAAATCCAAAATATCCTATGTACTGTAACAGAAGTGCTAGCATGTGCATAGGTTTAGATAAAATGTGTTTGAAATATTCATGTCATCAGCTAGGGCTTGATATGCAACTTATATATTCCCATTGAAAAGCAGCTCGCATGCATGTCAACCCACAGGTGATCATAAACACCACAAACATATTTATAACACTTTATGCATTTTCTTACAATGGCCTCCTGCCCCCCCATGTCAGCCCTCCCCGCATATAATATTTGAGATGCTACACGGAACTAATATTTTTGGAGTTTTGTGCAAATTCTATACATGAAATTGGTTGTTTATAAGATATTTGCTAGAAGCCTGTGTTTTGAAATTCAGTAAATTGGTCAAATTCCCATAGGAATAGATCTCACACACACAAATAACAAACATCAGACCAGTTTCCCTTCAAAATATGCTCTATTTACCAAAATCCCTGTGCAACTGCAAGAACAATTTCATATGCTCTAATAAACTTCAGTGGTGACCATTATATTTATTTTGGAATGCTGTAAGGAGATTTCATAAGTATCTTTACTATATGCTACTGCAGCCACATTTTATTTATTTTTGGTTTGATGGGCAAATACTTTCTTTCCCACTGAAAACTAGCTTAATTGCATATCCAGTGTGATGTCATGAACAAGAGACTCCACAGACACATTTTAAACACACAGTTCTCTGAATTTAGGCATTTGCTTGCAATTTTGCTAATACAAGATTATTTTCAATATTTTTTATTTTCTATAGTTACAGTAAAAACAATGTTTATGTGGTAGAGACCCAATGCTTCAGGAGTGGAATGGAGACACTGGGACATCTAACTAGGAGGGTATATGACAGGTGAGGGAATACACACTAATAAATGTCACTATTAGTCACAGGGATGTGCGTGTTGGCTTACTTGTAAGCTAAGTCAAAGTTTTAGATTGCTTTATAACGGTGAGACTAGCAATAGAAAGCAGCTCTAAAATAGTTTACACCAGTGCAATAATGCATTGGGTCAGTACAGGGAGTGCAGAATTATTAGGCAAGTTGTATTTTTGAGGATTAATTTTATTATTGAACAACAACCATGTTCTCAATGAACCCAAAAAACTCATTAATATCAAAGCTGAATATTTTTGGAAGTAGTTTTTAGTTTGTTTTTAGTTTTAGCTATTTTAGGGGGATATCTGTGTGTGCAGGTGACTATTACTGTGCATAATTATTAGGCAACTTAACAAAAAACAAATATATACCCATTTCAATTATTTATTTTTACCAGTGAAACCAATATAACATCTCAACATTCACAAATATACATTTCTGACATTCAAAAACAAAACAAAAACAAATCAGTGACCAATATAGCCACCTTTCTTTGCAAGGACACTCAAAAGCCTGCCATCCATGGATTCTGTCAGTGTTTTGATCTGTTCACCATCAACATTGCGTGCAGCAGCAACCACAGCCTCCCAGACACTGTTCAGAGAGGTGTACTGTTTTCCCTCCTTGTAAATCTCACATTTGATGATGGACCACAGGTTCTCAATGGGGTTCAGATCAGGTGAACAAGGAGGCCATGTCATTAGATTTTCTTCTTTTATACCCTTTCTTGCCAGCCACGCTGTGGAGTACTTGGACGCGTGTGATGGAGCATTGTCCTGCATGAAAATCATGTTTTTCTTGAAGGAGGCAGACTTCTTCCTGTACCACTGCTTGAAGAAGGTGTCTTCCAGGAACTGGCAGTAGGACTGGGAGTTGAGCTTGACTCCATCCTCAACCCAAAAAGGCCACACAAGGTCATCTTTGATGATACCAGCCCAAACCAGCACTCCACCTCCACCTTGCTGGCGTCTGAGTCGGACTGGAGCTCTCTGCCCTTTACCAATCCAGCCACGGGCCCATCCATCTGGCCCATCAAGACTCACTCTCATTTCATCAGTCCATAAAACCTTAGAAAAATCAGTCTTGAGATATTTCTTGGCCCAGTCTTGACGTTTCAGCTTGTGTGTCTTGTTCAGTGGTGGTCGTCTTTCAGCCTTTCTTACCTTGGCCATGTCTCTGAGTATTGCACACCTTGTGCTTTTGGGCACTCCAGTGATGTTGCAGCTCTGAAATATGGCCAAACTGGTGGCAAGTGGCATCGTGGCAGCTGCACGCTTGACTTTTCTCAGTTCATGGGCAGTTATTTTGCGCCTTGGTTTTTCCACACGCTTCTTGCGACCCTGTTGACTATTTTGAATGAAACCCTTGATTGTTCGATGATCACGCTTCAGAAGCTTTGCAATTTTAAGAGTGCTGCATCCCTCTGCAAGATATCTCACTATTTTTGACTTTTCTGAGCCTGTCAAGTCCTTCTTTTGATCCATTTTGCCAAAGGAAAGGAAGTTGCCTAATAATTATGCACACCTGAGATAGGGTGTTGATGTCATTAGACCACACCCCTTCTCATTACAGAGATGCACATCACCTAATATGCTTAATTGGTAGTAGGCTTTCGAGCCTATACAGCTTGGAGTAAGACAACATGCATAAAGAGGATGATGTGGTCAAAATACTCATTTGCCTAATAATTCTGCGCTCCCTGTATAGTGCATGCCTTCCAACTGTCCCACTTTGTGCAGGACAGTAGAGGATTTGAGGCTCTGTTCTGCTGAGCTCGACCTTCGTTTCAGCTTTTCAGTTCAGCAGGACAGCAGGATTCGGGACTGCAATCCTGATCTCATGTGTACTGTGCATTCTGTCAGTTTGAATGATAGCACTAAAGTGCATGTGTGGTCCGCTAACACTCAACCTCCCAAGGCCTGCCCCCTAGAGTCCCAGTTCGCCGGGGGAAGAAGTTGGGAGGCACATCCAAACGTTATTGCGCAAAATAGCTACCGTCAATATATAGTTAGCCAGACACCTATAGTGGTACAGTATTGCAGTAAAATAGTTAGACACAAACTGCTGTTGAGTAAACCATAAACAAATGCTGCTCACCTTACTTATCACTCTTCTGTCTGAAGTGAGTATATCAGTAGAAACTAGGGTTATGGAATAAATTAATGGGGAGGGCTAAGCTTTATTTCAATTGAGCATTTAGGGTGGTCACCCATTTAATTTAACACTATTTTTAACAAAGTGTTTGATTAAAGGGCTAGTTCCATCTACACTGCTTGATATTAGGAAAGTTCTACATCATGTATAGGGTTGCCACCTTGGACGTTTTTTACCAGATGCATATACTTTTTGTGTGCTGCCCTGCAGTTTGTAGAAGTCATATGTGACCAGAAGGAAATCAAATTAACTTGATGGACGCAAGTCTTTTTTCAACCTACACTACTATGTAATATGTAATTATGTAATTAACTAATTAACATAAAACAAAAACTGTCTGCGTTTTCACCCTAATAAAGTTGGCAACAATTGTGTAAACATAATATAAACAAGAGATTTTGGTCAAATGCGAGTAACAGAGCCCCGTCATAACCACAGCATTACAAGTAAAAACACCAGGAAGGGAAAATGAAAGTAGGACCAACAGTGCTAGATAACTGCGATGGGGTACCAATTAAAGGTGCATATAACAAGAAGGACAGCAAAGGGTAACCAATATGAAATAACAAAATAATAAACCATAATTATAATAATAATAATAATAATATCCATACCTTCCTGCCACAGACAGAAAGTCACTCACCCCAACAGTTACTAAACATCAGAGGAATTTGAGGAAACTAAACAAATGGCTCACCCTCCGATCGCTAAAGAGGGGATGTCCAGGGAGATTCACTGTGATAGGAGCTATGTGCTGGAAGCTTCCAAGTAGAAGAGGCTGCACTTCCCCAGGCAGATCTCAAGTGGGCTCAGGAAAGCCAAAATAACAAATCATTACATAAAGGATAGAACCACTGTCTGACAGGGCAGGAAAAAAATTACTGAGGTCTGGGGATGACTGGGGGTCTAATTGTATCACCTGTGAGGGAGGAGCTACCCACATATAATGCTGCCATGGATAGCCATGAAAAATACTTTAGTTAAAGAATAACAAAAGTCTTATTGAACCCTCTTTGCTTCGTGTAGCTTTATCAGTGCTCATGCTCATGTGTCAGATCGGTCAGCTGAATTAAGATCTGACCTGTCTACCACCTGACAGAGTGATACAGGGAAAAGAAGGCTCAATTAGGTACTTTATTTGTATTTTTTCATTAAAACATTTCTATTGAAAATACCTCTTCTTGATTAATTCTTTCATTTAAACAGAACTTGTTTTTTTTTTTACTAACTGTTGTGTTTTAAAGGATGTTTGAAGAATAGAGAGTATTTTTAAGTATATAAAATAATACTTTAAGTATTATTCTTTTTTACTCAAATTTCTAAGTGACAGAATAAAAGTTGTCTAAGAAAAAACACACATGGGGGTCATGCTATCAAAAGAGGTAAAAAAAATATTCGCAAACATGACTGTTTTTATTTGCAATTTGTTCGTATTTACTATTTGAGTGTTTAATATTGTGGACATTGCAAAAAGGAGCAAAGCACAAAAAACATTTTGCACATAAAATATATTTGCATTTTTTTAGTATATGCCCCTCTAAATAATTAAAACCTTTTACAGCACCATTAAAACATATTCACATTTTATAAGATTGTGTCACTTTTCTTAAAATATTTATTTTGCCCAAATGAGAATTATGAAACAAGTGTCAGGAAGCTGTTAATTTTAATTGACTTTGATGGACAATGGAGCGAGGGTAACAAGGTTCCCTAAACACAAGACTTAGTAAATGTGGATTCCCAGGATTTTGATTTTGTGCTAGACAGATGAGATAATGAAATAATGATTTTTCTATCTAAATCATTTTTTAAAATTACAGTCACAAGGACAGACAGTGTACAGTAATGAATAATGTCAAAGTCAGAGATACAAACGGATCATAATAAAAACTTGCATGAAAATAATTATGTTGCATTTGTGAAAAGAACCAGTCTGTTGAGATGAAATAGTCGCAAGTATTGAAGGTATTAAACATCACATAACATACATTGATTCAGATCTCAAGAAATCAAGGAATACATGTTTTCTACGGTGCAAATGTTCATCTCATCCTACCAATTAAGTTGATATCCAAGTATTTACTTTTTCTTGCAGATGTTCAGGGTAGTTGAACTTGGATGTTGGTCAAATGTTTAAATCTTGGCATGTCGGATAAACTGAAGTTTTACATTTTTTTAAATCTCTGGAAGTACCCTCTTATCAGATATCATTTTTATTAGATATTGAGTATACCACCGTTTATACAAGCTAAACAACAGCTTTCTGAGTCTTCTTCCTTATTTCTAAGAATATATTAGTAGGATATATTGGGGGCTACTCATTGATGCCGTTAATTAAAAGAAAAGACAAGGTTTTATTACTGTGCATTATTCCCGGAAAGAATAACATGCGATTCAACACAAACACAGTGCCCCGAGTTAAAGCACTACTATGGTGGTAAGGCAATAATGATGTTTTATAAAATTTTGTTACCTGGGGCTGCCCAAATGCCCCCTGGCTCCATCCATAAGACTTCTGGGGCCAGGGGCCCCTGGTCTCCCTAATGATTGTGGTCACTGCCCACCTTCCTGGAACTCAAACAGTTCTTTTCTTTACAGGTATGACCTCTCAATCCTACCTGTTTTTCAGAGTGGTTGGGGTAAGAAATGTTTACCATTACTGTATGTGAATCTCAAACTAGTATGAAATTATGTTTTCACTAGACTGACTTCTTTTATTGGGAGCGTGCAAAGATCCAAATCATGTCAATTCCTAACCTTGGGGTGTTTTTTTTTTTTTATAATTCTTTTTATTTCACATTTTTTTTTATTTATAACTTATATAATATTCTATTCAAGTTATTATTATTACATTATATATTTAAAAAAATAATAAGTATACATTACAATGTCATATAATATCAATAATAAAATAACTCCAAATATAATATATACACCTTGGGGTGTTTTTCAAGGTGCTGTCACGGGTTGTGTTTATTGTATCAGAAGGGTCTGTTACTTTTGTATTTTTTCATAAACATGTCATAGATTTTCCTTTATAAAATAATTGGGGAGCCATGTTATGATAGCTGTAAAGTTTGAGGATGGCTCATATACATCTTTTATAAAAATTCCTAATAGCCTGGTAAAGATAATGCACAGTGATTTATTGTTCAATCTCCACCTTCGCACTCAACTCTACCCTCGCCACTTAGTTATGTCTCTTTGACTTTTACTTATTTCTGTTGCATACAATGATTCACCAAATCCTGTCATCTATACCTAAAGAACATTACTCACATCCACACCAAAAACTACCCAAAAACCATCATACACTCCCTGATAATCTTCCATCTGGACCATAGTAACACCTTCCAGGTTGGTATTCCTCTGACTCGACTCTCTTCAATCCAGTCCATCATAAATGCTCTGTGCCAAGTGCTGCGTACATTGTTGTTGCTATATCATGTTGCACTTTTTATTGTTTTGGGATCATTCTAACCAAAAAGTCTTGGAATGATAGAGCTTTATGGTATATTTGAAGCTTGTGCAAGGTGCTACTTTTCAGTTTTCAAAGACATATGAAGACTTTTGCTGTTTGGGAAGGCAAAACGTAATGGATGATTATGATGATATTGAGTAAAAGTGCCTATGAATACTTGATAAGGAATCATCTATTCAGGCAATTTCATTTTTCAGCACTAAAAGGTATATTAGAACATTATGAAAGGAGAAGTTGCCCATTTACTAATTAGTAAAGAGGAAGTGGTTACTAAAAAGTGTTTACATAATGATCAAGTTAAGTAAAAAGCTAATGAATAAGGTAACTGTTACTGCGAACAAGATATTTCTTAACAGGAATGATGTTTAAAAAGGCCTATTATCTGACCCATTAATATCTAATGTCTCTTGGAATTCTAACCCTGAGTGCTGAGGATAATAGATGTTTCCGTGATATTCTACAAATGACTGCTATCGTTAAACAGAGCAGATTTATTGTTAAATAGAAGTATATGGTCCAACTTACTTATAATGGTGATTGCGCCTTTTTAAAAAAAAAATCCCAACGTTTCATGTGTGGAAACTAGGGCCTAAGCTAAACTGGACCTGGTGGAGTTTGGCCATCCCTTTTGTGCACCTCATTTCTTTACACATGGGATGCCCCATGCATACGGCGTTAGCTTCAGATATCTGTTGATATTTTCATGTATAATTTTACATAACCGTTATCCCCCCTTGGGATGTACGGTTTTACACAGTATTTGAATAGTCCTGTGTGTATGTGTAAATCTAACAGTAGAACTTTACAGAGATAATACAAAAATGTTTTCACTTATGAATTTAGTACACCAAGAACGAAATATGTAAAGTCAGACAGATATCATAACTAGTAGTACATCAGAATAGTAACACTGGGTATCTACACACCTGAGCGCCTTAAAAAGTGGGATAAGCAGTTGATTTTAAAGAATATATCGTTGATGTGTACTGGCATGTTTGTATGAAGTTCATGTTGAGTGTGCAGGTCACATTGATTCAAGTGTATATGTTCTCATGCTCACTCACAGGATGGAGCTTGCAAATCAAGCATTCAGTGAGCAATTGCACATAAGCAAAAATTACCCATAAAACCTTCAGTAACATGATGGTGAGCTTAGATTTAATTCACAGAGTACTGACATCATACTATTCTATGAAAAACACATCTATTTTATCTTTTCCTCATATCTTGTATCCCAAATTTAAAGTCTGCCAACCTTTACATTGTACACACCTCAGCAGTACCCCTACCATATTTGACTATTCTTGGTTAAAACGCTGGTGATCCAGATTCCGCTAGTAAGCCCACCCGCCTTTTTTAAAGAGAAGTATTTTTTTCCACAGTTTTTCCATATGCTACGTAGCATTACAGCCTTACTCTTGCATGCTTCATCTCATTACAAAAAACGGCGTCATAACACTTTATCATTACGTTGGCAACTAGTCAAAATGTGATGCGTGAGATGATTTGATAAGAACGTGCACTGATTAAACACATAAAAATCAAGACATGGCATGATGTGCTCATAAAGTCAGAGTTACTGCTCGGTAATCTGCATCAAGTTATGACACTCCCAGGATACAAGGAGTCTATCTTCATTGTCAGCAGTAATGTCATTTCAGTAAGGTATCTTTATTCATATAGGTCATGAACCCATCAATTCCCATCCTTGCTCTGCATACTGCACAGAAGCTAGGTGCCTAAGGTTCACTTGTAAGTCTCCTGGGAGGTTGATGCTTTTAAACAAAGAATGTCATAAATCCTGACAACATTTGAGATTAGATTAAGATGATATAGACTATTAAACCTAGACAAGTGCTCTGTGAATGTATTTTTTTACGCTTCACTCTAGCACTTGGATGTAAGGCGATAGCGTATTAAAATGCCATTTGAGGTGCATTGTTCATTTTAAGGGCGAATAGAGCAATGAACATTTAAGGCATAAATTATGTGCATGCGTGTGTTAGTGGTGACAACCCATGTTGATTAAATGAATTAAAGTCTAATATAATTTACTTCTAAGTGTTTATCAGTTCTGGTCCACCCACTTATAGCACTGAACATTAACTCACCAAGGTCACCAAGACTTTATTGCAGCTGCCGCTTCTGCAGGATGCACGTTAACTCACTGAGCAGAAACTCGACTGCGCTATCACAATGCCAATAAATAAATCACTGTGTCACATTGTATCTCTTCTAGGATCTCATCCCAGATGGGGTGCACAGGTACCCATATGAGATTTATTATGCAATATGTTGCCAAATGTACTTCATTGTCTTGTTCTCCTTACATTTTAACCCTTTCGCGATGCTTGGAAGTTCTATGCCATCCTATTTTTTTTGGTCCCAAAAGACTCTAGGACATCATAGCACGTTCTGCATTGAATAGCTCATAGCGGCTTCCCTGCAATGAGCTGTGCTCGGATCCTGCTGCAGGGACTTGCAACTGGATCTCATCTGTCAGATGAGGCCACTTTGAGTGGCCTCAGACTGGCAGGAAAAATGTAGCTGGGAGATAACCAGCAGAAATGTTATAGTATTGCTTAATATCAAATTAATGGTAAGTACTTAGAAAATATATGCTGGAAGGGAATAACAATTATTTGTTGAAAATAATAATAATAATAATAATAATAATAATAATAAAAGCTTGTTTTTTTGTGGTGTCTCATCATATTGATCTAACTAGTTTGGCACCTGTATGTATATTATGAGCCAGTTAGAACTAGCTATGTGTTGAGTCATGCAGGTAAGTAGGGACATAGTATGTAGTCATGTATGTACAACTTCCCTGCTACTTTGCGTTAGCTGAAAGAATATCCCTCCTACCCATTCATGACATGTGTGCCCAGCTGTCTACCCTGAGGATTTGGGGTACCAGGACCACAACATTAGCAGAAAAGAGATTCTGACGTGTATGTTTGTGTGTATTTAGTAGTGCTGTCACCAGTAGAGGATCATTTCTGTAGTAGTAACCTGCCACTAATCAGAATTCTGGTGTCTATTGCACCACACAGGCATGCTATGCCACTGGTAACACCTTCGTTGAGTCTGTCACCTAAAGAAACTAAAAACCTTGAATAATTCTCTTCTGTAGGGGTACACCTGAAGTCACGAAAAACCTGTTGCATTAATATTACAGATCAATGGTTTTAGGAAAGCACAGCATCAGCTGGTAAAATAAAATTGGATCTATAGGGTCGATTCACAAAATGATCAAAGCTATTTTTGAGACTAAGTCAAACTTGAGTGCTGAATTTGACTTAGTCTGAAAAATATCCTTGATCATTTCGCCTCCCATTACTTTCAGTAGGGAAGATTCGAACTTGGGTTTTTTTCTAACTCAAACGTTGGTGCCAAATGTGACTTAGTCTCAAAATGAAAGTGAGCATCCAAAGTCGACCTCCTCGAGCTATTCTCAAATTTTAGTGAACAGACCCATCAGAGTCATAAATTTAGTTCACAAATGTTACAGAATAACTAACACCACATCTATTAAGATACACGTTGCGCTTACTTGGTTTCTAACCCTACTTTCAAGGAAGCAAGGGTTAAAAAACAAAGTTTAATCATCCTTTTATTATACATTGAAACATGGTCAGAAGGAGTGAAACAATTCAAGTTTTCCTGCTGGAGCCAGCTAAATATAGCTAAATACCCATGCAGGAAGCCATAATTATGACAAGGATAAATTCAGACCATTTGAAAATTGCCACTTACCAGAACAATCTGACAGCCCCACTGCTAATATTGCTAAAAGCTTTTTACACTTTCAGTATAATTACTTGGAAAATGCAAATGTGTATTGAATATATGTTTGTCTATATGTATTGGACATAAAAAAAGAAATCGATCCTTATGAAAAATCCCAATATGTATAACTATAAATATATCATATATTATGCATACAGTATATATATCACAGATAAAAGGATTGATCTTTAAAAAAAAAAAAAGAAATATAGAAATGTAATATATATAATCATTCATATGTGCATATACAGTATGTGACACCTGTAACATGCAGTAGATCCCTTTTGCTTAGTTTATTGAGCAGCTCATACACCTCAAAAAGACTACAACATATCTAATAAAACCAATTGAGAGAAATTCCCACATCTATCTATCTATCTATCATCTATCTATCTATCTATCTATCTATCTATCGCTTTTGGGAGTCTGTATTGAATACAGTGCCTTGCAAAAGTATTCACCCCCTTGGCATTTTTCATGTTTCATGTTTTGTTGCCTCACAACTTGGAATTAACATGGATTGTTTGAGGATTTGCATCATTTAATTTACAGAACATGCCCACAACTTTGAAGATGTGTTTTTTTTTTGTGTGAAGCAAACAACAAATAGGACAAAATAACAGAAAAAGTCAATGTGCACAACTATTCACTCCCCTATAGTCAATACTTTGTAGAGCCAGCTTTTGCAGCAATCGCTGCTCCAAGTCGCTTTGGATAAGTCTCTATGAGCTTGCCACATCTTACCACTGGAATTTTTGCCCATTCCTCCTTGCAAAACTGTTCCAGCTCCTTCAAGTTGGATGGTTCTCGCTTGTGAGCAGCAATCTTTTCTTTTTTTAAATAACTTTTTGTTATGATTTATATTTTCAGACATTACATAAATGTATATAATCTTACAAAAGTTTAAGCTTCTTATAAAATCAAATATGTTTTACATTTAAATATCAAATACATTGAATTATACAACAGTTAAGTTCATTATAAATTGGTATTTATCACACTTTAGACACTTTAGATATCAAATATTAAATTCAAGCTTCTATAATATAACCTATATTAAGATTTTATTGATTCTTATAATATGTTAAATGCATTTTAATAATTAGGTATTACACTTTAGATATCACATATATTTAATATTTAGCTTCTATATTACATCATAGGTTAAGATTACATTCATACATGAAATGATCAGTTATATTATATGTATTTTATTATTATAAATATTATTATCCTTTTATGAACTGCAATCTTTAAGTCTGACCACAGATTTTCTATTGGATTGAGGTCTGGGCTTTGACCAGGCCATTCCAACACATTTACATGTTTCCCCTTAAACCACTCAAGTGTTGCTTTAGCAGTGTGTTTGGGGTCATTGTCCTGCTGGAAGGTGAACCTCTGTCCTAACCTCAAATCATGCACAGAGTGGTACAGGTTTTTCTCAAGAATATCCCTGTATTTAGCACCACCCATCTTTCCCTCAACTCTGACTAGTTTCCCAGTACCGGCTGCTTAAAAACATCCCCACCGCATGATGCTGCCACCATCATGTTTCACTGTGGGGATGGTGTTCTTTGGGTGATGTGATGTGTTGGGTTTGCGCCAGACATAGCATTTTCTTTGATGGCCGAAAAGTTCATCAGACCAGAGCACCTTCCTCCATACATTTTGGGAGTCTCCCACATGCCTTTTCGCAAACTCAAAAGGTGCCATTTTGTTTTTTGCTGAAAGTAATGGCTTTCTTCTGGCCACTCTGCCATAAAGCCCAACTCTATGGAGCGTACGGCTTGTTGTCGTCCTATGTACAGATACTCCAGTCTCTGCTGTGGAACTCTGCAGCTCCTCCAGGGTTCCCTTAGGTCTCTGTGCTGCCTCTCTGATTAATGCCCTCCTTGCCCGGTCCGTGAGTTTTGGTGGGAGAATGTCTCTTGGCAGGTTTGCTGTTGTGCCATGTTCTTTCCATTTGGTTATGATAGATTTGATGGTGCTCCTGGGGATCATCAAAGATTTGGATATTTTTTTTTTTAAATTACCCTGACATTGTCCCTTACTTGTTTGGAGAGTTCCTTGGTCTTCGTGGCATTGTTTGGTTAGTGGTGCCTCTTGTTTAGGTGTTGAAGACTCTGGGGCCTTTCAAAAAAGGTGTGTATATGTAATGACAGATCATGTGACATTTAGATTGCACACAGGTGGACATCATTTCACTAATTATGTGACTTCTGAAGGTAACTGGTTGCACCAGAGCTTTTTATGGGCTTCATAACAAAGGGGGTGAATACATACGCACATGACAATTTTATTTTTTCTATTTCTAGAAAACAGTTTTGTGTATATATTTTTCTCATTTCACTTCACCAACTTAGACTATTGTGTTCTGATCCATCACACACAATTCAGATTAATAAAACATTGAACTTAAGGCTGTAATGTAACAAAATAGGAAAAAAGTCAAGGGGGTGAATACTTTTGCAAGGCACTGTAGCTGATATAACAGGTCACCATTCGTTTATTTTCATTCGTTCATTTTCTATTCAGTGACAGTAATATGAATTTTAGATGCATTCTGGTTGCCTAAGAAAATCAAGACACCAAGCAGAATGCATGATTTTCTATGTATGAAAACGTACCAGAGCATAATCATCATCTCTATGTAAGAAGATGAAGAAATTAACCAAACACAAGCAATAACGAATCAAAGGTGTATATGAACTAGCCGATCTATTAGAATGCCATATGTCTATCAGAATGAAACACATCAGGCATCCTATGTGTACACAAAAATGTATACGCAATGTATGTGTCACATTATTTCAGCAATTAGATTTTGTACATAATGTGTACGTATGAACTTCAGTTGAAATACATTTTGATTACAGTATTTTATTGCCCTCCTTTCATACTTAAACATTACTGCACCAGTCCAACTTTCTCTTTCTCTAGACGGTCAGTTGTACCCTGTAGCTTGGTTATTGTACTTTAAAGAGATTTTGTCGACCTCAACATTTTTTGATCTGTGAATGCAAAAAATTAAAAAAGAATTATATATATTGCATATGATTCACATGTGATGTCATAAACAGAAGACTCCACAGACTATTTTTAAAACACATGTCTCATAATTTATGCATTTGTTTACTCTTCTACTAACATAATGTAGAGATCATTTTTCATCATTTCTTATTTTCTAGATTCATAGAAAAAGAAATGTTGAGGTTGGCAGAGTTGTTTGGAACATTTTTGTTCATTGGCTGTTTTAACATTTACTTTACTATAGAAAAAAGTCATAAAATATGATGAAAAATATAAAAAAAACACAGTTTCTATCTTTGACTTGGAAAATATTTTACACATTTACAAACAGTAAAAAAAAAAAACATCTACCGTATTTTTCGCTCCTTGAGACGCACCTAGTTTTTAGAGAAGGAAAACAAGAAAAAAAGGTGTTTCAGAATCATTCTCATGAATAATCCCGCTCTTTTAGAAGTGGAGTATCATACTTATATGACAAATTCTTGTCAGATTTAATGATATTGGTTATATAAAAAGAGAGCAAAGAATTCAATTAACTGCAGAGACAAATTGACAGGTATGTTAAGTCGACACAAATAAATTGTTATCCATTTTATAAAAACAATCAATAGGCAAACAAATACCAAATTGATTTTATAGTATGATTTTTAACAGCAACGGGCAAAGTAAGCTAAGAGTACAATGAATATTGCATTTATAACAAAGCTACATGATTTTTCCAGAAAATGTGTATTTTAAACACCAAATGGCCCCTGGGTTTAAAATGCCTGCATCTGTTATCAACTATTTGTTGAGGTAAAACCTTTTTGTAATAAAAAGTTTTTAACCCCTTAGTGACATGACTTTTTTGGCTTGTCCGACGCTTGGTGACATGGGCTGTTTTAACATTTCTGAGGTGTTTGTGTTTTGCTGTAATTTATTTCTGTCTCATTTAATGTACCCGCACAAACTATATATCGTTTTTATTGTTATAAGAAGGGCTTTCTTATGATACCATTATTTTGATAATAGCATATAATTTGATGTAAAAAAAATAATAAAATATGGCAAAAAAATTGAAAAAATAATTTTTTTATGACTTTTATTTGAAAAATCATATACTCATGTACAAGAGACAACAAAAAAACACTGCTAAAAAGTTTCTAATATATGTCCTGAGTTCAGAAATAGCCCATGTTTTTATGTTTTTGTGCTTTTTTATTTATGTTACAGGGCCAGAACTATAAGTGGTGCAAAGCTATTTTAAAATCCTTTCTTTCAAAATTAGCGAAAGTGACATTGTAACACTGATTTCTGTACTAAATCCATGAATAACCCCCAACATGTACATATTTTTGAAAACTAGACAACTCAGGGCTTTTAACTTGGGGTATTTTGACACATTTCATGTAGCCATTTTACCACCAATCTATGCCAAAGTTTGCAGCAAAAAATCTTTTTTTTTAATTTTTCACATATATTGCAATTTAGGTAAACATTACCTTAAAATGTGAAGGGGTATTTCCAAATAACACCTCAATATGTGTTCAGCAACATCTCCTGAGTACAGGGATACCACCCATGCATAGGTTTGTTGGTTTGTTTTGGGGCTAAAAGGCCACATTTAGGGGGTGCGCATTTTGGTTTTCCAACTTAGAATTCTGACATGAAGAAAACTTGTGCCCATGTCCCATTTGGGACATTTTTGAAGCCAGAAAGTGTATTCTACCCCACAAAACCATATATTTTTGAAAGCTAGACACCCTAGGGTATTTCAAATGGTAGTATTTTAACACTTTCCATGCACTAATTATACTACCAGCCTATGTCAATGTTTTGGGTAGTAATTTTTTTTCACATACATTGTACTTTGGGCATGAATTCACAGATCCTGTTATATGTCAGTGCCAAACAAAACCTCAATATGTGTTCAGCAACATCTCCTGAGTACAGGGATACCCCCCATGTATAGGTTGGTTAGGTTATTTGGGGGTTAAAAGGCCACATTTGAGAGGTGTGCTTTTTGGTTTTCCAACTTGGAATTCTGACATGCAGAAAACCTGCGCCCATGTCCCATTTGGGACATTTTTGAAGCCAAAAAGTGTATTCTATCCCACAAAACCATATATTTTTGAAAACTAGACACCCTAGGGTATTTCAAATGGTAGTATTTTAACACTTTCCATGCACTAATTATACTACCAGCCTATGTCAATGTTATGGATAGTAATTTCTTTTCACATACATAGTACTTTGGGCATGAATTCACAGATCCTGTTATATGTCAGTGCCAAACAACACCTCAATATGTGTTCAGCAACATCTCCTGAGTACAGGGATACCACCCATGTATAGGTTGGTTAGGTTATTTGGGGGTTAAAAGGCCACATTTGAGAGGTGCGCTTTTTGGTTTTCCAACTTTGAATTCTGACGTGCAGAAAACCTGCGCCCATGTCCCATTTGGGACATTTTTGAAGCCAAAAAGTGTATTCTACCCCACAAAACCATATATTTTTGAAAACTAGACACCCTAGGGTATTTCAAATGGTAGTATTTTAACACTTTTCATGCACTAATTCTACCACCAGCCAATGTCAATGTTATGGATAGTAATTTGTTTTTCACATTCATTGTACATCGGGCATGAATTCACAGATCCTATTATGTGTCAGTGCCAAACAACACCTTAATATGTGTTCAGCAACATCTCCTGAGTACAGGGATACCACCCATGTGTAGGTTAGTTAGATTATTTGGGGGCTAAAAGGCCACATTTAGGGGGGTGCATTTCCAACTTGGAATTTTGACATGTAGTCAGCCTGCGCCCATGTTCCATTTGGGACACTTTTGAAGCCTGTCAAAGTAATTTACCCCATAAAACCATATATTTTGGAAAACTAGACATCCTAGGGTATTTAAAATTGTGGTATTTTAACACTTTCCAAGTGCTAATTCTACCACCAACCTATGTCAAAGGGTTGGGATGTCATTTTTTCACCCACACACATTGTAGTTCAGGCAGGAATTTTCAGATTCTGGTATTTGCCACTGCCAACCAACACCTCAATATGTGTTCAGCAACATCTCCTGAGTACAGGGATACCCCCCATGCATAGGTTTGTTGGTTTGTATTGGGTCTAAAATTCCACATTTAGGGGGTGCCCAATTCCAACCTGGAATTTTGACATCTAGTCAGCCTGCGCCCATGTTCCATTTGGAACATTTTTGAAGCCGTCCAATGAATTTTACCCCATCAAACCATATATTTTTGGAAAATAGACATCCTAAGGTATTTCAAATGGTGGTATTTTAATACTGTATAGGTACTAATTCTACCACCAGCCTTTGTAAAAGTTTGTGGTAGTACTTTTTTGGGAGTTTTTTTTCCACATGCATTGTACTTCAGGCATGAATTCACAGATTCTGGTATATGTCACTGCCAAACAACAACCCAATATGTGTTCAGCAACATCTCCCGAGTACAGGGATAGCACCCATGCATAGGTTTGTTGGTTTATTTTTGGCTAGAAGGCAACATTTGTGAGATGAGCATCTCAAAATTCCAACTTGGAATTTTGACATGTAGTCAACCTGCGTCCGTGTCCTTTATGGGATATATCTTTGAAGCCAGCCAATGTAATTTACCCCCACCAAACCATATATTTTTTTATCGGTAGACCCCCATCACTACTTGTGGCAAGGGCTCAGCAGCCACCGATACATCGCTAGATGATGTATCAGAAAGCTGAATAGGGTCAAAATCGAACCCTGAGTCCGCGGCCTCAGAATCAGTGCGTAAGCAGTGATCTCGAGCAAAGAAGGGGTTAATAGCTCTTAGAAGAGCCTATCTAGTACTGTAATACATTACAGTACAAAGAAATTAATCCATAAAACAGTGCAGACAGCAAAACATACTGTTGCTTCGCAAGATTACTGCTTACACAGTGATGAATGGCAGGGAAGGGGTTAATACACAGTGAAAGACTTTCATAAAACCTGACAATTTTTTAAAATGTTATTTTATATCACTAATACTGATCTGTCTCTTTCCGTCACAAAAATGTAAGTGAGGAGAGGGAGGCAGATCAATATTTGTGAATATTGATCCGATTAATTTTGATCTGACCAGGGCGAATGGTGAGCTTAATTGAGAAATCACCAAACCGCCTTTGCCACTAATTCGCTGTTACTGATCGCTATGCGCTCAGGCAGCTTAAAAAAAAAACTCAAATATTTTTACTTTACATGTAATCCCCTAGCGGGTATGTGTAAAAAAAAAATATGCAGACAGATAAAAATTGCTTTGGAGTCAATATCATTGCGTAAGCAGTGATCGACGGCAAATAAGGGGTTAATAACTCTTAGAAGAGCCTTTTTAGTACTGTAATAAATTACAGTACAAAAAAAATTAACCCCTAAAAAATGCACAAACAGCAAAAATAAATGCGCTGATGTGCACGATCACTGCTTATGCAAGATCAGTGGCAGGGAAGGGGTTAAACGCAGGGAATTGCTTTAATAAAAATTATTTTTCTTATTATTCTTTATTATTTGTGTGTTGTGTGTTTATTGGTTTTTTTAACTTTTACTTACTTTTAGAACTTTGATCTGTCTCTCTCCCTCACTAAAAAAAATGTGAGGAGAGGGAGGCAGATCATAACTGGTCAGATCAATATAGAGTTAATATTGATCTGACCAGTCAGTGGGGATGTTCAGGAGAGCATCCCCACTGCCTGTCAGTGTGCCTGGCAGTCACTGATTGCCTCTGTGAAGAGGCAATCGTGTGACAGCCAGAGAGCACAGGAAGCAGGTACTTCCTGCCTTCTGTGCTCTTGCCCTTAGAAGGGCAGCGCCATCTTGGTCACTTAGTGACCAAGATCGTGCATTTTTTTTGTGTGTTACTGATTGCCTCGACTTGCGAGGCAATCAGAAACACTTTCTGAGCATAGGAAGCGAAAGATTCGCTTCCTATGCTCATTTTTGAAATGCCCGCGTTTTAAAGGCACTGTGCCTTTAAAACCGGCATTTCGATCGCTCTCCGGAGCGATCGAAATGCCGACGGGCATTTTTTTTAGCATTGTACGATGCTTCCATACGGAAGCATCGTTACAATGCCGCTTGAGCACTGAAAGCGGAAAAACTCCGCTTTCAGTGCTCGTTTTGACACAGGACGGACTAGGTCCGTCCTGTGTCACTAACGCCTCGGCACACAGGACGGACCTAGTCCGTCCTGTGTCGCCAAGGGGTTAATGGTTTGTAAGGCAGCTGGGAGAAAAAAGATCACCAAATACTGTCACAGTTCACAATTAAAACAGTAACAAGGTTATATCCTTATAGAGGGGGGTGAAAGGGAAGGTGAGTCGGAGCTTACCGGGTATATGTTGCTAGGCGACGAGCGGGGGAAGCAGCACGCCGCCGGACAGACCCGACACAGGAACCCCAGCAGCCTCCTCTCCTCCACGCTGCACGATCTTTGCAAACAGGCTTGGCGATTCGGCTCCAGGAACCCCACATTTGCTCAATAACACGCACAGACATTTCCCCTTACTTTTGAGGAGGAAAAAAGTGCGAAAGAGCGAAAAATATGGTAAATAGTTTCAAATATTTGTCCTGAATTTAGAAATATACTATACTTATGAGTTTTGCAAGTTATAGGGTAATATCTGAAAGTATCAATTTTTGTTGGGCAAAAAAAAAGAAAAAAAAAAAGAAATTAATTAAATAAGTGAGTAAATGTGAAATCAAAATCATAAACAACTACTTATGATTATGATTTTGATTTCACATTTACTCACTTATTTAATTTTTTTTTTTTTTTTGTGCAACACTTTCTTATTTTCATTACTTTATCTTGTGCCCTCTTGGGGGAACTGCACTAGTGTTTTGCAGCACTGTTTTTTGTTTTTGTTTTTCATTTTTTAATACAAGCGCCTGTCACTTTGTATATTTGTGTATTCTATCAATTTTTGTTCCCTAACCCTTTTATCCTACAGTGGTCTTTTGACCCCAACCTTCCACACAAAAACACTAACCCTAGTTCTAACCCAAACTCATCTATAACCATAAATACAACCTTAACCCCTTCCCGCCTGTTAGACTTTTTAGTGCCAAGATTCTAGTAGAACGGCATAGAACATCTTACATTAAACAGCTCATCGCGGCCCCTGGCCTCAGTCTGACATAAGAAATGTAGCGAATGCTCAAACTGAGCGTCTGCTACATCTATGACATCCTGGCTTGTCTGAACTTCCGGGTTCGGACACACCTCTGTGACGTCACGTGTGACATCACGAAGTATCGTGGGATGTCAGCAGGGACCGACAGGGTCTATAGAGACACTGATCGGATCTCTGCCTGCATATTCCTGGCTGCCAATCACAGAGTGATCGGCACCCACGAACAAAAAGATGCTTATGGTACATTGGTCGTTAGGGACCAAAGTACCATTGGTCGTGAAGGGGTTAACATTAACACCGGATTTACGGTTAATTTAGATATAGTGTTAGTTTTGTACTTTTTTTTCCAATGCAATGTTGCTGACTGCTTCTAGTGGCAGGAACGGAGTGATGGAAGTGATTTCTCATCACTTTTGTCACTCTTGTCAGCTACAAGGCAGCACCATATTGAAGGGCAGGCTGCTATCCAATATGGCGGCAGTGATCATTCTATTTTTGTGTTGCATGATGCCTCGATATCTGTGCATCAAAGCAACAATGGCTAAGCATAGGAAGCAACTTTTGATTTCTGCCTGTGCAGGATTCACCACATGACATGCCAAGCACATCTATTGTTAATAACTGCTAATTTTTGCATGGCGTGCCTGGCAAGTCAATTGTCATGTATATGTCCAGCAGTTCTGCAAGTTCCCTCTGTGCTTTCCTTACTTGAGCCCATTATCCCACTACTGCCAGGTACCAGGTTTAGGCACCAGAATTGTTCATGGTGGATATTTGTAAATGACAATTCTGTTCTTTGAATCTTCATGGTCTAGCCAAGGACAACACATTTATCAGATATTTATGCATGCCTGTTTTCATTTCCAGGTGTATAAATTGGCATTTTTCTATGTTGAACCATGTCTGCCATTTAGCTTTTCCAGTGAACCATTCTGTTTGAATCGCTTGGAAATGAATAACATCCTGCTCCTGTTTGAATAATATACACACTTTAGTTAGTGGCAAAAGGTAGGTTCTTCAAATACTCTTGGTAGATTCTCCTTATGACTAATTTCCAACTTGAAAATGTGCCATTTACAGCAAACCCCATAATTTTGTCTTTTGACTACCACCCAAATATTTATGTTGTGTTTGCAATAGTAACCTATTATTTAGCATAGTATAAACTGTTTTGTAAATTCTTGGTACATTATAATCATTGCATCTATATACACTATACTTTGGCTTACCTTTATGTAATTCAATTTTATTACCCATTGATACCCATCTATTGCTCTGTCTCAGTTCAGCTAATTTTAACTCTCCTATAAATGATAATGCTAATTGCTGCTTATACTCGACAAGCTGTAACACAATCCTTTATAATTGTGGTGGACAAATATCTTGCACTTTTTGAGCCACAGCCTATCTATATAAGTAAAGCTCTGGGACACCTGAAGATGTTCTGTTGCCAGCCTGGCTTTCCAGAATTCTGGAAGCCTGTCACCGTTCAAAAGCTTAGCCTGACTCATACTGGAACAACATGATTCTTAAATCAGGGATTACTGTGCCTGTATTGCTTGCCTTTACCTGCCAGCCGCAGCATGCTAAATAGGAACACAGTCTATTGATTTCCTATCAGCCCAAAACACGAATCAGTCTCTCAGCAACTGGCCTTTAGCACTCAGTCTGAGCAGTTTACACATTCTATCAAAGGCTTTGTGCCTATTAGAGAAGGATCAGACATTCCCTGGGAGATTGCCAGCTGAAGAAACTAATAGAGGACACATGCTATCTCTAGACATTTGGATCATATTCTGTCCAAGAACTTTGTATCCTATACCATAAAAAATCACTTTACATACACTATTATGTTTTTGCATATAGGTCTATATAATGTAGCTCACTCAGAACTAGGATCATTTTTTTCTTGACAGCTGTAGGTGTGTGTCCTTTTAATTGATATGTCCCTTACAGTGCAGGCCTCTGTTATGTTGTAGGGTCATATACACCCATGACATTGTACTGATGGATGAATGAATCATGTGACTGACTCGCCTAAAACCCTACAAATCTGGAGGCTATGTCAGATACCAATCAGGTGGCCCTATAGCCAAAGCTATCTTGGAGTAGAAAGAACAATCCAGCTCCTAGCATTTCTAGAGCAGCACCAGAGACCAGGGTTCCAGTTCATTTTAGTTGTAAAAGAGCCTACGATGCACCTTTGCATGATGGAATGTTAGTTGTTGAAGATGTTGAAGAGGAGCTGTTTGCTATCTGTTTCACCAATACAATAAACACGTCATCCTGTTTTGGAGAGAATAACTACATAGATCTTTTCTTTAACTTAGCTAAGCATGTGCTGCAACAACTGGTAGACCCTCAGTGTCGAGACCACACAACAAGTCAGGCTACAATTATATATGCATGATCAATAAGCATATATACTTGTTTTAATGGAACCCTTGAAAATTAAGTCACATATATTAATATAAATATTAGTGAAGAATGCAAAGAAGTCACCAAGAAAGTGTGAAACCCCCAGATAGTGATAGGCAAAATGTCCATACAATGACACCAGAGTGGCAAGGTTTATAAAGAGCCATATTAGCAAAAGGCAAACTCAAAAGAACAAATACCATAGGATTCCTTTACTCTAGATTTTAGGTTTTCTGCTCTGCCTACTTCCTTATTATCCTACAGAAAAACATCTGCAGTTAGGTCCTACTAAATTATCCATAGACAAATAATCTTATGGGAAATCTGAGGACTGGTATCCTTATTGTGGTAAGTAGGGTCACATCCTCTAGATTGTAACCTGGTGAGCAGGGTTCTCTACCTCACGTACCAGTCTGTTCTAGTTTGTCTAACTTAGTATGCAGTTCTTAGTATGCATTTAGTATGCAGTTCCCTCTGTGCTCTTTACCTAGCGCTACGTAAATTGTTGGCGCTATACAAATAAATGGTATTGTAATGTAATAAGTTCTGTCCTAACTAGGGGGAAGTCTCCTGCACCTAGGTCTAAATAGGGAGATTCTCCCTAGTGATCTCTGAATCCCCCCCATTTCTCAGAAAAACAAAAGATTAGTGCCTGTTTCTTGGATAAAATAAGACCTCGATCTCTGCATTATGTCTGTTTGGTTCAGGTTCTGCTGGTTAAGCCATTGACAAAACATCAATGCCAACAATAATCGTTTTCCTCTCATCAATATAATCACCCCTGTTGCAGTTGAAGCTAATAATGGTCATCATCTTCATCCTGGTAATATAACTCAACAGTGCATTAATGTACTTCTTACTGTGTTCTACACCAAGAATACATTTTAAATGTCCTAATTTCCTCTCATGTTGGATCTTCCTTGGCTCAAAATCTCATAATTGACTATTCACTAAAATTTGAATTGAGGTGAGATGAACATTTAATTTCATTACTTTAACTATACACTGTGCAGGGACAAAACTGGTGATTGCAGGGGTATCAACTCTATTACTGTTAACAATATGTATCCTTTGCCTCTAATCCCTGAATTGTTTGATTGACTTTGAGGTTCTACCATTTTTCCTAAATTATACAATTTGATTTGCAAGTGGAGTCGAGTCAAAAACCACATTCAGTACTCGCATGTGCCACTACGGATATACTGTGATGTGATTTTGGTTATACAATGCCTTGCTATCGTCACAGAGTTTGTAAATTATATTTTCCATTATATCTCTCTTCAGTTTGTCGTCATCTACCTTGACAACATCTTTATTCATTCTCCTGATCTAGCCTCCCTTCATAAACATGTTAAAATGTTTCAAACATGTTAAAATATGCCAAAACCGGCTATATATAAAACTAGAGAAATGCCAGCTTGAGGTCATCAGAGTATCTTAAATATACTGTATCAACTGTACATTGTATTTAGTATGCATGTAAAGATCATTCTCCATCATTTTATATGCCCTAGATTCACAGTAAAAACAATGTTTAGGTGATACAGTCCCATTAATTTTAGCCAGGTGCTTTCAAAATAAAAGACACAGCCAATGCTTGCTTACATGTTCTAGTGGGAAATGTATCCCAGTTCTAGAGATACAATGAAAATGTTTAATAAATCAGGAAAAAAGCTAACAACATTTGTCGGCACAAAATATGCCAATACATTCAAAACTTATGTTATTTTACTCAACTAAAAACAAATCGTACATTTTTATATGCTAAGCTGACACTCTTATTAAAATAGTTTGACACAGCAGTAATAAAACCCAAAGTGATAAATATATACTAGAGGAAACTACTACCGTACTTACTACAATTCTGATTTGGAATCATTTTTATTTAATATGATAAAACATGGTAAGGACAATAGAAGTGTGGCAAAGCGTGAAGCAGTGTCACGGTACTTGTCACAAAGTGAATCATGACAGCCTGCGTGATTGGGGCTCTTGGAGGGGGTTTGAGGGTACAAACTTTGGGGGCACCAGTGTCACCCTGCTTCAATACAGCTGAACTTCAACACAGGCTTACTCAGGATGTCATCCAGGATGTGTACCCTTGGAGGGCCAAGCCTTTATCCCATTCATTGTGTTCCCCCTATGGTTAAGAAATGTTATTATATGTTAATGTTGAAATGTGTACTTATTAGACATGTGCATTTGTTTTCGGACGAATGCATTTTCGTCCTAAAATAGCATTTTCGTCCATTCGTCCGAAAAACGAATAACGAAAATGCTAAACTAACGAAAGACGAATGAACGAATGGTTAATAAACGAAAATCATTCGTCCATTCGTGCTATTGGCATTCTATAAACCGAAAAAGAGTCGGTTTATAGAATACCAATAGCATTACATATACATTCCATAAACCGACATAATGAACGACTTTCGGTTTATGGAATGCATGTAATACTATTGGCTTTCTATAAACCAAACTAGAGTCCCCATTCATAAGAATTTCTTATGAATGGGGACTCTAGTTCGGTTTATAGAAAGCCAATAGTATTACATGTATTCTATAAACCGAAGGTCGTTCGGTTTATAGACTTTCGGTTTATAGAATACATAGAATTCTATGTATTCTATAAACCGAAAGTCTATAAACAGAATGACCTTCGGTTTATAGACTTTCGGCTTATAGAATACATAGAATTACATGTATTCTATAAACCGAAAGTCTATAAACCGAACGACCTTCGGTTTATAGACTTTCGGCTTATAGAATACGTGTAATACTATTGCCTTTCTATAAACCGAACGAGAGCCCCATTCATAAGAAATTCTTATGAATGGAGTCCCCATTCATAAGAATTTCTTATGAATGGGGCTCTCGTTCGGTTAATAGAAAGCCAATAGTATTACACGTATTCTATAAGACGAACGAATAAAACGAAACGAAAATAATGAACGAATTTCGTCTGAAACAAATGCAGCAATGAACGAAATTAGTTTTAGACGAAATAAATAACATTTTCGTCAGAATGGACGAAAACGAAACGAAAATTTTAGTTTTGCACATGTCTAGTACTTATCTAATCAATAAGTGTTTACTGTCCTGTGCGCTATCTATTGTCTCTTGTAGTCTGGATATCTGTATCTAAAGGTGTCATGTTTAATTATGTTAAGTTATACTGTGGTTAATTACCTGCTTTAAGTTGGGTTTTCTATAGTTTGAGGCTTACCATGTTACAGTTAGTTCCCCTGTGCCCCCCCTAGTACCCCCCCTAGTGCCCCCCCCCCCTAGTTGATGCTATTTTTGTGTATATAGGTCTGTACTTAAATGTTGTTCATTCTTGCTGTACCTAACTGCTAGTAGTCCTGTCTGCTTTTGGGCACAAAATGCAAGGTTCCAGGGAAGACTGGAGAATCGGGGGCTAAGGAGGTGATTTCCTACAAGGGGCAGAGGTGCTACCTGCCTTAGGTAGCCATCCCGATAAATACAGTACATAACCTGCCAGTATTGGTAATTAATGGAAGTTACAGAACAGGCTTCTAATAATTACAAACAATGTAATAGTTGTTTTTGCATATGGCTTTAGATGTTTAAGTACATTTATTTTCCGTTTTAATTTGCTTTTCGCTATAAGAAACTTATGTTGTAGTTATTGGTCTTGAGCAATTCACACTATCCTTTATATCATGCTTCTGTGTCCTACTGAAAATCCATGCCGCTTTGCTACTCTAGACTAGGTTATAGTTGATTGGGTATAGACCTGTGCAAGAGAAAGAGCAATAAAAAAGGAATGAAATGGTAAATAAAGGCCGAATATAGTAAATAGATAAGAGCTGCTGAGATCATCCAAAAAGGTGCTGTTCCTTGGGCCGAATTGGAATGAATTGGTGATGGAAACACTTAAGGCTAATACAACAGGGATTGCACAAATAAAATAGGATTTAATTTATATAAGGTACATAAAAGATAATAATGTAAAACAAACAGCCAGTACTGATAAAAGTGTGCTTGCAACGCAACAGAAAGCACCTGACGCAGTTTACCGACAGGCTTCTTCAGATGTGAAAGTTAAGCATTACAAGCAAAAGCCTGGCTAATGATGCATATGCAAAATAGAAGAAAAGGTAGAGTGCATAAAACGGCACTGGGGATGAGTCAAAATTTTAACATTTAGTATTGTATTGTGTTGTGGATTATTTTTCCAGATTCGGGGTTCCATATGGGTAATTGTGAATTATACTGGATTATTATATTTATATTAGTTTGGTATCAGGACACACAGGGCATTGCAGTTTGTTGCGTATGGGGTTGTGTAGCCGCAGAACAGTCAGGGATTCCATGCTGACCCGTGTCCACTGCCGAAAGTACCTACCATGGCCACATGAGCATCAGAACTGGATCACAAAGCAATAGAAGAAGGTGACCTGGTCTGATGAATCATGTTTTCTTTTACATCAATTGGATGGCCAGGTGTATGTACGTTACTTACCTGGAGAACACATGGCACCAGGATACACTATGAGAAGAAGGCAAGCCAGCTGAGGCAGTGTGATGCTTTGGGCAATGTTCTGCTCGGAAACCCGGGGTCATGCCATTCATGTGGGTGTTATGTTGACACGTACCACCTACCTAAAAATTGTTGCAGAGCATGTACACCCATTCATGGAAATGATATTCCCTGATGGAATTTGCCTCTTTCAGCAGTATAATGTGACCTGCCAAAAAGCAAAAATGGTTCAGAAATGGTTTGAGGAAAACAACAACGAGTTCAGGGTGTTGACTTGGCTTTCAAAATCCCCAGATCTCAATCCAATTGAGCATATTTGGGATGTGCTGGACAAACAAGTCTGATCCATCGAGGCCCCCCTCGCAACTTTTAGGACTTAAAGGATCTGCCGCTAACGTCTTGGTGTTAGATGCCAAAGCACACCTTTAGAGGTCCAGCGGAATCCATGACTTGACAGGTTCGGGATATTTTGGTGGCAAAAGGGAAACTACACGATATTAGGCTGGTGGTCATAATGTTATGGCTGATCGGTGTATATATATATTCCTTCATGTATTTTTTTTTAATGTTATCTCTATATCCCTGTATTTTCCCACCAAAAACATATATTTGTATTTACCCTATTTATTTGTATTATTGGTAAATAAATATGACATTTCTGTTCCTATATCGATTATATTCAAATTTGATAAATATCTGTGGATTCCACCATTCATTATGAGGACTTTGGATAAGTTCCAATCTATTGCAATATTGGTGTCAAAGCTGACACACATCTATGGAACCCCAGAACCTGCCCCATCAGCCACAGTGCACACCCAGAATTTACCCCAGCACCCTGGAAAATGCCCCATCATCTACATTGTACACCAAAGACATGCCCTGACATCCACATTACACACCCAGGATTTACCCCAGCACCCCAGAACTTGCCCCATCCATCACATTGCAAACCTGGATTTACCCCAGTACATATCCCATCACCCACATTGCAGATCCATGACATGCACCATCACCCACATTGCACAACAGGACTTTCCCCAGCCATTAGCCCCAGCTACATTGGGGAACATAATTCCCGTAGTTACCTTAAGGGGGGGTACACTTGTTTTTTTGAAAATATAGCACTGAGATCTCTCATACCTGTGGCATACGGATTACAGGTCTTATTGTTGGCTCCGTTCATGGTGTCAGTATAATAAGATACTACTGGAAAGAATCTGAAAGATTGGGATAAATAACTAGACATGTGCATTCATTTTCGGACGAATGCATTTTCGTCCGAAAATAGCATTTTCGTCCATTCGTCCGAAAAACGAATAACGAAAATGCTAAACTAACGAAAGCCGAATGAACGAATGGTTAATAAACGAAAATCATTCGTCCATTCGTCCATTCGTGCTATTGGCATTCTATAAACCGAAATAGAGTCGGTTTATAGAATACCAATAGCATTACATACATTCCATAAACCGACATAATGAACGACTTTCGGTTTATGGAATGCATGTAATGCTATTGCTATTCTATAAACCGAAATAGAGTCCCCATTCATACGAATAGGTCAATTGACCTATTCATATGAATGGGGACTCTATTTCGGTGTATAGTATAGCAATAGCATTACATGTATTCTATAAACCGAAAGTCTATAAACCGAACGTTGTTCGGTTTTAGACTTTCGGCTTATGGAATACATGTAATACTAGTGGCTTTCTATAAACCGAACTAGAGTCCCCATTCATAAGAAATTCTTATGAATGGGGACTCTAGTTCGGTTTATAGAAAGCCAATAGTATTACATGTATTCCATAAGCCGAAAGTCTATAAACTGAACGACGTTCGGTTCGGTTTATAGAATACATGCAATGCTATTGCTATTCTATAAACCGAACTAGAGTCCCCATTCATAAGAATTTCTTATGAATGGGGACTCTAGTTCGGTTTATTGAAAGCCAATAGCATTAAATATATTCTATGAACCGAAAGTCTATAAACCTAACGTCGTTCGGTTTATAGACTTTCGGCTTATGGAATACATGTAATACTATTAGCTTTGTATAAACCAAACTATAGTCCCCATTCATAAGAATTTCTTATGAATGGGGACTCTATTTGGGTTTATAGAATACCAATAGCATTACATGTATTCCATAAACCGAAAGACATTTGGCTTATAGACTTTCGGTTTATGGAATGCATGTAATCCTATTTACTTTCTATAAACCGATAAAGAGTCGGTTTATAGAAAGCCAAAAGCATTACATACATTCCATAAGCCGAAAGTCTATAAACCGATATGTCTTTCGGTTTATAGACTTTCGGTTTATGGAATGTGTAGGTCAATTGATTCGTACAAACGAAAAAAACGAAATGGAAATAATGAACGAATTTCATCTGAAACGTATGCAGTAATGAACGAAATTCGTTTTAGACAAAATAAAAAACATTTTCGTCCGAATGGACGAAAACGAAACGAAAATTTTAGTTTTGCACATGTTTATAAATAACCAAGACTTAAACAAACTAGCTGGATAAATTTTGCTTTCCAGATTTTTGCATTGACTTAGCACATTCATTTTTACACTTGCTATTAAATTATTCAGTGTGTTTCTAACCAGACTGAACTCTGAAAGGGATTCCCTTTTATTTAAATGATGTATGTAATTAAATCCATGAATACATAGCAGTCATTTTGGGCTTTAATGTGGAAAATACTTTTCAGTTTGGCAAGAAATATTAATTTAGGTCTATATGATTGTCTTTTCAGAGCAAGTTTACATTGATTGTAGCTGAAGGAAGGATGTAGAATAATGATGAATACTTTCAGATGTAACAGAGGTAAAGAGAAAGGTTTTGCACCAATTACACCTAGAAGAAATGCATTGTATTTTATAAGAATTATGAAGCAAATATTTAACATAGTTAAATATTTCAGAACATGGGTAAATCTGGAACGTCATAGAGAAGCTACTGTGCTTTTTTACCCACCAATAAGCCTAGGAAATAATGTCTAGAGGCTACACCTCAGCAGCTGTCAAGGTCACTTAGACCTTGGCTCCTCTGCAGGGAAATGTAATTTAGTCTGCAGATTCTTGGATGAGAAACAAGGCAGACAAGTCAGAAAGAAATGAATGACACAGATGGCAGGAACTTAAGGCACCAGCACCAAATTCAACAAATTGGCTACTTGAACAAGTACCAACACTGAGGGCATGTCTATGAAGCAGAGCTAGCAAGTTCAGGGCAGGAAGGAAGGCATAGATTGCAGGCCTTAAAGTAATCAGGTCTACCTTAGTCTAAACCAGGGTTGCCACCTTTTCTTCAAAGAAATACCGGCCTTGGCACTGTCTACATAGACTTAACATTGGCCTGATGCCATTTTTTTACCGGCCTGCCAGTAAAATACTGGCCAGGTGGCAACCCTAGTCTAAACACACGATAAACCAGGAGATAAACTGAATTGTTTTTTTCTGTGTTTAAATAATGCAGTAGCATGCTTGTCATTTATTCTAAATAGTGAATATTCTAAGGAACATTACCATTTGAGGTCGCCAGGAAGTCACGTTTTTAGTAATGTTAATTTTGCTTTGCTAAGCGCGAGTGTAACAAAGACTTCATAAAAATAAAAAAATATATATACAGGTAAAGTAAATCATCTTCAGTATGGTGTTGGATGCACATACTAATCAGTATATTCCTTTGGGCAGGAAATGCAAAAATAAGGAGGAAACCAGGAGCAGAGATTAAGGGCCTCTGAAAGCATTCATCCTGCTGATCTGCACTATGCTAAGTTTTCTCACCATAATACAAAATACTCATCATCATATAAGCACAGCACACATGGGAGAGAAAGCTGAATGTATTCTAATCAACTATTCTGCTTTAATTGGAATGGTGCTCTTTACACAGAATGTGCTTTAAAGTCACACATATTGGAAACATGCCCCCCCCCCCCCCCCCCTTTTTTCGAGGCATATTGCAACCAATACAACAGAGGAATGTGGCAAACAAATGTGGTATAAAAACAAAAAAAAAAACTTGGAGTTTTTAATTTAATAAGAATTTCATTCAATTTAATGAATTAAAAAATGAAACAGAAGCTGCATTATATTGAATCTAATAATAAAACAGATTCTGCATTTAGCAAACCTCCTGTTCTTTTCCCATCAGTTTGCATTAACTTTTTACAGATACACTGCTATAAAAAAAAATATTTGTGAGTGGGGCTCATGTATTAGTGGGTGGAACATGTGTACAAAAGTGAAATAGATGGTATTTGGATAAATCTTGATCAATTCGCAGGTTTACAAATAAACACAGTAATGTATACAAAGTAGCAACATTTGCTGCCCCTGATTGTCTTTTAATTCTATGGCAAAGATAATATTGCTGGAAGTATGTTATTTTGGTACCTAAGTATGGGTTTATCAATTAATTTTGTTCCAAAATAAATCACACCCAAATAGTTAATCCCTTGAACAGCATAGAGGCCATGACAATGCAGACGTTACACTGACAGTTCAGCGCTGCTGTTTTGGTGCTGAACTCCATAGCCAAATACTAACCTTAGTATTAACCCTAAAAGTAACTCCTAATACTAAAACTAACCCCTAATTCTAATACTAACCTTAAAACAACCTTAACCCAGAAAATGAACCCTAACAGTAACCTTAAAACGAATCGGCCATGCTGAACTGTAAACTGCTGAAAGGCTTGTGATGAAATGGCCACTCTGAATTGCAGTGAAGAACAGTACCATTCCGTAGCATGTAACTAGTTAAAATGTGTGTTCTATTGAGAAATATCCCTGGCATAGAGAAATATATATATATTTAAAAATCAGATTTTTATTGAAAAGGTTTTATCAACACAAAGAGTAAACAGATAAGAGGGTGTTGCAGGGAGTGGGGTAGGGGTACAGAAAGGAGAAGGGTTGGGGTGGGGGGAGGGAGGGAGCACACATTTCCACATATCAAGCTGTATTATGTTTCTGTATTAAAGGGCATGAGTAACACTTGGTTAGTGTGGGGTATTCACCATAACAGAAGATAGCACCAGGCAAGATACCATTACATATGGTGGTGTACCGAGATAAAAATCTTATTTCAATGGCCTTGGGTTGTCTCCTCTGTCGCCATAAGTAGGGAGGGGAATCAGGGAGATAGTGAGGTATCCAGTCTGTTGGCACTGGAGGCTAAGTCCGTGGAGTCAGAGAGGTCTCAGTTGATACCTTCCATATATGTTATTTAAGCATGGGAAAGTAGCATAAAGTCTGACTTTTTTGTAAGTTCTAGCCAGTGAAACCATTTGTTTTTCGAAACCATGCTGTATTTTTCATGTTTGTGCGATGTAGTGTCCTCAGCTCCTCCCAGGTCCTCAGCTCCTAAACCTTCAGCATATATTCCCTGACGCTCTGGGTTGGGGGGGGGGGGGTTAGGGGTGTATTGATTTCCGGTACATGGGAATCAGTTGTTTTGCTGCATTCAGCAGGTGTTTAACTATGTTTTTTTTTGTAGTGCGCTATTGATTGTGTTATATGATGTAGTAAGTAGGTAGCTGGGGCGAATGGGGCTGCAATGTCAGTATAGAGAAATATTAAGGCAAACGTGATCTTGAGGCGCATTTGGTAAGTTTGCTCTGCTAGCAATGTTACAGTTACAATCTAAGCCAATCTAAGTCTAAGCATGTTCATTGTTTAACCTACACAAAAGCACTTTCGAAAAAATTGATTGAAGCATTCTCGACTGACTATTGATTGGCTTGAATCATTTAGACTTGTTGATTTTCAACTTGTATAAAGCCATAAAAATTTCCAGAACAAATAAAAAGCTGTAAAAACTGTGTACGTCGTTATGATTTTGAGGGAAGTTGAGGGAAGTAATTTACTTGTAATTAGGACGTCAAAGGAATTTCTAAATTTGTGTGGCATTTTATGTGCCTCCTTTATATTTTGGTGCAATTGTAATTTGAAACATTCGTTTGATAAATTGTTGTTACATTTTAAAAATAATATTTTTCCATATTAAGTTTTCAACTTCGTCTTCTACTGTAGCATAGACATCTTGTGGAACTCATCTAAAGCTTGCAGAAGTAGCATTCAACAATTACATAAAAGGAGATAGAGGGCCTTTCATATTTAAAAGTATTAATTCTGAGGTTTAGTCACTCTTTAATCCATTAATGCGGGCATTACGTGTTTGTCAACTAAACAGAAAATGGGTAGTAATCTCAAATGTCTTTTAGCAAATGCAAGAAGCTTGACAAACAAAATGGGTGAGCTGGAGATACTGGTAAGTGCTGAACAGTATGATATAATCGGAATCACGGAAACGTGGTGGGATGAGACCCACGACTGGTCAGTTAATTTACAAGGCTACTCACTTTTTAGAAAGGACAGAGTAAATAGAAAAGGGGGAGGGATATGTCTATATGTAAATCCTAAACTAAAGCCCAGTATTAAGGAAGGTGTACATGACGTAACTGGAATTGATGTGGAGACACTGTGGGTGGAGATTAGCTTAGACGCTAAAAAGAATCGCACATTACTTGTAGGTGTATGCTACAAACCACCAAATATTAGCATTGATGGAGAAGATCAGCTTTTATTACAAATTGAAAAGGCTGCAAATCTGAATGAAGTTCTAATCATGGGAGATTTTAATTACCCAGATATAGATTGGAATTGTGGCACAACTAGTTCCGCTAAGGGCAGCACGTTTCTGAACCTGCTTAATAACACATTTATGGCACAATTAGTAGACACCCCAACTAGAATGGATGCCTGTCTGGATTTAGTAATAACAAACAATGAGCAGCTTATCTCAAACATCAAAGTAAGAGAACACTTGGGCAATAGTGACCATAACATGGGTTTGAGATTAATGCAAAAAAGCAAATTGGTAACTACGCCACCAAAACACTTAATTTTTAGAAGGGCCAACTTTGATGGACTAAGGGCATCAATGGAACATTTAGACTGGGAACTAGACATGTGCATTCGTTTTCGGACGAATGCATTTTCGGACGAAAATAGCATTTTCGTCCATTCGTCCGAAAAACGAATAACGAAAATTTTAACTAACAAAATCCGAATGAACGAATGGTTAATAAACGAAAATCATTCGTTCATTCGTCCATTCGTCCATTCGTGCTATTGGCATTCTAAACCGAAATAGAGTCGGTTTACAATACCAATAGCATTGTACTACATTCCATAAACCGACATGAATGACTTTCGGTTTATGGAATGCATGTAATGCTATTAGCTTCCTATAAACCGAAATTGAGTTCCCATTCATACGAATAGGTCAATTGACCTATTCGTATGAATGGGGACTCTTTCGGTTTATAGAAAGCCAATAGCAGCATGTATTCTATAAGCCGAAAGTCTTTAAAACAAACGACGTTCGGTTTATAGAATACATGTAATGCTATTGCTGTTCTATAAGCCGAAAGACATTCGGCTTATAGAACAGCAATAGCATTACATGCATTCTATAAACCGAACGTCGTTCGTTTTAAAGACTTTCGGCTTATAGAATACTATTGGCATTCTATAAACCTAACTAGAGTCCCTCCTCATTCATAAGAATTTCTTATGAATGGGGACTCGACTCTAGTTCGGTTTATAGAAAGCCAATAGTATTCTATAAGCCGAAAGTCTTTAAAACGAACGACGTTCGGTTTATAGAATACATGTAATGCTATTGCTAAACTATAAACCGAACGACTTTCGGTTTATAGAATAGCCATAGGATTACATGTAGTGCATAAGCCGAAAGTCTATAAACCGAAAGTCGTTCGGTTTATAGGCTGTCGGCATTTTACTACACGAAGACAAAGTCTCCATTCATAATTTTATGAATGGAGACTTTGTCTCCGTGTAGTAAAATGCCGAAAGTCTATAAACCGAACGATCGGTTTATAGACTTTCGGCTTATATAATACATGTAATCCTATGGCTATTCTATAAACCGAAAGTCGTTCGGTTTATAGAATAGCAATAGGATTACATGTATTCCATAAGCCGAAAGTCTATAAACCGAAAGTCGTTCGGTTTATAGACTTTCGGCTTATAGAATACAAGTAATACTATTGCCTTTCTATGAACCGAACGAGAGCCCCATTCATAAGAATTTCTTATGAATGGGGCTCTCGTTCGGTTTATAGAAAGCCAATAGTATTACATTGTATTCTATAAAACGAACGAAAAAAATTAACGAAACGAAAATAATGAACGAATTTCGTCTGAAACGAATGCACTAATGAACGAAATTCGTTTTAGACGAAATAAATAACATTTTCGTCCGAATGGACGAAAACGAAACGAAAATTTTAGTTTTGCACATGTCTACTGGGAACGAATGTTTTCTGGACTAAACACAGAAGACAAGTGGAATGCCTTTAAGCACACATTACAAAAGTACACATCCCAAGATATACCTTTGGGAAACAAATACAAAAGACACAAATCAAAACCAATGTGGCTTACCTGTACCGTGAAACAGGAAATGCAAAACAAGAAAATGGCATTCAAACATTATAAAAGCAAGAGATCAACATTATCATTTATAAAATACAAAGATGCCAACAAAGCCTGCAAAAAGGCAATTAAAATGGCTAAATTGGAAAACGAGAAAAGGATTGCTAAGGAGAGTAAAATTAACCCCAAAATTTTTTATAAGTATATAAATGGAAAAAAGCTAAAGAGGGAAAATGTTGGGCCCTTGTTATCCCAAATGGGAAATTTGGTAAGTGAGGACAGAGAAAAAGCAGACATTTTAAATACTTTTTTTTCTTCTGTTTATACTAAGGAAGAACAGATGGATGAGCCCCTGCTACCGGAAGTTACGGAACAGTCACCACAAACATGGGATTGGCTGACACAGGAAAAAGTGTTTATGCAATTAAACTCTGTTAAGATAGACAAGGCCCCAGGGCCAGATGGTATACACCCAAGGGTCCTTAGAGAGTTAAGCATAATTCTGGCCAGACCAATATTTATGATCTTTAGGGATTCGTTCAGTTCAGGTATAGTGCCAACAGACTGGCGAAAGGCGGATGTCATTCCAATATTTAAAAAGGGATCAAAATCTCTGCCTGGTAATTATAGGCCAGTGAGCTTGACATCTGTAGTGGGGAAATTATTTGAAGGATTGCTAAAGGTGTACACTCAAGAATACATCTTGAATCAGAATATAATTAGTAAAAGTCAACATGGTTTTGTGAAAGACAGGTCTTGTCAAACAAACTTAATAACATTCTATGAAGAGGTCAGTAAAAATATAGATCTAGGTGTGGCAGTTGATGTGATCTATTTGGATTTTGCTAAAGCATTTGATACAGTTCCACACAAAAGGTTACTCTACAAATTGAGAGAAATAGGATTGGGGGCAAATGTATGTATTTGGATTGAAAATTGGCTAAAAGATTTGTTGTAAATGGTAAAGCTTCAAATTGGACCAGGGTAGTGAGCGGAGTACCTCAGGGGTCTGTTTTGGGACCTCTTCTTTTTAATCTGTTTATTAATGATCTCCCACGTTGTGCTGAGTGCCATGTGTCAGTGTTTGCTGATGACACAAAATTAGGTAAGGTAATAAAGACTAATCTTGATGTTTTTTCTTTACAGGAAGATTTGGACAGAGTAGGGAACTGGGCAAGAAAGTGGCAAATGAGGTTCAATATAGACAAATGTAAAGTTATGCATTATGGGAAAAATAATAACAAAGCAACATATACGTTAAATGGTATTTCCCTGGGAAAAACTACTAACGAAAAGGATTTAGGAATCATTGTAGATAACAAACTTGGCAACAGTGCCCAATGCCAGTCAGCAGCTGCAAGGGCCAATAAGATATTGGCATGTATAAAACGAGGTATAGATTCATGGGAGGAGGACATCATCTTGCCTCTTTACAAATCAATGGTAAGACCTCACCTTGAATATGCAGTACAATTCTGGGCACCAGTCCTTAAAAAGGATATTAAGGAACTAGAAAAAGTGCAAAGGAGAGCTACAAAATTAATAAGGGGATTGGAGGATCTTAGTTATGAAGAGAGACTTAAAAAATTGCATTTATTTACTTTAGAAAAAAGGCGTCTTAGAGGGGATATGATAACATTATATAAATATGTGCTGAGCCAATATAAGGAGCTCTCCAGGGACCTGTTCATTAATAGAAATGTACAAAGAACAAGAGGTCACCCCCTGAGACTGGAAGAGCAAAGATTTCATAGGCAGCAAAGGAAGGGATTCTTTACGGTAAGGACAATAAAATTATGGAACTCACTGCCAAGAGAGGTAGTGCTATCAACCACAATAGATGCATTTAAAAATGGTCTGGATGTTTTTTTAGAAAAGCAGAACATACAGGGGTATTAATAATAGAATGAGCATTAATAATAGAGCTTTTTGATCCAAGGAGAAATCTGATTGCCCTTTTGGAGTCAAGAAGGAATTTTTTTCCCCCTAGGAGGCAACATTCGAAAAAGCTTCCTAAGGTTTTTTTTTGCCTTCTTTTGGATCAAAACGCTGAAATGATAGGTAGAAGGGTTGAACTTGATGGAGTTGTGTCTTTTTTCAACATTTTGAAGGCTTTGTAACTTGAGCTATAATTGCAGCTTCATTGTTTTAGGTAGAGGAAATATGGAACTGTATAGTAACTCCAAACTAAATCAACCATCCCTATGTGGATGTGTCATAAGCTTATTTTGCAGTGTCATGTTAATTAGCTCACCTGCTGTGCTGGTACAGTCTCAGTCAATTCGAGCAAGTTTTCTATTACAGTCAGCCTGTTCAAGCTTCAGCAAGAAGGATACATCTGTCTCCCCTGAATGTGGGAAGGCCCCACTGACTAACTGGAGGTTGGGGTACCTGGACGTCTTAGACATAGACTCAAGAGGATAGCTGTTGAGATTCCTTCAACATGACTAGGTGCTGTAAAGTTGCATCTATCACACTGGATGCCTCTAGCTAATAAATATGCCCACTGTGGCTAAATCATGAAGAGCTTTTGGTGGTCATCTTATTTCTGTCAGGTACTAGACTAGTTTGAAGATGACTAGAACAGAAGGAGAGACAAAAACAACGTAGATACTGGTAGCCATGTTTAGATGAGTTTAACTTGAGTTCATTTTGTGTTTTTTATTTCCTCTCAGTATCCTTGTAAGGATGTTATCTTATAAGGGAGAAATGTCTCCAACGAACACTCATGTTTAAGGATCCTGACAGGAATTATGGGAACTTTGTGTCTTTACTTAGAAAGTTATATGAGAAAAAGAGGGCTATTCATTAAAATGGGGCTCCTGACATTTTCACTGTAAGCATAATATAGTTGGTCACAAAAAGTAGTTACCATATCCAGATAACTTATTGCTTGTATTATCAGTATATATGTGTATAATTAAATACTAATATTGAACCATTCCATTATATAATTATTAGTATTTTAGAAGTTATATGGTATAATATATAGGACTGAAAAAAACCTTTTTGAAGTATCTGAACATGTAGTTTGCAAATTAAGCTTTTATAACGAAATTCTGAACACATCTGTTCATATAATGTACGTACCTGCTATGGCTGGAAACATGAGGTTGTAGAGCCCCAGTTCATACTCCTTGAAGTTGGAGGGGGTTGCTGTGTTACATCTGTCAAGGTTGTCTTTTTCATCTTCTTCAGCACCTGTCTTTTGATTTCTAATTGCCTACAATATGATTTGGCTACCAAGTGGGTCACCTTGGCAACTGCACAAACACTTGTGGCTATTTCATACCTAATGGTAAGATTTGTCCAATTCCCGCATTAACACAGTGTTTTCATCATATGAGAATTTCAGTGCTCATTTGGACTTCATCATAGAACTATTGTTTATGTCCACACAGAGATGAAACTAATTTCCAAATGTGTGTATTCTAAGTGGCATAGTTCATTCCATTGGAATGTGCTAATCTCAGACTCCTAAACTCCTAGCTGACCATCTTCATTTGTTCTGGTTTCGTTTCCAATTTTTTCCATATATCTGGACTTTTGTAAAATCTTTGTTTAACACTGTTTGAACCGTGTTTCGACTTTGATTCAGCAATGCTATGGGTTAAATTTGTGTGACTGGTTCATTTTGCGCATGCGTGACTTGTTTGGTTTAACTTTACTTTGTGCATAAACCTTTTTTTAAAGCTGATCATCTCAGTCACGGCATGGTCTACCTGGCGATAAAGTTTTGGGAACAATCTCCCATTAATGTACCCATTAATTATTAGCGCTCCTCATAGGATCACTGGTTATGTGGTGATTAACATGTGTTTCCAGCGTCACCGTTTTTATTAACAGAGGCCATAGAATCCGGGCCATTTTCCTTTTAGTAACAGCACATGTGTCAGTTGACATTAACTTAGAATGTTCACATAAAGCCTTCCATTGTTTTCTTCTGTAATTCAGTAGATGTTACACACACTTTTATGAGTTAAAAAGAGTTTTGTGTTTGGGTAGATTTGTAAGTCTATACTCCCTGGTGTCTGAGCCATGATTACATCATAACATAGGAAGAGGAACTAACTGACTAACAGACAGGATTGCTTGATAAATGATGTCATCAAACTAATCGATAAATGGTCCAGCACTCCTTTCTTCTGGCCATAAGGTAACCTACATATAGAGTGTATACAAGGAAAACCATGAGTGCAGAGGGGGGTGTTTTAAAGTAAAACTCATGAGAAATTTTTAAAGAGGGAGTTTACAAAACTTTAAGGACCACACTAAGAATCACACTGGGGGTGAAACTCAGAATGACACACAAAAGATAGCATTCAGAAGGACACACTGAGGGGAGCACACCTGAAGAAGATACACTGTTCTCAGATTTGCACGTATTTAAAAACCTGCACAAATATATAAAGTAGAATACCTAATAATTCTGAACAGATAGGAGATGGTGTTTTCAGGCGCTAATGAACAATATTTATTACACAAAATTTAACAAAGCTGCTGTACACATCCAAGGTGTTAGTCCCCTAAAACCCCTCTTAGAGAGAAAACAGGAAACAAAAAAGGATAGAGAGCAATACTTATATTCAAAATATTTATCTGTTGTTGAGATGGTAATCTTCATATGGTCCTTCAAAATCCCCCCACCCAGGGCTTCCTCATGATAAGACACTGAGCAAGCCCTGGGCGGGGTGAAACGTGTCTGATTTCAGCTGATCTGCACATAAACTTTTTTTTAATATACATAAGAAACAGGCTAACACTATGAAGTTTTCCTCTTTCTATATCTGATACCTAAGAGAGAGGGAGTCAGCACCTGGGGACACATACCTGTTATTCAAGCAGGAAAAAAAAGAGAACACTTTTGTATTGAGCAGTATACCTCTGCTCTGACCCAAATGAGTGTATATGTACACCAATATCTGCATTTGTCTACTTCTACAGAGAGCATTATTGTTTGTCCCTTTGTTCATTTTTCTGAGGAAATATCTGACCTAATAATTCTGATTAACTCTCAACGACCTTAACCAACACCTTTCCAAGATGTTTGTCTTTGGGTAAAGTATGAACTTACTTATGATTATATATTAGTACTAAATAATCTATTATATGCATGGTAATGACTATTCTATCTGGCTTGGTGAGTAAACCATTAATATACCTATTATTTGATGTTAAAAAAAAATATCTGAAACACATTGTATTGAACTATAGGAAGTTGAGCTGATGACTTATTGGAGTTTTTTTTTTCTAACAAGCCAATTGCTCTTCCATTTTCTCCACATAACTCCATGCTGACTACAGAAAACATTTCTTCCTTCTGTTTGTTTATGATATTTGCTTTGCAGCACTCAAGGTATAATGGAATTCTGGCCAGTGTTTGATATACACTAAAATCCAGGGCATTATAAGAGATGGACATTATATTGATTCCTAAGGCTCAAACAGTAGATGAAAGAGAAATGTTTTACAAACCTTAATGAGTGATAGCAATTCAAATGTAACAAGAAAAACAGGAAATGAAAAAAGCAATATTTTTTTTAAATGCTCAAAGAAAGAAAAGGGAGTACATAATGTGCAGTAAATGATTTAGTAGAAACATGATTGCATGTGCAGTAATGCTTATTTTTATAGAGCAAATACATCAATTCAAATGAGCCTTCCAAAAGCAGGGAGTCTAATGACCCATTGTGCTTACTGATTGACTTTATAAATGTATGGTTCTCAAAGAAGAATTTATACTGTGAAAATAAAAGCATCATCATTGTTTCAGTGGGGAGTTCTAAAAGTGAAGGCATCTTGGATATCCTATCAATCAATTTACTACATTTATTCATGTATTTATATATTGCTGGTGTTTTATTAATAAATGAAAAACATACTATGCACTTTTTGTTTTGTTTTTCCAGCAAAAAAAATAAAGACAGAAATAAAAAAATTTAAAAAAATGTTGAATTATATTAGCCTGTAGTGAGCAGCATCATATAGATTTAAAATCCAACAGTCTTAGAAAAAAAAAAAGAAACAAAAAGAGTGAATGAAAACTATTTTAGTTAGCAACCAATGCTTTGACACAAAAAAGCATGATAATAATTACTGATACCATATTGCATATGGTCTATCTATACTGTTATTCATGAGGTAAATGTGATCAGACTGGTAACCAATACTTCTTATATTATCTGTCAAATCATTAATTTTTCATTCTTGTCACTGTTGCCTTACAGGTTAAAGGGACACTACCTCCAATATAAGCTCTATTTAGATTTACCATGCTTTTAAAGTGAAAACCTATAAGCAGTGCATACCAACAAGTGTTATGTGTTTGTTTGAATATATAACCTTAAAAAAAGAAATAAAATGTTATGTGTTTATTGCCTGGAACCATTTAGTTTTTTTCCCATGATGCAACTTTCTGAAAAACTTACATCAGAGTTCACCTTACTGCTGTGTAAGATACACCCATTGCTCCCTTACTGGCTGCTGCTTATTACTGGGGCAGGTCTAGGTGGTTATATACAGTACTTCCCTTTCAACACAGAGATTGCAAGCTTTTGAGAAAGTGATCTGGTGTGAGCAAGAGCTATTGTGTCCATATAATGGCTGTATAATGACAGGGAAAAGTGTTAAAAGTCACGGTACTAGATTTCCGTGGTTGCAACCTCATGAAGTTTCCATCTGCAGAATCATATATATCACAACAGAAGAGAAAAATGTGGGTGCACACTAGGTAGAAAATTACTCTGTAGGTGGTCTAGTCCAATATGAAAATATCACTATGAATTAGAAAAATCATACTACTAGCGTGAAGAGGCAATGGCCCATTGGCTCCACACTTTGGTATGATGATTTTAGACTTTTTCTAACAAACAGTGATATTTTTATACTGGAATAGATCATATGCAGGGTTATTTTATACCTGGAATGTACCCAAATTCCTGGTCTGTATCCATAATCTAAACGCTACCGGTACGAGTCCCAAAGACCTGTTTTTAGTCATAAAATTACTAATTTTCATAGTTGTCTGGAAAACAAAACACTGTGTCTAAGATAGAAATATTTGGTACACGCTAAGAAACAAGGCAGACTTGGTTTCTTTTACATTGAGACATACTACAAATCATCACTTCTAGCTAGGATGGTGAAGTGGTCCATACCTGTACATAAGCTATGGATATCCGTAGACATCATTAAGAAAATTGCAGATCTCCGATTGAGCCTCTTAAATTCTTATTGCATCAAACCTCACATCCTGTTAATAAAGATTATAAAAAACCCTCACTGTCCATTTACCTAACACCGCTAAATTGACAATTCCAAAATCATGGAAGGAAAATTGTTGTCAAGGAGATCAGATCAGCAGAGGATTTACTCATTTCATCCCAAGTCAGATGTCTCCAGCATTCTATTAATTCTATTGGTCAAGTCTTCTGGACCAGGAGATATGTCAACAGGTGTTGCAAAGGTATATCTTATGACAACTTAACCCCTGTAATGCATTTTTTATAGAATATATTATATCAACATGTAATCAATTAATCAATTTAATCTGTGCAAGCTCAGAGGTTCAAATGTTATTAAATGTATGTTCAGATTACTGTATAATCTGTCGAGAGATCTCCCTATTTCCCTTTTCCCATGTATGTTTTGCTATTTCTTTTCTTTCTGTTTCAGATGAAAAATCAATAAAAGATATTCACAAAAAGAAAAACAACCATAGTAGCTAGTTCCACCCTTTGAGGAGGTTGTTGCATTACAGAGCAATATGCTACATCTGATCGAAGGCTTTGTGTAAGGACAGCTTCCTTGACATAGGGAACAAATGGCCACTATAGTCTTCCTTTAAGTACATTTTTAAGACACGTTGGAGCAGGTTGTGCATGGAACAGTACATGCACAACCAAATAGGGAAATATATATAAAACAAAACACAAGGTAACTGGTATTCTTTAATTAATCATGTGCTTTCCAAAACCCTGACCCACTCACATAGACAGCAATACATGGATGGTACTCAGAAACAGGAAATACATGTGCTAAAAGTGTTGTTAACTTCACTTTTACTAAGGACCTTTGAGTTTGGCCAAAGTCACTGGGTACTGGATGTACACAAGAACAGTAAACGCTTCATTGTGTCATATGTCAAACTTCTCACATTGTCTTCTGCTTCCTGGCTTGAAGTACTAGGGCAATTTAACTGTTGTCTGTGGGTTAATAAAATTAGATTATGAAAGCATCTCTGAACAAAAGAAACAGCATCAATGGAATTAATTAGATCTGTCCTATTAAAATGAACCATTGTTCTACTATAACATTTTGAATGTCAGTCTTGAAATTAGATGCAACCCCATAGAATGATTTCATCATTCAGGCTTATAAAATATGACTAAGCTGATGTAATACAATTTGACATGATAAAACAAAATTGGTAAGAAAAAAATATGTGAAATAGATATTTGTTTCTCTAAAAATGCTAAATGAAAGATTTGGATTTGGCTAAAGTTACATTTTTATTTTACTTTTTTAAACTTCAATTGGTTTCCTTGTCAGAAACAATGGGGTCTACTCAATATACCCCAATTTGTCCCGAATTTGATTCAGGTGGGGGACTTTAGCTGAAATTTACCAATCCCCAAAATGCGGCTACTTACTGTCCCTCAATGTGTCTGAATTGGCAGTTTGGGCTGTTCAGAAACCAAAGTATCAGTGGCGTTCGCATCGGCACATTTTTACCATGAAATCCATATGTTCTTGGCTGCCTAAGCTAGGCTTGGAAGGTTTCATATTGCAAACAGCCAGATGACTTTTTTCTTACAATTAAATCCCCACTCTACAAGCATGGATTTCATTTATCTTCTGCACCCGTTTGTTATTTTTTGTACTAGGTGAATTCATTTTTAGTTTTTGCTTTTGGGTCAAAGTTGAGGACAGAAGGATGTTGTGGATTGTTACTGGACTTTAGGAACAGGTCATATTTTACCCACAGGACACCCTTTGGTTTAGTTTTTGTCCTGGTGACTCGTCCCCCCCTACCTGGGCAAGGTAGAGGTATGCAAGTTAGGTAGGGAATTGTTTTATTCTATATTATTTTATCAGTTCTGGGTGCTTTTGGGCAGCCTCCAGACCTCACAAAAGGGTAATTTATTTTGTATGGGGGTTCCAGGAAGGGGTCAGTTGTTTTAAATGGGGGCCAGGGCAAGTAGTTGTATACTGTATGGGGGCTGGGAGCCATTTTGGTTATGGTTGGTATGGTTAATTCGGGAGGATTTGGGCTATTTTCATAACAGCTCTCCTGATCTTTGTAGGCACATGGGGGCATTTTGGGTAGTTTGGTTCCTGATGTGTTTCTGATGTGCCCTAAGTTCGGTCTTTGGAGGCATAATTTCATGGCCAAACATCGGCGGTTATTCAGTAGACCCCCAAAAAATAGATAATTTTCTTTTGTGCCATGTGTTGGAACCCATAAGAGAAACTTGAGCAGGCTTGGCACATAATTAAACGCTGGCAGACTAAACTCACTCTTAAAGAGGATAAGTCACGTGGAAAATATTTTAAATAATACCATGAGTGGCTACTTTCATTCTGATATGTAAAGTATAGGAAATTAAGTGTTACAATTGATTGATGATGCAGTGTAAACAGAAAATAAAATAAATTGCTGTTGTCTTTGGAATAATTTATAAAAAGTTGAGAAAACAAAGGAAGTCTGCCTTCAGATGTCGACGTTTTATGGTCAGTAGGGCTGAAAAAAAAAATGTAAATCTTGCTAGCTCACACTCATTTAAGAGAGCGGTACAGTCACTACAATGATTTAGGTATTTACTGGAAATAGTTTGTGGTTAAAAATACAAAGAGGTTGTAGAACAACTTTATTTTAAATGAAACTGCCCAGTCAGAAATATTTATATATATACCAAATTATTTTTTATTTAGAAAACAACATTTATAGTGAGTTTAGTCAATAGGCTAGTGACCTTTGGCACAGACTTTTAGATTAGAAGTAAAACGGTGAGAGAGGAAAGACAGCCAAGGTTTTTTTTGTTTTTTTTAACATACTGCTTTCTATCAAAAATAAATGTACCGGGATAAAGTATCCAGATTCACAGATGCATATATGAAAATCACATAAATTCTGCAATGTATGCACCTGATTAAATGTCGCAGATCACCCTACAGACAAAATGTATCTAAAATTTCAATACTCTGTTGAATCAGTTTCTCATATGCATATATGAAATTCACATTAAATTTGCAATATACGCACCCAATTAATCTACTCAGATCATCCTACAGATATAATATATATAAAAGTTCCATAATCTGCTGAATAAAATTTGAAATTGCCCATGTTGTTAAATGCGTGTGACCTCTATCTTATTCACATATAGGTTGGTGTAATTTGGGTTGTAACTGAAGCTCAGTGTGGTCTAGGTAAGAGAGCAGTTGTTTTTTAGCGCCTTTTCAATGTCTAGATTCATATTGGGGCAGTCTAAAAATTATGAAGAATAAGAAACTCGCAAAAGCATTATGGCGCACATTACAGCATAACACTTAACGTATTGATAAGATGATGATTCATAGGCAATGGGAGTTTTCCGATCAGATGAGTGTTATGTTGTATTGCACACCACTACACTTTTGATATTTAGTTATTGTTTGGGGTGAGAACTGAGAGAGGAGACACTGACTGGCTGCTGTATGTTATCCATATGAATTTTAGTGTTTATAAATAAGATGAGAAAACAATAAATCTCATTTTTCTTTATAGTACCAAGTGTGTATTTTATCAGTAGAATCATCTTTATTATCTTATTATCCTTCAGGACTTTGTTTCTTTTATAATCCTTTTTTACAGAGCTAATTTAGTTGTTCCTTTAATAAATTCAATTACATCTCAAGGATGACCGTCTTTGGTTCTTTTTCTAATAGTACTATCGGTGTGTTAACTGACACTAACTCTTTATGCAAATTATCAATAGTGCTAATGGTAATATTTGTTGAGACTGTTATACCATGCACTACAGAATTGAATGTTATATATGCATTAGATTAGCTGGTAGAAATTATTTGAAGTTTTAGGTATTCATCTAAAGTCTCAGAATATAACTCCCAGCTATGTTTTTTCCTTTGTTCATTTTTCAACTTTGAAAGTATATTTTTCCTCAAACTTAAAAAAAATTCTGTCCCCCCAAGGGGAATGCAGTAGCACTATTGATGTCACTTTCACTATATACAATTGACTCCATTAGAAAAACTGACAGAAATGAAGTGTTTGTAGTTTCACGTGTTCTTTTGTGGAAAAATGAGGTGGGGGTTTAATGTAAAATTATGAGTGTCAGGACTGTTGTGCATTCCTAACACAAAAGAAATTCACTGCAGGGTGGAATACCACTCGGGCCTATCTGAAGCTGAACCAACAATCCTCAAGTCATTGGCCTGGAAAAATAGTATAAACCACAAAATGAGTGACAAAGGACCTTCAAAGCACATACAGGTTGAGTATCGCTTATCCAGAAATCAGTTATCCAAAATGATCCGTTATTCAAATAATTTTTGGATTTTGTCGCACACACCTGTCAGAATGCACACGCACAACAGTTTATTCAGTGTCCAGCCCCCATAAGCTGCAATATAGCCTTTCCATGCATGTTCAGATTCCCCAGGCTCACAAAGAATAATGCAATGACACGTGTGCACGCCTGATTCTCCGCTGGCATGTTCCCAATGATGCCTCACAGCTACATTACAGTAAAGGTGATTCATATGCCCTATACAGTATTTACATTAATACTACTGTATTTCATGAGTGCTTTAATATATCTTATTGGTGAAAATGATCTGTTAGCCAAAATTATTCATTTTCCAAAACTCTTCTGGTCCCAAGGATTTTGGATAAGGGATACTCAACCTGTATTTCAGTTTTTGTATCCCATGTGTATTCATTCTCCTGACAAGCAATTGTAGCGTAAAACGTTCATTCAGGTTCCTATAAACTCTGTCCTGCAGTACGCGATAGTTATTTTGCTAGTCCTAGAATTCACATAGCAACATTTCAGGAAGAATGTATATCACCTTGTAATAGAAATCGCAGCTTCTTCAATGATGAGTAAAGTTTAAATTTATTAAGCTTTATTAACCGCTGAATTCCTGACCGGTTTCGGTGTCAATCTGCCATTATCAAGGTAAACATTAACATTACAAATCACATATTTTATATAAATATTATAACTTATATACCCCAATCCTGTATCAAATTAAAAACAGGTATCATTTTAAAATAAAGCTCATACATATGCCAACAATAATATATACATGTATTTATATATTTACAGACCAATTCAATTCTCTTTTAACCCATGTTTGATTTAAGGCAACCAACTCTGAAATCCAAAATGCTTCTCTAGCTTAAAACCTTTGGTTGTGGTCATTTTCTCTGCACATGAGAAGCCTTAGCTTCCAAACCAAAGAACCGTAAAGGAGATGGGGACCCATGTCACCCCTGCTTATATTAGACATTATCTGTACCCTCAATTGTATTATTATTTGGAATAGCTGATATAGGTTTATTATGTGTTCTCTCAATTGCCTTGCTGTGCAGCCAATATAAAATCTGGAACAAAGGCGATAGGAAGGAAAGGGCTTTATTATTATAATTGTTAAGTATAATATTTTATTAAAGAAACCTAAAGCACTGATATTATGTGCTCTAACATCTGCAGGTGACATTGTTAACACATATTATATTGTGAATGTGTTGCTTGTACTTGTATTGATATTGTGACCTTTTAAGAAAATACATATTGCTTAAGTATCGCAGTAAGAAATGACACAGATTTTCTGTTCCCTTAACGCACTTTGCAGTGTATTAATGGCTGTGGGACTGGACTCTTTATGAATCTTTAAACTTATGAGTGAATAAATGTTTTGACATATAAAATCTGTTCCTTAGATGTAAAAGCTCTGAGCTTTTTACATATTTTATCAGGGATTATGTTAATGAAGGACAATTTAATGCAGTGTATTAAGCTTTTGTGCATAATGAAAATAGAAGAAAATGTGCATCATATTATAATGGATAACCTTGAATATATATATGGGAATAAGTAAGTAAATTGATTTTTTTGCACTAGAATTCAAGAAATGGCTGTGAGAAAATAAAAGATAAAAAAATAGTATAATGTACACTTTACCAAGACAATTACTTGTATATGTTCTGCTCTATGATGATACAGTATTTGGTAAAGTAACAGACTGAAATTTTAAAAATCGACATGTTTTAATGAACAACCAAACTGGGTTTTTTAAATGACTCACATCTTAGAAAAGAGTTAATAAAATATTACAAAATATATATGCGTTGGGGAGGCGTGCTCCAAAAAATATCAGACATTTGTATGTGAGTTGGAAGAATGATCCAACTCGGCTGTTAATGCCCAGCTCTTTGCAGTTCACTTGCCAGTTCACTTTCAGTGACTAGACCTGAATGAGGTGATTGGGAATTCCCAATGTACAAGTAATCTTAGTAGTGTGCACATGCATTGGGAATTGCAGCACACGCCAAGCTTGCGTATAGTGTACAAACCAGCCATGTGCATCGCAATGGAGCCCAGTGCTTCCTCCATTTATTTTCAGTTGTGGAAAGCTACAGTGATATGATCTGGGAGTGAAAGTAAAGGGTCTATTCAGATGGATATGTGGATGAAACTGGATCACTTTGCTGAAAATTCAGGCCACTCCGGGATCACCAAACCCTTCCTGAAATGGCCCCAAAGATAACAACATAAAATAAATAAAAATGAAATAAAGTAAAAAATTAAATATAATAAAATAAAGTAAAGTATAAAATAAATAAATTATTATTAATAATAATAATATACATTTTTTTTATAAAGTAACCCCTTGGTTACCGGACTGTTTTTGCCATGTCTTACGCTTGGTGACAGAGGCTACTTTAACACATCTGCTGTGATGGTGTTTAGCTGTAATTTTCCTCAGTCTTAGTTAATGCACCCACACATACTATATATTGTTTTTATTGGCATAAGAAGGGTTTTCTTGAAATTCCATTAATTTCATCATATCATATAATCTACTCTAAAAATAGAAAAAGAATAACACACTTTTTCTAGCTTTGACAGGGCTGCGCCATATTGGACAGGCATGCCATCCTTCTGTGGAGCAATCAGGGGACAAATTTTGGTGTTGCTGGGTGCCTCAACATGAAGGCATCACAGGAACATTGCTTGAGCTATGGAGGTGATCACTGATCACTTCCACTTTTCATTTTAACACAGGACGTACTATGTACATCCTGTGTAATACACCGGCATTACAGCTCTTGTGGTATAACAATACTGGTGACAAAATCTTTGGCAATGCACCAGTGTTCACTGTGGATTTGAAAATATACCTTTACATATGTGAGTGAGTTAGGCAGTGGCATGAATAGAAACCACATTGCCACAGTGATAAGATTGCCACAATGCCCTCTGACCATGTAATACACATGATACTACCATTGCAAAACATCTTCACTGCCTATGTTCCAGCATTGTCCACACAGCACTTGTTTCACAAAATAGTATAGCAGACCAGGGAGAAGTCTGCTTTCAGGGCATGATGTCATGATGTGGGGTCTGTTTCCACTCCATAATGCATAACTGTGACCGGACTGGTACTTTTGACTGGACTAAGACTGGACTGATAGCTGTGACTGGACTGAGACTTGACTGGTAGCTGTGACTGGACTGAGACTGGACTGGTAACTGATACCGGACTGAGACTGAACTGGCAGCTGAGACCGGACTGAGACAGGACAGGTAGCTGAGACTGGACTGATATAGGACTGGTAGTTGAGACCGGACATGCCCCATCACCCAATAACATGACCCATTATTCCATTACATGCCCCATCAACCACATTGCACACCCATTACATAGCCCATCACCACATTACATTACCCCATAACCCCATTACATGCCCTATCACCCCATTACATGCCCTTTTACTCCATTACATGCCCCATTACCCGATTACATACCCCATCACCCTATTACATGCCCCATCACTTCATGATTTACCCCAGGCAGCCTTGTCCATTCTCTGGTGTCTGGTGGCATGCAGCATGGTGTCCGTGAGCTTCCTATGTGCACAGACAACTTACCATGCTGCCTGTTGGGCTCTCAGTGTGGTTTGACTGGATAGTGCTGACAGTTAATTTGACCCTGGCGCGTGTTTGTCATCAGAGCATTCACTATTCAAACCATGCATGGAGCCCGACAGGCAGCATGATAGCCTGTCTGTGTGCCTGGGCAGCACACAGACACCATACTGCCTGCTTGCAGACAGAGTGCTGGTGTGAGGAGATCTTCTGATCACCCCAGCCATTGTCTCTGTCGGCAAGCTCTTTTTTTGTTTTAAAGGGGTGGCATTTTTTGCTGCCCCGCCCATGCAGACAAGGCAAGTGTCACCCAAGTTTATTTTCTTATCTGCCTTACGCTAAATACAGAGCTGAGCTAAGCAGGATTGGTCCAGGATGATAGCACAGGGAACCAAACAATAGACTCAGGGTACAAAAAGAGTTACTCTCCTAAAATCCACACTATTGTTGAACCTCAGGTTTTATCCTCCCAGAACTTTTGCACTCCAACAGTTACCACAGAGACTGAAGGATGGAACCACAGTGAAAACAGCAGGACACAGGATACAAAAATAACTTAAGGCAGAACAACAGAATGGCAAGGCAAAAGGCGTAGTCAAATAGGCAGGTTCAGAGACAGGCAAAAATCAGCAACAGGAATCAGGAACAGAGATCATAATTTGCAAGAAAATATGATCACAATACAGGCTGTAACCAAAACAATGCAAAGGCCACATTTGCAGATTAGCTGCAGGTATAAATAGGGTTGGGCTGAAGGTTAACGAGGCAGCTGACATAACAGGAGGAAACTAGAAGCCCTACAGAGTGACAACTAGAGGCGTATTCGCCAGGGAAATTGGGTTGAACCGTGACAATTTGAAAGTACAATGCCACTGCATTTCAAATGGACTGCCACCATAGAAGGCCCAGGTGACCTCTACAACCACTGTATTTATAGGTGTTGTGTGGTAAAAGCTAGTACATGGACAGTGGAGGTTTATTGCAATGGTGGTGATGTTTTATATTTGCACCAGGGTGTTTTATATTTACGTTGGAAGTTGGATGTTGGAAGTTTTGCAGCTATCTAATGTGACTAAACCCTCAGTCCATGATGTATTGCATGTGTAAGATGAATGTGAGCTAGCAGTAAAATCTATACCTTTAAATATGTTTAATTACTATACTGTTATTTTATTGTATACTGTTCCCTGTTTGCCTTTGATTTGCTGTGTCATGGTCTACTTTTGAACATTATATACGATACAGGGAAAAATAAAGATACTGATAGCAGACCATTTGATTTAACTCTTCATGTACAGTGTGCTATTCAGGAGGATAGAGGCAGATTTTCCATAATATAATATATATTGTATAGACTTGCACATGAGAGACAGAAAACAAAAGCCCTGTGGTAGTCATAGTATTAAGTCACTGTAATTTGAATAGTCTGCCCCAAGCTTTGAAAAAGCCGCCTTTCTCTCAGATGTATTTCTTTTGTAAGTAGAACATATCTCCTCTCCTGTAAACACTTGCACTTCCTTACACTGGCAAATCAATATTTGATATCCATCGAAGTCGATTTTCCCTGATCATAATGTTTTTCTCGCCCCCTCTTCTTCCCATTTTCCCAAGACATACTTTTGTACATTCTATTTTGTGTGTTAAGGTAATCCTGATTGTTCCCTACCTTTCTTTATTCCTAAAGCATAAAGGATCCTTTGAACTGAAAATGACATAAAAGACAATAATGGCTGTACAATGCAGATGAGATTGTAATCCATCTCAGTCACCAACAGGAGAATACTAGTCTGTAGGGCAGTATGACACTAGGTGACAAATACATCTGTCTTGGACCTGGATTCTATCTAACTGAACCTGTGAAACTCACCTCTGGTAAGATTGAAAGAAGTTCTTAGCAAATAATAAATGTATTATTGGGATTTATCATGATTTTGTTTTTTAAAAGAATGTTTGCATTAGTAGTTACATGAATTTGGTTTTATTTTCATATAGACAACAGAACTGGATTGTTTATTATTTGAAAATCATACCTTGATTTAGTTATAGGAATAAATTCTGTTATACTGACATAATAGGATATGTTAATATTGATAACTCAGAATCAACTGATCTTTACAATTTTTTATCGTTTTGAATAATGTGATGGACAATGTCCAAACACTACCTAGCCTATTTTAATTAAATGAAAAGGAAATTAATTTAATATAATATTATTTTTGTACTGCAATGTTGTTTTTGCAATGAATATATTCTGTGGTGTGACCTTGTCTGTAAACTGAAATAATATATTTTTAATTGTACATTTTCTGCAACAATACTTATGCTAGGAACATTACATTTTTGGAAACACATTAATCTTCTGAACACAAAATAGATTGATCATGTATGCAAATACAACTTGAACAATTCATTACAGCTAGTTCACTAGCAAAGTTCGAATGTACCTCTCAGCATTATGTTTTATAGAAAAATATTTTTATTTGCGTCATGAAAAGTTAAAAAAATATGGGGTGGAGTGTGTGACCTTTTATTTTAGGTAAGAAATGAATCTGCTAAATTTGTGTACTTTCAGTTTGTTTGTATGTTTTGGGGGTATTCATCGGTTTCATGATTCCTAAAGGTGGTAGCTGAATAATTTGTTAATAACAATTAGCATAACATCCTAATGAAGGAGCAAAACAGCACCATTAACCCTTTGACTGGCAAAGATATAAGCAAGGCCAATGACAAAGTTAAAAACAAGCAATAATAACAAAAAAAGAAACAAATATACAAGAATCTTTTTATTTACAACAAATTTAAGTGAAATCTCAAACTAGGATAGCAATATAACGCATAATGTCTTGTGATGCTGGCAGCCCTGTCCTTAGATTTTTTCCCCCCTGTACTTCAAAGGGGAGACCACAGATAACTTTTATGCTAATAACTTTTATTGTCAAAACGGTCATAAACAAGATTCAGTGGAGGCTGCAATGCAGATACAACTGGTTATTTGAAAAATGTTTCATGAAAAAAAGATGCTTCCTGCACCACAGTGTTTACATATCTGATTGTAGGAATACGATGTGTGTGACTAGCATCTGTCAGCAGCATGTTAGGATGTTACTGGGAGCAGTACAGCAGTATCAGAAGACACACTGTCCTGATCTGATGTTTTTGAACAAACAACTTATGTATGACTCTTCAGCATGTTCTGTGCTCCTTGTCCTACTACAGTGCTGACATCTTGTATAAGGCTTGGGCTCCCTCTCTTCTCATTGTCTTCCTGCTCCCTCCTTCCTACTTCACTGCCATCCTTCCTAACTGTTCACATGAGCATTTGCATTTGTGCTCTCATATATATTTGCATTTTTTATTCACATTCCCAATCACAAATACGTTCTTCCCTCCCAGTTAGATGATTGACACACAGACACACCATTCATGCCCACTGGACCATCTCAGTGAAGAAGCAGTTTCACAAAATGATTTATTCTTATGGTACTTTGCAGAATTAAAAAAAATATATAAAAGAGACGCGGCCTTTCATGCATAAAAACTAATTTTGGCATTTAGTCTCTCTTTCAATTTGACTGTTGGGACATTACCTATGTGCAAACCTACACAACTTAATGTCTAAGATAACTCTGTCAGTGTATGGATCACATGTAATCTCATTCAGACAAATATTTCTGTTATCTACATTTTGTCTAGAAAAAAAATGGAGAAATAAATGCATACTAAAGCTCACAGTCTTTGTTTTTGCAATAATTAAAAGGATAGCTATCAGCCAAAAATGTTACATTTAACTGAAAGTGTAGATTTAAACATACAAACGTTTAACTGTTACCATAACTTCCTTCGCTTACTTGACCATTGTTTGACCAGGAAGAATACCTTGAGATCTCTCTCATTTTCAAGTAAGTTATGTGAATTATATTTATTAAGGAGCAAAATACAATATGGTCATCTAAAAGCTAAGGAGATGATTACATCTTAAAAACACAAATAAATATTTTTTTTGATATTGCAGATAAAAAATGGGTGGAAGAAAAAAAGAGCATAATAATAGTACACAAATTAAATGTACATCGTTATGGAGTCTGGATTTTAGAACTTTTTTTCATTTGTGTACTATTGTTATCCTTTCTAGCCTGTTTTTTATTATTATCAAATAAAATAAGATTAAGATTGAATCACTCCCCTTACTTTTAGATTATAACTATTTTGTATTTTTTCTATAGCAAAACATTTCAGGTTACCCCTGTACAAGAAAATACTTTTCTCCTGTGTAGCATCCTTTGTTTGACTGTTTATTAGCAGCATTTATTTAGTTTCTATATTTGTGAATTTAGATGTGCAATTTGTTACATAACTTTTAAAACAAAAGTAATGGTAGGTTTGGCATCTGAAAAAAATAAAATTCACGTTCCCAATAGTTCTTTTTGGAAAGAATTCAATAAAAGGTACCTATTTAAAGTCACATACACTTCTTAATAAAGTGCAACTTAGTTTAAAATATTTGCAATAGGATTTTAATGCGTGAAATAAAATCTATCCCTCCATATGCTAGAAACATACAGTTAACATTGTTAATTAGGTCCTAGTTAAATAATTTAGTGCTACATAAAAAATCCAATAGTTCTTAATAGCTTTTTATAATTAACAAGTCATAATTTAAGATCAATAACATAAAAAGTAATCCAAGTTGATCGCCCCCAATAATTTCCATGTTTATGTATACTCTTGTCATTAACATTCAGTTATTCCATAAAATGAAACAGAAAACAAATTCAAGAATGTATAACTTAATCATATTCTTTAATGTCTCAAACTTTTCCCATAGCTGACAAATGACTTTTTACATGTGTAAGTTTCTTCTGTCGAAGTTCTGCATAATCCAGCTTTTCAGTTTGTTGCATAATTGATGTTTTGCTTTCGGCGAATATAAATTACTGCTTTAATTGGAAACAAAGACCAGAGGGAAGGAACCTATTTACTGTAGAGTATTGGGGAATAATAGGTAATAAATGGAGATCTAAATTTTATGTTATAAAAGGATTCATCTAAACATTATTTATACTGGTAAATGTAGAGAATCTTCAGTATTGTGTTTGGAAATACGTAAAATAAAAATGGGCTTTAAAAGTATCTGCTGTTTATGACATCACCTGTAACTTCATATGCAAATGAGCTACACTCAATGGGACACATTCTATTTATGTATAAAGTGATAAAGTGATGTCATTACCAGTACAGCACAGTGACACTGGGCCAGTCAGCTTCCTCTTGATCTTTATGTATTGTTTCAGGAGAAGCTCCAACCAATAAACTACAGTGTCACTAACTATCTCCACACATATCACACAAGCATCTCGGTTGAAAACAAAAATAAAGTATCTAAACATTGCAACACTATTAATATTGGTAAACATACATAGTAGCAGTGTGTCTGTGCATCCCAGTACTATCAATATGGGCAAGTACCCATAATATACTACCAGAATCTTTCAAGAGTTACCTCCAGTGCAACATATGGAGGAATAAATGATGATCAAGTTAAATATCCTTCCATAAAATACATATATAAAAAATACAATTGGTAAAATTAATGAAGAACTCATATAGCAGGCACATGAAGAAGTCCACAAAAAAACATTCCAAAAGTCCTTTTTAAAGTCCAATATTTCTTGATGCAAAGCTGTAAAAATGGGAACAGATGAACACACGAACAACCATTTAAGAATGGAAGAAAGGTGCTTTCTTCTTAAACATAGAGAATGTTTCTTTACTGTTAGGGGGTTAAATGGTGGAATAGACACATTCAAAAACATTTGGATGTTTCTCTAGATATGAAATGTATACAGGGTTATCCCAAGTAGATAAGGTAATCTTTATCCAGGGTGAGTCTGACTGCCTTGGAGTCAAGAAGGACATGTTTTCCCTTTTTACTGTCTGAGTGGTTATTTTTTTGTTTTCTTCTATCAACTAATATGGGTTTGTGAAATGGTTGCACTATATGTATTTTTTCAACCTAATTAACTATGTAATGATGTGTCTACTTATATCTACAATACAACACCAGATTCAGCCTCCAGCTATGATCTACAACATAAATATCTTTCCAATGTGCCATAAATAATTATTCAATATCCACTTAACACTTAAATACAAATAAATACTTTTGTTGGGTACCATCCATGTCTTTCCAGAAAATACTCCACCACAGTACAGCCCTTACTAAAGTTGTCATGAAGTGAATGTTGAGAGCCACTGTAACTGGGGTTCTTGGAAGGCCCATGGGGCCAGAAGACTCCCTGCTAACTATGGACCATCTGTGGGTCAAGACCCACCACCTCCCGAAGGAGCTATGTGTCATGGAAGCCTGTGTGCCCTAGGCTCCACTGGCACTGGAAAGGGTTATAGCATTCTCAAAGGACATATCCCTTCCCCGCTTGTTCCTCATTGTTACCTGTCCCCTGGATTATTATTGACTTTATTATTGGCTCTATTGGGCCCCATGTTGTTCCCTGTTCCCAAAGCCCCAAGAGTCTCTTCCTACCCAGGGCCTTTGGCCTGTACAGAGGCACCTTTTCAGTGAAGCAAGACTTTCTGCCCAGGCAGAGCTTTCCAAGTAGTGTGTGAAATGTTATTATATGTTATTGATTAGATAAGTACACATTTCAAAACTAGAGTTTACTGTCCTGTGTTTATAAGACTCTTGTGGTCTGTATCTAAAGGTGCCATGGTTAATTAGATTATGTCTTACTGTATTTAAATTACCTGTTCAAATAAGGTCTTCTATTATTTGAGGCTTACCATATTATTAGTTCCCTGTGCCTCTCCCCTAGTTGATGGCATGTTTGTGTGCCTTTAAGTCTGTGCTGTTTTCACAAAGAAAGTTATTTCTTGCTGTACCTAATTGCTAGTGGTCCTGTCTGCTATTTGGGTACAAAGAGCAAGGGTCCAGAAAGACTTGCTGGGTGAATGCTAAACTGTAATTGGGGGCTAAGGAGGTGATTTCACACAATGGACAGAGATGCTACTGGCCTTGGGTAGCCGTTCCGTTACAATGGTCAATATTAATCTATACTAAATTTGCAAGTGACTAAGAAATAAACAGATTCCCATTCCTGATTGTCCATAACCTACAAAATATCTTTGGGAAATCCACATTTACTGCAGAAAGACAACAAAGCAATGTGACTGCCAATAGACACCAGATAACGTCTTACTCACTCATGTGTAGAAAGGTCTGCAAGCAGCAGGGGAGAATTGTGAGTTAAATTGGCACTCCTGCCCCATGGACTGCATTTACTAAGATTCTCACCAGCTTATGACCAGCTGAAAATCATGGGAAATATAGTCCACATCACTGGAGTGTATATTATAGTGATGAAAAAGCAAAACACTCTAGATATGTAGATTATACCATATTTGCTCGATTATCAGACAAGGTTTTTTTCAGAATTTTTTTTATGAAAAATCCCCCTCGTCTTATAATAGAGGTCGTTTTATAATCTGACCTCAAATCGAGGTCAGATTATAAAACATGGATCCAGGTGCCCAGCAGAGCTGCAGGGGACCTGGATCCCCCTCTCTAACAGCAGGGGATGTCTGCGTGATGAGCGCAGGCTCCCCTGCTGCCACCCGGCACGACCGCCGGGGCTTCTATGAAGAAGCCGGGTACTTCCGGCTTCGTCACAGAAGTCCCGGCGGTCGTGCCGGGCGGCAGCAGGGGAGCTCTGCGCTCATCGCGCAGACATCCTATGCTGCTCCACTAGCCACCAGGTTGAATCGGCCAGCTATGGGATGTCTGCACGATACGATGGACATCCTCCATGCTGCCCGACACCTCCGTCTATTATGACGGACCAGCTGTCTGTCATAATAGACGGAGGTGTCGGGCAGCATGAAGGATGTCTGCACGTATCGTGCAGACATCCCCCGGCTGCCCCCACTAGCCACCAGGAATTATGAAACAGGTGAGGGGGAGGGAGGGGGTGGAGGGAGGGGGGAACCAGAGCAACAAGGGGAGGGGGGGACCAGAGCAACAAGGAGAGGGAGGGGGGATCCAGAGCAACGATGCAGGGGGGAACCAGAGCAACAAGGGGAGGGAGGGGGAACAGAGACAAGGGGAGGGATGGGGGGGAAGAGACAGAGACAAGGGGATGGAGGGTGGGGAAGAGAGAAACAAGGGGGGAGGGGAGAGACAAGGGAAGCGAGGGGGGAGACAAAGGGAGGGGGAGAGAGAGAAAGCTGGGGGCAAGGGAAAGAGGGAGGCAGCATTGGCACATAAAAGGAAATAAAAACAAAAAATGCATTTTTTGATATCATAATTTTTTATTAAAAAAGCAATTTACATGTGAATATATACAAGTTGAACTTTTTTCCTATAGGTTAGTCTTGTATTCAGGCTTTTAGTTTTTTTCCTAATGGAATATCCAAAGTTTGGGGGGGTCGTCTTATAATCAGGGTCATCTTATAATCGAGCAAATACGGTAGTTCCCTCACCAATCATATGGCTAACTGAACTTCATGGGAAGTGTCACCACATAATTGGTGTGCCTTATCTAGTAATGATAAGCTATAGAACTCCTAATGGATGGTCTATATTACACATTTGTGGTGTGCTCTCAGATTTTCCAACATTGTAGCTTAGAGGATGGTGACCTTGTCTTGGTGCACCACGTACTGGGTTGAAAACAGAACCTGTACTGTGACTTATAGTATACAAGTGAAATCATAAAACAGAGATACCAGAATCTCTCTTAACTTACGGAGGGAGTTTATTTTAAAGAAAGAATGTGACCGTTCAAAAAGACAAGGATAACAGTCTATGTAACTAGGTGGTAGTTAGGGCTAAGTGCAGGAAACCCTGTTGGTCTTTTGGACACCGGGTGTCGTTGTAGGATTAAAAAGTGGCTAAATTCTGTTCCCAGGAGTGGCTACACACCGGGCAGAGGATTGGGTCTTCAACCTAACAAAAGGTCAACAGTCTAATAGGCCTTAAGAGGGTCAACACTATTTCATGCCTCTATCTAGGTTCTGCTAGTTTAGGTTAGTCTTCCATGAGCCGAAAGTGCCATACTGAAAATGGAACTGCACAGGATACCAGTGCTAGGGGGACACACTTATGTAGCTAACTAAGGGGAGACAGTGCTTATTAGATGAATTGTTTATGGGTAAAAATTAGAATTACCATATTTGTCACTTTTTTACCAGCCACATATATACTATACCTGCTGCCTTGCAGTGAGAAGTAGTCATATTTGACCAGAAGGAAATGAATTAACTAATCAAGGATCAGATCATATAGAACCGTATTAATTAGTTAATCGATTTACATCTGGTCACATATGACTTTAACACACTACAAGGCAGCATGCAAAGGTTCTATGTAATATATATTCAGATATTAATGTATGTATTTTTTTGTTTCTCTTTGTTATAAATGTATAACTTGCCTGTGCTCCTAAGTACTCTTCCTATCAAAACTGTTGATAAACAAATGCAAGAGGCGTAAAACATAACATCATGTTTTCCTCTTGCTGAATTGTTGCAAATGTGGGTTGTTGTAATACAAAAGATGTTTGGGATTTTAGTCCACAATTAAATGTGACAAATTTAGCAGAGCCCTGCTATAACGTGGGGCTTGGACTTCAGGTACTCACATTGCAAAATTAACAAGATTGCGATCTGAATCGCAAGATCTCGATAAATGTCCACATTAATGCAGAAGTTAAAAGAAACATCTGGTGCCCCGATGATAGGAGCATCATGTTATTACAAGAACCCAGTTATAACTCATACCGTATATATTTTTTAAATTATTCTTATCACTGTGTCTGCATTAGTACTATACTGTTATTCAAATCTTTAGTCCAGACACAACTCATGTGTTAACATTTTACAGATAAAAGAAATTTTTTTTAATGTTTGACAATTTGTAAAGGTAACTAAAAAGTATATTATGTAAAAAGCCCCAAATGCTCTGCTCTTTTAAGTATAATTATAGCATGTCTTCCACCTGATCCCTCAACAAAGAGTTTTTATAGCTTCTCATGAATAAATTTAGCAAGTTACCATAGCAACAGAAATGCCTTATTACATGATTGGTCATTGTAACTCTGAAATTATGTAATGACATACTATAAAAGTGAAAGCATTTCAAAACCATATCAGTGTGATGACAGGTAGTCTTTTTAAGTGAAGTGACATACACCTGGGAACAACATAAAAAATGAATACAGGCTTAACCTACATTTTAGAAAAGTCATTAACAGCTTTACACAACATTGCTGTAAAATGTTTTGCAATCAGTTAGGTAACACTTCGCCTAAAATGTTTCATTCTTGACTTTTTTCTTTACTTTCTTCATTTTGCATTTGCTGGCCGGTATTCGTCAGCCCATGAATTCAGGGACCACTAAACTGGCACTGATGAATAAAGATTATGAGCCTCTGTCTGGGTGTAGGGACTGTTGAAATGTGCCGTTATGCCATATAAAATAACTCCTTATATGTACCATCAATGTACTGAGCCAAGGAAGATGCCAGTCCTTAATGTAACTGCACCAGAACTTTATTAAGCACTAAAATGCAACACTTGGAAGAAGAAGAGCACATTAACCCTGGTAACCTCACTGCTCTTAAATTACATACCCATTTAACTACCACCTAAGCAGTTTAATTCCCCACCCGAAGTAGCTTGTGGCTTGGTGGACTTAATCCCTTCCCATATGTAGGACATTCTATGCTGACCAAAACTACAGTGCTCAAATCCCTGTAGGATGGCATAGAACGTCCTCTGTTAAGAATATCATTGTAGTGAGGACACAATGATCTGCTTAACAGGACATCCTATGCCATCCTGGTGTGCTGTGGTTGTGCTGTGGGATCCCACTTGTTAGATGAGCCACTTTGAGTAGCCTCTCATTACATTTAACAAAATCATGTTGTGCCCAAACATCTGGCTTTGGGCACACTTCGGTGACATCACAAGTTATGAGTTAAAGTAAACTTTTGTGGTGTCTATAAAGACCATAATAGGGTCTCTGCTTCTGTGTACCTGGTCATTCTGGGATCCTTAAAAAATACAGTCTGGTACTTTAATGTGCAATTTTAATTTGTACAATCACAAGGGTTTGCAGCTATTGAGGAACACCCACTCTCGCTGACTGTGATAAACGTTTATTATTTTTTTTTCCTAAAAGCAGGATCAATAGAAATCATACCATTCATTGCAATGGGATTTCCTGTTTCCTTTGTTATGTCATACAGAGCCCGTGATTAAGGGACTCTCTATTAATAACAAATAGCATATACATTAGAGAGGAGTACATGATACTCAGAGGCCTTTCATTAGTGACAGAGTGTAGTTATTTGGGGACAGCCTGTAATTTAAGTATCATCTATTAGAGACTAGGAGTTACTGTAGCAACTCCTTTAGTTTCTGTAACTACATTTTATAGGGGCCAGCCTGTGATGAAGGGACCTGCTTCATGTCAGATGTACGGCTAGGCTTCGGCAATCCAGCTGGTGTTGGCGGAAAGACCCATGTTGCTCAGCCAACCAACAGACTGACTAAGCATCATGGATCTTGCTGTATACACCAGTTGTTTGTAATGCCACAATATGGCTATACATGTCAGATTTTATAAAAATAAATTGAATTTGTTGCCTTAAAGGAAACCATTGCGGTATTTCATAAACCTGAAATTTTTTAAACCCTGTTGTACATTGTTCAAACTCTGCTTAATGCTAGTTATGAGCTACAAAAGATAAAACCTAAAAAGGAACTGTCAACATAAGAAAAACAAGTTAGCAAGCCTTCCAATTACTTCATTAAATTTGTATTATGCTTTTCTACATTGTCAGAGCCATTAATGCACTCAAGGTCTATAAGTGTTGGGCTAAGACAAATGTGAAAAAGGGGGGGGGGGGGGCTAAACAAAAGCTTCTTAATTTTGGTCTAGGCATTCTTGCCAATAAATCATAGTAACATTACGTTGAAGACAATGGTCAAGTCCATCAAGTTCACATTAACGGATGACATCAATCCAAAATTGTTACTCACTTATTTAATAACATATTTATTATACTTTTTTAAAGTGTATTTAAATTTGCCACAATATAAATTGTTATAAAATGTTTTTTCTTAAAATGTTGAGGCAGTTTTTGTAATAATATATAACTAACTAGAGTTAAAATGAAATTGTGCCAGTAAAGTTTTGAGTATAAACAGTAGTTGGTTAACATACAATTTGGAAACTATTACTACTACCAGCTATGTGAATTTACACTAATCTGAAAATAAGTTTACATTACTGAATAAAGCAAAAAAACAACAACCCAAAAACAACATTTTGTTAATATGATGGTTTCACACTGAATCATAGAGGACTATTGTTTTGGATATAAAATAAAGGGCAACCTAAGGTAAAATATGCCGTGTAGAAAATGGGGCCTTTTACACAAGTACATATGAAAGAGCAAACCAATTAAGAACAGTAAACTACATTTAGTAGCAGTGCACAAAAAAACAAAACCAAGAACTTAGAATAGGTGGTAGGGTGGATAGCCATTTTATTCAAGATGCATGGAAAAACCCCACTTCCATACAGTAACATGTAGTCTATATTTTACTGATTATAGCTGTTAAGAACACATAAATCAGCAAATAATCCCCCTGGATATGGGCTATATATTACAGATATATCAATTTAGTAGAAAGAGGAGTCACAGCTCCTTATATTCGAGGTCGTCTTTTAGTCTGACCGGCTGTCCGTCATAATAGACGGAAGTGTCGGGCAGCATGGATGATGTCTGCACATATCGTGCAGACATCCCCCGGCTGCCCCCACTAGCCACCAGTGAAAGAGAAACAAGGTGAGGAGGAGGAGGGGAGAGAAACACAAGGGGAGTGGGGAAAGAGAGACAAGGGGAGGTGGAGGGGTGGGAGAGACAAGGTGAGAGGGAGGGGGAGAGAGAGAGAAAAGGAGGGGGGGAGGTGGAAAGAGAGAAAAGTTTGGGGGAGAGAGAGAGAAAAGTTTGGGGGGAGGGAGAGACAACGTGGGAGGGAGAGGGAGAGAGATAACACTGGGGGAGAGAGAGAGAGACAATGCTTTGTGAAGGGGGGGGGAGAGAGAGAGAGAGAGAGAGAGAGACAAAGCTGGGGGGAGGGGGAGAGAGAGAGGCAGCATTGGCACATGAAAGGAAATAAAAACAAGAAATGCATTTGTTTAATGTCATAATTTTTATTAAATATTAAAAAGCAATTTACATGTGAATATATACAAGTTGTACTTTTTCCTATAGGGTAGTCTTATATTCAGGCTTTTCGTTTTTTTCCTAAAGGAATATCCAAAGTTTGGGGGGTCATCTTATAATCAGGGTCGTCTTATATTCGAGCAAATACGGTAATCTATCAGGCAAGATGAGACTGTAATCTAACAACTGATTAAGAGCATCAGCTACCACCACAGAATATGAGTTATCTTTCTTTATATTGCTATGTTATTTGTCAAGGCCTTCGTGCAATATTAAAGTGGATAAATATTATGATCAATCGGCAGTTAACTAACAAAATTGGTGATTCCACCCCTATTGCTTTATTATGCATGTTAGAACTATTCATAGAAATTTTCATTTTTGCTCAAATTGGAATGATAAATGTATTTCATGCTAAAAGATTAAATAATTGTGCTCACAGAAGCTGTAAATGAAAAGCTTTTCAAATAAATTACAAAGCACTTGTGTCTGTTTGTAGCCGGTTACATTTCAACTGAATGTAATCATGCAATTTAATAAACATGGTAAACAATTATACTGCCTGAGTGCTTAAGTCCTTCTGTGAGTATCAGGATGTTCAAGTAGCATCAGTTAGAGAAACATATTAGCATGATGGAGTAGTGAAAATGATTGAACACTAATTTACAACGGAAGATATATACCTGGACCATGTCTGTATACTGAATGATTACAATAAAACTAGGAAGTACCAATCTAGGAGAATGTTATAAATATCTTATTAAATAAATAAACAGTGTACAGCACTAGATAGTGCTAAAAAAAAAAAAAGTGGTGATTATTGGAATGGTGAGAAAATTAAAGAAAAAATATTTTTCTTACCAAATGGTACTTTGAAAAAAAAAAAAATCAATCAATAGAGTGACGTATCCTTCATGATATTCCCAGACCATATACAAAAGAGTATTACTAGGATAATGGACGAGACGGGGAAGAGAATAATAAAAAGAGAAATAAATATATAAGGTGGACAGGGTCAAAACAAAATAATAACTACAAACATGATTGTTAGAAAATTAGAAACATAATTTAATATATAAATAAAGAATGCATTCAAGAAATATAGACAATAAAAGATTGTAATATGTAATATGTACTATACAGTGTTAAATTACAAATAAAATGTAATAATAATGACCATTCAATTCACCTGTGTCTCTTTAAAAAAGTATCATAACATGATTCCCGTTAGAAATAGTCAAAGCTGACTTTAACTACAAGGTGCAGGGGAATATGGACTTATTCGCACCTACTTGAAAAAGGCAATATACTGAAGTGCTGAGACCCGTTGTGTTTATTTAGGGCGATCCAAGGCAATAAGTTATATTGCCATAGAGGTTCCTATTCTCCTGGCTGGGGTAATTCCAAAGCCTTACTCCAAATGTTATAAGTGAGAGTTCATTATATTGGTTTCCAATATTTTTCAGTATTTTTTAATGTCTATATTCCCCTGCACCTTGTAGATAAAGTCAGCTTTGACTATTTCTAACGTGAATCAAGTGATGATACTTTTTTTAAAGAGGCACAGGTGTATTGAATGTTCATTCATATTTATTACATTTTATTTGTAATTTAACACTGTATAGTACATATTACTTTATCTTATATTGTCTTTATTTCTTGTATGTATTCTTTATTTATATTTATTTTAGCGCTGTCCACTATATATATATATATATTTATCTTATTACAACTATACAACTATACTGTTTGTACTGGTGACCTATCGAGGGAGAATATGGGAAGGCATAGTTACACATGTTAGTGGGTCAGTGGAACACTTTTTAAATATTTAATTGCCCTACAACTGCACTAAACAGACATCCTTAATGTCCTTACTGTTCAAAAGTAACTTTTGCTTTTTTTGTGAGAAGTTACATACCAATTTCTCATATTCAGAAGCTATACACTTCAGACCAGATCATAAATGACATTCACTGCTCCTGCTGGGGGGATATACATCTAGATCTCCTGTAATGCTTTGGCTTAAAATGAGTGCCCCTCATGGGAGTAATAGATGTCATTTTGACTGTTTGAGAAGGAATATTTATTTTTAAAGATGGATTAAACCCTAAAATTAAAAAAATACCATATAAAAGTGTTTTCCTAATACTTACCTTTTACAAATCTTCACAAAGGGGTGCTCTTGTGAGTGCTGAAGAAGCAATTTGGCAATTTCTGCCATCTTAGGATAGCATACATTTTTTCTTCATTATTTTCACTCATTGGGTGTTTGCTTTTTCTTGTTTTGCATTGTACTTACCTTTAATCCTACTATAATGTGCTGGAACAAACATCTTACTTAGAAATCTTCAGCATTTTCTGTCCGACTTCTGATACTACAGTACTGACAGATGTTCTGTCGGTCTCACTGCCTGCCCTCTCCCTCCACCTTCCTATAGTGTCATATGTCCTAATTGTTTATATGAGCATTCACATACAATACATATACAGGTTGAGTGTCCTTTATCCAGTAATCAGTTTTCCAAAATGATGCATTAGCCAAAAAATTTTCAGAGTTGCAGATTCCACAACAATATCTATATATGTGCATATCAAGCCATAAGGTGATGTCATTAACAGGAGACAACACAAACACATTTGAAACATGTCCAGGACTATTTGCTGTAATGTTGAACATATCATGATGAGGTATATTCAAATTATTGGCCATTTGTAGTAGTACTCTCCAGTCCATTGGTAGTCCTGCACCTGGCTACTGTCACCCGACTTGGCCATATCTATGAAATCCAACTCCCACACTGAAGTCAGACTTCAGGGACCTACTGTCAACAAAACAGGAGACAAAAACAGGCGAGATGTGAATTTGGACTTTGCTAAAATGACTGAAAAAGTGAGGATTAGAGGATGTACAGGCCTTACATTGATGTTCTATTCCTGACCAGTGCTTTCTAGCCACAATGTAATGTCATAAATAGGAGACAGCACAGATACATTTGATTTGTTTTTCTTGTAGTGCTACAAACACACAATGTACTCGATAAATCCAAGCTTCAAACGTGGGTAAGTGAGATACGGCACTTGGTCTCTGTAGGAGGATCCCAATCAGGTGCAGGAACTTCTATAGACGAAAGGCTTCAGGAAATCCACAAAAATAAGAAGTCTCAAACTCACACCAGCGGGTAATCCATATAAAACGTAATCCTTTATTTAAATCATATTAAAAAGCAGCATACCGAATAAAGTGAAGCTGATGCAAGGGATAATGATAGGGTTAGGGACCCCCGCTTGACGCGTTTCGTGATAAACACATAATCATAAGCACAACCTTATTCTCCATTCTCAATTTAAATATTGATTCTATTAAAAAAAACCAGTGCATTAGCATAGCGTCTTTCATTGAGCGATGGAGCTACTACACCGCCAGGCCAAGTGTTGCTGTGTAAGAAAATTATTTTCCTTCACTGAGCCTTACCAGTGGGTGGGCTTCAGTTTTAGGTATTGAATACAATTAGAGTATCAAGACCATTTATGTCTGGGATCAATATGTGAACTATCCATATGGGATTGGATCTAGACCTCTACTCAAGCGACTGTATGTACATTGCTTCAAGTCTGGACTTTTGTTTATACAGCATTGATACCTTGCTGCATTTTGTGGTTGTTTTCATTTTTTTAGCTCGTCTTATTTACAATATTGTGTATGATAGTGTATAAACAGCTTTATGTTTTAAGTTCAAACCGCAAACATTGTTTTATTTAAATGGAATATCTTTAAATAAAAAAAAGGTTCTCAAAAAAGATGCCTGTCAAACCGCTAGAACAGGGAAGACATTAAAACTGGTTTGAAGTCTTTTCAAAATATGTTTATTTATTTTTTTAGTACTGTATAAATATTTTGCTACTGTCACGGACAGTCCTGCCCTTTAAATGCATGTAGACAGAAAAAGCAGCTAGCAAAGGAAAGGTTACTAAATAAAAGAGGATGTCAGCATAAATCCCATAATCTTCACTAAGGGATGTTAACGGCTCCCCTTTTAGCCCCAAAGGTCAAGGCAAATAACAAACTTGTTTAGATTTTTTTTATTTGATGGCAGATTAGTACTGATGTACTGTTCAGGCATTACAGACCAGTTTCATATTTAAAAAAAAAAAAATTGTCTTATTTTGTTTTCATTTTTAAATCGAATACAATCACATTTTGTCACGATTTGCAGGAATTTAGCTTTGCAGGATGTCTTATGTGGATCAATCCTTCCATGCTGTCACTTCCTCTGTAACTGTCAAAATGTACATCCCCAGCATCTCTCCGAGAGCTCCAGTAAAGAGGCATGGGGATATCCAATGTGCATTAACAATATTTTTATTTTTTTACTTTTTCATAAAACATAAAAAAATCTGGTTTCCAAGATCTATCCTTCATGACAGCATGGATGCAAAATGTATTCTTAAACAAGTACTCCACCACTGATGGCAAGCACACAGGTCCGTAGTTTTTTAGGTTCCCTTTGTAAATCTATCCATGCCAATCAACTTCACTTCCCTGTACCAAGCTATTAAAGGGACACTAAACTTTTTTTTTCATTTGTGCTTCTAATATAGAAGCACAAGTGAAAAGTTAGTTGCCCCTAGTATCACAGAATTTATATGGACGTGAGTGGAGTCAAAAGGTTAGGACATAACTTTTATTCAAGTAGATTAAAATAAAACACATAAAAAACAAACAGGTGAAAAACTGTGAATAATGTGAGGATAAAATCAGGCTTGCATACCCATAGCAATGGTAATATAAATGTTTCAAAGAGAGTAGAGAATTAGCCTGAATATAACCTGGGTGCAAGCACAGTAATCCGGTAATATTTAAATCATTAGGTCCTGACTTCAGTGTCAGGTTAATTAAATATCAAAGGAGAAAACCGATTACTGGAAAAGGGGCCCTCCTGTTCTCCTGCTTTCAAGCAAACAGTGTACATACATGGTCTGATTAGGTGTAAAGAATAATTAAGCAAACACTAACCCACATATAAAGATTATCCCCTATCTCTGTGAGTCACCTATGATGTTGTATATGAATAATTTGGATTATACCATGTTGTATTAACAGAGAAGAAGACAGAGGCATACAGCATAAAATTGTATGGCAGGATAAAGTACAGCCAGTGTAGCTTTAAATAAACAGGTTGGATAGATCAAGTTATGTAAAGGTCGTTACCCCTGTTAGCCTGCTTGAATGGATATACAAAGAAAGCCAATATTTATGCTTTTGTAAATTCATATATATATGCATGTATCTCACACCAACAGGGGAAACAAACACACCTGTATGTAATACACAAGGATCAGTCCAGTTATACTGCAACCGTAGTGAAATATAATACACTGTAACGATGGTAGATGCCCCTAGTATAAGGATGAACTGGTGTGTACTTTTCATAGTACACACCAGTTTATCCTCTGACTGACAGCTGCCATGCTTTCATAGGAAGCAGGCAGCCGTCTTGTCGGCGACTGGCTCTCTCTGCTAGAGCAGAATGTGCTGCTATGTATTTCAAAGGGATGTATTGTCTTTGAAATCAAGGTACCTGTTTATCATGCCAAAGACCTGGGTACTATTGTTACCGCTGAATACTGTGTGTAGTTAAAGTTATATTCCATAGCCTATTTTTTAGATGCTAATCTGTCAATTTAAAGTATTATCCAAATGTCTCAATATAGTACTGATGTGTCAAATCCCAGTTACGAAAGGGTGTTATGTTGCTTCAGGTCTACAATGGTTCCATTATCAAAAAACCCAGACAGTTCTGTTTAAACACCATTAAAGGGAAATTAAACTTTATTTAACCCTTGCTTCCATAAAGGAAGCAAGGGTTAAACAATACATTTCTAGGTAGCATGAAGTAAACCCGACTTTATGGAAGCAAGGGTTAAACAAAGTTTAATTTCCCTTTTAACTTAGTGGAGAGTTTCACTTATCTAACTACTTGTTTACATAGTGCCTTATTGCTTTATTTATTGCTTTATTTACATTTCCAGGTCATTAAACAACCAATAAACGGTATTACCGTATTTGCTCGAATATAAGATGACACTGATTATAAGACGACCCCCCAAACTATGGATATTCCTTTAGGAAAAAAACTAAAATATAAGACTACCCTATAGTAAAAAAGTTTAACTTGTATATATTCACATGTAAATTTCTTTTTCATATTTAATAAAAACGTATGATATAAAAAAATGCATTTCTTGTTTTTATTTACCTTTTATGTGCCAATACTGCCCCTACCCCCCAGACTTACCCAACGCTCTCCCCAACAGTGTCTGTCTCTCTCCCCCACCCTCCCCCAATGTTGTCTGTCTCTCCACCCCTCCTTCCCCCCAGCGTTGTCTGTCTCTCTCCCCCACCCTCCCCCAATGTTGTCTGTCTCTCCACCCCTCCTTCCCCCCAGCGTTGTCTGTCTCTCTCCCCCACCCTCCCCCAATGTTGTCTGTCTCTCCACCCCTCCTTCCCCCCAGCGTTGTCTGTCTCTCTCCCCCACCCTGCCCCAATGTTGTCTGTCTCTCTCCCCCACCCTGCCCCAATGTTGTCTGTCTCTCCACCCCTCCTTCCCCCCAGCGTTGTCTGTCTCTCTCCCCCACCCTGCCCCAATGTTGTCTGTCTCTCTCCCCTCCCCTCCCCTCAATGTTGTCTGTCTCTCTCCCCCACCCTCCTCCCAATGTTGTCTAGCTCTCCCCTCCCTCCCCCCAATATAGCCTCCCTGGTGGCTAGTGGGGGCAGCCAGGGAATGTCTGCACGATACGTGCAGACATCCTCCATGCTGCCCGACACTTCCGCCTATTATGACCGACAGCCGGTCCCGGCTTCATCATAGAAGTCCCGGCGGTGGTGCCGGGCGGCAGGGGAGGATGTCTGCGGGCATTGCGCAGACATCCACCAGCTGTTAGCGAGGGGGATCCAGGTCCCCTGCAGCTCTGTGGGGGACCTGGATCCCTGTCTTATAGTCTGACCTCGATTTGAGGTCAGATTATAAAATGACCTCAAATATAAGTCGAGGGGTGCTCTGAAAAAAACCTTGTCTTATATTCGAGCAATATACTAATAATAGTATTCACCTACACATTGTGTAAACTGTGAAATCTGAGAATAAAAAAATGATCAAATATTATCTTTGATAACCTTGGGGGTTATTTATAAAATAGGCGCTATACGTGCTGTTCATGCACTTCTGGATTGCAATGGCGCCCTTAGCTCAGGCACATCCCATGTATAAAAAAATCAGGCGCTGAAATCCATTTGATAGAGGTGCTATATCCTTTACATAAAGGCCTTTACTTCTTTTTTTTAAAACCACTTTCATATATAGGTGTTTCTTATAAATAAAATGATCTATAGATTTAGCGATCTTAGTGCACAAATGAACGGAAACGTGTTTTAAATATACTTTGTTTTTGACATAACATGGTGTCCGACGTGCAAATTAAACAGATCCCACTGAAAAAAGTTAACTTGTGCATCAAGTGAAAAGTATGAATGGGTCTGCACACTTACAAGTATCGGGTGCCACGAGGGTTTCAAGTCTCAAAAAGCTCAGTGCTGGGCTGAAATGTTGTTATTTTTTGGTGGATTAAACTCCCTTAAACGGTGTGCTGAGTCTCCTAGCTTTTCTTTTAACTTGTGCATCATGCCACAAGTGATTAAACTTTATTGATACAAATTAGTCACAAGCATGCTGTGAGGGCTGGTCCTTCTATAAGTAAGGACTTCCGATAACATGGAACACTTTACAATACCTGTACACCCCCAGTTTTCATCAACATTCAACATCTATTTGAAGTTTGGGATCCTTTCTACGGTGAACTATTCAATATGTGTAACAGAACTATCTGGGTGTTTTGATAATGGAACCATTGTAGACCTGAAGCAACATAACACCCTTTCGTAACTGGGATTTGACACATCAGTACTATATTGAGACATTTGGATAATACTTTAAATTGACAGATTAGCATCCAAAAAATAGGCTATGGAATATAACTTTAACTACACACAGTATTCAGCGGTAACAATAGTACCCAGGTCTTTGACATGCTAAACAGGTACCTTGATTTCAAAGACAATACATCCCTTTGAAATACATTTAGCAGCACATTTTGAAAGGAGTTTTGCAGTAATTCCTTTTTTCTTAGTCTTTTTTATTGTGTTATGTTTGAAGTAAAATATGTTCTTACAGTGACACAAACATCTTTACATTTAAATTCATTTCACAACAACATAAATGCATCAATGAATAAAAAGATTCATACATAAACACATAAACATCTGGGATTTATGAGTTGGGATTGTGTAAAATAATATATATTAGAACCAGTTAATGACACACTCTGCTCCGTACAAGAAGTGAAAACATGATATAATTCATTAAGGGGGTGCCATAGGAGAAAACCTAATTTAACAGAAATATAAACCAACATTACTTAACCCCTTAGTGACATGACTTTTTTGGCTTGTCCGACGCTTGGTGACATGGGCTGTTTTAACATTTCTGAGGTGTTTGTGTTTTGCTGTAATTTATTTCTGTCTCATTTAGTGTACCTGCACAAACGATATATCGTTTTTATCGTTATAAGAAGGGCTTTCTTTTGATACCATTGTTTTGATAATAGCATATAATTTGATGTAAAAAACATAATAAAATATGGCAAAAAAATTGAAAACATTTTTTTTATGACTTTTATTTGAAAAATCGTATACTCATGTACAAGAGACAACAAAAAAACACTGCTAAATAGTTTCTAATACATGTCCTGAGTTCAGAAATAGCCCATGTTTTATGTTTTTGTGCTTTTTTTTATTGATGTTACATGGCCAGAACTATAAGTAGTGCAAAGCCATTTTAAAATCCTTTTTTTCAAAATTAGCGATAGTGACATTGTAACACTGATTTCTGTACTAAATCCATGAATGACCCCCAACATGTACATATTTTTGAAAACTAGACCACTCAGGGCATTTAACTTGGGATATTTTGACACATTTCATGTAGCCATTTTACCACCAATCTTTGCCAAAGTTTGCAGCAAAAAATCTTTTTTTTTAATTTTTCACATAGATTGCAATTTAGTTAAACATTACCTTAAAATGTGAAGGGGCATTTCCAAATAACACCTCAATATGTGTTCAGCAACATCTCATGAGTACAGGGATACCACCCATGCATAGGTTTGTTGGTTTGTTTTGGGGCTAAAAGGCCACATTAAGGGGGTGCACATTTTGGTTTTCCAACTTGGAATTCTGACATGCAGAAAACTTGTGCCCATGTCCCATTTGGGACATTTTTGAAGCCAGAAAGTGTATTCTACCCCACAAAGCCATATATTTTTTAAAACTAGACACCCTAGGGTATTTCAAATAGTAGTATTTTAACACTTTCCATGCACTAATTATACTACCAGCCTATGTCAATATTTTGGGTAGTAATTTTTTTTCACATACATTGTACTTCGGGCATGAATTCACAGATCCTGTTATATGTCAGTGCCAAACAACACCTCAATATGTGTTCAGCAACATCTCCTGAGTACAGGGATACCACCCATGTATAGGTTGGTTAGGTTATTTGTGGGTTAAAAGGCCACATTTGAGAGGTGCGCTTTTTGGTTTTCCAACTTGGAATTCTGACATGCAGAAAACCTTCGCCCATGTCCCATTTGGGACATTTTTGAAGCCTAAAAGTGTATTCTACCCCACAAAGCCATATATTTTTGAAAACTAGACACCCTAGGGTATTTCAAATGGTAGTATTTTAACACTTTCCATGCACTTATTCTACCACCAGCCTATGTCAATGTTATGGATAGTAATTTTTTTTCACATACATTGTACTTCGGGCATAAATTAACAGATCCTATTATGTGTCAGTGCCAAACAACACCTTAATATGTGTTCAGCAACATCTCCTGAGTACAGGGATACCACCCATGTGTAGGTTAGTTAGATTATTTGGGTGTTAAAAGGCCACATTTGAGAGGTGCGCTTTTTGGTTTTTCAACTTGGAATTCTGACATGCAGAAAACCTGCGCCCATGTTCCATTTGGGACATTTGTGAAGCCAGAATGTATATTTTACCCGACAACACCATACATTTTAGCAAACTAGACACTCAGGGTATTTGAAATGATAGTATTTTAACACTTTCCATGCAATAATTCTACCACCAGCCTTTGTCAAATTTTAGGTTAGTAATTTTTTAATGTTTTGTTTACACATACATTGTACTTCGAGCATGAATTCACAGATCCTGTTATGTGTCAGTGCAAAACAACACCCCGATATGTGTTCAGCAACATCTCCTGAGTACAGGGATACCACCCATGCATAGGTTTGTTGGGTTGTTTGGGGGCTAAAAGGCCACGTTTAGGGGGGGGTGCATTTCCAACTTGGGATTTTGACATGTAATCAGCCTGCGCCCATGTTCCATTTGGGACACTTTTGAAGCCTGTCAAAGTATTTTACCCCATCAAACCATATATTTTGGAAAACTAGACATCCTAGGGTATTTAAAATTGTGGTATTTTAACACTTTCCAAGTGCTAATTCTACCACCAACCTATGTCAAAGGGTTGGGATGTCATTTTTTCCCACACACACATTGTAGTTCAGGCAGGAATTTTCAGATTCTGGTATTTTCTACTGCCAACCAACACCTTAATATGTGTTCATCAACATCTCCTGAGTACAGGAATACCCCCCATGCATAGATTTGTTGGTTTGTTTTGGGTCTAAAAGGCAACATTTAGGGGGTGCGCAATTCCAACCTCGAATTTTGACATGTAGTCAGCCTGCGCCCATGTTCCCTTTGGAACATTTTTGAAGCCGTCCAATGAATTGTACACCATCAAACCATATATTTTTGGAAAATAGACATCCTAAGGTATTTCAAATGGTGGTATTTTAATACTGTATTGGTACTAATTCTACCACCAGCCTTTGTAAAAGTTTGTGGTAGTTCTTTTTTGGGAGTTTTTTTTCCACATGCATTGTACTTCAGGCATGAATTCACAGATTCCAGTATATGTCACTGCCAAACAACAACCCAATATGTGTTCATCAACATCTCCCGAGTACAGGGATAGCACCCATGCATAGGTTTGTTGGTTTGCTTTTTGGCTAGAAGGCAACATTTGTGAGATGCGCATCTCAAAATTCCAACTTGGAATTTTGACATGTAGTCAACCTGCGTCCGTGTCCTATATGGGATATATCTTTGAAGCCAGCCAATGTAATTTACCCCACCAAACCATATATTTTTTTAACGGTAGACCCCCATCACTCCTTACAAAGAAAAACGTGACCAGTGCGCTTCAACCAACACTACACACACTTATATTTTATTTTTATATTACATACAGGCGCAGCAGTCTACACTTTGTGTTTTGTATTGATTTTATTGTTTACATACAGGCGCAGCAGTCTACACTTTGTGTTTCCCCATCACTCCTTGTGGCAAGGGCTCAGCAGCCACCGATACATCACTAGATGATGTATCAGAAAGCTGACCAGGATCAAAATCGAACCCTGAGGCCTCAGAATCAGTGCGTAAGCAGTGATCTCGAGCAAAGAAGGGGTTAATAGCTCTTAGAAGAGCCTATCTAGTACTGTAATACAATACAGTACAAAGTAATTAATCCATAAAACAGTGCAGACAGCAAAACATACTGTTGCTGTGCAAGATTACTGCTTATACAGTGATGAATGGCAGGGAAGGGGTTAATACACAGTGAAAGACTTTCATAAAACCTGACAATTTTATAAAATGTTATTTTATATCACTAATACTGATCTGTCTCTTTCCGTCACAAAAATGTAAGTGAGGAGAGGGAGGCAGATCAATTTTTGTGAATATTGATCCGACCAATTTTGAATCACCAAACCGCCTTTGCCACTAATTCGCTGTTACTGATCGCTATGCGCTCAGGCAGCTTAAAAAAAAAAATCTCAAATATTTTTACTTTAGATGTAATCCCCTAGCGGGTATGTGTAAAAAAAAAATAAAAAAAAATATGCAGACAGATAAAAATTGCTTTGGCGTCAATATCATTGCGTAAGCAGTGATCGACGGCAAATAAGGGGTTAATAACTCTTAGAAGAGCCTTTTTAGTACTGTAATAAATTACAGTACAAAAAAAATTAACCCCTAAAAAATGCACAAACAGCAAAAATAAATGCGCTGATGTGCACGATCACTGCTTACGCAAGATCAGTGGCAGGGAAGGGCTTAATCGCAGGGAATTGCTTTAATCAATTTTTTAAAAATTTTTTATTATTTGTGTGTTGTGTATTTATTGTTTTTTTTTTACTTTTACTTACTTTTATAACTTTGATCTGTCTCTCTCCCTCACTAAAAAAAATGTGAGGAGAGGGAGGCAGATCATAACTGGTCAGATCAATATAGGGTTAATATTGATCTGACCAGTCAGTGGGGATGCTAATCAGAGCATCCCCACTGCTTGTCAGTGTGCCTGGCAGTCACAGATTGCCTCTGTGAAGAGGCAATCGTGTGACAGCCAGAGAGCACAGGAAGCAGGTACTTCCTGCCTCCTGTGCTCTTGCCCTTAGAAGGGCAGCGCCATCTTGGTCACTCAGTGACCAAGATCGTGCATTTTTTTTGTGTGTTCCTGATTGCCTCGACTTGATGGAAGCATCGTTACAATGCCGCTTGAGCACTGAAAGCGGAAAAACTCCGCTTTCAGTGCTCATTTTTACACAGGACGGACCTAGTCCGTCCTGTGTCGCCAAGGGGTTAATAAAGCTTTACATCACAGACATAGTTGGTTCTCCAAAATAATAGCGCTTCTATGCATTTCACACAATTACTTGTGCTTCAGTAGTAAGGGGTCTATGCAGTTCATCACAGTCATTTCACAGCTGACAGTTCAGCACGGCAGTTCCAGCATTGAACTGTCCGAGGTATACAAAAGTTCATTGCAACAGTGTAAGCACTGAGAGTTCAGAGCTGAACTGTCAGAACTTACTGATAAGACTAATAAACCTCCTCTAATAAAGTAACTCCCCCCCCCAACCAATTATTCTAACCCCAAATGCTAATCCCGAACCCTAAAACTGCACTGGATTATTTTCAGTAAACAGTGAACTGTAGTCAACAGACAAGGGAAATGGCTACTTCTGCCTCATTAAAATTGACTGTGTGAATGATACACCCATTGCACCATTCAGGTGCTATTCATTCAACAGAAAATACTAATGGGGCTAATATGTGATGGAGCAGTACTCCATGACAGCAGAGGGAGCTCTCATCATTGGTGAATTTTGCATCTTGGAGGTTGAACACCAGTCAGCCCTGTCTTATCATGAAGCTGTAGCTCTGCGACATGGCAGTCTGAAAGACTCATTGTGATTTCTAGAAATAATATATTCACATTTCATTGGTGCTCCATGTGGTCATGGCCATCAGGGCCTGCCTTAGGGGTGTGCGACCTGTGCGATCGCACAGGGCGCCGCACCCCAGAGGGCGCCGCCACTGCCACCTCCTACAAGCCGCTTGTGCTGGTGGGGAGATCTTAGAGGCGCTGGTGGGGAAATCTCAGCTCTCTCGATGTGAAGACAAGCCGCCACTGCCGCCTCCTGTGTTGCTGGATCTCAATGGGCGTCCAGCGTCGTGACGTTAGGTCACGCGTCTCAACGCTGGGCAGGTCATGTGACACATCCCATGAGTCCTCACGAGTGTGAGAGGAGACCTGCTCTGGCTGCCCTGCCCTGAAAAGTCTAACTTATGGCATCTGGATCTGTGGGAGCAAATTCAGCAGCAACAAATAGGGGCTGCTCCATATAAAAAGAAAATAAATAAAAACGTTATTACATAAACAGCTACTGTCTATCTATATACAGTTTCATAACTATTTACTATTTACTACTAGTAAAAATCATGGCCATTTAATAAATATACAGATACAAATGGTGCTGATAAGCACAAGAAATTAGGGCAAGTTTACTGTAAATTGTGTATCCTTGCTCAATAATAAGTGAGTATTATAAACATAGTAAAAATACTACACTAAATAAAAATCATGGTCAGTTGGGGGGCATACCCATATAGACGATGATCGTGGGGCGATCGTGGGCTCCCCAGATTGGAAATTTCAGTGCTGGCTATTGCCTTGAGGCAATAGACCAGCACCGTTAAAGCAGTTTTCACTATCGTTGATCGCGAAAACCGCTTGTTTCCCCCCAGGACGAGCCGGGCACATCCATTGTCGGGAACAGAGTTCCCGGAAGAACGTGCCTGACACGTCCATTGTCACGAAGGGGTTAAACTGCTATTTTTACTTTAATAAATCATGGTTTATAACAAAATACCTTTTGTTATACATACAACCCTTCTTCCCAGAGGATCATGCAGCACACTGTGATTATCATGTAGCAAATGCATAGCATAGCAGTCTATAGCTATGTGTGGCAGGATCTGTCAGCACAAACAAATCTATGATAAAAAAATTCTGTCTTTATGGCCTAACATTGGAAGAGCCTGTGTCATAGACATTAAATGGCTGACATTTAATTTTAAACCTGATATGATTTGTACACAGACATTTTTTAAATGTACTTTCCAATTCCACACATCTGATTTTTTAAATGTACTTTCCAATTCCACACATCTGCAGCATTGGTCCTGTTGCAAAAATGCAAGATATCACTTATGTTACTAGTTTTTAAATGACCTGAGCTAAATTAACTTAGGTCATTGAATAGACCCGATTATCTAATTACTGTTGCAAGTCATATTGTATGATTCCTGTCATAAACTTAAATAACCCTCTAGATCTGCAGTGTTATCTCTCTACCAAGGTGATAGATAATTAATAAGAGCTTTTATCATAATCCATAAACACTCTAAAAGTCATTTTGAAAAATTACCTGAATTAATAAAACATAACAAACCTTGGAAATTAGCATTATTGTGTGTTTAGTTTTTATTCCACCATTAGTGTTTTGTAGTGTGTGCTGTCTGTGTTGTGGTTTGTACTAAAATGTAAAAAAAAAAAAAATCAACATTTTATATATTTTTAAAATGATTAACCTTATCAAAATGAGCAGTAGAATACAATGCACAAATAGAATTTATTATATATATATTATATACATTATAATTATATACATTATGGTCTGTTTCAGAAAATAAGTTGGCATAGTCTTTTGTTTATAAGTATATATAAATACTCTCACTTATTCTTCTATGTCTGGTTTACCAAATGAGGCCAAAACTGTCCCCTCTGCAGAGGATACTATCGTGGCAGCCTCCAAAATCATTGCTTCTGTATCCACCTCCCTCCTATGGAGAATTGCCAGATCACAGTACCCTAGACCTAGTGATTGCCGTCCTCCTATTGGTTGCTATTTTGTACTTTTGCTGGTGGGGTGCCCAAGGACCTGTTTTCCAAGTAAGCTCACTTTGTCACTCTTCCCAAATTGTCCTCTGCGTCCCAGCTGGACACAGTTGTCATGAAGCAGATCATCCCGTTACATGGGGTACCCCAAAGTATTGTTTCTGACTATGGGTCCCAGTTTGTATCCCGGCACTGGAAGTTGCTCTGTGCTCAGCTGGGTATCTCTCTTTGGTTTTCCTCCTCCCATCATCCTCAAACCAATGGTCAGACAGACAAGACCAATCAGGTCCTGAAGCAGTACTTGCGGTTGTATGTTGAGGAGGATCACTCCCCTTGGCCTTCTCTCCTCCATCTCGCGGAACTGTCCTATAACAGCGGCCTTCACGAATCCTTACAGAAATACCCATTCTGTGCAGTTTTTGGCTATGAACCCACATTATGGCCTGACCTAGGTTTTCCCTCGGAGGCGCCAGCTGTGGATCTGCAATTTCGGGATTTAAAATGGGATCCCATTCAGCATCAATTTCCTCCCAACTGACCCAGGGGAAGATGCTACAGGAAAAATCTAAAAACATTGTTCGCTATTCCCAATACTACACCCCGGCGATAAAGTATGGCTTTCTACTAAGTATCTTCACCACCAGCAAGCTTTTAAAACTCTGGGTCCTGAGTATATTGGTCCCTATAGGGTTCTATCCAAGATCAATGACGTTGTCTATATCCTGGACCTTCCTCCCAGTATGCGTGTCCACAACTCTTTTCATGTCTCCCTCCTAAAACTGGTTGTTGGTAATCGTTTTTCTGCTAATCATATTGTTCCTGATCCGGTCCTGGTTCAGGGGCATGAGGAATATCTGGTGCAATCTATTTTGGACTCTCAGATACATTGTGGTCTCTTCATTGGCAGGGCTATGGTCCTGAGGAGAGGTCCTGGGTACCAGCATCCGATGTCCATGCTCCTTCCAAAGTTTCTCTGTTCCAATCGTAGGTTTCCCTCCAAGCCTGGTCCGGAATGACTGTACGGCATTCGTAGAGAGGTGGGTAGTATAAGGAAACATCTTACCTGCCGCTGCAGTGTGGTCTGCACTCCTGCCGCCTCTGCCAATGGAGCGGGCGGGTGACTGTGGAATCAATTGGTGTCCTCGCCTGTCGAGGCCGCAGGTGCGCTCCCTGCATCCATCCCAGTCTGCCGATGGACGTGCAGAAACCAGAAACTGCGTGCATGCGTAGAAACCCTACACGCAGAAAAGTAGTTTATCCTCAAAGGGCTATACTTAGAACTTTTGTTTAATTAATAGGTGGGCGGGTTAAAATGCCAGAAAGGGATTTAAACTGTCAGTTGAAATCAGAGCTTGCCTGAGATAGTTCTTTGTACCTTGATCTAGAGTTTGATTCACCAGTTTATGGACTCCTGCTTGACTTTTTGATTCCTTGTCATGAGTCAACCCGCCTGAGTCTGGCTATTGGTGGCACTTGCCCAGTTGTCCTGTCCTAGAGTCCCATAAGTGGGATGCCTTGTTCCTTTAAATGTTATCCTTTGTCAGTTTCCTGCCCTTTTCAGTCTCAGTTTCTAGCCTTGTTCCCTGTCTAAGTTATACCTCGCTCTTGTATCCAGTTTCTATGTTTTCTCTGTTCTCTGCTCTGATCCATTTCTGGTTTTCCTTTGTCTGGGATTGCCATATTTTCTCAAATAAAAGACAACCCTGAATAGAAGATGACCCCCAAACTTTGGATATTAATTACTGCACTTCTTGTTTTTATTTCCTTTTATTTGCCAATTTGCCTCCTAGACTTAGCCAATGCATCCCCCCACACAGCCATCTTCCCTACTTAGCCAATGCATCCCCCAAACAGCCAATACTGCCCCCTAGACATAGCCAATGCATCCCCCCACAGCCATCTGCCCCCCAGATTTGCCAATGCTGCTGCTGCCCCCTCCCTCCCCCCACCAATATTACTGCTTGTGCCCCCTCCCACCCTCCACCAATGCTGCTGCAGCCCCCTCCCACCCCAGACTTACTTCCACTATCCCTGGTGACTAGTAGGGGCAGCCAGTGGATGTCTGGTGATGTGTGCAGACATCCTCCGATGTTACCCGACATTTCCGTTGGGACTTCTATGTCGGACCGCCGGAAGGTCCCGTGACTACAGAAGTGCGGGCAGCACCGGAGGATGTCTGCTCGTATCGTGCGGACATCCACCAGCTGCATGCAAGCAGGATCTACGGGGGACCTGGATCCCAGTCTTATAGTCACACCTATATTTGTGGTCTGATTATAAAACGGAGCTCGAATGTATGATGAGGGGCATTTCCAGACCATATGCTCTTAAAAAAACCTTTTCTTATATTCAAGCAAAACGGTATGTTCCATTCTTGGTTTTCTTGGATTCCTTCTGCCTCCTTGCTCTGTTACTTACTATATAAGTTTTCTCCACCCGTTGCTTTAGTTTCTTTTCAGCCCTAAGTCCTGTGCAGCTGTCTACAGGTATTATCTGTTTGTATGCCTGTGCAATGTTGATGTTTAAAGTATGTTATTCTTTGCTAATATTAGTTAGGGACTTGCCTAACTGTGGGGTACCTCGACGTGGTTGGCAAGCTAACATCTTAGCCAATAGGTGAACAAAACCCCCACCATTAAATCTTTAGTGTTTGGCTAGTTCCTGTATGTTCCTTTGTATGTTTCTCTTATGTTCCTTAGCCCTGTTCCCTGTAAGTAGTCTTGGTTACATGTATGCCTGTCCCTTTAAATTCTGTATGTGTCCTTTGTCTGTGCCCTGCATTATTCTTTTGTTACTATCTGCACTCTGTGCCTTATACTGTATATCCTTAGTTTTGTTTCTGTTTTATCTTGCTAATGTTTTGCCTCTGTCCTGTAGCTCTGCACTCTGTATTTCAGTTCTGTATTTCAGTTGCTTTCCTGTTGTAGCTCTGCTTGGCTGTCATTTAGATCATTATGGCCTTGGGATCAGCATACGTATGTGGCTGAATAAACTTGGGGTCCCAAACCTCTAAGGGATTGCAGTTACCCAGCACCAGGTCCTTTGTCTCCACCCAGCAACATAGCTCCTGATCTCGGTATTCAGGGTCCCTTACCACCTGGACCGGACCCCGTGCGTGACTCTCCTCTGTTTCACTGCCTCCCTCAAATTTTTTGCGTACCTAGTGACATTGCCTTCTGGATTCTCTCTGTTGTACCTTGTTCCCGATTTGTGTATGACCCAGCCTGCTGACTACTCTACTCAATCCATATACCCTGCGTATCTCTGCTTCAGTGTGCAATTTCAGTCAAAGTATCAAGTCCTGGGTGGTCATTTACCTGAGGCTCAACCATAGGGTATAATACCATTCAGGTGAATAGACACTGTTCTTCCAGGTCATCGCATTGCGGTTCCTATTCCCTTGCACCTACTCAGTCTGTGACACATATGAGCACAAACCATTTTAAATGTATCTACTTTTTACTCTTTATAATCAATAAAAATTATATTTTAATCTAAGAGGACTGAAGTTAGTGCTGTTTATGTTTTCATGACTGCCAGGAATAGCAGAGAAAATCTACGGCTCCAAAAGTCTACACGGCACTTAACATGCTTTGCATTCCAGTTTACTGTTGTTTTACTTTAAAAACTAATTTTGGCAATCAGATAAGCAGATGTTAATGGGGCTGGTAGTGCAATTTAAATCTGCAGTTGCATTGAATTACGCGCAGTGTGAGTTTTTTCAGTATCAAATGTATAAGCTGTTTTATTGCTTCTTTGCCTTTGCAGATGTAGTCTTTATATACTAAATACATATTTGCTGTGTTGAACACGTGATACACCCGACCACGGTAGATTTTCTCTATATTATGTACAATACACAGTATTTAGTGATCGCTGATATTAAGGACCATAGTCATACTCAAAGACTCTTGTTTTATTCCATTTCTCTCAACTGTCACAACCATCTGCACCAAGTTGCATTATCATAACAGATACTCAAGTAGTCCTGCGGGTGATAGTGACAGATTCTGTGCAAAATCTGTTTCTAAATTAACCCTGTCAGCACGGCTCATTGATGTTCATTGGTACTTTCCATGGAAAGTGGCCTTGGTAATTGTTAAAAATCGAATGCTTTACAGGAGTTGTCTATAATTAATCACTGTCTTTCTGGAGAATTTAATCAAAAAAGTAAGTAGAGGGGGTTTCTAAAGAGGTGTTCAGGAATTTGCATCCCTTGTCTTTGATAAGGTCCTCTGAGTAATTTATATTCATGCCAAGTCCTTAAGTGTAACCACTTAACACTGAAATTACACTGTATTGTCCTAATATTCCCCAGCATCCTTAGCATCATGTCTATAGATACCATAATTGCCATACTGGCTTGTTATGTGTCCCATATTATCAAGAAAGAATATTAGCAATGTTGAAAGGAATCTAATAATAGAGCCAGTTTGATTTTCAGACTGGTAGATTCCATACCATCCAGGGCCGGCGCTACCTATAGGTGAACTAGGGGTTATCCTAGGGTTCCAGCTTTGTAGGGAGCACCTGCTGCCAGGATACATGGATGTGGACAGCAGGCAGCCACAAGATGATTTTTTTTCTTCATTGCGCGTGTCTCACTGACGAATCCAGGGGGGGCGGACTGGTGCCAAGGTGAGCAGAGGTGCAGTTCTGCCCCCATGCAGGAAAGTGAGCAGCACCAGTCCGGTCGCACCTGCGCATAGTGATGATGCAGAGCATCGGAAATACAATGTTCTGGCACATAGTTGCCAACATCTAAAAAAAAATTCCAGGGACACTTTGCAATTTATCTTTCAATTGACCACACCTCTGTTCAAAAGCTCTGCCCACTCAATATAATTAGCATAATGTAACTCCACCTACTTATCACAGTGTCGATTATATCACCATCATACATTAGTGTAAACCTACCACTTCTGCTGGAAGGCCATTCCACGTATCCACTCCCCTATCAGTAAAGTAATACTGCCTGGCCTTGTCTTATATCTAGGATAGCCTTATACCTATCCCATGCATGCTAAAAACTCCTTCACTGTATTAACCACTACCACCTCTACTGGAAGACTATTCCATACATCCACTACCTTCTCAGTAAAATAATACTTTCATTAGTCCCTGGCCTTATCTTATATCTAGGATAGCCTTATACCTATCCCATGCATGCTTAAACTCCTTCACTGTATTAACGTCTACCACTTCTACTGGAAGACTATTCCATACATCCACTACCCTCTCAGTAATGTAATACTTTCATTAGTCCCTGGGCTTATCTTATATCTAGGATAGCCTTATACCTATTCCACACATGCTTAAACTCCTTCACTGTATTACCTTCTACCACTTCTACTGGAAGACTATTTCATACATCCACTACCCTCTCAGTAAAGTAATACTTTCATTAGTCCCTGGCATTATTTTATATCTAGGATAGCCTTATACCTATCCCATGCTACTTCTTCACTGTATTAACCTTAACCTCTACCACTTCTACTGGAAGACTATTCCATGCATCCACTACCCTCTCAGTAAAGTAATACTTCCATTAGTTACTGGCCTTATCTTATATCTAGGATAGCCTTATTCATATACCATGCATGATTAAACTCCTTCACTGTATTACCTTCTACCACTTCTACTGGAAGACTATTTCATACATCCACTATCCTCTCAGTAAAGTAATACTTTCATTAGTCCCTGGCCTTATCTTATATCTAGGATAATATTTTACCTATCCCATTAATGCTTAAACTCATAAAAAATATGTCACAATTTAATTGCCCAGTAATATGCCATAGTTTAATTGTCCAGCAATATGCCAGTTTAATTGCCCAGTAATATGCCAGTTTCATTGCCCAGTAATATGACACAGTTTAATTGCCCAGCCTGATCCCCCAGTAATATGCCAGTTTAATTGCCCAGTAAAATGCTCAGCCTGATCCCCCAGTAATATGTCACAATTTAATTGCCCAGTAATATGCCATAGTTTAATTGCCCAGTAATATGCCAGTTTAATTGCCCAGTAATATGCCCAGCATAAGTGCCCAGTAATATGCCACAGTTTAATTGCCCAGTAATATGCCACAGTTTAATTGCCCAGTAATATGCCCAGCCTGATGCCCCAGTAATGTGCCACAGTTTAATTGCCCAGCCTGATCCCCCAGTAATATACCAGTTTAATTGCCTAGTAATATGCCCAGCATAATTGCCCAGTAATATGCCCAGAATAATTGCCCAGTAATATGCCAGTTTAATTGCCCAGTAATATGACCAGCCTGATGCCCCAGTACTATGCCACAGTTTAATTGCCCAGCCTGATGCCCCAGTAATATGCCAGTTTAATTACGCAGTAATATGCCCAGCCGGATGCCCAGTAATATGCCACAGTTTTAATGCCCAGTAATATGCCACAGTGTAATTGCCCAGTAATATGCCACAGTTTAATTGCCCAGCCTGATGCCCCAGTAATATGCCAGTTTAATTGGTTAGTAATATGCCCAGCATAATTTCCCAGTAATATGCTCAGAATAATTGCCCAGTAATAAACCAGTTTAATTGCCCAGTAATATGCCCAGCCTGATGCCCCAGTTTAATTTCCCAGTAATATGGCCAGAATAATTGCCAGTAATATGCCAGTTTAATTGCCCAGCCTGATGCCCCAGTTTAATTTCCCAGTAATATGCCCAGCCTGATGCCCCAGTTTAATTTCCCAGTATTATGCCCAGAATAATTGCTAGTAATATGCCAGTTTAATTGCCCAGTAATATGCCCAGCCATATGCCCCAGTTTAATTTCCCAGTAATATGCCCAGCCTGATGCCCCAGTTTAAATGCCCAGTAATATGCCACAGTTTAAATGCCCAGTAATATGCCCAGAATAATTGCCCAGTAATATGCCCAGCCTGATGCCCCAGTTTAATTTCCCAGTAATATGCTCAGAATAATTGCCAGTAATATGCCAGGTTAATTGCCCAGCCTGATGCTCCAGTTTAATTTCCCAGTATTATGCCCAGCCTGATGCCACAGTTTAATTTCCCAGTAATATGCCCAGCCTGATGCCCCAGTTTAATTTCCCAGTAATATGCCCAGAATAATTGCTTGTAATATGCCAGTTTAATTGCCCAGTAATATGCCCAGCCTGATGCCCCAGTTTAATTTCCCAGTAATATGCCCAGCCTGATGCCCCAGTTTAAATGCCCAGTAATATGCCACAGTTTAAATGCCCAGTAATATGCCCAGAATAATTGCCCAGTAATATGCCCAGCCTGATGCCCCAGTTTAAATGCCCAGTAATATGCCACAGTTTAAATGCCCAGTAATATGCCCAGAATAATTGCCCAGTAATATGCCCAGCCTGATGCCCCAGTTTAAATGCCCAGTAATATGCCACAGTTTAAATGCCCAGTAATATGCCCAGAATAATTGCCCAGTAATAAGCCAGTTTAATTGCCCAGTAATATGCCCAGCCTGATGCCCCAGTTTAATTTCCCAGTAATATGCCCAGAATAATTGCCAGTAATATGCCAGGTTAATTGCCAGCCTGATGCCCCAGTTTAATTTCCCAGTAATATGCCCAGTCTGATGCCCCAGTTTAATTTCCCAGTAATATGCCCAGCCTGATGCCCCAGTTTAATTTCACAGTAATATGCCCAGAATAATTGCTTGTAATATGCCAGTTTAATTGCCCAGTAATATGCCCAGCCTGATGCCCCAGTTTAATTTCCCAGTAATATGCCCAGCCTGATGCCCCAGTTTAAATGCCCAGTAATATGCCACAGTTTAAATGCCCAGAAATATGCCCAGAATAATTGCCCAGAAATAAGCCAGTTTAATAGCCCAGTAATATGCCCAGCCTGATGCCCCAGTTTAATTTCCCAGTAATATGCCCAGAATTGCCAGTAATATGCCAGGTTAATTGCCTAGCCTGATGCCCCAGTTTAATTTCCCAGTAATATGCCCAGTCTGATGCTCCAGTTTAATTTCCCAGTAATATGCCCAGGCTGATACCCCAGTTTAATTTCCCAGTAATATGCCCAGAATAATTGCTTGTAATATGCCAGTTTAATTGCCCAGTAATATGCCCAGCCTGATGCCCCAGTTTAATTTCCCAGTAATATGCCCAGCCTGATGCCCCAGTTTAAATGCCCAGTAATATGCCACAGTTTAAATGCCCAGTAATATGCCCAGAATAATTGCCCAGTAATAAGCTAGTTTAATTGCCCAGTAATATGCCCAGACTGATGCCCCAGTTTAATTTCCCAGTAATATGCCCAGCCTGATGCCCCAGTTTAAATGCCCAGTAATATGGCACAGTTTAAATGCCCAGTAATATGGCACAGTTTAAATGCCCAGTAATATGCCCTGATGCCCAGTATCATGCCACCATCCTCCTACCCCATTACTCACCTGCTCCATGTCTCCTCTGTTCGCTGGCAGAATGTTTGTTTGTATTGATTAAAGTTTAAAAAAAAAAAAAAAACTACCCCCGCTCCCTTCAGTCTGTGAGCTGAGCTCACAGCAGCCTGTTATCAGCCCTGTCACACGCGTCCTACCTGCTTCCAGCAGACGCATGTGACAGGGATGGCTACAGCAGGCTGATGTGAGCTCAGCTCACAGACTGAACGGAGCGGGTCACGTGACGTAGGGCTATGACGTCACTTGACCCGCGATCGCGCTTAAACAGCGCAAATTGACGGGATTGTCCTGGGGTGAGAATTCCCCGGGACAATCTCGGTTATCACGGCAAAGTTGGCAACTATGCAGGCATTGGGGGGAGGGAGGGGGGAAAGTGACACCAGGCATTGGGAGGGATGGGGAATATTAAATGGCACCAGACATTAGGAGGGGGTGACAGCAGGCATTGGGAGGGAGAAAAAGAGACACCAGACATGAGATTGGAGGACTGAGGTAGACACCAAACACGAGAGAAGAGAGAGAGAGAGAGAGAGAGAGAGAGAGAGAGAGAGAGAGAGAGAGAGAGAGAGAGAGTGAGAGAGAGAGAGAGAGAGAGAGAGAGAGAGAGAGAGATAAGCATGAGGGAGAGGTACAAAAGTCGAGAAGATAATGGGGGAGAGGAGAAAGACAAAAGGTGGAAACAGGCAGATCAGTGGCATGGGAGAGAGCGTGACAAACACTGATGGCATGGGGAGAGCAAGACAGACAGGGATGGCATAGAGCAGGGGCGTCTAAGTTTTTATTGCAGTGGGCCAATTCACCAGAAATGTATGTGTGCGTGGGCCGCATTCATTTTTCATTGAGGAAAAAAGTGTGAACGTATCACAGACTCTGCAGTAAAACAACACATACATACACTTTTATACTATATATCTTTATTTTGATGTATTAGGTTATAAATGTATCTTTTAAATATTACATTGTGTCAATGTGTCATTTATCAAATAATCAAACACATACATACACAGCCAGGCACAAATACACAGACAGACACACTTACACAGATTTCTGTGATACTTACACATACATACATAGTCGCACTTACACACATAGACACACACACAGTCAGACTAACACACACAGACGCACTTACACACGCAATTTATTTAAGGATACTATTTATCTGAAGTAATAATACTCATTTTCCTCTTTAAGTATTTACAATTAATTAAACTGCCATTTTAATTATTGTTTTTCTTAATTTCTATGTTTTTAAAAAATGTATGTTGATGTGGATGTATTATCTGATCTAAATGACTGTGTACAACTGTGTATGGCATGTGAAGTTACACTTAAATTTACACACACACACCGTCACACAGAGAGAGAGTCACACTTACATACACAGTCACACAGAGAGAGTCACACTTACATACACACATACACTGAGAGTCACACTCAAACACACACATAAACATAGTCACACTTTCACACACACATAGTCACACTTACACACACAGTCACACTTACACACACACAGACATAGTCACACTTACACACACACAGACATATTCACACTTACACACAGATAGTCACACTTACAGAGAATCACACTTACACACACAGATAGTCACACTAACACACACATAGAGAGTCACACTTACACACAGTCACACACACACAGTCACACATTCACACACAAAAACACATACTGCTACTCCATGCAACTTAGTAGTGGTGTGTTTTTGTTTTTCTTCCCTCCCTCTCTCCCGTGCGCATGATGTCACGCACAGGGTAGAGGAGGCATTATGCACCCTACACAATCGGCAGCGTTCTGTGTTGGAACGCTGTATCTAGTTATATGTGCAGTTGGAGGTGTGGTAACCGCTGCAACTCTCACGTCGGCCGCACCCCCATTTCCCGCGGGCCACATTTGGCCTGCGGGCCGCATGTTGGACGCCCTGGGTGTAGAGGGAGAGCGAGACAGACAGGGATGGCATGGAGAGGGTGGTGACAGAGACACACATTGCATTGTGTGATTGTTTGTGAATGTGTAGCTGCATGTGCATGTGTTACTGTGTGTGTACGTGTGGCTGCATCTGACATTGCATGTGTGTGCACATGTGCCGGCACATGTATGAGATACTCTGTTACTGTATGTGTAAATGCCTGAGAGTAAAATCAGCAAGGGGCGGCAAAAAGTCATGCAACAGCCCTGATACCATTATGTATACGAACTGTACTGAAATCACACACAGGTCCAAAGCTTTACTAAAGAGGGACTAAACCCTCTAGTTCATCTTTAAATCACACGGAAGACTACTTTTGTGTGATTAAAATTGCTTCTTGAACAATGCTTCTATGGATTTAGATTTTTTTGGAAGTCAAATTGCTGATTTTTTAGGGTGCCATGGTAGTGATGACTGGTGTCCAAAACGTCAGATTGGGGAGGATATGATCATCTTCTGCTCTCTGATTGGTTGTGTGGTAAGTGATTGATGCACACACACCCATCACAATCTACAAAGTCCCCTAGTCTTTGCAAAAAAAGAGAATATCCTTTGAATGGTACATAATAAGTGCATGATTCAAATTCGACTTTTAATGAGGCAGAAGTGGCCCATAAAGTGGCTTATTACAAGTAGTATGATGTTCCATACTATTCTGCATGTTAACATGTTATGTCCATAATGGTATGGTCCAGGATGAACAGAACATTTATGTCTTTGTACTACTCTATCATCACAGACACCAACACTAACTTGTATTATATTATAAATTTCATTTTTATAATAATATCATTATTAAAATAGTAAAGTGCACAAAAGAAAACACCGGATGTATCATCCGGTTCAGACAGGAAGCAATATTCCGTATTAGTGAATACAATTTGTTTTATTCAATCCGTGGACTGTAAAAATGCAAGTGGTAAATGAAGAAGGGAAAAACGGAACGCGTTACCGTATGATACAGTTTTGTGTTTCCTTTTGTGCACTGATACATGTGGCTGTTTATGCTGCAGTGCCCAGGGAAGCATCACACTTTTGGATCTCTCAAGTGGGAGGCTGGAGTTGGCTGCATGTGTTTGTGTAAAAACCAAGTGCTACTCTATTCTGCAGTGTAACACAATCAAATACAACAAACCATCCAAATAACAGGGATTGTAGCAAATTAGACAAGTATGAACAGAAAGTGAGAAGGACCATGCCTATCACATGTAACTCCCTATGTTATGAGCAGACATAAAATGTGAGTGTGTCCAGCGAACACACAGAAAAACAGTAAATGTGGGGATTTTGCCTGTAAACAGACTTTGGGGTCTGTTTAGTGACATGAGTGGTCACTTATGACTGGGTTTTCTATTGCAGTCTAAAGTATTTAGTGACTTTGGATAAAATAATAAAATAAACCCCATTATATGACAGTTTGTTCATTTTAGTAAAAGTGCAGAGTTGTTAAGCCTTAGTATGTTGCATTTAATTATCCCTTACAATAAAATACAATTTCACTAAATAGCATCCCTAAAAAGGCAGCAAAGTAAACATTCACAGGTGATATGTAACAGTGGAGGAATGTCAGGCAGGGGAGACAGTGTTATTTGTATTTCTTTATATGCAGGCTTAGCATTAATGTGAATTATATGCTTCAGGGTTTTATGGAATAAGGAAACTGCCCTAGTACTTTTAAATTAAAGAACTGTCACTGATGCAGTGTATTCACTTCTCTTTGTACATATAAATCACATTGAGATCATAAAGGTTTATTTGTAGTAGGGAGTAATGCACAAATAAAACAGAGTCATTCTTAGGCATTTGTTTATGGAAGGACATAGATAAAAAATAGAATCAAAATCATTTAAAGACACCTGAGTGGTCCTCTTTCTATATTACTATTTCTTTTTAGCAGCAAAGGTAAACGAAAGAAGCCTTTAGTAATCAGTTTACTCTATGTTGATTATTATCTGATGTGTTTATATAGGTGAAGACTGGTATAGCGTTATAACAGAAACAAGTTCAAGATTCCTTTATTAAGTGCAATTAATGTTAAGACCATAGAACAGATGATTGTTATTATGTCCTGATATGTAAAACCGTAGAATTCAGAGGGTGCACTTTCTTTTTTACATGACAATAAGATCAGTAAGGTTGTAGGCCTCTGTTCAGTCTTATGAGACATAGACAATATGTTTAATTAGTGTGACTTAAGTGTCTACTCAATATAGACCCATCTGGCCCCATTTATATATATTCCGCAATTCGGTTACCCAATAGTGCCAAATTTGGCCCTGTGGCATATTTGCAAGTCTGAGGGCTTATTGCCAAGTCTGTGAATGCACTGGCAAGTCTGGAGATGCATTGGCAAGTTTGGGGGCAGATTGACAAGTCTTGGAATCCATTGGCAAGCATGAGGGAAGATTGGCAAGTCTGGGGGCACATTTGCAATTAAAATAAAAACAAGAAATGCTTTTTTTTTAACCATATTTTTAATTAAATATAAAAAAAACTGTTTACTTGTCAAGGAATATTTACTGGTAAAATGTTTTCCTATGATCACACTGGTTATAAGAAGACCACCTAAACATTGGATATTAAGTTAAGAAAAAAAATGATTTAGTCTAAATAATTGGTGATCTGTCTTGAAATGTTAATAAAAATGTTCATATTATTTTGTCAGTTTACTTTATTTTGATGTATTTAGTTACTGTATGATTTTATTTTCACTGATTTTAATTTTATTGAAGTTCAGCCCATTTAAGGGCGGTCTTCGGCTATTTTGTCTATAGCTGAAGTCCTTGTATGGGAGACATTTGGCTATTTGATAATATAATAGAAGTCTATTGGGAGTACCAAGGGCAGTAGAGCCTTTAGTGTCCACTACAGGAATTTTGCTGTATAAAATGGTTGCTCTATTTTATCATTAATTTTCTTTAATAATAAAAAAGATTATTATTATTATTATTTATAGTTATTTATGGAAAGAAAAAAAACATATATAGTGAAGAATAGGAAATAGTGGTAGGAAAAAGAACTCAATATCTGCTCCATAAACTGCATAAGAGGCCTAACAGCAGAGTTTTACCCAGTACACTGTTAGCATCAGTGACAGATCTCGGATATAATACTGCTGTGTCAGTTGTGATATAATTAACTACTAATAACTTAAGTGGTTTATACTTGCTTTGACACAATGTGGTTATTTTGTAAGTAACAAGCATAAAATCCTATAATATAATGATTTCTAAATACAGTCCATCAAATTTTAGGTTGGAGGTGGCCATTAAGCCAAAGAGCATTTTATCTGAGAGTCTACGCAATATGCTCCGATCTTTGGCCCCAAAATGATGCCTCTGAAGACAGGACTGATATGGCTCCCAGGCCCAGTCATCATGTTTTCTATAGGGGGCTGGGAGCATTTTTCCAGCTTCCAGCCCCTTTTATTATAGGGCTACCTGCCTCCAATGTATATAACAGGGTTGATGGGAGCCATTTGGATAGCTCCTGGCCCTGTTTTTTGATAGGCCAGGTCAGGGCTACTGCATCCCTTTTTTAATTTTGGGCAGGAGTATTATTTATTTATTTATGGGTCCAGCGGCAGTCCGCTTTCCCCAGAAGGCGGCTATTTTAAAAAAAAAACTTTTTTTTATTCTTTTAACATTTTAATTTCAATTATCTTTTTTGGAGAAGGAGCCAAAATGTATGGTTTTCATGGTAAAAATGTCCTGATCAAAACGCCTCTGATGCTTTGGTTTTTGGCCAAAAAATGGCCAAACTGCCAATTCAGACCCAAATTGAGACATACTGAGTATCCACATTTTGTGCATTTGTGAGTTTCAGCTTAAGTTTTCAGCGAATCAAATTTGGGACAAATTGGGGTATACTGAGTAGACTCTTTGGACACACTTTTATTATTTTTATATTAGATATCAGGTAGTTTGTTTTGATGTCAAGATTTTTTGTAGTGGATTTGCTTCACGTAAGCTGATAATGAAATTATGTTTTATTACTGCATCAAATGTAAAATTCAGTTAGTTTTTCTTCTTTAAATACTTAAAGTTAAAGAGTCAATAAACATGTTTAATGAAGTACAAATTAAATGTCCAGTGACCCAAGTAAAAGGAAACATTATTTATTTTTAACCAGCAGCTTCCATACTTCCCTTTGAAGCATGCAAGTGTGCCTGTCTGATTGTCTTTCTGTACTACAGCAGTAAGAGACTGTAAGGGTTCTACTGTGACATCCTGACTCAAGTATTTCAAAGGCCCACTCCACTTCAGTCACCCTCTCTAGGGTGTTCCTGCTTCGGTCACCCTCTTTGGCCGTTCCTGCTTTAGTCTCCCTTCTCAGGCCTCAACCTTACCTAAGGCAAGACCCCTTGTTTAACACTCTCTACCCCTACCTCTGCTTTGTCTATAATCCTTGCTAAAGCTCTCTGTTTATACTACAGTTACTACTCAAACCCTTTTCCTATTCTACAGTTCCTTGCTAAAGTCCCCTTTTGGCTCTACTTCACTACTTATTCCAATCCCTATATCTTTGTTTCTATTTCTGTTCTTACCATGCACAATGCATAACAACATGCGACCAGACACCTCCTCTATCCCTGCACTAAAACTCCTGCCTGACCTGGTAAAGGCTCTGACAGGCGCTTTATTTAACTCATAATCAACAGATGGATCCTAACTAGGCCTAATTAATTCCAAAAATGAGGGTCTATATCTGAACTAGCACAGAGATGCACTCGTATTCGACAGATCTCAGTCAGATACAAGAGCTAAATACACATTGGGTTTTGGTTTTATTGAGACAGGATTGTTTTTGTATTTTTGCTTCTTCTTAATAAGAAACATTTAGTGCCTCTTTAAAAGAAAAATGGGTATTGTGGAGACTGGGCAATTACTCTAGATCTGCCAAGCACTTAGTTCTTAGCTCCACCCTCACTTTTGGATGGGAAGATTCTACTAGAAGGAAAAAGACTCAAACTCAAGTAGGTTCCCTTAGAGCCGTAGCTTCTGCTGCAGCAGTTATTCCTGAGACCCAAATCAGTAGTGGCTGTGGTTATCACATAGAGATCAACATAAGGCTTACGTATGTGAGTGTGGGTTGTCTGGACACCTTTGGGTGTTGGGTCATCATGGATACAGTTCAAGATGCCTTAGACTATCTGTTGTAACAAGTCCTTCAGTGAAATTTATTTCAACCAAGTTGTGTTATGTAAGTTTTCTTATCCAAGTGTTGGCAAGTATATCACTGCGCAGTGGAATAAAACAATGTTCAGACCTCCCTCTACTCCTACTTGGCATGTAGTTCTTAGAAATCCCCAAACTGATATCTGGATTAAGCTAAAACTGGATTAAGTTGGTTAGTTAATTAATGGCCTGACACAATGCAATTGAACTAGTCTAGTATTGTTCATGCAACATTTTGAAAAAAATAAAAAACTATTATATTATTATTCAATGTGCTAGAAGATGAGATGGCTCAGTGTTATAATGTATTTCATCCTAGGCAAGCTTACCACATATTGGTGATTGACTGTGTCTCCACCAGTATGTCCTTTTGAATATCTAAAATACAGATCAGCAAGAGATAGTGTCCTCTGGTTCCAAATGATTCACAAAAGTGATGATTTATTGTGAGACAAATGCAGCTTAATGAAAGGGGCACAAAGCGGAGATGGATGTAAATGCTGATTTAGCACTGGAGGATTCTAGCATTTTGCTTATCTCAGTGCCATAGCTACCTCTTTTTGTGCCCAAGGCCTGAACAGAAAATTGTGCCCCCTTTGATATAGTTACATAGTGAAACTATATGGTGTTAAGGGAGTTCTTTGTCTATTCATCGTTATCATTCATCCATGCAGCTGTAAGTTCACACCAGAGCTACCATCAGAAATGTGGGGGCCTCTTACAGAACAAATGGTCTGTGCTCCCCTCCCCTACTCCATTTCTCCTGCACTCCTTTCTTTATTGTCCCCAGAGACGTTGACAAAGCACCATCTTATAGCCAGAGCACCAAGATTGCATTTACAGGGTCTTGCCAGAGCACCTAGATTGAACCCACAGGTGTTGCCAGAGAACCTAGATTGCACACCCAGGACATGCCACAGCACCCACATTGCATCCACAGGCTAGAACCCACATTTCATCCACAGGACATGCCCCAGACCACACATTGCACACACAAGAATTACCGAAGGCTGCACCACAGTTGCATCCACAGAACATGCCCCAGCACCCACATTGCAAACCCAGGACTTGCCCCAGTACCCACATTGCACACCCAGAACTTATCCCACCCAGCACCCATAGGAGTTCTCCAGCACTGTTGCATCCACATAACTTCCCTCATGTCTAGTGATGGGCAGCTGGATCTCTGTGCACTGCCCATGTGAAAAGACATCCACCCATGCTGCCTCTCGTACTCCAGGGGTACTGAGTGACAGGCGTGCTGCCAGCCCGGAGCACACCTGTCATTTGGAGGCACAACTCGGAGAATACAACATCTCTCGGGTATTTCCGGGGGTTTGTGTGCTGAGAACAGCCAGCACACAAACCCTGGAAATACCCGAGAGATGTCGTTACATCCTAAAGACGACGCTGCGTTGAATTCGGCAACAGAGTCACTCACTCTGTTGCCAATTCACCAAGCATGAAAAGTATACGAAAATTCATATACTTTTCGTGCTTGTTGAATTGGCAACAGAGTGAGTGACTCTGTTGCCGAATTCAACGCAGCCTCGTCTTTCGGATGTATTTCTGGGGTTTGTGTGCTCTCTGCGGCGCACACCTATCACATATGGAGCATCGGCCACTTTCGTACTCCTCACAGGTTTGCAGGTGAAGGCCCAGCAGGTTGCTTGCTAGGCTGTAGAGAGGAGATATATTGGTGAGGAGATATATTTTAATCTTTTGATCTCACCAGCCAGAGCCTCTGCAAGCTTTTTTTTTAGATGTATCACCTGACAACCCTGATGGATTTCCTGCCTATAGCTGTTCCCTCTCAATTGTGTGCACCTCACCCTCATTGCTGCTCTGGCTGATTTGTCTACGGTAACATCACTGGGTGTGAAAGATTATTTTATTGTATGTTCCCTAGTAAAACACGTTTTAATTATTATTATTTTGCAGTCATAGTTTGTGCCTTATGAGGGGCACAATAACAGTTGTACTTAAAACGGTTTATGATAGAACAGGAGCAATGGGTTAATCATTTTTCCCCAACCTTTATTTTCTTAAAAAAGCATAGAAATTCAATACCACGCAACATACACCACAACAATGTTAAGATGCCAGGTACCAGCTGGATCTTTCCTAACGATACTTCAGTGCATAACTGCTGTCTTGTTCTGCTCTACCCATCTGATCACTTTGGCAGTCACTCTTGCCACATGGTAACTATCTGTACGACTAGTTGACATGCACTATTGTTCTAATCCCGATACATGAGTATATTTTTTAATAACACACAGATTTGATGTCATTTAACACTATACTGAGCGCAGACTAAGGTGCACCAGGAATTATTACAGTCAATAAAATGCCTTTTTCCTTGGAAAACTAAAAACACAGGAATATTAAGTAACAGGATTCTTAAGGTTTTTGATTAAGAACTCACCAGAAAACCTTCTTATAGAGATAACTCTAAAACATTGTTACTATCACGTTAATATTATTTTCATATAACGGAGTTGTGTTGCTGTGATAACCATATAAGGAGGGGCTAAGCCCCCCCCCCCCCCCCCATATTGCTTTTTAATAAGATAGAATTTTATTTGTGATTCTTGGAGGCACTGTTCAGAAGCGATTACCATTTCTTTTGGAAGAGTCTTGGAGACGTCTAGGCTGCCATGCTGTGGAGTTGTTGCTGTGCATGGCATACCAACAAACAACTGACTGCATTCAGCACAATTAATACACACACACAACAACATGGTCCTGTGACCATCTGTCTCTGCTGCCATGAAGCGATGCTATAACAATTTGGCAGTGCCCTGGCCTTTGCTTTGAACAAAAGGGTGGGCTCCTGCTAAAAATGTATTTTATTTTTATTTTAGTTCTTTGTTGAAGTTGTGATTGTTTTTCCAAGAGTCCTGTCAAATACCAACTACTGTGAAGAAGGAAAATTACAGGAAGTCCAAGTTTGTTAGAAATGTTTTATTCAATTTTAATAAAAATAAAACCTGAAATATAAACAAAATAAGCTCAAATGGTTAGAAGATAACATTGGTAAACATTTCTGACAACCAGAGGAGGGCTGGAAATGGGGAATGAAGGTAATTGCCACCCCGGCTGCTCTCCAACCTGACTCAATGGGGTGGGACTGCACCACTTCTCACTTCTAAATTCCTCAATGCCCTTTCTATCTTTCTATCCAATTGTTTATTCACTATCAATTTGTGTACATTATCCATCACATTTCTGTGTTGCCTGTCTGTTTGTGTCTGTCTCTAATAATAAGGGATGGACTGGCCAAAAGTTGCCAGCTCTCCCCTGATAGCATCAACCTAAAAATCTTCCATGGCATTGTATCTTTTGATATTAGAATTTCTAAAAACACATAAGCGGGCATTTATAAACACGGCGCACACGCAGGTTGAGCAAAATACTGGCACAATCAATGTGTGCGCCAATGTATAAAACAGACTCACAGGAGTCTGTGTTATCTACGCTGAATGCGCCGGTGCAGCCTATGTATATAAAATAAGGCGCTGAAAAACGTCTGATTGGTATCGCTGAAGGTATGCCAAGCACAGTCTGATGGAGGTCCCTCTCTCCCACACTGCAAAGTGTCGGGAGTTCCAAAAAAGCGCAATCGGCGTTATAAATATCAAAAGCTGATTGTGCTTTTTTTTTTAAACTCCCATCACTTTGCAGCGCGGGAGTTTTTATACATGTCCCCCAATGTGATTAAAGACCTTAGGAGCAACACAAATCATTACCAGGTTAAAATTACACCGCTTATGCGTCCAAGTCACTTACAACATTCTACCTAGGAAACAAAGTTTCTACTGTGCAAAAGAGCATTAGGTAACATCAGTTTGTATGTAATGGTTTCAATGGCCTAACAGAAGTTAATGAATCTGATATCACTGGACTGCTTCGAGCAGGCTGGGAAAGCAATTTCCATTTGTACTATTCGCACTCGACTACAGCTTATGGCAGCCTTCTGCTCAGCAAATACGCAGTGAGTGATCGCAGAATCAAGGGCAAATCATTATAAAAGGGTTGCAGAGAGAGTGATCACCAGACTATTATGGATTTAGAGTGAATGGGCAGACACTGTGGAGCTGACTGCCAATTTAATATTATTCATAACTCTCACTTTAGTATTACAAGCAGTGGAAATCTATGCTTCCATACACATTTCAATAAAGACTGGCATTAAGAAACTGTAACACAGTTGGTTAGTCACTGGTCTATTGGATTTTTTAAGAGTTAATATTTAGCCAATTGACTTGACTTACTTTAACCATTTTTTTTTAAAGTTTCACCAATTATACAAAAATGACATACCATGTCCTCCTTGTTGTGTGCTAGTTACATAACAAAAATTTATCTTAGAGGACAAGTAAAGTTTGTATTAACCCTTGCTTCCTTGAAGAAAGCAAGGGTTAAAAAATATGTCCTCCTGCTTTGGAGAAAACCATGTAACTCGCAGAGAGGGATCCTCATTTTTGAATGAGGGGCCCATGCAAAAAGGATTCGCCAACCAGACTGCTTCCTGCTACCCATGGAAGCATGGCAGCTGCTGGTCAGAGGATACACTGGATGTACTATCAAAAGGACATGACAGTTTATAGTCACATTTGTGCTTCTATTTTAAGAGGATGGATGAACATAGAGATCTGTCACTTTTTTTTCAACATTTTTTTGTTGGCGGGATTTGTTTTTTAGGATGAAGCTGAGGGCATAGTGAACAATGTGAAACAGTTTAAAAAGGTATTGTTTATTTTTGTGGGTCATTGCCCACCCTCGTGGCACTCTAAATGTGTTTTTTTATTACAGGTAATTCATTGATTTGGGGCATTTGGGCAGTCGCCAGACGTGGGGGTGGGAGGGACTTAACTAATTTTTGTTCGGGGGCACTTGGGCAACTCAAGTGTCTAGTTGCATTATTTCAGTACTTTTTTGATCAGCTGGCAATTTTGCTAGTATAATGCAGAGAATTAAATTGTATTACTTACTTGGCAGGGCCCTTGCCATCCACACATTTGTGAGTCAGTTTAAAGCAGCAGAACATTTATTTCTAACACTATGGATTTCTTTCTTCTGAGGGAATTTTTCCATCTCCTTGTGCTGGATAAAGCATACAGATATCTGAACAAAAATATATATATATATATATATATATATATATATATATATATATATATATATATATTTCCATTTTAAGTTTTGGGGCAAAATGCTAAGTTTAGAACAATCAGCGTACTGTTTCCTGTTTTCTCTTGGTAAAGTAATCCAAGCACTTTTTTTTTTTGATGCCATTTCGCAGTGTGTAAAAATTTCTTTATGATTATAGGTTCATTTTCAGATGTCATTTATCCCATTACTTTCACCCCTTTTGTATGAAAAGCACAGAACAAAGCAATTTACAGGCATACCTCATTTTATTACTCTTTGCTTTGTTGCACGTCACAAATATATATATTTTTTTTACAAACTGAAGGTTTGTGGCAATTCTGCGACTATAAGCATCATTTTTCCAACAGCACGTGCTCAGGTGTGTGTCACATTTTTAAAGACCGTGTCCTTTTTTTTTTTTCTAGACATGCTGCAATTGATCATTTAATAGACTATATATATAGTGCAAAACTATTTTTTTATGCACAGAGAAACAATATAAATTTATGTGACTCTTTATTGCAGTGTTTTGGTACCAAACCCGCAATATTTCCAGGGTATATCGTTATTTTACTAAGTACCACGTGCCCTTTTAAAACACAGCAGTAGAATGAAGCGGGACTGTATACCTGTATGCAATTATCTTCAGGAAACTTGTCTGCAATAGATGTGGAAATCCTTGCATTGCAAAAAGAAATTCACTTGAATGAATGCAGGATAGAGTCAACACGTTATTGAATAAATGCACTAGAGCACTCAAAGCATTGGGAAAACAACTCATAGCGCAGGCCTCGTCTTTGACGCTCTTCAAGTGCAGGACAAATCCATACACGAAATGAATTTGTCTACATCATATGGCAAATTAACATTTAAAGTGGCACAATAATGAGCAGAGAAGCTGAGGCACAGCTGAGCTGAGCTTGAGTTTAGGATTGAGATTGTAAAAGGTTTAAGAAAACACATTGCGGAATAAATGTGCTTAGTTAATTGACTAAAGAAACTATTGCCATTTAATTGGAACATCACATGGGATATGTGCGAAGACTGTTCCCAAAATGATTAAAACAGATGTTGGTTTATAGATAATTAGTTGTCATTAGTAGATCACTGACACAAACACACACACACACATATACACTATACATACAAACATATATACACTATAGAAAACGATGCAATATTAATACAGAATGTTTTTGCATGAATATGGCTAGGTGCATGAAGCACAAAAATAAATTCACTTGTTTAGTAATCAGGCGGAAACACTACATTTGAGAAAATTCAATACATTTTACCATGATGCTAAAAATCTGCCCCCATCTTATTGTGTGGAATCTATTCCTTATAACTGATTCTATTTAGTAGACAGAGTCTATACAGCTTTTGCATATTGCTTTAAAAGCTATAGTCCCCGCCTAACCTCAAGGGTCTAATTGCAGCATGATCTCCTCACGTTTAAGCATTAAGTAGAACAAAGTGTGCACTCCACTCGCCAAGTAGTGAATGAATAAAGTGCTTTAATGCTTTAAAAAAATCCAAACAAACAGGGTAAGGTACAATCCACTGATGATAAAGTGAAAAGGGAAGGCCACCTAACGCGTTTCGCGTGTCACCACGCTTAGTCCTCACGTTTGCCAAATTGCTGTTTTGTTTACTTTTCATGGCAGACTATGAGCAGTTTTTTTTACTGAATTCGGAAGGTTTCTATTTGTTGGATGCATGCACCTAATTTACCTCATTTGGACATATATAGCTCTCCCTGGACCAGCGCATACAAGTGAATGGAAAAGAATTCTCCAAGCACTTACTGTTCATACTTCTATTATACAAATACATTTGGACTGTATATCTGGTCCTACACACATACACTAAGCCAGGGGTGTCAAATCCCTCTAAATGTATAGAAAACTTTTTTTGTGCAGTCTTGCACAAATGCTAATAACCACATATTATCCTATGGGTAACAAGCTATTTATCCCCAATACTATTCATTTAAAATATAGTGTGGCCCACACACACAAGACTTTATATATATTTTTATTTTTAATACAATCACACATTCCTAAAACAAATATGTTTCTTTTTTGTATAGATTATAATTTAATTTTTAACATGCACACTTTTCTTGAACACACAGTGAGTGTATTACGAGTATTTCCATCTAGATTTTAAGCTTGTATCGGTCTATCCCTGTTCATCTAACATAGTGTATGGCACTTACTAGGGTGGGTGCTGCCCTCCATTCTCTGGCACTGTGGGACCCAGTTGGATGTCTTTTCTGGCTTCCTGACCCTGACTTGGATTACAGCTATTCTGAATTCTGGTTCTCGGACTTTCGCTTGGATTACTATTCTATCATCTGGTATCCTGACATCTGTCTGGTCACCGGTCTACTCATGCTCACAATTACCTACAGGGGGTGCTGTTCCTACTCAGCAAACATCTTAGTGTGTACAGTAGTATCTAATGGGATTTTTTTCAGATGTTTGCCTCTTGGCTGCTCTGAAATCTGTTTATATATTGCAGGTTGCTCTGGCTTTTTCAAACAGGGTTGACGGTTCTTCAGTACCCCTGCCAAAGGGGAACGATATGTAACTGTCCAGACAGGAAAAGAGAGAACAGTGTAAAAAGAATAAGTAATATGAGGGGACTATAACTATTGTTAAAATCAACACTACTTCTTCAGGTAGTACTGGAATTCCAAACAGCACCAAAAAGTGAGGAAGACGTCTGTCCAAAATATCAGCTACACAGATCTGTAAAAAAGTGGAAAATAGATATATTAATAATATGTGGATAAAAAAAAACACACACGAGGAGAGGTGGGCATATGATATATAAATATATATATACCTGTATGTCGTTACTTGGGAAACTATACTTCTTATTGCTTGATTTTTTTTTTCGTCCACGATAATTGCATTTAAAGAGTGACTAAACCCTATAATTATTGTGTAATGTGCAACAGGCCATGGCACATGGCCAGGAGCAGGGCAGGGGTAGTGCATCCCCTCCCCAGTTGGAGTTATGTTCTCCATCTCAAACGCAGCCCACCAATTAGCTCTGTGACGTGGTGGATGTTGCTCCCTAGAATCATTGTTTAAAAGCCCTTTTAATTAGACAGCATTGAATTAGAATATTATGCCTCTTATGTTCTCTTATTCTTTATTTGGTACTTATTCTTATAAAATGTTGGTAAAAAGAAATACCCAGGCTTCCATATGTTTCTTTTTTTTTTTCTAAGAAGCAGTACAGAAATAATTTAATTGAAATCAGATAGATTGATTATAGATCATTGATGTTCCTTTATGAAAACAATTGACCCTGGTGCAGTGGTTGATGCAGAATAGGATCAAAAAAAATAAATAAAACTTAATAAAGCCATGTTAGTTAAACAAGTGAAACAAAGACATCTTGCAATCTGCTAAAAAAATAAACCCGCTTACTACCAGTTAAGATCCTCTAATAATTTTACAATCTACCCATATTTTTCACCTGCACCCTATGTGTCCAATGTGTTTCATTATATATATGTGTGTCTTGTGCGATGGGATTGTCTAATTTGATTCTGTGTGTTGTTTATGTAATTGTGATGCACTTAAAATGTGCATGTGGGGGTATTTTTTGTGTTGATAAGGTTAATGTGCTTACATTGTATATATGTACATAGAAATTGTATTTTTGGTGTATTTCATTTCTCTCTGTGTGTGTAGCATTTGGATAGGCTCCAAGCTGGTATGATGTGTGTATATTGCATGCAGCAGATAATATGTTGTAATGGGGTCCCCAAAGGGTTTGCAGGCATTTGAGCATGCTATAACATTTTCTTGCCCAAGTAGAAATAAGCTAGTTATGGGATAACAAATCTAATCCACTGTGCATTCCTGCAAAGGGATATATCCATATCTATAATAAATCAGTAATATTATATTTTGCACCAAAATTTGTGATGTTTTCCCCACTTGCAACACATTTTTCATTCCATTGGAATAAAGACACAGTAACTGCAGTTCAGCACATCGACAACAGATCAGAACACTTCCAAGTAGACAACCACACTATAATTGGTAACAAGTATTGCTTCTTTTTACAAAGGCATTAATCATCACAAACTACATTACTATGTAATTGTAGAATTGAAGTAACAAAGATCAGTTTTATAAAAATGGGTTCTGAAAATGAGATTCAAAACACTTAGCAAGTTATTTGCTTGACTGAATTGTGTTGATATTGTACCTGTGTTGTTGTTACTAATTAAAATGATGGTATTGGGCAAAAGTGCAGAAACCCTGGCAGGAATTAAACCTGCAACCTTGAGGTTTGAACAGATACTACTGGGGCATTTACCAACCACTCTATCTAAACAAACTAAGCTATGATAAGGAGCAGATTCAATAGTTGTGAGGTAATGAAAAACCTCTGCATAGTGTTATCTCATTTGTAGAGTATAGTAATAGTTATAACATCCATTTGATCTATAATAACGATCAAATATGGTATATTTGTGGCTCCTTTACCATCATTATCCTCTCTACATTTCCTGTTGTGCTTTCTCAATGGGGATCTAGTAACTAAAGTTCGAGATTGGCACTAATCTCAACCTTCAGACTCGATCTGGATCTCACAAAATGGTATTCAATAATATTTTTTGCAAAGTCGAAATGAGGGGAGAGGAAGTGAAACTCAACCTGAACATGGCATTTGAGATCAGAGGTTGAGTTTGACTTACAAAAAAAATCTGCTACATTCAATTCACCTTCCATTATAGCCCATGGGAGGCTGTGGGGCAGCTCCTGGATAGCAGGGGTAACATTTACATTATTAAATTATTTGGCCTTGGGCAAGCTCCTGGGTATTTATTGGGAGATGGGGGGGAGGGGGTTATTAATTCCCCAGTGGACAGGGGGAGGTTAATTATAGCCCCCTATCACTGTTGGGAATAATATTGTCAACAAGCTAGGGACCCTGGGTATGTCCCTGGCCCATTCCTTTTAGGAGGGCTGAGAGCAATATGGCAGGCTCCCAACCCCAGTATTTAAACCGGGATAAGCAGTCCAGTCAATGATAGCATTGTCAGCTCCCGGCAAATTGTAATTATAGGGAGGGGACATGGCTCTGTTATGTTCTATGTCTTGATGTGTTTCTTTACGCTATTGTTTAATTCTTTGCCTGATATACATTTACTAACTATATTCTAGCTTAGTTTTTTTGTCCTCCATCTTATTATTGTTATACTACTTTTCCAAGATTTTTTTTTATAAGCAACCTTTTAGCAAACACATCCTTTCACTGCCACTTATATAATGCACCCTGCTTCTATCAGGCCTTTTCGGTCCATTCCTGTGTACTATGTGCAGCTGCTTAAGGGTTCATCAAATTGCCATTATAAAGCAGATTCTTCCAATCCTCATTAGATTGATAGACATAAATAAAGCTATAAGCCAGCTGCTTGAAACAAGACCTCTCCAGTCTCAGCTAACTCAAGCCACAGTGTATAGTGCAGAAAAACATCAAGTACCAGCCGAATACTAACATGCACTGGGTTATGGAAAAGTGCAAAGGGATACAGATCATTATCCTCTCTCTTCATTTTCCATTGCCTTGCTAACACTTTCCATGTTTAAATTGTTACTGTCACTTTGCCTGCTTCAGGGCTTTTCTACTCTGTTGATTAATATCAGCCATGAGGTCAATGACTCATTTATTCAAGTATTGATTATTGTTGGCATGTTACTCCAAGCTAAAGTTAATTGACACTATGAATAATGTACCTTTTACTTAAATTCAAAAAGAAGAAAAAAAATGCTTACATTTATTTATTTATTTTAACAGATTGGAATATTATAAACTATAAAACTCTTAATTCAGCACAAATGCTGTAGCAAACTAGTGCTTTTACTCTTTCCACTGCTGTGTAATGGTAATTATACTTACCAGTATGGGAAGGCTAAAAACCTAATGTTAGCATCTTAGCATGCCAAATTCTGTTCAATGCACTTGAATCAAGGGAATCCATGTCAAGCCAAGATTTGGGGGTTCATTTGTATTATGTGGTATACAAATTGATGCATGAAGTATTTCAACGTATTAATCCTTTACAACAGGAAATAGGCAATTCCAACACAATGTGCCAGTCAAATTATGGGATATTGAGTCAAGGAATGCTCATCAAAAAAAGGTAATACTTAGAAGTCTTGGTAAAGCCAGAGACCCTACACAATATAAACAATTATGAAACCAATTAATTTGTCATAAAATGTGATATAATCTTCATCTGAGTCACAAGTATAGACAAACATGACAAATTTCGGGAATCTAGGCCAACTACACCGAATGCATAGATTTTGGTTGTGTTGGAGCCTGTTGCACCAGCCTATATCTAATAACACGGGCACTGCACTGTCGGAAGTTATATAAAAAGCAATCTCCGCTATACATTATAAACGGTGATTGCGCCTTTTATAAGACACGCAACACTTTGCAGTGTGGGAGTTTTTAAACATGACCACCAATGTGCTTAAGCTAATAACACACAATAATAATAATCTTTCTTTGTTTTATTTAAAATGGTCTTTACTGAAAATAATTAAAGTCTGGATTGTTAAATAGAGGTGATAGTTTTTATCTGATGTTGCATAACTTTTTACTAACAATCTTTCATGTCTTGATTGAACATACCCATTAAACATTCACAGTTTTGCTGTAAAAAGTAAGTGGACCCTTGGATTTAATAACTGGTTGAACCTCCTTGGCAGCAATAACCTCAAACAATAACTTCCAGTAGCTGCAGGTCAGACATGCACAATGTTCACAATTAATTTTGGATCATTTTTCCTTGCAGAAGTGCTAAAGCTCAGGCATATTCTTAGTCTGGTGCGAACGGCTCTCTTATTCCACAGCATGTCTACAGGGTGTCTGAGCTGCTCCAGAAGGGGATTTAAATTTTTTGAAGCCATTATGTAGTAGATTTACTTTGATGCTTAGGTTCTTTGCCTAGCTGCATCACCTAACTTCTACTGAGCTTAGCTGGTGGACAGCCACCCTGACATTATCCTGTAGGATACCTTGATAAACTCGGGAATTCGTTGATGATGCAATCTCAATGCTATCTCTATTATTGGGATGATCTTTTCATGTTGGCATGCGTTACCCTTGTCCATACGTAGTGCTGCATGTTCTTCATAAGTCTACAAAACACAATTGTGGCATTTTAGGGTGTCCTTTGGCAAACCTCAGGAGTGCAGTGATGTTTTTTGGGAGTGCAGTGGCTTCCTCCGTGGGGTTATGCCACGGACTCAATGCCACTTCAATGTTTTGCATATGGTAGACTCATGAACAGAGATGTTAACCAGTTCCAATGATTCTGTCAAGCCTTAAGCTGTTACTGTAGGGTTCTTTTTTACCTCATTGAGCTTTCTGCATGTGACCTTGGAGTTATCTTGGTTAGGTGCCCACTTTACGGGAGAGTTGCCACAGTGCTAAATCGTCTCAATTTACAACCAATTTGTCCAACTGTGGCCTTGTGAATATGAGATTACTTTGCCACCCTTTCAAGCTAATCAACAACTGAAAGTCTTCTGAGATTTCTTTTTTATGAAGCATGCTTCACATCAGCAGATTCTGGAAACAAAGAAAACCTGGAATGAGGCAATAGAATAACAAGAAACCCAGAAATGGAGTAGAAACTAAAGTAACAGGAACATGAGAGTTTAACAGAGTTCTGAGACAGGGCTGAGAAATACAGGAAATCAGGATACAGGGCATAAGAGCAGACATAGCCTACAATTACATGAGCAACCTCTGGAGGCGACTAGCACTACTGCTTTGCTGGATAACTTCTTTAAGGGAACAGAAGTTATCACACATACATAGTCCCTGGTAATATCACGGAGTGCTCACACTTAAACAAATCTATCCATTTAACACTCATAGAAAACAATGCATTTCATTTGAAATTGTAAAATGTATTATTTTAGGGCAGCATAGCATTGTAAAATATTCATAAACATACCTTTCTGTATCCAGATTTACTTTTACGTTTACTTTGAACACATAGTCTATTCCCTAGACAGTGAATTGTTTTGGACTGACAGAGTGTTGCTAAAATCAGGCCAAAATAGCAGAGTTGGAAAAATAAGTGATTTTGAGAATGGTCTGGTGTTGTTTGTCAATTTATGATTCAGTAATTAGAATCCATATATAGGGGGTCGTGGCTAGCATGCATTAATGGCAGACACTTGATCTCTGTGATATCCATCTATTGACCTGGAAACTCTATAACTCCTAGCCCTCATGGAGTCAAAACAAATGTCACCTGCAATGCACCTAAGATGGCCTCCTTTCCTGCCAGTCCTGCTGGCAATGTTTCTTCTATCGACAAAGAGAAGAAAGCGCAATAAATAGATCTGGGTGACTGAAATGAAGAATTTAAATTGCTCCCTAATAAAGAAGATATTGTGTCTATAGTTAATAGTTCCAACCCAATATGTGGGCAAAAGAGTAGCCACTTTACAAGAGAAACACTCAGCTATCCAGTGGATAGTGTTAGCCAGCAGATTCAATGAAAGGACTTTATCATCCACTCTCTTCAACATCTGTAAGATCTTGATAACAAGGGCAGGAGAATCTCCACATTAGAGTGCCCGAGGATATATACGGTTTTCCTGAGGAAGCCAACAAATCAGTGGTAGTCCACGCCATAATGAAGAAAATGGTATTCCCTCTCTAACTCTCTAAAACCCAACTCATCCTCACAGCAAGTCAGTCTTACTGATCCTCACTACTGGGTCCAGGACACTTCTTCGCTGTGGCTTCATCGCTGAAAGTTCAGCGCATCAGTTTGAAGGCTGAACTGTCAGCGGTGAAGATGAATGCGGCCTCTTCATCGCGGCTATGTAAGTGCTGACAGTTCAGCTGAAACGTACACACCACAATAAATTAACCCTCCCTAATAGTGACCCCCCCCGAATCCTAATACCTAACCCCCCCCCCACGAACGCCAATACTAAAATAAACTCCTATTAATAATACTCACCTTCAGCAATCCTGCGATGAACTGTCCCACGATGACCTATGGCGCGATAAACTGGCGACTGGGGGAGGGTACTGTGAATTGTCACATCCCCTTCTAAAAGTATTGCAATCTTGCTTGCCCAGACTTTTGTTACCTCTGAACTACTTTTTTGGAGAATACACCTATGCTCATGATTAACGAGACACACAGACCACACTACATGAGCCAAGCACCCCTCGAGCACGTTGGACCTCACAATGGCTTCTCTGATTTAAAGCCAAGACAGGACCCCTTCTCTTGCTTCCAGAGACTTTCATGGATCTGATTGCTGCTCTGACAACTTACTCCGTGACTGTGATGGACTACTTCACAAACCAGTCTCCCAGTTTGCTATGGACGCCATCCCAATTCTCCATATGATTGGATATGCACGTACTTTGTTCCAGTTTGCCTTCTTTCATTCTGAAAAGATGCAGCAGACATGTTTTATTGACCAATACAAGTGCTTACATCAATCTTTTGTAATACTCCTCTTAGCAGCACTTTGACAATCTCATAAAAACCAAAGCACTCCGCTCTAGATCCCCAACATCACTTGTGGTTACCTACATCACCTGACACCATATCTGTTGGAAGACACTGTGGCTCCACTTTCGGGATAACAAATCCGTCAGAAACACTATGGGGTACTATAAATCCAGTGAGTTATGTGCATAGTAGTTTTGATTTTTTGATATATACAAGCAATGTTTATATTGCTATTATGTTTTGCGTAGTTTCTGTTCCCATGCCGCTAGTATGATTTGTGGTACATCATTATACTATGTTGATCACACGTTAAACTACTCTGATTGAGTGGTAGATAACCCCCTTTTTTTCCTCAATACGTATTCTTTTTCTTCAATTCTAGTTGTACAATATATGGCCGTTGTTCCAATTGCGCTCTCGCTCCCAAATGTCCTTTTCTTTCTAAATGAGATCACTAAAAGCACCATGATGATAGGTTTCTGTCAGGCTCTGTTATCCATGTAATATCATACATCTGTTATGGAAATATCTTCTGGAGAATAAAAATGTACCTCCCTTAATGTAAAGGGAATAAATATTCCCAAGAAAAAAGACCAGGAGCTCTTCTTGTTTAAAAGTACATCAAAACCCAGCTTTTTTCCAAGGAACTCACTTTAATATGAACACCAAATTTAATTTATCAGCAGACATTTCCCACAGCTATTATTACACAACTCACCTGATTCGAAATCCAAGGGGTAGCTACCCTTATTGCAAATGATGGTCCCTTTATTCTAACGGATTTGTTATCTGATTCTGAAGGGTGAATGTGTTTTTATTAGGGGCCCTATAATTGCTGCACTTTGGCAAACCTGTATCACCCACCAAAAATCAACACAATTAAGCATTGTCTAGACTTTTTCCCTTTACTGATGGAACAATATTAGGTGGAGCCTTGAATATAACTCTAGGTTGCAAACTGGACTGCACCAATGTTACATCTAGCATCCCATATATAAATTATCACCTTGTACCTTCAGCACCCCCCTCACAGAGAATACTTATGAATATTCATAATGAATAAGCATGAATTGATTTACGCATCATCTCATACCGCCATCGTCACCTACTAAAATCTTCTCAAAGTCAAGTTTTGCACAACAAAGTAGAATTGAAAAATAGAGTGCACAAATTAGAGCTGTTGGTCCAAAAACTAATTGTAAGCTGTAAATGCAGTTGTGTAGAGGAAAGAAAAAACATAGTCTATAATATACAAACATAAAAAATAGCTCATAATGTCCACAGCAACACTTGAAAAACTAGTTATATAAAAAAAATACAGAAATGGTGCCACCCTGGAAAATGTAGGCAAAAAAAGGCACCGGTCTCACCAAAGTCCTTGTGTGTTAGGTTTTCAGGAATAGATCACAAACTGAATTCGGTCCTGCAGGGAGTCTCCTGTAATCCTGAACCATTGGCACGGTGCTATTCTAGATCGCTAGAGGTATCCGGTTTCAGATTGCCGGAAGGAAAATTCAAAACAGACACCGAAAACTAGGCCACAGGGCATTGATAAAGATATTATAAACATTTTCATGCCATTCTAAGCCCACATTTCATAACAATGTAAAATCATCTATTTAAGGAAGCTTACCACTTATCCCCAGTGGTGTATCTTGATTTTGTGCTGCCCTAGGCAGACAAAATCCGGGCACCTCCCTACCCAAGCTGTACACCCACGTTACACACCTAAGACATGCCCCATCATTCAGACTCACATCAAGCTCATACTCCCATCACACTCAGTCACACACTCCTACTCCCATCACACTCAGTCACACACTCCGACTCCCATCACACTCCGTCACACACACTGTCTCCCATCACACACACTCTGACTCCCATCACACTCAGTCACACACACTGTCTCCCATCACACTCAGTCACACACACTGTCTCCCATCACACACACTCACACTGTCTCCCATCACACACACTCACACACACTGTCTCCCATCACACACACTCCTACTCCCATCACACTCAGTCACACACTCCTACTCCCATCACACCCAGTCACCCACACTGTCTCCCTTCACACACACTCTGACTCCCATCACACTCAGTCACACACACTGTCTCCCATCACACACACACTCTGACTCCCATCACACTCAGTCACACACACTGTCTCCCATCACACACACACTGTCTCCCATCACACTCAGCCACACACACTGTCTCCCATCACACACACTCTGACTCCCATCACACTCAGCCACACACACTGTCACCCATCACACACACTCTCTGACTCCCATCACACTCAGTCACACACACTGTCTCCCATCACACACACACTGTCTCCCATCACACTCAGCCACACACACTGTCTCCCATCACACACTCTGACTCCCATCACACTCAGCCACACACACTGTCACCCATCACACACACTCAGACTCCCATCACACTCAGTCTCTCACACACACACACACACACACTCTCCCATCAGCACTTACCTTTCCCTGGCAGGCAGGCAGGCAGCATGGTCCCTCCATGCTGCCTGTTCGGCTTCCCGGCGATTGTGCCGACAGGCCACGTGACCGGGCGCGCGTATGACGTCAGCGCGCCCGTCACGTGACTGTCGGCACTTCCGTGTCGGCACACTGCACGGGGAGCCGAACAGGCAGCACGGAGGTTTCTCTGTGCTGCCTGTTCGGCTCCCCGTGCAGCCTGGCAGGCAGAGCGATGGTGAGGGGGGATCTTCCGATCCCTTCTCACCTCCGTCTCTGCCTGCAAGCGTGGTCTATTTTTTTTTTTTGAAAGGGCCGCGTTTTTTTTTTTTTTTGTTTTTTACATTTTTTTTCTTTTCAGTGCTGGGGGGCGCTGCCGCCCCCCAAAATTTGCCGCCCTAGGCATCCGCCTAGGATGCCTCGCGGTGAATACAGCACTGCTTATCCCACTAGAATACCTGTTAATTAACCTCTAGCTATTCCACCTTACTCTCACTGTCCTCAAACATGGTTAAGAACTGGTAGCTTACAATTCATCCAGCTAGAACACACACACAATTAATTCACAATACTGATACTACAATCAACTTCCCTTTGACCTCTTCACTCCCTTGTGGGTCTCATTTACCCCGCTCACTCTAGATTGTAAGCATGTGAGCATGGCTCTCTACCTCATGTATCAGTCTATTTTTGCTGTATAACTTAACATGTAGGCCCCCTCCATATTCTGTTCCCAGCGCTATATAAATTGTTGGAGGTTTATAAATCAATGTAAATGTAATGTAAAAAGTTCCCCAGCCATCCTCTTCCACACACACAACCAATATTGTCCACCTGGATTACCCAACAATGCCTTATGTACATTTGGCCCTGAAGAGGAACGTTTCCTGCCGCTAGTACATGTCATCAGCGATGGCAGGCTTAGACGACTAGAGGAGCTTTCTCAGACACCCCTTATAAGCCCTACCATCCAATTATACCATTATGTCACCACTTTAATAAGGCAAACCTTTACCTTTTACTATACCTCCCTTCTATGCTTTATGCTCTAGTACAGGGGCGTCCAATGTGCAGCCCGCCTTGCAGGGAGGTGCGGCCCGCGTGAGCTCAGCAGCGGTAGCCGCACCTCCAACTGTTGGCCCGTGCGGATGGAGCGTCAGGGAACAATGTTCCCTGCACATAGCTCCTCAGTCCTGGCCACACAACCTGGCGTGAGGTCAGCGCAAGGATCAGAGGGAGGGGAGAAGAGGACCAGCAGCGTGTGCAGCAAAGTGGAGGAGGGGTCTGAAGATCTCAGCCCTGATCAAAAAAATAAAAAAACGGTGTGGTTGGGCAGGTAATGTGTGTATGCAAGAGTGACTGTATGTAAGTGTGTGTGTCAGTGTAACTGTTTGTATGTATGGATCTGTATGTAAGTGTGTATCAGTGTAACTATAAGTGTGGATCTGTATGTGTGTGTCAGTGTAACTGTAAGTGTGGATCTGTATGTAAGTGTGTGTCAGTGTAACTGTATTTAAGTATGGATCTGTATGTAAGTGTGGATCTGTATGTAAGTGTGTGTCAGTGTAACAATATGTAAGTGTGGATCTGTATGTAGGTGTGTGTCAGTGTAACTGTATGTAAGTATGGATCTGTATGTAAATGTGTGTCAGTGTAACTGCATGTAAGTGTGTGTCAGTTTAACTGTATGTAAGTGTGTGTCAGTGTGGATCTGTAAGTAAATGTGTGTCAGTGTAACTGCATGTAAATGTGTGTCAGTGTAACTGCATGTAAGTGTGTGTCAGTGTAACTGTATGTAAGTGTGTGTCAGTGTGGATCTGCATGTAAGTGTGTGTGTCAGTGTAACTGTATGTAAGTATGCATCTGTTTGTAAGTGTGTGTGTCAGTGTAACTGTATGTAAGTGTGCGTATCAGTGTAACTGTATGTAAGTGTGTGTATCAGTGTAACTGTTTGTGGTGTGTGTGTTAGTGTAACTGTTTGTAAGTGTGTGTGTCATTGTAACTATATGTAAGTATGCATCTGTATGTGCAAGTGTGTGGAAGTGTGGAAGAGGGAAAAGTGGAGAAAGGGTCTGAAGATCTAAGCCCCGTTCAAAAACGAAAAAACAAAGAAAAAATGTGTGGATGGGCAGGTACTGTGTGTATGCAAGTGTGACTGTATGTAAGTGTGTGTGTGTGTGTCAGTGTGACTCTGTGTGCAAGTGTTTATGTGTCAGTGTGACACTATGCATGCATGTATTTGTGTGAATGTGTGTATTAAATGAAGTGGTTTTTTTTATTGCTGCGCAGTCTGTGATACACTCACATGCTGCACATTACTGTGTATATATATATATATTTTACACACACACAGTATATAAATATATACATAACTTTCTTTGATTGAAAAATGTATGCGGCCCATGCTCACATACATTTTTGGTGAAGTGGCCCACCACAGAAAAAACACACACCCTGCTCTAGTATATCACCCATCTCCCATGCTGCTATATCTCTCCTTAACAAACACCTGGTCTCACTTGGCGCTAGTCCACCTCCGTATTTTATCAAATTATGGGGAAAAGACCTTAACATGGAATTAACAAAAATGTTTTATCTCACTCAGAAAGCTTCCATCACATGTAGAATCCAAGAAATCAAATGTGGTATCAGGTCTCCACAGACATACACAGATTACTTCTTCAGACTTACAAAATCTGCTGGAGATGCCAGATGACTTCCTCCACTTATAGTGGAGTTGCCCTGCCTTGACCCATTTCTGGGATGTAATTCTGGAACCTATACACAAAATAGGTTATTTAGACTTTCCAACTTTGCCTACTGCTGCACTACTACACCATATATCAATAGTAATGTATACATACAGGAAATTGCTTACTGTACACCTGCTAAACACAGCCAAAGCTAATCAACAAGAGGGAGGGATCGCGGTGATGCCGCATAGACACAGCGGGGAGATATATGGGGTAAAGATGCCCTCGCAGACCCAATGACTTCGCACCCGAGGTAACAAATAGTCTTCAGTAATACATAAGTAAGCAAACACATTATTATAGCTGAAAGAATAGTTCTGCTACAGTGTCTTCAAAGGTACGGAAATAGTGAGTTGTGAGGAGAGCCGAAATATTTAAATATAGGGGTCTACTCAGATAACCCCAATGTGGTCCCGATTTGGATTGACCAGGCCAACTTCACTGAACACGAGTGAAAACCAGCCTGAAATCGCCTATATTGAAACGCTGAATTTCAGGCCAGATCTGTCTATATTGAGTAGACCCTATAGATTATATGTACTTGGTGCTATATCAAATTTACAAATCAAATCTCATTAAAAAAAGTTACCTGTCACCAAGTTTATTTTCAGTGTTTCCAAATATCCTGTAAATTAAAATAAAATGTTCATAAACATAATGGTTAGCTTAGCAAGTGTATAATATAATCTTACTTTTATATCAATATAAACACGTTTCTATTATCAATTTTAATTTTTTATTACCGAATACAAAACAAAAATTATTTTGCAAACATATTAAGATGACATTATCTGAAAACCAATCTTGTATATTAAAAAAAGTATGCTATAAAATCAGACAAATATTTCCAGTCCTACTAAACTACGGATTTTTTTATTATTCTCTCTTTAGTTGGAGCTACAATTAACTAGAACACTTAATATATACACTTAGAGGACAATTAAACTTTTTTAATCCCCGCCCCCCCAAAAAAGGCAAAGTTTATAAAAAACATTAAGTAGTACATATTATGTGTTCTAGAGTTAATTGTAGCGCCAACTGAAGAGAGAAAAATAAAATAGTCAGTTTAATGGGACTGGTTAGTTACAACCCCCACTGTTAATCCCTTTGAAAATGAGGGTCTCTCTGCATAAGGCTGACATGGCCGTACTGTCTGCTTCCCAAGGAGCATGGCTAGGGTTGCCACCTTTTCCTCAAAAAATACTGACCATGTGTGGGCGGAGCTACAAGGGGGAGTGGCCATTAGGGGTGGAGTCACCAAGACGGCGGATTATCACTGAAATGATATATATTATTTGTATTTAATGCCAGTGAGAAGTGTGTGTGTGTGTATATATATAAAATATATATATATATATATATTTGTATATCATATACACACACACAAGCTGTCTCTCACACTTGCAAACAAGCTTTCTCGCACACACTGTCTCACACACACACACACACACACGCTGTCTATCACACACAGACAAGATTTCTATCACAATATGCCAGTTTATTGCCCCTCAATATGCCAGGATATTGCCATTTAATATGCCAGGATAATATCCTGGCATATTAAATGGCAATATCCTGGCATATTGAGGGGCAATAAACTGGCAATAATAAATGGCAATAATAAATGGCAATATCCTGGCATAATAAGTGGCAATATCTTGGCATATTTGCCCCTCAATATGCCAAGATATTGCCCCTCAATATGCCAAGATATTGCCACTTATTATGCCAGGATATTGCCATTTATTATGCCAGGATATTGCCATTTAATATGCCGGGATATTGCCATTTAATATGCCAGGATATTGCCCCTCAATATGCCAGGATATTGCCATTTAATATGCCAGGATATTGCCCCCTCAATATGCCAGGATATTGCCATTTAATATGCTAGTTTATTGCCCCACAATATGCCAGGATATTGCCATTTAATATGCCAGGATATTGCCCCCATAATATGCCAGGATATTGTCATTTAATATGCCACTTTATTGTCCCACAATATGCCAGTATATTGCCATTTAATATGGCAGTTTATTGCCCCTCAGTGTGCCAGGATATTTCCATTTAATATGCCAGTTTATTTCCCCACAATATGCCAGTATATTGCCATTTAATATGCCAGTTTATTGCCCCTCAGTATGCCAGTTTATTGCCCCTCAGTATGCCAGTTTATTGCTCCCCAATATGCCAGGATATAGCCACCCTCCTCCCCGCTTCCCCAGTACTTACTTCCTTGCTGCTGTCTCCTGGTGCAGGTCTGTGGCTGAGGGAAGCGTTGTGTGCTCCCCTACTGTCACGTGGATCAATAAATTTTGTTAAAACTTTATTGATCCGCGCGGCTGGAGGGGAGCGCACAACGCTTCCCTCACAGCCACGGACCTACACCGGGAGACAGCAGCAAGGAGGTAAGTACTAAGGAAGGGAAATTGGGAAGGGGGGAGGAAAATACCGGGCCATGCATTGCCGGTATATTAGATATACCGGCCCCGGCCCCAAGACCCTAAATACCGGCTGTGCCGGTAAATTAACGGCCAGGTGGCAACCCTAAGCATGGCAGCTGCCAGTCATAGGATAAACTGGCATGTACTATGAAAAGTTTATGTTTATTCTAGCGAAAAATTATTTATCACTTGTGCTTTTTTATTAAAAAAAAAGTTATGCTGTCTTACAAAACCCTCCTAAGTTCATTCCACATTAATATATTTGCACTTATAATCAGTTTGATGCAAAACCACTTATTGTTATCTAGGATGCCATTATTTAAGAATTGTTTACATATCGTTTGTTTCATGAAGGAATTTATGGCAAATGGGGAAAAGGTAAGCTCTATAAGTTGTAAGAAAGGTTATTAATTAATTAACATGTAAACCAGGTGTTCATTACTGAACCTTGCAAAATGCATAGGAACAGCAATTAATTACATGGTGTGCTCCCAATGCAATGTTAATGCACATGCAATGTTATATGCACATATTTGTTTATATGTAAAAAAACTAAAGCTAAAAACTAGTGTGGCATAGCTTCATCGGACTCACAGTAGTCCCAGAATGACCCCATAGTGCATACTAAAGCGTTAACACACTTGCAAGAAACTATCATGTGTTTTTACTCCTTGTCAAAGCTGCATTTATTATTTTACTTTTTTAAACTGAAAATCTTTTTATAAAATGCTAAAGTGGATCCCAGTGATAACATGAAAGTGATGGTCATTATACCCATGATAAAATACATCTAATGTCAATAAATACTTTACCAGCAGTATGCATTAATATACCACATGTACCAATAGTAAGATCACAATAGTCAGACCAGAATCATGCTTTATTGTATTTTAGGGAGGATTTGTAACCACAGCATTCTAGAATTTTTACGTGCATTGATGAAAAGTACCCTATTTACTATTTTTATTTTTCTCTCCAACACTGTCATTTTTTTAGTTCTATTTTTAGTTCTATTATGTTTCAAATGATCCATGATTATTATTTGATTTGGGACTTTCTGTGAGTACAGATACTGGTAGATTGATTTGTTTAATTTCCATTATTTGAAGAAGAGGTTCCCACAAAAGAGCATTTCACAAATAGAATGTGGAACTTATTAAAACTGCTTAATATCTGTATTAAAAAGTCTAGTGAGAAAAGAGAAGACTTTTGTGTTTCCAGCCTTGTTGGTGCAGCTAACGGATTCAAAGGAAGCACATATTGCTTGAGCTAGTTCTGTTGATGCGTGTCCATGCAAATAGACTTCTTTAATTTACAGCGTAAGGCTGATATACTATAGTTCAGTTTTATATTAATATTAATATGAGTCCTTGAGCAGCATTCACTTGACCAACTGTAGTCTCCATCTGCACATAGAATGTAGTGGGTTTTGTTATGGAGTTTTCATGATCTGATGGGTTCTAAAACTTGAAGGAGTTGTAACTGTTAAAATATGTGAAATAGGTCTCCCCCGATACAAACAGTTATAGTTTGTTAATATGCAACAATTTCTAGACTTATGTGCCAAAAGGCAAACATGCTTGACCAATCAGGTCTGTCTCAACTCAGAAATATCTTCTTCCATGACAACATTTAACAGATAACTAAATGCAATTCGGCATTATGATAGATACAATAGGATATCATTTGCATATTGTATTTCATCATCAGTGGAACGTAAATGACGCTGTTTAGAATATAGTTAAGATTGTCTGAAATACTTGGTGTGTTTTTTTTTTTTAGATGTAGTACTACATCATCTATTCCTATGCAAAGGTTTGTTGTAATTATGATATTAATAAAAGCTAATACTAATAATAGCATATAAAGTCATATTTGTATGACAGGTGCCACTTCAATAAGGATATATCTAAATAAACTACTACAATTCTTACATTAATATATGAAGACATGTATTCTGGCTTAGGGAATTTATGTGCTTTTGTATGTAAGACTGTACTGAAAAACTGTGTAACTTACTGGTGTCTATTCACAACTCACTGGGGTCTATTCACAACTCACTGGGGTCTATTCACAACTCACTAGGGTCTGTTCACAACTCACTGGGGTCTGTTCACAACTCACTGGGGTCTATTCACAACTCACTGGGGTCTATTCACAACTCACTGGGGTCTATTCACAACTCACGGGGGTCTATTCACAACTCACTCGGGTCTATTCACAACTCACTGGGGTCTATTCACAACTCACTCGGGTCTTTTCACAACTCACTGGGGTCTATTCACAACTCACTGGGGTCTACCCACAACTCACTGGGTCTATTCACAACTCACTGGGGTCTATTCACAACTCACTGGAGTCTATTCACAACTCACTGGGGTCTACTCACAACTCACTGGGGTCTATTCACAACTCACTGGTGTCTATTCACAACTCACTGGGGTCTATTCACAACTTACTGGGGTCTATTCACAACTCACTGGTGTCTATTCACAACTCACTGGGGTCTATTCACAACTCACTGGGGTCTATTCACAACTCACTGGGGTCTATTCACCAAGCACTGGGGTCTATTCACAACTCACGGGGTCTATTCACTAAAATCTGAGTTGAGATGAACATTTCATCTCAACATTTTACCTCACAAACCTGGTGAGTTTCTCCTGCTAAGCAAACTCTCCAATGTGTAGCTAAATTGGTGAGATTATAATGTTCATCTCACCTCAACTCAACTCACCTTTTAGTGAATAGACCCCAATAAGATCCCCTACTTAAGAAGAAATACATGTTTAACCATCTACTTATGTATATAGGAGCACTGGTAAACACACATCGTATGCAGTGTTACATTTTTCAACTTAATGTAAACCTTCTCTAATGAAAACCACAGTCTGCCTGCAGAAAACACACTGCAAGCACTAAACCATTAATTCACAATTCTATTAGCCTGTTCCAATGAGATTGCACTCAGATATTATACTGCACTTTCAAATAGTCATCCAAAAACAGGAACCGCATTTGATGATCTTGTTTCTCCTACACAGCAGGGTTTTTCAATACAAAATAAAAATACGGATCATTCTCCTGCTTCACATAACAAAGTTCTTATTTTCACATAACAAATGTATTTGCACAAAAAATGGATTTAGATTGGAAATTCCCACATTTAGAAAGACACTGATTTTTTTTAAACATATTCCCTCCTTGCTCCACTTTGTGTGCAATATTGGAACCCATTTGTCCAAGCCAGTCAGATATAGCATACCAAAGGAATACTTACAAACAAGGGCAACCCAAAAGGATATAATAGAATAAAAGTGTAAAACATCTTTTAATTATTACATTGGGTGAGATGTATCACAACTGGACACAGACAATTAAATCACAAAAATCTCCAAAGGAAAGATGAACCCAGTTATATGTCTTATAACCTGCTTATACTATAAGTAGAATGCAAGAATGCAAGTGAAAATACTATAACAAGTATTGTGTTGCTGGAAACAATGTTATTTCGTGTGAAGATAGCCAAGTAACCTCAGAGCAATTCCTTCCAAAAAAATACTTAACAACTCAGCAATTATGAGGAGTGAGATATAGATATTGTATTTATCCCATTTTTAAAACAGGAATATGTTCGGATTCAGTTCTAAGAGCTGTGTGATATCTGTCTTTTTCACTCCGTTGTCTTGGTTGCCTTCTCACCTTCTTCTTAATGGTTGTTCTTCTGTACTTTCATTTACCACCGTCTTATAATAACGAAGCACAACATGGAATAGTTTCTTACTGATCACCTTGTTTTGCCTCCAAATACAGTTAAAGATTTGTGAACTTTGTAGCAACAAAAAAAGCCTTTGATAAATTGCTACATGTTACAAAATATCAACAAAAAGTAGTATATTTATTCAGTTAAATGTTGGTAAAGAAATTAACACTTTGCGAAAGAGATAAACCTATATAAAAAAAAACAAAAATCCATAATACCAAACTTCTATGTTTATTAAAATAAAAAAACAAAAACAATGAGTAGATCTGAATGAACTTCAAGGAAATATGAGCAGCAAAAGATGCATCCAGGGACGTTTTTAACGTCAATGTAACTGTCAAGCCCAGGCTCATGAGCTCCTTAAACACGTTTCCGATGTCCTCTATTTCAGTATGTTTCTGGGTGTCATTTCATGCCGTCTCTCATGTAGATAGATATATACACTGTCCATACAGTGATAGTAACAATGTATCAGTTGTGGACTAACTGTCCATGTAAGACTTTGGCTGAACAGTTACAAGCACATGTAGCATTTATATCATGTATATATATATAATATATATATATATATATATATATAACATTTATGCAAATACACAACCAATATTACATCCATGTGAGGAAACCAGGTTAACAGGATGGCTCACTCTTGCTGAAGCAATACACACCAAGGAGAGAACTGGATGGGGACAGAGCTCTGTTATCAGAGTACCTCATAACAGAAAGACGATCAGGGACCATGTTAAAGAAGTTGATAAGCGAGTCAGGGCATCAGAATGCCAGAAGTCATATATGCAATGATCCAAGGCAGGTGGTCGGGATGTGCCAGTATACAACAAAGTAGGTTGGGGTGCCAGAGATCAGATATGCCAGTATAAAAGCCAGGAGGTTGGGATACCAGAGGTCAGAGCTGGGATATACACGCAAGGAGGGCAGGAGAGACAAAAGACAACAAGGAACCAAAGAGCATGAAGAACACTCATTGGAGGCTGCAGTAGCACAGAGCACTGTGATCACATAGTATGTCTCCAGACAAAGAAAAAAATGGAGGAGGATGGGACGAAATCCAGTATAAGTAAAAATAATAATGATGATGAAACAAGTAAAAAACAGGTATAGGTGATAGAAAAAAGGAGCGGAGTATGTAAATCAAAAATAGGAACAGTAATTGTCTAGATTAAAATAAGGAACAGTAATTGTATGAGAAAAAATAAATGAAAAAATAAACAGCAGTAAAAAACAGTACAAAAAAGGTAAAAAAATATAGAGAAAAAAGGAGATGATAGGTCAGAGCACAAGGCTAGACCTAGGCAATTGCCTCACCTAGTCCAGATGGAGTTATCCTCATATGAGTTCAGGAGTTCAGGAATAGGGTGAACTTTTTTTCTATCACCTATACCTGTTTTTTACTTGTTGTTATTATTTTTTCATCATCATTATTATTTTTTTCCTTATACTGGATTTTGTCCCATCCTCCTCCATTTTTTTCTTTATCTGGAGACATACTATGTGATGCAGGTCCTTACATTACTCATATTGCAAGAGGCCCCTATTGTGGATTAACCCTTGTTCTTCCACACTTTTCTCATATCCCCCCCCCCCCCCCCCCCCCCATTTTCTGGTATATGTGGTAAGCCAGCAATTCAGGCATTTTTTGCGGTCATCCCTGTGCTTTCCACCATTATCCTTTTTTCCATATCCCCCTTTTTTTCTGTATTTACTATTTTTTATGCTTTTGCCTATTTTTTTCTCCACATTAACATTTTTTTTCTCCGGCTCTTATATATTTATATTTTTTTCCCACAGCATTTTTTGCCACTTTGTGTTTCTCTCTATTACCCTGCGCCCAATTATCCCTTTCGATCTCCCATATATATTGTATCTGATCGTCAGTATATTACCTTACTCACAATAAATTGATATTTATTATATACTCTCAGTGTGCATGTCTGCTTATTTTGTATATTTTGTTGTTTCTCATATATGCCCTTTAGGAGAGAGCGTATAAGCAGTACTTTGTTTGAACCTGTACCTTCTATATTGCCCTTCCAGTGACTAGTAGTTCCCTACCCCCTATTTTTCTATTACAAATGTATTTTGATTTCACACATGGAACTATGCAAGAGTGGAAGGTGATGTTTACCTTAGGTATCTTGCATATCTCCATCCTTTTCCCTGCTTCCTAAGTGCAAAGAAGCTGGGTTTATGCTGTTTATGCACTACATAAAAACTCTGAGACAGAGCAGCCTTGAATGTGCCTAAGCAAATTTGATTTTACACACTGTTTTGTTAATTTGTTTATAAATCAAAGAAGAACGAATGTAGAGCCCCATAGGATATAAAGCCTCTATGCTTCAGGAGCACATGATGTGTGAAGTGAACAGTGAAATCAAGCTGAATGTATTATTCAAATGAAACCTTTTAAATTCATGAAGCTGAGCTGGCGTACATCTTCATTCTTTGCCTCTTATGCTAAAACTTAGCATTAGCATAGCGCCACATAGAAACTATATGTAGCATTTGTAATTTTGGGTTACTATATATAACAATTGTATCTCTTGATTACATGGATACTCAGTGTTTTCATTGCCGAGATATAAAAATAATATATATATATAAATAACTTGTATATGTTAGCAATGAAAACACTGAGTGTTGGTGCAGAGGAAGCAAATAAAAACTATTAAAAACAATATTTTTTTCAATAACATTTTACAATAGTACACATAACATATACATGTATCTATGTGTGTGTATGTATGTGTATATATATATATATTGTACTCGTGGGATGCTGAAAAACAAGTCCCCAAAAGGAAAAAAAAGAGCTGCTGTTGTGCGTTTCTAAATACAAATGTAGCCTCCTACGAAGCATACTACTGGTCATACACAAATCTCTGCATACATTTCACAGATCAACCAATTTAGAAGTTCTAAACTTCCAGCAGAAGTGGTAGAGGTAAACACAGTCAAGGATTTTAAGCATGCATGGGATAGACACAAGGCTATCCTAGCTATAAGACCGGGAACGGGGGACTAATAAAAGTACTCATAAAAAATTGGGCAGACTAGATGGACCGAATGGTTCTTATCTGCCGACACATTCTATGTTTCTATGTCTGCAGTATGTTATCTATGCAGGATATCAAAGGGCCTTTTACTGGTCTCTCTTACACAGAATCTGGAAAGTTTAATCATTCTTTCCATAGACTCACTCTCTAGGTAATGTTGCAATTAGCTGTCCTTCAGAGAGCAAGTAGGGCGAGGCCCCTGGTTTATGGATAACCTTTAACAATGTGCCAGTAGAAGATATTATAACAAACGAGCCCTATTGCTTAATGAATTGGAACTTGCTCCAACATGCTCAGCAGAGTACTGTATTCTCTGCAAAGTAGAAGTTTCACAGACCCACCAGAGAAAGCAGCGGTGAGACCCCTGACAAAAAAAAAAAACCTTTATTAGAGCTAGAGTTCCTGTTCAACTACAAACCAGTATCAAATGTCCCTTTGCGGAGGTAAATCATGAAAAAGTATTGCCAATTCCACTGGAGACCCATTTCTCAAGATATGTGATACCTTCCAGTCAGGTTTCAGGAGTCTCCAGAATACTGAAAAAGATCTAGTTCAGGTTCTAAATAATCTGATGTTATAACTGTTTTGTGATACTCCATCAACATCAGCATTAACCCCTCATATCTCGACACTCCCTGCTTGACCAGGGCTCTTCGCCCCCCACAATGTCAGATTTCGCACAGTACTATTAGTAAAAGATTATTCAAATAGTATTTATTAAACTATAAACTTTTACCTAATAACAAAACTTCAATTTAACAATTAGTCTACTAATATACACACTCCCTGTAGACTGTGAAAATGTAATAGAATTTACAGTAATAACAGGCTATTTTTCAGGATGGATACATTGATATTTCTCTCATTTTCAAGCATGTCTTAAGGATACTGCCATAACATAATATTCTGAAGTGATAGTGTTACCCATGGTTTTATTGACTCAGAAGTCGAATATGCAACCCTAGCTCCACAGTTGATGCGTGAATTAACTGACCTACCTCGCTAGTTAAACTTTTTTTGATAAGTAATTAATGCTCCCCTCTTTTCATGCAAAAAATACAACAGACAAATTGCCCTATTTTAAAATGATTCCAATTATGCATATTTGAAAACTCTTATAGTTACACAACTGTTTGCTAAGTTTGCCATACACTTCAATTAAAAAAATAAAATAGAAACATATAATATGGTTGCTGATTAGTATCCTACCACCATGTGTAGACGATTTCTTACTCAGTACGTTTCTCACAGGCATACTCCAGTTCTTTTACTTGTGTACATCTCTATCCTACTTCAACCCTACTTTTGTGGAAAATAACATTTTCTTACTTAAAATAAATGTTGACTCTTCTCCCTTAACAAAAAAAAAAAAAAAAAAAAATATATATATATATATACACACACAAGGGGAAAATATCTCACAATAAAATAACTAAAAACACAAAACAGAAATAACGAATAACTATTTGAAAATGTCAGCAAAATGGATATAGATATTATTTTTACAAGAGACTGAAATTGGAATACAATTACTAAGAGATGATAGTGGATGATTGCTCTGGGTAATATTTGTTGGCTAATCTGAATAATGTCACATGATGTTTTCATTTTAAATAAATTGTTTCAATTTGAAAAAAAATCTATAATGATTGCACAAAAAGATTAAACAGATCAACTGCCATGGCTATCGACTATAAAACTGTCAAGAATGATTTGGTAAAAAAAAGTAACTCGGGTTGTCACTATTTCACGACACAGGATACAGGCTAAATGACTTGAGTTAGCAGGACCTCTTGTGTTTAAATGTGGGATTCCTCTTTAACTCCAGTACAGCCAGATGTGTAAATAAAACAAGTCGTCTATTTTGTGACAGACAAGCACAGGTCCAAAGACTGTTAGTATTGTCGTAATTGATTTTTTAACATTTGCATGAAATGTGTCAAAAATACCAAAAAAAAACCCACCAAAATGCATACACAGGGTTTACTGTGGAGATGAAAGTTCATCAATTAACATCAAAATGGATTTTCTTCCACAATGGTGAGAGTATATGTAGCATCCAGGACTGCATCTTGACATGGGCCTCCTGTTAGATGGCATTACTCGGCACTGCACATATTAAAATTCTTTAATGTTTCCTGGTTTATACTATAGACCAATCAACCACTTCATGTTCATTGCCACAGTCTTATTGGCCCTTGTTTGCCACTTTGTTTGTGCCCACCTCCACATGTCTATTTTCCCTACTTCTTGTCCACCTCTAGCTATGCCAACAGCTCCCTGTCCCATTTTCCATCCTGTAGTCACCTTTCGTATCCAATTTACCCCCACTGCACCAATCTATCCCAAATTCTCTTTCACCTCCAATGCCCACCTTTCCCAGTCCTCACTCAACTCCTGTGCCTACCATATAGCACTTTGTACCATTATCTCTTGTGTCTACATGTGCTCTTACTGTCTACATCTCCCAGTTCTCATTCAGCTGCTATGCCCACCTCCCTCATTAACAATTAGCACTTGTGTCTTTTACCCTCTCAGACCTTCTCCATCTTCTGCTCACCTCTCTTGCCATTTTTTCGTTTCTATTCCTCCTTGCTCCTCCTTTGTCCACATCTCCATGTCCCATTTTCTCTGTTCCCAATCTCAGACAAATTAGACAAAATGTGTATCATGGTAGCTATAGTCCATAACAAATAGGGTTTCAATGGTCAGTGTTATTACAAAGAAAAATTAGTGCTTCAATAATTAAGCTGTTTAACATGGAACGTAGGCTAGTACAATGTCGTAGAGAGGAGGGGCTCAGATTGTGTCCTTCCAACCAACCTCAAGTAGTCACTGAAGTCTCAGTATCTGATATTGCTTTAATTGATGAAGAGACAAAATTGCAAATTCACACAAGCACCAAAATGGGTGCAAGGACACATACACTTTGTGTATCGTGTCTGGATGGCAATTATGATCTACTAGAAGGTGTGCAACTGGTGATATACTAGGAAAATGAATTACAAGGTAAGAGTTTACAGTAAAAAAAGTACCAATAGTATTACAAGTATTACACATTGATGTTTTTCTCTTTTTTTTTTATATGTTTGTATGTCTTTTATATGTTCATGAGATTCATATCATCCAATTTGCTAGATAAGTATTGACTTTTTTATATGTCTTTGCGAATATTTCTTACAAAAGGAGCTAGCTATGGCTCCTCCACCAGACCAAAGGCGTTTAATGTCTTGAGGAAAAATCCTACAATGGGTCCCATTAAAAAAAATGTTTTAAAAAAGGAGGAGGAGGTCTGCACCCTATAAAAAGTAGCACGGGAAAACAGTGATTCTCTTTAGTTGTGGGGACTTAATTTAGAAGTCTAATTGTTTCCTGCCCTAACTCACCAAACTGACCATGGCGTTTTTTACATTTCTGTGGTATTTCCTGCCCTAACTCACCTAACTGACCATGGCGTTTTTTACATTTCTGTGGTGTTTATGCATAGCTCCAATTTTGGTTTACTGTTCTTTTTTTTATCACCAAAAGGACTTTCTTAAGATAACATTATTTTCATCATATCAATTACTATATAAAAAAACAAAACATAAAATGATGAAAAATGTAAAAAAAAAAATTTTTTTTACTTTACCCAAAAAATCTTTTACAAAACAGTAAAAAAGACCACTGCTAAAGAGTATCTAATATGTATCCTGATTTTAGAAATAGCCAATACTTTCATAACAACCTAATATTCAGCAAAATAACCTAAAATAGCATCCTCTCCCAACAATTTTCCCCATAAAGGGACCTTTTAACTTCATATTTACCCTAACTCTAACCCTATATCTTAACTCTAGCTATTGGTCTAGTGTTTTTTCTCAGATGTAATGTTGCTGACTGCCACTAGGAGGCAGACTAACAACTACAAAATAGCGACAGAAGTGGTGATTCGTTGCTTCCAATGCTATTGCCTACAACAGAGCAGCACCATATCGAAGAGGCATTCAGGTATGGCGCATATGATTACTACTGCAAGTTCTTCAGTGATTCCCAATACCTCCACATGGAGGCATCAGGGCAACAGTCTGATCCTTGGAGGCGATTATTAATTACCTCAGAAAAATTAACATCTGGGATTCATGCCAACAGAGCTGGATGTTGAAAGGCGTGAAAACAGGGATTGCAGTAGGAAATCTCAGACTGCTGGCAAATATGGTGTTGTGTCCAATATAACATTCAGTTATTAGAACAATCATACTTATTAATTTAATGATAACTTATGTAACTTAATGTCTTATTGTAAACTACAAGTCACTTTAAGAACTTTCACAACTGATTGGATTTACGCACATCACACTAAGTTATTACTGCCTGTTGGACTTGTAATATAATGAATTAAATAGGGTATATTATCTGTCTTCTTTGAATTAAATGTGAAGGGACTTTACCTGGTTCGTATACTACATTCTTTGAGGGATCTGCTCAGATAAATTATTCAAGTGAAGCTGTAAAAAGGGCAGAGGCGTCTGAAGACCATCTTTAAAGGTGATGGGAGAGTAGAATTTCAAGAAATTGAATCCAGGTCAGAAATTCAATTACTTAATGACAGCTATTTTGTTTCAGTTAGTGGTTCGGATAGAAGGAGGGATAGTCTTTTAGTCAGCAGAAAATACAATTTGTTAAGGGAAAATCAACACATGGCTGGGTAAACAAGATACTCTTCTTGGTTAACTAATGCTTTGAAGGCAATGCTGTTAGGTAGGATATCAAGATTCTCTTTGGCCTTCAAGCCTCTCACATAAAAGTTACTGTACAAACTAAAGAACATATAACATTTCAGTGCCAATGGAATGTGGCCCTTAAGCGATTTAACATACAACACAGTCAAATTATATAAAATGTGACGGTTTGTGATACAGATTTGTTTATTTAAATTATTTAGTACTGCAAAAGAAGTTTGACAAGATTTTGGCTCAAAAATCCCATTAAAAGTGCTAGCACAAATAAAAATACATTTTCCCCAAGTACAATTACGTTATGTACAGTTGTGCAATGTGAGTTTTGGTACCCCTTATTATTATAATAATATACATGCAAGACAAAATAGATGTGCAGTGCAATACACATTGACATAAATTGAGCTCTAAATGGAAGTTGATATGATTTTTATTCTCCATAAATCTAATTGCAACATCCTTTCAACACAGCAAGAAAACATTTAATGAGACTGAAATAAATATTTCTCGTAGAACATACTGTGGCACAATAAATCATATTTATTATTTTAGACAGAATCATTTTTTATCAAACCTACAACAAATAAAAATCAAAAGAAATGTAGATGATAGAAACCAACATAGTACAGGATTAATTTAAGAGATTTAAAAATGTGCACATAAAAGTCTATTGAGTCTTTTGGGACCATAAAGGTTACCTACAAAAATTCCAAAACAAGGTTCTTGATATTTTTTTAAAATTTCCCAAACAGCTCAAAACATTGAAATTTTTAAAAATACATGACTTTCAGGAGTAGCTGTTCATTTAGCAGGACAATACACAAGAAGCAGACATTTGTGTATGGTATTATGTTTTGTCCTGGGTATTACTAGAATATGGTGACATAATTTGAAAGGGCAGAAAACTAAAAAATTATTGCTGTGCAGCCAGCTTAGGATATAACTGGAATGATCTTCATGTGGAAGTACTAAAAATCAAAACAGTAAAGAAGTTCATCAAGGTTATTTGAGGTATGCATAAGGATACCATGAAAAATAGACAAATCACTGACAAAATGGTGAGATTTCACCAATATGCTGGTTATATTCTGTTATACAATATGTTTTTGATGTTAAAATCATACACCATGAACATATGGCAGAAAAAGTCATCTCGAACAGTGATGGTTAATATGTGGCACCTCATTATAGACCAGCATCATGGGAAATGCAGTTCTCAACAGCTGGAGTGCCAAAATGTAGTCATCCCTGCCCTGAGGATGTGACGTATCTTATGTTGATCTTAATAAAATAGTTATTTAATTGTTTTGCAGGTCCTTCAAAAATAAATCGCTCGTGCAGCTGAAACACCGACTGCTTTATTCTCCTTTCCGTGGATTAATATTGCTGCAACCTGATCTACGTGAAAACACAGAATACACTGCTTCTAATAAAACAACATCATCCATGCCTGCAAGCTGCACAATACTAGCAGTCCCCTGATGTCCCATACAAAGCCATGTACCTGTCAGGGAAGATGGGAGTTTACACCCACATGCAGTTCTGGTTTGTAACACGGCTTGAGACATAAATGGTTAAGCTCCTTGCTTTGATAATAATAACAGCAGTGGCATCGCTTTATTTAATGAAAGAAAGCTTCTAATAAATTGCTAAGCTAGAGAAATGAGAACTGATTCTCTGCAATATAAGGCCTGATATTAATGTTACGCTAGAATCAGAGCATGGTGAGATCCAAAGAAGGGATGCACATGTAGCACTGCATACAGCTCACCCGAATCTAAGTGCACTGAATGAGACTGGTCTTCTCTTCCACTCCGCGATTAGCAGCAATATATGGCAATCCCAGTACACGCTGTGTGGAGCTGGGAATGAGCCACGGGGGGAGCCTGACAGGCAAGTCCCTCCGCCAGGACACACACTGCCCAGAGGCACCTGTCCCTGCCACTCCACCCTCCGCCCAGGCGCTGACGTCATGCCCGTTGTTTTGGTCCGACCGACCAATCGAACGCGCTGTTTGGATTCTACGGGTGCCGAAATGGGCCCTTCCTCCCGAGCTGAGGACTTCCCCATCCTTACCAGCACGCATTGCGCCGGCTGCACTGCCTGGCGGTCCTCCTGCGGCTTTAACAGCCCTGACATGGACACAGCATTGCATTCCCCACACGGCTTCTTCTCAGAGCACCCGTCTCAGTCCTGTCAGAGCCCGGACCAGCCGCTTTTTCTCCAACAGGACGGGCCGTGCCTTCAGTGCCACAGCTGCTCCTTCCACGGGGACCAACTACCACTCCTGAGAACCTCTTCCCCCATCACCGGAGCTCTCTGCACCAACTCCTCGCCCCTCTCTTCATCCTCCTCCCGCCAGGGCAGCCAGCTCAACGTCAGTGAGTTGACGCCTTCCAGCCATGCCAGTGTGTCCAGGCATCACCCCCACCACCAAAACCAGTACCACCAGCAGCAGTACCACCAGTGCCACAGCCGGCAGCAGGCCAGTCCCACAGGCAGTAACAGCCAGCGCCGGGAGAGTAACCCTTTCACGGAAATAGCCATGAGCAGCTGCCGCTATAACGGCGGAGTCATGAGACCCCTCAGTACCCTGAGTGCCTCCCGCAGAAACCTCCACGAGCTGGACTCGGAGTCTCAGCCTCTGCAGCCCTTGTCTAACGCCACGGCTACAGCCCCGGAGATCGTGGTCTCCAAACCTCAGCACCACTCCAACAACTTGGTCCCTTACAGCTCAGGGGCTACAGGTGGTGGTGGAGGCAGTTGCAGTAGTACCGGTGGAGGGGGGGCGGTGGGTACAAATAATGGGAGTAAGGGCAGCAAGAAGAAGAACCAGAACATTGGCTATAAGTTGGGTCACCGGAGAGCGCTGTTTGAGAAGAGGAAGCGGCTAAGTGACTATGCCCTGATCTTTGGAATGTTTGGGATCGTGGTGATGGTCATTGAGACAGAACTTTCTTGGGGAGCCTATGACAAGGTAATAAAAATAAACAAGAGACCACTGACCTATCAGTATCCTGCCAGGGGCTAAGACTACCATGGATGGCTCAGCGTAATGGGAAATGTAGTCGACAACAGTTGTTGTGCCAGTAACACATCGCTGCACTAAGAAGTCACCCAAACCAACTTTATGCCTTTTTAACCCCTCTTTGGGTGTCCTAGGGGGATTTTGCTTGCAATACCTACTTTGCCACTTAAATCAAACAAACCGTTCAGTAAAAATGCCTATATCCAATGATAGTCTGACAAACCCGCGGTTGTAGAGTTACATTTCCCATGATTCTCAGCCAAAGCTTGGCTGATCATAATAGGAAATATAGTTCACAACTGCTGGAGTGCCAAGGTTAGCAGTAATTGCCTTATTATGCCAGTGATAATGAACGTGTTAGAGCTGTTTGTATTATGTTTGCAACTCCGAGATAACAAGCCAGTTGCTATGTCTCTGTAGCTTACACTAGTACTGATTGTGCCCCTTGAGATCAATGACAGGCTGGGGATGCCAGCTCCTTAACTTCTCGGAGGCACATGTTTAACAGTATCAAAGTTGGCAGAACTTTCTGTTATCCTCACTCACCTTATAAATGATTACTTAATATTTTTACAACTTGCTCTTTATTTATTTATTAAGTGATATTTACTTTTTTTTAACCAGCCAAACTGAAACGTGTTTCTATTGCAGGCTTCGCTGTACTCATTAGCTCTAAAATGCCTTATAAGCCTTTCCACGATTATTCTGCTTGGTCTTATTATTGTATACCACGCAAGAGAAATTCAGGTAACGTTTTATTTTGTTTCATTTTATCATGTTCCAAAATAGTATATGCAATTAAAAGTATAGCAAGCTAGCATTTACTTTGGAAATCAGTTGTCATTGAAAGGTCATTTCTCCTGTAAGTATAAGAATACATAAGGGAAAAATATATAATGGTAAACAAACACTCATAAGTGCCGTTAGTCTGAATATTTAATTTATCAGTGATTTTATGCTTTTTGTCCACATGTCTAGAAAATTAACTGCATTTTAATCTAATCTGTTAACTTTATGTTCATTGTTGAGTTTTGCTTGGCTTTTTTTTTTGTCCAACGTATTCACATAAATAATGGCTAACCTTGGCACTTCAAATTATGTGGAGTACATGTTTTTGATGCTCAGCCAGCCAAAGAGCATCACGGGAGATGTAGTCCACAACAGCTGGAGTACTAAAGGTTCTAAAACATGCATAGATTTTTTATTTTTTTTGCCAACTTTTTATCTTGTTTACTGTAAACTTGTTACAAACCATGCTTAATCACACCGTTTTGTGCAATCTCTCTGAGTGTATATGTATTTCATGCACGAAGTGCTAATAAGATGATGTGTTTCTTAACTCAACCACTACTTATTTATCTGACAGTATGAATCACTTTATGTAGAGCTTCAAGCATGACCTGAAAGCTTTCATGTTGTTGTTGAGCTGGGACACTGTGTGTATTCATATAGCTGTTACCGGTATATGGGCCAGTTATGTCAGGGAAGCACTTGGTTTTGTATGTATTTTGAATTGATAGTTACATTGTAAATTTAGACGAATGCTGTATTTACTTTAGTATCTGTCTTTATCCTTGGCACGGTATGCTTGAACTAACATTTTAATGGAACAAGGAACTAGTTAATACTAACATTATGGTATGATTTTGATTCCATTGGCACTAAATATAGCAGTATTTATATTCCTCTGCTAAATAATAATGTGCGATTGTAGAATTTTATTTTCATAAATCACATTATTCCCCTTTGCTAGATGGTTGACCATAGCATCTATCCGGTACCTGACCTTGGCCTGACAGTTTACCATTTATCTGAAAAGGCATTTATATATTTCCTATGGAAATTTACAATCCCAATGCTAATTTATGAAGCAAATGACTGTTCACCATTGCTAGATTAAATGTGCCAAGGATTGGGGCAAGCCGGTGATAAAACGTAAGAGCATTGAAATCCCAGTTGCTTATCATGGAGATGCATTTAGGATTTCTGAAAAAATATATAATTGTCAACTCGAACTAGCCATATATTCGTTTTATGTGAAAATAAAGCAAGAGCAAAGTATAATATTTGTGCCCCAAATATGAGCCTGAGCTGCATTTGTATCTCAATTCCATATCTATCGTGGTTAAATGTAACATTGTCTGCAAACACATTGTTTTCCATGTGGCTATCATAATATAAATCGTGAAAAATGCACAAGTTGTTAGTGGATAGGTCACTGTGAACAGAAAAATTGTTCATAGAATGAAAATAAAATTCGACTCAAAATCTATAGCCAATGTATTTTCCAAACACAATCTGCAGGCAGTTTTGAATTTTTACCTTCGAATGATACGCATCTCTTCAAAACATCGTGGTTTCTCTACACTAAATAAAATATCGATCAATTGGGTTTTAGATAATCACACCACCGTAACTGAATAATTAGTTGGGATGCATGGCATCATGGTCTATACCTTTTTAATAAGCGGCTTATACCAGTCCTCTCAGTGTGATTGTTTTTTGGTTGGAAATTTGGGCAATTATTCACATTGTGTGTATGAGAATACGCGAAATAAATGTGTAAATATACCATGTATGAATACTGAATTTTTGTGAATACGTGTAACATTGTATCAATGCTTCCTGAATAGGATAACGACGGAGTTTTGTTCAGTAATTGGCTGCCCTGTCAATGCAGCAGTATTGAAATGGCCAGTGATTTCAGCACCACGGAGAACTCCCTGCATACAGAGCGCAGCAATAAGTTTCCATCTAGTGCAATGCATTCACTCCCATTCTCTCCCACATTCATCACACTAATCGGTTTACCCCAATTGATGTTAACCTTTGGCAGCGCAGCTGCTGTTGACTACAATTCCCATGATGGTCATGATGGCTGGCTGGTTATCATGGGAACTGCAGTCCAAATCAGTTACAGTATCAGACGTTTCCCAGCATTGAGCTATGTCGATTAATAACTCAGTTTTTAAGAAATGTAGTTATGTCTGTAACATTATATCAGCAGCAGAGGAGCGTTAAAAACATACAAAACATGCATGATATCAAAAACCTAGAAATTCTAGACCAGTGATGGCTGAGCATCATGGGGGATGTAGCACAAAACTGCAGGAGAGCTATAGGATCAGCCATCACTGTTCTGGAGTGATTTTTATCCTAAAACGATTCACGTTTAGCTAGTGATGCTATTGCAATGAAGCAACTCCCTTTCATCCATCAATGGATTGCTCAGTGGATGAAAGGGGAATCCCTGGCATTTTCCCTCTAATATTACATACCGCAAACGCTACAAGGTTTGCGTGACAAATCCCGGGTGCCCCCTCACTTAATCGGTGCTTGTATTATTAATGTTTACCGTTGCTAAATAGAGCTGCCCGCAGATTATTAATGAGCACGGAGGTGCTTTCCCGGGTTACCCCCAGATCGGAATCTCCTCGTTCAGGCTCACCGTAAAGCTCCTTAGTGCGCATGCGCAGCGCTGCAATGCGCGGGTTTCCCAGCACAGAGCTGAAAGAAGATACTAATCATTCCTGAAGACAGAATGGAGATGGGAACCACTGCATGTTTTATAGTGATTGGTGCACCTTTCTGAAATATTGCACGCTTAAAACTTTCAAGGGGGAATTCCTTGAATGCCTAGCTGTAAAATATGTGGGTGTCCGTTCAAATGTAGTTGGAGGCGCCTAGAACAGAAGACAGTATTATCACAGCAGGGGGATGCAGCAGAGAGAACATTCAAATGAATACCTGGGTCAATCAGGGCAGATTGTGCTGTATGTGTGGGCTAAGAAAATCTCATTTTTCTTTCTTTTTTAACATTATTATTACTAATTTATTTTGCAAGCAATCCAAGTATATATATTGCTGTGATGCCTCAGCATTGTATTGTTTGAAATGATTTTTATATTTTATTGATGTGGGAAAGGGTGGTGGGTTTGCTAAACTAATGAAATAAACCATGCTCTGGATACATGGTAAAATCCTTATATACAGGAAGTATGTGTGGTCTGTCTGTCTGTCTGTGTCTTTTTGTCTGGCTATCTATCATTTTTGTTGCTATCATTAATCCACAATATATATACATGTATGACAAAAACTTTCCCTAAAACAATTAAGGCTGTGGCTTACTAGCAATGTGTGTCAGTTTTTAGATGCATATTTATGTATGTAATTTATGTAAATCTGCTACATGATATCCATCTTATGCTATATACATGTTTCTAATGTACACTGTGAGCTATGTTTCACAAACTGATACCAGTTTTTGGTAATGAACATCACCGACCCTTACATTTAAATGACACTGTCATCTCCCTAGTCTCGTTTAGCAATTTGTGGAAAAACAGTACTTCCCATTGAGAATAGTACATAAGTCTATTTTCCTGTGATTTATAATCCTGTGTAATATTTGTTACGTGACCTTCATTCTCACTAGAGAACTCCGACTAGAGCTGGTGGTAATTCAGTTTCCAATAAAGTCTTAACATTCCTGCAACACATAGTTAAGTGACATACACATAAACCCAAGGTTACACGTGAACAGTGAAATGTGCTTGTGTATATTAAAACAATGCATAACACAAAGTTGGTACTTTTTAGATATATTGCTAAAAATGGAATTTGTTAATACTAATCTGATAATCATAAAGAGAAGGCTGTAGGTAAAACGATGATCTCTGTCCTTGTTATTAACTGTGCATATAAGATAAATATACAGTTATTCTCTGACAATTAAACAGGATATACTTGAATACACACATACACATGAGATATCATTCTGCATATCTCAATGTCGGTATTCAGGAACAAATTATCTCATTAATTGCATTTATAAGAAGAAAGCCTGAAAGGGCCCTTTCAAAAATAGATGGTTAAATAAGTTGCACTGATGCATGGTATCAGCAAGACGTTAATTTGTGTTTGGACATTGCAGGGTGACAGCTAGCGGGTTGCTTTTTCATTTCAGCATTTTTTTCCTCTTTAGTTACAAAACCATGTGAAACACACATTTTGACTTATGATAAGTCACAACATCATCTGTTTTGTGTTTTAACCTGTACATTTCAAAGGATTTTATTTCTTGCATACAAATTCATGTAGGCATTCCTTGGGAGTATTTTTTAGCAAAGGTGCCTCTTGTAGCCCTCCATCTGCATTTTCTTACTTGGGGGAGGAGCAGTGCAGATGCTTTAGTATCATCTGTCCATAAGCATGTGCAATGACAACTTCATCCAGGAGCTGTTAGCTGCCTTCCTGTTTTTTTATGGCACATCATGCTTGTGCATGTGCAACAATCATCCCCAATCATCTCTATGGGAGACCAGCAATTGGCTCGTTGGAACTGCTGGGGAAAGCTTGTAAAATGTATGTTTCGGTTAAGTATTGCAACAACTTAATAACTGGACCAAATAAATGTATATTTATTTTAAAGTGTCTACCTTAATATGCATTTATATTTTTCAGGTTCTCTTTTCAGACTAGTGATCCTAGCATTTTTAATAGTCAAGTGCTAGACATGGTATCCAGAGTACTGGCGGTAGCAGTTGGCTGTTGGTATCGTCTCTCAGTATATTTCTTCTAACTCCACATCTTGTATTTGTTTTTTAATACATCAGCAAAAATGCTTGCCAGATGCAGCAGTAAAAATCTTGGAGAGGACATCCAAGACTGACTAACTCCTCCTTCACTGTTGCCAACTCCTTTATTTTGCCAGGTGGAGTATCCCAGCCAGTTTCTGGAGATTTGATTTGAGGAGGTACAGCTAAGTCTCTTCTACTACGATTGCCCTAAACAAAATGAATGAATATTCTTGATAGGAAGACATATCTGCTGTCCACGGTCATTATCACACTGCACAAAGCAATGGAGCAGGTGCATGGAAACCTTCAACTCCCTTGTATTTTATAACTAGGAAATGGAGACACAAGCAATTTAATAACACAGCCATGGCTGCAGCCACCGTCATCCCCTATTAACGATAAATTGCTTTCCAATTATTCCACTGAACACGTGTTTTGTAAATAGGTACAAGGGGATTGGAACGCAAAATGCATAATGCTGACGTTTCCCCGGTCTCTCAATGATTTAACTAGTGAAACTACAATAATATATTTACGTATGAATATCATAATATTCTGTGCATTGGCCTTTCAAAATACAGCATACCTAACAATTGAATACCGCTATTCTATGGACCTTTATTTTTGTGTGCTAGACTTTGCCCATGCTGTATGACTGGTTAAGGGAATGACATGCTTTGATCTGACACTACAATAATGGGAAGCACTCTCCATTCTGTTTTATTGTCTCTCTGGGATTACTTATTCCTAAGGCAAGATTCAGTCCCAGTGCAATAAACCGTTGCATCAGGGAAATACCTAAAATATAACATTTAAAAACAACAATTACACATTGACTTTCTTTTCATTGATGAATTTTCTTCCACCTTCAGTTTGTATACAAATCCATTATATGACAATTGCTTAGTGCCAATTTTCTGTTCTTTGGTTGGTACACTTTTAATATGTTGGTTAAACCTACTTTCTATGTAAACCTCAACAGTGATCTGCTGTATTCTATTTACAGAGACAATTTGATATATGACTAAGTTCAACCTATTGAAAATAATACATTCAACTAAACTAAAACCCACTCTTAAGTTGCTTTTAGCAGATGAGGACTAACACTTGTTCATTTTCACCTGTACATGTTCTGGTTACCAACCATGCTGTTTATATGTTGGCTTATAATAGAAAGTAGGCCAGTGGAAGGCACATTTGACTTTTAGCCTAGTTCCCTTATTCTTTCCTACCTGAACCTAGCTACCTGTGTTTTATAACTCCACTATCACATTACCATTGCTTTGGATAGACTAGCACCAATCCTAACTTGGTGCTGATTTTCCCTGGGACACTACAATAATCTGATACCTCCATCGATGTGCCCAGACTACTCACAGGTATGACTTATTTTATAAAATTTCTAAAGCACAAATATATCACAGATCTTTAAGACGATCAGAAAGGTTGTAAATCTAGCTCATGCCTATCACACAGTTCTTACATTTAATGTAAATATGCTGTCTGGGGAAAAAAGGTAACTTTCCTATACCTATATAGGCTACAAAGCATTTATCCGAAACATCAATAGAAATTGCAAAAACCTTGATTTATTTGCTGACCTTATAGAACAAATACGCGGTAAAAAAAACAATCAAGGTTATGTATGAAGACCAATTCTGACGTACTGGTCTAAAAATGGGGCAATTGCTTTGGAAACCAGTTGAATGTTCCAGTGCTTTTTTAATAGCTGCCATACTTGGAAGTTCCAGTCATTTTTCATTGTGCAGCAGGATTATTATTTTTAATTTACCAACTCTCATTGCTCTTAGAAAAACCTCACAGTAATCGCCTCCTGATGCTTAGGTTGTATGTGGGATGCCTTTTAATATAAAACTCTGACATTGCTGAGTCTAGTATGGGGATGACTGCCAAGGAAATGTACAACTTCATTTTTAGATTATTTTGGATGTGATTTGCTTGTTGCTACAATGCGATTTAGAAATGTCAGACAATGAAAAGCTTTTGTTGTCACATTTAATTTATTGAGGCAGAATTTACATCACCGCAGTGTTCTCAGATTACAGATAGAAGCCCAGCGTATTTGCCGAATGTCGTGTTCATTTCTTTTTCCTCCTAAACATCTCTTCAATGTAAAATGTTTTTGCTGTTTTACACATCCGACATTAATCAGTGCTTAGGTGCGATTAGGAAATGTTTCAATTGTGGCTTTTTCTTAAGCCATGAAAATATTCCATCAGTCTTTCCCTCAATAGCATTAAAATGACAGGAAGTCTGACAGCTGGTTTTGGCAGAGGGTGAGTTTGTCTTCATTATTTATTTCTAGTTATTATCATTTGCTTTAATCTATTATTTCCTTGGTAATTGTAAGTAAGCCTTTAAAAATAGTGTTATGGTTGCACATCAAAGGAGAAGAAAGCACAGATTAATAAATATTAAAATGTATTTTAGAGATGTCCCTTAAAGGGACCCTGTCACCATTGCAGCATCACAATTGCAGATCAGTGAACTGACTAAAAATGTTATACGTTTTCTTAAATATTCATAACCAACACCTGAGATGTACAATTTGTGAAATTAGTCACATATATATGGCCCCACCACTGCATCAAACAATATAGTTCTGTCCTATCACTAAACGTTTGCTAAATTTGCTAAATTTACTAAATATTAATGGAACTTAATCTCTTCGATTTACAATGGATCACCTGTGATTGGGTGAGGTGCTAAACTGCAGGCTTAGTCAAACTTCAAATATACAAACAACAGGTAGTGAAATTACCAAACGGTAGCCTATAATATGTAATATGAACAACAAAATGTATTCCTCGTCTTATTTTTTTTTTTTTTTGAGTATTGTTTAATAAAAGTATATTTTTTTTACTAAATATGATTAAAAAAGGCTGCAGTATATTCACTTAACAGTAAATTGTATTGATCTGACTAGGATATTTCAAATTTTTAGGCATTAATAGCCAAGTTGTACTGACGGGCAGTTGCATAATGTTTGCAGATGTACTATTTTATCTTAGTTTTTGCAATTTCAATGTCAATTTAACTCCATTCTCTGTTTAGACTAGAGTATAGACCCCCAGCATAGCAAACATTGGATCTTTCTTGGTTTAGTGCTTGATGAACAATGTTTATAGACAAATTATAATGCATTGCAAACAAAATAGAAATTACTCTAAAGACTCCAGATATCTTTCAGTCGAAACAAGTTAAATCAGGCTTTAGTAGGACATAGTCCTCTCAATTGGAACCGGGATTCCAGCCACATTTGATAATGTATTTACTTCTGCATCAGAAGTCATTGGTAAAAGAGCACATCCCTCATCAATGGTGCATCTACCTTTCTCTCACAACAAAATCCTTAGGATCAGCCATGAAGTCTATTAATAGCATTCTTTATGTTTTACATGCTACTGTGGGATAAATACAGAATTGATTTATTTATCTTAAAGTTTCGTATAATTTAGGGATGAAAAGCCCTGAAAAATCTAAAACACTGCTTGATTGATTGCTGTGCACATTTTTCTTGCATTCACTTAGTAAAAGCATCAGACAAGATGCTTTTCGTTATGAGGTTCAACAAACATTATTTTTACATATACTTTTGATGTTTAGAATGTTTTTCTGACATTTTTAATACTAGCCTTTCAAACAATAAGTATTTATTTTGAAGTGATAGAGGTTTAAACAATTCCATTTTAATTGCAGGCTTATGCCTAAAGAAGATGCTGCCCATTTATTATTATTATTATTAATATTACATTAACCCCTTCCCGCTTGTAGTAAATTTCATGCCGTTCTACTTTTTAGTTCCAGATTCTAGTAGGACGGCATGGAACGTCCAACACTAAACAGCTCATTGTGGCCCCCCGCGATGAGCTGTGTGCGGATCCCGCTGTAGGGACTTGCAGCGGGGTCCCCACTGTCAGGTGAGGCCACACTCTGACACAGAAAATGTAGCTAGCACTCAAAGTGAGCGTCGGCTACATTTTACAGTAAAAGCCTGCAGGATGGCAGAGACCGCGGGGAGCAGCCGATGAGCTGTTACATGCAGGACGCATGTAACAGCTCATCGGCTGCTCCCCGCGATTAGCTGTACTTGGGATCCCGCTGCAGGGACTTGCAGCAGGATCCCCAGTTTCATATGAGGCCACTTTGAGTGGCCTCAGTCTGACATAAGAAATGTAGCGAATGCTAAAACTGAGCGTCCGCTACATTTCTGGCATCTCAGTGTGCCTGAACTTCCGGGTTCAGACATGTGACATCACAAACTATCGGTGATGTCGGCAGGGACCCACAGGGTCTATTGAGACCCTGATGGCGCCCAGGAACAAAAAGATGCCGGATGGTGCTTTGGTCATTAAGGACCAAAGCACCATCGGTCGTGAAGGGGTTAAACGAAAGCACTTAACTTTATAGACCCGCATGTATACAGTTACCCTGGCATTTAAAAGATTATAACAAAATCTGTGTTCTGAAGTGAAGCTCAATCACATCTTATCCTTGGTCATGAATCCTTGGATAGCTAAAGCATATTATGTTGGCTGACCAATTACATATACGTTGGCCATTACCCCCACATGCCACCAAATAACTGTGTGACCAACTTCACTATGATCAGAGGTATGAGGTATATGTATTTCTCTGGATATTATACATGTATGTGATTTAAAAAAAACCCAGAGGCCCTGATTGTACCATGTGAGTGTTTGTTTGTTTTTTTATATTGAAGATTACAATACAAGTTATTTTCTACATGACAGCGTGAGTGCTATTTAATACCTGTTGTAATGACCCGCTTAAGCTATCCAACTAAAAGAAAGTTGCGATAAAAGTATGCCCCTTTTGGAAAGTGTCAGGTATGCAATGGGTATCCAAATAATTATATCAATGCATAGTATGATCAAAAGATGCACACTGATATTGATAGTTGGGCAAGGATAGACAAAGTGTCCATACATGGACACCAGTGTCCACTGCAAGGTTTGTGAAGGTCCATACAACATCATTAAATGGACAGCCACAGACCTGAGTAAATGTCCACCATGAGCGATGTTGGAGCATACCCCTTGTTGTGAGTCACAGGTAGATGGTGAAGGGGAGGGTCCTTAATTAGTTAATAGTATTCCCTGACAAACTGGATATTGGGGGATTTTCTGTTTTTTTTTTTTTTTAAAGCCTGGAAGCTTCAAGAACACAGACAGCAGGGAGGAAGGACTTGGAAATTAAAGATTTAAATTTGTAGGAAGAGGCTGAATGTGAGCAATATTTTTAAAATGTAAACTGCAGGTTTTGGAGATTGCCAAGGAGGCCAAATGGTAATGATGCTCCATTGACCATAAGGTATGTGAACAATCCAGCAGCAAACAACTTGTTTGCTAATTACTGTAGCCTTATTAATTTACATATGTTATGACAATTAATAAACTCGCTGAAGACATGGTGTGTAAGATGTTATCTCTTGGTGGGGTGTGTAATTCGATATATTTATTTTTATAATATTTCTTAAATATTCAGACATACAATAATAGGCAGGAGAGGAACAAGGGGCTCAAGAGTATTATTTTGAAAATATCCAGCAATTTTATACTCCGAGCTCCTTGAATTATATATATAAAAAAATCCTATCCACATTGTTCAAAAGTGTAGGTATGCAACATTTTTTTCACCCACCCTAACTTCCCTCGGAGGAAGAACATGTGGCTAAATGCAAAACATCTTTCCAACATGAGACACATGTACCATTCTGACCTTTGTAGGTGACAAAATGGAGGATATAAGCACAGCAGTATACAAAATATACACACAGGTTAACTATTTATTTCTTCTTTCAATAGTGCTTCCTTATACACAATAAATGCAATTCTATAAATACCAAATACTGATAATTTAGTTCAAACAATATTTTGTTAAGTTAGTATCTCTCCCTCTCAGTATTTTGATGTTTCCCTCACATTTGCTTCCATTTACTGCATGGCTATAAAAAACGAGGAAGCTCAGTGAAACCTTATCATAAAGGTTTTTTTCCTATGACTGTGTGTCCATGACAACAATCTTTATATCTCAATGGGTAGTTGAGAGGAGCTTTCACATAAGTGGTATCAAGTAAAGAACTACTTTATCCATAGCAAGCATGACATGCTGATTCGTTCATAGCACAGACCTAATGAAATATATGTTTACCTAATTATAACGTTGAATAAAAATGTAAACAACATATCTTTATATGTTTTATGTCCTTAGTCTATGTATTTATGTGAAGGTGTATACAATATATAAAGTGTGAGTACACAGTGGTAATAGCCAACAAATGGAAATCACAATGTAAAATGACTGATACCACCTAGTGTTATTTTTCCAGCAGGCTGGTAATAAAGTCAGTTGAGACCAGTGTTCAATCTATGGAGGTAATATCATGGCCGGTATTTTTTTTTAAGAAAAAGGTGGCAGCCGTATGGAGTTACACATGAGCCTAGTACAGTCTTTACATATTATCACATACTATGTCAAGCATGCGCCAACAATCCAAGTACAGTCTCGTTGACCTGGCACCAATAATTGCACACAGTATAGATTTGTATTTCACCTCAATCACATGCAATTTAATGCAACTATGTATACATTGTCCTGGATTATTTATTCCTAAACATGAGAGCGTAAACTTTGTAGACTATGTATAAAATGATAAATATCTTACAGATGCTTCTAATAATTAATCTTTTATATTCTTAAACTGTATTTGCCTAGTGCTGGAGACGAGGTTATGTTATTGAAGTGACATGTTGTGGTATACGTTTTCAAACATTTTTACGAACTATTTATTCTTTATGCTGTTAAAGTCATAAAAGAGCTTAAGTCATCAGAAACATACCAAAGCAACAATACAGCTAATAATTTTAATATAAAAACAAACCAATAACTCATGAGGGTCAACTAAATATAGACCACTCTTGCACAAAATCATTCAGATTGGGCAAAATATCTAAATTTCGGAAATACCCCAAATCGGCTACTCCATATAGCCAATTTTGTCTAAAAGCGGCAATATTTCTGAACCCTGTGGGAGGAAGCAGGGCTACTTGCAGAACGAATGGTCTGGGCCCCCACTCCATTTCTCCTGCACTCCATTAATCATTGCTCCCATATCCCATGCCATACCACCATCTTGTGCACACTCAGGACATGGCTCAGCACCCTCATTGCACACCCAGGGCATACTACAACCAGCACCCATTTTGCATTCACATGACTTGTCCCAGCACCCACATTGCACACCAAAGGATATCCTGGAGGGAGCACTCATAAACATGCATGACATTATCTAAAACAATGAAAATAATAATAATTTACATATTCACAAAACTGACTAGTGCTATCCTTGAAAGTACTAATGCCACATTTTATTTTTACAGTTGTTTATGGTGGATAACGGCGCTGATGACTGGAGAATAGCCATGACCTACGAGCGCATTTTCTTTCTCTGCTTGGAAATACTGGTGTGCGCCATTCATCCCATTCCAGGAAACTATAAATTCACATGGACAGCCCGGCTTGCCTTCTCTTATACACCCTCCATAGCAACAGCTGATGTGGATATTATTTTATCTATACCAATGTTCTTAAGACTATATCTTATTGCCAGAGTTATGCTTTTACATAGCAAACTTTTTACTGATGCCTCCTCTAGAAGCATTGGAGCACTAAATAAAATAAACTTCAATACACGTTTTGTAATGAAGACTTTAATGACAATATGTCCTGGAACAGTACTGTTGGTTTTTAGTATCTCATTATGGATAATTGCTGCATGGACTGTCAGAGCCTGTGAAAGGTAAGTTTCCTCTTTGCGCTGTTATATTGTTAAATGCTACATGTCTGATTTTATTTTACCTATAAACCAAGACTTTAAATGTACAGGAAACAAGAAGGCAGAGCCAAAAATGGCCAGGAAAACTTGCACTTATATTATCAGTCTAATATCAAGGTATCATTTTAACACCACTAGTTTTCGGTATCACAGGTAACATGATAATACATATGTGAATGTACAAATCATTTCATAATTTTCTAGCCTTATTTGAAACTTGAATAGCTGCAATGTGCATGGATCATCAAATCTTGTCTGCTCACAAAAGATGTGTATCTGATAAACTTGTTGGTTTACCTACCCACATATGTATTAGTTGCACAAACAGGTGTAAATATTGGGGCTCTTGTATTTTGTGGTATTTTTGTTATTGAGTTTAGTTGTGGAATCATTACTTTTTCATTGAACTGTCTCAAATGTAGAATTGCTACAGATTTACAATGTTATATCAAGTTGGTATTATAATTGGCAGTTAAAGGTTGTTTAGTTACATTCCAGTAAATCTTGTATTTATTAAAAATAATGTTTTTGTGATCATCGTTTCATAGGGATAAGATAGCATTTTCATCCTGTAGTTGTCTTTTAATTGGTCTGACACTTCCATGACAATGTACTTTTAAGAAATAATATTTTTCTTTAATTATAAGTAGTAACAAACGTGTATAATGTTTAGCAAATTTCTCTGCTCAATTACTACACCTTAAGACACAGCATTAGGACTTAGAGAAAAAACAAGGTTGTGTGCTAGGAAATCCTGGAATACTTTAATTAATTACAAATCAAATTACTGAAGGCTAAGCATATTTTGTTCTGTTTCTGAAGAAATTAGCTATAATTTTTCCAAAACGTAAAACGCTTCATACTCCCAACTGGCCTGCTTTAACTGGAAATGGTCAGATTTGGGACTGCTATCCTGCAGTCCTGATATTCACCCCCCCTCTTATGCCATCCTGAGTTTCCAGAGGAGCCTCGTGGGAGGTATGTATCTTACAAATATATCTTACAATAACAAAAAAATGTATGTATAATCGACAAAGTGGACCCTAACTTAGTATCTTCTATTGATTATATTTAAAAACAAGAATCTACAGAGAGGGACAGTCTGCATACAGAAAAGCAGCCATTTTGACTGGCTGTGTGCATACGGACATGATGGGGATCAACTCTGGAAATGTGTTTTTAACATTTGCTACTATCAAAGAAGCAGAATTTAAAAATCAAAAACTGTAGTGCTACTAACCAAAAAGCCTTTCACATTTTTGTTTTCATGGAATAAGGAAGTAGACTAGAGCCATTTATGCTGTCAGATGAAGAAACTATTCATTTTTTTTGATTAGCAATTAGGTCAGAATCAACATATAACTAATAACTGAACACATCTGTCTTTATCTCTCTCTGTGTCTCTTTCTCTCCATGTCTGTCATTCTCTGTTTTTACACAGTCTTATTTTAATTTGAGTGATTTAATTTTGTCCTTGCATATTGTACATTCTTCAAGAGCTTACAGATTTAATACTTTTTTTTTTTTTAGCTAAAAACTGACTACAAACCCTTACACCAGACCCATTTAATTTTAGTAACTGCTCAGGGAGCTATGGCTCATACAGTCCCTACTGTTGGCACCTCACAATGTTTGTTATCATACAACTCAGAGGAAGAATTATGGCTCCTAAAATTACCTAAGTTCCTGAATTGTTTTTTGGCTCCTAATGTCTACAATTATTTGTCACGCTCTGTCAGGCAGGGAATGAAATGGGTGTCTGGCCCTTACCCCACATATTTACTTAATAGCGAATTTCCTAATCATAGCACATTTAAAGCAGTAAAAAAAACCTTAAATTTCAAATAAAAAACTTTGAAGCCCAATATGCCATTTTAATATGCCAGGATATTGCCCCCAATATGCCATTTTAATATGCCAGATATTGCCCCCAATATGCCATTTTAATATGCCAGGATATTGCCCCCAATATGCCATTTAATATGCAGGATATTGCCCCCAATATGCCATTTTAATATGCCAGATATTGCCCCCACTATGCCATTTTAATATGCCAGGATATTGCCCCCAATATGTCATTTAATATGCAGGATATTGCCCCCAATATGCCATTTAATATGCCAGGATATTTCCCCCAATATGCCATTTAATATGCCAGGAGATTGCCCCCAATATGCCAGGAGATTGCCCCTTAGTATGCTCGTTATGCCACCCTCCTCCCCCAGACCCCAGTACTTACCTCATTCCTGCTCTGTCCCCCGGTGCTCTGAAGCTGCGTGGCTGTGAGGGAAGCGTTGTGCGCTCCTCTCCAGCCGCTCGGTCAATAAAATTTGTTTAAAAAAAAAACACACTTTATTGACCGCGTGGCTGGATGCATCATTTTATTGTATTGCGATGTACTTAGGTCAAATAAATCATCCCATAAATGCATTATGTGATAATACAGTACAGAAAGTGGCAATCTATGGTTGTTGCATATACATTCTGGATTTGTATTACAATTTATTCTAATATTTCAATAAATATTTGTGTACCTCTCCATATCATCTAGGAATTAGTACCTGTTGAAAGATATTTTATTTTTATGTAGCTGATGGATATTTTGTTCTTCTTGTGGCTGCAAATGGGAGGATTTTGAATAACTGGTATAAAAGAGTAAAAACCCTTTAATAATTTTGACTTAAGGAGCTGGTGTAGTATTGTTGTTGTATTTAAATAAAAAATGGAAGTGGGAGGATGAATGAGCCAGAAAAAAACATAGGTATGTGAAAACAAGTGGGAGGTTGATGATGAAAAGATGCATTAATTAACTATGGAGCACTAATTACATTATTTGAAACAGATTTCTGCAAGATAGAAAATGTTTGCTAAATAAATTAAATCATTTTGCTCACTAGGTATCCTTGAAAGAAAATAACATTTGTAATTGGAAAAATAGTCCACCATTTTTATTTCACTGAACACATTTCAAGAGGTATTGTGAACTTTGCACACTTCCACATTTATTTACAAATGAAATTCACTGTATCTATCCCAGTTCAATATAAGCTATTGATTTTGGTTTATTGGGCTGGCATAAACATAATTCCTTGACCATTATGTCTTCTTCTTAGTCTGCCCTTATGTATGCACAATATAATATTCTCGGGTATAATGTTATGCTTCATATGAGATAAAACAATTATATGGTAATATTTTTTATAATAACATATATTGTTAGTGACTGTTATTATTTTTTCACTTTGTTTTATAATTTTTTTGTTTAGGTTACTTGTTGACTACTGGTTGTGTGTTTATTATTTCATAGTTCCATCTCCCCATTTATATACTGTATGTCCTGTTTTTCATTTCTTTATGAATAATAATAAGACATTTCTAGCTTCTTGTCATTCTAGCTTCTTGTCATAATAGTTTGCTGTTATTCACTGTTCTTTACATTCCTTAGTGTTTGCGTCTTTTAAAACCCAGTGCTACAATTTTCTCTCATGAACAATATTACATTTATATGTAAGAATAGCTGTAGCAAAGGATCCAGAACTACAGTTTGTGTGAGTAGAAGATTAAAGATTTCAAGAGTTGAAAAAAAGAATACAGCTCAGATTTTTGTCATTAGAAACAATGAGTGAAAAATGTAAAGATGTTTTTTTTCTCAAAGTACATTTGTAGTAATGCTTGTGTGTGTATATATTTTTTATTATTTTATATTTGATTTTTTTTTTATATACATTTTTTTTTAATGATCAGCTTATATAAGTTCACGATTTACTGGAACAATGTATATGTGGGGTTAGTGCCAGACCTATATCTTTCCCTTCCTGACAGATCTTGACTAAAATTTGTAAAAATTAGGAGCCAAAGACCATTTTAGGAGCCTAGTTAATTTTAGGAGCCATAATACCTCCAGAGAGTTCTATAAAAATAATCCTAGTGAGGTGATAACAATATGGACTGTATGTGCCATAGCTACAGTAGAAATGACAACTACTCTCTTTAGAGATTCTAATTTGTTAATTGATGTGTAGAAGAAATATAGAATGTAATTACTGTATTTTTTCATGTGTAAGACAATTTAGTTTATCCAAAATTTCTAGACCAAAAATTGGGGGTCGTCTTATACATGGAGGTAGGGTGCTTTAAGTATTCGGCTGCCACGGGTGAAAACTTAAAAGTCGTATCCCTGTGGTAGAACACTCAAAAGGCCAATGTGATACTGCTGCCTTTCCCCTACTGCATGGCACAGATCTCCTCGGTGCTGGCAAGTCCTTTGAGTGTAATCTAATATCTGGGGGGTACTGTGAGGTCTCGTGTTATACATGGAACAATACACTAATCATTGATATCCCTATCTGTGTTTGAGAGCAGACATTTTAATTAGGCATACTACTTTTACTATGTCCAATTCAGTCTATAAATGAATTTTTTTCGTGTTTAAAAAAACAAACAAAATACCATTCAAATGTTACCTCACCTGTGCTCTCCACAGTAGAACAATCAGATGGAGTGTCTCCAGGTGAGCACTGGAGGCTCAGAGTCATCTGTTGACTCAGAACTCTGGACTACCCATTGACCATTACTTATCCAACTGATACATAGATAAATAGCATGACCACTTTCATGTAGGGTTGCCACCTTTTCTTTAGAAAAATACCGGCCTTGGTACTGTTTCCATAGACTTAACATTGGCCTGAAACCAATTTTTTACCGGCCTGCCTGTAAAATACCAGCCAGGTGGCAACCCCTACTTTCATGTGAGCAGACAGTGATGTTTTTTTCCTGGATTCTCTAAAGTTAAGCCTGTCATGCTTGGGTATTCCCTTTATTGTTTCCTTTTATCTACTAAAATGATTGCACAACTTGTATTGTGTTTATTGTACACAGTTAATTAGCAAAGTGCTTTAAATTAATAAACATTCTAAAGATCAAAGCTGTAAACAACATAAACAGATTGTCATTTTGTGTTGTAATTAACTATGCTGTGGTGTTTGTAATTCTTGCTGTAATACACCTTGCAAGTTCACCAATTAAAAAAAGAAGATAAAGTCATTATTACTTGAACCATATACTAAAAATAAAAGCGACAGTGCTTTTAGACTCACATTTTATGTTGGATTTGCGTACAATATGATAATGACTGGGAGATAAACTAGCATATATATATATTTTTTATCCTGATACTAGGGGCACTAAGCTTTACACTTGTGCTTTTACAAAAGTCTAGTTGTCCTTTAATCTTGGGAAACAACCCATAGTCATACCCTTTATCAACACATTTTTGACAGGTATTACTTGATTCAATTGTGGAACAACTCGCTACAAGGGATGATCTAAAGGTTTTCTCAATATTGTTTTAAATTCCATTTCACTGGTAGCCTAAGGATTTTTAGGTTGTTGCCGTTGTTTTTCAAATCACGTATTTAAATGTCAGTAATGGGATGCTAATTGTGCACTTGGCTCCTTTTGTTTCATTGGGAATTTCATATAGCCACTGAGATGAGGGACTACTGTTTTTTGTGTGTGTTCTTTTAGGCACAACCCTTCTACTTATTTATTTAGAAAATGTTGACCAGTAACAATACAGTGAGATATCTCTTGTTTTCAAGTATGTCCTGGGGACCAAGTCCAGAAGGCTATAACAGTGTCTCACATTTCACAGAAGAGTAAAAAGAAAAATACATACATATATTTATACAAGAAAGTTGGGTTGGCATAATTTAAATTGATTGAAGAATGGCATGTTCTGAGTGAGATCCATTATATCTACATTAGTGTATTACATGCATACATGTAGATCAGGGTATCACCTACCGCGTCTACCTCTTTTCCTAAAGTGATATCTTATTACAGCCTTGATGCTTTAAAATAGACAATAGAACCACAACATTAAGACTTTAAAGTGAGAGTTCGGGGCCTCACAGAGTAACACCAGCGATGACAGCAAAGTTTTATCGTATTGGCAACATTTTCCATGAGGCTGATGCCTCATGAAAAAGATTTACAAGTAATAGCTAGCAGAGTAGCATTATTTTGGTATACAAAAATATTCCTTTTTTTTTCTTTTTTTAAGTGCAGCAGTGATATAATTTTGGTTTTATTATGACAGTAGGCCACACAAAAATATGTGCAGTTAAACTCTTTCTCGATATACTTTTTCATGTAGTTAATTGAGGGAAAGCTATTCATGCCTAGATATAGTTGTTAGTCTTCCACTCACCATTTCATCACTTTGGGACTTGGGTTATCTGAGTAGTCTATGCTCATGGTGACTCATTGTTAAAAGACACCTGCCAGGAACATCACCCACCAGCAGCACAGCCGGAATGACAGTGGCAGTCTGAATCATAGCGGGAGCCATAGGAATCCTCTCAGCAGGTATAACAGGGGAAAGAGCTCATTACTTGCAACTAAAACCTCTACTACAATCAAATAGTGATTCCTTGGCTGTCAGTGGAATCGTATCCCCACGTAATTATTCTGTGAGCACCTATACTACTCCGCATGAGACACTTCTAACCAAGTGGCAATCCTGAGGCAGAAAATAGACCAAGGATACAGATAAATGGCTTGTAAATCGCATGATAATCAAAAAAGTATTATAAATTAATAAAATATCTAGAATAAATTCATATACAGGTTGGTAAAATATAATAAATACTTTTATTAACCATAATTTTAAATAGAAGATACCTAGCAACCACTAGAATAACAATGGGGTAGCTGGGCATGTGAAAGTGCCAAATCCCAAGGGGCCTGCCAGCTCTGCACATCCTGGTTATCCATGTTTGGTAACTTGGAAACCTCTGTTCCAGTTTCCTGTTGGGTGCCCCGTCGGAATTGAATTCGGGTGCTGGACATAACGTACTGAGCCTTTCTAGGAGAATAGGGTGAAATATGATGTCAGGGGCTGAAAATGCTATTTCTAATGCCTGGCAATATGCTTTACTTGAAATAAAAATGTACTTCCTTTGTATCCAGTGTCAGTTATGTTGTGTTCTTTTTGACAATACTTGAGCTACCGCTTTAAACTCGAGTGTTCTAGAAATAAAATCAACAAGTTGAGGAGTACAACACAATCCCAGTGGATGCAGACAGTCAGTAAGCCAGCCATATGCTTTAAATGGGAATATAAAATATCAGAAGAATGTGAGAAACGGGGGTTGATATAACCTGCAGGTTTTATGCTCTTGTCTCTTAAACATGACACAGGCATTGTCGGATTTCTGGGCCCTATGAAAGGCTTTCTGTTATGCCCCAATAAAGCACGGACACAGATAAAAGGGAATAAAAGGCATGAGCTTGTTTAATATAAAAATGCAATAACAATACTTATAGTAACACATATATAGTCATTGCCCACAACTGCAACATCCCTTTCCCCATTTATACAATATACTTAAGGCAATGACCCACAAATAAATATGGTCATACTATCATAACATTAAAGTGGAATTCCTGAATTAACATTTATAGAGGCATACTGAGATGCCCCTATACCCCGGGTTATGAGCTACAGGCCAGCTCTAACCCACCAACCATGACTAACGACCACAGGCCTAGGTTCCTGATAACACCCTTCCTATAACCTAAAGACAATCCTCCACCCCCCATTACTTCCTAACCCCTGCTGTGATGAGCTGAAGAACCCTAGCTAGCCTAACTAAAGGGTGGGAGGGCGGGACAAATCTGAGGAATCACAAAATGGCGGTCTATTTAAATAACCCCTCCCACTGGTGACATCCCTAAAAACCTTAACCCATTCCCTGGCCCACCTCCTAGCCCTGTCAAGGCCCATTGTGCCGAATCACAGCGACATGGGCATCATGCCATATACATAGTAACATAGTAACATAGTAATTTAGGTTGAAAAAAGACACAAGTCCATCAAGTTCAACCCTTCTACCTATCATTTCAGCGTTTTTACATCCAAAAGAAGGCAAAAAAAACCCTAAGTATTGAAATATGGTTTAAAATACAACTTTGCATGGAACAAGGGGGGTGGGCAAGGAGGGTGAGGTGGTCTATCCATCCTCTTTCCAGGACCTTCATTCTTTCAGTGCTGCTGAAAAAATGGTAAAATGGTGGCACATTTGAGGTAAACTTTGAGTAAACACCAAGATTCTTTTTTTTCTCTTTTTTTGTGTTCTATTGGGAAAAGCTTCATATCCTAATTTCACTACTACAGGGTCAAATATGAGAAATCTCTCTGCCCTTGGCAGTTATGGCCGGCTTGCCACTGTTTACTCTGCAGCCACTGCAATGACACCACTGCCAACAGTGAGATTGTTAAATTATTTGCCCAGTACTTCTAGACTGGCAGTGAGTTACATAAAAACATGCATATTTGTTCTTCATTCTGTGCCATTTATTTGATGAAGATTGCAGTTGTCAGAACAATTATATTAAGGTCAAATGAAGATTTCCATGAACATTCTCTTCAGTATATATTGAATGAGCCCCCTGTGCCATGGTCACTGATCAGGTTTCTACAATTACTTTAAGAGTACCTATTAAATATTCATTAAGACAGGTATCAAGCTGTTTTGCTGTCACCTTGATTTATGGCTAGGTAAGGATATGAAGGGTGATCTAGTTTGTGCCAAGCAAAGTTTCAGATGAGTAAAAGTTAATTGGAGTAAGGTGAAGCTTAAAATCTCCTTTTCAATGATTTATAAATAATATACATAAGATCTGCTGTAGTGTAACATAAGTGGTGTTTATCTGTATGTGTAGTTTACTGTAAATCTAAACAATACTTCCCCACAATATCAGTTGCAAAATGCAGAGAACATTTTATTGTATTTACTTTATAATATAAAAATCAATTTGCCTATGTAATACATTACTTCCAAAAGTGATTAGACAGAAAATTATATATACGGTATGATTTGTTTCGGAAAAAAAAGCATGGTATATTTAAAGTGTCACTGAAATAAATAACTTTAGCTTCAATCTAAAGCTATTAATACGGTGAGTGACATTCGGCAGAGGCAATGCTAACTAGATTCCCTCTACTGGTTTCACAAAATGAGTTTCTCACCGCAGGAACAGAGAAATAGTTGCCTTCTGATCTGTTTGAAAGCTTACCCTCACCCTTTCAACCAGTAAACATTTTGTGAGACCTTCCATTGTACCTTGGTTAGTGCTCTTGCCTGGGTAACATTATGGTGCATACAGGGCCAGACTGTCTTGATGGGATACCGGGAGATTTCTGAGTAGACTGTCAGCTGCTGTGGTTGTATATCGTAGTCCAGGGGAGGGCTGGCAGCCTTAGGCCTGGGGGGCAAATCCAGTCAAGTGGCCCATTGCACCATCGAATCGCCTCCCCACCCACGGCCATATTTTCCTTGTTTTATAACGAATATTGCCAGGATTTTCCCCCACAATATACCAGGATTTGCCATTTAATATACTAGAATTTTCCCTTACAAAATGCCAGGATTATGCCCCTCAATATGCCAGGATTATGCCCCTCAATATGCCAGGATTATGCCCCTCAATATGCCAGGATTTAGACACCCAATATGCCAGGATTTTCCCCTCAATATGCCAAGATGATTCCCCCTCAATATGCCAGGATTTTCCCCCACAATATGCCAGGATTATGCCCCCTCAATATGCCAGGATTTTTCCCCCCAATATGCCCGGATTTCCCCCCTCACGATGCCAGGATTATGCCCCTCAATATACCAGGATTTTGCCCCTCAATATGCCAGGATTTTCCCCCACAATATGCAAGGATTTTGCCAGAATATTGACTACTTACCTCCTTGTTGCTCCTCTGTCTCCGTCTCCTGGTGCTCTCATCTGCCCATCTGTGGCTGTAAGGGAAGCATTGTGCGCTCCCTTCCAGCCAAGCGTCTTCAATAAAGTTTGTTTAAACTTTTTTTTTCAACAAACTTTATTGAATGTGCATTGGCTCTAGGGGAGCGCAGAACACTTCCCTCACGGCCACGGACCTGCAGCACCGGTGGACAGCAGCAAGGAGGTAAGTACTGCGAAAGTGGGGAGGCCGTCACCCAGTGGTGTATCTTGGTTTTGTGCTGCCCTAGGCAGACAAAATTTGGGTACCCCCCCTACCCACGTTGCACACCTACACATGACCCATAACCCACGTTTCACACCAGGACATGCCCCATCACCACATTTACATGCTTCCATCACCCCATTACATACACATTTCCAATATTATTTGCCATTAATATTCCCCAGCCAATTTGTCCCATAATATGCCAGTGTTATTCTGCAATTTAATATGACTCAGTAAATTTGCCCAATAATATTCCAAGGTTATCTGCCATTTAATATGCCCCTGCTAATTTGCCCAATATGCCAGTGCTAATTGCCATTTAATATTCCCCAGCCATTTTGCCCAATAATATGCCAGTCTTATTCTGCCATTTAATATTCTCCAGACGATTTGTCCAATAATATGCCAGTGTTATTCTGCCATTTAATATGCCCCAGTAAATTTGCCCAATAATATTCCAGTGTTATTAGCCATGTAATATTCCCCAGCCAATTTGCCCAATAATATGCCAGTGTTATTTGCCATGTAATATTCCCCAGCCAATTTGCCCAATAATATTCCAGTCTTATTCTGCCATTTAATATTCCCCAGACGATTTGTCCAATAATATGCCAGTGTTATTCTGCCATTTAATATGCCCCAGCCAATTTGCCCAATAATATGCCAGTGTTATTAGCCATGTAATATTCCCCAGCCAATTTGCCCAATAATATGCCAGTGTTATTAGCCATGTAATATTCCCCAGCCAATTTGCCCAATAATATGCCAGTGTTTTTTGCCCCCCCCCCCCCCCATCTCTTACCTTTTTCCCTGGTGGCTAGTGGCAGGACTTCCCTGGTGGCTAGTGGCAGGAGGACTTCCCTGGTGGCTAGTGGCAGGCAGCATGGTCCCTCCATGCTGCCTGTTCGGCCTCCCGGCGGTTGTGCCAACAGGTCACGTGATCGGCGCGCGTCTGACGTCAGAGCGCCGTTCAGGTGACTGTCGGCACTTCCGTGTCACACTGCACGGGGAGCCGAACAGGCAGCCTGGAGGTTTCTCTGTGCTGCCTGTTCGGCTCCCCGTGCAATTTTGCAGGCAGAGCGGAGGTGAGAGGGGATCTTCCGATCCCTTCTCACCTCCGTCTCTGCCTGCAAGCGCGGTTTTTTTTTTTTAACACTGGCCCAGCGGCCGTTTTAACAAACATTAGGGTGGCCTGGGGGGCAATTGCCTCTCTGCCCCCCGGCCCAGCCCGCCCCTGTCGTAGTCTGTGTTGGCGATTTGTAAACAAAAATACTTTTATCCTTCTTCTAAAAGACTAAGCAAATTACACAAATAGCTACTGATTGCCAATGAGGTAGGTCACTTTCCTATAATGACCACACCTTCAGCCACTCTGCCCCAAAGCAAATTTACTTTGGTCATTTGAATTGTTGGTAAGGATGTAATAATAAGTATAACTGTGCTGATGCTATTTATATTTTAACATCGTCTGGCAGCCTATATGCTAATTCTAAATATATTGTACCACCATTTGTACATAGCTACAGAAATACTTATTTGAAATATACTGTACCACTGTTTGGGGGTAGCAGACTATATGCGGATTATAACCAAACCATATCTTCCAACTTGTGGTGGTGAGATTTTTTTTTCCAGGGCAGATTTTTTTTATTCTCTGTCTAGCCCTGGGTACAAAGGGCTGAGTTGGGATCCCAGCAGTACTTGTACCAGAGGATGCTTGATAAAAATGTTAAATCCAGCAGCCACCAATTTCAATAATTTGTAGAGAGAGGACCTTTGTGTGTGTTGGACATCATTCATAGCATCATTTATGGCTTGTCATCCCTATATGCTTTGAACAACCGTTCCCATAATGCCTGTGCAGCCAAAAGTCTCCATTAGTGCTGGCAAAGCATGATGGGATATTTGGTCCATAGAAGTAAAGAATACAATAGGCATCTTATTTTCTGTGGTCAGCGAGAATTTATAATCTCTCCTATTCCGAATAATGGACCACTTCCATTTCCAAGTATCACAAGTCCTTCTGTCACACTTTACCTTCAGGATAATATGGGACAGAACTCTCCTCTGTTGCTTTCATGCGTCCGTCAGAGTGGTGCGTTTTATGTGACACTTGGCACTCTAATTAATAAAGCTGCACTGCATCAGAAGGTGGAAGGATATAGACACATTTAAAAAGGACTTGTGCCTAATATAATGAACCCTATACTAGCTTGGAAGGAGGGGGGGGTTAGAGGAGCTCTGTTTTGGGTTTCCCCGGGTATCTCTTCGACTCTCTTTATCTTAGCCAAAGGGAGGTCTAGACAACTGGGGTTTTCTGAGTGATGCAGATTTGAAAAGAATGGCAGGAATCAATTTTAAATATTTAGTCCCTTGCCATATTTATTTGAATTAAAATACATCAGCAAGATCAAACAATAATTCATCAGAATTCATAGTCATTGCTAAGGGTTGGGCATAAGCTAAATTGGGTGAGTCATGTCCAAAAAATAGATATAATTTGTCAAATGGAGAGTGTTTTACTACAATGAGTGCCCCCAATAAATGTGCCCTTGCACCTCTAGAAAGGGGCGCTGTAAACAAGTTTCTAGTTACTCTTGGATCTATTGACTAAAATTTGAGAATAGCTTGAGGAGGCCAACTTTCAAAACCAAGTTTGACTTAGAAATAAACCCAAATTCAATCCTTCCCCATTGAAAGTAATTGGAGGCTAAATTATCAATGCTATTTTTGAGACTTAGTCAAATTCATTACCCCAGGTCAAACACGGGTGCCAAATGAAAAATATAGCTTCAATCATTTTACCTCTGATTACTTTCAAATCGTTTTTTTCCCCCTAAGTCAAACTTGGAGTGTGCTCATCTCTATATATGTATATTCCTATTACAATTACATCAAAACCTTCCATAAATGAATCGTGTAACCCACACTAACAATATCAGAAAGGTTTCCCCTCACAGCTGACAATTATTGTAACATCGAGGCAATCAGCAAGACCTAACCCTATTCTGTACAACATCTTCCTATCTTTTCTCAAAATGTCAGAATCTCCTAGGCAAATGTCTGGACTATATTAAATAAGTGAACTGTGCACTAAACTGTATGACGTTCAATATTTGCCTTTTAGCAAAATATAAAAGAGTTGGGGTTTCTCTTAATTGTGGTGCTCTCAAGTGGCAGGCATACCTGATAGCACTACACAAGTGAAACCTCAACTGTGCTATATTTATCACATTGTTAAAGTGGTATATGAATCAAATATGAGCTTATCTGTCTTTGTTTTTATAATTTAATTCAAATTTAGACTGTTACAGCAGTGGTTAAACATGTCCATTGTTAATGTTTTACCATTATCCAGTTCTGTAAAGGCAAATTTGCATACATTATGTTTTTGATTGTATTAATTGAATCTGGTATTTCTTTAATTCCACAATAAATCCGTTTAAGGACTTACTTAACTGTGCAATGAATAAGTGCTTTGGCTAATTAATCTGATACAGTAAGTTCGTTCAGTCTGTGTCCCTGTTGCTCAGTAAATGACAGGAGTTTATATATGACAAGTAATTCTGGGGCAGTTTTCTAACAGTGATGCATTCTCCTGGTTTCATTGGTTATAACACCCCGTTTAGTACGTGGACTTTATATATATTTTATATTTCATTGCTTTATTTCAGGTGACAAATTGTCGAGAACGCTCGCTTGTAATAGGGGCACAAAATATGATCCAATGCTTTTAGTAAATATGAAGTTCTGCTTCTCAGTGGCAGTAAGTCACCACTATATGGTTTGCACTCAGAGGGGTTAAATTGATAAAAGTGGTGCATGTAGAAGTAGTGCACCACTGAATAAATCTGTTTACGTAAGCATTTCTCAAACAATTGCATTGAAAACCCATCTTAAAAGTGTTCGATGCAATCATACCTTTTTGTTTTTTTTACAATTTTTTTTGTACTTTTTAAAAACTAAAAACTTTTATGATACTTTTTATTGAGCCTGCTTCTCCCCAATGTTGTCCTGTTCGGTGGACTTCTCGGTTAATGTTGAAATATGAGCAGAATATCAATGCCTTTGATGGCATAGTTACCGTCTTCTGATGGGCTTATTTTTACATCATATAGTTTTATTTCTCAGTATTTTTAATGCTTATACTAATTTGCCTATTTTATACAAATAATATAAATTCTAAGTTTTCAATGGAAACAAATAAACAGTATGAATAAAAAAAAAGGTATACATGGAAGAGGATGAAATTTACATTTCTCATTTTATTCTCAATAATTGTTGGTGCTAGAGAGAGTTCAGAACTGTTTTTTGGTTTTGACAAATGTCAAGTAAAATTAAGTTTATTTATCTTTTATGCTAATTGTATATATGGATTTAGTTTATGTACAAATGTGTTGAAATCCACTAATATCACATCACTGGGGAGCAATTTCTAGCATTGCCTGCATGCATAATTGAAGGTCATCCTTTACTTCATTGAGATTTTTGCCTTTTTTGTTTCACACTTTGATCTGAGTGATCCGCAAATCAAGAAGTGCTAATTTGCTCACTGTGTTAATAAAAGGGAGACAAAGCCAAGGTTAAACCAGCTACATTTTATGTCTTTTAAAATGTAATTTGCTATTTTTATCAAAGAGGACTTGCAATAGGCTATAAGTTGGGATGTGTTTCCACTTCAGCCTCTTTTTTCTTGTATGTCGTTTAAGGTTCATGATGAGAAGAAAATTAGATCAGTTTTTCCCATTTTTCGGCACTTATTACATTCCTTTATTTCACATATTCAAAACATTTGTTTTAGAGACACTGTTTTAACAGGTATGAAGAAGACAAAACAGTTTCTTGTACCAGCAGAGGGAGCATCCGTATCCTTATAATATTCAATAGCTGTTAAAATGGTCTATTATGCTGAAATGTATTGAAGATATTCCTCTGCATAAGTTTGGTAGCATTAAAGCTACAGGGATAGTTATTTTGTTTGCTGTCTATGGCAAAACTCTAGGTTCAAATCACTAAATCACAGTTGGTTAAATCTGGCCACATATGATTGTAAAGTGGAAACAAAATACATTGCTTTTCCTATAACATTTACAAACATCTTGGTGCTGACAACAATATAACATTTAATTAGTTTCTATGGAAGTGCTGAAATAATAACAAATCAGTGCAATGATTTTGTATTGGGGCTTCAGTTCAGTACTGTTGTGTTTTTATATATTAATACCTATCACAGTTTAATATGTACTCTGTAAATTAAAAAACATAATTTTTAGTCATGAACAGAAGGTACGACAACCTAGAGGATCCACCACCCCTTTGTAAAAATTCGGGGCATATCATGCCCCTGAGTGACAGGTGTGCTGCCAGTCTGGGGCACAATGTATCTCGTGTATCTCCTGGAGTTTGTGTGCTGCGAACAGCCAGCACGCAAACAACCGGAAATACATGCAATACATCCGAGGGGCCAGCGGCAGCTGCGAATTCGACAACAGAGTGACTCACTCTGTTGCCAATTCGACAAGCACTAAAAGTGAGTGACTCTGTTGCCGAATTCATAGCTGCCGTCTGTCTCCCGGATTTTATAATTATGATAAGCATCTGTAAGACAGGCCAAGTGATCTCCCTAATCTGCATTGTTTAGCTAAAAACTACATTTGTGTTTCTCTCAGCACATACTTCTGTTGGGGTTCCATTGGAATGCCTAATGAGTGCTTTGTGGCCTCCTCAACCAGTGTATGTGACTACAAGGGAACTCTGAGAGGTCTGTGATGACAAAATCATAGATGCCATGCATCCAAGTCTAGATTTTCATCAATGTATGACTCCCCCTACCATTGGCAGAGGAAAAGCAATAAACATTTGCCATGATGCTTGGGGAACTTTTGTAGGAAAATAATAGCAAGGCTTCAAATGATGGTTCACCTTGGCCATTCACAATGCTATCATCACCCTTTCTGTTCTTATTTCTCCCCATTATTTTTTCTTTCACAGCTTAATAAGGGCCATGACCATTTGGTGCCTTATAAATCATTTTCACTCAGCTACTGATACAAAATCCAAAAGGGGGGAATATTTATTTATTTGAACTCTTCGCCTTTCTGCAACAGAAAGTGTTAAAGGACAACTGTAGGCAACAAAAGAACTCATGTTTAATTGAAAGTTTTGCATGAAGTGTAGACATATTAAGATAGAAATACTTAAACGAAACAATAAAAATAAAGTACCTTACTGAGCCCTCTTTGGTATTGATAGAGATATGGAAGGGAAACTAGTGTTTAGAATCTTAGATTCAAATGACTTTGTATTGTAAAACTACTCAAAATATCATTCCCAGATTTGGATTTGTAAAGTATCAACTATCAAACTGCAGGTTTCCGAGGAAATTGTAACTTTGTTTTAATAGTTTTATCCACAATGTTTCTTTTGTTGTCTTGATAATAATATTGTGCACAGTGAAGTCCATTTTTCTGTTTTTCAAGTGTTTCTTTTTCTGTTGCTGTTATTATGAATTTGTGGGACATCATATATTCATGACAGTGGTGACATTAGAGTTTGTCAATTTACTACCAATAGGGAAAAAACGGAGTAGCTTCAGGCACTCAAGAATGATGGGGCACGCCACCAGGGATGTTGTGTAAAGTAGTGCTGCGTTAAAGTGTTTTCTGTAGTTTCTTTCTAGTGTACTCGTCTACTTGCAAACTGTCTGTCTTAAATCTTGCTTAAATAAGGCCAGTATATCTCACTTATTAGCAGAGAATTTTCACAGACTTTTTTGAATGGCAAATCAAAATACAAATAAACAAAAAAAAAAAAGATTATAAATGCTTTTTAATTGATTAAAAGAAATGTATGCAATGCACACTAAAATTAGTTTGTGGAAACAATTCTAAACATTTTTAAGGCTGTATTTGTTTCTTCCTGGGGACGAATGATTACTCTTTTGGCATACAAACAGTTAGAGATGCATAATGTAATTTTGAAACTGCAAAAATAAAACAATTATTATTATTTACAACTAAAAATCAACTGTATTACATATAGCCACAAAAATATATTACATATGAGGAACAGCACAAAACATTTTCCATATGGACCTCCTTTCCCTCACTCCCTCTTGATTGTAAGTTTGTTAGTGTATTTCTTACTAATTTTGTCTAGGTGTGTGTGTGTATATTTATGTGTTGGGTTTTTTAAACATTGTTAGATAGTCTTTATTGAAAATCTTATGCGGTACAAAGATTATACTTGACAATGTTAACATAAATATATAATAATGTTCATTTGTTTACATCAATATATATTAAATATATTAATTATAATGGTCTCAAGATGTACTTATAATAGTATTGCCTTCATTGCTGTTAAGGCATGTATTGCAAATATTTAAAACAATGTCCAATTTGTTTTCTGCTTTTGTGCGCAGACATTCAAATTGTAATGCTTATCAAGGCATCTGACCATTATAAATTCATACTCCTCCATGATGACGCAACATATATTTTAATGCTGAGTATAAGATAACTCATAATGTGCTTTCAGATCATTTTAAGTTTTAAATGGTAGGTTGAAGTGGCAATTTAAAGGATTCAAATTGACCTGTTTTCCAAATATATTTGTTGCAGTTCTTTCCAACTTCCTCCATTATATCTGAATAACTGGGCAGGACCACCATATGTGCATAAAATCTCCTTGACATTCACATCCCCAGAAACAATCTTGTAAGAGACCTGGGTAATTATGCTGTAAGACCTTTGGTACTCTATAGCAGGGGTCAAACTTTTTAAAAACAGGGGGCCAGTTCACTGTCCCTCAGACCGTTGGAGGGCCGGACTATAGTAAAAACAAAAACTATGAACAAATTCCTATGCGCACTGCATATATCTTATTTTGAAGTGAAGAAACAAAACGGGAACAAATACAATATTTAAAATGAAGTAAAGTTAAATCAACAAACTTACCAGTATTTCAATGGGAATAGTGTGCCAGTCAGATGCCCAGGGATATTATGCCAGTCAGAGTCCAGTAATATTATGCCAGTCAGAGCCCAGTCATATTATGCCAGTCAGAGCCCAGTAATATTATGCCAGTCAGATGCCCAGTAATATTGTGCCAGTCAGATGCCCAGGAATATTATGCCAGTCAGATTCCCAGGAATATTATGCCAGTCAGATTCCCAGGAATATTATGCCAGTCAGATGCCCAGGAATATTATGCCAGTCAGATGCCCAGGAATAGTGTGCCTGTCAGATGCCCAGGAATATTATGCCAGTCAGATGCCCAGGAATAGTGTGCCTGTCAGATGCCCAGGAATATTATGCCATTCAGATGCCCAGGAATAGTGTGCCAGTCAGATGCCCAGGAATATTATGCTATTCAGATGCCCAGGAATAGAGTGCCAGTAAGAGCCCAGGAATATTATGCCAGTCAGATGCCCAGGAATATTATGCCAGTCAGAGCCCAAGAAAATTATGCCAGTCAGATGCCCAGGAATAGTGTGCCATTCAGATGCCCAGGAATAGTGTGCCATTCAGATGCCCAGGAATAGTGTGCCATTCAGTTGCCCAGGAATATTATGCCATTCAGATGCCCAGGAATAGTGTGCCAGTCAGATGCCCAGGTATATTATGCCAGTCAGATGCCCAGGAATAGTGTGCCAGTCAGATGCCCAGGAATATTGTGCCAGTCAGATGCCCAGGAATAGTGTGCCAGTCAGATGCCCAGGAATAGTGTGCCAGTCAGATGCCCAGGAATAGTGTGCCTGTCAGATGCCCAGGAATATTATGCCATTCAGATGCCCAGGAATATTATGCCATTCAGATGCCCAGGAATACAGTGCCAGTAAGAGCCCAGGAATATTATGCCAGTCAGATGCCCAGGAATAGTGTGCCAGTCAGATGCCCAGGAATAGTGTGCCAGTCAGATGCCCAGGAATATTATGCCATTCAGATGCCCAGGAATAGAGTGCCAGTAAGAGCCCAGGAATATTATGCCAGTCAGATTCCCAGGAATATTATGCCAGTCAGAGCCCAAGAAAATTATGCCATTCAGATGCCCAGGAATATTATGCCATTCAGATGCCCAGGAATAGTACAGTGCTCGTTATACCTCCCTCCTCCCCCCCCCTTCCCCATCACTTACCTCCAGCTGCTGTGTCCCCGGCCGGACGTCTCGCGCAGTGTTCCCTCCTCCCTGCACGGAGGAGGGAAACAGTTACCTGGTCCGGTAACCTGCAGCCGCATTTTTTCGTTCTGCGGCTGCAAGAAAAAAAAAAAAAAAAAAAAGGTAAACAGCGGGGAGCGGGGGGTGCCGGCAGCACCCCCCGCGGGCCGGATAAATGTGCTCGGCGGGCCGCATGTGGCCCGCGGGCCGTAGTTTGAGGACCCATGCTCTATAGGTACAATGTAACATCCAGTATGATTATTCTGTGAAACTAGTATTAAAGTGTCAACGTTGGTAAATATACCGTTCCATTCATCCTCTTTAATTTGTGTTGTCAGCATCTCTTCCCATCTTGCTATATGTACTTTTCTGCTGTGCCAGATAAATTTAAATATTTTTTTTTTTGTAATTGTACTATTTTTGTTCTTTAATTGGTATAGAAAGTGCGGAAGTAGTATAATATTTTTGGCAACAATGTCATTCTGAGTTTATTCTCCCTATCCATGTAATAGAGTATTTTGACCATACTTTAAGATTTGTATTTAGTTCTTTTATTAGAGAAGGGTAGTTGGCCTTAAATACACAGATCAGCCAAAACATTATGATCGCTGACAGGTGGCAAGCCGGCGGAGGGAATGTGATGCTTTGGGCAATGTTCTACTCAGAAACCTTTAGATGTTACTCTGATACGTACCACCCACCTAAGTATTGTTGCAGACCATGTACACCCTTTTGTGGAAATGGTACTCCCTGATGGCATTAGCCTCTTTCAGCAGAACAATGCACACAACGAGTTGAAGGGCCTTTGCCTCCAGATTCCACAGATTTCAATCCAATTGACCATCTGTGGGATGTACTGAACAAACAAGTCCCATCCATGGAGGCCCCAACTCGCAACTTACAGGACTTAATGGATCTGCTGCTAATGTCTTGGTGCCAGATACCACAGCACACCTTCAGAGGTCCAATGGAGCCCATGCCTCTATGGGTATGTGTGTGTATTTATGTACCCCATATCCCTTATGTTAACCCTAATTTAATTTTAACCCTAACAGCTATTCTAAACCTAATCCTAGTTTTAAGCTAATTAAGTCTTTTTTTATTTTTTATAATTGCAATGTTGCTGACTGCCTCTAGGGGCAGTCAATCAACATATTCAGAGGGACGGAAGTTAATTTTTTTTCACATCCGAAGCTCTGACCACAAGAGGGCACAGCCATATTGCAGGAGCATGCTGCTCTGTCAATATGGCGCCCATGATTGCTCTGTGGGTTCCCTAGAGACCAAATTTCAGTGCTGGCTATTGCCTTGACATTGAGGCAATAGACCAGCACCGTCAGATCGGTTTTCGCAATTGTTTCACCGCAGGAAATGTAAGGAATATTACGCCAGTCAGAGCCCAAGAAAATTATGCCATTCAGATGCCCAGGAATATTATGCCATTCAGATGCCCAGGAATAGTACAGTGCTCGTTATACCTCCCTCCTCCCCCCCCCTTCCCCATCACTTACCTCCAGCTGCTGTGTCCCCGGCCGGACGTCTCGCGCAGTGTTCCCTCCTCCCTGCACGGAGGAGGGAAACAGTTACCTGGTCCGGTAACCTGCAGCCGCATTTTTTCGTTCTGCGGCTGCAAGAAAAAAAAAAAAAAGGTAAACAGCGGGGAGCGGGGGGTGCCGGCAGCACCCCCCGCGGGCCGGATAAATGTGCTCGGCGGGCCGCATGTGGCCCGCGGGCCGTAGTTTGAGGACCCATGCTCTATAGGTACAATGTAACATCCAGTATGATTATTCTGTGAAACTAGTATTAAAGTGTCAACGTTGGTAAATATACCGTTCCATTCATCCTCTTTAATTTGTGTTGTCAGCATCTCTTCCCATCTTGCTATATGTACTTTTCTGCTGTGCCAGATAAATTTAAATATTTTTTTTTTTGTAATTGTACTATTTTTGTTCTTTAATTGGTATAGAAAGTGCGGAAGTAGTATAATATTTTTGGCAACAATGTCATTCTGAGTTTATTCTCCCTATCCATGTAATAGAGTATTTTGACCATACTTTAAGATTTGTATTTAGTTCTTTTATTAGAGAAGGGTAGTTGGCCTTAAATACACAGATCAGCCAAAACATTATGATCGCTGACAGGTGGCAAGCCGGCGGAGGGAATGTGATGCTTTGGGCAATGTTCTACTCAGAAACCTTTAGATGTTACTCTGATACGTACCACCCACCTAAGTATTGTTGCAGACCATGTACACCCTTTTGTGGAAATGGTACTCCCTGATGGCATTAGCCTCTTTCAGCAGAACAATGCACACAACGAGTTGAAGGGCCTTTGCCTCCAGATTCCACAGATTTCAATCCAATTGACCATCTGTGGGATGTACTGAACAAACAAGTCCCATCCATGGAGGCCCCAACTCGCAACTTACAGGACTTAATGGATCTGCTGCTAATGTCTTGGTGCCAGATACCACAGCACACCTTCAGAGGTCCAATGGAGCCCATGCCTCTATGGGTATGTGTGTGTATTTATGTACCCCATATCCCTTATGTTAACCCTAATTTAATTTTAACCCTAACAGCTATTCTAAACCTAATCCTAGTTTTAAGCTAATTAAGTCTTTTTTTATTTTTTATAATTGCAATGTTGCTGACTGCCTCTAGGGGCAGTCAATCAACATATTCAGAGGGACGGAAGTTAATTTTTTTTCACATCCGAAGCTCTGACCACAAGAGGGCACAGCCATATTGCAGGAGCATGCTGCTCTGTCAATATGGCGCCCATGATTGCTCTGTGGGTTCCCTAGAGACCAAATTTCAGTGCTGGCTATTGCCTTGACATTGAGGCAATAGACCAGCACCGTCAGATCGGTTTTCGCAATTGTTTCACCGCAGGAAATGTAAGGCACATCCATTGCCAGAACAGAGTTCCCGACTGGACATGCCTGACACGTCCCTTGTTGCAAAAGGGTTAATGACTACCTTTATTAAAATCACAATAGACTGTTCCTCTGTCTAAAAAAAAAAAAATAATAGATCTTTATTCCCACCGATACTGTGCTAACCATAGTATTTATATAATTTAAAAATGCAGTGAGTAAAGGAAGTTGCTTTCCCTCCAAATCCACGTTTTCTAGTTTCCTAACATTTATTTTATGTTACTGGTGTAATTACTTCAAAAAAAAACAAAAACACTTTCCTGGACGTTGTTATAATCTCATATCACAAAGGATTACTTTTTTATTTTCTAATTTATTGTCTATCATTAAGAAAAAGCACAGTCACTCTGTATATTAACATAACATCTGTCTTGTATGTCTGTTTGTTACATTTAATTATTTTCAGTGCCAGGAAGTAAGCAATTCATTGCTTTACAATGAGGCAAGAAAAGCTGTTAACATTCTCTGGCTGCTCCTTGCTACTTTAGGGAAGACACAATGGCTCTCTGTGCTCAGGCTGAACTATGATTTTGTTTCCTTCCCCCTTCCAAATCTCTCTTTAGGCAATGAAAGTACACCATGCATTGTACACTAATAGGCTTCCCTGTGGAAGAACTGGACCTCATCTCCATTGCTCAGTGTACAGTGTCATGAATTAAATTTGTGTTCATATTCTACGTATATTTTGATGTAAAAAAAAAAAAAATGTAATAACAAACTTCACATAAAAATGTCATCTTAGAAGTTTGCAGTGATACCCAGAGTGTCATTAACCCAAGTGTTCTTACTGAAGCTGCTTTGCTAGAGTTTGCAAAGGCTTTTGATATGGCTGACCTGTTAAATAAACTTAAATACTGCTATATACTGTGATTTAGTTACTGTTCTTTATATGTATCTGTTGCTGATGCTGCCTCCCATCTATGGCCTAGCAAGTGTGGAGTGCCTCAAGGATCCATCCTTGGGCCCCATACACATGCTTCAAAATTTTGATTTTTCTTCTCTTCGCTTTCTTTGCATTTTGTTAATTGATTAAAAAAAAAAAACTATTGACATAATATTTTTTGAAAGCATTCATACTTTACAGCATAGTTTCATACCTGCCCTATACTTTTTCATAGTGCTGTATATATTGTTTTTTTAATGTTGAAATGTGTATAATATCATTCTGGTCTGGGTCCCCAGGACATACTTGTAATAATGCTATTTCCCATCTTCTTAAAATAGCAAACACAAGGTAAATTAATCAATTGTTGAGTTTGGTGAATTGAATATACCGGTATGTTTTAAATATCAAGTTATTTAATAAGTATGTACATGCTAGCTATTCAACTGTAATAAAAAATACATGCAAAGACCCTTCCATTTAGGGGATTTATAAGCCTAAATAACCGCCAGGTTTTCTACTATAAATATATTTTTAGCACCAGCATAGTGCACTGGACAAACACAGCGACAAGCACTTGAATACATAATACCAACATAATTGAAGTTGTGTGATATACTCTGCTTTAAAGAATTGGAAGTGTGAATGTTATTCTACTTCAGCCAGTACCTTTTGTGAACTTTTGCTTGACTTATTCTTGGTGACTAACCTGTGATTAATCTCCTTGTGGAAGCGTATTCTGCATGCCCTGTGTTGTGAATAGCACATCAGAACAGTTAACTAAAAGTTGTTGGATCTTGAGTTCTATCACATTTGTAATGTATTCCTTAAGGAATAGGGAAAACACAAGCAAGATAAGGCAGAAACCAAACTAAGGGTAAACAATACAAGGCATAGGGTTAAGGGACACAAGAGACACATACAAAGGAACAAACATTAATACAGGAACTAACCTAACACTAAAGATGGTAAAGGTGGGGGTTTGGTTCACCAATTGGCCAATTAGATGTTATGTTGCCAACCACGTCAAGGTACCCCACAATAGTCAAGTCCCTAACTAAGACATAATATTAGCAAAGCAAAAACAAAAATCTAAACGACATACATGGAATAGACACAGAGGAAATACCTGAAGACTGCACTACTAAGGACTGAACAGAAACGGGTGTGGTTTAAATAGAACTAAACTAACAAGGCAGAGGGAATGAGAGAAAACATGGAATGAAACATAAGGACAGGCAGCAATAAAAACATAACAGGACTACAGGGCAAGGCAGGAATAAGCATAAATAAACAAGAAAGCAAAGCAAGAAGGATACAGAAATGCCTGGATACACCCTGGACAAGGGTGCATGGTTACAAGCATGCTGAGCACCATGGGGAATGTAGTCTACCATAATTAACTGCTCCATAAATTGTTGATACTAATTGTTACAGAAAAGAACTTGGTTTCCCTACTATCATTCATAATGTTATTAATCAGTGTTAGACTCAATCTATCACTGCATTAATTCTGTTGGAAATGCTGTTTGGAAGCTTGGTCTTACCTATGCATAATACGAACTACTAATTTCATGGGAAAAAATGCTAATAAATTATTACAATACAAATATATAGCATGAAATGAAAATAGTAATTGGCTTGCCCCAAGTCCACTGAGGGGGTCTATAAAATCCAGAACTCCATTCTAGAGCTTATATACCACTAGCTTTACTACCCGGCTTCACACAGAACCAAGGATTGCTCCTTTGTTCTGTGTATTTTGGTATGCTTTCGTTTCAAAAGCATTCAGTGTGTATTCTCGTTGCTCCGCTTTGTAAACAACATGCAGTCTGCACTCTCAGACTGGAACAAAATGAATTCTCCATTTAGTAATGAAAGGAAATTATAACATCAGCTACAGTTCTCTACACACACCCCTGTAGATTATCCATGTGTGGCAGCCATTATGACATGTGCATCATTTGCTGTGAGTGTAGATTCCTAGCTATCCTTGACACAGGTAATACATGTGTTACATAAGCTACAGGTGTGAGTTCAGTGTGCAATAACATGCTGCCTACGGTGTGTAGGTACAGACTGATTAGTCTATTAAATGCAGTGGAAGTAAGATTTAGATAGTTGGGTACCACAATATGTGCACTATGAGAGCAATGTGGGGAGCTGGCAATTGTCTTTTAAGATTTGAAATAAAAATATATGGAACCATAGAAAGGGAAAAAAAGCAGAAACTTACTACCTGTGGTGCATCTATACCAATCATACATGTATTTATGCTTTCAATTTATAAAGACACGGAGGCTCATATTATGCTTATCTCTTTCTTTATTTTCCCTCAGCAGCAAAGAATGCATAAACATTTTTTAACCAATGAAAACACATTCCATAACTTGGTACCCTCCCCTCCCCTATAAAGTCCATAATCATAACAACCACTTCCTCTTTCTTTGCTGCTCCCTCAGATAAGTACATGTTGTTTGCTCTCCCTATATTGAGTTTAACTTAACATGTTTCCTTATTTGTATTGATTGCTTAATATTAATTATTTTGTATTGATTATTATTCATATTTTTATTCATATTTAATATGTGTTATTACTGGTTTGTTATGATTTAAAGTGATCTTTACTTTAGCATAATTTACTGGTGTATTTTATTGTTCTTACCCCTGGGGTCGGTTGTGTCCCCTCCTCTCCCCATTTATTTTCGCATAGCCAAATATTTATTATTCTTTCTGTGGTAATATATCCTTCCCCTACCCGTTCTTTCGATCTGCCCGCCGCTTCCCGCTATTTACATGCTTTATGTCCTTTGCGGCGGCCATCTTAGTGTAGCCCTACCCTGTATGAGCCGTCGCGCATGCGCAGTACGCATGCGGCGGCCATTTTATTGTAGTTCAGCATTAACTTCCGTTGTGCGCACACTCTGCTCCTCACAGTGGCCATTTCTTCGGTGCCCACACACGAGCACAGCTCCTACACGCGCCCGATGGCGGCCATCTTGGTGTAGCCCGCCGGATTTCCTCCACGGACGCCATTTTAGGTAGTTTCTCTTCAATATCATTCTGTGATTGCTGCAACTCCTATCACCGTTTTCTGTGAGATCTCCTGCCGTTTTTCTCTACACAGTATTACAGGTTTTTCTGCTCCTATTTGTTTTCTGCTCTATTCCCTGTACTGTTCAGTGAGCACTGCTAGATTATATATACTTTTCATTATGGAAAAACAATTATCTGGAGGGTCCCATTCCCCTAGAATTACTATGACTCAGCATGATGCTGATGTGCTGGGAGAAGAAAATCTCTCCTCAGAGATAATTAACTCTGAAGAATTCCATGCCTTATTGGACTCCACGATGTCCAGATCAGTCACTCAAGCCATACAATCGGCTATGGGGCTTATGTCTGCTAACATAGCACAGTCTATATCTTCAGCCCTTATGAATACTAATGCCCCTGTGACCCAAAACGTGTCCCAACCCACGGGTAAGAGGACACTGACTACTGGCCCAGGCCGTAAGGCTTCTTGTAAGACACACCATACTCAGCCTATAACCTCCAAAAAACTTAAGATGGGCATGGCTACGCCTGCCACAGAGGCCGTGGTCACACCACGAAAAAGAGCCCAATACCGGGCTAAATCGGTACGTAATTGGAAAGCGGCAAAAGCCGCGCTAGATTACTCCAGCTCGGAGTCATTTGCAGAGGAGGTCTCTGATGAGTCTGATGAACCAGACAATGATATCCCTTCTGAGGAAGATATCCCAGATAGCAGCGCTGAGGTAGGCTTGGTCACATTGCCTGTCCCTACAGACACCGCAACTCTTTTAGATCCGCAGGGCGAACCACTGTTCGACCCTGATAACCTGCAGCACCCCCGCTCTGCGGAATGGTTTCCTGCAGATCACATTGCGAAATATATCGCTGCAAGGGTCCGTAAACCACTGGACATAATCACTCGTAATAAACTGCGAGCTGAATGCCCTAGACCCACTGTACCTGATTTGGCTTGTGATACGCCTGAGGTAGACCCAAAAATTGCCCAGTTCCTGGGAAAATCTGGCTGGAAAGCCAAAAAGGGTCTCGATTCTTCTCTCAGGGTCTGTCAGGACAAAGTTTTAGATATTATGGGCCCGTGTGCAAAAATCTTTGAACTGGTCGAGACCGGCCTGTCTAATGATACCCCGGTGGACCTCCCTACCATTAAAGGTTGGATCCAACGTGTAATTTGCCTGATTGGTACTGCCAACACGGCTATAGCCACAGAAAGACGAAAAGCAATACTGCTTAAAATAGAGCCTAAGCTTGTCAATATGGCAGTCACAGAACCTGGTCCACAGGCCAAAGGTCTACTTTTTGGCGACAATTTTGTAAAAGAACTGGGCTCATTTGTACATACATTCACAGCATTGGATAAGGCCCAATCCAACATGAAAAGGGTCTTCCAAAATAAGGTTTTTGGCGGGGCCGGCAGATTCAGGGGCCGTCTGCCCGGCCGTGGATCCAGAGGTCCATTTCGCGGATCCAGAGGCCCTACATCAACCAGATCTTCCTTTGTGGAACACAGACCTGCATCTACTGCGTTCTTCCCGCAGAGAAGCAGACCCTGGCAGAACCGTGGCGCCAGAGGCTCTTATCAATCAAGACGCCCTTATGGTAAGCCACTCACTAACACAATTTTCTTCCCATGTAAAAGTAGGTGGCAGATTATGCCTATTTCAACACCAATGGTCCGCCATTACCTCGGACCCTTGGGTGCTACAGACAGTGTCAGGGTATCTCATCGACTTTGTGACCCTTCCGGTTCAGTCGATTCCACCCCATTCGATCCCTTTTTCGCCACAAGATCACGTATTGGTCTCACAAGAGGTTTCAAACCTCCTCTCAAAAGGTGCCATCACTGCGGTACCTCCAGATTCCGAAGGGTTCCTCAGCAACCTGTTTCTGGTCCCCAAAAAGGGAGGTGGTACTCGCCCAGTTATCAATCTGCGTCCACTAAATGCCTTCGTCGCTTACCAACACTTCAAAATGGAAGGCATTCATTGTTTACGAGACCTACTCCTCCTAGGAGATTGGATGGTGAAGCTGGACCTTCAGGACGCTTACCTGACGGTACCTATAGCTGTTGCCCATCAACGCTACCTCAGGTTTCGGTGGAATCACCAAATATGGCAATTCACCTGTCTCCCATTCGGACTCTCATCAGCCCCATGGTGTTTCACGAAGTTGTTGAAACCCGTGATGAGTTTTCTACGCAGGAAAGGCGTACGACTGATTATTTATTTGGACGACTTATTGCTTATGTCGCAAGACAAGTCGACACTTCAACTGCACCTATCTTGGACGGTGGACATCCTTCAAGCACTAGGATTCCTGATCAACTGGGAAAAGTCATGTCTGTCCCCATCTCAGTTGATGGAATTCCTGGGATTCGACATCAATTCAATCCACGGGTCTTTACACCTACCAAAGTCCAAAGTGAAATCCATTTGAAAAGAGATCAAGAAAGTTTTATGTCTACCTCAGATCACTATTCGACAGTTGGCTCAAGTCATAGGCTTATTGGCGGCCTCCATCCAGGCAATATTCCCAGGCCCTCTTCACTACAGGGCCCTTCAACAACTGAAGATACGGTCCCTACGGACTGGTCTGACATACGATCATTCGATTCCTATCGATTACAACGCAAGGGAAGAACTGTCATGGTGGTTGACTCACATAGATGCCTGGAACGGCAGGGCCATTTTCGGTATGGTACCAGATCTTATCGTGGAGTCAGATGCCAGCTTACTCGGCTGGGGCGCGCAATGCGGTCCTATCTCCACAGGTGGTCATTGGTCTCGAGACGAGAAAGCCCTTCACATCAATTGTTTGGAACTCCTCGCAGGAGAATTTGCGATTCGAAGTTTCGCCGCAAACTCCCGCAATTGTTCCATCCTGCTACGACTGGACAACACCTCAGCGGTTCGGTACATAAACCACCTGGGTGGCACGAAATCTCTGAGTCTATCCCATCAGGCGACAGAGTTTTGGAAATTCTGCCTGGCACACAACATCTCGGTGAAGGCAGAACATATCCCGGGATTGTCCAATACGGATGCGGATTGGAACTCACGTCACCTCGCAGATTCCAGCGATTGGAGATTACATCCACGCATTTTTCACCAACTAGAAAACCTGTGGGGTCCTTTGGACATCAATCTTTTTGCATCTCGCCTCAATACCCAGCTGCCGAAGTTTTACAGCTGGAGACCAGACCCAGAAGCGTTGGCGTCGGATGCCTTTCTCCAGACATGGCAGTCATCCAGACACTACGCTTTCCCTCCATTTTGTCTGATTTCTCGCACGTTAATTCACCTGCGTCGCAGCGACGCATCTCTGGTCCTGGTGACTCCCTGGTGGGACTCCCAACCGTCGTTCCCCACTCTGCTGGAACTATCCTTAGACATGCCGCGACTTCTCCCATCCTGGTGGAACCTCATCACCAACTTGCAAGGCTCTCCTCACCCATTATTGGCCACAGGTCAGCTTCGGTTTCTAGCCTGGTTGGTATCCGGGGTCCCTGGTTCATCCCTGGAGTTCCATGCTCGACTTTGGCATTACTGGAAGGAGCCTGGGCACCAGGTACCAGACAATCATACAGACGTGCCTGGGACATGTGGGCTAGTTGGTGCATGGAACACCACGCCGATCCCGTTTCGGCACCTGTAAGTCATATACTTCGTTTCCTCACTCTGCTATACGAGAATGGACGGGCATACAGAACCATTAATGTTTATCGTTCAGCTATATCGGCTGGACATTCAGGCTTTGGTGGTTTTTCTGCAGGAAAACAATTGTTAGTATGTCGTCTCCTCAAAGGAATACGTTTAGCCAGACCCCCTGTACCCCGTTACTCTTCACTGTGGGATGTGAATGTGATCTTATTACTTTTTGAACATTGGCCTGACAACTCTGATTTAACTTTTCAACAACTATCATCCAAATTGGTCATGCTGTTTTGTTTGATTTCATGCAAACGGGTGTCGGATGTTAGAGCATTGGATGTTTCCTCCCGCTCCTTTACACCTGAAGGGGTCTTGTTCAATATTTCGCGTCGTTCCAAGACTTTAATTACTTCCGTTTTTTATCCCTCATTCCCACATCATCCTAAATTATGTCCGGTTCTTTGCCTTAAAGAGTATGAGCTAAGAACCTCAGTTTTACGTGATCCGGAACGTCCGGAACTATTTTTGGCATTACGGAAACCTCATCGGCCAGTTGCTACTACCTCTTTGGCCAGATGGGTCAAGTGGGTTCTCCATTCTGCTGGTGTTGATACTTCGATTTTTGGCCCACATTCCACAAGAGGTGCTATGGCCTCCAAGGCTTTTGCTTTAGGATGTCGGTTAGAGGATCTATTGAAAGCGGCTGATTGGTCCCGTGAATCTACATTTCGGGAGTTTTATTTCAGAGCCCCATCTCATTTTTCTGATTCTGTGATCGCTCAGCTTTAAACTAGCATAATATGAGCCTCCGTGTCTTTATAAATTCCTAGATTTTACTAATAAATTATGACGTAAAGTCATGATTTATAAAGACACGGAGGCGAGTATTATTCCCTCCCAATTTAAGGTTGTGATTTACTATTAAATTGTTTTCCCCCCCTTGTTTAAGGACTGATTTTTCTACATAGGTATATTACATTATATTGAATTGTTATGCCTATTTGATATTCTGATTATGTCTTTTAATAACATTGATACATATCTTTTAATTATCTTGATTCCAACTTCGGTTGGCTTTGCTACTCTATGATATGATTTTACCGCATATCTTTTTTCCCCTTTTTCCTTTAGCCTGATGATTCGGTACTATGGCCCGGATGCTGGATTATCATCTCCCTTTCGGATGTAGCTACACTGTGGTTGCCCCAGGATGAACATTTCGTTGGATGATCTTGGACTTAGTTTTTTGTTTTCGGATGTTTATTGTTGAGAGTATTGGTTTTTTCTCACAAAGAAAGAGGAAGTGGTTGTTATGATTATGGACTTTATAGGGGAGGGGAGGGTTCCAAGTTATGGAATGTGTTTTCATTGGTTAAAAAATGTTTATGCATTCTTTGCTGCTGAGGGAAAATAAAGAAAGAGATAAGCATAATACTCGCCTCCGTGTCTTTATAAATCATGACTTTACGTCATAATTTATTAGTAAAATCTAGGAATTATGCCATTTAAATATTAAAGGACTTTTAAAGGCATATGTCTGCTTTGAAGAGGGCACGTAATATCATTCAACATATCAGAAATTCATAACCAATCTAGAATATTTAGTCTTTTGTTTTCTCCATCTTTCAGATACAGAACATAGTTTGGCAGAAAAGCTTTGTCTTTCCAAACCTAGAATTATACCAGGCACCAAAATCCTGCAACAGTCCAGTTTTGCAGCAGCAGAGGCAGGCCTACAGTCACTTTTGGCCTTATAGATTGAATTTGGGGAATACTAAACAGGGGTATTTAATATTTCTTTTACAAAACACTGATGGTCTTCTTATACCAAGTGAAAGCTAAAGAAAACAGCTACATGATGACACAGAGGGAAGTAGCTGATGGATTTAAGTTCAGGAGGAATATTGGTTGTCCTTGATTTATATTGACTCAACTCCCCACTTCCATCACACTACATCAGTTTATACCTTGTTTTGAGTTACATCATGCATACTTTAATTTATGTCTTTCTCCCAGTGTGATTTGTAATCAATGTCCCATCTCCTGTCCGTTATTATGAAAGTGCTCTGTAGCATAAATGCTTTTATGATCTTTAACTGTTTAATAATATACAGCTGTACACTTTAGAAAACCTTAATGTATAATGTTGTAATGTTGTTATGTTAATATAGTGGATTATATACTCTATTGATGGTCATTACCTTTGGTCTGGGAAAAAAATTAAATTGTTTTTATCTAAACAGTATACACGATTTCAACGTTGTTCATCATTTCCTGAATTTATATCCAATGTGGATATGTAAAAAAAAAAACTGATTTCAAGAAGAATTTAAGCAAATGTGATAATTATATTATTTCATTTTTATTTAGAATCAAGGATTCCAAGAGCTCTAATGGGCTACTACCGAGAATTCATCTTGCCTTGTGATACCCAAGGTAATACTTAGACTAAATCACAACACACTATAGTAGTCTGTACATTTCAGTAATTTTTAAGTGAATTTGTTGACATCACTGAAAAGAGTGATTCTTTTCGATGCAACAGGGTTAGTTCCTTAGAGGATGTATAATGCAATATACTTCAGGTGTTGCTGACGTAAGATCCACGAACTCCACTGGGATTCTGCCAGCTTAATACCGTAATATATGCAATCTCTTCAGTCAGGTTTTTTTCTGTAAACACAAGAACCTAGGATTTCCTTAGCTGGTCTAAGAAATACTTGAAAGACGAGACAGGGGGATATGATAGAAAGCTTTAAATACATAAAAGGAAGCAACACGGTAAAGCTAGAGAGTATATTTAACCCCTTAGTGACAAGACCTTTTGACCTTGTCTTTCCCTTGGTGACAAAGGCTGTTTTGAAATTTCTGGGGTGTCTGTGTTTAGCTGTAATTTTCTTCTTTCTCACATACTGTACCCACACAAATTATATGTTGTTTTTACCGTCATAAGAAGGGCTTTCATTAGATATCATTATGTTCATCATATCATATAATTTACTGCAAAACTAATAAAATATGATAAAAAAAATATTCTAACTTTGACCTAAAAAATTATTTACACAAATTCAATCATATAAAAAGACCCCATCTAAATAGTTTCTAAATTTTGTACCGAGTTCAGAAATACACTTGTTTCCATGTTTTTCTGGAGTTTTTTGCAAGTTATAGGGCAAAAAACAAAAATTGTGTTTAGCAATAGAGCAGCATCGTCAGAGCGTTTTTTTCGCGTTCGTTGATCATTAGAGGGGCAAAGGTTTAAAAGTAGTTTCGGGAAGAATTACTTTACTGAGAGGGTAGTGGAGATATGCAATAGTCTTCCAGTGGAAGTACTAGAGGTTAACACAGTGACGGACTTTAAGCATCAATGGGATATGCATAAGGCTTTGCTACACAAAAGATGAGGCCAGGGACTAATTTAAAGTATTTAGAAAATGATGCAGACTAGATGGGTTGAATGGTCCTTATCTGCTGACACATTCTATTATTCTGTCCCCATCGATTCTAAACAGGGTTCCCTGATTTACGTGGCTTGTCACTGAGAGGCGAGCAAAAATGTTTCATCTCGGTTTTTATGGGGCAGAAACACAATTGACCTTGTCTCTCCCATTCTTCCTAATCATCTGTATGTCCTAACAATTTTTATCCAGTTCATTAGTAGCTAGAAACTTTATTGACAAAAGTTTCTGAAAACTGGAAGTGACAGCTATTTTGGAATGTCCAATTATTATTATTGCATGTAAGATTACAAAAAAAAACATTGGCACTTTACTGCTTCGAGCTGGTTGTAAAGGAGATACAAGAGTATAACCCAATGCTAAAAGCAAAGCAAAGAAATGCATAATGAGAGGAATCAGGAAAGAAAGGAGGATAAACAATGTTTGTAAAGAGAATGCAAGTGATCACAAAAGCACTATTTTAAGTAATACTACAGCATTCTACAGAGGTGACTAAAATGATGAAAACGGCAAAAAGGACTGTTACTTAGAAGTAACTAACTCATAATTACAAACGTGTCACTTCATGTTTATGTGACTGTGTGTACAAATGTGAAATTTCTAAGACAACTAATATCTTTTCAAAGAATAATTGGTTGCTACCTGCAGGTGCCTTAGTAACAACAACCAAAAATTATACATTTATAGGAGAATAGTCTAAAATTATGACCTCAAATGGCAAACCATTACAAACTGTGTTAGCAAGGAGTGGTCACATGTTGAAAATTACATGCATGTATTGAATGTAGAGTGTGGCAACAAATTTTATTAGTTCCCTGAAATTATTACTGGATGTTTGTTATTCCAAACTGGCTTTGTAAGCTAAGGATTGAGAAATACGTACAACAAAATAAATAAATGGTGTACATGTATGCGAGTTATTCCAAGAATTTGAGAATGTTGAATTCTGGAAAAAAAATAAATAACATATCCATCGTGCACAAAAAAGTTACCGTTTGAACAAAATAAAAATATTTGCGTTGGTTGTGAAATTGTAATATGTATGGTTTATTAATGTGTCCTGGATTGACAACATATGCAAAAATAAAGTGTACACTGTGTGTTTAATAAGATAATATATTTTAGTGCACTCATTCTTGCTAAATAAAATTGAATTTCTCAGCTATAAGAAATTGTAGCCCGAGCACAATTGTCATGTCTTAAAGTCTGACATGGAAGATGGAATACTCTATTCCCAATTTATCTGCATTGCAGTGCATCTGTCTCTGTAATAACCAGGCCCCTGCACATTAAAAGGTATATGCAGTTGAACAGCTATTAGATTGTTCTGGTGATGGATGGATTTATCAATCATTTTTACACTCTTGTGTTAATATTTATCTTTTGGAAATTATATCTTTAGTCTGTATTGAATAAACCAATTATAAATATTTCCTTTCAATGATTTCATTTTAACTATAAGTTGAAAAGCATAGTAAACTTCAAATAATGCACCTATGATCAAAAAAACAAATATATGTAAATAGTGTAGGCAACAATAATATACGATTATTGTGATAGTGATAATAAACCACACAACGCGATTTAAGTACTATACAAACAAAACAAGTTAATAGTGTAGTAAAAAAACAACAACTTTCCCCAGGTTTAATGTGCGACTAGAGACAATTAACCAGATATGTGAGATTTTATTCTTTTTATCTGTATTTTCACATTTTTGACTACACCATTAACTCTTGTTGTTTGTAAAATATTTAATCACATTATGTTGCTAGATACATTTGACTGAATAAGTACTCCTGTGTGATCCTGTGTGGAATAAATACGTTTCTTTTGTTCATCAGTGGATTTTCAGTGCCGTTATTTCTTTCATGTGTTTGGAGGACTTGTGAGTCTTGGTGGTGACACAGATCATGGCAAGTCTGGCCTCCCAGTGGCTCATTGCTCTATTGTAGAGTCTATAGTAGCACTCCTTGAGAGTGTGACATTTTAGCCACTTAAATATTTACTTTATATTCTGTTGATTAGTTTGTGCATACTGCACAAGATCATGCATTTTATAGGCTGGCCCTATAGACGATGCGGTTTATGTGAGATTTTATTATTTTTATATGTGTGCACATTTTCAGATTTTTAATGTTTTTTTGACTACACCAGTAATTCACAATCTTTGTATAGTACTTAATGACATTGTGTGGTTTATTATCACTATCACGATAATTTTATATTGTTGCTTACTTTGAGTTCACTTTATACATTTGTTTATTGATCATATGTGTATTATGTATACTTTTTGAATCATTGCATTAATATGTTGTGAACTACACATATAGTTTTTGCATGTTTTGTTACGTCATCACCCTATATATTTTTTAAGTGTACTTTGATACACCTTAGAGCGGGGTCCTCAAACTTTTTAAACAGTGGGCCAGTTCACTGTCCCTCAGACCGTTGAAGGGCCGGACTATAGTAAAAATAAAAACTATGAACAAATTCCTATGCACACTGCATATATCTTATTTTGAACAAAACGGGAACAAATACAATATTTAAAATGAAGTAAAGTTAAATCAACAAACTTACCAGTATTTCAATGGGAATAGTGTGCCAGTCAGAGCCCAGTAATATTATGCCAGTCAGATGCCTAGGAATATTATGCCAGTCAGAGCCCAGTAATATTATGCCAGTCAGATGCCCAGGAATATTATGCCAGTCAGATTCCCAGGAATATGATGCCAGTCAGAGCCCAGGAATATGATGCCAGTCAGATGCCCAGTAATATTATGCCAGTCAGATGCCCAGGAATATTATGCCAGTCAGAGCCCAGGAATATTTTGCCATTCAGATGCCCAGTAATATTATGCCAGTCAGATGCCCAGGAATAGTGTGCCATTCAGATGCCCAGTAATATTTTGCCATTCAGATGCCCAGTAATATTGTCCCAGTCAGATGCCCAGGAATATTATGGCAGTCAGATGCCCAGGACTTTTGTGCCAGTCAGAGCCCAGTAATATTATGCCAGTCAGAGCCCAGGAATATTTTGCCATTCAGATGCCCAGTAATATTATGCCAGTCAGAGCCCAGGAATATTGTGCCAGTCAGATGCCCAGGAATATTATGCCAGTCAGAGCCCAGGAATATTGTGCCAGTCAGATGCCCAGGAATAGTGTGCCACTCAGATGCCCAGGAATAGTGTGCCATTCCAGTGCTCGTTATACCTCCCTCCTCCCCTGCTTCCCCATCACTTACCTCCAGCTGCTGTGTCCTCGGACGTCTCGCGCAGTGTCCTCCTGCGGAGGAGGGAAACAGTTACTGGATCCGGATGTGACGTAACGTCACATCCAGTCGCAGTGATTTTTTTTTTCTTCGTTTTCATGCAGCCGCATCTTCTGCGGCTGCCAGAAAAAAAAAAGGTAAACAGCGCGGAGGGGGGGTGCCGGCAGCACCCCCTGCGGGCCGGATAAATTTCCTCGGCGGGCCGCATGTGGCCCGCGGGGCCGTAGTTTGAGGACCCCTGCCTTAGAGTGTCATTGTTAAGTGTCCATACTCTGTCAACTGCTTCCTTTGCCTTAAAAGGTCACTGACCGTTATTAAATACCAAATCATATTATTTTATTTTTATTTTTTATAAATGATCGTCAAAAAGTTCTAAAACATACGATCATATTTCATATAGTAACCCTTTAATAATGACTGTGCTAGGCTGAGCTGTTTCACCTGTGTTGTAACACTAACCAGGAAATGCTAGGCCTCAGTTGAAGATGTTGGGGCTTTGGTTGAGTTTGGCATTCTTCCACAAGACAAGTACCTGTGAATTTAAAGTAGGACTAGCAGTATGGGCCTTATTCATGTGGGGAAAATTGCATAGAATTTCAAACTTCAGGACATAATAGTTTTAGATTTTCTTCTAATTAGACTACTTTGGCCTTACATTTGAATTTCCATTCTCAATTGCTACTTTCATGAATAAATCTCTATATCTGGTATATCTGGAATAAAATTCTCACATTATATAATAAGTTAAACTGAATTGTAGCCTATTGTATATAAAATATATATAATGATTAGAATAATTACAGGAACTTCTAAAATATCTGATGATGTCGCTAAAAGTCCATGTCGAATATAGACCCTACTCAACTAAGAGAGATCATTCGAATTTTAAAGTCCTCTTTCAAACTGTTGAATTACAAAAAGTCCACAGGAAATTCTTTAATTTTTTTATTTGTTGGCTACTGTCTTTTGTATACATATTGCTTAGCAAGTACCTGTCATTCCTTATTTATCTTAGAGAAGAAGGAGAGAAAGCAGGAAAGCTAGCAGTTATGCAGAGGAAGATTCCTGTGATATGTTACAGGTTGTAAGAGAGGAGACAAAGCTACCAGGGCATATGAAGATTGAACACTATTTCCAAATAGGTTTGTCTTTTTCAAGTCCTAAATTTGAGTGTCTATATTATTGGAGAGGAACAAATTCAGAAACAAGCTTGGTACACTTACCTTGGGAGGTAAATGTTATAAGGAAGAGTCCAACATACCTAGAGCATAGTTGCCAACATCGGCCATGTTTCCAGGTACACATATTTGTTCCACATGCTGCAGAGAGAGCATGCAAAGTGCAGCCCGGCAGTATGTAGGATGGATATACGCACAGACACAATCCAATCAATTAATCGGGGTAGGTCCTATGAGATCTCCACCCTGATTAATTCCACATTTGGCAACTTGCAACAATATTAGATTCACACATGAGCATTGTTGTGCTTCCTCCATGGGCTTTCTTCAGTCTTGCCAAACCCAGGATAACGTGTGTACAACATCTTGGGGTATAATGTGTGGCAAATCAGTTTTTAGTACAGTACTTTGATATTAGACTGGGATTGTGTGGACTGAAAGAGGCCAAGGTGACATTGCTACTCTGTATTTTGTTTCACAATTTCGATCATGCAAATCATTGTAAGATTACAAGCAAGGTCGTGAAAACTTACTCTGATGCCTTGTAGCACCCTCTACTCATTCTACTGCTGGATTTGTTGGAACTATACAAATAAATAAATAATGATGGATTTGAAAGTATCCAATAGATTTAACCTATAGTCAATCACATAAGTAAGGTTTATTTTTTTCTCTTCTTAATAGTATTCCCCTTTCAACATTTTCATTTATTAGACAAAAGCCTAAGACTGATTCATCTGTCAGAACCAAGAAATATAAAACACAATTGAAATATCTGAATTATTTATATTTGGAAAGCGTGCTTCTGGAGCTGCAGATAACTGTTAGGCATGTTTTTTTATTTTTTATTTTTTTTTAGAGAAGTGGCCTTGGAGTGCCATACACTAATGTCTGATTTATCAGCATTTGAGACAATAATCTGTATTTGATTCTTTCGTATTTTGTGAGTTCAGACTTGCCAATAGGGAGCTCTGGTACTGCGTTTTAAAATCAAGCACCATCTGCTCATTTACAATATAGTACGCTCTAGGGCAGGGTTCGACAAACCCCAGGTGCCAGGTCGCCATGGCGACCAGGAAATGAGACCTGGCGCCTAGGTGAAGTTACCCTCCCTGTCCCCTTGCCGCTGCCATCCGATTTTTTTTTAATTATTTTGGAGCGCGAGGGGGTAAAGTCTGTGCTGATGGCACAGACTGCAAGCTCCGTCCCCTCGCGCAACGCATGTCTGAGTGCCGGGTGCCGTCACGTGACATCCTGGCGCTCAGCAGGCCGATGAATGAAGACATGCTGCAGCGTTAAGAAGAAACCAAGAAAAGACTGTGTGAGGTGGGTGTGTGTTTGTATATATGTAAGTATGTAAAGTAGGTGTGTGTGAGGTGTTTGTATATTTGTAAGTATGTAAAGTAGGTGTGTGTGAGGTGTTTGTATATATGTAAGTATGTAAAGTAGGTGTGTGTGAGGTGTTTGTATATATGTAAGTATGTAAAGTAGGTGTGTGTGAGGTGTTTGTATATTTGTAAGTATGTAAAGTAGGTGTGTGTGAGGTGTTGTGTTTGTATATATGTAAGTATGTAAAGTAGGTGTGTGTGAGGTGTTTGTATATATGTAAGTATGTAAAGTAGGTGTGTGTGTGTGAGGTGTTTGTATATACCGTATTTGCTCGATTATAAGACGACCCTGATTATAAGACGACCCCCCAAACTTTGGATATTCCTTTAGGAAAAAAACTAAAAGCCTGAATATAAGACTACCCTATAGGAAAAAAGTTAAACTTGTATATATTCACATGTAAATTGCTTTTTTAATAAAAAATTATGATATCAAAAAATGTATTTCTAGATTTTATTTCTTTTTATGTGCGAATGCTGTCTTTCTCTTTCCCATGCCCCCATTTTTCTCTCTCTCCCCCCTCCCCTTGCTTGTCTCTTAACCCCCTCACTCCCCTTGTCTCTGTCTCTTAACCCCTTCCCTCCCCTTGTCTCTGTCTCTTAACCCCTTCCCTCCCCTTGTCTGTCTCTTAACCCCTTCCCTCCCCTTGTCTCTGTCTCTTAACCCCTTCCCTCCCCTTGTCTGTCTCTTAACCCCTTCCCTCCCCTTGTCTCTGTCTCTTAACCCCTTCCCTCCCCTTGTCTGTCTCTTAACCCCTTCCCTCCCCTTGTCTCTGTCTCTTAACCCCCTCCCTCCCCTTGACTCTGTCTCTGCCCCCCTCCCTCCCCCCTGTCTCTCTGTCCCCCCTGTCTCTCTGTCCCCCTCCCTCCCCCTGTCTCTCTGCCCCCCTCCCTCGCTCCCCCTGTCTCTCTGCCCCCCTCCCTCCCTTCCCCTTACCTTGATCCCTGGTGGCTAGTGGGGGCAGCCGGGGGATGTCTGCACGATACTTGCAGACATCCTCCATGCTGCCCGACACGGCAGTCTATTATGACGGACAGCTGTCCGTCATAATAGTCTGCCGTGTCGGGCAGCATGGAGGATATCTGCACGTATCGTGCAGACATCCCCCAGCTGCCCGATTCTCCCTGGTGCCTAGTGGGGCAGCAGAGGATGTCTGCGCGATGAGCGCAGACCTCCCCTGCTGCCGCCCGGCACGCTCGCCGGGACTTCTGTGACGAAAGCGGAAGTATCCGGCTTCTTCACAGAAGCCCCGGCGGTCGTGCCGGGCGGAAGCAGGGGAGTCTGTGCTCGTTGCGCAGACTTCCCCTGCTGCTAGAGAGGGGGATCCAGGTCCCCTGCAGCTCTGCTGGGGACCTGGATCCATGTCTTATAATCTGACCTCAATTTGAGGTCAGATTATAAGAGACCTCGATTATAAGACGAGGGGGATTTTTCAGAGCATTTGCTCTGAAAAAAACCTCGTCTTATAATCGAGCAAATACGGTATGTGTATATGTAAAGCAGGTGTGTGTGAGGGGTTTGTATATATGTGTATATGTAAAGTAGGTGTGTGTGAGGTGTTTGTATATATGTGTATATGTAAAGCAGGTGTGTGTGAGGGGTTTGTATATATGTGTATATGTAAAGTAGGTGTGTGTGTGAGGGGTTTGTATATATGTGTATATGTAAAGTAGGTGTGTGTGAGGTGTTTGTATATATGTGTATATGTAAAGCAGGTGTGTGTGAGGGGTTTGTATATATGTGTATATGTAAAGTAGGTGTGTGTGAGGGGTTTGTATATATGTGTATATGTAAAGTAGGTATGTGTGAGGTGTTTGTATATATGTGTATATGTCAAGGAGGTGCGTGTGAGGTGTTTGGATAAATGTGTATATGTAAAGTAGGTGTGTGTGAGGTGTTTGGATATATGGGTATATGTAAAGTAGGTGTGTGTGAGGTGTGAATTAGAACGTTTTCTTTGTGCGGTGCTCCGGTATATGGGTGTTTCGTCGTGCTGTAAAGGCAGCAAGGTAACATAGAAGAAATAAAATGAAGATGCTTGCACTCCTTTTATCCTTTTATCCAGTAAAACATTTGTAGCAAAATTTTATTAAGTGGATGGACTGATACAGCATGTACAAATATTGAACGTGGAGAGAGTACAAGACAGGGGGGAAAAGAAAAATTGCCTTACGTGTTTCGTGCCTACTGGAACTTAATCATAGGCTGTTTACAGTTTTACAGCAGAAAGAAAAATGGACACAACAGTTCTTCACTGTAGTCAAATTCTATGTGTCTATGTTTTTATATTGTATTGAACTGTCAGCTAATGAAGGCCACACCTGACACAGGTGTATCCAGTGGAAGCCTAGTGCACCAGCTGCACAGAAGAGCCAAAAAAGAAAGCAGGTTCAACAAGAAACCAGGTATAGCCAATCATGATGTATACCAGTCCCACGAGGGAGAAAGTGAAGTAGAGTGTTATTTCTATTTATGTAATGTATTTTATTTTGGGAAATTAAAATCTACCTTTTGATTTAACTTGTATCAAAATATAGCTTCCACTAATGCTGGGATAAAATAAATGCTTATTTTTTTTTACTCTGTTTCTTTTACATAGTAATTTAGGTTGAAAAAAGACACAAGTGCATCAAGTTCAGACCTACTACCTATTATTCCTGCTTTTGATTCAACGTAACACTATGTAGAATTTTATTTGATATACATACAAATAAGTCCAAAAAAAAGAAAATCTGTTTCCCATGAGAAGTTGCCGGTGGCTCAAGGACCTTTCACTTCCCTTGGATAAAATGTACAACAGCAGAGCCAACAAATAAAAGTAAATGTATATATATATATATTCCAGACCTATAGTCTATATGATCTTCTCTCCGGAGACAAAGAAAAAACCATCTTCCATAGTGTTATATGTTTAAAACAGCATAAAAATACATTTTTTTTCTTTAAATAAAAAACACAAAAACAACGCATTAAAACAATGGTATGTTTAACATCTCTCACCAAGCAGAGCTTATGCTGGGGTTGTCCCAGAGTTGTTGGTTGGAAATACTTTCCAATTGATTGGTTCCGCGTCTGAGATGAGAAGATGAGCAGACGTCCCCTTAATCAATGGTGCTACAGATCCACCGTTGTTTAAGAGAGTTTCAGCATACTTCGGTTAGGCTTCCTCAGGCAGATTTAGTGTTTCACAGACTGTGGCTTCATGTATATCCACAGAGAATTGCTCGTCCAGTCTCTTCTTTACCATGAATTAAACATTTTATAATACTACATGTTATGTTTGATTTAATGTTGAAAGATCCCCCAGTGATATTGGGGATGTCTTTTTCTTTCTTTGTCTCTGGAGAGTGAGATCATATACAACACAGTTAAATAGAATTATATAATGCAGGGCTCGACAAACCCCGGGAGCCAGGTCGCCATGGCGAGCAGGAAATCCGACCTGGCGCCCGGGTATTGTGAGTCCCGCGTGGTGACCTCGGCAATGGGATCAGGGTTTTTTTTTTTTTGCTTTATTCCCGCAGTGGTGTGTGAGGGAGCAGAGTGAGTGCACCGGCTGCACAGACTTCCTGCTCCGCCCCCTCGCGCACCGCGTTATAGCGCTGATCATCGGGGAGCATAGCAGGGAAGCTGCTCTGTGCTACTGGGCTGCAACGGAAACTGCCCCCCTCCCTGCATTGAGGTCTAATAGCGGGGGAGGGGGGGGGACACACATTGATATGTGAACTTTTTTTTCCCTTTAAAAAAAACAAACATACCTGCTGTCTTGTGTATATGTCTGCCTGGATGTGTTTGTGTGTATGTATGTGACTGACTGGATGTGTGTGTGTGTATGTATGTGACTGACTGGATGTGTGTGTGTGTGTGTATGTGACTGACCGGATGTGTGTGTGTATATATATATATAAATATATATATATATATATATGTGACTGACTGGATGTGTGTGTGTGGGTGGATGTATGTATATGTAGAAAAACAAGGTCTAACAGGTTTCACGTTCAGAAGTGGAGGGTGCACGGAGAGGACTTTCACCCTAGTCCTCCAAATCAGAATAAAAGATCCTTTATTCTATATGTATATATGACAGACTATGTGTCTGTGTGTGACTGCGTATGTTTGTGTTTATGTGCCGTTATCTGGCTCCTAGATTTTTTAGCTGGCTCCTAAAACTCCGATAAATTTGTCAAGCCCTGATATAATGAACAATAAATCAAGCATGTTCAAGCATCCTCAAACAATACAGACTTGTTTACTCAGTTTGTAAATTACAAATGTTTTTAAGTAGTAATACATCAAGACTTAATTTTCATTATATAACAGTATATAACTGTAGTTAGTAAGGCCTAGCTTGGCCTCCAGCAGGTTCCAAACTGCAACTGACTTGATTTTCAGCCTTCAGCCTTTTCAAGTCTTCACGACTGTTAAGGAATTATTGGATACATAGTCCCTCAGGAGATGAAGGGTTGCAGCTCCAGGTAATAAGACATTGTGAGATTGCTAAAATCTAAATTGAGCACTCTTCTCTTCCAGGGAGTTCAGCTCTCTCTGCATTACATGATATAAGAACATTTATGTTATGTTTTACGTCTCTTTTGTTGGAGAGACAAAGTTTGACACCCAAAAGTTTCTTCTGAACACTCGGGAGCCAAAACGTTACACTTCCTTTTATTGTGCGGTGATTTTAAATGACTCCGTTGTAGAAATTATCTGCATTATAAAGTACTTTGTAGATTAGCACTGCTGGATGGAATAAAAATAAGCGTTAAAACACTTGCAGTCCGTTCATAAAAGCACTCAACACTAAGAATCCTGAAAATAAATGTATAAAGGCACTTTCCATATAATTTGCTCATCTTGGGTCAATTAGCAATTTGCAGAGTGTCAATGGGATACAGTAAGATGGAGATTAGCAGAAGGATGTGTAAATGTGCCCTTTTCAGATTTTTAAGCTTTAACAAGTCTGAGAGATCTGAAGCAATATACGTTTCTGCATTTACAAAGTTTGTTTCAAATACAGCACAAGATGATTTAAAAAAGGGGCACAGGACCCTTAATATTGCTATGGGAGACAAGAAAATCTTCACCAGCAACTCAGTAAAGACTAACCCACATGAGAAACAGTTAAATGCAGTAGACCTTTGCTTTCAGCTGAGTTGATGCTGCAACCTATACAAAGCACTAAGGGAGTTGTTAATCTTGGGGGTTAGTTGATTAATATCATATACAACTTTATTAAAATTTATATATGATCAAAACATATATTCTAAAGCATGTTTTGTTTTATTATTGCCTGAAATAAGGGAGCTTGAGAAATGTAGAAAATATAGCACTAGCTGTTTCTTTACATTAAGGCAGACAGGCATATGAGCAATGCGAGAAGGAAGCATATAGTAATTGCCCATAATGGCCGTGTGCAACCCACAAAGCAAGCATAAATAAAATATTACATGCCTTTAAGCTGTATTACAATGACAAGATGGATGCTGTATATAAAAATAGATTTTCCAGATGATACAATATAAAAGGGGACAGAACTGCTGTTAATATCTTTTTAGGGAGCATTATTTTTAGTTTCCTCATTTGTAGTTTTTTTTTGTGTGAAAAGCACAATTTCTTATGTTTTAAATGCATCAAAGTGTACAAGAGCAAGTCTATTACAGTCCACACAGTGAATTCCATTTCAGGAGCACAGGAAGTGGAACACTTTATATGCTCAGTGTCTAAATAATCAGTGCTGCCGCAGCTGCAGTAAACATGCAGAGTAATCACTGGGGGAGGGCTTGAGACAAATATTAAAAATGTGATTTATGCATAATGCCTGAATCAAAACACACTACAAAACACATACAAGCAGTAATCTTCATCTTGCACCAACATGAGTTTGGGGACTAGACTGTCACTTTAACATAATAAAGACCATTAACCATTCATGTAAAATTTACAAAATTGTGGACTGGGTGTGTAAAGGAAATGCTACAATTCAGGAGAGAATGATTAGTTTCAATCATTCAAAGTAGGGCAAGCCCCTATCTTGTTTGTTGAGTAAGTATCCGGTTGCAGACATGAAATCTGAATCAAATCCATCTGAGTGTATCTGGTTTCAGTCATGAAATCAAAACCTTATGATCTGCTTTGTCATTTTCTGAATTTAGAAGCTGCTGTGGTAATCAGACTGTTGTACCTTTTCCTGGAAATGCTTATAACAAAGGCAGGCCCGTAGGGTGAGAATGATCTTAAAAGGCCAGTAAATTAATTAATTATTTCAGGATCTGCAAGAATAAAACATTTACTACCAATAATGTTTTAGATGTAATAAGAGTTTCTCAAACGCCTTGGCATGTTTTAGCTCACATCACAGTAAATATATATAAATTACTGTTCTATGAGGTTGTTAGGTCAATGTGGAAAAGGACTACAAGGACTTTGCACCAACAACCTTGATGCCTGCGAGTGCTGTTTATCCGCGATCTCCATTTGATCGTTATCTGTCATCCTCAGGAAGGCCTTGAGTTTGGGATCGGGACACTTTTGTAATGGGGACACAGAGTTTGTAACTTAAGAAGTTGGACTACTCCAAGTGGAAGTTACATCCCTACTTTATCTACATTTCTGTATTAAAGCTACATTGAATCAAACAGGTCTGTCGAGTTTTGAACCAGTGTGGGAGACCAGTGAAGCACTATCAATTTACACACAAAGAATGTCCTGGTATCTCTATTCCAGGGAAGACTCTGCTCAGCCATCACTGTTAAAGAATACATGCATGTCTCAGATAGCATAATCTAAAAAGTGTAGGTATTTCACAGCGCCAGGTTTCTGTACATTTAGATAAAAAGGCATAATATTCATACCCATATTTTACTCGAAGCTTTGTAATCTAAACTGTTCCCTTTCTCTTCATTCCATCAAAGTAAGTGTACTACTGTCACTCTGCAAATTGTCTAGATGGAAAAAAGCACCCTCCAGGGTCATTTGTGTTCATCCAAGTATTCATCTAGCATGACCTAAAAAAGAAAGCTTGATGCCTTCCTGTGCAATGACTGGAGTGGAATGAACTGAACAGAGGAAGTGGGAGCATCATGCCAGGCAGTTTATTTATATTTATTCTTTAGCTATTAAAATTACATGCTTTTTAGATTTTTTTTTTGCAATGAAAAAAACGTTTTACTTTCTTTTCAAAAGTTTTCATATTTCAATACCAATTTTCAGACATACAAAAATGTGGAATAATCCAGTTTAAGTAGATATCAGATAGTTATATTGCATTTGCATTGTACGGATAACTATTGTTCTTCTTTAAATCTGAGATAGAAAGGTAGCCCCAGGGTATTACTGGCTGGATTAATGGCCCTTGGTGATTTTGCAGACCAATAAAGTTTGATCCCGGGAGAATTTTGGATCATTCTTTTCATGCCATCTCTTCATCATCAGACACCTGCGTAGGAAATACATTTGCATAATAAACTTTATTTTGCAAATGTGGACTTGTGATAAGGTTCATATTAAATGGAAATATTGCTTTAGATACCTGGTACATATTGACAGGTGATATTAGTAGTCTCTAGTTATCATTGCACATTTAGTTTTTTGCATACTGCAATACTTTATCACTAGTTATTAACATGTGGTATAAATAATAAATACGTTATAAAATAATCACAATATTTTTTTTCAGGTAGACATGACCTATTCTATTCAGATCACTCAGCACTTTGATAAAATTGTGAGCACTTTAACTGATTAATTCAGATTAATGTATTTGTATACTCAAGGGATGGTTTCTAGTTATTATTGATCCTAGGTACAGTGTATTTCTCCACTTAATTATTGTAACCTTTAGATACAGACACAAGTGATTTGTTCCATAAATAGGAGTGTAATTATTGATTTGTTAATGTGGATATTTGTGGGTAAATGCTTACGTGTATGGCACAATGGGTTAAGTGTTTCTGCTTAGCCATGCATTAATTCCGTTGCTTTGTATAATTTTAGTGAATCATGATTATTTGGAACACTGGAGTATCCCACCTTTATTCTCCTTACTTTGCTATAAAAATATATTTGAAAATCTTAGCATAGAGATGCCAGTATTTTAAAAGGCTAAATATGATAAAAAGAGTAGTGAAAATCGGTGGGTATAATAGTGAAGGAGTTGATCTGAACAATTTTCAGCTTAAGCATTTTGAAATAGCACTGATTTCTAGCTGCGTATAAAAAAACAATGTGCCTAACTCTGTTGTCTAAATAAAATATATAAATGGGTCCACTAAATAATTTTCTTTATTTTCTTCAGTAATTTGGTATTATATTTTAATAGAGATCTTGTCTGGGCCGGTGCCACCTATAGGCAAGGTAGGCGCTCGTCTAGGGTGCAGATCTACAATGGAGTAGAGCCTCACCCCAGTGTGTGCTTTGTCTGAAAGAGCCCCATTCTGAAATCAACCTGCATAGGTTAGATGATGTCAGGGTGCATGAGCCTGCACAATGCAGGATTCCTGGAAAGCAGGAGGCCACAGGTGGACTAGATCAGGGTCAGGGGACATGGTATGCTAACAAGGGTGTAGGAGCAGACAGATGGCAAAAGGACACTAACAGAAGTACAAGGGACACTAATATGAGAAGAGAGAATAATTACAATGCAGTAGATGAGAAAACAGAGGAGAACTACTAAATCAACAAACAAGGGCAAACATCATCCAGAAACATGTGAACAAACACGGTGGAAGACAGGTGGAACAAAAAAAGTGTAAGAGGCTTGATGCAAAAAATGTCCTAACGATTTTAAGTGTTCCAATGACTGTGCTCATAGCTGGTAGCACATGAGTGTAAATAACAATATAGTGTGCCACCAAATACAATATACAAATAAAATGAATACCCACAAAAACATGCGCTGCCAGGGGGCAGGACTAGCTCTGTGTATTAAACAGAGTGCCCTAGGCCTTTCCTTTAGGTGGCGCCGGCCCTGATCACAAACATAACAAATAATAGTGTAATAAGGAATGAAAATTGAGTTTAAAAAAATAATTGTTTGTCACAATGTGCCCAACAAATGAGCAGTCAGTATTATTTGCCAGGAACAGTCTTTACACTGTATTTTGCCATTCAATATCCCATTCTTTTGCCATTTAATATGGCTGTATTTTGCACCTCAATATGCCATTCTTTTTTCATTCATTATGCCAGTATTTTGCCATTCAATATGCCATTTAATATGCCAGTGTTTTGCCCCTCGATATGCCATTCTTTTGCCATTTAATATGCCAGTATTTTGCCCCTCAGTATGCCAGTATTTTGCCCCTCAGTATACCAGTATTTAGCCACTCAATATGCCAGTATTTTGCTCCTCAATGTGCCATTCTTTTGCCATTTAATATGCCATTCTTTTAACACTCGTTATGACAGTATTTAGCCAATCAATATGCCATTCTTTTGCCATTTAATATGCCAGTATTTTGCTGGCAATATGCTACTCTTTTGCCATTTAATATGCCATTCTTTTGCCACTCAATATGCTAGTATTTTACCATTTAATATGCCAATATTTTGCCCCTCAATATGCCATTTAATATGCCAATATTTTGCCCCTCAATATGCCATTCTTTTGCCATAATATGCCAGTATTTTACCCCTTAATATGACAGTGTTATGCTCATTATGTGCCACCCTCCTCCCCCCTTCCCCAGTACTTACCTCCTTGCTGCTCTGTCTCCCGGTGCTCTGCGAGTCGAGCGTCTGGAGGGGAGCGCTTCCCTCACAGCCGCGGACCGGCTTAACAGAGGGGACTTGGGCCCGCCAGTATCGCCCGTCACCCCCTGATGGCGGGCCTGCTCCCAAATACATCCTCATCGACTCATTTTGCTGAGCGCTATAAGTCCCAGCTTTCTGAGGAGTATCAAGCTCTAAAGGTTCAAAGATTCATTCTAGTCATATATAAGTGAAGAGACTGGGAATTGACAGAAACACTGAGGGGAGCTTAAGACTTTGTTCGGAATTGGAATAGTTTGCAATATTTAAGCAGTGGAATTTTTGATAAATTATTGTTTTGCATTTTTTTATATTATTGACAAATTTAAAAATGCCTGATTTCTCTTAAAATAAGGTAAAACAATGCAGATCAACATTATATTTTTTTTGTTCAACAACTATACCTAAGTTTATCTGTGTTAATCCAGGACACACTTTCCTGTCAGATTCATTCTGAGGGGAACTGTGTGATATGCTCCCAAACGGACACACAGGGTTGACATGGATAGGGTATACAGACTGCCTAGACTAGCTGATGAATTTTAAAGAACACATAAACGGACACTATTAATTCTGAAAAGTACAATCACAAAGGTAAACCAATTTTTTTAAAAAAAAATATCCAACAATGTAAGATTTCTGGCAACAAATACTGTCATTTGAAATCAGAGATATTTATGACCTGATATTGTGGTGTCATCTGTATAGAAACTGGATTTGGAGAAAATCCATGAAACTCAGTGAATCTAACCATAAAAATGAATGAGTTTGTAACATATAAATATTTGATGTTTCAGACACAGAAAGCCAATATCTTGCTCAAGTTGAATTTAACTAATGAAGCAAGGTTTGTTGCTTGAGGTGATTTTTGTTCTCTTATTACGCATGATATTCTGCATGCTCTGTTTAATACGCTAACGGATAAAAATTTTTTTTATTTTGGCATTACTTTTGTAATGTGTGCAGTTTTCCTTTGTAAAACCAAATACTTATATGCAGATATGTTTGAATAAATAAATTAAACTCACTTCATAAGCTTGAGGCAAGATAAATATATTTTATTATACTATGCACCATTGCCCCATTTCTTTATATCGTTTTCACTGTCCTCTTCCTAGAACTAATTACCTCTTAAGATATAGAGTTCACTTTAAAATATCTTTCCATCTTAAATTATTCTTAGCTGGCCTTTCACAACATTTTCCTCCCTTTACAACAGATAATTAACAATTGAACTTCAGCATAGTTTCCTAGTATGTCTCAACTCAATGCTACTACATAATATTAAATCAACCTCTATTTATATCATATGTAAACAGAGAAAAGAAAAAAAGGAGCTGTATCTTACTGCTATCTTGGCAGATTTATTTGTAGTTGTGCGGCTGCTTGCTGGATGTTTCACTCAAACGCAGGGCAACGCCGCCCATAGACAAACAAACTGAAGAATCGGATTGCGCAGTGACCAAACCAGATAGCGAAATTATATCCAACAAGTGTGATTTATTACAAAATAAATAGTGGCTAGCACAATCCTGAAATACCACAACACACAGAAAGGATCCGCCTTACACGTTTTGTGCCGGCTGGCACTTAATCATAGGCTGCAGAGTGACAGCACAAGCGTGCTCTTTAAAGGGCTAGCAATTAATATCATTGCAAACACCCTACACAGAGAAACGATATATGCTAATCACTGTTTAGCGTGTCATGTCACTCAGAAAAGACAAAATATTTACATTCGAAAGGTGCTTCATACAAAATTTATAAAACATTAATAAAGTTACAGAATAAAGTGAAGTAAAAGAAAACGAGCAATTATTGAATACAGGAAAGTTTAAAGGATAAAGGTACAGGCTTCATTAATTGAATATATTGATTTTTTTCAGCATCCATAAATACTGTGTAAACAAAATCTTGATTAAATCCTTATTACATGTAAAATATTCTTATTTTTATATATAATATTTGTTTTTATTAATATTTATCCTTACTGAACCTTAGAAAGGAGAATGATAGATTCACAATTATGTTTTCATCTATGCCCGCCCCAGGTTGAAACAAACACCAATTTGGTTTTAAATGATTCTAAATCTATTATTTGAGTGACTTAATGCGGGCAAATATGAAACCAAAGAAAGATATTTTAAACATATCAAACTTCCATGAGGCTCCATAAATACTGCAGTTATCTATAGTGCCTGTAACAAATATCACATACTTTACAGTGTCAATAGCTGTATTCATCTTTGTCCACTTAATCATCTTTTTTTCAACCGCCGAGTAATGTTTTTATATGTTTAAAACATAGAATGTGTTGGCAGATACGAACCATCTAGCCTGCCCAATTTTCTTAATACTTTTATTAGTCCCCAGTTCCCTATCTTATAGCTAGGATAGCCTTGTGCCTATCCCATGCATCGTTAAACTTCTTTACTGTAAAGTAATACTTCCTGATATTACTTTTACATTTTTGCCCCTCTAATTTAAGACTATGGTCTCTAGTTGTGGTTGTTTTTCTTCTTTTAAATATACTCTCCTCCTTTAAAGCGTTGATTCTCTTTATGTATTTAGATGTTTCTATCATATCCCCCCCACCCATTAAGTCTTTCCTCCAAGTTTGACATAAAGCTTTTATGACACTATTCATGCCTACGATTTATGATCTGTGTGAAGCGGTGTGTTTCTCTTAGATTGCCTCTCCTGCCATTTACAAGCTCCGGATCAACACCAACAGGCACCAAAACATGACTTGTGCTTATTTCAGAGAACTGTGACATCACCATAATCTTTAGCAATTTACTTTGAAGTAAATAACATATGTTTAACAGTTACTCTAACAATTTATTACAGATTGCCTTGGACTCTGGTATTTGTGTTGTAGTAATGATAAAAACGGGAAACAATATCATTATATTTGTTTTACACATGACAATGTTTTTATTAAGCCAGAAGTTGCCAGCTCAAATCCCCATAAAGACTCACACTTCACCTCTGGGTGCTGTAATTCCCGGAGACTCCATAAATCCTCCAAATAGACAATTTGAACACACAAGTGTGCCAGCCAACTCCATATAAACGAGGCAGGGAGGTCTGTGAGTAAAAAGTAATTTATTTAAATCCATAGATTCATTAAAAAAAATAAAGGTGCAGGAATAAAGAGAAGTGCTGGTGAATGCATGACACGTTTCGCACAAAATAATGCTTATTTTTAAAGAAGTAGATTTTTTGTTAATTTTTGATTGTTACAGCTGTCCCGATGTTTTTAGCAATATTTTGGTAGAAATAATCTTAACTTTGTAACTCTGCATAAAAACAATAAAGGTTCAGGAACAAAAACAAGCTCCAAATGAACAATTGACAAGTTTAGAAAAAAAAATAGTGCTTCAGAATGAGCACTATGCGAAACACGTCAAACAATAGCCCAGAGTTTGTTTTTGTTCCTGCACTTTTATTACTTATAATGGATGTACGGATTTAAATAAACTATATTTTGCTATGTCCCTGCCTTGTTTACATGGAGAAGGCTGGGGCTTTTGTGTGTTGATATTGTGTTTTTATTATTTTGTGCTCTCAAAAAATAAAAGCTATAGTAACATTATAAAACGAAGTGGATAGTACCTGAGAAAGCATATACAATCTTGGAGTTAAATATAACATAGGACACTGTTTAGTTGTTCTGAGCATTAAGTTAAATGTGTGTTGACCCCTTTGCACAAAGCTTTGTGTCATGGTAAATTGTTTTTCACTGATATCTGTTAGAAAACTTGACTGCTGGAATATAAATGTATTTCTGGAAAGTGTTGTTTTTATTTACTTGAAAGTTGGTTCTTCATTTGTATAACATGCAAGGCATTGTTTGTATTATATGTTACAAATGTTAAAAAAAAAAAATAAGATAAATTAGAACTTAGAAAAAGTAATAGTCAATGTAATAATTTGCATGTTTAAATATCACAGTAAAATATAATCTTTAAGGAAATCTTTGAAACTATAATGTACTTTATGGACTTCCAGATCTTCCGGATCTCGCCAAACCAATCAAAATCATCATTTATTTTATTTCCCCCAGTGATTTGTTTTTTTCTTCTCATAAAGGTTTGTAGCTTACATAAAATGTATTTCTTTTGATTCACAACTTATGCAATAACCCAGCTTCTGTATGCTTTTAGCAGTCACATTGCTAGTTTACATCCCATGCAAACATTAATGAATTGTTAGGCAAGACTATCGGTCCTCAAGATTTTTCGATTTTGCTCTAGTTTGGTACTTTAACGCCACTCATTTTTATGCAGAGTTACAAAGTTCAGATTATTTCTACCAAAATGTTGTTAAAAACTGACATAGAAGCCTAGATTTACTAAAAATCAACTCTGTTTGAATTTCACAAGATGCAGCATGTTTCACATGTAGGTTTAAGACTGATAGAAATGATAGAAACAAAGATTGCTGTATTTGGAAATCTACATGTGCAGTATTGTTGCAAACCAGATTTTGCTATAGAGGCTCCAGAAATCATGTTTAGTTCCTGAGGATGCAGAAGTGAACTCATATATAACAAATGAGCTGCACTTACTTAGTAAGAGTGAAGTCCCAGCCATCACTAGTGATTTATAAGAATCTATAGAAACAATCAATATATAAGAAATGTATACAGAATGGACAGTGCGGCTAATAAATCCCAATAATGCACAAACAGAGGGATATCTCAGTATACTACGTGTGCTACTTGATAATGATTATTAAGATATTATGTTTCAAGGGAAATTTGCAGATGTAATCAAACATATGCTAGATGCTTATGCTCTCCAGTTCTACCTTGCAAGCTTCAGGGGTGTAATGCTTACTAACCAGATTCACATGCAAGCTTTAAGTGTGTAAGATTTACATGTACAAAAATGATATTGTCTTGGTTGGGCCCATTCCCTTTGAACTGAGCTGGGAAGCCACTAGCATTGATAGCCTCTTACATTCACCATGTAGAAAGATTCTTACAATCTGGTGCAAGTTGCAGTGTACATGTTTGTGACTATAACCACATTGATCAATATAGGCAAACTGGCAATGCTTTGAATATTATGCTCTGAAAATCTGTACTGAATTGTCTTTTAAATTGTATTTCCCTTTAAAATATTATCTTGCAATCTTCCACAACTATATGGGACCATCTCATTTTGTAAGGTATTTTAATTTGTATGCATATTTCACAGCCAGAACCAACCAAAGCCCAAATGCACTTTTACCAGTGGATATATAGGGGGTAGAACATTGCAATACATTTTTTTCCCCATTAAACTCTTTGTAGATTCTGTGATTTCTATTAATTATACATGCAATGCTTATATAAAAAAGTACTTTATGCAAACATGCAGTTCATATGTATATCAGTTTAGTACTGTGCCATTAACTCAAAATATATTCTCCATTTTTTCACTTTCATTTATGCAATGAAAGATGACTTGTAAAATGAGTTCAGTGACAACAAGAGCCTCTGGAGATTTAAACTCAGCAAGTGGGGTTTTCTAAGCAGTGCAGCATTTTCGTCAGTTCTAAAAGAAAATTGAAAGTATGTCTTCCACATCTTTTGCTATATTGTGTGTTTGGAGAAAGGACCTGAGGCGTTTTCTGTTGAAAATCATACTTGATCTGTTTTATGATCCAATTAATTCTTTCACCAATATGTGTTTTATTTCAGTAGACATGGGGAACATCCTCTGATTCTCCAGTGTTCTAATAGATTTATGAAGAGGGGCTATTTCACAAGTCTGCAGCCACCAGGGCAGTTTTGTTCACTGTGGTAGTAAATGTAACAGTATGTAGAGCAATTTAAATCATAAAAGAGAAAAATATATTGAAAAAATCAAGGCCATTGATAAACTTGTTCCATGAACACAGTTAGAATGTGGCTAAAAATCCACTAAACTGTGTTTCTCTTATATTACAGAAACAAAAGGACAGTGACCTTAGTATGGGGATAAAGTGGAAAATACTTTTTAACACTGATGCTATTATATCTCTGACTGGCACTCTCCAGGCTTTACTGTTCAGTTGTCTCTCATTGCTAGTGAGAGATCTTAATTGTTATACATAAAATAAATAGGGGGAACCCTAAATATTACCTGTCTTTCAGAATATGTAAAAATAAAAGCATATATCAGGTCTTGCCAGATGTGTGCAACTGCTCTGATTGGTTGAGCATGAGCATGTGCTGACACAGTCACAGTGAAGCCAAATTGCCTCTACTGAGTGTAAACCCAGAATACATCTCCAAAGATTTACACTGGGTTTACACTGTAGAAGTGGTATAGTATTTTTAACTTTGGCATCTTCTTTAAATCCTTTTTTTTGTTGTAAATGTACTTTTCTTTAAAAAACATGGAGGCCGATGATACCTTAAAAAATGCATTCCATTTTATCTGCATACTACAGACATTGTTTACACTTGTGTTTCTATAATTTAATGGGACATTTCCACCAAAACTTTTTTTTATTTTGCATTGTTGATTTCAGATATGTCTTTTGTTTTTGTTATGTGAGTTTATTTTATTAAATATTTATACTAAGAAATATAGTGTTTCTGGGTGTCTTTTTAGCACTAGTATCTCACTTTGGGGCTGGGGACACAGAATGTAATCAGTTCAGCTCCTGGATAAATTGAATGCACTGGATTGCAATTAAGAGTGTTTATAAAAATCTGTGAGAACATATCTTGTCTTGAATGTCTTCATCATGTCTGATTGTTATCACAAAACCTTTAAACCTGTGGTTTAAATGTACATTTTCTAAATCTGCCAGCTTAGAGAACACATACCACTGACTATGACATTATCTCCGTAGCCTAGCAAAGTGACGGTAATAGCATTGTGATTGGTTGAGACCGTGCTGACACTGTTACCATGCGCCTGCAGCCATATCAGCTTTGCCTCTGCTAATGTAATTGCCTATTCTTTAAACCAGGGGTGGGGAACCTGAGGCCCGCCAGCTGTTGACACACTACATCTTCCATAATGCTATTCTATGTAAGAGGCTAGCAGAGGAGTATGGGACACGTAGTCCTGCAACATCTGGAGAGCCGCAGGTTCTCCGTCCCTGCTTTAAACAATTTAATGTGTAATTTACTAACATGTTACATAATGGCCATTGATACATGGGAACTAAATCAATATACAGCATGTGTTCTTAAGTAATGTGTCCCAGAATAGCTTGCCATCTGATGTGACAGGCTAAGCCATTTAACACAAATATTCAAGCTGCTTTTAGAGGAGTTTTCTTATTAAGATTTTATGTTTTCGTTCAATCTTTTACACAGTGAACTAAAATATGTGACAACTAAATGTATTTTAATGGAATCTGCTCTGTTTCGGTTTACTTAATTATTAATGTCTTGGAATGTGTTTTATAATTACATATATGGAAACATTTAATACAGAGCTTACTCTGGAATGTGCTACTAGTTTGATAAATACAGGATGTGTGCCTATGACAAATTCTCTTTAACTTTCAATAAAGTGGCAAGAGAAAGTAATTTAGAATTTATTTATAAATGAGTAATAAAATATGTCTGATCTTCATTTAAGTTACAATAATAAACAATCTGTTTTAACTAATAACACACAAATGATTGTGTTGTTCTTGTCCATACTGAATACATCATTCAAACATTCACAGTGTGGGTTGGAAAAAGGATGTGAAACCCCTTGGATAATGACTTTCAACAAAAGCTAATTGAAGTCAGGAGTTGACAAATCTGGAGTCCAATCAATGAAACCGGCTTTGATGTGTGTTTTATTGGTACTTTTGACTTAAAAAAAAAAAAAAACACTGAACCATTTTAAATTTGCTATTCACAAGAAGCATGGCTAGCAAACAAAGAAAACCTCAGAATACCTACGATCGAGAATTGTTGCATTTCATAAAGCTAGAAAGAGTTACAAAGTAATCTCAAAAAGTTTACATATTCATCAGCCCACAATTAGACAAATTATTTATCAGTGAAGAGGATTTAGTACTAGACATGTGCATTTGTTTTCGGACGAATGCATTTTCGTCCGAAAATAGCATTTTCGTCCATTCGTCCGAAAAACGAATAACGAAAATGCTAAACTAACGAAAGCCGAATGAACGAATGGTTAATAAACGAAAATCATTCGTCCATTCGTGCTATTGGCATTCTATAAACCGAAATAGAGTCGGTTTATAGAATACCAATAGCATTACATACATTCCATAAACCGACATAATGAACTACTTTCGGTTTATGGAATGCATGTAATGCTATTGCTATTCTATAAACCGAAAAAGAGTCCCCATTCATACGAATAGGTCAATTGACCTTTTTGTATGAATGGGGACTCTATTTCGGTTTATAGAAAGCCAGTAGTATTACATGTATTCCATAAGCCAAAAATCTATAAACCGAACGACATTTGGTTTTATAGACTTTCGGTTTATAGAATACATGTAATGACTAGACATGTGCATTTGTTTTCGGACGAATGCATTTTTTCGTCCGAAAATAGCATTTTCGTCCATTCGTCCGAAAAACGAAGAACGAAAATGCTAAGCTAACGAAAGCCGAATGAACGAATGGTTAATAAACGAAAATCATTCGTTCATTCGTCCATTCGTAGTACTATTGCATTCTATAAGCCGAAATAGAGTCGGTTTATAGAATACAATAGCATTTAACTATACGGAGACAGAGTCTCCATTCATAAAATTATGAATGGAGACTTTGTCTCCGTATAGTTAAAAGCCGACAGCCTATAAACCGAACGTTCGGTTTATAGACTTTCGGCTTATGGAATACATGTATTCCTATTGCTATTCTATAAACCGAACGTTCGGTTTATAGAATAGCAATAGGAATACATGTATTCCATAAGCCGACAGCCTATAAACCGAACGTTCGGTTTATAGGCTGTCGGCATTTTACTACACGGAGACAAAGTCTCCATTCATAATTTTATGAATGGAGACTCTGTCTCCGTATAATTAAATGCCCACAGCCTATAAACCGAACGTTCGGTTTATAGGCTGTGGGCATTTAACGATACGGAGACAGAGTCTCCATTCATATGAATGGAGACTTTGTCTCCGTATAGTTAAAAGCCGACAGCCTATAAACCGAACGTTCGGTTTATAGACTTTCGGCTTATGGAATACATGTATTCCTATTGCTATTCTATAAACCGAACGTTCGGTTTATAGAATAGCAATAGGAATACATGTATTCCATAAGCCGACAGCCTATAAACCGAACGTTCGGTTTATAGGCTGTCGGCATTTTACTACACGGAGACAAAGTCTCCATTCATAATTTTATGAATGGAGACTCTGTCTCCGTATAATTAAATGCCCACAGCCTATAAACCGAACGTTCGGTTTATAGGCTGTGGGCATTTAACGATACGGAGACAGAGTCTCCATTCATATGAATGGAGACTTTGTCTCCGTATAGTTAAAAGCCGACAGCCTATAAACCGAACGTTCGGTTTATAAGCTGTCGGCTTTTAACTATACGGAGACAAAGTCTCCATTTATATGAATGGAGACTCTGTCTCCGTATAGTTAAATGCCCACAGCCTATAAACCGAACGTTCGGTTTATAGGCTGTCGGCTTTTAACTATACGGAGACAAAGTCTCCAATCTGTCTCCGTATAATTAAAAGCCGACAGCCTATAAACCGAACTTTCGGTTTATAGAATAGCCATAGGATTACATGTATTACATAAGCCGAAAGTCTATAAACCAAACGTTCGGTTTATAAGCTGTCGGCATTTTACTACACGGAGACAAAGTCTCCATTCATAATTTTATGAATGGAGACTCTGTCTCTGTATAGTTAAATGCCGACAGCCTATAAACCGAACGACTTTCGGTTTATAGACTTTCGGCTTATGTAATACCTGTAATCCTATGGCTATTCTATAAACCGAACGTTCGGTTTATAGAATAGCCATAGGATTACATGTATTCCATAAGCCGAAAGTCTATAAACCGAAAGTCGTTCGGTTTATAGACTTTCGGCTTATAGAAAACATGTAGTACTATTGCCTTTCTATGAACCGAACGAGAGCCCCATTCATAAGAATTTCTTATGAATGGGGCTCTCGTTCGGTTTATAGAAAGCCAATAGTATTACATTGTATTTCTATAAAACGAACGAATTAAAATTAACGAAACGAAAATAATGAACGAATTTCGTCTGAATCGAATGCAGTAATGAACGAAATTCGTTTTAGACAAAATAAATAACATTTTCGTCTGAATGGACGAAAACGAAACTAAAATTTTAGTTTTGCACATGTCTAGTAATGACTGAAGTTTGCCAAAGAGCACATAAAGTGCTTGGTGTTAAACAGAACCCTTACCATCATGAAAATATCATCCCAGTGGTGAAGTATGGTGGAAGGAGCATCATGATTTGGGTCTGCCTTGGGGCCTGGACAGCTTGCCATCATCGAAGGGATAATCAAGGAATCATACAGTATAATGTCAGTGTGGCTGTCTGCCAGCTGAAGCTCAGTTTCTGGACAATGACCCTAAATATCAAAGTAAATCTATATTACAGATTGGATTAAAAAAATCAAATCCACCTTTTGTAGGGGTTTAATCAGGGTCCAAACCTTAACCCAATAGAGATTGCAGTGGACTGTGCAGTGCACTTCACACCAGACATCTTAAGAATATGGCTAAGCTTAAACAGTTCTGTAAAAAGATTTGTCCAAAATTCTACTAGTGGAAGCCCTTGTTAGAGATTATTGCTGCCAAAGGAGGTTCGATCAGTTATTAAATACAAGGGTTCGCTTACTTTTTCCACTAGCACTGAAAATGGTTAATGGGTGTGTTCAATAAAGATATGAAATATTATCATTGTGTGTTGTTACCGGAAGCAAATTGTGTTTTTCTATACTTATGACTTCACAACGCATGGTACTTGCTTCCTATTAAAAAAGCTGTTTTTTTTCCTGGTCCTGTTTAAAAAGTAATCAGTAACTAGGGACACAGACCCTGTGGGTCCCTGCCAAAAAATTGCCATACCTTGCGACATCACTGGTGACATCACAGAGGTGTGCCCTGGAGTTTTGGGCACTGTGTGCTTTAGTAAAATGTAGCCAGCGCTCGCTTTGAACATCTGCTATATCTTTCCAATCAGACTGAGGCCACTCAAAAGGCAGGTGCTTGCAGTGGGTTAAAATGAGCTGTTGAAGGACATTCAGTGCCGTCCTAGCGTCTTTTGGGACCTTTAAATTTGGACAGCACAGAACACCTAGTGTCACAAAGGGGTTAATAAAGATAAGGTCTTGCTGTATCTTGCTGTATAAAGCATAGCTTTATAGCATGTGTAATAAAAAATAAAAAATGATTTTCACCGTTTTATCTTGATCAGAATTGGAAGCAATTAAGAGAGAGGTCAGTGTTGTCTCCTGCTTATGACATCACTTTTTCTCTTGATATGCATTCTATTGGAAAGAGTTCATTTTCAGGCTTTGTCCCTTTTACCCCTTCGCGACAAAAGACATACCTGGCACATCCTACGGTGGAACGAGCGGATTTTCACGATCAACTAAATTTTTATTCTGGTGCACCCACAATTGTTCCACGGAGTGATTCGTGGGCACCATATTGCTGCCATCTTGTGGGTAGAGCGTCGGAAGTGAAATAGAAATTCACTTCTGTCGCTCTGATGCTGTTGCTAGACTGCCCCTAGGGTTAGAGCTAGAATAATGGTTAGGGTTACAAATAAATTAGGGTTAACATAAGTGATAGGGTTACAATTAAATTAAAATTAGAATAAATTAAGGGTGAGCATAAGGGTTAGAGTTAGGGTTAAATTTAGGGTTAGGGTTACATTCAAGGTTAGTGTTTGGGTCAAAAGGTGAAAATAGTTATAAAACAAAAAACACTATTTTTGGTTATTGCCCTATAACTCTGAAAAAACAACAGAAAAACATGAAAACAATCATATTTCTAAACTCATGAGAAAATGTAGAAACTATTTAGATGGAGTCCTATTTACCGATTGTACTAGTGTAAATTATTTTTTAGGTCAAAGTTAGAAAAAGTTTTTTTTTTTTTTTTACATTTTGGCATCATATTTTATGATTTTTTTTGTAGTAAATTATAAGATATGATGAACTATCTAATGAAAGCCCTTCTTATAGCAATAAAAACAATATACAATTTGTATTGGTAAAGTATGTGAGAAAGTAGAAAATTACAGCTAAACACGAACACCACAGAAATGGCAAAACAGCCCTTGTCACCAAGGGAAAGATAAGGTCAAATGGTCTTGTCACTAAGGGATTAACACCTTCGCGACAATGGACGTGACAGGCACGTCCTGCGGTGAATCAAGTGGTTTTCACGATCAACGATCGTGAAAACCGCTTTAACGGTGCTGGTCTACTGTCTCGACATCGAGGCAAAAGCCAGCACCGAAATGAATTTTCTGAGGCACCCACGATCGCCCCACGGAGCGATCGTGGGAGCCATACTGACGGAGCAGCATGCTCTGTCAATATGGCTATGCCCTCTGGAGGTCTGAGCTTCGGAAGTGAAAGTAACTTCACTTCCGTCGCTCTGAATATGCTACTTGACTGCCCCTAGTGGTAGTTAAGTAGCATAGCAATGTAAAAAATGTAAAATAAATATTTAATTAAATAAAAATTGGTTATATACTTAGATTAGCCTATAGGGTTAAAATTAAATATTTTTTAACATAAGGGATAGGGTTAAAATTATATAAATATATTAAGGGATGGCATAAGGGTTAGAGTTGGGGTTAAATTTAGTGTTAAGGTTAAATTTTGGGTTCGGGTTGGGGTCAAAAGTTCAATATAGGAAAAAAACAGAAAACACTATTTTTGGTTTTTGCCCCATAACTCGCAAAAAAATACAGACAAATATGGAAAAAAGCATATTTCTGAACTCGAGACAACATTTAGAAACTATTTAGATGGGGTCTTTTTTAATGATTGTATTTGTGTAAATTATATTTTAGGTGAAAGTTAGAGAAAGTGTTTTTTGAAAAAAATTTCATCAGATTTTATGATTTTTTTGTAGTAAATTATAAGATATGATGAACATAATGGTATCTAATAAGCCCTTCTTATGATGATAAAAACAACATATAATTTGTGTGGGTATAGTATGTGAGAAAGAAGAAAATTGCAGCTAAACACAAACACCCCAGAAATATCAAAACAGCCATTGTCACCAAGGGAAAGTCAAGGTGAAAATGTCTTGTCACTAAGGGGGGTTAAGGTACAAAAAATGTAAACATACCCAGAAATTAATATTGGTAGATTATCAAAGTGCAGAGAGCTAAGTGCACATTAAAACTATAATATTCCAAGAGGCGTGGCTTCCGGCACCCAAGATGGATGCGTGATCCCATAGCTTTGCAGCTCCATGGCTTACAATGGCTAACAATTGCAGCCCAGACCCTGCTCCTAGATGGGACCACCATCAAGCGCTTGCTGAAAACAGAAGAGACAACCGTCAGAAGTCGCCCAAATCATTAGAAGACGGGACCAGGTGGAGATCAAGCTGGAAACTCAGGTTGGCGGTGGGATGTCAGGCCCAAGTATGTAATTACAAAAGTCACCCAATCGATCTCCGAAATGGTCGACACGAATAAACTCACCACATACCTGCATGATAGGGAAAAAACGACACCAGGAGAAATGGTATGGTACCATTTTTTACCTGACCTACACCACCACCCTCCACTACCCAATGGCAAAAAGGACACAGTATGTAGGACGAATCCCTAATCCCCCCCCCTTTTTTCCCTTGATTCCTTTTACCCCTCCCCCTTTTTCCCATGTTGATCTCTCTTGCATGCCCGCCCCTTCCCCCCTCCTTCTCTCCCTTTCCTTCTTCTCCTTGATTATTTTATTTTCCCTTATCACACCTGTATGGGGCTATTTCAACTACATGGTTCATCCATTAATGATGTTTTACCTTCTAGTACATAACCCGCAGACCTTAACTTACAATATGTTAAACCGTAATTACTGTTGCAGTTTCTAAATAACTTCTGTTTCACAGAGCGCTTATTTCTATATGCTCATCTTGACCTCCCCTGATGTGAAAGCATGTCTTGCTATTCTCTGTAACCTTGGTGTTCATCTGGATTCTGTTGTATTTTGTTCAACTCACACTGTGTTTTCTCTATGGAAATGGAAAAATGAAAAAAAAAAAACCCTCTAATGTTGCACCAGAGGTTTACATATTATTAAATGGGATTATAAAATAATGTGAATACTGCTATTTTAATAAAATGGAAAAATACAATGCATTGTTATCATCTTATAACAGTAGTCGTATCGCCAAGATTTTTTTTTTGCAAATGTTGAATGAATGAGTCAGCCTACACACTTTCTTGTTGAAAACTGTGTAAAAACTTGTGAAGGAGGGAAGCCTTAAATTAAGATGTGACTTAATTTTTGTTTATCAATACAAGTGATAATAAACTTTGAATACAAGCAACTTATAAGTTAATGAATGATATGAAATCTGGTATCGATATTGTAAAATAAAATATTTCACAATAATCTATGCCATAAAATAAAACTGTTTTCATTGTTTTAGTGTCAATTTAAATTGATTACATTATAACGAACAGCAGTTAATCAAACGCACAATATAATTAAGAAAGTGTAATTAGATAATACTCTTAAATCCCTTCAATAACAAGAAATAGAGGCAATATAAGAAAGAAGCAACAACGCACTCTCTTTCTTTCTTTCTTTCTTTCTTTCTTTCTTTCTTTCTTTCTTTCTTTGTTTTATTCTTTCTTTCTTTATCTACCTCATACATAAATACAGTATAAGAGATGGGGAAAGAGAGCTCCTCTCATTTTAATCTTTTGCTCTATTTTTTCTTTCTCTTTTTCTCACACGCACACATATTTGAATCTTTTAATGGTGGAGGAATAAGTGTACATAGATATGTTGTTTTCTCTTACGGTTTGTGGGAGGCGATAGCACACCTTTTTCTGGTATTGTGGTTATTTCTTGTTGTTGAAGGGTTTGCATTGTATTCCTTAAGCTGGTGATACATTTAATTGCAGCTGTTAGATATTTGTTAAGTTAAGTTAGACAAATCAAGGTCACCAAATGAGTCCTTCACAGCTAGTTCAAAGCATATCCTTACTATATGCAACTAATAGTGTTACAAAAACTGCGTGAAAGTCTCACACTTCAGAATCTCATCACACCTTTAAAACAGTGAGTTGACATATGTGACAACTGCTAGATAAATTTAGAACAGACCTATGGCAATTGAGACCTGTGTCTGTTCTAATTTTGCCATTGTGACCTGTGGAAATGTATTTGTAGAAATATAAATATTTTATAATGAATTATTCTTTTTTTTAATTTTTTTTATTATCCAAATCTACAAAAAGATACAGATATATACTCATAACAAACAAAACAACAATTTATTCTTCAGGAACTGGTGATTTAACTTCACTATACCTCCTTTCCAGGTTTCAACTCAACTTCCAGTAATTAATTATAATGAATTATTCTTACTTTACAATATTTTCAAACATTATTTGAAGTATGTCTATCAAGAGCAGGTTGTATACAGTAAAGTGATCTTTTATTTGCTTGTTACACGTGTTTGTCTGGATTTGCGCCATGCTGTGGGGGGGTCATTTTACAGCATTATACAGTAATTCATTATTGCATGTGTCAATACAGAAAATATTTTTCATCCGTTTGTTTAAGGATATTACTGTACTTAAGTAATATATTTATTCCTTATGATTAGACTGAAAGACTAAAGGTGCGAGGGGATGTCATTATCAAAGGCACAAATCTCTGATTTAGGGATACAGAGAGAGAAGATTACCACCATACTGTAATGCTATCTGACTGCATGTACAAAAACAAAACATCACGTCAATAACATGAAAACTAAGAGTACTAATATACTACATAAACACAAATAATTATTAGACTAATCAATAACCCTGTAAAAGTAGTATTTTGTTATAATTACATACACTGCAGTTTTATAATGATGATTATGCTGCAGCTCAATAATGTTGGGCAAGGAAGGGTAAGTGGCAAATTAATAGATTATTAAAGATAATATATAGTTGTTGTTTTTTTTATTAAACATGTCTTACCCATTTCAGGTACCATGATCAACAGGACGTTACTAGCAACTTTCTTGGAGCAATGTGGTTAATTTCAATTACTTTTCTATCAATTGGATATGGTGATATGGTACCGAATACTTACTGTGGAAAAGGAGTGTGCTTACTTACTGGAATTATGGTAAGATAATTTTTCTACCTTAATCTGGTTAATAATATGCCTAAAAATGCTTATTGTTGTGTTTATGAATAATTTACATTTTAACGTAATTAACAATATCATATATGTATTTATTTATTAGACATGTGCATTCGTTTTCGGACGAATGAATTTTCGTCCGAAAATAGCATTTTCGTCCATTCGTCCGAAAAACGAATAACGAAAATGCTAAGCTAACGAAAGCCGAATGAATGAATGGTTAATAAACGAAAATCATTCGTTCATTCGTCCATTCGTAGAACTATTGCATTCTATAAGCCGAAATAGAGTCGGTTTATAGAATACAATAGCATAGTACACTTACATTCCATAAACCGAACGACTTTCGGTTTATGGAATGCATGTAAGTCTATTTATGAATTTTATGAAATTCATGAATGGAGACTCTGTCTCCGTGTAGTGATATGCCGACAGCCTATAAACCGAACGTTCGGTTTATAGGCTGTCGGCTTATGTAATACATGTAATCCTATTGCTATTCTATAAACCGAACGTTCGGTTTATAGAATAGCAATAGGATTACATGTATTACATTATCCGACAGCCTATAAACCGAACATTCGGTTTATAGGTTGTCGGCATTTCACTACACGGAGACAGAGTCTCCATTCATTATGAATGGAGACTTTGTCTCTGTGTACTTACATTAGCCGACAGCCTATAAACCGAACGTTCGGTTTATAGGCTGTCGGCATTTCACTACACGGAGACAAAGTCTCCATTCATAAATTTATAGACTTTCGGCTTATAGAAAACATGTAGTACTATTGCCTTTTTATGAACCGAACGAGAGCCCCATTCATAAGAATTTCTTATGAATGGGGCTCTCGTTCGGTTTATAGAAAGCCAATAGTATTACACGTATTCTATAAAACGAACGAATACAACTAAACGAAACGAAAATAATGAACGAATTTTGTCCGAAACGAATACAGTAATGAACGAAATTCGTTTTAGACGAAATAAATAACATTTTCGTCCGAATGGACGAAAACGAAACTAAAATTTTAGTTTTGCACATGTCTATTATTTATTATTTATAAGGCTTCTCACAGATGATGTCTGTGCGCTACTCAGGCGTGCAGTCATTTTACCATGCTGCCACCTGCACTCCCCGTGTGGTCTGAAGTCTGAGCGCTGCCAGGTCAAGTGACTGCCGATGCTGACCTTAGAACATACGCAGGGAGCACCAGAGGCAGCATTGGAGGATGTCTGTGCAGCACACCATGCTGCCTGCTCGCTGGTGAGAGGAGATATTTTGATCTCCTGAGCGACCCATCACCCATGGTTGCCAGGCCCATGACAGGTGTACCGTCTGCCACCTCCTGATGGCGGCCCTAATGATAGAGACAACATATTCCTTCGTATTTCATTCACATTTGCTATAAATTCATTATCACAAATATTCTTTTTAATATCTATATTATAAGATACTCTTTCCTATGTGGCAGATAGCATCTACGCTACATGTTTTTTTTTTTTTTTTTATCTCATAAGAAATAAAATACAACACCATGTTCCTAACTCTCCATGTGTAATAATTCTATCTGAATTGCACTTCAGATTTTCATTGAGTTGATATTTGTGTACATAATGATCCATTACAGCATCAAGAGCAGCTGCCTTGTACCAACAAATCTAAGTATATATTGATTTGTAATTAGATAGTGTAGAGGCAAAGTAAAGCTACTTAAGTGAATAATTAGAAATACATAGAAAGACACTTAGAAATACAAATATTAGATTTTAAAAACTCTATAATAATTGATTTGATGTAATGGATGACAGTGGCGTTTGATGTAAATATGTAATATTAGGGTGTAGCTAGATAAGGACTGGACCACTCAGCACAATGAGATAATAATATGGATGGTTTGATGGTGTGTTTAAAATTTGGTCATCTATAATTATATTTGTATATGTCCACTCTAGCTATTGCTATAGGTCCCTAAATGCTGCACCAGGTTTTGAGAACTAGAGTCCACAATATGACATCACAGGACGGGAGGAGCACCTTTTTTCAAACTTTAGGGCATAGGGATCCATCTGCTGAACTACAAATTCCATAATTCACCACTAGTTTGCTACAATGACAGATAATTATGACAGTTATAGTTCAGAAACAGTCTGAGGGCTGCAGTTTTCCATTTTTTGGTGTAATACCTGTGGATTATAACACAATGTGCATACTATTTAAAACTCAAAAAAAAAACAAAAAACATTCAACATCATGCTTAGGAACATACATAAAGAATGTGCAAGAAACAGCTGCACTGGTCTATTTTTGTGTAAAAAGTTTGATAATTATAAATCTAATTTTAGGATTTGCACTCTTTTGTTTTGTATGACATTATTAATTCACCTTTGAACAACATTAATTACGATCAGTAAAGTGATGTCACCAATGATGTCATGCACGTACATGCAGCTGTACTATACTTAGTTTTAAGCAACAGCATATCCTAAAGTATTGTTTTCAGATATTTATATAAATCTCAGTATTGAAGGCATGATAATGTGAGTTTTACGGTTGGGTTTAATATCTTTGAATAATACTACATGTGAAATGGCCACATATTTTATTTAAAACACTGATGTTTGTGAAACAAAAATATAAGCTATATAGTTGTTACACAATGTCCTAATTCAGACAGAATCTAAGGGAAATCCAATATATTTATTAGACTTTATGGAGATTGTATTTTCTGATATGAAGTATAATGAGATTTTATTATGATAACCTTTACTGAAACTTTGGAAAAGGAAATGAAAAAATAATCCCCATGGATTAGTAGTCTGGATTGGTTTTTACATTAACTTTTTGATTTAGACAAAACCTAAAAATACTTTTTGATCATATATATATATATATATATATATATATATATATATATATATTAGGTTTTAAACCATTAAAGCGTCATAAGATTATTTAAACTTTTCAGTTCATAGCAAAATATACAGACAGACTTAAATTCTATACATTATCTCTGATTATATCACCCATTCAAGGAGTTGTGTTCAGTTGTATAAGAGTGTACAGTGGAGTAAATTGTGTTCTTACAACATGTAATTAGCTGTGTACGTGCTAAAATAATTAAATAAGCATGGCAGCCAAAATTGGAAGGGTTTTAAACCGGGATGTCTGGTGGAGTGGTAGCACAAAGAGGGCATGGCCATGAATACCAAGGGCATGGTCACACAAAACTAAAAAGAAAAAAGGGTATCCCAAGAAAGTGGCACACTGGAGAAAAAAAAGTGTGATGCAAGGACATAGAGAGACTGTTTTGAGACTAAGATGGCAAAGAGAGACTGTGGGTCAAATATGGCACAGACAAGCTGTTTGGGAGGCTAAAATGGCACAGACACACTGTTTTGTGGCAAATCTGGCACTGTGGGGCATGGTGAACTCAGGGGAGGCCCTGGTGCAATTTTTGCATAGTTATGAGAAGTTACATATCTTCTCGGCTAGCAGACACCTGTGGGATATGGAGGGAGTCATTTGCATTATTGCCACTCTGGTGTTGAAACCTTGAAAGTGCTTTTATCAAAATATTTGTTTAAAATCTGGTAATAGTGAAAGCAATTTTACATTACCCTACTACTGGGTTATTTGTTAATGTTTGACAAATGAACCACAAAGAAAAGTGAATATGAAATGTATATTAATATTGAATTAGGTTACTGTTACAGGTTATAAATGAAATAAACAGAACACATTATAACCAGTGTATGAATGCACAGGAACGGGCAATACAATTTTAATGAAGATGTTCTCCTTCATTTTGGGACAGCCTCATCTGCTTGCTGTGCTCTGAGGAGAGACTCATTCTTGCAGTTCCAGACTAGGTATCATAAAATCCCTTGTACCTCCCAGAAAGTGGTTCATCCAACCCCTTTTTCACAGACAGTTCCAGCAAACCCTCTATAACCCAGTTTTGGAGAAATATAGTCTATGTAGTACCGTATTTGCTCGATTATAAGACAAGGTTTTTTCCAGAAGAAATTTTCTGAAAATTACCCCTCGTCTTATAATCGAGGTCGTCTTATAATCTGACCTCAAATTGAGGTCAGATTATAAGACAGCGATCCAGGTCCCCAGCAGAGCTCCCCTGCTGCCGCCCGGCACGACCACCGGGACTTCTGTGATGAAGCCGTGTACTTCCGGCTTCTTCACAGAAGTCCCGGTGGTCGGGCCGGGCGGCAGCAGGGGAGGTCTTCGCTCATCGCGCAGACGTCCTCTGCTGCCCCGCTAGCCACCAGGGAGAATTGGGCAGCTGGGGGATGTCTGAACGATACGTGCAGACATCCTCCATGCTGCCCGACACGGCAGTCTATTATGACGGACCAGCTGGACCAGCTGCGACAAGGGGAGGGAGGGGGGAAGAGACAAGGGGAGGGAGGGGGGAAGAGACAGAGCAACAAGGGGAGTTAGGGGGGAAGAGACAGAGACAAGGGGAGGGAGGGGGGCAGAGAGACAGGGGGAGGGGGGGACAGAGCAACAAGGGGAGGGAGGGGGGAAGAGACAGAGCAACAAGGGAAGGGAGGGGGGAAGAGACAGAGGGAGGGGGGGACAGAGCAACAAGGGGAGGGAGGGGGCAGAGAGAAACAAGGGGGTGGGGAGACAGGCAAGGGGGGAGTTAAAGGGAGGAGGAGAGAGACAAAGCTGGGGGCAAGGGAAAGAGAGAGGCAGCATTGGCACATAAAAGGAAATAAAAACAAGAAATGCATTTTTTTAATATAATTTTTTATTAAAAAACCTATTTACATGTGAATATATACAAGTTTAACTTTTTTCCCATAGGGTAGTCTTATATTCAGGCTTTTAGTTTTTTCCTAAAGGAATATCCAAAGTTTGGGGGGTCGTCTTATAATCAGGGTCGTCTTATAATCAAGCAAATACGGTAATACAGCACCCCTTTCTCACATATCTGTTAGTAAAAAAAAAAAAAGCTGTAAAGGTGAATGAAAAGCTGGTTCCCAAAATCTAAAGAAGTCATCTGCTGTAACCCCTTCTGACATTCAAAAGACCTTATAATTTGAAACCAGTTTATCTTACATCACCAAAAGCATGTGTATATAGTAAATACAATATACATTTTTTTTAAAAGCACCCCCCATTTCTTAGAATAGCTCTGTCATGACTTAGGAGCTCTAGCTCAAGAGGTCAGCCCTTGCATGTCTTATTTTTGATCCATTTTTGAAATTACTATTAATATACGCAGTCTGACTTGATGATAGAAGGGCTCTTCCAATTAAAGTTCCACCGCTTATACATTTTTAGGCCAACACTGAGATTGTTTTAAAAGTTTCTATCACCCCTCAAAGGTTTTTGAAAAACCCATGAGTGCTTTTTTGTTTTTCATTTATTTAGAACTTATTCTTCTTACCTATGTTTCTTAAAGTTACTCGATCAGCCTAAATGTTGCCCATACGGTAAAGGAAGAGAATAAACAATTCTAAATGATCTATACTTTGTGTAAGCAAAATCGCAAGCAAATGCATAAACCCAAAAAAGAAAATATAAAGGCAAGCCCTGCTATAACGCGAGGAGCCATCAGATCACTGCGTTATACACAAAATCGTGTACTAGTGGATACTGCTATAGCGGTGTTTAGCTACTGTATATGTTTTAAACATGTCTGTGGTGTTTCATGTTTATGACATCACCCATGGCTTAAATTGAAATGAACTACTTTTCGATAGTAAATGTGTCATTTGCAAATCAACCCACATGGCGATGTCATAAGCAGGCAGACACCACACATTTTTCTGTTATTCTATGGATTTCCTTGCAATTTTCCTAAACTGTAGATTATTTTTCATCATTTTAAAGTCTTTACATTCGCAGTGTAAATAATATTTAGGTTGACCGAGTCCCTTTAATGATACGGGCCGTCACTTGAGTAAATTGGACAACGATATGCATCAATGATTTGGTAATGTATGCTTCAGGGCTCCATACGCTAATTTAAAAGCTACAGACTGATCTGCATTTTAATGATCACAGTCCTAGACTTTTATCATAAGCGTTCTATAATAGAAGAGATGACAAGAAGGCGGCATTCCTCCAAAAGGCGATTCCAGAATAAAGCTGCATGAATACCGTCTGGTGCAACTAAGTACACAGGGTACACCTGCAATGAAGCCTTATATGTTTCACGCTTGAATTAGCGCTTAAGGCTACATTGCAGATCTGCGCTGTGTATTTGGTTGCAGTGAATAAAAACACTTTACAGCTATGACTGGTATCCATGCAATTTTATTGTGGAATAGCCTTGGAAGATGTGCCGTTTTCATGTTATCCCTTCTGTTATATTGCTCTAATCCATGACATAGGACTTTCTGGATGTCATCTGAGCATCATCAAGACTTTACCAGCACTTTCATTCGAACAACCCTGGTGAGTGTTTTATCATGAAGCGGAAATTTCAAAAAGTTGATTTATCTTTATTTTTTAATACGTATTGGTGAGTATTTATTATAAGTGTTCCGGAATAAAACATTGACGTGGTCGCCCTACTCCATGACCACTTTTTCTTTTTTTTCAAATAGAGTGCCCACATAATTCAGGACTACATAAGCTAAAATGCATGCTGCAAACTGATCTGATTTTACAGATCACAGCCCTAGACATTTATCATACACGTTTCTGAAATGTCAATATCGTCACTCTAGTCCATGACCGCATTATTAGATTTGTTTATAAAGTGCCCATATGATCTGTCTCAGAATATTAATATCTTAGCTGGGTTCATGCCAAGATTTAATTTTTGCAATGGTCATTTGTGGATCATATTTTCCTCTAAGACTGGGGAAATTGTTCTTTTGTTAACTCATCTTTTAGTAAAAAATCAACTGCTGTGCCCAGCATACCAGGAAAATGTGTCAATAAATTGTACTTTATGTTCAGACCCATAACTGTCAAGAGCCATTTTTATAATGCATCAGTTTAGCAAATGTTATATATTGTCCATGTTCTAAGTAAGTTTATTAAATGACTTTCCTATTTATCTGATATTTCAATCATTCTAATGTTCAGCTACTTTTGTTGATCCAGGAACAATTAAACTGTCTGTTCCTTTTTGGGACTTCAATTTACCAAATTTCATTTTCCCTCTGGTGACATGCTTCTGTGAGCATCTATTTACAGTAACTTATGTATTGAATATGTGTGATTGGTCTGATTCTTCCAAACTACGTGATTTCTCAAACGATGTATGGGTTAATTGGTGCACAGTATGTTTATTTTGTCTAAGATGTGGTACGTAGACCAGAACCCTGGTATACTGCTTCATGACTTCAGAAATATGGATGACAGGGGAGGGCAAAATTAATATAGTGGTATGTAGTATAAACACCCAAGCCCATGGGCGTCCGCAGGTTGGGCAAGGGGGGGGCGCTTGCCCCCCCTGGATCTTCGAGAAAAAAAAAGTGCCCCCCCGCCGCTGCCCATATGACTGCCTCATACGGAGACAGTCATGCGGACAGCAGCCCGCATCCTCTGGATGCCGCTGCCGAAAAAAATAAAGTTAAAAAAAACAAAACATTGACACCGGATATGATGTTATGTCATACCCGGTGTCTATGTTTCCCTCCTCCGTGCAGGAGGGAAGACTCCTGCACGGCTAAATCCTGGCATATTAAATGGCTAAATCCTGGCATATTGAGGGGCTAAATCCTGGCATATTAAATGGCTAAATCGTGGCATACTGAGGGCTAAATCCTGACATATTGAGTGGTTAAATCCTGGCCTATTAAATGGCTAAATCCTGGCATATTAAATGGCTAAATCCTGGCATATTGAGGGGTTAAATCCTGGCACATTGAGTGGAAAAATCCTGGCATATTGAGTGGAAAAATCCTGGCATATTAAATGGCTAAATCCTGGCATATTAAATGGCTAAATCCTGGCATATTGAGGGGTTAAATCCTGGCATATTAAATAGCTAAATCCTGGAATATTAAATGGCTAAATCCTGGCATATTGAGGGGTTAAATCCTGGCATATTAAATGGCTAAATCCTTGCATATTAAATGGCTAAATTCTGGCATATTGAGGGGTTAAATCCTGGCATATTAAATAGGTAAATACTGGCATATTGAGGGGCTAAATCCTGGCATATTAAGTGGCTAAACCCTGGCATATTAAATAGCTAAATCCTGGGATATTGAGGGGTTAAACCCTGGCATATTAAATGGCTAAATCTTGGCATATTAAATGGCTACATCCTGGCATATTAAATGGCTATATCCTGGCATGTAATGACGGTAAAAATATGCCGTAGACATTGCTTACCTAGATTTCAGTAAAGCTTTTGACACTGTCGCACATAGAAGGCTTATCAATAAACTGCAATCTTTGAGTTTGGAATTCAATATTGTTGAATGGATTAGACAATGGCTGAGTGACAGGCAACAGAGGGTTGTAGTCAATGGGGTATATTCGATGCAAGGTCTTGTTACTAGTGGGGTACCTCAGGGATCTGTACTCGGACCCATTCTCTTTAATATGTTTATTAGTGATATTGCAGAAGGTCTTGTTGGTAAAATATGTATTTTTGCTGAGGATACAACGATTTGCAGCAGGGTTGATATTCATGGAGGGATAAGCCAAATGGCAAATGATTTAGCTAAACTAGAAAAATGGTCAGAGCAGTGGCAACTGACATTTAATGTGGACAAGTGCAAGATTATACACCTTGGGCGTAAAAACCCAAAAGCAGAATATAGAATATTTGGTATAGTCCTAACCTCAACATCTGAGGAAAGGGATTTAGGAGTAATAATTTCAGAGGACGTAAAGGCAATGTAATAGAGCAGCAGGAAATGCCTGCAGAATGCTTGGTTGCATAGGGAGAGGTATTAGCAGTAGAAAGAGGGAAGTGCTCAGGCCATTGTACAGAGCACTGGTTAAACGTCACTTGGAGTATTGTACGCAGTACTGGAGACCGTATCTCCAGAAGGATATTGATACTTTGGAGAGAGTTCAGAGAAGGGCTACTAAACTTATTCATGGGTTGAAGGATAAAACTTACCAGGAAAGGTTAAAGCATCTTAACATGTATAGCTTGGAGGAAAGACGTAACAGGGGGGATATGATAGAAACATTTAAATACATAAAGGGAATCAACACAGTAAAGGAAGAGAGTATATTTAAAAGAAGAAAAACTACCACAACTAGAGGACATAGTCTTAAATTAGAGGGGCAACGATTTAAAAGTAATATCAGGAAGTATTAGTTTACTGAGAGGGTAGTGGATGTATGGAATAGCCTTCCAGCGGAAGTGGTAGAGGTAAACACAGCCAAGGAATTTAAGTATGCGTCGAATAGGCACAAGGCTATCCTAGCTATAAGATAGGGAACTGGGGAATAATAAAAGTATTTAGAAAATTGGGCAGGCTAGATGGACCGAATGGTTATGAACCATCCGACACATTCTATGTTTCTATGTATCTGCAAATTAAATGAAAGAGCATACAAAGCGTTTGACAAAACATGGGCCTGTTTCATGAAAGGCAAAACCAAGATGCACGCCACTCCTGTGCGGTTTTATGAATATGATCTTTGATCCATTTTGATATCATTTATATCACATGTCACAAGAACTAGATTGATCCCAGTGGCATATAATGCAAGCCACCCACTAGAGCCAGGACCAAGCTATATATTTTGCCATCATAGCTATTCATAATAAGGCTATATATAACATATAATAAATATACCTGTCAGCCACCCATTAGTCAGGACGTATCCATGATATTTATTCATAAAAGGCTTTATATAATGCATATATTTTTTTCCTGCTTTAAAAAGCCTGAATTGATCTTCAATATTAATGTCAATATGCCTTGCTTATTAACATATGTGATCCATGTTTCTACACCCATTTAAAAAATGTAATTATACACCCTTATAAAAAATTAGTTTTGTTTTAAATATACAGTGTTGTGTCTTTTTAATCTTGTAATATTTGCAGTTGATTCTATTTGAGCCAAACATAATGAGTCTTTGTTAGCTACTGTTCTTGTTAAAATGTATTTCTGAGACCATAATGACATATACGTGATTCATTTACTATAAGTCTCATATCATTTACTCTGTAATATAATCAAATCTATTTCTATATTTAGTAGATTAGGGATTTTCAAAACAAAAACAGAAGTTATTATTCATTGTACTTTTAAGACAATGATATTATTTCTCACATCTGCTTAATAAAGAGAGAATTGCAGGGAGTGGAGTTGAGAACTTCAAACTTAAGGCCAAAGTAATTGAGTTAGAAATCAACCTCCCAATCAGCTGCATTGGAGAGTTTTTCCAATTAAGCTACAAAGTATGAAATTTCCATCTCAATTCCCTGCAACTCTATCTTTATTGAATAGACCCTTTTATATATTACTCACCCAAAATCTGCGTTTACGTAGATATTCTGCCCACAGTTTGATCAGCAGATTATAGGTAGATAATATGTATTTTTACTTTATTAATTAAGGAAGATATTGGACAAATGTAAACTTTCCAGCTAGAATGGTATTGCTCGATCATTAAATAAATCTGAGTGTTTAAATTGTTTTATTTATTTCTGATGTTAACAAAATATGAAGTAATCAAATTGTGTTGATATTGCCCCCCCTATATATATATATATATATATATATATATATATATATATATATATATATATATAATTGAATTCTGAAAAATCCCAATATAATAATTCATAAATGGTGCTTTCTATTTCTGTAATATAATCTTTGTGTTGTTTGTGCTTACTTTTTGCAGGGTGCTGGTTGCACAGCACTTGTTGTAGCTGTGGTTGCAAGGAAGCTAGAACTTACCAAAGCAGAAAAACATGTTCATAATTTTATGATGGATACACAGTTAACTAAAAGAGTAAGTATTTCACATAGCTTGACATAAAGTCATTGTGTTTTAGTTTTGTCTATTTTATGATCTTCTGCATGCAGTAAGGCAATTATTAAGATAGTTATCAATCACTTGGACGACTCCAGTAATACTGACTAGCTCTGACTAGTAATACTGTCTAGCTGATTATTTAATGCTTCAAGTAGATTTGTACATATTTTATATTGTTGCTTTGAAGTTGGTCTAATGCATATAGGGTTGCCACCTTTTCTATAAAAAAAATACCGGCCATGCTACCGCCTCCATTGCCTCAAATCAATTTTTTAACGGCCTGGCCAGGTGGCAACCCTAGTTGCATATAAATTCACATAATACATTTTTAATCTCCATTGAGTGACGGAGGGTTCTGTCACAGTTCTGTCACATTTCTCCCCCTTCCAAAAGAGACTGACACAGGAGGAGACCCCAAACGGGTTGACTCCGAAGTCATTCAGTGTTTCCTGAACATCTTTGTTCTCAGAGAGGGGTACCAAAGCAATCTTAAGTGGTAAATCAGTGGTTCCCTGTAGTAGAGAGGCTTATGGAGGGACCCCCTAGGAGCGCGCGATCAGACACACCCCCTGTCTGGAGCCTGACAATCGTCAGCCTATGTCACAAACGCGTGGCCCCCTGGCAGCACTCCAGGAGATGGGAGGCAGTGGAAGCAGTTAGTGGACCTCGACGGAGGACTCGAGAGGGACCAGGAGCCTGACAGCCTGTCAAGCCAGTCCAATTTGTAGGAGGTACTCCGGGAAGCATGGGTTGACCAGCTCTGTCTCAGCTCTGAGGCTGAGTCGAGAATAAACTCACATGTATCTGTAAAGATACATGTCCAGATTATTAGGGATCAGAAAAAAAAATATTTGCCTTTTCACCATTATCATTCACCCATGCAGCCACATGTTGGGCTTGGGTATTCAGTATGGCTTCATATCACAGACTCTGTTTTGATTAGTCCTGCATGAGACTTGTTTCACACTCAAGAGTAGGCCAGAAGGGGGAGAGGCCTACAGCTTGAGTGACCCTCAGTCGATTTATGTAGCTAACATCACTGTGCTTGTGTGTGCACGTGAGGTGAGTGCTTCAATTTCCTCACTTTTATTATTGCCCTGGATGGGGTGACTTGGTCATTGTGAAAACCAAATTGAGTACATGTTTCCATCATTTTGTCCTGTCAACAATGCAGGATATTGGTGTGATAGTAATGTGATTTCACCCCACACGTAATCAGAATAAAGGGAATGGTCTCCCTTTATAACCCAGTGTATGCATAAGCATTTTTTCAGTTGGGTGATGTCCGATGACACAAGGATTGTCCAGGATTGGATCCACTACAATGAATTTAATTTACTGCAGTATCCTGCCCAGTTACAGTCGTAGTAAAAATGATAAATGTGGAATGATCTGTTCAGACTAGAGATACCAGACAACCTAATACAACTGTAGGAAGGATTGAAGTCAACATGAGGGAGCATTCCTGTATAACATTTTCACCCTCTTCTAGTGTCCATACCACAATAAATCATAGTGTTACAAGAGCAAAAATGGAGTGCACTTCAATTTGAGCAAAGCTATTCCTTATGTATTTACAGTTATTGTATACAGATTATATATAGATATAGATTCTGACACTAGTAAGAAAACTATTTAGGGGCATTTTGTGCAGTTTTTCACAGAGTTTACATTAAGTGGTACAAATTATGGTAGAAAATCTTTATTTTACTGGTTTTAGGAGCCACAACTTAACCATAGTTCCAGAAATTCTTTAATTTGAAAAAAGAAAAAAAAAAAACTCCCATCATATCAATACTTGTGGAACAGGCTAGGCTAATTCACATCTCAATTCAAATATAACTGTATGATTTAAATGCAATGCAGGCTGAACCAGATAGTGGTCTGGAGTTTTTCTTCAGGGAAAGCATAATTTGTTTTAGCTAAACCAATTTTCCAATGAGTGTCCTTCATAAATTCATGTTATCAATTCACTGATGACATTTAGTGTTCAATGCTACTTCAGTTTATTTTAGCAACATATACTGGATAACTGGTTGTTGAAGAAAGAAAAATTAAAAAGAAATCAGACTCACACTTTGATGCACACAGTCACACTTTGATGCACACAGTCACACTTTGAAGCACACAGAGTCACACTTTGATGCACACAGTCACACTTTGATGCACACAGTCACACTTTGATGCACACAGAGTCACACTTTGACGCACACAGAGTCACACTTTGAAGCACACAGAGTCACACTTTGACGCACACAGAGTCACACCTTCACTTTGATTTCCCCCCAGGGCTGCAGGCTCCAGGTGTGACTGCTCCTCAACGCAACTCCTGGTGCTTGTCTTTCTTCCCTCCTTCTGACTCTTGTGCATGGCCTCACGAGCAGGGTAGAGGAAGGACTATATGTGCCCAGGGCCGGCCTTAAGTGTTCTGGCGCCCTCTGTGGGCCTCCCCCATGGCACCCCCCTGTCTCTTTCCTCCCCCGTCTCTTTCCTCCCCCCATGTATGTGTCTCTCTCCCTTACCATGTTTTGTCCTTTTCATCTTCCTTGCCATGTCTGTCTCTCCAACTCCCCCATACCTGTTCTCTCTCCCCCTCATTCCCATTATCTGTTCCCTCTATCTCACTCCCTTTCTCCCTTCTCTCTCTCTTTGTTCTCTCTCTGTTCCCTCTCTCTGTTCCCTCTCTCTGTTCTCTCTCTTCCTCTCTCTCTCCATTCTCTCTCTCGGTGTTCTCTCTCTCTCTCCCCCTCCCTCTGCTCGCTCTCTCTCTCTCTTCCCCTTCCCTCTGTTCTATCTCTCTCCCCCTCCCTCTGTTCTCTCTCTCTCCCCACCGCCCTTCCTCTGTCTGCAAAAGTGGATCCAGGGAGGGGGCAGAGCTCACCGGCTGAGAGGTGTAGCTCCGCCCCCACCCTGTGAAGCAGAGCAGCGTCTTTTTCAAGAGGAAGTGCTGCTCGTGCTCCCCATCCAGGTCCCGCAGAGCTGCAGGGGACCAGGATCCCCCTCGCAAGCAGCCGGTGGATGTCTGCACATACGCGTAGACATCCCCTGGTGCATCCCGACACTTCCTTTGAGGCTTCTATGACGGAAGACGGGAGGTCACATGACCTTCCGGCGGTCCGTCATAGAAGACGGAAGTGTATGGCAGCATCGGAGGATGTCTGCGTGTATCGTGCAGACATCCACCGGCTGTCCCCACTAACCATCAGGGAGATTGGGTAAGTCTGGGGGAGGGGGAGGAATGGGGAGAGGCAGCATTGGGCAAATCTGTGGGCTGGAGGGGGGAGAGGCAGCATTGGGTAAATCGGGGGGGGGAGGCAGCATTGGGCAAGTCTGGGGGAGGGAGAAGCGGCATTGGGAAAATCTGGAGGAGGGAGGGGGAGAGGCAGCATTGGGTAAATCTGGGGGAGGAAAGGGGGAGATTCAGCATTGAGCAAATCTGCAGGAGGGAGGGGGAGAGGCAGCATTGGGCAAATCTGGGGGGGCAGGGTGAGAGGCAGCATTGGGCAAATCTGAGGGAGGGGGAGAGGCAGCATTGGGCAAATCTGGGGGAGAGAGGGGAAGAGGCAGTATTGGGAAAATCTAGGGGAGGCAAGGGGAGAGGCAGCATTGGCCAAATCTGGAGGAAGGAAGAGGAGAGGCAGCATTGGGCAAATATGGGGGAGAGACAGCATTGAGCAAATCTGGGGGGAGGGAGGGTGAGGCAACATTGGCAAGTCTGGGGGAGGGAGGGGGAGGGGCAGCATTGGGTAAGTCTGGGGGAGCAGCATTGGCTAAGTCTGGTGGTCAGATGGCTGTGGGGGTGATGATTGGCTACGGCTGGGGGCAGATGGGCAAATAACAGGAAATAAAAACAAGAAATGCATTTTTTTTTATATCAGAATTTTTATTAAATATGAAAAAGCAATAAACGTGAATATGTACAAGTTAAACTTTTTTTCCTATAGGGTAGTCTTATATTCAGGCTTTTTTCCTAAAGGAATATCCAAAATTTGGGCGGTCGTCTTATAATCAGGCTCGTCTTATATTCGAGCAAATATGGTACTTTAAATTTGCAGTAGGATAAACTCTGCAAATAAGACTTAGCACTAAAAATAAAAAATAAATATAGTACAGTATGTATGGAAATCAAGGAGCAAACTACCGAAGGGATCAGGTCATAAGTCTAGCTCCAATAGTGTGGAACAAAATATGCAGGCACATAGGGCATGAAATTACCAGATTTTCTTCTTTTAAATATATTCTCCTGCTTTACAATAAAGGAAAAGCTGGTATTTTATTTATTATAGCACTAGGAAATATTTTTCGATAAAATGGGGAATCTTTAAAATACAGACAATTGAGAAGAAAATAGAATTAACAAGAAATATTTTAGCTCTAGTTGTAGACATGAGAAAATGTTAGTTTGCATACCTCATTGCAATGACCGATATAATAAGTCAAAAAAATCCAACATATTTTGGAGCGAAATCATAAATGAATTACATACATAATATTTAAAATGATGCACAGTCATAACATAAAGTTTTCTTCTATTACATATGTATTACATAATAACTGACAGACTAAATGCAGAGGCTCGGACTCTACTTCAATCTCTATATATTCTTTTTATATATAGGTTTCTGTTTAGTGTTCGTTCAGACTTAAATAGCTGTTCTTTTCTTATAGTAATAATTGTGTATATTCTACATTTTTTTATTTAATTTTTTTGCAGAGCATGACAAATGAAGTATTAAAAAGAAAACTAAAATAAGCTGTATATTTTATCTGTTGTTTATAGTCAGTGTAGGTTTATTGCATAAACCATCTTCAATGTTAAGCTTTTAGGTGCTATATGCTTATAACAAGTAGGTTGTAACAATTCAAAAATATATCCAACATAGTCTCTCTCCTTGCTGTAATGTAAGTGTATAGATTATGTGTCTTGTAAAGTGTCATGGAATACAAATAAAATATTAAATTACCCAACCAATAAATGCCTGTATTCTCTTTTATCTAAACATTGGGCTACAATCTTGGGTAGCAGCTTTCGCAAGTTTTAACATACTGTTCCAAGAAAAAAAATCTTAAAAGACCTCAGTATAAGCCAGAAAACATGGACATTTTCCTCCCTAGATAAATGTTTTTCCGGGTTTTATTTATTGCGTTTATGCATTTTCAGGAAACCTGGCTTGGAAGTGTTCCCCTTATTTTTACTAGTTCTCTGTTTTGTCTCTAAACAGGTGAAAAATGCAGCTGCTAATGTTCTCAGGGAAACATGGTTAATTTATAAAAACACAAAACTTGTAAAAAAGATAGACCATGCAAAAGTCAGAAAACATCAGAGAAAATTCTTGCAGGCTATCCATCAGTAAGTACCTTCTTTAACGTACTGTATAAAGAAAATCTAAAATGTTAATAACATATTTGTACTATGTAATGGTGACAAATTATATTTTTCTAAAAAGTATAAAATCCTATACAATATTTGGCTAGATATAGGGTTGTGTTATTAGGATAAAGTCTCATTTTCTAACCAGTGGCGTAAATCCTATTGCAGCAGATCCAAAGATAGTGTGGTATTTTGGAATTTCTTTACTATTACTGTAACTATCATTTATTTATATCATTCATTTACATAAAGCCTATTAAATTCCACAGCCATAAATACAGAAAATAAAGTATATTAAACACTGTAACTCAATAAACAGAGACATATTGATGGGACCAAAAAGGAAAGTATGTAAAATGTATTGTAGATGTTCAGTTACTGTATAATTCACATTATTTTGAGTTAAATGCATCCAGGTGCTATAGTTATATAGGATGTTTTCTGGGATTTTTTGGGCACAAACATGGCAAGGACAAACAGTTTGGAACAAAGATGACACATACAAGTTGCTTTGGGACAAAGATGGCAGTGACACACTGTGTGAGATAAAAGATGGCACTGGTAAGTTTTTAACAAAAATTGTCTCTGACAAGCTGTCTGCATGCAAACTGAGGCCAAATATGGCACTGAAGAGCTATATGGTGGAGTATAATGCCCAATATGCAGGAATAATCAACTTTACACCGAACTAAGCCTTTATTGAAGATCATATAAAAAAAAAAAAAAAAAGATGTGGCACTGGCAAGCTGTTTTGGGACAGAGGTGGCATCAACATCCTGGACAGGAAGGGATGTGGCAAATTAAGATGGAGGGCTGTGCATGAGTGCCTAGGGCAGCACAAAACCTAAATACACCACTGTTAAGATCATGTGTTGTAAATGTGTGGAGAATATTGTAGATAGTATACTCCCAAGCAGTAACCACTTAGCTGTTTTTTAATTATGTCAGATTATCTGTTTTGTTGGGTCAGTAAACCTGTTTTACATTGGGATTAGAGGCTTGAAAACTCTTTTATGTATTAAAAAGTGTTTGTGCCATATTTTTTGAGATTTTGTGTTTTACGATGATAAAGTTTGGGATAAAATGTATGTCAATAGATTGTGCTATGTGAGCTGTGGAGCTTTTTTTTTTAAACGTAAATGGAACCCTGGGGTTAGGTTTGGCAAACACAAGGGTTCGCCCAAATGGGAATTTTAATTTATTTACATTTTGATTTCGTCTGTGGCCATGGGCAAGTAGTTCTGACCCCTGATGTAAACTGAATGGGTTCTGGGGGCCATTTGGCCAACTCACAGCCCCAGTTTTTTTTGGGGTGGCAGGGCTAGGGACTTGGACCGTTTCCTGACTTCCAGGCCTGTTAATTATTAGGGGCAGGCCCCGCTGTATATTTTAGTTTCATCAGTGGGGCTACTTGTTTAAATGTATTATTTTATCTATTTTTATTATTTTGGGAGACGTTTGACTATTTTCAGAGTAGCAGAAGTCCTCCCAACATGAGTCTCTATCCTTCCCATAGAAAACAATGAGGAGGATAGAGACCACCATTTCAGTTCGGCATGGTTGGATGGTTAAGTTTTTGGCAGGTATCTGCGTGAAATCGACTATGATGTCCAAATAATGGACCTATTCGTGGTCACATAAAGGCATATTGGAAAGCTTGTAATTCAATTCTCAATGTGTCCCCGATGTGCGTAAATCAGTGTTTTTGACAGTTTTTGTGGGCATCATGTCATGGCCCCAGAACAGAACATATTGAGTTTTATGTATTTGGAATCTATGAAAAAACAACAGGGCATAAGAACACAGCAGATGCAAAAAATGAATTTTTAGTCACAAAAAAGTTTTGTTAAGTAAATTAAGCTTTTTTTCTTGAAGACTATGGCAACTATTGCAAGTTAAAAAGTTGTTAATCTTTTCTATGAAGACATGGTATTAAACAATGCGTATTGTTTGATATATAGTATAATTATGTCATCTTATTTTTTGTAATATTGTTATATACTAATAAACTATATCTAATATATCAAGGTGTAAATACTTAATTATGAGTATAATTTTCCTAGTAAAGGTAAAATGTGCAAGCAAACTGTTAGGAAAAGATATTTTAGTCAACCTAAACTGAAACCTGATGAACTTCCCACTGGACCAGATGACAAAGACGAAAATGTATGTTTAAAGTTGAACAACAAGATAACTCCTGAAAACTCCAATAATCGCATCATAACTGGCCAATTTTCCTTTGAAGTATGTGCTATCATGTCACAATTAATTTGCTTTTTAACCTTGTGTGTATGTAACACTTTCATGTAAAAGTATAATCTCTGCAATCTTGAATACATAAAATGAAAAACTCTGCATTTTCCATTTATGATTTGGCAAAAATATCAAATATTCAGTGTTTATAATAAAAAAAGGTAGACAGCAACATTACCACAGACAAATAACAATATAATAAATAGATTTAATGGAAGTAAAAAAAATACATACAGAAAGAGAATACTTTACAGAATCTTACAAATATTGCACTTTTTTTAATTACTGGCTATAAACTACCATGATATACAGGAGCTTAGTTTGTGAGTGTAAAACCTGCCACCCACTTCTAGTAAAAACACAGTATAAATATACAAATATTGGTACACACCTCCTTCCTTGCTAGATTGTGACCTGGCCAGGTACCTACACATGAAGGCGTCTAGGACAGATCTTTGCAGCTGCTTCACCTCTGACAGTTTGACTTTCGACAATTAGAGTAAACCCCCCTAATTAATTAACCCCCCCCAAACTGAACCTTACTACTAACCATACCAACCCCCGAACCTTAATACTAAACCCCCCAAACCCTAATACTAACCCCAAACCCTTATACTAACCCCCCAAACCTTAATACTAATACCCCTAATTCTAACACTAACACTAAGCCCTAATACTAATAATACTCACCTTGTATGCGATCCCTCAATGAAGTGTCCTGCTGTGACCCCTCTGCAAGAGGTTGTGGTGAAGCGGCTGCGTTTAAACTACAGCGAAGAACTGTCCCATCCCCCACATTAAGGTGCATAACTTGCATAGTGAGCACTTCATGTCGCCACTGAAACAAAACACCACAATCCCCCATTACAGAAGACCAGAGGCTATCCAGTCCATTGAGTTAACTAAAGAATTCTAAACAATGGTGGCAAAAAAAATAAAAAATGAATGAATGAATAGACAAATCAATAAATGAATGTATGAATAGACCAATGAATGAATGAATGAATAATTAAATAGCTAAAAGGATATATCCTTCACTATTTAATAATATATCAATCATCACAGAAAAAATGGCTCTATTAATATATTAAATTTGCCCAAAAAAGCATAATTTATTCATTCATTATTCATTCATTTATAAGTTAACTAGATGAAAAATTAAATTGATCACAAATCTCAATAAACAAATAGGAATGTGACCAACTGAAGGACCCAGATGTACAGCACTAATAATTTTGTGGCAATTGTTGTTTACTTAGTTAACAAATCATATGTTTTTTTGTCTTTATTGGGCATAAATGTAGGTATTTTAATATAGTTAAAACAAACAACAAAATACATGTGTGGAGTAGACTGTAAAAACATGTTTAATATGTTCACATAGGATCACTGGTACCCTCAGCATCAACACTCCCTGAACTAAGCAAGCCGAGATGCACCTTGGAGATATCATAACTTTCAATGTGGCATTATCATATCATCCATAAAGTTATATTTTAGGCTGATGACACTATAAACACATCTTGAGCAATTAATTTTTCCACAGCATTCCACCACAGGGTTTACACCTTGACTGTCTTGGTTATCTGATAGAAAATCAAATTTTACAGGTCAAACATATCTTAATTTACAATCAATTGAACGATCATAAGGATAGGCCATTTAACTCTTTGTAGCCAAGGAATAAATGATCAAATATTGTAGAATAGACTGCCTGTTTCTATTTATCAACTAATATTTGATCCTAAGCAAGTTTTTATGCCTAGAATTAAATTAAAGGCATAACATTACTAAATTGGAATATGGTTTAGAATTCTTGATTACACTTCTTGCTATTCTCTTTATTATATACACAGACCGTTGGATAGGATAAGTGTTGAAAAGTTGGAGACGTTTTCTTGCAATCTAGTATTTGTAACAATGAGTATATTATTATTCTTTACATTTTAATTTCATTCAATGCTGTATTGTGGTAAACAGGCATAATTTGCAAAGATCAAAACACAAAAAGCACTAGTTGAAAAATGATTAAACTCTGCTATTTTGATCTTGTAACTTGGTTATCAATTCAATAATTCCTTATCTCGGTCACTTTTCATGTTTTACTTTGTTTTTACGACAATCGTTATGTAAAATGACATGGCAAAATCCAAGAACTGTTTTGAACACAAGTGTATGGTTCTCGGATCTGCAAATCAAAGCAACCATTTGCCCTGTTCAACTAAGGAGAGAAAAACAATATTCAATAATCCACTCTTTTTCTAGCTTCTCAGAAAAAAAAATTATGTATGTTCCAATTTTCCCCTAACATATAAGTTTTACAGTATATTTTCCTTTGTTTTGTCTTTTTTCCAACAAAATGAAAATAGAGCTCGGAAGTAAGTTACAGTGAATGAGCGGTTGTTTAAAGGCTTTGAAGACTTATTTCAATTTACAACTGCATGCCGAAAACTGATTCTTCTATCTAATTCATTAACTTCTTGAGTATTTGAAGGGACTGCAGGACAATAAAAGCTATGCTATCCTCTCAACAACACAAGAGTTACTGATCTGATTGCTGTCATATAAACTTAACTTATGGTCATAATCTTAACCTGTGATAAGTGACACTCAGAAGACAAACAGTCAGGTAAATATGAGATTGCAGTTATTTTCCTTTGACCAGTACAGCTAAAATATTTCAATCAAGCAAATATAACTAGGCTTGACAGTACAGTGAACTGATAATCAATTAGATTATGTAACAGTCAATATTAAGGAACTTGAGCTGGTCCTCAGTGCATACACTTTTGTGAGTGCCCTCTAAATAAATTTATATTTGTTATCATTGTCATACAGTGCTACACTATTTTCTATTTCCCCCCCCCCTTCTTTCCATGCTTTCCCATATGTTCACCCGTGTCTCCATGGAGATGTCCAGTTTATAAGTGCGCCAGTACCAATATTAAGGAACACCAAGTGTTAAACCTAAATTTGTCAATAGGAAATAATTACTAAACAGTGGCATCCTATCCAGTCATGGTATAGGCCTTTAAAACCCAACTAATGTCCTTCATCATAGCGATAACAGGGCTATACATAGCTGCTAAATGATAAATGAGTTGGACATTCCATGTTTGGGACAAGGTTGCTATATTACTAATTACACAATATTACTAAAGTCCACCTACAGCTCTGTGAGCAGTTCCTAAAAGACTCTCCATTATTGGAGTGTGGACACATCATTCATCTAGTTGCTAGGAACACGTCTACCAATAGAAGATGTGTTCTGCATTTAATCCACAAATACCATGCAGATAGCTGCAGCTTCGTGACTTGGAAGCCTGAAAGTCTTTTATTTTTTTGCCCTCCCTACTAAGTATCAATATGTTTGTGAACATGCAAGTTTTTTTCTGTTTAATACCTCTTTAAGGATTTGAATAATGCTGCATTTTTATAACATTTGGCATATGACCTTTGTTGTTTTTTAAACCAAGCATTACAATAGCAGTTTGTATGCCACTGATACATATAAATCTTGAGGATGCAGTGATGCTTCTATTTCTGCAGTATCCCTCTTTTAGTTTTTTTTTGTTTTTCTTTGTAGAAACATCTGTTGGCACATCTCATTGCTCAAATTCTACAAAAGGGGCAGACAGGGGAACTTAAAGAATAAGTAGCAATATAAATGAACATTTTGAATATTCGCAAAACATATTGGCTATATAAAAAGTAATAGTCCATGGAAATGATATATTTTGCTACCCAACCATTTAATTTAATATTGCTATTATTTATATTTCATTCACAGTTATATAGTGACAATAATTTAGGCAGTTTTCTATCGACTGTATGAATAGCTTAGATTGAGATGCTGCTATTAACAAAACTTATTTTAACATGAACCATGAATCCAACTGAGACATATTTCTTAGATTACCAATCACCCAAGTCAATAGCTGGGTTGTTGTTTTAGCTGCTGGTCAAATAAAAGTTAACATTATGAAGTAAAGACTCACTTATCACTGTTTTCTCATCAGGTATCAGCACCTTCTAACCCAATCCATCTCAAACTAAACAGGTTTCAAAGCAGTATCATGACATGCAGTCATTGGCAGGTTTCTCGTTTGCGATAGAAGAGGGGGATCTACTTTCACATGCTTTCTGATGTCTGCTTGTCATGATACTAGGCTTAAAAGGAATGTTCTAGCTTTTCCATATGGATAAACTCTTTATTTCTATGATCAAGTAGAACCATGATGATATATTCTATGAAGACATCACATTACCTTGCTATTTCTGTTTTGCTGTGTTGAAGAAGCATGCTTTCCATTTGACAAATACATAACAAACTGGTATACAATACACTCCAAGACATCACTCATAGCAAGTTTTTGCTCTTGCAAGATGCGTGCATGCATTTTCCGAGGTGGTAAAACGTATGTAGAAAGAGTCTAATGCCCATATCTATTTGTTTAAGGCTACGAAGTGTTAAAATGGAGCAGAGGAAGCTAAACGATCAAGCTAACACTTTGGTGGACCTGGCAAAGGTTAGTAGAAGCAATTATAGAAAGTGTAAAATCTTTTTATAGAAACTGTAAAGGCCCATAACATATACACCTGACATGAAAGACTTTGTTGGTATATATATATATGTACTCTAGCTCAAACGAAAAAATAATCTTGACACTGGGTCTCTATAATAATATCTCTCTGACTTTACTAACAATTGGGAAATGTCATAATTAATGTATTCATACTGGTATATATATTGTAAAAATAAAAATAAGTAAAATATTTTACATTAACGGTCTCCTGTTCTTTGAACTTGAATTCTTTTGGAAAATTTAGCAATATCCTTATGACACATTAATATATACGATAAAGTAATTATCTGGGTCTGCACACTTATAAAAGTATCGGGTGCAACGAGGGCGCTTCATTCATGTGTGCTGAGTCTCCTGACATTAATATATACAATATCATTAAAATATAATGATTTATAGTTCTGAATATCACACTATACAAATACAAAACATGTTTTTTCTAATATTCATATAAGATCTTAGTCAAACTATTCATACAAGCTTATTTAAGTGCTTGTGCAAAAGTAACTAATGGTGCCCCCTCCCAGCTGCAAAAGGCTAGTAACTCCTTCCTTTCCTGTATATTTTTCTTCTGGCTTCAGTGAGGTAGATAATAATTTGCGTCACTGGCCAGCCTTTATGTGCTGCACATTACCTAGCAAAGCTGCACAGATCTCTCACCTGTCAGCTTAATCCCTCTCAGCGGAGTTTACTACTGAACACCATTCACAGCACTACACATACAGTGCACATACACACAGGACACTGGGAGCACTCATGACCTCTAATATAATTACATTCCCTGCTCATTAGACATATATTGTTTTATTGGCTTTAAACTGTCCACTATACGTGGGGAAATAAATACATAATAAGTGTAAAAAATCTACTTCTAGAAATGTTTGTATTATTAATTTTAGTGTTTTTTTATCAAATCATATTGCCGGAAAAAAAAAATCTGTGGAACTAAAATCACGAACAGCTCATTATAGAGTAAAATCAAGGATTAATTATTTCTCAGTTGCTGGATGCTGTTCCTCCCCAAGGATCATCCTCCAAGGCCATCACATTTTCCACAGTTTTTATGTTTTACTGATGATATATGCTGTCTGCAATGTGTTTTCTTGACCTTTGCTGATGCTAATGAAATAATCTTGAATAGTACAACAGATTTACAATCCCCAATTGTAATACAATTGAGTAAAACAGCCCGATAATAAAAACGTCAATGGTTGCAAAACATAAATTAACATCATAAATATATTTGAAAATTACTTGTCTGGATCCTGGCACCTGTGTCCCTTCGTCCAGTTATATATACCTTCAGTGCGTGACAACTATAGCCCACAAACAAATTACATTGCAGATTTAAGGGGTACCCTTAAATTCCACCTGTCTTACCTGAGAACAGGATTTAGAAACTATGACTTAGCGCTTAGGGGTCCAGCTGTTTCTGGACTATAACTACTGTAATTCTCTGCCATTCTATAAAGCTAGTTGGGAATTGTCCGATTTGTAATTCAGCATCAGCTGGGAGGGCTGCAGTTTGTGTGCCTAAGACTTAGAGCAATAAGTATGCACCATAAAATATATTATATTTCAAATCAATATAATAACCATATATTGATTGTCATTTTAAAAGTCTTACCTTCTGCTTCATATTCTTTATCATAAATGAATTAAAATGGGGGTCAATGCCATGAGTTCACATTATTTTTATTTAAACTGATTGATATAAAGCATATCTATAAATTAATAACATTAAAACCACAGGATGTAGTATAGTTAACATACAATATATGTCTTGGTTATTGTAATTCAAAATCAGAGTTCATTGTGCTTAATAAGTATACGTATAGCTTAAAATGCTGTGTTTTGTTCTTTTCCATTTTCATATGCAACTCCTTATAGCTCAAAATGCCAACTATTTTCTTTTCTTTTATTCAGCAACTCTTTTATATAATTATTAACATATGATCCTGAGATAATGGGGGCATGTAAAAACAAGGCGCACACAGATTGCGCCAAATACTGGCACAATCAGCATTTGTGCCAATATATAAAGCAGACTCATGGGAGTGCCCACCCATGTGCAAGTCCTATTTATATAGAAGCCCCCACCCACATGCTAGCACATCTCCCCCTATGTTCCCAAAAAATGATTCTATTTATCCACCTTTTTGATCATAGAAATCATGCCCAAGAAAACTATGCTTTTATGTCAAAGCAAGTTCATCACATATACATGGTTTGTACTGTGAAGGTTTTACCAGAATTACAAACAATTGGACAGATTAAGAGAAAAATGTGTTTTAACTATGTCTGTCTTGTCTCCCGTCAATGACATCACTTTGTGGCCAAATATACAAATTGACTACATTCAGTGAGAAATGTTTGATTGGTATACTGATGATAGTACAAACAGAAGACATCTCAGACAATATTACCTTAATCTATACCTTTGCATGCAATTCTGCTAACACAATGTATAAATCATCTTTTATTCTATACATTCACTGTACAAACAAAGTTCAGCTCACAGAATCTCTTGACGGAAATCTCTAAAACAAAAGGAGCACAGACAGTCCCACAAGCAGCGAATGGCTTACTTTTTGAAGGGATCTTAATTTAAATACTTAATATAAAACACCAATGATTTCTATGCACGACGTAGCATATGGCGATATATCAGTGCTATCCTTCTTTTATGTTATTGGAACAGAAATTATACATTAGTTGAACCCAATGACACCCCTTCCGCCTGGCAATCACCCGGGGCAATTGGTACACACCCACTTGTTAGTACACATCTGTTGCAAAGTATCTGAATTTAGATTTAATGCATTTCATTTTGCATGATATAAATGGTTGGATTTTTTTGGTACATATCTGAAAATTACTTCTAAAACACGTGGGTAACCAGTGGACATGCAAATATATAGTTATCTCTGACATTGTATATTCTATTCAAAGAGCAATTCTTTCAAATCCTCTGGGCATGATATCAGAGTACAGGTTGAATTCCCAGACTCTGTTTAATGACAAAATCAACATTTTCAGTACATTCGTTAATATCTGTTTTTCTTTTCCTCATAGACACAAAACATCATGTATGACATGATCTCCGATTTAAATGAAAGAAGTGAAGACTTTGAGAAGAGGATTGTTGTCTTAGAAACAAAGCTAGAGACATTAATTGGTAGCATTCAAGCTCTCCCTGGACTGATTAGTCAGACAATCAGCCAGCAACAAAGGGACTTGGTGGAAGCTCAGCTGCAAAATTATGACAAGCATGTAACATACAGCGCTGAGCGATCACGATCTGTATCAAGGAGGAGAAGGTCCTCATCAACAGCACCTCCAACTTCATCGGAAAGTAGCTAGAAGAAAATAAGTTAACCAAAAAAAAAAAAAGACTTTTTTTGCCATCATATGGTCAATATTTTAGCTTTTATTGTAAAGCCCTATGGTACTAATCAGTGTTGTCTGGGTTCTGATGTCAGAATCTTGGAGACCTGAACACAAAGTTTTAGGCCAAATAGAGTGAGAACTCTTTTATTTCTTTCAGATGCACAGTGAATGCACCTATCATTGCTATATAGATTGTTTCTCCTGTAATTTCACTAACTTTTTATTCATGCACTTCAAACAAACTTTACTACTATATAGAATAATAAAAAATATTAATTTCTGAACAAAGGTGTGTAGTCCACGTCAATACAATGCTTATATTAAGCAAATATCTTAGAACAATTATGGTTGATATCAATGTTTTACTTCAGTTTTGAAGGCTATTTTTTTATTGAATTTGAAAGACTAATTTAAACAAATAAAATTAATTTGAAGAGCAACATTTTTAGTCTGTGTACATAGCATAACATTAAGTAAGACCAAGCACTGAGTTATCAACAAATTAAAAAATAAAATACAACCAACATTCATAAGGCCCCTTCCTAATTATAAACATCGTTAAGATTACATTTAATTGTAGCACTAACTGCCTGGTGACTCACTTTCACAAAGGTACAGTTCTACTTACTTTGTTGCGTGTGAATTAATTGAATTAATTATACAACTTAGAACATAATTACGGTTACGTTTTTCCAGCCACAATGTTTTTATTACATGTTTTGAGTCGTTTTTCAGGAACCTACCATAAGAGATAAGTGAAAATAATTACACAAGGCACTCAAAGTATATGGGATTCAATTATGAGAGTTATCACTTAGCACTGGTTTTTAATGCATCGTTTTTTTCGCGGTCTATGTTATTCAATGACGTGATAGATTAACTCAGGTCATTGAATATCACCCATTGACTAATAAAACATTAGAGAGAGATGGGTAGAGATAGTTCACAAGTACTAATTTTTAATACCCAATATAAAATAAGGATCTAACATTGTCAGACTTGTCACATTTGGATCTTCTCTGGATATTTTTTGCCAATAGTCTGGTAACACAAGAAGAGGATACTAGTAGTCTTAAAGGGGCAGCACCACCTACAGCATCTGTACAATGTTCTGTAGATAAGAAGTGCATCACATAAAGTAAAACATAAAAAACAGATGTGCCTCATATGATTTTTCATCAACTCTTCCTATCTTTTAAAAAAAATTACAAATAAAGTGTAATAGAAACATTCCTGTAAATTGTTTTCAGTAAAGTAAAAATTAATTCATATCACATATATTAGAAATATGTACACCCTTCATGACATAAAATACATGTAAATACCCTGTTAAAGGTGGTGTAGATATAGCCACATAATTATCTTCTTAAAGTAAATGGGAACATGCCCTTATATAACTCAGTATAAAGCTATACAGTATAGTTATATTTAACCAACTATAGTAGATTTTGCTATTAAGTACTATGATAATGAAGGATGGCTTTTCATTGTGGAGATGGCCAGCTAGGAATTGCATCACAATTTTTTCTCAGAGACTGTAACTGTTTTTACGTTTTTTTTTTTTTAAAACTGCTAATAGTCAATCAGTACTTGTTATTACCTCAACTAAGCTGAATCCTGCCACAATACTACTACTATACAAAAAGGGAATGATGCAATATGTGCACTGTGCCCCAGGGAAATGCCAGGAAATCTATTACTCAAGTTTATTTAAAAATTAAAAAAACAACAACTGTTGAACAGATTTTAAAATGATCAGCATAAGGTAAAGGTATTTTAAAAATGGAAAGTATTTTTTTTAATGGCAAAGCCACATTCGAAATGTCTGTGTTTTTTTCTGCTAATAATTTGAAGAAAGAATAAAATTATATGCTTAAACGTCTTTTCTTTTCATATTAGAATGCTGTTCATAAGTCAACTGCAAAAATAATCTGTCACTGTTTACTGAGACTAAATGATAACTTCAATATCAAGCTATTACTTGTACAGTATTTTTTAAAAATGATGTACCTATTTGGGACCACCACATGTGCTAAGGTACTTCTGCTGACATCACCTAATGATCTATGTTACACTTGGGTTACGTCATCAATTACTTAAACATACGCACACTCATTGTCATATACACACAGTCACACACAAACACAATCAGTCACATATAAACACACACACAGTCACATATGCAAACACACACAAATACGTTACAGATTTTATTTTTACCATTTTTTATTCTCTTAATAAAAAGCAAGAGAATGTCCCCCTTTCCTGCTGCCTTACTTGCAGGGAAGGGGGGCATTTTGGTTCAAGCCCGGTGTGTGCCTCTCACACAGGCACAGACCCTCTTCACTTCTAGACCTGCTGAGCATCTGGATGTCACATGACACCCGACGCTCAGACACTATAGCATGGTTTGCGAGAAGGTGGAGCACACAATCTGCTCCGGGTACCAGCTCTAATTTCCTGGTCGCCATGACGACCTGGCACCTGGGTATTGTTGAGGCCTGCTCTAGAGAAAGTAAGTAAGTAAACTTGTTTGACCCTTGCTTCTTTAGAAGATGTAAGGGTTAAAGCACAATTATAAAAAAAAAAGTTTTTAAAATGCAAATGGTTGGTTTTTTAAGTAACCACATAAGATATGGCTTTGTTCATCGAGTACATGGTTTTCTGGTGAAAGAGAATATCAAAGGAATGTATTGCTCTGTATAGCTGAAAAAATATTTGTAATTTTACCTTCATTTATATCTGTCTTGGTTTTTAATTAGGCTGACAGTAACTATCATTGAAGGCAATATAAAACAACTAACGCCTCAAATACAACCTTTTTTGCGTTATATAATTACAGATTTACATAATACTTTCCATTTGAATTAGCAGAAATGAATCTGTCTCTTTAAACAATATTACCATATAGAAGCAATATGGCAGAGGAAAAAGTTATTAAATACATTTTAGCAAATGCAAGAAACTTGACAAACAAAATGGGTGAGCTGGAGATACTGGTAAGTGCTGAACAGTATGATTTAATTGGAATCAAAGAAACGTGGTGGGATGAGACCCACGACTGGTCATTTAATTTACAAGGCTACTCACTTTTTAGAAAGGACAGAGTAAATAGAAAATGGGGAGGGATTTGTCTATATGTAAATCCTAAATTAATGCCCAGTATTAAAGAAGGTGTGCATGATGTAACTGGAACTGATGTGGAGACACTGTGGGTGGAGATTAGCATAAACACTAAAAAGAATCGCACATTACTTGTAGGTGTATGCTACAAACCACCAAATATTAGCATTGATGGAGAAGATCAGCTTTTATTACAAATTGAAAAGGCTGCAAATCTGAATGAAGTTCTAATCATGGGATATTTTAATTACCCAGATATAGATTGGAATTGTGGCACAACTAATTCTGCTAAGGGCAGCAAGTTTCTGAACCTGCTTAATAACAAATTTATGGCACAATTAGTAGACACCCCAACTAGAATGGACGCCAGTCTGGATTTGGTAATAACAAACAATGAGGAGCTTATCTCAAACATCCAAGTAAGAGAACACTTGGGGAATAGTGACCATAACATGGTTTCATTTGAGATTGATGCAAAAAAGTAAATTGGTAACTATGACACCAAAACACTTAATTTTAGAAGGGCCAACTTTGATGGACTAAGGGCATCGATTGAACATTTAGACTGGGAGCAATTGTTTTCTGAACTAAACACAGAAGACAAGTGGAATTCCTTTAAGCACACATTACAAAAGTACACATCACAATACAGGGAGTGCAGAATTATTAGGCAAATGAGTATTTTGACCACATCATCCTCTTTATGCATGTTGTCTTACTCCAAGCTGTATAGGCTCGAAAGCCTACTACCAATTAAGCATATTAGGTGATGTGCATCTCTGTAATGAGAAGGGGTGTGGTCTAATGACATCAACACCCTATATAAGGTGTGCATAATTATTAGGCAACTTCCTTTCCTTTGGCAAAATGGGTCAAAAGAAGGACTTGACAGGCTCAGAAAAGTCAAAAATAGTGAGATATCTTGCAGAGGGATGCAGCACTCTTAAAATTGCAAAGCTTCTGAAGCGTGATCATCGAACAATCAAGCGTTCAATTCAAAATAGTCAACAGGGTCGCAAGAAGCGTGTGGAAAAACCAAGGCGCAAAATAACTGCCCATGAACTGAGAAAAGTCAAGCGTGCAGCTGCCACGATGCCACTTGCCACCAGTTTGGCCATATTTCAGAGCTGCAACATCACTGGAGTGCCCAAAAGCACACGGTGTGCAATACTCAGAGACATGACCAAGGTAAGAAAGGCTGAAAGACGACCACCACTGAACAAGACACACAAGCTGAAACGTCAAGACTGGGCCAAGAAATATCTCAAGACTGATTTTTCTAAGGTTTTATGGACTGATGAAATGAGAGTGAGTCTTGATGGGCCAGATGGATGGGCCCGTGGCTGGATTGGTAAAAGGCAGAGAGCTCCAGTCCGACTCAGACGCCAGAAATGGTGGAGGTGGAGTACTGTTTTGGGCTGGTATCATCAAAGATGAGCTTGTGGGGCCTTTTCGGGTTGAGGATGGAGTCAAGCTCAACTCCCAGTCCTACTGCCAGTTTCTGGAAGACACCTTCTTCAAGCAGTGGTACAGGAAGAAGTCTGCATCCTTCAAGAAAAACATGATTTTCATGCAGGACAATGCTCCATCACACGCGTCCAAGTACTCCACAGCGTGGCTTGCAAGAAAGGGTATAAAAGAAGAAAATCTAATGACATGGCCTCCTTGTTCACCTGATCTGAACCCCATTGAGAACCTGTGGTCCATCATCAAATGTGAGATTTACAAGGAGGGAAAACAGTACACCTCTCTGAACAGTGTCTGGGAGGCTGTGGTTGCTGCTGCACGCAATGTTGCTGGTGAACAGATCAAAACACTGACAGAATCCATGGATGGCAGGCTTTTGAGTGTCCTTGCAAAGAAAGGTGGCTATATTGGTCACTGATTTGTTTTTGTTTTGTTTTTGAATGTCAGAAATGTATATTTGTGAATGTTGAGATGTTATATTGGTTTCACTGGTAAAAATAAATAATTGAAATGGGTATATATTTGTTTTTTGTTAAGTTGCCTAATAATTATGCACAGTAATAGTCACCTGCACACACAGATATCCCCCTAAAATAGCTAAAACTAAAAACAAACTAAAAACTACTTCCAAAAATATTCAGCTTTGATATTAATGAGTTTTTTGGGTTCATTGAGAACATGGGTTCATTGAGAACATGGTTGTTGTTCAATAATAAAATTAATCCTCAAAAATACAACTTGCCTAATAATTCTGCACTCCCTGTATATACTTTTGGGAAACAAATGCAAAAGACACAAATCAAAACCAATGTGGCTTACCGGTAACGTGAAACAGGAAATACAAAACAAGAAAATAGCATTCAAACATTATAAAAGCAAGGGATCATCATTATCACTTATAGAGTACAAAGATGCCAACTAAGCCTGTAAAAAGGCAATTAAAATGGCTAAATTGGAAAATGAGAAAAGGATTGCTAACATAGAAACATATAAATATAGAAACATAGACATAGAAACATAGAATGTGTCGACAGATAAATACCATTCGGTCCATCTAGTCTGCCCAATTTTTTTGAATACTTTCCGGCTTCATCATAAAAGTCCCGGTGGAAGTGCCGGGCAGCAGCGGAGGATGTCTGTGTGTATCACGCAGACATCCTCCGGCTGTCCCCGCTAGGCACCAGGGATATTTGGGCAGCCGGGGGCTGTCCGTCATAATGGACGGATGTGTCGGGCAGCATGGAGGATGCCCCCACTAGCCACCAGTAAGAGACAAGGTGAGGGGAAGGGAGGGCGGCAGAGAGATACAAGGGGAGGGAGGGGGGGGCAGAGAGAGACGAGGGGAGGGAGGGGGGCAGAGAGAGACAAGGGGAGTGAGTGGGGCAGAGTGAGACAAGGGGAGGGAGGGGGAGAGGGAGAGAAAAGGAGGGAGGGAGGTGGAGAGAAAAAGAAAAGTTTGGGGGGAGGGAGAGACAACATGGGAGGGAGGGGGAGAGAAATAACACTGGGGGAGAGAGAGAGACAAAGCTGGGGGGAGGGGGATCGAGAGGCAGCATTGACACATAAAACGAAATAAAAACAAGAAATGCATTTTTTGTATTAAATATTAAAAAGCAATTTACATGTGAATATATACAAGTTAAACTTTTTTCCTATAGGGTACTCTTATATTCAGGCTTTTAGTTTTTTCCTAAAGTAATATCCAAAGTTTGGGGGGTCGTCTTATAATCAGGGTCGTCTTATATGCAAGCAAATACGGTATATAAATATGTGCAGGGTCGATATAAAGACCAGTGACCTGTTCATTAACAGAAATGTACAAAGGACAAGAGGTCACCCCCTGAGACTGGAAGAGCAAAGATTTCATAGACAGCAAACGAAGGGATTCTTTATGGTAATGACAATAAAGTTATGGAACTCACTGCCAAGAGAGATAGTGCTATCAACCACAATAGATGCATTTAAAAATGGTCTGGATGGTTTTTTTTTTTAGAAAAGCAGAACATAAAGGGCTATTAATAATAGAATAAGCATTAATAATAGAGCGGATCAAAAGCTGGAATGATCGGTAGAAGGGTTGGACTTGTGTCTTTTTTCAACCTAAATTACTATGTTACTATGTATGTTCAATTACTTTTTCAACCACCCACTCTCCAATTTTTTACTTTGCTGGGCACTGCCTATTCTAAGCAGCTTTGGCCAAAATGTGCTCAATGTTTTGAGCAATGTGTTGAAAATTTTTATTTAGCCAGACCTCCTTATATGTTATGTAACATATAACAAACTACTTTCTAACTTTTTATTGTTATTTCAACAATTGTATCTTATATACATTTTATTATATATATTTAACAAGCATAATTTTTTATAAATTAGACAAATATTATTATACAGTTTTAGACCAATGTGCATTTCATAAGTTTATTATTCATAGTGTGATAGATGTATATTTAAAAATATTCATCAATATCACTAATTAGTTACTTTTAAAACACATATTTAATTTAAGTCTTTCAACAACATTAAGTGCGAGTAAAGGCAACAAGTATTGTAAATCAAAGTATGGTTCGAATTCTTGCAACTGGTCTGGGTGAAATTAGCAGGAACACTAACACACACTAGGGTTGTTCTCTGCTCACACACTCCCCAACAACTGATTCATTCTTCAGCTGAACACTCTCATTCAGTGTTGCCGCTCTTAGTTTTACAAATGCTATTTTACCAGTCTGTATTTCCTTGCTCTTTATTGGCCAGCTTCAGAATGTGATGCGTCATGCCGGGCGGCAGGGGAGGATGTCTGCGCGCACCTGCTGTTAACGAAGGGGATCCAGGTCCCCTGCAGCTCTGCGGTCAGATTATAAGACGACCTCGAATATAAGATGAGGGGTATTTTTCTGAAAAAAACCTTGTCTTTTATTCGAGCAAATGCGGTAAAATGCCTGCACTTGATACAATCTTTCCATTACACATAACTTAATTTGCTACTTGTCCTTTAACCAGTGCTGGAGAAGCACAGTCAGTTGACAGAATCATTCCAGCAACATAGCTCCTGAAATTCAGGAACCCAAGTCTAAGGTTTTTCCAACTGATTTTTATTATATCACAGGAACAATAGATCATAGAATTAGAATTCACCGAGCATATACAAAAGCTTAATATGGCCTTTTATTGTAAGAATGAAGCAATGTTTGCCTTTGTGTCCTCTTCAAGACTTTCTAAACATATTGCTTCAAATATAAAATACTTACAGCTAGTTGAAATTGTGAAATTACAGCAGTTTGCAAGTAACCAGGATGGCCCACACAAGCTGAGTAAAAGTACATTTCCTAATTATGTATTTTTTTGGTTGCAGGAACCAATGAGAATAATTTCATTCACGTGAATGGACTATCCTGTTTCTTTAGTGATGTCATCAGACAGTGTGTTGCACTGTTAAGAGATCCTACTATGTACAAGAGCAAATCTATTACATTCTATTACACAATGTATCCTATTCCAGGAGCACAGGAAGTGACTAAATGAAACAAAACTTTACATCCTCAGTCTCTAAATAATCAGTGCTGCCACATCTGCAGTAAACATGCAGAGTGATAACTGGGGGATGGCTTGAGTTGAATATTAAAAATGTGATTTATGCAGAATGGCTGTAAAAAAAAGTCACGCTGGAAAAAAAGCCTGTGCTCTATACAAGCAGTAGTCTTCATCTTGCACCAAAGTGAGTTTGGGCACTAGACTGTCCTTTAAAAACACTCTGGTGTATGAATAATAGAATATTATTTAACAATAATGTAATTATATAACCTGTTATAGAACAAGGGTAGTGATGGCATGGAATGCAATAACTTGCATATCACGCCACAGGTAATGTCATAAGCAGGAGACCCCACAGACATATTTAAAAAAAGCATTTTTTTTCCTCCTAACTTAAGCATCTGCTTGCAAGTTTGCCTACACAATGTATAGATCATTTTCAATCATTTTTTATTCTCTACATTCACAGTAAAAACAATGTTCAGGTGATACAGTCCATTTACATACAATTGTTTCATCAGGGACAAATTCTTGTTCCTCTTGAAAATAAAGCATTAACTGTGAAATGTGTCAAGGCATTTGCTTTTCTCATTTATGCTGTGAGCGCCATTGTTATCTTATCAAGTGATTTTCAAATCTATTTCGCTCCTAGGCATGCCTTAAAAACGTTATCTGCCAAGCCTTAGCTTTGTCCGTTACCCTAATTTGAAGCACTGAATTTAGGGTCACTGATGCATAAATAATATACTGTCTTGCGAACTTGTGAAAAAGAAACTGTGGATTGATATCAAAATATTGATTTAATAAATTTGGTTTAGTATTGCTCCTTAGAGACTGTTTTCCCATCTGTCTGTTCTCTTATCTACATTAATTCATTACACTAAACCACTGAAATTGTTCCCATATATTACATGTCTCAAGCCCTACTGACTCTTAGTTAACATTGGCTTAGGCAAAGTAACAAGGAAAAATTCAAGAAAATGGGTGCTGATAACGCAGGTGAATGAGGGGATGTTCTCCCAGACCTATAACTCCAGCAATATGTTAAGAATGCAGCACACACTTAGAAAGCAATCTTCACTACTGCTTAAAGGTAGATAAAGTGAAGAAAAAAAAATAAAGGTGGTACACATCTAGTAATAATATATAATTTGATACTTCCCAACATCAGGTTATACATTAATCATCCTCCAATGTTCAGCTGGTAAAACAATATCCCAATGGAACTCAAGAAGAAAAAAACAGAGAAGGAGAAAAAAGTGCAGAATATCAAAACTTATATAACTATCTGAGGACCCCTTTTTTAACCTTTAGGTGCAGGGTATACCCTTTAGTTGTCATACCGGTACTTCAGAAGCTAGAAGAATGTCCTAACTATTTAATTTTTTATCTATAAAACTTACAATTACAGGGAGTAATTCTTTCTTTCAGGAATCAGTAGAGATGCCTTTTCCTGTGTCTATCTATTTCCTCATTGTTCTAGCTGCTTCAGCCATAGTATTTATTTCAAATTGTATGAATAACAGATACTGTAGAATGAACTGAGGCCTCCCTGAACTGGGACTGCTAATGAGAAGTACCGTATACGCCAATAGACAGACTTTTTTTAAAATAAGTATTTCCATTAAAAGGAGGAAATATGGTTACTCTACATTACTGCAAATTTCCGCTGCACTACATCAGGAGTTAAAAACATTCGCTCAAATCGGCTTAATGGAATCAAGCAATACATTTTGCTTTCCTTAGCTATCAGATCAGTGTAATCCTAACATTTGTTCTGATTTCACTGTTGCAATGCATCATAACTAATCTTTTTTTTCTTGCCTGGAATTATGTTGCTTGATCTTTGCTGAAGCAATGTAATCTCTGATACTCTTCTGTAATAAAATTGTTGACCGGAATGAACTGCAAGAAAGCTAAAACCTTTGTTGGTTTTGCAAAAAGTAACATTACAGTTTTCCAGCACATCAAGTTGCTTTATGGAGGAGCAGCCTGTGTCCTATTTACTGAGGATATATGGCCTACATAGATGGCAAATGGAAATATCAAGCAAAAGAACAGCAAGTCTTAACTACTATAGAGGAATGGATTCAGGGCTTAGTGGTAAAACACAGTGTTTGGCAAAATGCCTATGTATTGCTTGTGGTGTACTTGAATATCGCCTTAAAGTATATTGAATTGTAGTCTATGAGCTCTATTAAGATGTATTGAGCATTTTAGGACATTATGAGAATCTGTATGGTTTTACATATGTATAGAAACATTTCTATGTATCTTGTGTGTGTGTGTGTAAATTTATGTATATAGATCTCCTGACTAATTAATTTCTTGTATTTCCCTTCAAATCTATTTTTATTGGGGGAGGGGGGGGGGGGGGGGGGTGTTATAGAGCCTCTGCCCATCTCTGTTAAATGAGAGAGCATGTGTTCCCATTCCCATATATATGTATTTTTTCAGACATCTGAGCTGATCTTTCTTGCTCTGGTAACTAACATATGCAACTGTGTTAAACTTTATCTGATAGCAGGTTTTATGGGAGCAAAGCAAAGTAAACCCTTAAGCATGCACCCACCTACTCTTACTCGTGTCACTTACACCCTAACACCCTTAAAGGACAACTGAGTTTTAAAAAACCAACAGTGTTCCCATTTGTCAAGTAAACCCCAGTTCCCAATTGTCAAGTTTACAGATACACACAGGTTTACTCTGAGCTCTCTCTCAGCTAATCAGCGTGGGGGCTTGCCCGTCTGACCAGAGTCTGTCGGGCTGGACAGTCACTCCCTGCTAGCACAGAGAGACCTTCATCTTTCGACAGTCGTAGCCCTGATGTGTGATTGCTTCCATAGAATGCATCATGACTCTCAATCAGAGATAAACTGGCATATACATTAAAAAGTTCATACCAATTTATCCTCATACCAATGTCAGTCATTTTTTTCACTTGCAATAGAAGCACAAGTGAAATAGAAAGTATAGTGGTACTTTAAAAATGTTTAGATTAATGGGATTAAATAGCGAGAGCTCAATAAGAAATAGCAGCTGTTCAGATGGCAGCAGCAATAGATGAAGACCATACAAAGCAACAGGCATAAGTAGGTTTCCATAGGCCTCTCACCTGTCCTGCTTTACATGGGACAGTCCCAGTTTAAAGGCTTTTTTCCACTCTTCCACAGAGATCTACCTCTGTCCCAATTTTCGGTTGTGAGGATAGTGGGGGATTACTGGACTGCAATCCTGGAGTTCCAATCTTATTCTCCGGGGCCTAGGACACCAGAGAATACATACTGCACATGCACAGTAGTGCTGCCAATTTGAGTGACTGTTTCCGCCTTTGTGCCGATGAATCAGGACACTGGGGGCAGAAGTTGGGAGGACATCACCATTCTCCTTTTTCTGGAAATCTGGAAAAAACTTATTCTAAGTCTAATCATTTGTATACAGTAGAAGTCGATAGAAATGTAGAAAATGACCAGTGGATCAGCAGGTCTAAATTTAAATGGAGCAAGAATTTACATGGCATATATATATATATATACATGCATACTCATGTGGATAATATGTTTGTTTTGAGCCTTGGACGCGGCAACTATTTGGAGCTGTATATCTGCGTTGGTGAATAGCTTATTCAAGAGGTGTGATGTCATTGATAAGAGTGGAGGTTGTTCTTTTAAACTGAGTTCGTAAGGATAAGTATGTATTATATATATACTGGAATCAAAACAGGTGTTGTTGTTTTTCCCTAAGCACTCTATGGTTTTATAGACATGTTTAGAAGCAAAGAAACATGACTGCATTTTTGTCTATTGACTAACACAGAAACAAATAGAAAACAGTAACAGTGGAATTTCAGTCCTGTATTTGTTTTCTTGCTTTCTACATTATATTGTTTTGTAATCAGTCTCCAAAGATTTATTTTTCTATTTCCACTGACAAGCTACATATTTTTGTAATCAGTCTCCAAAGATGTATTTTTCTATTTTCACTGATGTGCTGCTATATATATTTATTACCACCAATGTCCTGTTATTTAAAATGAAGAAAAAAACAATATAGAGAATTGTGACAAGAAATAAAGAAATCACAGATAACAGAAACAAGTTCTTGTAAATCGAATCTCATGTAATACGATAAGCAGTTGTAGTGACAGTAGTTATTTATGTACTCGCATATAGCAATGAAGGAATAGATTTAGGCTCTAGATCAGGGGTGGGGAACCTGTGGCCCTCCAGATATTGCAGGACTACATTTCCAATGCTCCTCTGCCAGCCTCTTAACTGAAAGAGCATTATGGAAGATGTAGTTCATCAGCAGCTGGAGGGTTGCAGGTTCACCACCTCTGCTCTAGATTGTAATAATATCCACCAGTTGACTATGTTGCACCCATGGTACTTCTCTGATAGGTACAATGGAAGTGTTTTAATTGCACGTACCCTGCGCCCCTGTTGGTGGTAGGGTGTCATGCGTGCAACCTATGTCACCCCCTGACTAACTGGTGCCATGGGAGGTCCCATGTTGTCACTTTATTTATAAATTCCTTAGAAAATAAACTTATCAGTCATTTGTATTGCACCTTTACCTTTGTGCCTAAGACATACAAGTAAACATTACCTCTATGCAAGGACATAAAGGTAAAGAATACAAATGCTGACACAAGTTTACCACAAATGGGTGACATCAACCTCCTATAATACTGACAGGGCTGTTTACATGCTAAGGATTGTGGGGTTCTGACATCACCATTTGAAGTTGGGAGGCTTTGTGTTCATCCATCTAATGGCTATATTGGTGGAAGATTCGGGTATATCTTTTAATCTATAACAAATTCTGAGTCCCGGGTTAACCTTACATACTCATTGTTTTGCTAATATATATATCTCAACCATGTTCGATATTTAGAGGAAAAACTGGATTTGATTTATCACAACTCTGGATTTTACATAATTATCATTGTGGTCATAAACCTATTCACAATAAGAAATTGTAAACCAGTACGAGCAATTTTCTTGTTAACAAACCTTATAATTGTTTAACAATCATTGAGTTGGAAGGTGGGTTTATGACAATAAACAACTTACTTAATTCCTACACAGCCAACATTATTTAAACCAAATTCTTGAATGTTTTTTTTCCATCTTAACTAGGTGCATTTAAAATAACTTCAAATATTTAAAAATTTAAAAAATAATTGTAATGTAATATTTTGTATAGCTGCACACTGAATTAATGCATTGCATTGTATGAATGCGCTATATTACATGCACTATATTACAAATGCCGGTTATGGGGTGCTGTCCAAATTCTAGTGTTTGTATGTGCATAAAAAGCCTGAGCGGCTTCTGGGCGTGTACCCCAATCACTCACAGGTGCTCTATATATGGTGTCCAGTGAAACTGTATAAATTATAGCTTAAGACAGATTGTCAAAGAGATTCAGTTTGGAGTGCTTTGGCCTAGTGGTGGACTAAGCAAAATATGGCTATAAATTGTGATTAAATCTACAATATTTTTTCATCTAAGCTAGGTGCTTTTTAAATAACTTTAAATATTTAAAAATGTAAAAAATAGTGGTAAGTGGGAGAGGCGGGGAGGAAAGAGGGTAAATAGAAGGGCGGGTTAAAAAGCATGAATAAAAGAAATACAAATATATACATAAAGGTCAGGCGAATGGACATGGTATGTGTGAGCGATGATGATCATACTACTTGTTTATTTATATTTCATGAATATGTAATGTGTTCATTATTTATTGTAATTTGCGTACTTTGTATAATAAAAAAAAATGTAAAAAAATAATGTTAAGATAGTTGCACACTGAATTTATGTATTGCATTATGTGAATTTTGGTCACTCCAGTGGAACGCTATATTACATATGCCGGTTATGTTGTGCTGTCCAAATTCTAGTTATTTTAAGTTTGAAATATAGCTGTAATGGCCGGACTACGAACATTTAACATCGTACTTATGGAGACTTGCACTGACATCTTAAATTATAATAGCATCAGTTCATCTTCCTCTTGATAGAGTAAAACACTGAAAGGTTCCATTTTGAAACAATATACAATCAACATTCTAAAACCACTTGAACATACTACCCTACATTCATTTTATTTGTTTTAGTTAAGAAGATGTTTAATGCTTTATTTTAGCATGTTAGAAATTTAACATACTTTTATTTGTATCATTATTTATTCTCAAGACTAGGGTTAAGAACAACTGATTAATTCCTAGGGTCAAAAACAATCAAAGAGGTTAAAACAAATTTAATGCAACTATCCAGTTAGTCAGTTAATGAGCTGGAAAGATGATGGGAAATATCTTCCAATCAATCTTTAAATTGTGCTCTTGTTTGTTGACTATTTAGCTCACCTTGGTTGAGTTATTTCTTTAGAAGTCACAGGCTGCTGGTTAGCTAGCACAGTGCACGCTGATTGAACAGAAATGTCAATAATAAGTAATGAGGACCAGAGAAAAATCAATACCCATCTTAGCACAAGGTTTTAACTTATATCTACTATATTAGATTGAACCTTTAAATCTAAAACATTATTGCTCCATCTCATGAATGCTAACATTAAATCAAGATCGACACAGTCTGGTAGTACATTTATAAAACTGTCATAATTAAGATTTTGAGACTGATATAGGACTTAGAAACATGTTTGGAGAACAGTGAATGTAAATGAAAGTAACTTGCCGAAATACACATTGTGGTAATTGATAGAGCATACATAGTTATGTTGAATTTAAGATGGAAGAATTGCCACTGAGTGCATATAATAGAGCATTACTGCAAATGCTCTGAAAAAGTGACCTCACCTTATAGAAGTGGTCCAATTACAAGACTGATATCCATGTTCCCCTCCGAGATGCAAGGATCTTGATCATAAACCAACCAGCTCTTACATTATGACCACTGACATTTGTCAAGCTGGTGGAGGCAGTGCCTCGATGGGTCAGCGCTGTTTTGGTGGCAAAAGGGGACCTAAAGAATTTTATCAACAATAACAGAACACCCGGTAAGGCATAAATCTGAGTACCTGCACACGTAGCAATGGCCGAGGCTGTTCGATGATTCCACCACTTGAACAACAGGAAAGAAAGATGAACAGAAACACAGTCCTCCAGCCGCCACACAATTACCCTCTCGACACGCTGATGCTCGAAAAATTCAATTGATCCAGTGACTTGAGTGCTGCACACAAACAGGGCGGATTAAAGCATGGGCTTTAGGGGCTGCACCCCAGGGGCCCTTAGCAAGATATGGGGCTCAAGGGCTGCAGCTCAAGGCCCATGCTTTAATCTGTCAGATGAAAAAAAGAGAAGCTTAGAAACATAGAAACATAGAATGTGTCGGCAGATAAGAACCATTCGGTCCATCAAGTCTGCCCAATTTTTTTTGAGTACTTTTATTAGTACCCCGTTCCCGGTCTTATAGCTAGGATAGCCTTGTGTCTATCCCACGCATGCTTAAAATCCTTGACTGTGTTTACCTCTACCACTTCTGCTGGAAGGCTATTCCATACGTCCACTACCCTCTCAGTAAAGTAATACTTCCTGATATTACTTTTAAATCGTTGCCCCTCTAATTTAAGACTATGTCCTCTAGTTGTGGTAGTTTTTCTTCTTTTAAATATTCTCTCTTCCTTTACTGTGTTGATTCCCTTTATGTATTTAAAGCTTGTCACAGAGGCACTGGCTGGGGAGATCAGATGATAATATCTTTTACATTTTAATGAATCCTACATTATCTGGCCAATGAGACAACCAAACACAAGATACCCCTCTCTACTTTTCTCCTGCATATAGACTATCAGCCTGTCTGAATCAGATCTATCCAAGCATTACCAGATTGATAGGTATTACCCCAATTTAATTCTAACAATATTATAATATAACAATAAGAAATGGAACTTTAACCAAATGAACAGTATCCTTTCAGGCATAAAATCACCTGCATATATCAGAACAGAATCGCTTCTCTCCTCACTTCCATTAAAAGAGAATAAATCTTCTAGTGAGTTTTGTAACACAGTTTAAATATTGCTACACACTTTCCTTTTGGCATAAAACCTACAAAACTGAATGCTTAGTATGTTCCTGATGATTCTGTTTGTATACAAAACTATCAAATACTCTGCCTTATACATCCTTGGTAGATTTGTCTGTATAACAAAGTATTAAGTGTTCTTTGTAAGCCTTCATAAGATTCAAGCTGGTGTAAAAAGTGTGTGTACTTCTCTGTGTTTTACATTTGTGCATGCAGAAACATGGAGAATAATTTTAGTATATTTAAAGAGGATCTGAGATGTTTTGACTTATGTTCAGAGCCAACTATGAGTTTTCAATTTGCTCCTAATGTATAATTACATCATAGCAACTCCATTTCATTTGGTTTTGGCAGGTTCTGTTTGCATCACTATTTGTCCAAAAGACCTCTGAGGAAGACACGCTAAGACTTCAAAACGCACCAGGCCAATCAATTACCAAATGGCATTTCAAATGTGACATTGAAACATTGAATTGTTTTCATGATTTAATGCGTTGCATTTTACTGACTGGTTTACTCTGTTTATAGTTATACAATTTCTAAAGTGAATTTTATTCTTTTGCGTAATATATACTCACATTTTAATCAAGGGAGGATTTTGACCACTCCAATAGCCCTCACACCAACATTTTTTCTATATAAGTATCCAGTAGCGCCTTTTAGCTTTAATCATACAAACGCCTGAACCCAGTCAATGGGACACCAGCTGTCAACATGAGCAACACTTGGCAGACGTACACGGAAAATGGATAAAATGAAGTAATTCTGTCAATGATCTGTGGGATATAAAACAGACCCCATACAGAAGGTTAGGTGTGTAGACCAACACATCAGAAAAATACTTACATCAGTACAACATAGAGGGTGGAACCCTTCCAGCCAAGCATGGTGTGAACCAATCTTCATTGAAGGCCAACAAGGTATAATCAAAGACTAAGGGATACACCAAGACAGAAAGGACCTGTGAGAAGTGACTTTCCATAGTTTACTGTTCATGGAACTAACAACCCCACCAAAAAAAAAATCACAACTTTTACAAACACTACAGCTAACAGAAGAAGCCAGGTAATCCCTAAGATTCCAATAAGGAAAGATTTCATATAAAATTAGTTGTGTATAACTATCTGAATTGTTTAAGTCTGTGAAAGTTTAAGAACTTTGGCAAGACTTCCATAGTTACAAGATTGGGGAAAGTCAACGTGAATAAAGCAACATCGGCAGTGGTAACGGCTTTTTCAGAATGATTGAAGGGAAATTCAAAAGGTCAGTGATGAAATTAATCTGTGTGAATGTGATTTTCTGCCCACTTAGTATGAGTTTTTCCACACATTGTTAATCTGTGTAAAAAAGAAATAGAAGAAGCTGAAAAGAACAAGTTCTATAGATGGAGCAGGAAGGAAATCTGTGATCTCTACCTAGGAACCAGACATCTACAAGATAATTTCAAACCACAAAGTTCACTGAAGATGAAGAGAAGCTTCTGGAAAGATGAGCTGAGTACATTGAGGAGCTGCTGTGTTCCACTCCAGTCAGCTTGTCATGTCAAGGCAGGAAACCCTGGAAGTCATCAACAAACACAATAACAACAGGGACAAGTATAGGATGGCAATTCCAGCACTACAGTGGCCTCTCACATTGGACATTGCAGCTTGGAAATCTCACAGAAGAAAACCAAATCACTTTTGAATGGTACATTCTCAGAGCATCATTAAAAAGTCCTATAATCAAGGAGAAGTTTACTTCTGATTACAAAGTAATTTGGCAGGTTAATCCCGCTTATTTTTGTAGGTTAGTACAACACACATTTCACACTCTACTGGAAGTTATTACTCATTTAAGTTTTACAATATAATCACACCGCAATTCCATTTCAATAAATCATCAGTCTACACCAGTCTAAAGATAGTAAATTCATATAATATCCCTCCCTGCTATTTGCAGTCCTTATCAGCTTTCTTATTTTAGAAAGCATCTGATCATTAGTAACTACATCCTTTTAAAACACATAATTAAAACAAAGGAAATCATGGTCCACTGATTAATTGCTTATAGTGACGAGATGAGATGAGCATTGGGTCATTACATCATGTTACCCATTATTTATCTCACTCTATCTGTATTTGCTGAAATAATTTATGGCTGAATGTTGAAAAGTTGTAGTCTGGAGGAAGAATGGCGCTAAACTCCATTCCAGCGATTGCATGACAAATTGCCGACAGGTCTGGTGCAAAAAGTTGAATGTAAGCTTCCTCTTTTAACCTCACGGGTCATGTTTCTTCTATGAAACTAATTCTATTTGATTTTTATCATTATATTCTGTCCTCATTTTATCCTTCTTTCTTCATTCCCAGCATATTTTAAAGTACACAAAAATAATTTATTACACATTATTCCTCCGTGTGTGTTCGTTTTTATTTTCTTTGTTGCCTTATCTGATCTTTAACCTTGGAACTTGTTATTGAGCCAACCTTTCTGACATATTTGTGCTACACATGTTTAACACATCTTGGGTGGCTAGACAAATATAGACAGTGATAGAGGAATTAACCCCTTTATCCCCTCACTCACTCACTCACACACATACAGACTGTCATTCACATATTCTCACACACACACACTCACTCTCTCTAACTCACACTGACATACACACACACACACACACTCACACTGATATATATACACACACAAACACACACACTCATGCCCTGTCAGTTTTTACCTTACCTTTGCTTACATTTTGCATCTCTTTGGTTTGAGCTTGTCGTGCTAAGGAGGGACTGAGTCAATCACGATAGGCTTCTGAACTCTCAGCCAACCAGGAGAGTAGAGAGGTCTCACCTGATTGGCGGAGATCTCCTTCTATCAGAAATCCTCCGGACACCGAAAAAATCAGGGAAAAAAACACTGCACAGAGCAGCATAGTGCCGCCCTGCACCATCAAAGGGCCAGCCCTGTAGACATGTTTCTATTATTTGATTTATTTGTTTCATTAATATGATAGCGATGCATAGATAATGTTTGATATTTATTTTATTCTCTATATTCACAATACAAATTATGTTTCGGAGCTGGAGAGCGTTTAATATAAAAGTACAACATTTATTTCAACATCTAGCATATTTATTTTTTATTTTATTTTTACACATACCCGCTAGCGGATTACATGTAAAGTAAAAATATCTGAGATTTTTTTTTTTTAAGCTGCCTGAGTGCATAGCGATCAGTAACAGCGAATTAGTGGCAAAGGCGGTTTGGTGATTTCTCAATTAAGCTCACCATTCGCCCTGGTCAGTTCAAAATTGGTCGGATCAATATTCACAAATATTGATCTGCCTCCCTCTCCTCACTTACATTTTTGTGACGGAAAGAGACAGATCAGTATTAGTGATATAAAATAACATTTTATAAAATTGGCAGGTTTTATGAAAGTCTTTCACTGTGTATTAACCCCTTCCCTGCCATTCATCACTGTGTAAGCAGTAATCTTGCACAGCAACAGTATGTTTTGCTGTCTGCACTGTTTTAAGGATTAATTTCTTTGTACTGTAATGTATTACAGTACTGGATAGGCTCTTATTAACCCCTTCTTTGCTCAAGATCACTGCTTACGCACTGATTCTGAGGCCGCGGACTCAGGGTTCGATTTTGACCCTATTCAGCTTTCTGATACATCATCTAGCGATGTATCGGTGGCTGCTGAGCCCTTGCCACAAGTAGTGATGGGGGTCTACCGATAAAAAAATATATGGTTTGGTGGCGGTAAATTACATTGGCTGGCTTCAAAGATATATCCCATAAAGGACACGGACGCAGGTTGACTACATGTCAAAATTCCAGGTTGGAATTGCGCACCCCCTAAATGTGGAATTTTAGACCCAATACAAACCAACAAACCTATGCATGGGGGTTATCCCTGTACTCAGGAGATGTTGCTGAACACATATTGAGGTGTTGGTTGGCAGTGGCAAATACCAGAATCTGAACAATCCTGCCTGAACTACAATGTGTGTGGGGAAAAAATGACATCCCAACCCTTTGACATAGGTTGGTGGTAGAATTAGCACTTGGAAAGTGTTAAAATACCACAATTTTAAATACCCTAGGATGTCTAGTTTTCCAAAATTTATGGTTTTATGGGGTAAAATACTTTGACAGGCTTCAAAAGTGTCCCAAATGGAACATGGGCGCAGGCTGACTACATGTCAAAATTCCAAGTTGGAAATGCACCCCCCCTAAACGTGGCCTTTTAGCCCCCAAATAATCTAACTAACCTACACATGGGTGGTATCCCTGTACTCAGGAGATGTTGCTGAACACATATTAAGGTGTTGTTTGGTACTGACACATAATAGGATCTGTGAATTCATGCCCGATGTACAATGAATGTGAAAAACAAATTACTATCCATAACATTGACATAGGCTGGTGGTAGAATTAGTGCATGAAAAGTGTTAAAATACTACCATTTGAAATACCCTAGGGTGTCTAGTTTTTAAAAATATATGGTTTTGTGGGATAGAATACACTTTTTGGCTTCAAAAATGTCCCAAATGGGACATGGGCGCAGGTTTTCTGCACGTCAGAATTCCAAGTTGGAAAACCAAAAAGCGCACCTCTCAAATGTGGCCTTTTAACCCCCAAATAACCTAACCAACCTATACATGGGGGGTATCCCTGTACTCAGGAGATGTTGCTGAACACATATTGAGGTGCTGTTTGGCACTGACATATAACAGGATCTGTGAATTCATGCCCAAAGTACAATGTATGTGAAAAAAAATTACTTCCCAAAACATTGACATAGGCTGGGAGTATAATTAGTGCATGGAAAGTGTTAAAATACTACCATTTGATATACCCTAGGGGGTCTAGTTTAAAAAAATATATGGTTTTGTGGGGTAGAATACACTTTCTGGCTTCAAAAATGTCCCAAATGGGACATGGGCACAAGTTTTCTGCATGGCAGAATTCCAAGTTGGAAAACCAAAATGCGCACCCCCTAAATGTGGCCTTTTAGCCCCAAAACAAACCAACAAACCTATGCATGGGTGGTATCCCTGTACTCAGGAGATGTTGCTGAACACATATTGAGGTGTTATTTGGAAATACCCCTTCACATTTTAAGGTAATGTTTACCTAAATTGCAATATATGTGAAAAATTAAAAAAAAAGATTTTTTGCTGCAAACTTTGGCGTAGATTGGTGGTAAAATGGCTACATGAAATGGGTCAAAATACCCCAAGTTAAATGCCCTGAGTGGTCTAGTTTTCAAAAATATGTACATGTTGGGGGTCATTCATGGATTTAGTACAGAAATCAGTGTTACAATGTCACTATCGCTAATTTTGAAAGAAAGGATTTTAAAATAGCTTTGCACCACTTATAGTTCTGGCCCTGTAACATGAATAAAAAAGCACAAAAACATAAAAACATGGGCTATTTCTGAACTCAGGACATATATTAGAAACTTTTTAGCAGTGTTTTTTTGTTGTCTCTTGTACATGAGTATACGATTTTTCAAATAAAAGTCATAAAACATTTTTTTTTTCAATTTTTTTGCCATATTTTATTATTTTTTTTACATCAAATTATATGCTATTATCAAAATAATGGTATCAAAAGAAAGCCCTTCTTATAACGATAAAAACGATATATAGATTGTGCGGGTACACTAAATGAGACAGAAATAAATTACAGCAAAACACAAACACCTCAGAAATGTTAAAACAGCCCATGTCACCAAGCGTCGGACAAGCCAAAAAAGTCATGTCACTAAGGGGTTAAAAGTCACAGCTAATCTTCCTAATAAAATGAAATGAAATATAAATAAAAAAAAGCTTAGTTTTGAAAAATGGAAACCATTCATTGTTAAGATTCAGAGATCAAGAAAACTGTCTCCTAATAATCGGAATTATTTGAGATAAACTGCCTCTGTTTTATTTGGTATTGGGGATAGTTAACCCCTTCGCGACCTTATGACGAGTTAACTCGTCATAAGAGCCGCAGCATTAGCGACCTTATGACGAGTTAACTCGTCATGCAGTCTAGCCGGCGGTGCGCTCCTGGACCCGATCGGTGGATTTCCGGGCATGTGATAACGTGATCACCGCGATAACATGCAAATTAGATGCAAAGTCAATGTGTTCACACACTGACTTTGCCTCTAATTCACTCTCTGTGCTTCACGTTCTTATAGTGAAGCACAGAGAGTGACCTGTAAGTATAAATAAATAAATAAATAAATAAATGAAAGTTGTATGAGAAAAAAAAAATTAACCCTTTCATTGCTGATCACAGTTTGTAACTGTGATCAGTTTCCTTCCACTTTATGGCCCTCATTTAGTTTTTTTTTACAAACATTTTTTATTTATGCAATTTATAAAGTTTTCTAATAAATAAATGGATTTTTATGGATCTGACATCGCACTCTTCAGAGGTTTTTTAATGTCTTTTTTTTTAGGGGGGTTTGGGAACCAATATTTTTATTTTTTATTAGTTAGTTAATTAGGGGGGATAAGTGGGTTAGTGTTGCACTAGTTGTGTAGCTTATTATTGGGAAAATAATGGGGAAAACGTTTTTCCCCAAAATTTCCTCTTTTATATGTATTTTTTAATACTAAAATGTAAATAATTTTTATGTATAGGGCATCAAAAGAAAGCTCTAACTGTCCTTTAAAAAACAACATATAACTTGTATGGGTGCGTTAAATGAGAGAGAGGAAAATTATGTTTCAAAAAACGCATATTAAAAATTGAAAAACGCTCTGGTCTTTGGCCTAGGAAAATCCCTGGTCCTTAAAGGGTTAATGAAGTGCTCTGTAGCAAAGCAGCTGTTTATATAAGTAGAACATGCTGGATAACATGGTTATCACAATTATAGTAAGCACCCTGCTGTTTTGCAAGGTGGACGTGAACCATCCTTCTGTGGTTTCTTTTATACTTGTGCAGTGCAATCTTCGTTCTGCTCGTTTCATTGCTAACATCCTCCTGTCTCTCGCCATTTTGACACTGATTGTGTTGTCACTTTTTCCATTCCTTTTTGCTCTTCTTGTAAGCAGAATAACGTTTTGTGTTTCTTAAAATTAGAAAATATATTTTTGTCATCTTGCACTTTCTATTAGTCCACATGCAACAATTTTAGCGATATTTACATCTCTATCAAGTATTATACATTCTGTAGTATAAACCAAGTTCAATCAAATTCTGAAATCACACGTTTTTTTTACGGTTATTGCAGGAACAACTAGTACTGGTCTGAAACATTTGATATCCATAATCTTTGAGCCATAGTCCTGTAACTCAGTGACAGGGCAAATTTTATTTATAAATTGTACAGATTGATATAGCACTAGACAATGTTAAATAATAAACATGTGCTTGTTTGCCACCCGCACTGAATGTCACTGTGCTGCTGAGATGAACTCATGAATAGAGTTGAGCGGACACCTGGATGTTCGGGTTCGGCAGGTTCGGCCGACCTTTCGAAAAAATGTCCGGGTCCGTGTGCGAACTTGACCCCAAACTTGACCTCGAACCCGAACCCCATTGAAGTCAATGGGGACACGAACTTTTGGCCACTAAAATGCCTCTAAAAAAGTCCTGGAAAGGGCTAGAGGGCTGCAAAATGAAGTAAAATGTCGGTAAGAGTGTCCCCATTCATACGAATAGGTCAATTGACCTATTTGTATGAATGGGGACTCTATTTCGGTTTATAGAAAGCCAATAGCCATGTAATGCTATTGGCTTTCTATAAACCGAAATAGAGTCCCCATTCATACGAATAGGTCAATTGACCTATTCTTATGAATGGGGACTCTATTTCGGTTTATGGAATAGCAATAGCATTACATGTATTACATAAACCGAAAGTCTATAAACCGAACGTCTTTCGGTTTATAGAGTTTCGGTTTATGTAATACATGTAATGCTATTGGCTTTCTATAAACTGAAATAGCGTCCCTATTCTTATGAATGGGGACTCTATTTCGGTTTATAGAAAGCCAATAGCATTACATGAATTCCATAAACCGAAAGTCTAGAAACCGAAAGACATTCGGTTTATAGACTTTCGGTTTATGGAATACATGTAATGCTATTGGCTTTCTATAAACCGAAATAGCGTCCCTATTCTTATGAATGGGGACTCTATTTCGGTTTATAGAAAGCCCATAGCATTACATACAATGTAATCGCCGAACCCCGAACTCCAACCCGAACATACAGTGAAATGTCCGTGTTCGGGTCCGGGGTCCAAAAACCGTAATGTTCGGTACGAACCCGAACAGTGCGGTTCGGGTTCGCTCAACACTACTCATGAACCATGAACCATTTCAGTAGCCATTCTCCCAAACATATCTGTAACCTTCTAGGTATGCAGTTTACAGTCCTGTTACAATACTCTGTGAGGCTTATCAGTGCTCTGTATAGCGGTATTAGTCCTGTTCTCTTTTACTACTAATGCCTCTCTCTAGCTAAGCATCCTTTTGAGCATTTCCTGCTTCCTGATAGGCCTACATTTAAAAAACACAAAGTGTAGACTGCTGCGCCTGTATGTAAACGGGTATGCAGCACTCGGGCACCGCTAGTGTCTCACTTCTAGCAAAATAAATACAATACAAAGAAAAACGTGACCAGTGCGCTTCAACCAACACTACACACACTTATATTTACCCTTAGAACAAGTATGTATCTTGCAGTGTTGTACAAAGGGAATATGAAAAATAAAAGAATAAAACACACAATAGTGTAATATATCAAAGAAAAAGTGAAATAAAGTGAATGAATTGTGCCAAGTGGCCACTCACATTCGTCTGAGCAACTACTTGCTCAGGGATATCAGCATAAGGGAGCCCAGGGAAAGGGTTAATGATGTTCCGTTACTTCATCCATGAAGACTCCACAAAAAAGGCCTACATTTAAGTCTTTTGAAATAACTCTTCAGATGTTGCAGTTACTCTTGTGTTGCCACAGCCTTGTCCATATTTTTCTAATTTGCCTAAATCATTTGCCACTTATGCCCTAGGAATATGTAGCATGTAGCAATTAAAAAAAAAAAATTCTACAAAAGTATAACAACCAAGTGCATTTTCGACATATTTTTCACCAGTATAAACAGTCAGTACCTCAATAATAATACAACATTGCTTATTATAAAAAAAATTATGGATTGATAAATGTCGGCAAAGAATATACTAAGGTTACAGTGCAAAACCAATCGACTGCTTCTACGCTCCTAAGGGGCATGTATATGGAAAGACAAAATGTATCAAAAAAGCAGACATGCACACTAATAGTAAACGAGTAAATATATGTTTATTGGGAATATAGTCATGTAATGACAGTCAAAAATAGATACAGGTAGGAGATATTCTATAAAACATAGTAAGACAATGAAAATATATACAGGTATAAATTACAAAAATAGACAAAAAATAGAAAAAATTCAGGAAGCTACAAAAGGGGGAAAAAGCAAATAAGCAGCAACAGAATATTGTATAGAAAAAAATTAGAGAAAATTCAGATAAAAATAAGAGAAAAATAGGAAAAAAAAAGTATATATAGTAGAAACCAAAACATCAGAAAGGAGCACAATAAATACTTGAAAAAATAAGAAAAAATGACAAAAGGACGGAGTGGTTATAGATGGCTCAAGGGGAACAGATAAAGCAAAAAATGAGGAAAGTAATGGCCAACCACTGCAAAATACAAAAAATGAAAAAAGATAAGCACTCAGATACTTTTCTAATCCATTCAACACTTTTGGAATTAAATATATCAACTGCATTTCCTGATCTATTATTCTAGTCACCAATTGAAAGAAAGTCACTAAAGTCTGTTTGCTAAGATCACCCAGAAGTAAAATGAAGCCTTTTATGATATCACAAATAGTGGTCTTTTAGATTTGAACAACTCTATCCTTTAACTTGGATTCTATTTATTTCCGCACTACCTATGTAAGACTCACTGGCCTTTACTTCCTAGACTCCTCTCTGTTACTTTTCTTTGATAATTTTTTTTTAGTTAAATAAGTAAATCTATTAAATGTTTTAATGCCCTTGGGTGTGTCCAATCAGGCCATATTGGCTTATTTGTCAACAGTTTAGAGAGCTCAAGTGGAACCTCTTTTTAGGTGCATTTAGAAATGTCATTGTTTTTGAATGAAAAGCTATTTTTAACTGATTTTTAATGGAATATCTACATACAGAATACAGAAGCCCATTAATGAGCAATCATCATTTTAGTGCTCCAACGTTGTGTTAGCTAATCCCAGTTAATCACCATAAAAGGCTAACTGATTGCCATAGGTGATGTCATAAACATGAGACTCCTCACACACATTAAAAACACATTTTATCCTCATTTAAGAATTTACTTCCAATTCTGCTAATACAATGTATAGATCATTTTAAACAGTAAAACAATATCCAGTTAATACAGTCCCTTTAATAGGATAGGGAATAATGGAAACATTGGACAAGCTTATTTCACACAAAACGATTATATAGCAAATAGGTAAACATGACATATACCTCACATTCAACATCAATGCCATTCTGTAATGTGTACTTAGAAATTCAGGGGAAAAAAACAATTTGAAGCAAATTGAGTATAGCTAGCTGTTATGCACAAATAAAACATGTTTATTAAATTATGACTGATATTTCCAACACAGCAAAGATTCATTTTAGCATTCAGTTCATAATGACAGCATCCACTTAGCAGTACAAGATGAAGAAATACAAATGAAACTACAATTTACTGGAAATAACAAAATACATATGAAAAAGAATCATAATTTGATATGTATTAGGTATCTAATTCTTTGGCTTTGAACAAGTATGCAATTTTTTCACATATCAACAGCCGGTCTGTGCACTCTTATTCACAGGAGTTCTTGCTTGGTACATGCCATGAGAGGTCATTAGGAATTCTATCAGTTAGGCTTTTGATGAATATACTTCTGTAAGAGTTTTATGGAACATTTTTCATGTCTACAAAGAAAAATAACACAAGAGCAAAATCTAAATAATTACTTAGTATGAGGGCCTGAGTTTTTTTTTTTCTGTCTGTAATGTACATTATTTCTTATTTCAAAGGACGTTGCTGCTGAATGGGTGAACTATTTCCTAGCCAAAACTATTTAAAGTTCCACTGATTGTAGATGAAAGGTATTTAACATTCCCCTGATAATTTCTCTAAACTAAGTTTTGGGTCAAGTTGATGAGCTGTAAGGTCACAGTAAGGCACTAATAATAAATGATCCTTGCTTAGGGTTACCACCCTGGACATTTTTACCAGCCACATATAATGTATGCATGTACATACTGCCCTACAATGTAACGAGATGGAAATCACTAATGAGGTTTTGTGGAATCTGATTCTTTATTAGTTAATTGATTTCCTTATGGTCACAGATAACTTCTACACATTATAGACCAGCATGCAAAAGTAAAATTATGATAATTTCTCCATTGTATTGATTTTATGTAAATGCTGGTTTACAGAATTCATCTTTTCACTTTAGCCTGGATAGCTTCAGTTGTTCCGGCACTACAGCTCCAATAATTGTCAGCCATTGTTAGAGGATGGCCTAGTAAGAAAGGAGGAAAAACAGGTACAGGGCTAAAATTGCATAGTCAATAGTTTCTGAAATTGCACCTTCATTATCCTCATGCAACGCACGTTAACGCAGTCAAACATATGACTGCTTCTTTCCTTTGTCTGTGCACATTGGCATTCAAACCTCACTATCAAAAGGGAAGCCCATCTTCAAACTGACAGGAACTGAGCAGTGGCATGGTCAATCACATGACCTATGGGTTAAACTGATATAAGCGCTAGTCCCCAGAATAGTAATATAGAGAACATAGCAGAACCACACAATTTTTAAAGGGTAATATACATTTTACATTTTTACATTTGACATACAAAATAATAATAAAAAAAAAAAAAATACAGTAACAATTTCTCCCATAAAAAAAAATACAATGATATGTAGAAGAAAATACTTTCAGGAGAAATGAGGACTTATTCAGAGGTGAATGCAATAAATAGGCAGATTAAAAACATGGTAAAATAAAGTGTTATCTTTTAAAGCAGGACCTCAGCTGTTCATGCTGGTGAAAGGATAGCAGAATAGCTATAAAATAGCGTCCTCTTTGCGTGAGGTTAATAGATGCGGTGGTATGGTGCCATAAGATTATATAGCTGGCCTGGGAAGTTTGGATAATGCTATCTCGATGATGCAGGAATCAGTGCTACCACAGAGCTGAAAAAAAAGGAATTCTGTGGTCTACAACTTCCAAAGGCTAACTGTGGTCTACAACTTCCATGATGAGCCTGGGCCTCATGGGAAGCTTATTTGACAGCAGCTGAATTACCAAAGTCTAGCCATTAATGCTAACCAAGGCAGCCATCAGAAATTGTAGGGTGCCTTACAGAACTGCCCCCCCCCCCCACATGCCATTTTTCCTACCCTGCTTTCTCTATTGCCCCAACATCTCTTGTCATCGCACCTTCAGCCCCTGATTATACCCACATAACATGGCATAGCACCACCTTGCACAACCCATGACACTTGAAACAGCACCCAGATTGCACCCATAGGTCTTGCCAGATCATCCACAGGTCTTTGCCAGAGAACCAAGATTGAATTTACAGGTATTGTTAGAGCACCTACCTTGCACCCTCTGGTCTTTCCAGAGCACCAATATTGCACATACCAGCCAGCACCCATGAGTGTATCATGCCTCATGATCTGCAGTCACTCCTCCTTGAAATCCATTAGGTCAGCTGGCTGTACACCCTTGCAGCTTCTCCATGAGTGGCAGCCATTATATTGCAATATTGTTACTGTCCTAGCTTTTCTTGATACAGCTAATACACGTGTTACATGAACTATAGGTGTGTGAGTTCATTGTGTCGTGCAATATAACTTGGTATATAAGTATTTTTATATGCACTTACCTTTTCTTTGCCACCTCTTTGGTCCTGTTATTCCCACCAACTGTGTTGCCCCCTCTGGCTTATCCTCTTTGCTGCTGCCCCTATCATCCAACTTGCCAAGTTCTCCTCTGAGCTGAAAAACTTGGCTGATACCTCTTAGGCCTTGACTTCTTCCTCTCCTCCTAACAGTGGCCTGACTGTCACAGTGGCATCCCCTGCCCTGGTTCATGGCTTGCAATTTATTACTTATTTTTCTCTTCTGAGTAGCACAGTGTTCTTTTTCTACCAATTTGAACAAAATACGTCGGGACTTTGGGGCATTATTGTGGCTCCTAAAATTGGAGCTACATGAGTAGATTCCTTTAGGAATCATTGGAACTGGTAATATCTCTGTCCGTGAGTCTACCATACACAAAAACATTGAACAGGCATGGCGTCCATGGCAGGACACCACAGAGGGAGCCACTGCTCTAAAAACAAAAGTCACAGCACTACATATGGCAATACAAGGACACCACATCCCAACATGATAACATCATCCCAACAATGAAACACATTGAAGGGAGCATCATGATCTGCGGCTGCCTTATGGACTGGACAGCTTCCCATCATTGAGGGGGAAATTAATTACCAAGTTTATAAGGGGACACAGACTTTTCACCTTTGCATCCTCTTGAAAAAAAAAGTTTAACAGTAATTTAACATTAAAAATGGCCCTGGTAATAGCATATGATAACATGCATTTTTGCTGTCTATGTGTCATAAATACATATAATGTTATCAAATATACACTGCAATATAAAAAGCCTAGAGAGACCTCCTATTATAATTAACCAGAAACTTCTATTTGTACTAATATTGCTTGTAAAATATTGTATTAACAAGGAACAAAGTGATATCAGTCTCCCAGTTCATACACAACATGACAAGCAATCTCATAAAAACAGCTGCCTCTTACCTTGTCTTCTACTCAAGGAAGATTGCTTCTCCCTCTAGACTGTTTGATATTTTCCTAATATAAAGATTAAAAGGTATATGCAATAGTATAACAATATGAGTGGGTATTCCTATGAGTGGAAACAAAACAAACAGGTGTACTCAACGCTATAATCAAATATGTGAGCAGCACTCAGTTAGTGTGTCCCTAAACCACACTCAGATAATAAATTCAAGCAAGAAGTAAACAAAAAGTGCGCTAAATACAAAACTGTGAAAATACAAGGTGTCAACACCTTAAAATAATAAAGTGAAATATAAGTGGCAAATATTGAGATCCAGGAGAGGCTGTGTCTCCCTTAAGGTAATGCACTCACAGACTCAAGGATAATAAATGCACATCACGGTAGGTCTTGACAGAGTAGATCTTCTATGTAAGAAGGCTCCAAAAATAGACAAATATCCAATTAGTGATAGTAAATAAAGATATTTAATATAAAAAGCATCTGCTTACATGTTAGGTATCCTGTAAATTGCGTAGTGGGGCCAGGACAACGGTATTTGCAGGTATTTGTTAACAATAGAATGCAGAAAAACTTATTAAAATGTAACACTTTATATAAACAAATAAAAACAATAAATCTCGAGATAAGCAGGCAAGTCCAGTCCACGCTACGCGTTTCGCCCATCAGGCTTCAACCAGGTGCCTGGATTTCCTGCTTTAAAGTGCCGTTTATATCTGTATCTGTGATAGACGCTGCCATATGCGTTTCCACGTCCAAATCTCCTTCCGCAAACGCAATAAACTCGCAAGATGTTGTCTTAGTCGTTTTTTTTCGTCCGTTTTCCGTCTACATTGTTTTACTCAGAGATAGTGGCAAAACAGAAAGGGGACAAAACGAAAGAAAAGGACAAGTGTTTTATCCCACACTAGATTAAATAAGTACACAAAGCTTATAGTAGATATGCTTGCCTAAAATTCTTTTAATATTGCACATTTATTGTGGACTTTTAAAAATAAATATAAATACACATATTATTAAAAAGGAAATGTTATATTAAAAACAGAACTATTGCACTTTTATTGAAACATTTAAAAGATGCATATATATACAGCTTGCCAGGGCCGATTCTGGGCGGGTGCACGGGGTGCACCGCGCCCAGGCGCTGTATAGCTGTGAAAGATGGGGGCGCCTAGACTGCTGCTGGCCGGCACACAGAGCAGGCGCTGCTATCACAATGATTGATAGCAGCACGCCTTTGCTCATGCCGGGCACCCTGTATGTCTGTAGTGATCCTCCTCCATTGAGGTAAAAAAGTACAGCACACGTAACCGCACCTCAGTGGGCGGATCTCAGCGCGAGGGGTGCATGCTCTGCCTCCTCACGCTGTGATAGGTCAGAACATCCGGATTCTCAGAAGAAGCTTTACAGCAGCAATAACCACAGCCATTCCCCTCCCTGCAACTAAAAGGTAAGTGAGCAGGGAGGAGGACAAACATCAAAAACTATTTTTAACTTTAAAAAAAGAAAATACATCTGTATGTATGTGATTGTGTGTCTGTAAGTGACGGTGTATATGTGAGTGAGTGTGTGTGTGTGTGTCTGTAAGTGATGGTGTATATGTGAGTGTGTGTGTCTGTAAGTGACGGTGTATATGTGAGTGTGTGACTGTGTATATTCGAGTGTGTATCTCTAAGTGACTGTGTATATGCGAGTGTGTGTCTGTGAGTGAATGTGTATGTGTGTGTTTGTGAGTGACTGTGAGAGTGTGTCTGTATGTATACACTCACATAACATGCATTAATACACACTCACATAACGCTCACCAGAACAACTACATAACATACACAATCACAATAATAGACACTCACATAACACTTGTGAATACTCACATAACATGCATTAACACATAATCACACTAATACAAGCTCACTAATACATACATACAAACACACACTCACATAAAGTTCACTAAAATACTAATTTTCTCCATTAGTAATCACACTGGGTTTCTACTTTTCTTTTTTTTTTAAATAATTTATAATAAAGTTTTGGTACTTTAATTTAGATTTCTTGAATACATTTGTGAAGGGGGAGGAGTTAGTATTATAGCCACGCCCAACAAGGGGGCGCCCCAAAAAATCCTGCACCCAGGCGCACGTGACCATAGGATCGGCCCTGCAGCTTGCTATAAATATAAGGCAGCATATCCCAATTAGTTTTTGTGTACACATAGCGATGAAATACATATTTACATGAAATTATATAAATCAAAATCAGCGTGAAGTCCCTGTGGTTTTAATGTATGTAAGAACCCATTTCATTTCCGTCTGCCCTATTTTTTTAATATTGTCACCACCTCGCCAATATTTCTGAATTTTTTCTATTGCGCATATTTTTAATCCTTTTAGGTTTTTTTGATGATAGTCCAGGAAATGCTTAGATAGGCTATGTGTGACCAAACCATTTTTAATGTTCCTGGCATGTTCTTCTATCCGTTTTTTAAAATGTCTCGTAGTTCTCCCTACATACTGCTAACCACATGGGCATTCAAGAAGGTATACAAAATTAGTGGTAGCACATGTAATACATTTATCTATTGTATATTTATGGCCATTTCTAAACAAACAAAAAAATAAAAATTAGATTGTCTATATAACGGTAATATAGGACCAGGTTCGCCTGCCAGCCATGCCCCCAAACATATGTATTTTCCCACTGGGACAAAAATAAGTTGGCATAGCTGGGGGCGAACCTGGATCCCATGGGTGTACCGGTGCATTGCAAGTAGAATTGGTCTAAAAACCAAAAAGAAATTATGAAGAATAAGGTCAATACCTTCTATTACATAATCTACTTGGTTTTCTTCTTTTTCTTTTTATCTTTCAGAGTTTTTCTTACTGCTTCACATCCTTGTTGATGATTGATTATGGTGTAAAGGGATGTGACATCACTAGAACCAAAAAATGTTTATCTTCCCACTTACAAGTCTGTAGGATTTGTAGTATACTCATGGTATCTTTTAGATAAGATCTAGTTTCTTTGACATAAGGCTGTAATATATGGTCAAGATACTCTGACAAATTTGAGAACATAGAGTCAACCCCCGATACTATAGGTCTTCCTGGGGGGTTAACTGGGTCCTTATGTATTTTGGGAAGAAAGTAAATCACTGGTATTTTGGGGTTCATTACATTTATATAGTCATATTCATTTTTGGATAAAAAGTTTTCACCCTTCCCCTTATCCAGGTACTTAACTAATATCTTTTTAAAATCATTAGTTGGATCTTCTTTAAGTTTTTTATAAGTGTTTTCTTGTTCTAATTGTCGAACATTGTCCTGTATGTAGTATTGTCTAGAGAAAACTACGGTACCTCCACCTTTTTCAGCTGGTTTAATAACCAACTCTTGATCATCTTGAAGGGTCTTTAAAATGTTGAGTTCCCTTCTTATTGTGATCGTATTTTGATGGGTGCTATTTACGAAGATCTTCCATAATGGCTTTTTCAAAAATTTCCAAAGCCCCAGATTTATATGCAGTTGGATAGAACTTAGATTTGTTCTTGAGGTTAGTGGGCATTATATTATTAGGATCAATATCCTTTTTATGTTCACTTGGTTGGTTTAAGGGCATAACATCTTTTTATGGTAGTGTTCCTTATAAATTTATTAATATCTATAAATGGAGCGAAGAGGTTAAATTTGTTGGTCTGGGCGTATTTCAGTCCTTTACTCAGTATTAGTAATTGTTCCTGAGAGAGGGTTTTCTGCCACAGATTAAAATCTCCCAGGCTATTATTAGATGTATTTTTAGATTTTAGTATCTGAGTTTCCTTCTTCTTCCGTAGTTTCTTTCCCCCTCTCTTCCCTCTAGGTCTATATTTAGTCTTGCTCTGTTTTGGTTTAGGTCTCCCCAATTCCTTATTTTGTGATTGTTCCTGTATCTCTCCCTCTCTTCTTTTGGTAGTGGCCTTAGGAGCCGGTGGTCTGTATCTAAAAAAGGAGAAGTCTCTCCAGATTCAGATAGTACCTGAAACCTGTTGTTTGTATCAATCTGATAGATTCCATTTTCTCCAACGGGATGTTTTGGAGAGAGATTTAGAGGTTGACTTAACCTTTTTAACCTAGTTTGTATGGGGGTCTTCAGAGTATCATTTCTCTCTACACTTACATGATTGGTATATTTGGTTGTTGGAGCAGTGTAACCTTTCTTACGATTAGTTTTTCTATAGATAGTTCCATTTTTGATATAGGAATCATGTTTGTTATTTCTGTAATCAGATGGATTCCGAACTGTATTAAATTTGTAATCATCTTGATCCCTATGATATTTCTTTATTTTTGTCATTCTTATTTCCTGTTCAATTTTTTTTTTTTTTATTGTTTTGTCTGTAAGATTTTGAGTGGGTATTTCTCCACAGTGATACACTCTGAACTATACATAAGACTTTTTGTCAAATTACTGGCAATGCAGCTGTTTCGATCCTAGTGTCAAGTCCTTTAATCAATTAAAATGACTGTATTACTCTATTTGCTACACATTAATGAACAATTGAACTACAAAAACTAGGCGTTTTTCCTAACTCTGCTAATAATGACTAATTTTTTCAGTTCCTTTGACAGTTCATCTTAGTGAATATCACCTATTGTACTGTAAGGATAATTCCTGACTTTCAGTTGGCCCCAAATGGAAATGCCTAGAGCGCCTAGCAGTGACTGATGACTGATAACCTAAAACAGATTCATTTCATTAACAGTTCATGGGCAATGAACTTGTAAACCAATCCATCAAGAACAGTTTATTATATGTTCCTGCACATACCTTAAGTAACTGCCACCACATTCCTATAAAGTAAGTTTAGCATATGAGCAGGTGCAGCCCACAATGACATTGCTTCAGGCATGTTATAGTCTCTATTTATGACTGTGGAAGGCGATGACTAAACGCTAATATATTCTTTAAACATGTATTCCGTAACATGGTATAACAGTCGTGGTGTATTTATAGATGCTACACATTTTCAGATTTTGATAGTCCTAGATGACCGAATCTGTACCTAGAAATTAGGTGACATTAGGGAACTTGAACGTATTTTTTTTGCAAATTTAAAATAGGAGTAACAGGATAAGGGATAATGTTTTGTATGGAAGATGATACATAATATAGTTGGAGATGGCAGGGGACTGTTTAAAGAAAGGGGGGGACACGTATCATTTTTATATAGTACTACAAATATTTGTAAAGTGTGGGTTGCATCTCAGCACAGTACGGGGGGATGGATATGTTGCAGTGGAGGTTGTTTTGGCTTTTGTATGTAATATTCTAATGTTAGGTGGGTGAGGCATTAAGTATCCTTTCAATTAGACCCATTGTTCATTTGGTGGGGCTTATGTCTAGTCTATCACCCTCAGTGAATGTGATGCCTGATAGTATTTGTAAAAATCTGGTAGGGCTAGTCCCTAGTTGTTTTCTGAAAGAGTAATTATGGAGTGATACAGTCTTGATTTCTTGTGATTTAGGGCACTTTTTAAATCCACAGCACAATGTTCTAAAACCATTTATTAAGGAACCCTCATTGGATCAATTAATGTTAGCTCTTATCTCAGCAGGTGGGTCAGTTTTATAAACTGTATGATGTTATCTGTTGCTTTCTATGGTGAAAAATCATGGTCTATTATCTCCACTAGAAGAGTTCTGCATGGAAGAGATATGTCTTTACTAGCTGTTTTTCAGGTCTTCTATCCATCCAGCAGTAGTAGCATTCCATCTATTCCTGGTTTTCTTATCTCGTCCAGTGCTGTGAAAATTTGTTTAGCAGTCTTTAGGACTTCAGATGGGGGTTAGACCCTTGTATTTTTCCAGTAGCCGGGTCTTATTCTTAATCTCCACACCCTTCTGTATTTCCACCAGCTGACTAACTTCTCTCCGAGTTGCCTGGATCTTCACCTCCAGCCTCATTTTCCATGGTGGGTATGTACTGTCTTTCTTCTATATATATATATAACTATCATTCAAAACAAAACAATTTCTAAGTAACCCCAATCTTCTGAACAGTAGTGTACATACCATCTGGAACCAATGATTAATTAGCTTCTAATTTAGGGAGTGTAATAACACCCTCTGAAAATGTGTCATAGACACTTATTTTGCATACTGATATCTCTGACCTCCATATGTTTTTGCAAGAATTAATAAAAAAAAAATGATGTTAGCTTTCTTGGCTCTTTTCAAATTTGGGCTCTACGCTCTTAGAATCAGGAATTATCCTCACACACAGGTGCACATAATAAAAAGAGGATACCAGAGCATGGGTTAGAACTGTTTGAATGGGACATGCCATCACAGCTCTAGACTAGATTGTTAGATGAGTTAGTCCATTAAATATTGTTCTTTCATATCTGTTTCATTGTTTGGTATTGCTTTTGGTATTTCAAAAGAAACTATGAGGTACTGATTCGACTCTGTCAGCCAATCATTAGTCCCCTTGTCCCAGCCCTACTATTGGCTATTTTTTAACCCAGCCTGCTATTGGCTGGTCTGAAAACCCCACATGGCTGGGATAGGGAGTCTTCTGATCGTAGTCAGCCAATCTGATCCTCCTAGAGTCCTTTTGAAATACCCAGCCTGCAGTTACTTGGGTCACGTTATTTTAATTCAATGGGGCAACTATTTAAACTTTTTTGGGGGGAGGAGGTGGGGGACATTTTTCAAGTTAACCCTATCAGTGCTGTAGGGAGCATTGTTTTTGTTCCCTACAGCAGTGAAAGGGTACAAATTGGCAAATAGTGACTGCGTTAAGCACGTTTAAGGCAGGCTTTTTTTGTAAAGCTTGTGGGAAAAAAAGAGAGATTATTTGCCCGTTAACTTTTACTGGCTCTCATTAAATCATTGTTTGTGCAGTAATTACCGCACCGAACAGTGTTTTATTGTTTTTTGTTAGCTGCACAACTAAACCTCCATAGAAAGTATGGAGGTTTTTAGCAGGTGTGGTAATTATATTAACAGGTGTTGTATTGATATTACCTCGCCCATCTATGATGTTAGTGGTGGGTATTGAAGAACAAATATGCCCATTAATTTACCACTAACGCTAGTTTTTTTGGCCACCAGGTGCAGTCGATTCTGGACCGTTGTGTCTAATTGCACCACAACATTTTTAGTGGGCACCAATGTATAGCGCTAACTCCCTACAAAAGGGATTTATTAAAAAATGTGCAACAGTGCGCCTGAAATTGCGCCTGATCCTGGACCTGATCGGAGCATTTCCGGCCATGTGTTCATGGTGATCACTCGATCACTGCGATAACATGCAAATTAGATGGCAAAGTCAATGTGTTCACACACTGACTTTGCCTCTAATTCACTCCCTATGCTGCACGTACTTATAGTGAAGCACAGAGAGTGACCTGCAAGTGAAAAAAAAAAACCATTTTGTGTAAAATAAAAATAAAAAAAGTTAACCCTTTCTTAGCTACTTCCTACTTTATGACCTACATTTAGTTTTTTCCAAACTTTGTTTTATTTTTGCAATTTTCACATTTTTATTTTTATAAATAAATTATTTTATTCTAATATATTTATGTAAGTACAGTTAACCACTGCATGCCTGTTCTGTGATTCTTATGACTCCGAATAGTAAAATTGCACTGGAGTTTTTTTCAAAAACATTTTTGGGGAGATTTGGGAACCTACATTTTTGTTTTTATTAGTTAATTAGTTGGGATAAGTGGGTTAGTGTTGTACTAGTTGTGTAGATTACTGGGAAAATAATGGGGGAAATGTTTTTTTTATACACAGGGTATCAAAAGAAAGCTCTAACTGTCCTTTAAAAAACAACATATAACTTTTATGGGTGCGTTAAATGATAGAGGAAATTACTTTTCAACAACCACATTGAATTTTTGTTTGAAAAATTGCTCTGTTCATTGGCCAAGAATACCCCTGGTCCTCAAGGGGTTAATAGCTATTTACACTCTACTCAGTTGCAGTTTTTAATTTATATTTTCATTGTTTCTTCTGAATTTGGAAAAAAGATCTTCTTAACTAACATAAGAAAATGATTGTGTTATGGAGATGACTATCTAGTGAATTTTTAGAGTCAGAGAGAATAACTTTCTGTATTGGACATAGTTAATTATAAACTGACCTTCACACTTTTTTCGTGATTGATTCCCATATCTTGCTTAGTACAGACATCAGATTTAGAGATCTTTAATCTATTTCCTTCAGTCTTTAGATGACTTTGGTGCTAAATACTTTCAACTTTTTTTTTTTTTACCTTTTCTATACAAAAGGCCTCTTGGTTTTAAAGTCTGTTGGAAACAAGATAAGTTTAAAAAATACATAATTTTAAACCATTAATTAAGGGAAATGTAATACCACAATTATGAAAATGTTTCTTCTTACATCATGCAAAATATAATGGTTTTTTTTTTAAAGTGCATCTGTCACGCAACAATGAGACAACTTGGGTGGTAAGGGACAATTTTTTAGCTTGAACACCATATGGAGGAAAGCTAATGTAAAAAAAAGGTGAATCGTCTGAACCATAGTCGAATATTTTCTTTTCCACTGGTATTTAATAGATTACCTTAACTTAACCCCTTCCCGCTTGTAGGACGTTCCATGCCGTCCTACTTTTTAGTTCCTAGAGGCTAGTAGGATGGCATGGTATGTCCTACATTAAACAGCTCATCGCAGCCCTCCGCGATGAGCTGTGTGCAAACCCCGCTGCAGGGACTTGCAGTAGGGTCCCCACTGTCAGGTGAGGCCACTTTGAGTGGCCTCACTCTGACACAGAAAATGTAGCTGATGCTCAAAGTGAGCATCGGCTCCATTTTACAGTAAAACATTGCAGGACGGCATAGACCGTACTGCATGTAGCAGCTCATCGGGGCTCCCCATGATGAGCTGTACTGAGGAACCCGCTACAGGGACTTGCAGCGGGATCCCCAGTGTCAGATGAGGCCACTTTGAGTGGCCTCAGTCTGACTAGGAAATGTAGCGAACGCTCAAACAGAGCATTCGCTACATCTCTGGCATATCTGCGTGCCCGAAATTCCGGGTTCGGGCACGCTTCCATGACGTCACACGTGACGTCACAGATTATCGCGAGCTGCTGGCAGGGACCGACATTGTTTGGGTCGCTGCTTTTGTGTTCCCGACTACGATCGGAGCCAGGAACACACAGACACACGGATGGTACTTTGGTCGTATAAAACTTAAGCTGAAATCATCAAAATAAGCATATAACATTTTATTAACATATGCTAAATTCACAGTTGTACGTGAATAGTTGAAATGGGCTAGGATGAAATACTGATGTCATCGCACTGCAGAATGAACATTTTTCAATGATAAAGTTTAACCCCTTTGTGATGCATGGTGCTCACATCCCAAAAGACGCAGGCACCAACACGTCACAATTTGTTCCTGGTCACCGATCACAAGGTGGCCTCTCTACCACTTGTGCTGGAAGGCTATTCCATGCATCCACTACCCTCTGAGTAAAGTATTACTTCCTGATATTGCTTTTAAACCTTTTGCCCCTAGTCTAATTTAAGACTATGCCCTCTAGTTGTGTGCATAGCCACTTTTTCTCATCTTTTTTCCATGTTATACATGTGAAGATGTAACTTAACCTTACCTGGTAAGTTTTATCCTGCAATCCATACAGCAGTTTAGGGCCCTTCTCTCAATTCTTTCCAAAGTATCTATGTACTTCCGGAGATACGGCCTCCAGTACTGCGTACAATACTCCAGTGCTCTGTACAATGGCATGAGCACTCCCCTCTTTCTACTCCTAATACCTCTCTCTATACAACCAAGCATTCTGCTATCATTCCCTGCTGCTCTATTACATTGTCTGCCTACCTTTAAGAAATTATTACACATAAATCCCTTTGCTAAGATTTTAAGGTTAAGACTGTATCAAATATTCTATGCCCAAGATCCATTATGTTGCACTTATTCACATTAAACTTCAGTTGCTCCAGCTTTGAATATTTTTCTAGTTTACCTAAATCGTTTTCCATTTGGCTTATGCCTCCTTGAGGCAAAGCTATGTATCATCAGAAAAAGGCACACCTTACCATCAAGACATTCTGCAATATCACTAATAAAAATATTAAAGAGAATGGGTCCAAGTACAAATCCCTGAGGTACCCCACTAGCAACAAGACCTTGCTTCAAATATACTCCATTGACAGCAACCCTATGTTGTCTGTCACTCAGCAACTGCCTAATCCATTCAATGATATTGGAATCCAAACTCAGATTGCAGTTATGGGTTTAGTAAACCAAATATTACTTGTGACCTGGTAATCAACCAAGGTGTACAGTTGAGGATCTCCAGTTAAATATCTAAATAGACAGGGCTATAATAGTAACATTCGTAGTCATAAAACACAGAAACTTCACACCAATGAATGTATAGTAAAGTAGCAATTTAATATACAAGCCTCACAGGATTAATAAATACTGGACTCAAAATCAAGAACCGGATACCGGCAATAGTATACACACCTCCATTGGCCAAAATGTGCTGAAACTGCAAAAACGAAAAACTTGGCCAGGTTAATGACAAAACCCCAAAAAAGGGACAAGTTTTGAATACTTCCTCAGCCTGAAAGATAGCGTCCAGCACATAAAAAAAGACAATTTTTCTACAAGATATATTGGTGGTACCTGGGTGTTCTGGATCCCATCCAGAAATGCTTTCTCCCATTAAGCATTTTTCCTATTTTTGCTGGGGTTTGTATTAAATTTAATATTTATTGTCACTGTTTTTGTTGGTATATTCTTTTGGTGGATTTTTGACGCTGTGTATACATATTTCCTATTCTGAGAGTCTCCAGTTGTTGATGGATTACAATTCCTATTTTCTGTGCCTGTAGAGACTTATAGGGCTTGTAGTCCATGAAAAATAGAGGGAGGCAAGTGGATAAATTCTTTGTATCTACAGCAATGTCTACCAGGCCCGCCATCAGGGGGTGACAGGCGATACTGGAGTCCTGGGCCCAGCAGGCCCAGGTCACGCAAGAAAAAAAAAATTAAATGGCAAAAGAATGGCATATTGAGGGGCAAACTACTGGCATATTAAATGGCAAAAGAATGGCATATTGAGGGGCAAAATACTGGCATATTGAATGGCATATTGAGGGGCAAAACACTGGCATATTAAATGGCAAAAGAATGGCATATTGAGGGGCAAAATACTGGCATTTTAAATGGCAAAAGAATGGCATATTGAGGGGCAAAATACTGGCATATTAAATGGCAAATTAATGGTGCATTGAGGGGCAAAATACTGGCATACTGAGTGGAAAAATACTGACTTATTGAGTGGCAAAATATTATTGGCATATTGAGTGGCAAAATATTACTGGCATATTGAGTGGCAAAATATTATTGCATATTGACCAACTGCTCCCAACCACCCTCCATATTACACTAAACCTGGATAACATGCTTGTGAGGGTAGGTTGGGTGAGTGGGAGATATTGTTGGGGGGTGGGGTGGGGTGGGTTGTAGGGGGCCCAGAAAATTTGTTCAGTAAGGGGCTCTGAAATTCCTGGTGGTGGCCCTTATGTCTACATATAGATCCCGTAGATTGAAAGAATTGAGTTTTGAATTACATCAGCGGTATCATATACCACAGAATATAGAAAAAATAGACATATAAGAAGAATATAAACAATATTTTAACACTCTCTCTAGGGTTCCTCAATCCCTATATCAAAACCAGGAACGGTGGAAGGATTTTTTGCTACACAGGCGAAGTTGCTTTTTGGTGCCCACCCCCCAATCCCATGACCCGCCCATATCCCTTATCTATCTCCCCATAGATCTTTTCCCTCTTCCCCATCTCTGTTCTCCCCCTCTGGACTACTAGCACAGCTTTGACACCAGTTGGTCCTCTATGTTGTCATCTAAAGAAGCCGTAGTTGGCAAACTAATAAGTGAGCACTTACTTAAACCATACTTAAACCATGCCCACGGCATAAAATAAAGTGTACTAGTGCTTAGTTTCTCTATTACTGCATGAGTAATATTTTCCAAACAAAACTTCATAGAAAGACTTAGGAAAAAGCAAATGTAAAACTAGAACTGTAAAATTAGCAACTGAAAATGCTTAAAAACAAACAAACAAACCAAAAACCTTGAAATGTCTCTGGATAGAGAAGAAAGCATCACTATAATATTACTTGAACCGAAGCTGTAGTTTAATGAAGTTAGGATACCGCTCTGCTTCGAGGGTAGAGGGCGGACTTCGCACCCAGTGAGATCCGCCCCCTCCCAGGCTGCTCCACAGCGGCCGTGTAGAGGGCTTGTGAGGGGCGATCATCTCCCCAGCCAGTGCCTTTACCAGCATTTTAAAAATGTTTCCCCCCTAGAGCTGGTGCCCCCATTGCTGCAGCGCCCTAAGGCGGCTGCCTAAGCAGCCTTACGGTGGCACTGGCACTGTTCGAAACTATAACTGAAAGAGAAGTGGTATCCGGAACAAACGTGTATGAATACACTGAAATTGTACTAAGCAATATTTCTCCATGAGATACTGGAATCAGGTGAGTCTCATGCAAAACAAACAGGACCATGTAGAGAGGGAAAGGACATGGCATAAAAATGTACTATAAATATACAAATACATTTATTGTATAAATAGCACTCACAAGTAAAATGTGCAAAATGAGACACGCTCAATTTTGCAAAATACTCTTAAAAACATGAGTGGGCTACTTAACACGGGACCCAATTGGGCCCAATACAGTTTTTATATTAAGTGTCAAAATGTGGTTACTATATTTATCTAAATTAAGTGTTTTTTTTTACATTGATTAATGTTTTCTTATTGTCTTTTCATTTTCCTTTCCTGCTTTGATTGCTTAATATGTATGTATTTTTACATTTTCTTATCTATATTTGGATAAATGAACCTTTGCAGTTTTGAGCGCTCCCACCCATTTAAATATATATTTCCTTCCAGCACTGTCTAGAAACAATATGGAAGCACATCTGAAAAAAGGACCTCTCAAGAATTTACAAGATAATTTAATGGCAGATCAGTTATCCTCATTTGCAGCTGAAATATATACAGTATTAATACCCCTGCAATGAAGGAAGATATTTTTGATTTTCCTGGAAAGGAAGGAATAGAATACTATCTCATCCAATAGTACATAGTATCACATTTCTCCTTTTCAGTTAGAGAAAAGGGATTAACACTCTGTAAACCAGAAGGCTGTGGAAGATTTCACAGTCAATTCCTCACTCCTTAGTCAATTAAAGTGTCTTAGGATATTGGTCAATTAGAAAATACAGCAATCATGAATATCTTGCAGATTGTAAACCCAATTTACATTCTAAATGGAAAACAAATAATTCAACAGATGGCTGCACTGGAAAGATTAACCACCTGCCTACCTTGCTACATAGATTTGCTACTTAGAACACACTGTAAAATCCCTTGGTATAATCAGATATTATAATGTGCCGTAACCATAAGACATGTTTATTGTAACGGACGGCTGTGCCGTGATGGGCTGGAGTCGCAGTACAGGGGTAGTGGGCGATTCAAGGCCCTGCACAGGGTGAGCTTTAAGCGTCCAAAAGCAGATGCCTTGATAAGTTTCCCACGGGTCATAGCCAGGCAGTGAGTAAGCAGGGTTTAGGATCAGAATAGTCACAAACACGCTGAGGTCAAAGGACTTGAGAAAGCAGGATGGTCAGGAACAAGCCAAGGTCAAAGGACTGGAGAAAGCAGGATGGTCAGGAACAAGCCAAGGTCAAAGGACTGGAGAAAGCAGGATGGTCAGGAACAAGCCAAGATCAAAGGACAGGAGAAAGCAGGATGGTCAGGAACAAGCCAAGATCAAAGGACTGGAGAAAGCAGGATGGTCAGGAACAATACACCCTGTTCCAAATTATTATGCAAATTATATTTTTCTTATTTACCTAAATAATTGATGTAAATAACAGTCAGCATAATTCTCATGTTATCAACTATTAAAAGTACTATTCAAATTTTATTGAACAAACCTCCTAATGATAGCAGTATTTTTTTTAAACATAAAAAACTTACAATGCACTGTTCCAAATTATTATGCACAGTAAGTTTCAAAACACTTTATAGGTTGTAAAGAACTGAAAATTGTCATTTGTTGTGTTTGCAGCATATTTACTGAAATCAAAAGCTATTTCAATCAAACTTATAACAACATTTTCATTTTTTAAACATTTTAACAGGTCACGTTACATTTTAACATAGGACCCCTTATTTCATAGCAGCTTCACAAGTCTTGCATCCATTGAACTTGTGAGTTTTTGGACAGTTTCTGCTTGAATTTGTTTGCATGATGTCAGAATAGCCTCCCAGAGCTGCTGTTTGGATGTACACTGCCTCCCACCCTCATAGATCTTTTTCTTGAGGATGCTCCAAAGGTTCTCAATAGGATTGAGGTCAGGGGAGGATAGAGGCCACACCATGACTTTCTCTCCTTTTATCCCCAAAGCAGCCATTGGTGCAGAGGTATTCTTTGCAGCATGAGATGGTGCATTGTCATGCATGAAGATGATTTTATTACGAAAGCATAGTTCTTCCTTCTGTACCAGGGAAGAAAGTGGTCATTCAGAAACTCCACATACTTTGTCATCTTTATCTTTTCACTCTTTTCGGCAGCAGAGAGATCCTTTTTCTTCCCCACATTGAATATAAATGGTGCTCTGCTTAATAATGTGGAACACCTTCCTTTAGTAGTTTTTCCTTAAATTGGGCTCACCTGGCAATCTAATTATCACAGGTGTCCGAGATTGTTTTCAGTGATCAAGAGAGCCCTGAGACACAATGCCATCCATGAGTTAAACTGAAAAACAAAATATTTAATCTTTATGACACTTAAATAGAATTTGCATAAGAATTTGGAACAGGGTGTAGTAACAGGAATCCAATATACAAGACAGCAGACAAAATGTACCAGCTCTGATTGCTGGAAGGATGGGTTTATATAGCCCCAGGGCTCATCACTGCAAGGACCCACACCTGAGTGACAGGACAAAATGCAGTGAGATAGCCACTACTGCTACATGAGATAACAAAACCAGCAGGTGAAGTCTGGAACAGGAGTATGCAGCAGCAAACACAGGAGTCAAATCCAGGCAGATCGTTACAACTATGCTAAATAAATATTAATCAAAACTTTACGCTTTCACATGGCACGTGTATTTTGGAGAGAAATTGTAGTTGAAAGACGATTGGCTGTGATCTTGTTTGAGCCTTAATCTAGCCATCTTTCCTCACATTTTGTAAGTGAAGAGGAAGACTTTAAAACAGCATTGTTCTGGTGCATATCTGTGCAGAGTGCATTTATAATTGTTTGTGCTAGCGAGCATACTTAATATTTATACCTAGTCATTAGACTTTGGCATTTGTTTTCTGAAATATGGCGAATCAGATGAAAATCTGTATTGTCGTCCATTCAAAACAAATGCATTGGTACAACAAAAATATAGAAATGAATGAGGAACAAAAATGATGCAGGCAGCCCTGAAAACAAGCTGACTTCAAATCCTCCCCACAGTAGTCAATGGGACGAGTTTGGCTATTAGCATAATGGCTGAGGTCTTCCCAAATGAAGCTGAAATCCTCCCCATAGAGGTATAAAGGGAGGACCAACGCTTATTTCGGGTCCATTTTGGAAGGACCTTGGCTATTATGGAAATAGCCACAATCCTCCTATAGAAGTCGATGAAAGGACTTTGGCTATTTCCGTAATAGCTGAGGTCCTCTAAAATCAGATCAAATTTAAATGAAAAATAAATTACATTTTATAAAATATAATAAAAAAATAATAAGTAATAGCAAATATAAAAAACCACCTTAAACTAAATTAATAATAAATATTATAGCAATAAATATAATATAATAAAATACATTACACATCAATTTGACATGTAATCATTTTTACATGCCACAATAACTAAATATGCTATTATGACATAAATGGTGTAATTACCACATCAGTGAACACTTCCTGTAATATAAAATATACATATCACATATGCCAATTTGGCTTATTTCAAGGTAGGGCTTATTCCTTCTTCTCTGCCAAATAATATAATGATTTGACCATTGGTGGTGGTATTTAATTACAGAATCTCTGTTTGTTATCCCTTTCTAACCAATCCTAGATGTAAAGGAAAATATCTAAGAGAAGACTGGTGCCAAAGGTTTCTCATATTGACTTGCTTCCAAGGATTTTGCAAAGTTCTAAAAGTAATGTTATTAGTGTAGGTAATTTATTATTACAAATTAAGGATTATATCTAATATTTAAGAATACATAACATTAAAGTATTGCAAGTATGAATACAGGTCATGTGCCGGCCCACTTTTTCACCTCTTAAAGGAAATAAAGCAACAATGAGGGTGACTTTTTTCATAGTGTGGTGAATGGCACATCGGCCATACAGAGATCCGAAGGGATTTTTGGATATTCCTGCATGCAGACATGTTGCCTACATGCAGGAAGTTGAGGTCTCATTTTGAGACAGATTTTAGAGAGTTTGTATATTGTGTTATTTGTGCTGTATTTGTTGTATTGTATATTGCACGGACTCAGGAGACAGGGGGAAGGGAAGGAGATGCTAGGAAAGGGGATAATGGTTAGAGTACTCACCTTAAATGCCCAGGGAACAAATTCCCAATTTAAAAGGTCCAGGATTATGAAAACTCTAAGGTAAGAGAGGGGATTACAAATGTACACTAGATCATCTGCTTGATAGAAAATCTGTAAGAAAAGATGCCAGTGTTGAAAGGTACAAAAGTGTGTCAAATAGATTCCAACAATATGTGTCCAAAGCCAATTTATTAGACATCTGGAGAGTCTTCCACCCTCAGGATCAAGATCTTTTAACACCTATTCAAGAATCGACTTAAGATTGGGGAGTGTAGAATTAGTAAATTGTGTCAAAAAATATTCATAAAGAAATCACATGGTCTGACCATAACATTATTATTATGGAGTTAGAGGATAGAGATAGAAATAAGAAAAATCCTGAATGGAAAATGAATGTCTTCATTCTAAAAGAAAAAAACACCTTAAAATATTTTGCTAATAAGTCAGAAATATTTTTCAAAGAAAATTTTAATGGAACTGTTCCAGACTCAACAGTATGGTGTGCATATAAAGCAACAACCAGCGGATATTTAATAAAATTGGATGCTAAAAGCAAATGACTAAAAGGTAAATGCCTGTCGGATTTGAATATCCAATATTATAATTTGTCAACAGAGAACAAAATCTGTCCTTCTTAGGAAAATAAAGACAAATTAATGCTGATTAAAGATAAAATCAATGATTTCTTGATGGAAGACACAGTCCGAAATGTGGAGGGAAGACAAGATCCAAACTCATTAAATACAGGGGGAAAAGCAAATAACCGGATTACCAGTATCAGGAATGAGTAAGAAGTATGCCTGTCCCCAACTTAAATAGAAGCTGCATTTAATAGCTACTATAGGGATCTCTATAATATCCCGGAATAAGCGAATAGAGATGAGATAATAGAAATCCTAAGTAAAATAAAAATACCAAATATAGATCATCATTAGTAAAAGATATAAACAACCCTATCAGAGAAGCAGAAGTAAAGTAGGCTATAAATAGACTTAAAACAAATACAACTTGTTTAAATTAATGGAAGTCAAAAAGTCAAAAAGCAGGGAAAAGACCAGGAGAAGGTTGAAAACTATAGGCTGATATCATTGTTAAATATGAATTTGAATATCTATGCGGTGGTCCTGACCGACAGATTAAAGGCCATTATACCTTCATTATTCCATAGAGACTAAGTGGGATTTATTCCTGGTAGAACGTCTGCTAATACTATTAGGAAAATTATTGATATATTAGATTTAACCCAGAAAAATCTTTATTACTCTTGTCACTTGATGCTGAAAAAGCCTTTGACAGAGTAAGATGGGAACATATGAAAAAAACTTTAGTGGCCTTTGTTCTGTCGGAAGGATACTCCAGGCTATCCTCCTGTTGTATACTAATCCTTCAGCTAAGACGGTGGGCACCGGAATCACTTCTGAATAGTTCCAAAAAAGGAATGGAACAAGGCAGGGGTGCCCGTTGTCTCCTCTGGTTTACATTCTGTCGATCGAACCGTTGGCTATACAATTTAGGGACAAGAATCTTTAGACAAGATGTTCATCACTCTTAGCAATAAAAATGTAAATGTTCTCTAATAACAGATAATCAATAAATCCCATTTTTAGATCTCATTCTTAAAATTTAAAATAATGTAGTTACCACTGGACTCTTTCGTAAGGAGTGCAGTGGTAACACCATTCTTCATGCTACCTCTAGCCATCCCGCACATACAATAAGAGGTATACCCACTGGACAATTTCTCAGAATACGTAGAAATTACTCTAATTTTGACGATTGTGTTCTTGAATCATGCAACCTGAGACACCGTCTTATAGAACGTGGGTATAACATGACTTTTTTGAAAAAAGCTTTTAAGAGAGCTCTCTATAGTAATAGAGCCTCACTTATTCAAAAGTAACCACAGGAAAAAGAGTTAAAAAATGTAAACCTTAACACTAATGCAAACAAAAAAAACAGTTCCATATTTCATGACTAACTATAGTAGACAATTTTCTAAGATACGTAACATTGTGCCAAAAAGATTGCCCATTCTTCTTAACGATGCAAGATTGCAAAATATTATTAATGATGGCTGTAATATTGTTGCCAAATTGAGTCCCTCTTTAGGCAATTATTTGTCCCCTAGTCTATTAAATACAAAAGTAGTTGGGAGATATAATTGGCTGCAGACACTGGGGACCTATAGGTGTGGACACAATCAATGTATATGTTGTAACACTTTACAAATAAGTAACACTTTGAGGTCCTCAGTAACTCAAAAAGTGTATCAAAACAGACAATATATTAACTGTAACACAAAAAATGTTATAAATCTTTTAACATGTAACACATGCTCAAAACAATATGTAGGAATAACATCTAGGAAACGTAAATGTAGAATAAGAGAACACATATCTTCGGTAACATGTGAGAAACCACAAACCACACCAATCGGCACTCACTTTCTTTCATGCAATAATTCAGATATATCTCAGTGCAAAATACAGAGCCTTGAAAAGGCAACTATACCCATGAGAGGTGGGGATATAGCCAGTATTCTGGCCCGTTTAGAAGTTAAATGGATTTTCTACCTTAATACAAGAAAACCTAAAGGACTCAATACAGAGTTTGATGTTTTTACACTATGTATAGTAGGACAGAAGGATTGCCTTTTTTTTTTATTTTATTTGCTATTACTGCCCCTTTTATTTATTTACCTATATATTTTGTTTATTTGGGCAAATAGAGACTCTTATTATTACTATAAACAAAGCTTCTAGGTATCACAACAGAATAATTTTATGTGCCTCTAGGAGGCGCGTTTATATTAGATATGTGCATTCGTTTTCGGACGAATGCATTTTCGTACGAAAATAACATTTTCTTATGAATGGGGACTCTATTTCGGTTTATAGAAAGCCAATAGCATTACATGTATTCCATAAGGCGAAAGTCTATAAACCGAACGACATTCGGTTTATAGACTTTCGGTTTATGGAATACATGTAATGCTATTGGTATTCTATAAACCGAAATAGAGTCCCCATTCATACGAATAGGTAAATTCGTATGAATGAGGACTCTATTTTGGTTTATAGAATACCAATAGCATTACATGTATTCCATAAACCGAAAGTCTATAAACCGATATGTCTTTCGGTTTATAGACTTTCGGTTTAAGGAATGTGTAGGTCAATTGATTCGTAAGAATGAATAAAATGTAACGAAAATAATGAACGAATTTCGTCTGAAACGAATGCAGTAATAAATGAAATTCGTTTTAGAATGGCCGAAAACGAAACGAAAATTTTAGTTCTGTTCATGTCAACTTTATATGAACATTTTTAGACTTGTTATACTAGCAAAACTTTGGTTTTAGAGTGTATATACAGTGACATATATGGATCTGCAGTCTCATATAAACATTTATCTAGTGATTAAAAGAAAGACTAGTTAATGAGGTTTATATTATTTTTAGACTGTTTGCATAAAGATTTACAGAATATATATGTTAGTATGTTTACTGATTTTATTTACCCCTGTTTTTTACATGTATATTATATATCATCGTATATGACGTTCATGTATTGTATATGGATAAAAGTGTAATCTCACCAGTATTTAAATATACCTTGATACATACTATATAGTTTTAAAACCGTTTCTAGGAGATTGTGTGTATTTTTTCTTTCAGGCTTTAATTACAGAAGCTCCGACACCCCACAGAGGAACACTGGAGACGCAGTATTTCTATCCCTATACGCTGTCCGTATGCAGTGTGGATTTCTACGTTGATTTTGTTAAAGTCTCCAACTATAAATTAAACATAAACAAAACTGCAGCACTGCTGATTAACATTCAAAAAGCAAACATATTACCCAAGGGGCTTTATCTCTTTAGACTCATACCCTTAAAAGTTACAGAATCCTGGCTTGAGATGGTATAATCCACATTTCCAAAAGATGTATGGCAGGGGAAAACCCCCAGAATATTTCTATATATACTATCAAAAAATAAATAAAAAAGGAGGCCTAGGTCTACCCAATATTAACGAATACATGTGTGTAAGTATTCTAAACCATGTTATCTGCACTCAAATAACAGATGTAAATAAACAGGATTGGTAAAGCCTGGAGACGAAAATTATCCAAACTCTCTACCCTGTTGTGGCCAAAAGATAAACTCTTACAGCTTCAAACTCTCTGGTACTAGGAAATATTTTGCAAAGTTGGAACAAATTATAAAAATCAGTAGGTCTGGAGAACAAGCTAATCCAAACTCTCAACTTAAAAGTAATCACCAAACAGGTAGAGGATTTAAATCTGAAAAAAAAAATGGACAGAAAAGGTTATCAACAAAAGAAGAGACCTCTATAATGGCAATGAGATTACAAATTGACCCAGGTCACTTACTGTCCTGCCTAAGACAAGCGCAGAAATCCATATTGTAAGGAAATATCCTCTGTCCCTTAATGCGACCGTCTTGGTTTGACTTGTAAATACTGGATCCAGGAGAGCTATCTCACAGTGAATAACTGAGACCGACACCAATGCAACTGGGAAACAACTCTGATTTTAATTGTTTAAACAAGCATATATATACGAAGATAAAAACATTAGTTACTACGATATAATTGGTTATTCTAATATTCTAATATGCAGAAAGGCGTGTTTTATAAGAAAATGCACTTAAAACGTAATATGTAAAATAGTGTTACAAAAGTCGTTCTTATGGAAAATTACAGAACTTTCAGAGACAACTTGTTGATGTTCCAGAAACCTCTGTTCTAGCCTTGGAATAGTAAGATAAGACCATTCTAATAACAATTATGCTACTGGCGTGATCTGGCCTTCCAGAAGGTGCTGCAGACATCAGCTTCTTTGACACACTGTCGGCTTTTAACCCTCACAGATCCAAATTAATCCTTTCAATCCCCTCTTAGAACCATATGATTCATATAATATGGTTCTTCCCCTTTTGCTTCTGTCTATAGATCTGTAAATACTGTCGGTATCCTTCAGGGGTATGTTGTTGGGGATCGAGGGGTAGGTTTGTTTCAATCAAAAAATACCACGTCCATAATAAAGCTTATAATAACCGACTATGGCTGTCCTGTTTTACCGGACTGCCTCTGGACAATACTGATTAGGTTTAGACCTTTGGCGACTGTGCAGACCTTGGCTTCGCTCAGCAGAGATATTGGACTTATAATCTAAAAAATTAAAAAAGTATCTCTCTCTTAAATATGGAAGGCCTGCCGTAACTATCTAAATATGTTACATAATATAACATAATGGCATGGCCTGATGACCCAAAAACACATGTGGCCACAAAACTAAATTAAATATCTGTTGTTCATTGCTTCTCTTACCCTGCCTAATAAAACCCCTAATGGTATTAGTTGGCAGTTGTCTAAAACCAATAAATATATGTAAAAAATAAAACATATTATTCCGGAGTTTGCCATTCCCCAGGACTGTTGTTGACTAAATACTTTAAAGTGACTTGGAGCAAAGCTGAACATGCATTCAGAACACACAAAATGGCATACATTGAGAACATAAAGCGTCAGTCAGACAAAATGGCAGCGGACAAAACAATATGGTCTCCCATCCACGACGTGACTCCAGAGGCCCCTACAGTCCATATAATATTCATACTCTTCTCCCCTTTTATTCTTAGAAATTGACATTGTCTGTTTTTAAGGATAACCATCAGGAGTTGCCTGGTCAACACAATCATTGTATCCAAGGTGAAAAGGCACACTTCCTCGATTTCACACAATGGTAGGTTATCCAGCTTAGTTGCACTGTAAGCTTCCATAATAGGGAATATTTGAGCAGTGTCTTCCAGTCTTCTCGTAGGGGCATGATGTCAGTGGTCAGGATGCACTTGAGGATGAGACCCTTGAAACAAACATAAACACAGACAATTAGCAACACTGATCTCACACATGCCAAACCACTTACAAGTTTCGCTCCAAGTGATCCTAGCCAATTTCCCAGTCCCAGGGGATCTCACGGATTACCTGTGAACACTTTTTAACCTACTACTTAAATCCATAATCCAAACTTTTTTTTTTTTTATCTGAAAAAAACTTCCTAACATTCTCTATATAAAATTCTGCAAAAATACTATAACAATACAATTTCTTTATAGGTCGGCTCAATCCTGTTTGTTAGAGCCGGTCTAATTGTTAAATTTAAAAATGTCACTATACTCTAAACATACCCATAATAACACAATTAAACAAATCTTTAACATAAAAATTACAAATTATCAATAACAATTTTATACATATGTACTCAATGAAAATATACTTCCCAACAATGATGATCTGTCGTAGACTGTTGTATCTGTTGCAGAGTCCTGGGTGATTTGTTTGTGAGTTTCCCTAGGGTGACGACTCGGCTTATGTTGGCTAGTGGTCAGGGATTATTATGCCCATCAAGACACTAAATTGCTGCTCCTTTGTTGGCCTGTTTGTCAGTACAGGAATGTGCTTTACGTAAATAACGTGGATCCAGGAGTTGATTTGAACAATATATTCCGATAAATTTGGTGAGAATCTAGTTACATGAATTGGAAAACTTTTTCTTCTTTTAAAAATAAACTTTTCTTTAGAAATAATTATGATCAGCATTAAATTCATTGGTGCACTTTGAACTTTTCTTTTGTTGGCTGTACAGCTTTAATCTATATGAAAATAAAACTCGAAAAAATTCCAGTTAGTAACATGCAATATTTCACTAAACATCTTATTAATCTTCACATTAAAATATAATTAAAACATATTATTACTGCTAGTCTGTGTTGTAAAAACTTGTCAAACTGAACCATTCTTTGTTCTTGAAATATTATTACCATCTTATAATCATAGTTGAATCAATTGATAATGTGAGAATATGTTCTCAAACATAATAATTATGTATCGCTTTACCATTAGGACAAATAATATCATGATTAGACTACTGTATTTTCTGGCGTATAAGACTACTTTTTAACCCAGGAAAATCTTCCCAAAAGTCGGGGGTCGTCTTATACGCCGGGTGTCGTCTTTTTACTTACCTCGTTGCTGCTCTGCAGGTGCGCGCGGCTGTAAGGGAAGCGTTGTGTGCTCCCCTCCAGCGTCGCAACTTCAATAAAGTTTGTTTAAACTTTTTTTTAAAACAAACTTTATTGAAGCCGCGCGGCTGGAGGGGAGCGCACAACGCTTCCCTCACAGCCGCGTGCACCTGCAGAGCAGCAACCATGTAAGTACTGGGGAGGAGGGGGGCAAAATCCTGGCATATTGGAGGGGCAAAATATTGGCATATTAAATGGCACAAGAAAGACATATTGAGTGGCAAAATACTGGCATATTGAGGGGCAAAATAGTGTGTCTCAGGTTATGTGTCTATTGGTGTCACTGTGTGTGTGTAAGTGTGTCACTTTCTGTGTAAGGGTGTGTGTGTAAGTGTAACACTGTGTTAGTGTAAGGGTGTTTGTGTAAATGTCACTGTAGGAGAAAATGCTCGTAGGAAGATGGGTAGTCTTATACGGCGAGTATATCCCAAACTCTAAATTTTAACTGGAAAAGTTGGGGGTCGTCTTATATGCCCAGTCGTCTTATACACCGGAAAATACGGTATATAACCATAGCACATAACACACAGAACTTCTCAATAACTAACAGTAACAGTAATTCTGTCCCGTTCTCCCCCTCCCATCACAAAAAGAAAAAATAATAATTTTGCAGCTGCAGCTACAATTCTCTTATCTGCAAATAGACTGTCAGAGAGAAGGGGGGCTTCTGGGGAAGCTTTCTCTCAACTTCACTATTAACTCCTACAACTCTAACAACACAACACAACTTGTCACATAACACGACACTCGCTAATTCTTTCCACTTATCACTGACATACGTACATTCTCATATATCATATTAAAAACTTGTCTTGCATCTAAAACTTTAAACAACATCTCAATATTCTCTCACCATGTATCACCATATTTCACATTATTACTTATATCTTCCTTTAAATTAATATTCACTTTAAAATCCTAACGGTCATATTCTTAGACCATAACATCTTCTCTTTGTACATATTTGCAACATGACCTCTCACCTTCTACAACATACAAAAACCTTTTATGTCCAGCAATTGCCATTTCCATGGCCCACAAAGCCTTCAACAGTTTATCTTTACAACACAAAATTCACACCTTAACCTTTATTACGAATAAACGTTACTCAAGTCTTTCTCTAGTACCAACTCTGAAATTCTGCTTAAATCTAAAACACATCTGTATATGTGCATCTGTGCATACAAATACAACCTTACAATAAAGGCATCTTCACTTATCTAATTACTTTATCTAGAGTATTGGAAAATGTGATATCTTATCTTGGGAAAAATCTAAATTAAAAAGCTTAAAACACAAAAAATGTAATACTTGTCAAGATACCTAAATACAAAAAGGAAGAATGTACCATAAACAAATAAACATTTCTAATATGTAACATGTAAAACCTGTTAAAAACATAGTTTGTGTCTTTAAATTAGCATCATGCAAGTTTTAGATTGTTTTTGCCAGAACATAAAACTGGCTGGATAGATTTTAAAATATTTTATAGCTGTTATACTATCCAATGGATTGATCACGTATATTTAACATGATGTCCAAGAGATACCTCGGACACTATATGACTCTTGCTGTTTTACACACAAATATTTCTATTTTACTTACTTACAGCAACAAATGAATTCAAAACTTGTCTTGCATACACTATTAAAATTACTTACTATGAAACTTCTCATCACACTGATGAATATAGCTCAGAAGACCGTTACTCAAAAATCATTCAAAAATTATTATACTAGCGGCAGAACGTGCCTATTTTTTTTCATTGAGCGCTCGATTTTGATTGATTCAGGAGATATGTCCTCTCTACTCCACTAAATATAAAACACTTACCACCTATAAGAGAATACAGTAAATACAGTAAATTTCCTTAGACGTACACTTACCACCCGTCTATGGTTTCTTATGACTTTATAATTAACCTTATATATGAACACAAATATACAATAAATATGCAAAATTACAATTAAACAAGCCAAACCAAGAATAGTCTAGTCTCCCTGAGACTGTAAATTTAAGTGTATAATACCCCTGGTAATAAAGTGAAAGATCTCCCTGAGATCTGGCTATGTGTCCCTGACACAAAACCAAAAAAAATAATAATAATAATAATACCCCTGGTATTAAAGTGAACGATCTCCCTGAGATCTGTCTGGCCTCCCTGAGACCGTAAATCAGCCTCCCTGAGACTGTAAGGATCTCCCTGAGATCTATGTGTTAGCCTCCCTGAGACTGTGAGGATCTCCCTGAGATCTGTGTGTTAGCCTCCCTGAGACTGTAAGGATCTCCCTGAGATCTGTGTTTTAGCCTCCCTGAGACTGTAAGGATCTCCCTGAGATCTGTGTGTTAGCCTCCCTGAGACTGTAAGGATCTCCCTGAGATCTGTGTGTTAGCCTCCCTGAGACTGTGAGGATCTCCCTGAGATCTGTGTGTTAGCCAGATCTCCCTGAGACCTGGTTATGTGTCCCGGACACAAAAACAAAAACAAAAAATATTATAAGGATGTATGTCCCTGACACACAAATATAAGGATCGGGATTTGGCCAGTGCTTACAGTCCGATAAACCAAAAAAAAAAGTATATCTTACCGGACAAAGGATGACCTTCCCGATCCCGGACGAGCCCCCAAATTGTAAGGAAATATCCTCTGTCCCTTAATGCGACCATCTTGGTTTGACTTGTAAATACTGGATCCAGGAGAGCTATCTCACAGTGAATAACTGAGACCGACACCAATGCAACTGTGAAACAACTCTGATTTTAATTGTTTAAACAAGCATATATATACGAAGATAAAAACATTAGTTACTACGATATAATTGGTTATTCCAATATTCTAATATGCAGAAAGGCGTGTTTTATAAGAAAATGCACTTAAAACGTAATATGTAAAATAGTGTTACAAAAGTAGTTCTTATGGAAAATTACAGAACTTTCAGAGACAACTTGTTGATGTTCCAGAAACCTCTGTTCTAGCCTTGGAATAGTAAGATAAGACCATTCTAATAACAATTATGCTACTGGCGTGATCTGGCCTTCCAGAAGGTGCTGCAGACATCAGCTTCTTTGACACACTGTCGGCTTTTAACCCTCACAGATCCAAATTAATCCTTTCACATACATTGCCTGAATGTATTGGAAACATTCTACAAAATGGCAAATAGATGGTATTATGTCCCGAGTAGACTGTTTAAAATGCATGTTCAGATTTCAGACACATGTGGGAGATGTGCTACCGAGAGAGGTTCATGTGTCCACATGTGGTGCAATTGTGAAAAAATTAGAGGCACCTGGGAAACAGAGTTAAATAAAATAAGATCACTAACAGCAATTGACTTAGACTTTACACCTGAACAAATCCTGCTGTTATTGGTCTGGCCAAAAATTCATACTGAGATAACACAAATAATAGTCCATATAATATGAGGAACCCTAGTGACCATTGCAAGACATTGGAGGGGAAATAAAGAAATAAAATGGAGTTCAATACAGGTATTATACCTGGAAGATGGAAAAAGCCAGTGCTAGATTGAGACACATCAACATAAAAAAACAGTGAATTGGGACCGGAGGATTGATGCATGGAAAGGGGGATACAGCAGATCCAACATAAAATTCTATACACTCTGGGTGACCTGCGTGCCCTCACATATCCTTCTTTGGAAGATTACCTGAGCCCTTGTCAACCTGAGCCCGTGCAAATTTTATTCTGTGTATCTATGTAATTTTATAAATTAATAGAAATTTTAAGAAACGATATAAGTGTAACTGTATGTGTATTGTTATGTGATGTGATATGTATAATTTAAGATACACTGACCGATACACTAATTGAGAAACCGATATGCGATTTTCTGTATAACACAATTTTGTATTTTTGATAATAAAAAATAAATAAATATCTACATTAAAAAAAGTTGCAACTAGATGGTTAACTCTCAGAAGCCTTCGCAAGGTCTTCAGCACCCTTTTAGTATCTCTGTGTTGTCATATATTTTGTATAATATATTTTCCCGTTGTAATACAAAAATGAATTTGCTGTATGTAGTTAATAAATTATAACAATTAGAATACTTGTATTGTGCCATAGTGTTCCAGAGGATTATTAGGGATAACATAGATATTATAAGAATACAAATATGTGCCACACTGTATTAAAGAGGTAAAACTGAGAGATACAAGAGAAAATAATATATAACAAAATAGACCATATATTTTAACGGATATAAGCTTGTGACATAACATCACCAGTGGTCTAAATTGCCGACTCTTTTCTCCATAATGAAATCCCCAAGGGTTGAAAATGTCACACAAAACAATTATAATCGTACAATGTGTTGAAAAGCAATCTGCTTTACTTACCTCATGAAGTACTATGTGCCAATTGGTGGCCTTCTCTTGTTCTAGTTTTCTTACCTTCGTGCGCAAGCTTTGCATGGGTCATTGTCTTCATTTGTGACATGCAGACGTTACAATTAAGCTTATTTGCATTTATGCAGAACACATCCATGCATTCCCCACAAGGTAATGAAAATTAACTCCGTTAGACCAATTTTCTGCAGTGCACCTTCTCAGTATAAAGTAAACAGTCGGCATGGATAGTAGTGCAGCCACAGTGTTCCCTCACCACTGAATATATCAACATATATTTATTTGATCCATTACCCACAATGTAACCTATTCCATGGCATAAGGTTGTGTATTGACAGAGATTTTATCATAAGTGAATACATGTTTACCTATATACCTGCACTATTCCTCAAACTTTTGTCCCCTTACGTCATATTCTATCTCTTATTTTGCCGTTTCTATAATTATATATCTGTATCTGCATTTGTCGATGGGGAATATTCTAAGCACCAGTTTTCTCTAATTCGCACACTGTATGAAATGAAATGTTAATGCCACCTGTTCCCCAATTCTCCACAATAAGGTCAAATCACAATCATGTGTGAAGTTAGTGGGGCCAGTGTTATGGAATATTTAGAACTATACCTGCCCGATACCCCAAACCCCCAATAATTGCTTGAGACATTCCTTGGTGTAAAATAGGCCACAGCTTTTATTTAACCATATCACCAATTATATAAACACTTAAATTTTTATTAAAATTATAATAAATTAACATAAATAGACATACATAAAGGTGTGCTTTCCAACCACTTTTAACAATAAATATAACTGTTAACCAAAACCTTCCGGTCGCTTCCATTATCTCTTCATACTCCAAAACTTAAACCTAAACCTCCTGGCTTACCATTCTCTAGCGCTGACCATTAGTTGGCCTTTAGCTCAGTGGGCATGTCCATTTTATGATTTCCAATCTGTTCAGCTCCACCTGGATTGGTAAGGACACATCCCACCTGCTGTGACAGAAACAACATTGTATAAAAACACAAAGCATAATGGGATGGAGGGTGGGAGCAGTTACTAAGCTGATAAAAATGCAAATAATAATGAGGGGGGGACCTAATGTCCCCCCAGGTCCCCACCCATTTCCCGCGGGTGGGGACCATATAATAATAATGAGGGGGGGACCTAATGTACCCCCCAGGTCCCCACCCATTGCTCGCAGGTGGGGACCTTAAAATAATAATGAGGGGATTTATGGATTATTTTTCACCCGTGGATTTTTTTTTTGCGGTCGTTTTTTTTTTTGCAGCGCGTAATTTGTTTTTTTATTTGATTTTTTTGGGGCTGAAGAAAGAAAAAAGAAGAAAGAAAAAAGAAGATGGATAATTTTTTTGTTTGCGCTCATTTTTTTTTTTTTGCGGCGCGTATTATGGTTTTTTATTTGGCCTTTTTTGGGGCTGTAGAAAGAAAAAAGAAGACATCAAATGGTAAGTATAATTTTTTTATTTTTTACAGGTTAGTTTATTGCCCACCCCCCTCACTATTATGAGGCTGAGGGGGGGTAGGTAGGAATTTTTTTTATTGGGGGGGAGTGACTAGGGGCATAGCACCCCTAGTCACTTTATTTGTGGTCCCCAACCGCCGCTCATGGGTGGGAACAAGGGGGGGGGACACTAGGTCCCCCCCTCATTATTATTTTAGGGTCCCCACCCACGAGCAATGGGTGGGGACCCGGAGGGGACATTATGTCCCCCCCTCATTATTATTATAGGGTCCCCAATCGCGGGCAATGGGTGGGGACCGGGGGGGGACACTAGGTTCCACCCCCTCATTATTATTATGGGGTTTGGGTTCGGGGTTCATGTTCGGGCTCAAGTTCGAGCACGGACCCGGACTTTTTTTAAAAGTTCGTCCGAACCCGCCAAACCCGAACATCCAGGTGTCCGCTCAACTCTATTCATCTGTCCTCAGCTCTTTTAGTGACTCTTTATCTCACAACTGTATATACATTGTACATGGCCAAACCTGTTGAGTGTCCATGTAAGCCGCACAGAGATGATCCTGCCAAATGCATCTCACATCAAATTCCCTCAAATCACCTTTAAGTTAATAAACTCAATTTTCGGGAATGTGTTGCAGAGCTTTTTATGCATTCATGCACCAACAAATGATCTTGATAACAATGAATGTTTACATGTGCACAACACTGGGTGGCAGAATCATGTATACCTGATATTGGAACCCAGGTTGTAGGGACCAGCAAATGGTTAGTCTAATGTACGAGTTAAACTAAATTATTTGCACCACTTTCATCTCAAAGATGCAAATATACATTTTTCAAAACAGGACAGATAACATATAAAAATAGCATTTAATGAACTTATATGTCCTGTTCCTAACTCAATGATTCTTTTAATATATATTATATGTGTATATGAAAGAATGGAGCATGTGGAGTTATAATTAAGCAATGGGAGACTCATTGGACTAGTACAGGCAATCTAATTCTAATATTGATACTAGTAGCATTGAGAACAGAATATCAAGTGCCATCAAACAATAAATATTGGCGCGCAATGTTGTAAGTGGAATGGTCTTCAATGTCTCCACCTCAATAAATGTCATTGAGACATTTGGTCATGTATAGTTGGATGAGTTATCAATGTCAAACTCACAGAAGGGACACCAGCATTATTTACTAAGCATGTGCCTTTTGCCAAAATGAAAACACTTTTTACTATTGTGTTCTATCAGATTATTAAAGGCTTATGTGCCAAGAGGTTTCCTATGAGATACAAACTATACAAATACCTCCATGAAGTGTCAGCTGTCTCATATACATGATTAAAGGCATGATCGATTGTCATCTGAGCCAGTAAATTAGCTAACATCCGGAATTGTGGTTCTGGATTTGTTTAGTATACATGCAAATAGCTTTACATTCTGCTGATGTTAATGCTGTATGAAGTTTTAAATTGTTTGCATTGTTTTATTCAGGGCATTTATTCCTAACTTTATTTAATGTTACCATCCAGCTTGTATTTTGCCAACAAGCCGAACTCCATAGCCTGACTAGTATTTTTTTTTAAGACAAGATGGCAACCTAACCTATTGTCATGCTTATTGTCACGTCCAGCACGTTGTTCCTCTGTGTGTGGCAGCGCTTCCACATCGGGTCCGAACTCCTCCCACCTCATCATTGCAGCGACGTGCGGTCTCCATACACATGCGTCTCCAACAATGAAAGTTTAAACCTCGCCATGACGACGTGTCCTTAGGATCCGCTCCCTCCACATCACAAACACTCCACCCAGACCTCCCATATAAGCCCAACACAAACTGTTCTTCCCTAAGCGTTCACAGCCTCCAAGCAATCCTATATGTATTTTTGATTACTTGCTATTGACCACTGATTTCCAGCCCTTATTTTGACCATCCTTCTTCTCTGATCCCCTAAACCTTGGCTTGAATACTGACCCTGCTGACCTCTGGATACCTAAACCTATTTTTGTACAATGACTATTCTAACTTCTGGCTCCCACGTATTTTAAATTAAGTGATATTCACCTTATATTACTTATAAACTCATATGGGTCTGTATAAACTGATCTGGTCCCATTTTGATCAAAGCAGCCGAATTTTAGAAATCTACAAAAATTCTGATATAGCTGATTTCAGCCCGGAATAGGCAATAATGTGTGATGAATAGTCAACTTCCTTAATTTCTAACAGTATTTGGGTTCAGTGAGAGCTAGTTGGGTTTTGACTAACTGCTGGGTGTTCTAGCAGGATGAGTAGTATGCTTCTTTAAAGAGGTGAGTTTTGAGGTTCTTATTGAAGCTTGAGAATGAGGAAGAGAGATGAATGCTCTGCAGAAATTATGTCTAGAGATAGGGGGCAGCTTGGGTAAAGTCTTGCAGGTGCAAATGAGAAGAGCTGACAAGGTTGTAGCACAGCTTTAGTCTACTTGAGGAACAAAGCAGTAAAGTGGGGTAGTATTGGTTAATGAAGGAGGCAATGTAGGGAACGGCTGAGGAATGGAGGGAGTTGTAGATTTTAGATATAATTTAAATATTATCCTAGAGCAGACAGGAAGTCAGAGGAGGGCTTTGCAGAGTGGATCAGCCAAAGCGGAGCTATCAGTGAGAAAGAGAAGTCTGGCAGATACGTTTTGAATAGATTACAGTGGAGAAAGGTGAACCAGAGGTAGGCCAGTCAGGAGAGTATTACAGAAGTCAAGACGAGAGATCACTAGCCAGTGCACTAGGATATTGGCAGAGTCTACGCTGAGGAAAGGATGAATGTGTGCATTGACCCTTAGGTACAAAATACAGGATTTGGCCAGGGACTGAACAGGTAACCGTGAAGTCAGGTAAAGAGACAAAGCTTGAGGGAAGAAAGATTATTATCTCTGTTTAAGAGAGATTGACTTTTAGGTATCAAACAATTACTTTGCTAGCATGTAGTTTTATTGAAGGGACTACACAGCACTTACAAATACAGTAATAATCCCCCTAAAACTAACCCCGAGCCCTTATACCAACTCTAATACTAACCCCTCTGAACTCCAATACTAACTCCTAGTACTAAGCCCTAATACTAACCCTAATATTAATACTAACCCCTAATACCTGATCCTGATCCTGTGATGAACTGTCCTGCAATGACCTGACCATCGTGCGAGAGGTCGAGGTGAAGCAGCTGTGTAGAAGCAGCCCAATGAGCCATCCCATCCCCCAAACCTTTAATGGCAGGGGAGTACATTTTAATTAAACTTCTTATACTAGAGATATATCAGCATTTCTATTGAATTTATCCACAAAACTTTATACCAGTCTGATGAAATCACTTTATGGGGTACAGTGTCCATAGCTGATTACTTCATTGATCACAACTTGTTCATATACTTTTTGTCTTACAGTTTCTCTAAATAACATTGCCTGATGTATCTATTTATATCTTTTGTGACTGGCAAATCTATTTCATTTAGACTTCACGGGCACTGAAGTACGAGTCTGTGACCTTGAACCAATCACACTAACTTCCTGTGACTGATTCACGCAACTCAAATATGAAACTTTATATTGAGACTGTAAAAAAATAGTTGGACATAGCACTGCAGGAAATTGGTTGCCCTGGATGTGGAAGAAAAACCATGTTTGCATTCTTAAAACGTTTGTGTTAATAAAAAATAAATAAATGTATCCAATGCAAAACAAAATGACAAAGAGCTGCAAGAATTACCGTATTTGCTCAAATATAAGAAAAGGTTTTTTTCAGAGCAAATTCTCTTATATCCGAGGTCGTCTTATAATCAGACCTCAAATCGAGGTTTGTCTATAAGACTGGGATCCCCCTGGATCCACCTCGCAACAACGGTGGATGTCTGCACAATGTGCGCAGACATCCTCCGCTGCTACCCAGCATGTCTGTCGGGACTTCTATGACATCCACTGGTGTTGCGAGGGGGATCTAGGTCCCCTGGACCTCTGCGTGGGACCTGGATCCCAGTCTTATAGTCAAACCTTGATTTGAGGTCAGATTATAAGATGACCTCGAATATATAGCCACCAGGGATATTGAAGCAGCTGGTGGATGTCTGCACAATACTCAGCATGGACAAATCTGGGGGAGGAGGGAGGGGGTTCAGAGGCAGCATGGGCAAGTCTGGGGGGGAGGGAGGGGGAAGAGGCAACAATAGCAAGTCTGGGGGAGGGAGGGGAAAGAGGCAGCATTGGCAAGTCTGGGGGAGAGGGGGTAGGGGCAGCATTGGCTAAGTCTGGTGGACAGATGGCTATGTGGGAGATGCATTGGCTACATCGGGGGGCAAATAAAAGAAAATAAAAACAAGAAACACATTTTTTATATAATACATTTTATTAAATATGAAAAAGCAATTTACATGTGAATATTTACAATTTAAACTTTTTTCCTATAGGGTAGCTTGTTGTAGGAATTAGCCTCCTTAGCCCAGATTGCAGCTCAGCATCTACCCATCAAGTCTTTCCTGGACCCTTGCTCTTTGTACCCAAATAGCAAACAGGTGACCACTAGCAGTGAGGTACAGCAAGAATGAACAACTTCTTTATTGGTGAAACAACACAGACTTAAAAAAAGACATGAACATGACATCACACATAGTAGTATACAATGGGGGATGGAACTAATCATAGTTCTCCAACTAACTGGGGCTAGGAATACATTATACTTTCAGACTGCAAACCAGGTAGTAATTAACATACATTAAGTAGACTTACTTACACAACACACAGTAAGACACACAATGAACACAACATAATCAGTTTAACAGTAAATAAAGTTAACACAGAACAATGGATGGCGGAGTAAACTATTAACTCAATTCTTGTGACTGACACATTGTAATCCTTCAGAGTGATTTTTCTCACAGAATTATATATTACACATAAACCAATATACTAACAGACTATGACTAATTAACAATATTAAAGTATAGAGTTATGGCACATAATCTATAGGGAGGTGTGTGGCCCTCAGGCCCCTCCAAGAACCCCAGTCACGCAGGCTCTCAGGATTCACTTTGTGACACTTATAAAGTATTTACATCCTAAAGTAACTTAATTTGTACATAGTGAATAGTGGGACAAGCAGTTAAGAATCAGCAGGGATGTATAAGATTAATAGCACAAGCCTACCTAAAAATACAGAATGCCTTTTTTGTGCATTTAATTGTGCCATGGTCTGCCTTTGTAATTTCCATTTTTTCCCTCATTTTGAGAATGTAACTTCCTGCACAGATGGGTAGCATTGGCAGTGATTTTTCCCAGCAGGTTTCCAAACAACATGAATCATTTGACTGCAGACGCCTGGATGTCTGCACTGTATTATTGTGTTTTGTCCTTGGAATTCTTTAACACTAGCTAATCATGCATTTTGCCAATAAGTGACAGACTGCTGAAAGGGAGATGCTTTCTTTCCCCAACAAAAGACCTAACCGGGAAACATTGATGTGTGGGAGTTATGCTGCATGAGCACACAATAATATACATGTGCATTACAGAAATGTGTTTCCCATCAATTTACCATGACAAACTGAAACATTTAAAATCAGACTGATTTGACAGTTCTTATGTTGCCTGTGATGGACACCATGGAATGGACTGGTCACAAGGAAATGTTGAAAACCTTCCAAGTTTTACTCCAGCATATTGTTAAAGGGAAAATACAATACATGTCAGCGAATCCTCACCATTTTAACTAGCAATAAGGTACAAAGAATATCACCTAGCTTGCTACAACATTTTTATCTGTCTATATCTTCATTATCGAGTATTTTTCACATCATTAGAAAATATTTAAAAAGTACATGCTACAAATGTCATAAAATATATAACATCAGAAAGACACCCTTACTAAGACAGCATATAAATAGCTGCTTAAGCTTTATATAATAAAATACAAATAAAAACATTTTGTAATGAACCTGAAGAGTGATAGCCATCAACAACTTAATTTGATATTAATTCTCTGCACGCACAGTGATCTCCCATTTTATATTCTATCAGTGGGAATTTATGTAAACATGGTTTCTATCTTTTCAAATATGCTATTGTTACTGTAGTTAAAAAAAATTCCCCCTTCATATTGAAGTTGGACTTGGTACCAGTTGTTGTAACCAAAATCTAGACAGGACAAGTTTTAATGCCATTTATAATTAAAAAAGGTTTTAAAAAAATGAATTTGGGGAAAATAAAAATGTAATATAGCAAATTCAGTAGAATTTGGAATCTCTATATCAAGTAAAATGGAAAGTTCCTTAAAAATGCATTATCCCATTGATTCTTTAAAAAAACTGCAACTCCACCAGAAATGCTACAAGCTGCTTTCTCTCTTATTGCAGTGCCAACACAAGTTTAACTATAGTGGGTGCATCTTATGTATTATTTTTTTATAATAAATGTTTATTAAGAAGGTTTTAATACACAAGACAAATGTTGAGAAAGACGAAAAACCAGGAAGATGATTGATGTTTTGTATCAGGCCAATAGGGTTGGGACGCCCCTCCTGACCCCGTCACTAGATGCCGAGAAGGCTTTTGACAGGGCCGGGTGGGGCTTCCTAAGTGGGGTGTTGAGAGATTTCGGGTTGGAAGGCTGGATGTATGGTGCCTTAATGGCCCTTTGTTCTTGTCCATCAGCGAGAACGGTAGCTCCTAATATTTGTTCCTTATGGTTTCAGTTGGCAAATGGTACGAGGCAGGGATGCCCTCTATAGCCATTATTATACATCATGTCTGTACAGCAAGCTATCGGGGCATGGGAAAAGGGAACTGGGAATACATGTTACGCATAAAGACTGGGTTAAATCAGTTGCTCAAGTCAAGAAAGTATTACACTGTTTGAACTTAGTTGAGTCTCAATATAAGCTAAGCAATAGATGGTACTGGACTCCAAAAAAACTTAACATGATGTATCCTAGCTATGCCCCTAATTACTGGCAATTGCAAGATTTGGACGGGTCCTATCTGCACATTTGGTGGAAATTTAGTTTAATGGCCCCTATATGGAAATATGTTTTGGAGTGGGTTTTCCGTGTGATTGGAATCAGAATCCAGTTGAGAGAAGAAATAGCACTATTACATCTAGGTTTAAGGGAAATGGGAAAATAAATAAGAATAGCAATGATCCATGGTCTAATGACAGCCAAAATCTTAATTGTAAGAAATTGGAAATCCAGTTTACCATTTCAATATGTTTACTCAAAGAACTGAGTTATCAATTGATAATGGAACGTGACCTGAGCTGGAACTTTGATCTGTCCGGAAAAAAAATGTAAGCAATACCAGTCATTGTTAGATTCCCCTTCCATAGGAAGTATCTTGGACGTTTAATAATAATAATAATAATAATAATGATGGGTTAAAAAAATGTTAGCTAGGAATAGGAAATTAAGCTCTCCCTCCTCTTGGTTTACCTCGGGTTCTCTCTCGGTCTAAAACAAATGTAAATGTATGTGTATATGGTTCTGACTCTATGCGTTTAAGAATTTTATTTTTATAATATTATCAAATCACAATTTATTTAAAGTTGCTATATTTATTCAAATAGGTTTTGTAGATTGAGAATTCGAAAGATGTATGTTTTAAAGATGTGTTTTATGGATAATGTATGTCTAGTCACAATGTGTTTTTTTGTAATATTCAAACAAAATTCTATAAATAAAGAATAAAAAAAAGACGAAAATATAGAAATATAAGAGATCAGAGTACAGTCAGCTGGAAGCAGACACATGCAGTATAATATTGGTACAAGTTAGTATAGTACTAGTAAATGATTAATTGGATTATAAAATCGAAGCGCTATCAGGCTGGTAAATTAACAAATCTTAACAACAAAAATGAAGAAAGACATGTACTCTACATAGAGCACAGATCAGTGATAGTCATGGACAATTTGGAGCAAAGAGAGAAGGAGAAGAGAGCTAGGCATAGAAAGAGGGGTCAGAAAAGAGAGAGAGAAGTGGGAAGGGGGGGGGGGGATTAGTGCTGTGTCAGGTCTGGGTAATTGTTGTTTTTCATTTTCGTAAATATGTATCTAGGTGTGAAAGCCAGAGTTCCTAGATAATCTCCTATTTCCCAGCAATGAAAGGAGTAGTTGTCCCCAGCACTCAGAAGTGTAGTGCTGTAGAAGAAGCCACTCGCCTGAAATCCCCCCAACCGCTAATCATGAGCGACGCAGCTATTTCCTTCGCCAAGGATTTCCTGGCTGGCAGTGTGGCAGCTTGTGTTTTGGTAGTATTAACGTTGTGGTAGGACACTTCACTAACATTTTGCAGTAGGGTTTGAAGATGTGGGAGAGACTGTTCGATGTGACTTACTTATTCATGTTCCTTTTAAACCCCATAGATAAATAATTAATAGCTTTTGAATATCAAATAACCAACCAAATTGACAATGGCATTATTATAAATAGATTTGTAATTTTTGCGGAGAACATAATATTTGATAACATTTGTATGACCTTATCTTCTGTTTAATAGAAATGATCTCTTGAACCTGGGGAAATACACTTAAGCCCAAATATGAAACACACTTTGTCAACCAAATCAAAGGAGAAATTTGGTTTTACATTTTCCGTTTCCAAGTCCAAATTAGTCATCAAAGCTTGAGATATTGTCATATTTAATTTAGTTGGAAATGGAGCCATACTGCTTTCAATAATACTATTGTGCAGTATTACATCACTAATATTTGTCATTTCTCTAAATTTATCTGCCAAAGATTTCAGTGCTAAAATATATGGTGCTTATGGGGGGGCCTTGCTTTGTACCATTGCTAATTTCCAGACCAATTGTGTTTGGACACAATTACATCACATAAGCAATTATGGATCATCACCACTCAAAAAAAAATGGCCAGACTAGATGGACCGAATGGTTCTTATCTGCCGACACATTCTATTTTATAAGACCATGAAACCCAAATGTATTCACGCTATCAAAGCCTTCTTGGCATTGTGTGAAAAAGTCAGAAGCAACTTTTTTGTTTTACTAAAACAAAATCAAAAACTAGCTGAGAGTCATGGAAAGATTTAATTTACCACTGGTAGAGTGGCAAAAGGTCAGCCATCTACGTACTATGTCTTCAGTATTGTGGCTGGTAAATAAATAAAGAATAAAGAAATAATAATAGCTTTGTTACAAACATCTAATCATGATTAGTGCAGACTATTTTACTTTCATACTAGGCTACGTGTTAAAATAACTAACAAAAAATATTTGTGAACTGTACTGACACTTTTAGATAAAAAAAAATATTTTGAAACGAATAATGTAAAATAATCGGGTTGCCCCAGATTATTCCCAGTATTACTTGATAGAGAATGATCATTAATGGGACAGTCTAGTCCCTAAAAGCACTTTGGTGCAAGATGAAGATTACTTCTTGTATAGTACACAGGCTTTTTTTTCCAGTGTGATTTGATGCAGGCGTTCTGCATAAATCAAATTTTTTATACTTTATTCAAGCCCTCCCCGGCAATTAAGCTACATGTTCACTGCAGGTGTGGCAGAACTGATTAAATAGACACTGAGGATCTAAAGTGTTGTTCCATTTAGTCACTTCCTGTGCTCTTTGAAAGGAATACATTGTGTGTACTGTGATAAACTTGTGCTTGTAAACAGTAGGATCTCTTAACATTGCAACACATTGTCGGAAGACATCACTAGAGAGACAGGGAATTCCATTCATTTGAATTAAATTATTCTCATTGGTTCCTGCAGCAAAAAAAAGGAAATTACTTTTACTCAGCTAGTGTGGGCAGTCCTGGTTTCTTGCAAACTGCTGTAATTTCACAATTTCATCTAACTAAGTATTTATATTTTAAGCAAAATTTGCATTTTAAAGTACTTTGAAAGCACATTAGTATGCATTAATATTTGGAAGATGTGTATTGGGCAGTAGAAAGTCCTGTTACACAAGTACAAATAAAAAAAATAAAGGAAATTCAAAATGGTTGTTTTTTTAAATTTATAAATATATTTACTTTTTCGTCAGCACTTGCTGTATTAAAGCCTTCCTTATGGCTATGGTTTAAAATGGAGGAACGTGCTTGTTATATACACATGGTCTATTAGCATATGCACAGTGAATATTTGTCACTGTGAAATATTCAACTGCAAATATCACTATTTATGAAAAAATAATCCATATTGATAATTTTCTCTTTCTTTTTTTATTTACTATTTTTATTTGGAACAACACTGTTGATGCTGTTTTTATTAATGATTTTTTGGCACATATTCTCCAATTGTAATTTTTGGAACTGAATATTGAAATCTTTAAATTGTCAACACAAAATTAAGTTATCTTTACAAGAAAGATTTAATCAAGTATAGCAGTTCTAAATAGAAATGCTTTAATGAAATAATACAAATAAAGTATCTTGTTGAGTCATATTTGCTCCGTACAACAGTATGAGGGGGCAGACATGTTGTTTAAAGTTTCGGGAAATCTTCCTTCACCTAAGGTCATATCCGACCCAAGGTTCTAAACAACATATCCACACCCTGATACATTTAAATGGAGCAAAAAGGACTCACACATGTATTTTGTTTGTATTTTTTTACTACATTTTTATTTCAAAGGTATACACTTAATGCAATATTTGTATTAAGCAAAACTTTTTTTTTCTTCAATATTTGTCCTTGCAAGTGTAAATAAATAAACTGGATTTACTCTTTCCTAAAGTTGTTGCTTACTTAATGCATCACGACTTTACATTTTAATTGAAGCATCTAAATTTCCTAATTTAAATTGCAACATTTTATTTAAAAGGTAAAATACTGAAAGTTTTGGCCTGTCACAAAGTGTACCACAAATACATATAATGCTACTGTACACACTATATTGCATAGAGCTGACAGTGACATTGTGCAAGCTTTCATGTCTTGATGTGTATGCTACAAGAAGTACATCTGATAAGCCAAGGTTATTTCAATGACAATGAATGCTAATGAAATTTGTTGACAAAGAAAATGAAAAAAATATATTTCTATAATTGTCCCTCTTTGTGATTAATTAATTTTAATCAGCAATATTTAATGTGGATACTTCTGAGACGATTTTAAAAATATGACTAATATTCTATATATATATATATATATATATATATATATATATATATATATATATATATATTTATTTTTACATTTTTTATCCGAGACCTGTAATGATAATGCTGTCACCTTGCCTTGAAATAAAACTGTCAACACTGTGTGGCAAGCTTAATCCTTTGGTGCCTTTCTGTCTCTTACTTTAGTGTGACTGCAACAATAGAGTAATTCTATCTAAAATAAATCTATCATCTCCATTATCTTATCCTGAGAGTAAACTGCACAATACTTTTAACATGTTCTCATTGCCCATGTGGCTATTACATTTAGAAATAGATTAAAATATATAATTTTAACCTAATAATAATCAACATTAATATTTTACTACAAACTGATAAAAAAAAATTACATTTTAGAAGAATTATTCTTTATATTACATATTTTTAATTACACATAATATTTGCCTTTTTTAATTATAATAAATAGCAAAAAAAATAAAAATATACAAAAATGAAATAAGAAAATACAATATGTGGTTGCTGAATATTAATAATATAGTTTGAGTATTCCTTATCCAAAATGCTTGGGGCCAGAAGCAGAGGCGTCACTAGTGTTGGTGTCACCCAGTGTGGTAACTGAGGGTGTCAGCCCCTGAATTTCCTCCAATACCATGTCAGATTCCTTAGTAATGCCAATCAGACAACCCATTAAACGTGCCATATAGGCACATCATAAATAATGGCACATACAGAAGCCCCCCAAAAATGTGCCACATACAGGAGCACACTAACTATGCCACACACAGGAGCCCCATAAATTATGCCTCACACAGGAGCCCCATTAATTATGCTACACACAGACCATTCTTGTAACCCCGGAAGTTTTCTCTCCACCTCTCACCCTTTGAGTTGTTGTTAGTACCCTGCAGTTGCTTGAAATTTTTCTGGTCTATCTTCATGATCGCCCAGCCTGACTCCCCTCCCTGAAGGTGGTTAAACAAGCCTCCATGCCCCCCTAGTCCAGAAATATGATTGTTGATTCGTGAGTGTTAGGTACGTGAGGGTTGAATGTTAGGTTTGTAAGGGTTGAATGTTGTGAACTGTTTATGACATAGTTGCAACTACAACACCTTGAATAAAACAGGGTGAAACTAAAATCACCGATATTTGAATTTCTCCTTTCTTTTTCTTCCTACCTCCTTTTTCTTTTTTTATTTCTTTCTTCCCTTCTTTTTCTCTTATTCTTTCTCCTTTTTTTCTTTCTACATCTCCTCTCTCCTCCTAAGATTGTTGCATTTATACTTTACACATTTTTAATATTCAACTATTTTCATATGTAATAAAAATGTTATTGAAAAATTGTTTTTCTTGTTTTTCTATTTTTTATTTTATTTTTTGCTACAAAAATATAACAAAAAGGTGCATTTCAGTAAAAATTTTCACCAATATAACAATTAGTACCCCAATATAACAATATTACTTATTGCAATCCCAGTGTAAAGTGCCCCATGCAGGTAGTCAAGATATTCAAAAATGGGGAACAGGATACCAGCATTTTTCAAGGGTCCTTCCCACTAAGCTTGCAATTTTCCAGCCTTGGATTACTGTGTTCAAGAATATAATAGTGGTTAAAAAATCTCAAAATTACCATATGTTCAAATGGCATAGACAATACAAGACAACATCTAAAATACAGACTAACAAAAGATTTTTTGCGGTCCAGGGGTGCGGGGAATGGGCGACAACGTCTCACCAGCAGTCGCAGGCCACATGTCCATGACTGGCCAATGTATAAATATATAGTGGGGGCGACGCTACCTACTTCCGCAGGCCTTAATTTGGTAGTTGTGGTGTGACAATAATAAACATAAACCTAGGGGGCTTAATGGCATCTTGATCTCTTAGAGACTCTCCACTTCAAATTTTGCTATCCAGTTGTTCCAATATAGGTACTCTCTCACATTCCACGAGGCCTGTTGTAGGGTACTTATCTCCATCTTACACTGATAAATAATTTGTATGATAATCTTGGATAACAGCGGAATATCTCTGGACTTCCAGTTTATGGCAATCTCCAGTTTTACCGCTGTGAGAATGTGAACATTATTATTATAAGTTGTTTTTTGTATTCTGGGAATTATAAATGGAGCAAAGCTCTACTAGGGGTGAGTGCCCATTCTATCCCAAATCTATGCATAAGGTGGGTTGAAAGATCATGCCAAAGAGGCTTTATTAAAAAATATGTAGAAAATCTCCTACACCCCCCCCCCCCCCACATCTCCTGCAGAGGGGCAAAGAGTTTGAGTACATTTTACTTAACATGGAAGGGACCAAGTACCAACTGTTGGAGAGCTTGAATTGCGTTTTGTTTAGGTTTAGCCAATAAACTGCTCCATAAGATCTATCTAATGCAATATACCAATCTTCCTCATCTATTTCCATCTGAAGATCCTTCTCCCACTTATTGATTGCACTAGGGCTAACTTTATTTTAACCACCAAATTTAATTCTGAAACCCTACTTAGCAAATGTTTATTAACCTTTCAATAAAAAAATTTAGTTAGTAATTCCATGTGTTTGGAAGGTTTTGGGTCTGCTAAGTACTTAAAAAGAAATGCCTTTATTCACAGGTAACTAAATAAGTTTTGGATCAGGATATCGTACCTCTCTCGTGGAGTGGGGAAGGATACGATTTTACCTCTTTCTATCAGGTTAACGATCCTCGTAATCCCTTCAAGGATCCAAGGGCCAAGCTTACATTTTCCATCAGGTTTTTTAGGATAGACAAACGTAGGGCTGGAATTATCTTGTTTGTTAACTGATCTTTCCGCCAGTACATATGAATATATCTTCAAATCCTGATTTAAGAGTCAATTGGGTGATAACTTTCAACGTGTTCTGGGGTTTTCCCTTTCTTAAGAATCAGAACTATGTTTCCCCTCATAAGTTCCTCTGGGAGAGTACCTTTCTCCATTGCGTCATTAGCTTTTATCATATGTGGGGCTATCTCCCGGGCCTAGTGATGTTTTTGGTTGATGATTGCTTTTGTGAACTCATCGGTAGAAAATGGCACATTTATTTGATCCATTATCTCCCAAGAGGTTTTAGGGAAAGTTTTGTAGGCCAAATATTCAGTGATTTCAGACCGGTCTGCTTAGTGACGCAAATTATATAGGAGACTATAATAATTGTTGAAGGCATTGACAATATTTTTCTGGGAATAGGCAGATACTATTTTTATAATCTATTAGTACCCACAGTACTTGTCATGCACCTATATTGCACCCACAGCACTTGGCTTGTACTCATATTGCACCCACACAGTTTGGCATGGCACAGTGTCAATTTGCCCCACAGAACATATCACAGTGTCCCTTTGTACCATAGAACTGCCCCTGCAGAACAAGCCACAGTTTAACTTTGTTCCCTAGTACATGTTATTTTGTAGACATGTGCAAAACTAAAATTATCGTTTCGTTTTCGTCCATTCGGCCGAAAATGTTATTTATTTCGTCTAAAACGAATTTCGTTCATTACTGCATTCGTTTCAGACGAAATTCGTTCATTATTTTCGTTTCGTTTAATTTTATTCGTTCGTTTTATAGAATACGTGTAATACTATTGGCTTTCTATAAACCGATCGAGAGCCCCATTCATAAGAAATTCTTATGAATGGGGCTCTCGTTCGGTTCATAGAAAGGCAAAAGTACTACATGTTTTCTATAAGCCGAAAGTCTATAAACCGAACGTTCGGCTTATAGACTTTCGGCTTATGGAATACATGTAATCCTATTGCTATTCTATAAACCGAACGTTCGGTTTATAGAATAGCAATAGGATTACATGTATTACATAAGCCGACAACCTATAAACCGAACGTTCGGTTTATAGGCTGTCGGCATTTCACTACACGGAGACAGAGTCTCCATTAATTATGAATGGAGACTTTGTCTCCGTGTAGTGAAATGCCGACAGCCTATAAACCGAACGTTCGGTTTATAGGCTGTCGGCATTTAACTATACAGAGACATAGTCTCCATTAATTATGAATGGAGACTTTGTCTCCGTATAGTTAAATGCCGACAGCCTATAAACCGAACGTTCGGTTTATAGGCTGTTGGCATTTAACTATACACGGACAGAGTCTCCATTCATTATGAATGGAGACTTTGTCTCCGTATAGTTAAATGCCGACAGCCTATAAACCGAACGTTCGGTTTATAGGCTGTCGGCATTTCACTACACGGAGACAGAGTCTCCATTTATAAAATTATGAATGGAGACTTTGTCTCCGTGTAGTAAAATGCCGACAGCCTATAAACCGAATGTTCGGTTTATAGGCTGTCGGCATTTAACTATACAGAGACAGAGTCTCCATTCATTATGAATGGAGACTTTGTCTCCGTATAGTTAAATGCCGACAGCCTATAAACCGAACGTTCGGTTTATAGGCTGTCGGCATTTAACTATACGGAGACAGAGTCTCCATTCATTATGAATGGAGACTTTGTCTCCGTGTAGTAAAATGCCGACAGCCTATAAACCGAACGTGTCGGCATTTAACTATACGGAGACAGAGTCTCCATTCATTATGAATGGAGACTTTGTCTCCGTATAGTGAAATGCCGACAGCCTATAAACCGAACGTTCGGTTTATAGGCTGTCGGCTTATGGAATACATGTATTCCTATTGCTATTCTATAAACCGAACGTTCGGTTTATAGAATAGCAATAGGATTACATGTATTACATAAACCGACAGCCTATAAACCGAACGTTCGGTTTATAGGCTGTCGGCATTTCACTACACGGAGACAGAGTCTCAATTCATAAATTTATGAATGGAGACTTTGTCTCCGTGTAGTGAAATGCTATTGTATTCTATAAACCGACTCTATTTCGACTTATAGAATGCAATAGTACTACAAATGGCCGAATGAACGAATGATTTTCGTTTATTAACCATTCGTTCATTCGGCTTTCGTTAGCTTAGCATTTTCGTTATTAGTTTTTCGGACGAATGGACGAAAATGCATTCGTCCGAAAACGAATGCACATGTCTATTATTTTGCCACACAGAACATGCCACAGCATCACTTTGCCAATGAAAATAAGCCACTGTCAGGTACCAAATAGCATGTACCACAGGCACTTTGTCATTAACATATGCAACAGCCAGTTTGCCTATTAAATATGCCACAGTTTGACAATTAAATATGCCACCGTTTTCCCATTAATAGTCCACAGCCAATTTGCCCATGAATGTGCCAGTATTATTTGTCCATTAATATGTCACAGCCAATTTGCCCTTTAATATGCCAATATTACTTTTGCCATTAATATGGCACAGTCAATTTGCATATTAATAGGCCACCCTTCTCCCCCCTTTTCCAGTACTCCCCTTGTGTCCCTGGCCATTTCCTCCATGCAATATGTGACTCTGTATCGCTATTTTATTGTAATATGGCCACTCCTGTGCCAGTTAACTCACACGTGCCAGAGCTTATCAGAACCAGGTTCTAGTGTAAATTGTGTGTGGAGACTTTTAATGGGTATCCTCCAAACGATACTGTTCCTTCATGGAGTGATGCTTTGAAAGCATGGGAGGAAGAGAGCCACAAACAGTATAATACTGTATAAAAAATGTTTTAATAATGGACCCTTAATGTGCCGCTTACTTAATGTACAGAAACAAAGTGCATATCAAGGTGTATCAAAAAGACCGGATTGGAAATATGAGGAATAGTCCATCCATTTAGTTCACCAGGCAGGCTCTGGGATCCTGTGTAGGGACCTCCTTAGTCTTCTCACCAGTATATGACGGCCACTCCTTCATGTCTGACGCACATCATTTTCACCATTCAGATGGCTACTTCAAGTGCTGACTTGGAGAGGGTGGTGATGGTATTTGTAGTCATGTCTCTCTTGATGACTGAAGCTCACATGAAAAACTGTGAATTAGGACGTACAGATGTGTAGAAAATATCTTATAATAAAAGTTTGTATATATCGCAAAAAAAATAATTACACGTAAAAATACATCCCAGCAATCCATTTTCATTTGTGAGCAGATAATCAGTGGCTGAGTGTCCCGTTAAAAACTTCTAAAAAAAATCTCAATAGAATACATTGAATTGAGTCACTAATATACAGCAGAAAAAATCCTTGTTTACCATAAATGTGGGGAAATATTTCACATATATCAAAAAATAATCTTTATTATAAACATCGAGACAGTCCCCTGCATATAAAAACCCACATCTGGGGAAATATACTTAAATAAAAAATAAACTCTAAATAAATATAAAGGAGTTTTAAAAAATCTTTTAATATTCTAAAAAAAAAATCTAACCAGAGTGGATTTTAATACATGCCCACAAAACTTTTATTGTAATATCAGGATAATTAAGCCATCTTGTGATTATTAAAATATAATATCAAAATGCAGAAACATTATATTAATTTTTTTTTCTAGATTGTGTAAAGCCTGTGGAAATGAAGAAAATATAGTTAAAACTATATATAAATCAGTTTAAAAATGGTTATAAAAATGGTCAAAATCATTGTTCAGGCCTCCTGGAATCATTGTGTTTAGAGTATATATCCACTTCATCTCAGCCTGTCCTAAACTTTTGTCCTTGTTGACACCCCTCCAATGGTTCTTAATTAGATCGATACCCATGAATCTTGGATGTTTAGGATTAGCTTCATGGTGTTCAGAGAAATGTTGAGAGACAGTGTGTGTCGTCATGCGTGAGGAGAATAAGGAAGTCCCTATACAGGATCCCTGAGCACTCCCGGTGAACTAAATGGAAGGATTATTCCTCGTATTTCCAAGCCGGTTGTATGATACACCTTGATATGCACTTGTATCATGTACATTAAGTAAGCTGCATGGACATTTTAAATACTTTTTTTCTTCTGTTTATACTAAGGAAGAACCAATGGATGAGCCCCTGCTAGTGGAATTTATGGAACAATCACTGCAAACATGGGATTGGTTGGCACAGGAAAAAGTTCATAAGCAATTAAAGTCTGTTAAGATATACACTGCCCAAAGGCCAAATGGTATACACCCAAGAGAGTTAGGCATAATTCTGGCTAGACCACTATTTTTATTTTTTTTATTTTTTATTATTTCTTTATTTTTGTTATGTCACATATTGACATAGTAAATCACAATTTATAAACATATACAACAATTAAGAATAACTGTATAACAGTAATTCATTCATTCGTACATACATCCACAGTATTGGCTCTGCGATGGGGGCTTGATAGAATAAGGGGGCGGGCTTCGGGAGGCAAGAGAAACAAACCCATAGATGGGTCTCTATATAAATTATTATACCAAATCTAGCTGTTTATAGAGTAGCCAAGGGTACCAAATCTCTTTGTAGGCTTTCATAGACTCCTGGTTGCAATAAAATGCAGGTTCCATTTTGAATTGGAAGTTGATCTGTGACATAATTTCAGTCCATGGAATCTGACCTGCCGTTTTCCATCTTCTCGCAATGCTTAATTTTGCTGCCAGGAGGATATGAATAGTTAGAGCGGTTTGTGAACTATGCTCACTAGGTAAGTCTATATGGAACAGGAACATCTGTGGGTTAAGCTTAATTTGTCTAAGAAGGTTCTTGCTTAAAAGATATTCTAAATTGATTTTCATTCCCTGTAAATCTGAGCATTCCCACCAGATAGGAAAGTGGGTGCGTATTTACTTACCACATCTCCAACAATCAGAAGATGTATTTAGTGAAAATCTATTTATTTTTGTTGGGACCAGATAGCAGCGGAAAGTAAGTTTATATTGGATCTCCTGCAGATTAATACAATGAACATACTTATCGACTAATCGAGACCTCGTAGCCACTCCTTTCTACTAAATATTTTATTCATTTCATCCTCCCATTTTAGCCATGCCTGTTCTTTGGTATGTTTAGTCAAGGAACATGTTAGCTTATTTATTCTAGATACAAGTTTATCTTTGTGATATGTTTTAAAATAGGATTTCACTAGAGGTTCCTCTTCTTTTTAACTTGTTTATTAATGATCTTCCACATTGTGCTGAGAGCCATGTCTCCGTGTTTGCGGACGACACTAAATTAGGTAAGGCAATAAAGACTAATCTTGATGTTTTTTCTTTACAGGAAGATTTGGACCGAGTGGGGGACTGGGCAGTAAAGTGGCAAATGAGGTTCAATATAGACAAATGTAAAGTTATGCATTATGGGAAAAATAATAATGAAAAGGATTTAGGAATAATTATAGACAACAAACTTGGCAACAGTGCCCAATGCCAGTCAGTAGCTGCAAGGGCCAATAAGATATTGGCATGTATAAAACGAGGTTTAGATTCACGGGAGGAGGATATCATCTTGCCTCTTTACAAATCAATGGTAAGACCTCACCTTGAATATGCAGTACAGTTCTGGGCACCAGTCCTTATTAAGGAATTAGAAAAAGTGCAAAGGAGAGCTACAAAATTAATAAGGGGTTTGGAGGATCTTAGTTATGAAGAGAGACTTAAAAAATTGAATTTATATACGTTAGAAAAAAGGCGTCTCAGAGGGGATATGATAACATTATATAAATATGTGCAGGGCCAATATAAAGAGCTCTCCAGTGACCTGTTCATTAACAGAAAGGTACAAAGAACAAGAGGTCTCCCCCTCAGACTGGAAGAGCAAAGATTGCATAGACAGCAAAGGAAGGGATTCTTTACGGTTAGGACAATAAAGTTATGGAACTCCCTGCCAAGAGAGGTAGTGCTATCAACCACAATAGATGCATTTAAAAATGGTTTGGATGTTTTTTTAGGAAAGCAGAACATACAGGGCTATTAATAATAGAAAAAGCATTAATAAAAGAGGTTATTGATCCAAGGAGAAATCTGATTGCCTCTTGGAGTCAAGAAGGAATTTTTTCCCCCAGGAGGCAAAATTCGAAATAGCTTCCTTGGGGGTTTTTGCCTTCTTTTGGATCAAAAGCTGTAATGATAGGTAGAAGGCTTGAACTTGATGGACTTGTGTCTTTTTTCAACCTAAATTACTATGTTACTATGTTATTATGTTACTAATGTCTGTCTATGAGACAGGACGTTTTTCACCCTTAGATAATTAAAGACCTCTTTATTAGTGTTGAGCGAACCTGAACCGAACTGTTCGGGTTCGTACCGAACATTATGGTTTTTGGACACCGGACACCCCCCCCCCCCCCTACTAGGCAAAATCCAAAATAGCTTCCTTAGGGTTTTTTTTTTTTGCCTTCTTTTAGATCAAAAGCGGGAATGATAGGTAGAAGGGTTGAACTTGATGGACTTTTGTCTTTTTTGCAAAGCTAAATTACTATGTTATTGTGTTACTTTTGCTTTCAAAATAGGTGATGATATTTGCAAACAGTATCTCCTGGGGCATACTACCCTTGGTGACGATGTCATTAAAAGCGTGGGTCATGTACGGAATTATTTCCTCGCTTACTAATTTATAAAACATGTTTGGGAAGCCATCTGGGTCTGGAGTTTTTTCCTTCTTAACAAATGTATGGCTAATCTTAGCTCCTCGTCTAAGAAGGGTCTATACATGAGGTCCATCTGTATAATATTTAGTGTCTTGAATTTCCTCTTAATATATTATTTCAGTTCATTTACCTTGTTCGGTATGTTATATAGTTCTTGATAGAAGGAGTTAAATGCCTGGCCTATTTACGTTGGGGTTGATAGGACTTTGTTGACTGCTCTCATTTTATGTATGAAATTTGCCACTTTTTTCATTTAACTTTATTAGAAAGTGGTCTATTGACTCTGTTGCCTTTCTAATACCATTTGAGATGTAGATACTCCAGATTTCTGTTGGTTTGCTATAGCCATACTGCTCTTTTGAGGACTAATTAAAAGGCAACCTGGAATGTAAGTCAAGTGCACTTTTTTTAGAGCATTTTCCCAGAAAACACTTATATTGGAGAAAATGCAGTGATACATATCCACTTCAAATATGGCTAGTTTAACTATATTCCAATAAAACTATACCAATCATGCAATAAAAATTGCATTTAAACAGGTTGTACAATCATAAGATATATCTGGACATAAACATAATTAAGAAGGAAAGAAAATAAATTAAAACAATTATGGATTTTATTTAATGATTACTAAGGAAGGTGCAAAAACATTAAAATAAAGAAAATTAGACCATTTCTCAGTAGCTGTCTACATTTATACATCACAACTATGCATGTGTGAGGACAGCTAACTAGATTAACCATTTTTTAAACCTAACAGTTTGTCATTGAGCACTGTTAACTATTTAATAATTCTAGATATTAATGTAATTAATTAGAATTAATAAATAGTTATTTAGTGTTTTTCAACTGACAGGAGTATGTAAGTAAGTCAAAATATGTATTTACCACATGTTTTATCACTCTTGTCTTGATGGTGTATAAATTCAGGGTGGCTGTTGTGAAAGGGCTTTGCTGTACATTTTATTCATCACTTATTATTGTGTATGCTACAGTGTCTACCTCATACTCTTCATGGCAACCCGCTTTCAACGTTTTCCTCGTCCATCACACACCACTTTAACTCTTTCCTCTGCTCCACCCTCCTTTAATGCTTTCCTCCCCTTCACTCACCTTTAACTCTTTCCTCAGCTAACAAACCCTCCTTTAATGCTTTCCTCAGCTAACACACTCTCCTTTAATGCTTTGCTCTTCCACAAGCTCCTTTAAGTGTTTCTTCCACCACAACTCCATTAACTGTTTCCACATCAACACCTTCCATTAACTCATTCCACCACCACACTCTCCTTTAAGTCTGTCCTCTTCCTCCTCCTCCACCTTATCACATAGGCTTCCTCTTTTAAACACACAATTCCCTAACCTTATGTTGTTGCTGGATCAGTCCTTCTCTGGGGTTCAAGCAGCACATACTCTTGCTGGTGCTGCAAAGCATTACAAGTCAGGTGACCTGATGCTGCTCTCCCATGCTGACATCATTGCTGTAATTCCAGCAACAAGATGCACTCATCACTGAGTTTTTTTCTTTAATTGTTCCAACAAACTTTATTGTTGCCACTCCTCACTTCCTGCGACCTGACCATAAGGCATTTTTGGTATTATAGTTATACCAGCACCGGCTCCAAGACCCTACTTATTGGCTGTGCTGGTTAAATACCAACCAGGGGGCATCCCTATATGACTTGTACATATTAATGCAGGTTCTGTGAAAATTGCGTTATCCTATTATGTGGGGCAACGCACCAGGCATTCTCTCTGTCCAGGTACTACAGAAACAGCAGTGAGACAGTCTGTCAAACTGCTTACTGCTGTATGTACCTGGCCTAATCACAGTGATGCAATCAGCAGTGTACAATGCATCTGATCAGACCAGAGCACAAAATTACAGGAAACTAATTCATGCTCTTGTTGCTCTTGTACACAGTAGGATCTCTAACAGTGCAACACATTGTCTTATGAACTCCTCAGAGAAACAGGAAATCCCATTCAAATGGAATTGGATTCTTATTGGTTCATGCAGCAAAAAAAAAAAGGAAATGTACTTTTACTTAGCCAGAGTGTGTCAACAGTGCTGATTTCTTTTATACTTTTGTAGCTTCATACATTTTACAAATGTAAAATAAGCAGTACTTTGAAATTACTTTCATATGCATTAACATTTGGAAGATGCATTTTGGGCACCACACAGCCCCTTTAAAGCTTTGGTTAGCGTCAAGAGAGGTGCATCTCCTGAGGAAGGGTCATGTTTTACCCTGCGAAACATGTTGAAGGGTTGCTGGTACACTTTGCTTGGAGCCAGGTTTCCTGTACTATTCAGCGCTTAGTCGTAAGCTAAATTCCCTATGTGTGTGTTGTATTTAAATAATGTGCCAAAATGTGATGTCATAGGGAAGGGATGGCCAGTCTGCTCAGTGATACGCCCACATGTAAGTACGATTGGTGGAATTAATTATTTGTCTATACGTGGGTGTGTCACAGAGTGTAAGTCACGGCAGTGAAATGTGCACCAGATAAACTTTTCTGTTAATAAGGTGCAACATCATGTAACAAACGTGTATCAATTCAAAATATGACAAGTTAATTAAAAACCATTGAGATTTAGTGCGATGCCCTTGAAGATATTTTTTTGGTTTAGTTAAGAAAAGATTTAAGTAAAAAGGGTGCTAAACATGACACAATGATTACTTCCATGTTCATATTTAACATAATTCATCTACAGTTCAATTTATACTGGCTCTTGGGATGTAGTGAAATGAGTACACACAGAGGCAGCTCTCTAATTAGGCAGCCACCTAAGGCCTTGAACTCACGGGGGCCTCGCGGATGCCTAACACCTTATAGCCTTTGATGTAACAGTGAGCTTAACGCTGCTGTTAAGCTACCTGTTACACTAACCTTGGTCGTTTCCTCCGTGCATCTTCCCTCCTTCATGGATAAAGGAAAATCCGGTTGCGGGTTTTTATTTACTTTATTGAAGCCGCATGGTAGAAACGACCTGAGATACAGCAACAAGGACTGGCGAAGGGGAAGGGAGCATCCTGGCATAGCGTGGGGAAATCCTGGCATATTGAGGGGCAAAATCCTGGCATAGAGTGGCAAAATCCTGGCATATTGAGGGGCTAAATCCTGGCATATTGAGGGGCTAAATCCTGGCTTAGTGAGGGGCAAAATCCTGGCATAGAGTGGCAAAATCCTGGCATATTGAGGGGCTAAATCCTGGCATATTAAATGGCTTAATCCTGGCATATTGAGGGGATAAATCCTGGTATATTAAATGGCTTAATCCTGGCATATTGAGGGGCTAAATCCTGGCATATTGAGGGGCTAAATCCTGGCATATTGAAGGGCTAAATCCTTGCATATTGAATGCCTAAATCCTTGCATATTGAATGGCTAAATCCTTGCATATTGAATGGCTAAATCCTGGCATATTAAATGGCTAAATCCGGGCAAATTGAGGGGCTAAATCCTGGCATATTGAAGGGATAAATCCTTGCATATTGAATGGCTAAATCCTTGCATATTGAATGGCTAAATCCTGGCATATTGAATGGCTAAATCCTGGCATATTAAATGGCTAAATCCTGCCATACTGAGTGGCAAAATTCTGGCATATTGAATGGCTAAATCACAGTGCATCCGGTGCTGTGAGGAAGAACAACGTGCCATGCCTCCAGCACAACTTTGTCTGTGAGACCAATTTCAACATTGAGCACCTTTCCTTCTGGCTGAGTGTTTCTGTTAGTGTGTGATTGTGTGCTGGCTGAGTGTGATTGTGTGCTGGCTGAGTGTGTCTGTGAGTCAGTGTGTGCTGTCTGAGTGTATCTGTGAGTGTGTGCTGGCTGAGTGTGATTGTGTGCTGACTGAGTGTGTCTGTGAGTCAGTGTGTGTTGGCTGAGTGTCTGTGAGTCAGTAAGCGCTGGCTGAGTGTATCTGTGAGTGTGTGCTGGCTGTGTGTGATTGTGTGCTGACAGTGTGCCTGTGAGTCAGTGTGTGCTAGCTGAGTGCCTATGAATGACTTCGGTGGCTGAGAGTGTCTATGAATGACTGTGTGCTGGCTGAGTGTGTATATGAATGACTGTGTGATATGTTAGTGTTCACATTTAGGACACAGCAATAAGAATGTGACTTAGTCAGCCACACACTTTATCTATACCAAATGTTTATAGATATTTGTAGAATAATTATGAGACAAATAAAATTCTAGGAGCTGGGATTTAAGTCTGATCTTGAAATATGCTATTCATGCAGTTCATTTTTATTATCACTTGCATATATTTTATTTAATAATGCGTGTCCGTGAGTTCCTCATGTTCGACTTTCGCCTAAGGCCTCACAAAGTCTAGAGCCGCCTCTGAGTACACATGAGGGTACAAATTGGGGTATAGTGTTAAAGTGGTATAAGTTGGAAACCCCCCTTTTCTATTCAGTCATTTATGGGGTGTATAAACCCTATATGTTAATTATTTTTCTGAATGTAAGCATTAATAAACAAAAGATTGTTTTAAAAAGCAGGTTACATCATATTCATTATTTAATCCCCTTGGTTTGCGGGTCCCTAATGCGAAAATCCAATAAGTTTCCCTGCAGTTACATTTTTGGGCAAGGTCTCCTCCTCTCTGGCCCTGTATTAGACATTCCTCCACTTGCACTTTAAATGGTAATGTGCTTCCAGAGGCCGTGAATGAAAATGATCACTGACACTGGAACCCGCGTTAGAGTCAATCTCATTCAGGTGCTCTCTTATTCTGACTTTTCACTGTTGGTAGGTGCATGTCAAATGTAAAAAAATGACCCTGTCCAGGCAAATAAAGTTAAGTATAAAAAAACAACAACAAAAATAGGAAGACAAGAAGAGGACAAGGAACCAAGAAGAACCAGGCAATTCAGCAGATACAACAGGAAAAGCAACAAAATGTTGTGAATCTCTTCAGTATAACTCTATCAGAAGATGAAACTTTGCTGCTAAGCAGAGGACTGTCTTTTGCAACAGATTACCGGTTTAACCTTTTTGAAACCCTACTAGATATTGATAAGATTATTCGGGACCTGACAGTAAAGAAACACTTTTTGATTAATAAAGGTGTACCAGAGAATGCAAAATTCACTCTTGTTGTCTCCAGAGCCCTCAGAGTAAACCATCAGACATTGACACCAATGAAAATGTAACCACCATCTTTTCCTGTTGGGACAAATGTTTATTAAACACACTGAGATCGAATCAATCAGATATTCCAAGGGTGAAAAACTTCTATCCAACAAGTCCCAGGGGTACTGAGGTAGACCTCTTTCAGAAAACAATTGAAAATGAGCTAATACATTTAATTCAAGAACTTCAACTCAAACACTTTGCTTCTAGCAACATACACAATTCTAAAACCCTGAGGGGTCTCCTCAGTAACCCAGCAATCACAATAAAAATGCAGATAAGTGGGCGGTTGTAGTCATACAAGACACCAAAAGCTACCTTAGAGTAGCAGAGAGACAGCTTGCTGATAAGAGTACATACAAAAAATTCCTGTCTGAACTTGACAGTCTGTTACAGATAGGTCTACAGAAAGGTATTATCAACAGCATCCCACCACTCCAACATTTTATCGCCTATCTCACTGCTACCTGCCCTTTCTAAAATGAAAGGTGAGCAATGACATTCAGAGTTGTATGGAGAGTGGTGAACTCACAGGTGCAGTTTTCCTAGACTTTGCAAAGGCCTTTTACGGTTCATCATGATCTTCTGATAAACAAGCGAAATTGTTCCGGTATAAATGAGAGGTCGCTCTGCTGGTTTCGTTTATACCTGTCTGATAGAACTCAATATGCGTCTATTACTGATACTGCCTCCCTCCCGTTGCCAATCAAGTGTGGAGTGCTTCAAGGATCCGTCATTGGGCCACTGCTTTTCTCACTATTTATAAATGATCTACCCTCGTGTGTGACCTGGCTCGTATGCATATGTATGCTGATGATATGGTCATTTATATGTGCGGTACTAAACTATCACAAGTGGAATCCGTGCTACAGGGTCAGTTTTCTAAAGTTGTAAATTGGATAGCTAGCAACAAATTATTCCTCAACACTTAAAAAAACTGTGTCCATGTTGTTTGGGACAAATGCTACTTTAATTAAACAATACTCAAATAATCATCAAGACCAAATCCAGTTATAACTTGACCCAGGTAAATTCATATAAGTATCTTGGCATGTGGCTAAACCAAAACTTATCTTTTGGTCTCCATACTGACAACCTCATGTCAAAGCTACATCCTATGATTGGCTTTCTATATAGAAACAAATCAAACCTAGATTCCACAGTAAGGAAATGTATTGTGCACAGTGCTGTATTTACCGCGAGGCATCCTAGGCGGATGCCTAGGGAGGCAAATTTTGGGGGGCGGCAGCGCCACCCCAGCACTGAAAAAAAAATAAAAAAAATAAAAAAACGTGGGCCTTTAAAAAAAAAAAGACCGCGCTTGCAGGCAGAGACGGAGGTGACAGGGGATCGGAAGATCCCCCCTCACCATCGCTCTGCCTGCCAGGCTGCACGGGGAGCCGAACAGGCAGAGCAGAGAAACCTCCGTGCTGCCTGTTCGGCTCCCCGTGCAGTGTGCCGACACGGAAGTGCCGACAGTCACGTGACGGGCGCGCTGACGTCATACGCGCGCCCTGTCACGTGACCTGTCGGCACAATCGCCGGGAAGCCGAACAGGCAGCATGGAGGGACCATGCTGCCTGCCACTAGCCACCAAGGAAAGGTAAGTGCTGATGGGAGACTGTGTGTGTGTGTGTGTGTGTGTGTGTGTGTGTGTGACTGAGTGTGATGGGAGTCAGAGTGTGTGTGATGGGAGACAGTGTGTGTGACTGAGTGTGATGGGAGTCAGAGTGTGTGTGATGGGAGACAGTGTGTGTGACTGAGTGTTATGGGAGTCAGAGTGTGTGTGATGGGAGACAGTATGTGTGACTGAGTGTGATGGGAGTCAGAGTGTGTGTGATGGGAGTAGGAGTGTGTGGCTGAGTGTGATGGGAGTCAGAGTGTGTGATGGGAGACAGTGTGTGTGACTGAGTGTGATGGGAGTAGGAGTGTGTGTGATGGGAGACAGTGTGTGTGACTGAGTGTGATGGGAGTCGGAGTGTGTGTGATGGGAGTAGGAGTGTGTGACTGAGTGTGATGGGAGTAGGAGTGTGTGACTGAGTGTGATGGGAGTGTGAGCTTGATGTGAGTCTGAATGATGGGGCATGTCTTAGGTGTGTAACGTGGGTGTGCAGCTTGGGTAGGGGGGTGCCCGGATTTTGTCTGCCTAGGGCAGCACAAAATAAAGATACACCACTGATTGTGCAGCAAATGTTAATGCCGATCTTAGACTATGGAGATGTTGTGTATGATCCTGCACCGCAGACTCATCTCGGTAATCTCGACACTCTGTACAATACATTGTGTAATTTTGCACTACAATGTGATTATAACAATCATCAGTGTAAAATGTTAAAATAGTTAAACTGGCTGACGCTTACCTCCAGGTGCACTCTCCACCTAGCTTGCTTTGCGATCCCTCACTTTAAAAAGGAAGCAGGTCGAGGTGCATTCTCTTTCAGAGCTCCTCATATGTGGAATAACCATGGATATGGCTGCCCTATATTGTAATATCCCTACCCTAATTACATTGGCCTTGGGGCAATTAGAAATACAGCTATTATGAGAACGATACCATCAATTTTTACTGCAGGCTATACATTTTCTGTTCGACCCACAACTTTTTTTTATTCAATGGAGAGTACTACCTCCAGATTAGGGGCACTACGATGGGTGTGCATTTCAGGCCCTTGTACACAAACCTCTTTATGGGGGCATGGGAAGAGTCCACCATTTTTTCAGAGGACAACACATTCCAGTGCAATATCCTGTATTATGGAAGGTACATAGATGACTTACTAATTATCTGGTGTGGACCCCTAGAAGACTTGTTGCAATTTCACAACCATCTAAATAATAAATCCATGAATATCTCTCTAACTATGCAATTAGATAGGAATGAAATTGTTTATTTAGACCTAAAACTCTGGGGTGACTCGGAGAAAGGGTCCATTGTCTCAACAGGCTATAGAAAACTAACAGCGGCCAATACAATACTACATGCCACCAGCTGTCATTCGGCCCATGTAAAAAACAACATCCCCATGGGGGAGTTTATCAGACTTAAACAAAACTGTTCGAATTTCTCAGATTATGACCTTAAGGCCGATCAACAGTTTAGTTTTCAGAAAGTTTGCAGGGTTATTATATGGTCCTCCGACAAATTCTTCTTAGAATATGCAAAAGATATCTGGCAACTAAAATTTATCACTTCAAGCCTCAGTAATTATTCAAATACTTTGTCAGGACATTTTTGACACTACCCACCATCAAAGAGGACATTGGTGTCTTTGATCTGACACTTTGCCTGTTACTGGCCCTGGCCTGCATCCTCCCATACTTTGGAGCAAGCCTTCCCAAGTCAAAATTCCAATATGTTACTAGTCAGTTTTCTTTATCCCATTCAATATAAAGAGACATGTTGTATTTAGTTTAATTGTTTGGTGCCTCAGATGCAGACAATTTGTATACATCTTATGTTACTTGCATGAGCCTACAATTAGATGGAATTATAAATGTAAATACAGATGCATAATGACAGGATAGCACATGTGATTTTGAATAAGACATTTGTCACTGACTTTGAGGGACACATCAGTAGATGTCAGAAATAGGAATCTTCTGTGTTGAAATGTAGCAGCTGTTTCGAAGCATCTTATACAAAATTGCTATGAAATATGAACCAACACAGAAATTAAACAGGAAACAAAATACATAGGAAAGAACAGCTGTGTCTTTGAACTTTTTATGTCTGCTACAGATTCAAGGGCTCAATGTGATACATTTTAAGAGTGTTAGGACAGAGGTCCATGAATTTGGATCTCCACAGGCTTTAATAGAAACTGCTTGTTTTCTCTTTGCAGTGTGTAAAATAATATTGTATATGTCTTCACAGGCTAATGCTCCAGGAACATTATACTGTGCAATGTACCCTGCTGTTTTATAGTGGCTAATACAATGAATACACAGAAATACCCAACATACTATCAAAATATGAAAATTTCAGAATGAAGATAAGATGCTTCCTGTGATCCATGAAATGAAAATGCACAGCTAGCTCATATATCCAACATCCCAACACATTCACTTTTGTTTTAACAAAAAAGAGCAGATGGTAAACATGAGGGTCAATTTGTGCCGTATTCAACCCCGAAATAGTGCCTCTGAATTGCAGATGTATTTAGGGCACATTGGTGATACATTGGGACCTGAATATCAAGCTCCGAGGCGTACTGAGGGGTTGGAAAAATAATCCCCCAGTGGGGGCACAGCGTGATGGTGGGTGCAAATAACTTTTATGCCCATATCTGGCCAGAGGCGAAGGCAGCGGAAGTCTCCCCTCAGCAGCCCTCATTGAAGGACTAGCAGCCAATGCCTGTGTACTGCCCAGGCACACAGACATCTTGCTTCCCGCAAGTCAGAGTATCAGGGTCACATGACCTCCTTGATCTCAGCCTCCAGTGATGCACAGGGTGCGCAAGCAGGTGCTGGAACAAGCCCTGTGTGTTTGGACAAGTACTGTAAGTGCAATTGGGCTGCTGGGATAAGTCCTTGGTGCAATATGGGTGCTGAGGTAAGTCATGTGACTGTAATCTGGGTGCAGGGGCAAATCCTTTGAGTCATGTGAGTGTGATCCGAGTGTTGGGGAAAGTGACATTATGAGTGGGCAGGTGCTGTTACAGCTACTTGCCAAGTATGCAAGGGACACTAGGTACTCCTCTGGTGGAGCTACCCAGGTAGCTTGATGTGCCTCTTAATACATTCATAATTCGAATAACCTATTCCACACCGATATCTTCCGAAACCAAATGCAGCCGAAGCATGTCTGAAATGCACTTAGTTGAAGTGGTAGCCTCAAAAACCCCAATACATTCTGTGGAGGATTTCAGACAGAGAAAATATAGTGCAAAATACAGAAAAGAATCCAAAAAAATAAAATGCCCATAGGTAATGGGCCTAGGTTCATGAGTTCATAACAAATAATAGGTGCAATCAACTGAAACCCAATCACTGTTGAGACATGTTTGTATAAATAATGAACACATGTCCAGACCACCTGAACACTGCAGTTTGAAAAAAAAAGTTTTGCAAATGGCAAGTCAGGGCGGTGGGGGGAGACCAGGACAGTGGTAGAAATTCTTTTGTTGGGCCTCTGACATCAAACAACAGGTGAAGAGGAAGCTATCCAAGGCAGCCACCGCTACTAGAGCCACTGGCAGTGGTCCAGCTGAGCTGACTGACCTGCTGGATTGCAAGGAGGAGCTACTACAGGTCATGAGGCCAGAGACAGTCACAGGGGTTGAGGGAACGGTTGATACACACTTTCCTGGGTGTAAGTGTAGAACATGCATTGATAAATTATGTATTTCAGTTGTTATGTATTAACACTGTTCAGTCCCTTTCCTCCTATCATTTAGTGCTATGCTCCGTTAACTTCCAGCACCAGTTGATGACAAGGCTCCATGGCATGCACAGGACGCAGAAGATCTGTCAGCTCCTCTACAGACTTTACCAGGTCAGATGGCTCAACTGGCTTTGGGCTCAGCAACCTCTTTCCGTTGTCTATAGAAAGTCAAACATACAAATACATGTGTATGTCACGAGTAGTAGAAACATGTGCAAAAGATAGGGCTTCAGTCATGAAATATGTAATTGCTTAGACTTGTGAATGGAGATCCAAAGTTATGGCCAGAATAGATTACTTGAATCAGTTTCATTATCTTTGTTTAGAGAGAACCTGAAAGCAAGACGTTACCACATTCCCTCACATTTTTTCTTTCTATGTTGCTCCATTATCTAGTTATCCCTATAGTACAGGAGAACCTAGTGGGAGCGAAAACCTGATATATAGGAGAAATTCAACCCACCGTCCCTCCGGAATAGTTCCCTCAGCAACATAAGTTTTCCTGTACTTTCCTATGACTGTCAATTCATATATTATACAAAGTGTGACACAAAAAACTTTTATAGATAGTTTAGGTTAGTGTGTGCGGTACTTACCTGAAGGAATGAATGTGTGCTGTAAAACTTTATTAAGGAAAACAAAACATCTAAAATTCATTGTTATATATAGTCCTTGCAAATTTTTTTTTCATTAGCCAATTTTAATGAGGGAACACAAGCTCAGTCTTTTTTGGGAACCCAAATGTGGAACACCACCCCTCATTTAAAACGCGTCCAGAGTCCAGAACAGGAGGAGACTAACGAGGGACAATGTTAAACTCCTATGCATCTTCAATTTATCAGAACACACTTTAAAACAAAATGAGATTAATGTCTTAAACAAGGGACTCAAGTTTACTCCAACCTGTAGACTTAATGCATTTAATTCCTACATTGATATGCAGAAATTTTAGAGGAAGTTGGCCCTAAAAAAATCTGATACAAAGAGAAGTGAACAGTAATATGACTTGATATATGTATACTACTTTAAGAAAAAAATTTAAGTTTTATCCCCAGTTTTGTAAGTCAGCAGCCATCTCTAATTCTGAGTAGAGGACAATTGAAGATTTAGAGAAATTAAATAAAAATAAACTTTATCTAAATAGTGACAATTTAACATTTTAGAAAAACAAGCACTAAAGGTATTGCAGGAAAATAAATCTATCACTATAAAACCTGCCGATAAGGGAGGGGGAATTGTTATTCTTTCGACAGAACAGTACTCTGGAGAATGAATTCACCAATTAACTGATTCTGCTATGTATGACATTTTAAGGGGGGGATACTATTAGAGATATGAAAAAGACAATGATTTCCCTATTAGATAGACCAAGAACTGAAGATACATTTCACAAGTATCAGTATTTAAGTGTTCTTCATCCCCTCAACCTCACATTTTATGAGCAGGACCAGAAAATGGCACAGAATTATTTGGGAAAAGGGTATCCAACAGAAATAGCAGAAAAAGCTAAACAAGAAATAAAATCATTTGATCAGTCAATCAACCCATACCTAAACCCAAAAATAAAGATCAGGAGGTGTCTCTTGTATACAACAGCATGATATTTTGTTGGAATGTGATAGGGAAACAGATCAATTTTGGGAAATAATTTTAATACCCATATATAATTTTTTTTCTATTTAGATATATTTCTATTTTTATATCTTTATTTATATCTTTATATTATTTTTTTCTATTTTTTCAATTAACTGATTTTTTCTATAATAATTAAATGCTATATACATTTTCTATAATAAATTAATATGCTATAATAATCTCCATTTTATGCTCGTTTTGTAAGGGGATAAAAAAAACACCCCAGAATTGATCTCTAAACACATTTCAATTAACACTAACCACCAATTAGCCAATAATATGCAGAAATGCATGTGTTAATGATAAGAATCACAGCCGAGTATAAAAAGGGAACCAGAGGAGGAGCTGAATGAGCATCAGACAAAGCCGATAGGTGAAACACGTAGTGCCACGCCCATCCCGGAAGTGAAACACCCAAAGCAGCTAAACCACACACGCAGACAGCTGAGCTAGTTACACAAAGTATTCGGCTAGTATTTAGAGGATAAATGGACAAGTCTAAAGATTTATAGATTTAAATGGAGTACTAGGCTTAATGTCTGTTGGTTTGTTTGAGTGTTACAATAAAGAGTGGTATACCCAGAAAATAGAAAAATATTGTATCACAATAAAAATAAATATTAAAAACAAACCAATGGTGCTTATAGTTTATAGTGAGAGTGAAAGTGTGAGTGGCAGAGTGTGAGTTATGAGTGTGTGTGAGTGGCAGAGTGTGAATCCCAGTGAGATTACTAGGAGAAAATGTTATTATTTACTATTATTCATATTGAATGTGATAATCAAATGTGAAACAATGCAGTCATCTCATATTATTTTTATTTTCACACTTGATTATCACATTCAATATGAATAATAGTGATTCATCTTTATATATACTCTTTGTATTGATGGCAATTAAAGTCCACACACATGGCATTAAAAATCCCATGCACCTCGTTATAGTATTAAAATCATAAATTATGAATGAATGTGCTGCTTTTCATTATATTATGGGCTTTACTCATAAAAGAGAGAATTGCAGGGAAGTGAGATGGGAATTTCAAAATTAAGGCTAAAGTAGCAGAGTTGGAAAAATTCTCCCATTCAGTTGAATTCCAATCTCAATTCCCTGCACTTCTCTCTTTTATGAGGTTGGTAGAAGGAGCATACCTTCATACCTCAGCCTATTCTTCCCAGGGTAGAAGGAGCATACCTTCATACCTCAGCCTATTCTCCCCAGGGTAGAAGGAGCATACCTTTATACCTCAGCCTATTCTCCCCAGGATAGAAGGAGCATACCCTCATACCTCAGCCTATTCTTCCCAGGGTAGAAGGAGCATACCGTTAAACCTCAGCCTATTCTCCCCAGGTTTTTGACCCCTTTTTATAAAAAAAAATAATAATATTTATGATGTGCGTGTGAGAGTTGCAGGTTTACACACGTGTCTGTGTGGCAGAATATCTGTGTGGGAAAGGCCATCTGTGTGTATAAGGGTGTCTGTTTTAGGACTAGATGTGTGTGTGTGTGTGTGTGTGTGTGTGTGTGTAAGAGAATGTGTGAGTGTAAGGTTGTCTATATAAGGGTATTTATGTGGGGGGTGTAAGGGTGAGTGTCTGTGTGTGGGGGTGTGTGATCTCCCCTATATTATGGAATGTTATGAGACTGTTGGTCAATTTTTCTCTCAAAGTCTGGTAAGTGGTGTTTGCAACTTACACAACATTTTGTATGCTGTGTTATTTTGAAATCATTTGAATTTGCTCACATACAAGTGTGTGTGTGATGTAAGTTGGTGTGTGTAAGTGGGATTGTGTGTCTCTGTGTGTAAGGGTATGAATAACTGTGCAAGTGTATGTGTGGCTGAATGTGTATATGTGTGTATTTGTGGCTGTGTATTTATGTGTATAAGTGTAACTATAATACACTACCACACTGCACATTACTGTGAGTTTTATTGCTGATGAGAGTGTAATACAATCACACACTGCACATTACTGTGAGTTTTATTGCTGTTGAGGCTGTGATACACTGAAACACTGCACATTACTGTGAGTTTTATTGCTGTTGAGACTGTGATACACTCACACACTGCACATTGCTGTGAGTTTTATTGCTGTGGAGTCAGTCACAGACAGACACACACACACACACACACACACACACATACAGACACACGCATACAGTCAGTCACAGGCAGACATACAGTCAATCACAGTCACAGACAGACACAAATACACACACATAGAGTCAGTAACAGACAGACAAACACATACAGTCCGTCACACACACATACAGTCGATCCCAGGCAGACATACACACAGTCAGTCACATAAACACACAATCAGTCACACACACACATGTAGTCAGTCACACACACACACACACACACACACGCACTGTCAGTCACATACACTTACACACTTCAGAAATGTTATTGCAAAAAATGCATCTATCAATATGTCCCCCTCCTGGCTGCTATACCTAATTCTAGCCTGGTCTGTGCCCTGCTTTTGTTTCTAGCCCTGCTGAGCACACTCAGTGCTCGGACACTATAAGATTGTGCAGCCGGTGCACACACTGCTCCCTCGCGCTCCGCTGGATAAATAAATAAAAAGAATAATGCAGGGACAACAATAACCAGGTGCCAGGTATAATTTCCTGGTGTCCAGGATTTGTTGAGCCCTGATATATACCCATATATACCTATTGTTCATTGTCGTCAATTATATCAGTCTGTATGCCGCCTAAGCATGTGAGCTTATTTACTCCACTTCTATCAAATCTATCATATAACGTAGGGGGTATTCATCTTGGTATTCTTTACACCTTTGTCTCCACCCAGTAAGTTTCTTGGCATGTATGTTACATTATTTGGCTTAGCCTTGTGAATTTACCTGTATGCACAAACACTGTATTGTCCCAGTTGGGCATTCTCTACATGCTATTGGTATTTTTTTGGATAGTGTTTATTTTTAATATTTATTTGTGATATAATAAAGTATTTTCTTTTTTTTTCTATTTTATGGCTATGTCGTTCTTTATATTAATTATGTGTTTGTTTGGCAGTGTGTGGGGAACTGCTTTGTAGCTGGCACTTTGCATGTTTTTTTTCCTATCAGTATCGGAGTGACTTAACCATAACTGATGTCAATCCACCCAAAGTTCATTAACCAATGGCCGAAAACAACTCATTGATGAAAGAATCCAGTGGAGGCAGAGGTATAGCAGTATAACCTTCCAGAGCAATATTATTGATGTTACAAATTCTGTGATGGATTATGTCAAGTTTCATATGTCACATATGATATTTTTCATTTGAAAAATAAACTTTTTGTATCTGCTGTTGGAAGTGAACTTAGTGATTGTAGTTTATCTTTTCTCTCACCAGATGATTAATATTATTCAACTCTGAATAAGGATTTTTGTTTGTGTCTTATCACCAGCTGTACAATTTAGCTTTTAATGTTAATGATAGATAATTATCATCCCTATGATACGCATTCCTTTAACATTTTCAAAGCTGTATGATATTTGTGGTCTATCTAAACAGGAATAGGAACTATTAAATCTCACTAATACAGATTTAACATAAATTGCTTATTCCCACTTAAGCTTTTTAGCCAACCTAGATATTAAATTAAGCTTGAAGATCCTCCAGATTATATTTTAGTTATACTTCATTCCATTAAGGGTATTTATATATTTAAGCAAAATATGTCTTGATTTTTAAAATCTCATTTATTTCTATTTTGTTAAAGTCTTCATTCTTGGTATCAAACTAAGTTTTTTGCTTTTGCATTTAAATGCAGGAAGAAAACCTTTAGCAATTAATTTCAATTACCCTACTTTGTTCTTGCTTATTGCAAGACAATATGTAATCAGTTTTAAAAGTTTTTTTTTTTGTGTGCAAAAGTATCAGCTTTTACCAGAATATGGTCACCACCTCCCTGTTCTTTTTTGTCCTTTTTGACAGCAGTGACTAGGCAGAGAGGGACAGGTGTATGACAAGCCTTGACACATTCCACTGGGTCTTTTGTTGTCCCGGCTTCCTCAGGAGATAGAAAAAGCTGCATAAGTCCAAGAAGGCTAGTACATAAATATCCAGTGACGTATGCATTACACCATGTGTTCCACCCAAAGAAAGTCCTTTCCACCAGCGGGTCTCATACGATGAGAAGGAAGGTGTTCTGGTTTCTCTTGCTTATAGTTCTTCACAGTTGACACTTCATGGAGATGGTAATAATAGACATAAAAAAAACATTAGAAACAACTTAATTGATAACAATATATAGACTAAAATTGGATTAAAAATAGACATGCATAAAACATATATTAAAAAAAGTCTAAAAACACATATTATCCTAAAATATGGTAAATATGTCAATCATATAAATTCTTTAAAAATGACATGCAGGAGAAAGGTGAATGTAATGGGACCAAAACATACACATATAGATATGTGTCTCTATTAGTCCAACCACAAGGAAGTGGGTGTGCCTTGTGTAACAAAGTGGCATTGCATACTACACACTAAAATCTATTATAAGAAAAAGCCATTATATCTAAATCGATATTCAGACCTTTAGGGGTCAAAGTTTCCAGGTCATATATCCACCTTGTTTCTTTCTGTCACAATTTCTGTATGATGCACAAGAACTTGTCGATCGAAAAACTGGACAGCTGTTATATATTGTATGTATGGGACAGCTATATATTGTTATTAACCCCTTCATGACCCTAGGACGTTCTATGCTGTCATTTTGGTTTGGCTTCAAAAGACGCTATGACGACATAAAACGTCCTGCCTTTAACAGTTCGTTGTGGCTACCCGCGATAAACTGTGCTCAGATATCTCTGCAGGGACTTGCAGAGGGATCTCATCTGTCAGATGAGACTACTCGGTTCTCTACAATTGTGTCCCTGGCTACCGATTGGGACACAATCAACATGTTTCATAAAGGGGTTAGTAATGTTTTTTCTAATGTGTTTAATGTCTACTATGGAGTATTATTATCTCCATGGAATGTCAACTGTGATGAATGTAATAAAGAAAACTAGAACACCTTCCTCCTTATCGTATGAGATCCCTACCCTTGTTGGTGGAATGCATTTATTTCGGGTAAAAAACATGTGTATTTTCGAGCTTGGCATTTACATGTGCTGGAAGTCCTGCAAATGCCATTGTTTTCCAACATTCCTGGAGAATGGATATATAGCCTTGGCCAGATACTAGCCTTGTTGGACTTTCACAGACTATCCTATCTTCTGAGAAAGCCAGGACAACACAATATGGTGAGTTTCCCCTGCTAAGCAAACTCAGCAGGTTTATCCCTGCACAATGTTTAGCTAAACTGGTGAACCACACCAAGTGCAAAATGTCACTGTGGAAAATGAGATAGAACACCATTGGCATGTGGACAGTAATGTGGGGCACAAGTGGCACTGTGAAAAGGCATGTGGAAGAATAATGTCACTGTGGAAAGTGATGTGAGACAATAATTGCAATGTGGAGAGAGATCATACAAGGCACTGTGGAAGGTAGGATCATATATGATACTGTAGAAAGTGGGGGATATAACCTTTTTAGTGTACAACAGATTGACCAGTGATTTAAGAAATTGCAGTCTAACAGCAATAGTACTGAAAACTGTAGTTAATCAAGCTGTTAAATTTCGATGATGATCAATAGCAACTCAGCATCATGGGAATCAAAATATATCTCCATATTTTTCACCCAACCTCATGTTTGCCCTTTCCTTGCTGGGCACCCATTTGCCTTTATGGTCCTGGGAATCAGCAGGGTGTCCTCACCCTGATTGTGTAGTACAGGGAATGTGAGATTTGTGCTCTGGTAGTCCAGTTTTATACTGCACGATTGGTGCCACCCCACAATGCAGCGCAGGAGTACAGTAACACAGACCTATCTGAACCTCCTCATCTTGTGAACCCACGGCTAGTACCTCATTCACCCTGTTTTAGTTACTGATTTACAAATGCTCTGCAAACCATCCCTAGATTGATCAATATAATGACTTTTCTTGAGATTATGGCCCACAAAATAAATTAATGTAGTTTATTCATATCTGAGATGTTTAGCTAAATGTTCTAATTAAAGTAATCAAGGATTGTCAGTAATGAAGACACTTACAATTTCAAGGGCAAGCTCTTGTTATTGACAAGGTTATGAGAACAGTTATGCTTACTCAAGCAGGGTATCACACTGTGGCTAATTAAATACGTACTAATAAAAATCTATGAATATTTTATGATAATATTTGTTTAATGCCAAAGTTAAATGAAAAAGGAACATCTGGCCTTTTTGGAGTCAGTGGCCTATGATAAACCCAAGCAATAAATAATTAGCAGTGTGTATAAGAAATGTGTATTGTTAAAGGTTAAAATTATCCATAATGGTGCAAAGTCTATTTGAATGTGTATGTTTTCTTAGTTATATTCATGAGTGTGTGCCTCAAATGATATATTTCCAGTATGCTCCAACAAATGAGAAAAAAAGTATGTTTTTCTGTAATGAATAATTATTACTGTATAACTGTATTACCAAAACAACTTGTCAAGCAAATTATGAATAAATCTAATGAGTAAGAATAATATTTGATGTTTAATTTTCCTATTTAACATTAAGCAGCAACTAAGTTGTTGTAATTTTTTTTACAACAAGTAATATAAAGTTCTAACTAATATACTCTGAACTTTGGGTCCTGAAGTTCGGTAAGATGTGGACTACATTGTGGTCATATTGGGACCAGATTTTCATGCTAAACAATGTGCCTTGATGTCACCACAAATAACCTTGCAATTCTGACCCCCCCCTCCATGTAAAAAATAACTTCCAGCCCCCCGAAATACAGTCTCCCCCTACAGAATATACTCCGAACTTCCAAAGTAATTGGATTGAAGTTCAGAAAGATTCAGGGTACATTATGGTCATTTTGGAAGTTAAATTTCAAGCTGCACATATGCACCGATGTGACCCCTAACAATCTGTCAATTCAGGCCACCATGGCCAAATAGACGCAGAATGCTTTCTGAAACACACCAAACCAAAAATAGCCTCTATTACCCCCTTATACTTCAATGGGATGATAGAGACACATTTCGAGATGAAATCAGCTATTATGAATTCCTCTTGAAAAGATAAAATAAATAAATAATAATAAATTATTCCCAGTGGCAACCAACAAAATACATAGGCGGTTCTATGTGCAAGTATGTGCACTGGGATCCTACCTGTCGAGTCAACTTTAAGTGGCCTCCGTTTGACACGTTAACCCCTTAGTGACAAGACATTTTCACCTTGACTTTCCCTTGGTGAGAATGTCTGTTTTGATATTTCTGGGGTCTTTGTGTTTAGCTGCAATTTTCTTCTTTCTCACATACTGTACCCACACAAATTATATGTTGTTTTTATCGTCATAAGAAGGGCTTTGATTAGATACCATTATGTTCATCATATCATATAATTTACTACCAAAAAAAAAACATAAAATATGATGAAAAATGTAAAAAAAAACCACTTTTTCTAACTTTGACCTAAAATATAATTTACACAAATTCAATCATTAAAAAACATCCTGTCTAAATAGTTTCTAAATGTTGTCCCAAGTACAGAAATATGCATGTTTCCATATTTTTCGATATTGTTTTGCGAGTTATGGGGCAAAAACCAAAAATAGTGTTTTTTGTTTTTTTCCTATATTGACCTTTTGACCCCAACCTGAACCCTAAATGTAACCCTAACACTAAATTTAACCCCAACTCTAACCCTTATGCTATCCCTTAATATATATTAATTTTAATTTAATTTTAACCCTATCCCTTATGCTAAAAAATTATTTAATTTTAACCCTATAGGCTAATCTATTTAACCAGTTTTATACTAATTAAATATTTATTTTAATTATTTTACATTGCTATGCTGCTTGGATACAACTAGGGGCAGTCAAGCAGCATATTCAGAGCTACAGAAGTGAAGTTACTTTCACTTCCGAAGCTCAGACCTCCAGAGGGCATAGCCAATTAGCCATATTGACGGAGCATGCTGCTATTGCCTTGACATCGAGGCAATAGACCAGCACCATTAAAGCGGTTTTAAACAATCGTTGATAGCGAAAACCACTTGATTCACTGCAGGACGTGCCTGACACGTCCATTGTCGCGAAGGGGTTAAATGTAGCTGGCTCTCAAAGTGAGCGCTGGCTACATTTTCAGAAATCTCGCTGTGCCCAGGTTTGGGCATGCATCTCTGACATCATGACTTTTGGTCCTTTTGGACAAGATCACCAAATGCTGGTTATTAAGGGTTTAAACATGTTACTATGGAACTATCTGCACCATTTATTTGAGGATATGATTTGATGTTACTTTACTAGCTAATACGTGTAACTAAATTAAACATTGGTTTGGAGATATGTTTTGGTGTTATGCCAGTGGAAATATCCTCATAAACAATTCAATAAATACACTATATAAGTGGCACACATGCCATTTTATGCTATGAATTAAAAATAATGTTTATGTTGTTATGTAAATCTACAAAATCTATTGCTAAGTATTAGTATTCCAAAAAATGAAAATAAGAATTATTACCACTTCAGTGTTTTGATCACCCCGTTTTATCCCTAGGGATTATTTGTAGGTGTGTAGCAGACAGTGGGGTATATTCACTTAACAGTGGACTGTGGTAAATTGGCACTTGCATAGAATTTTTTTTTTATTTAAAAACAGAGCAGAACTTCCCAACTCAGTTTTTAAAGCATCATTTCTGAAATTGTTTTGCCAGTTTATCACAGTATCGCTGTTTAGTAGATGGATACTAGTGTAAACAAGCAACATAATGGTATGTCATGTCTCCACAATAGCTACTATAAAACAATGACACCAAGACAAAATATGTGTCATCGAACAAGCAGACAAACTATGCCAGTCTCAAAGGTCAAATAATATCATCACAGACTCATTTCAAGTTGTGAGTGCTAAAGGAACTCCGCTTTCCACTCCTTAAAGATCACAAACAAACCAGGATGTGAGCATAACCCAGTTACAGCATGACAGAATAATCCATAGGGATTTAAAGACTTACACTGGAAACAGCTGTCTCTACAGGTGGCTAGTGCTTTTATAAAAATGTTTTCACATGAGTAGAAGGCCTGGGCAGCATTTGCACTGGTTTGCATTGATGACAAGTATTTTTTGTTCAGAACAATATACAAGGTATGACATTTGATGCTACAGCATCTACGAGCCACAAACAGTTGTTCATTTTCAGCATTGGTCACAAGCCTTTTAACTATTCGTGGCAGGATAAAAAGGCAGCATATAGTTATTATTACTTCAAAAGAATAGCACAGACAGCAGCTACAAGGCAGCTTTTTGACCCCGTGACTGCAGATGGTGTTTAAAGCAGAATTTATGATTTATATGTAATTGTGCAAAAATATGCACTTCGTATTCATGCTAAATCTTGCCAATAGTTCACTAACAGTCACAAGATAATGTTTATTTAGATAATGTATTCTCCACATGCCTCATTACTGAGACATATTGAGACACATACTGTATAATGAACTGTCATTTATTACTATACACTATTCTACGTTAAACATCAGCTCATATCAGCTATATTTATCTCCCATTCCTTCAACTCATATAAACTTGGTCCTCACTATCTGATAAAGTCTGGAGTGGTATTGGCTTCTTTCTCTCTGCCAAATGTCCGCTAAATTCCAATATTATTTTTCTTTCTAGGCATTAACTTTATTTGTTTCTTCTCTCCAAGTAGCCACTTCACAACCCCCCTACACGTGTCAGTCATTGGCCATCTGATTTTCTTCCTTCACACTTCCTCACTTGGAAATCTGATTAATTAATTTGGCTTCCAACACCATCTATATACAGATAACACCTAGACCTATCTTGTCATGATTTCTCCAAATCTCTGATTTCCAATGTTGCATTTCTGCCTAGGCCTAGGATTTTTTGATTCACAGATGAAAGTGTTTTTGGTGCCCCCCCAATCCCATGACTCTCCACATATCCCTTATCTATCCTCCCTCTCCCCATATCTCTTTCCGTCCCCCATCTCTGTTCTCCCCCTCTCGTCTGTTTTCTCCCCTCTTCTGTTATCTCCCTCTCCCCTGTTCTTGACCCCTCCTCCCCTATCTCTGTTCACTCCCCCTCCTACCCCATCTCTGTTCTCTCCACCATTTCTGTTCTCTCCCCCTCTTCCTCCATTCTCTCCCCATCTCTGTTCTCTCCCCCTCTTCCTCGGTTATCTCCCCATCTCTGTTTTCTCCTCCTCCTACCCCATCTCTGTTCTCTCCCCTCTTCCTCTGTTCCCCCCGTTTCTGTTTTCTTCCCCTCCTCTGTTCTCTCCCCTTCCATACCCTCCCCTGTTCTCCCCCCTCCCCTGTTTTTTCTCTTCCCCCTACCCTGTTCTCTCTTCCCCCCTCCCCAGTTCTCTCCCTCCCCCTCCCCTCCCTCCCTCCCTCCCTCCCCTGTTCACTCCCCCAGTTCTCTCCTCCCCTTCCCTGTTCTCTCTCTTCCTCCCTCCCCTGTTCTCTCTCTCCCCCTCCCCTGTTCTCTCACTTCCTCCCTCCCCTGTTCACTCTCTTCCTCCCTCCCCTGTTCTCTCTCTCCCCCCCCCTGTTCACCTTCCTCCTCCCCAGGAGCATGCTGGTCTGTTTGCTTAGAGGCTGAAGAAGTTCCCCGAACGAAACGCGTCCCTCTTGTTAAAGTGAAGTTACCTGGCCAGGTTCTCAAATCTTCCTTCTTTACTGACCAGCACGTTTCTATATCCATGTACTATACATGGTATTTTGCTAACCCAATCAGCAAGTGAGTAATTTGACACTCTGCCTGTGGTTACCTTTGTATCTGTGTCTGTTGATTTGTATTTAAAGGCACATATCATTGTTTCTTGTTTTTAACAATTTGTCATTTTTTTTACATTTGTGTATATTTTTTCTATATGTATTTATATATTGCATTGGTTTTTATATATTATTAAATTTATATATTTTATATTAATTTACTATCTTTGTTTTTTTTTATATTGATTGACACTTACTCTGTTTAACTGCCAAGCGCTGTCTACTCACCTTCCCCTTCCTCCTCCCCTGTTCACTCCCCCTGTTCTCTCCTCCCCTTCCCTGTTCTCTCTCTCCACCTCCCCTGTTCTCTCTCTTCCTCCCTCCCCTGTTCTCTCTCTTTGTCCCTCCCCTGTTCTCTCTCTCCCCCTCCCCTGTTCTCTCTCTCCCCCCCTGTTCACCTCCCTCCTCCCCTGTTCACTTTCTCCCGCCCCTTCCCTCCCCTGTTCTTTCCTCCTCCTCCCCTGTTCTCTCCTCCCCCACAGACAGACCCTGGGAGGGGCGGATCTCACCAGGTGCGAGGTCCGCCCCCTCCCCATGAAGCAGAGCGGCATATGCTTCGAGGAGCCGAGCAGCATGAGCTCTGTGTGACAGAGCTCAGTAAGTGCTGCTCATGCTCCCCATGTGGAGTGATAATGCAGGGCATCAGAAACCCACTTGCCGCTCCAAAAACCCTTCAAAGCTTGTTTAATCAAAAAGATCTTAGTTAAGTCTTCCCAACCCTTTACTTTAAACCAAAAAGCCATTGCCACCATGTTTTTGTCGATGACCGCTGGGGTTGCCCGGGCCTTGAACATGCTAGCCACAATAAAAAGTAGGGATTACAACCATGTGGAAGCTGCCTCCATGTCCCCTACCAACACAACCATGGCCTCCCATGTAACCCAGACCTTAGAGTGACCCGTCAACATGCTAGGGGCCAAGCAAGACGTCCTGAGTTGCCACATCTCGTCCGTGTCAATGTCCGAAACCGAGCCCAATGAAAATGAGACAATGAGTCAGCAATCTCAATGAGGACCCTGGAACATGACGTGCACAGAAGATGATGTTACGCAACATACACCGCAGCACCAATCAACGCAACAGCCTAACCATGGGAACTGATGCGGCCCACAAATTATTTACTGCTTGCACCACTGCCATATTATCCATAAAAAGTACTACCTTCTTATTCCACAGATGCCCACCCCACAGCATCAACGAAACCACAATTTTGAAAGGGTTCGAGGAAAGCCAAATTCTGAATGACTGGGTCATCGAACCAGACCACCGGCCATGCCTCCGCGCACCAACTACCTTTGAAATATGCCCATGAAAAACTCCAAATTCTCGTCAGAGACCGCCGCCGCCTGGAAGAAAACCATACCATTAAAGTGTAACAGGAATTCGGCCGAAACATCCAAATCAGCCTTCATATCCCGTGATACCCGGATGAAATGATGGCTCCTCTTAACACCCGATGTGAAGCTTGAGAGGCCCTTATTGTTGGGATAACTCTGCAGGCGAAGTTAAGGCTCCCTAACAAGGATTGCAGCTGTTTAAGTGTTACCTTCTTCGCCAGCCTAGTAGCTTTAACAGCCACCTGCAAGAAATTCCGCTTATTGTGCGGGAGCCTACATTCACCCTTCACTGAATCGATTTCAAGCCCCAAAAATGTAAGGCAGAATGCGGGACCCACCGTCTTGCCCACTGCCAGCGGGACCCCAAACACGTGCGCCACCAATTCCAGGGTCTGAAGTAAAAATCAGCAATCGTCCAAACCCGCGGGAACAACGCATAGGAAATCGTCCAAATAGTGAACAAACGCTTGGCTCCCTGACTCCTTCCTGGCAACCCATTCCAAAAAGGAGCTGAATTTCTCGAAATACAAGCAAGAAATCGAGCAGCCCATTGGCAGGCTTAAGTTCACAAAGTACTGCCCCTCGAAAAAACACCCCAGGAGATGACAATCTGGATGGATTGGCAATAAATGGAAAGCCGACTTGATATCGGCTTTTGCCATAAGAGTACTGGGTCTGGCCTTCTTGACCAACTCGACCGCCTGGTCAAATGATGTATAGGAGACCGAGCACAACTCCCTATTGATATCATCGTTAATAGATTCACTGGCTGGGTAAGACAAAGGGTATATGAGCCTGTATTTCCCTGGCTCCTTTTCAGGGACCACTCCCAGAATCGAGATTCACAAATTAACCAAAGGAGGCAACTGGAAAGGGCCTGCGACCCTACCCAACTGCACTTCTTTTATCAATTTGCCATGAACCACCTCCAAAAAACTGCAACCAATTTTAAATTCCTAACACAGCGACCCGCCTCCCTCGAGGAGAGAGGGATATAAAAAGCGTGCGCAAACCCCTCCCGTAACAGATCTGCATCTGCCCTGTTAGCATAGAGGTTTCACTAGGTCAGAATCTCATTTAGCCTCACTGGAGACTGCCCCCATGGCAGCCCCCCCCCCAGGCTGCCCCCTGCCGCCGGCGATCTTCCCAGCTTTAAGCACTTGCTATGGCTGTGTGCACCCCCACAACCTGAGCACTCATGCATGAAACGACACATTGCTCCCCACTTACATTGGCCATCATTAAAGGGCCAACAAAAACCTTTCTTATTTGTGGCCGATGCTAAGGTGGAAGCTTTCTGAGCCATCATCAATTTAATACAGAGCGGCAGGTCCATCTGGTCCCACTGCATACCCGCCATACCAGTGATCGTGATACCGTAACCTGAGGGCTGCCACCAATGCACCCCCGCATATCTCAGGACATCCGACTGCTCTCAAAATTAGGGCGACTCCCCCCACTATTCCAGCTGGGACACGGACTAGGGGTAGCCAAGTCAGATGGAGGGGTGGATAGAAGGGAACTCCTGCTGGCATAGATGAATATCTCCGAAGAGCAGCCCCTTGTGGCTCCCCCATCTGTTATCCAGGCTGACAGAAGAGGTGCCGATGCCGGGTCCTCCAACGCCTTCCTCCTGCTCCCACTGGCCTTCTTGGCTCCACACGGGGATGAACTGTTTCATGTGGCCTGCAGTTCCCACCGCCAACATCACAGGCTGAAGATGGTCCCAGATCCACCAGGAACTGCCCTGCAGTGTCACCTCCCTAATCCCCTTGAGAACCTCGTCAAATGCCGCTTCCATCCTGAAAGAAAAAAACAGAAGAACAGGCAAAGCCACAGCAGTAAGTAGAACTCACAACTGTCACCTTGGCTGTCAGATTAAAATCTGAACTTTCACAAAATGGTGGGCCTATTTAAATAACCCCTCCCACTAGTGACATCACAACCAAACCGTAACCCTTTCCCTGGCCCACCTCCTAGCCCTGTCAAGGCCCATTGCATTGAATTATTACTACATGGGCATCATGAGTGGTAAGAGTGTTGTTCACCATTTCCAGAAATGTAATTTCCCATTTACTCTCTCTCAGGAATATGTATCTCTGTATTAAACAGCAATCAAATCTCTGCAATAGCAATAAGTCTTAAAGTTACACAATTTTTTTTATTTTTAACTCCTACATTTATTACAGAAACACAAGTAAAAAATCTGTTCCTCAGTGCCCACTTATTTAGCATATCATAGCTAAGCTAAGCTTTGTGCTTTTAATAAAATAAAACCATTTTGTTAATATATGTATTAATTACTATATATTAATTTGACAAAGTTTGACTGCACCAAGGAAAAATTAGGCTAGTAAACATACACATCTGCAGTGAAATAGTTTATATGATATTACTATGTGTAATTTAATTCATGTTTTATTAATGGTCAAAAGTCTTGTAGTACTACAACACAGTTGAAATGTAATGCAGCAATTACATTTACAACCAAAACCAAAACTGAAAATAGGTCACTGTCGATGGCATTAAATTATAAAGAATAATTACAAGATTCACTAAGTGAATTAGGCTTTGGGAAAAAGCTTAATGTATCTTTATTAATAAATTATAGATCACTTAGAGAAAGCAGGCACAACATTAGTGTACCGTACTGCATAAATCGTCTTAACCAGAAAGACTCTGGGCATTGCTTAATACTTTTTACTGTCACTGTACCTGTCGCTGTAGATCTATGGAAAACAAGCAACATAAAAAAAATATGCAGCATAAATCCATCAGATATGCGAAACAAGGAGTTGCAGTAAAGAAAATATATGTATTATTTTATTACATATTAAACTTGCATTAAAAACTTGAACTTTGCATCAATATATTTATTACGTAGAATTCCTGGATAAGTTAAGAGGCCAAAGATATCAGATCATGGGTACAAAGTGTATTGGTTTTGATATAGGTTTTTGATATGATAAATATTATTAATACATTGTTTGGGGGATTTGATGCGCCCCACTATTCTCTAACCTTCCCTGAGTTAAGTCCCTTTATTTTTTTGAAATTTTCACGAAATGCATAGGTTCGCTCTTGTTGAATTTGTCACCTCTCAGCCTCAGTCTCTGCCAGTACAGCTGAATTCAAAGTAAAACCGCCTTATCTCCTCAGTTGGATTGACAAAGCCAGCTTCTTCGACACTGATCTTTATATGTCCAGACCACTATTTATGCTTTGCCATTCGGAGTCTGTCATTTTGTGATCCTTTACATTAAACATTTCTATCTGGGAACATACCTGGGAGTGTAGAGTCCTTTTTTACGGCGTTTGTGTTTTCTCCATTCCTCTTAATGGAGCCAGCTTTGCGAGTTGATCTATGTTACATTTTCACTTTATGTTATTACTACACTATCAGTTTGTCCTATATTATATTTTCAGCCATATAATAGTTATATCCATTGTCTATTTTACACATGTAAGTATCTGCTTTTTCACTATTCATATTGGTTGTTTATTAAGTATATCTTGCGCAGGGTTTACACTCTTTTCAACTCTGTATATCTACTAGTTTTGTGTGCTGCTTTTAACCCATCCTGTAGCGTGATTTTACTCTTTTTTCCCCTTGGCATGTGATTAAGCTAATGAAAATGTTTGGTGAACACCTAGAGTCCAATCAAAAGCTTAGGTCCAATGATGATAAATAAGAAAGATCCCTAACAAATGTATTTACAACTAAATTGTTTCAAACAATTTAAAAAAATGTCATAGGTACAAATGACAGGCCATGTGTGCATATAGACATGTTTCATTTAGAGTGAAATCAGATAGATTAACCACATTCAATAATTTTTCAACATTCTCTTGTTTTGGCACATTTTTTACCATGCCCCACCTACCTCCCCATCTTCCTTCCTGAGAGCATCTGTTTATTTGTCCCACATTTTGCCCTGAGGCTCTACCCTATTTATTGGAACTCCGTGTGGTTTTCTTACTTAAACTGACTAACATAAACGAGGAAGATGGGGAAGCGGAAGAAGACTACCAACACACAGACTCTTTCTTCGACATACTAACTTTGCCACCATTTGTATCTGTGCTTGAATAATAGGCTGTTATTTTTCATAATGGATTTATTATCTTTTTTCATGGGGTTTTCTACTATTATTAAACCTTTTCCAATTATAATAATCATTCCCTGTGGTATAATTCTGTTTGTTCCATAAGGATTGTTATGTTTAAACTACCTCATCCTCCTACTTATTTATTTTGCTTGTAAGTCTCTTTTCCCATTCCAGATACTTAGGTATCCCTTTAAATTTCTCAATAACCTTATATGATATTTCTATTTCAGACTCCAGCTTAATTAGCACCAGCTTCTGATTGTTAATTAATAAAGTAATGATTTCAATTGTACAAATGTTGGTATCTTTTTTAATCTTATCCTGGTATATGCATCAAGGTTTCTCTGTAAACTAGTGACTTCCCACCAAGTTTTTGTCCAGCGCTGTAGGTTCGCACCTGCCTTCTATGCCTTCCAGGGGTGACACAATACAGAAAAAAAATCAGTCCCTTAACAAAAACGTACTTGCCGGCAGAGGCGGTGGCTGCGCCTCAAGCTCCCTGTGTCTCATGCAGCCTGCACAGGGAGCCGAACAGACAACACAGAGAAACCTCCATGCTGCCTGTTCGGCTCCCCGTGCAGTGTGACGAGGAAGTGCCGACAGGTCACGTAACCGGCGCTCTGACATCAGACATGCACCAGGTCATGTGACCTCACTGCACAAACCGCGGGAAAGCCGAACAGGCAGCATGGAGGACACCATGCTGCCAGCCACCAGGGACAAAGGTAAGTCCTGGGGGATAGGGGCATGTATTGGGCAAATTGTCAGGGCTTATTGATGGCAAATAATACTGGCATTTTATTGGGTAAATTGGCTCGGGCATATTAAATGACAAAATAATACTGGCATATTATTGGGCAAATTGGCTCGGGTATATTAAATGACAAAATAATACTGGCATATTATTGGGCAAATTGTCTGGGGCATATTAAATGACAAAATAATACTGGCATATTATTGGGCGAATTGGTTGGGGCTTATTAATGGCAAAATAACACTTGCATATTATTGGGCAAATTGTCTGGGGCCTATTAATGGCAAAATAATACTGGCATATTATTGGGCAAATTGGCTGGGGTGTATTAATTGCAAATAATACTGGCACATTATTGGGCAAATTGGCTGGGCATATTAATGGCAAATAATGCTGGCATATTATTGGGCAAATTGTAATTTGAATTTTCTATTTTTTCTGATAATTTCCATTAAATGTATTACATATTTTTGCATCGAGAGAGAGCCTTTCCCATTTTTTCCTTTCCTTAATTCTAAGGAGATGGATTTTTTTTATGGCACCTTTGACTTCCAATTTCTTTTGCTGTTCCTCCAAAAGGAACATCATCTCACATCCCTTCTTTACAAGTTATTAAAGTGAAAAAAGAAGACTAAAATAGAATGCCAAAATAATACAGGGCATCATGGTGATCTACTCTCTACTTTTCTGCTTATTTAGAGAGTGGTATGTATTGGTAATTTAGTATGATAAACTTCTATATCTTCTATATATATATGTGATTCTATATATCTTATTAAATGTCTGTTAAGTTGTAATTCCTTCTAATATAGTATTTGACTTAGTTTATTGCTGCTTTCCAATCAGTTAGTACCACTGATTTTCTAACATGGCCAGTCCTATCAGCATTAATTGAAAAAAGTCTCTATCATATTTTCACACAGGGTTCAATTTAGAAGATCATTATATGTATCAATTGTAAGAGAACATGGCCACCTGCAGCTTCCTAGTTTGTCTGGCATTCGTGACACAATAGTCAAACTTAGAACATTTATGTGTGAATACAATCGTCTATGTGCTAATTGGGGGTGATTTATAAACATAGAGCACACACAGAAAGCGCCATATAATATTGGTGTTACATAACTTTGTCATGTAAATGCTTAATTTGCTGGAGCTCTTTTCCAACCTATTGTCTATCTTCTATATTTATCCTAATTTTCAAGACAAATATTTATTATATGTTAAATGTATGTTATTTTTAGTCTGAAATGTTAACCAGAACATTTCCCTAACATTTTGTTAATTAAACATACAATTTTTGTATGCCTTTCTCTTTCTACATATGGTGTATTATTAGTGGCCCGTAACTAGGCCAATAGCTTGTAAAAATCAGTGCAGCCAACTTAATGAATGATACCAGGCATTATCCATAAATTAATTAGAACATTTTGTAATTTGATATTATGATTGTTGATGGCAGCTGGTCTTAATCATTTGGTCACAGTCTGTAGAAATTAACAAAATGTCTGTTTAAACACAATTTAGCTGAACTTCTGCTATCTTGTGCGGAAATCGAGCATTGCTTTCCTTTAAAAAGAATAAAGAATAAAGTGTGTTGAATACTCTGTTTCACTTTCACAATTTGTAGGAAATTAATGTTTGGAGTTCGGTACCAGTAAACTCATGTTTTTAATGCTCTGTTTACAGGTTTGGAGTCAGTTTCTTTGACCAAAGAGTATCAGACAACTAAACTGACCTTACTAAATGCTACAGACAGCAATAGGCACACTGATCAGTATCATAGTCAGAACAGAAAAATAGCTTTTGATAAAGTTTATTTCAATGCTCTTTAGAGCATTGCTCGTTAAAGGCAAAGTATTCAGTATTTTCTCTTTCATTTATGTTTATACTTTTGTATGGATTTTGTTATTTCTGAGCATATATATATATATATATATATATATATATATATATATCCAGGGGTGCTCAGTAGGTATTTTATATTTGCATTGTGTCTATTTTTTTAATTTTTTTTATTAGAAGTATCACAGTGGTGATTTATTAACACATCTGTCCTACGGTGAATTTTTTTTTTATGACTGTGCACTACAAAATACACAACAGAGTCTCTGCATTCATAGACTTTGATTCATTACTAAGTAACAATACACCTTGTCACAGTGTGACAGACTTGCCATTACAGTTCCAGGACTTGTTGTTGCAGCCCCCAGATTTGCCATTACATCCAGAGGACTTGCAATTGCACCTACAGAATTGTCATTGCACCCATACACTTTTTCTTGCACTCAGCTGAAACTCCATGTTCCTTGTGTCTAGTGGGGGTAGCTGGAGTGTGCCTGATTGATGCCAATAGACATCCTCCGATGATGCCCAACAATTCTTCTGAGATGGTACACAGGAAGGTCAATTGACCTTTGTGTTCTGGCTCAGAACGGGCAGCATCGGAGGATGTCTGTGCACAGCATACAGATATCCTCCAGCTGTGGGTCCCAAAGGTTAGCCACTTCCCTTACTGGGTTAACAGCTGTACCCCCTGATAATGGTGGCCCTACCTTTACCTGCCACATAAACCTAGCAAACCTATGCATGTGTTTTCCTAAATTGCCACTCTGAGTACATTTTTGGAGGTACAGTGTTTGCTTTGTGTGCCACAGTTGTTAGTTGGGTCTGCGGGCTCGTTTGGCAGCAACAGCAGCAATGTTCTCAAGGGCTGAGGTGAGGATGCTGTTGTAAGAGTTTGCAGCTTCCTCTGGACATGAGATAGATGAGAAATGCTGTAACAACGCCAAACAGAGGGCTTAGCAGATATATATATATATATATATATATATATATATATATATATATATATATAAATATATATTTCTGTAACTTGCTTCCCACCAGAAGACCTATAGATATCTACAGAGGATGAACAGGAGATATGATATTGATCAGAAAAGTCTATGGAGTAAGCTGGGCCATTTTTACCAATGGGCAGCTATGCAGGTTTCCCGATATTGAGGATTAAAGCTGCACAGCAATTTTGGTGCCCTGTTTTAAGGCTCTCTCTCTAATCTATGATTTAGGTCTGGTCTGCTAACGTGAGCTGCAAGCTGCAATCTTTGTTAATTCATGTAAGCTTTCCATGCGCAGTGTAGTGACCTGAGGAACTGCAGGCTGCCAAGGTCTGATTGCAGGCAAATGGGCTTGCATTAAGATAGGCATGGCTGTCAGACTAAAGGGCAACAATGGGGCAACTGCTCCAGGCAAGTGGTAAGAAATTGTCTTATAGTGGACTGTAAGATAAAAGTAAAAGAGTAAGTGCTGCAAGCAAGTTACATTTAATGACTCTATCTGGACATACTAATTTATCAATAATTCATGGCCTTATTGACCAATTAATTTTCAAATCAAACTACTACATTGTGACAAACAATGTCACTTACCAAAATTGTTCAATTACTTTAAAAATGTTGACTGTCTGCTAAAATGTTCATAAAGTCTACACCTTTCAGTAGTTCATATATCAACACAGTTCGGAAAACAGAACAGCTAATTAGCTGAAAGCATAGATAGACAGAAAAAAGTTGAACTAAACTGCCATTGGACATAGTGGAAAAATAAATTAATCTGAGATTTCATTATGGGTAGTCTAGTGAGCTCAATTGTTTTTCCTACCATCATATTCTATGTTTTTATGCTTCTATAGAAGATTGATGCCAGATAGACAGACTGATAGAGAGACAGATAGATAGAGCGTTTCCATTACAAGTAGTTAGTTTTATGGCAAATGCAATGAATTAGCTGTGCTCCATGTAATTTGAAAGTTATGATCCAGCACTGTAAAAAGAATGTAAATGCCTTTTGAAAATCAAAATCAACAAGGGAGAGATCTCTGCCAGGAACATATCCATTTCATAGCATAATTCACATTTTAGGACTATGTGCTTTTAAAAACTTGTAGGGGGTTTGGGGAAGGAAGGTGGTGGTGGGGGTGTATGGGATCATTGGGAACTGACCCTTTGTGGTTTGTTTGTTGTACTTATGTGAAATGAAAGAAAACACAATAAAAAGAATTAAAAAAAACTTGTATTTCATCAGACATGTAACAGATCATTGTGTATGTTCTCTTCCTGACTTAAATATATGGATGTATGCATTTTTTAATCTACTGTTAAATGTGAAACACTGTGTAATACTGTTCTGGACATACTTGAAAACGAGAGAAATCTCAGTGTATTCTTCCTGGTAAAATACTTCCTAACTAAAACATCCAAAACATGTTTGCTTTTTTAATTACTGACAAAGCTCCAATGACAGTACAGACTAAAAATGTTATTTTCAATTTAATCTTTGAGAAAAATTAAATTCTGAAAACATCTGTCACATATAAGCACATCATACAATCAGCTGGGCACAATATGCCACAATACACATCACATATAAATAAAGCTTTTCTACAGATACTGCTAACCATGTGAACAGTGTGAGAATGCACACAGATAATGATCTTTAATTATCATTATATCAATGGGCTTTTATTGTTCATACTCAACATTTAATTGATTAACTAGTGGTTAGTATCTGTGTCTCTTCATACAATATTCTATATAGATTATATGAAAAAAGCAAGAGAACAATAACAGATCACAATCTCAGTGCAATATTTCAGTTATCTAATCCGGGGAATATTATGAGGCAAATGGTTTAACAATGTTATTTTAGCAGGAAAGAAAGTCACTTCCTGAAGCCTGAAGACTAGAGTTGAGCGGACACCTGGATGTTGGGGTTCGACAGGTTCGGCCGAACTTTGAAAAAAATGTCCGGGTCCGTGCTCGAACTTGACCCCGAACTTGACCCTGAACCCGAACCCTATTGAAGTCAATGGGGACACAAACTTTTGGCCACTAAAATGCCTCTAAAAAAAGTAATGGAAAGGGCTAGAGGGCTGCAAAAGGAAGTAAAATGTGGGTAAGAGTAGGACAAGTGCCCTGCAAGCAAATGTGGATAGGGAAATCAGTTATTTCTAGTTTTCAGAACTTTTGGCCACTAAAATGCCTCTAAAAAAGTCATGGAAAGGGCAAACTTTACCCTGAATCCGAACCTCCTAGGGTAATGAGGGGGGGACCTAGTGTCCCCCCCCCAGGTCCCCACCCATTGCCGGGGTTTGGGGACCCTAATGATAATAATGAGAGGGGGACCTAGCGCCTCCCCGGTCTCCACCCATTGCCGGCGGGTGGGGACCCTAATAATAATGAGGGGGGGACCTAGTGTCCCATCCCCCGGTCCCCACCCATGAGCCCACAAATAAAGTGACTAGGGGTGACCAGCCCCTAGTCACTTACCCCCAATAAAAAAAATTCCTACCTACCCCCCCCCTCACCCTAATAATAGGGAGGGGGTGGGCAATAAGCTAACCTGTAAAAAACTCTGATTGGTTGGATTTCAAACCAACCAATCAGAGTGCTCTGTGTCATTGTACGCAGCGTGGGAAAGTTCTTTTGAATTTTCCGACTCTGTTTAAAATGACACAGTGCACTCTGATTGGTGCTCCAACCAATCAGAGTGCTCTGAGCTTAATTGCTGGGCAGGGAAAGGCTTTATAAGCCTTCCCCCACCCTGCAGAGCTCAGTCTGCACGGGGCCCTCCATAGGCGAAGTTGGATTTTTTTTTTCCACCAGTGGATTATTCTGTTTTTTGTGCTCCGTTTTTTATTTTTTAACAGTTGCAGCGCGTATTATGGTTTTTTATTTGGCCTTTTTTGGGGCTGAAGAAAGAAAAAAGAAGAAAGAAAAAAGAAGACATCAAATGGTAAGTATACATTTTTTTTTTTTACAGGTTAGCTTATTGCCCACCCCCCACACTATTATTAGGGTGAGGGGGGGGTAGGTAGGAATTTTTTTTATTGGGGGGGTATGTGACTAGGGGCTGGTCACCCCTAGTCACTTTATTTGTGGTCCCCACCCACCGCTCATGGGTGGGGACCGGGATGGACACTAGGTCCCCCCCTCATTATTATTAGGGTCCCCACCTGCCGCTCATGGGTGGGGACCGGGGGGGGGGGACACTAGGTCCCCCCCTCATTATTATTATTAGGGTCCCCACCCACTGCTCATGGGTGGGGATCCGGGGGGGGGACACTAGGCCCCCCTCATTATTATTATTATGGTCCCCACCCGCTGCTCATGGGTGGGGACCGGGGGGGGGGACACTAGGTCCCCCCTCATTATTATTATTATGGTCCCCACCCGCTGCTCATGGGTGGGGACCGGGGGGGGGACACTAGGCCCCCCTCATTATTATTATTAGGCTCCCCACCCGCGGGGAATGGGTGGGAACCCAGGGGGGGGGGTTATTTTACTAGTGACTGGGCAGCAATAGCTGTCCAGTCACTAATAATTTTAAATTGAAGGCGATATTAATGGTCGAACCCCGAACTCCAACCCTGACATACAGTGGAATGTCGGTGTTCGGGTCCGGGGTCCAAAAATCGTAATGCTCGGTACAAACTCGAACTTTGCAGTTCGGGTTCGCTCACCACTACTGAAGACATTATCTTTCTTCCAAGATTTTCTTCTTTTCAATTTTGTTGCAGCAAAACAGTGAAATACAAGAAAACATAGAAACATAGAATGTGTCACAGATAAGAACCATTCAGCCCATCTAGTCTGCCCAATTTTCTAAATACTTTTATTATTTCCTGGCCCTATCTTTTATCTAGGAAAGCCGTGTGCCCACCCCACACATGCTTAAATGCCTTCAATGTGTTTACCTCTACCACTTCTGCTGGAAGGCTATTCCATACATCCACTACCCTCTCAGTAAAGTAATACTTCCTGATATTACTTTTAAATCTTTGTTCTCTAATTTAAGACCATGTCCTCTAGTTGTGGTTGTTTTTCTTCTTTTAAATATACTCTCTTCCTTTACTGTGTTGGAGGGTTGCTTCTGTAGGTAGTTTAGGTTAACCGATCAGCAACAAAGCTATTTCTATTTTTTTTTACACTCATACTTTTCCGTAACATGTCATATATCTTATTCCATAAAGTTTCGACTTTCAGACACCCCCCAACATATAAGTAGGAAATCTACCACCCAACCCTGGTATCTCCAACACACATTAGAGGATTGGGGATACGTTTCTAAAATTTTTGTTGGAAATAGGTACCATCTTTTCATAAGTTTATACTGGCTTTCTGTTACTGACTGGTACGGTTTATTGAACTACACCACTATTCTTGAGACATTTTTATTTTCAAATCGTCTTCCCATTTTTTTTATCACTGAAATCTCAACCATTTGATTTCAAGTATTTTCCTTATGGCACCTTGCCATTACCTACTGGGAACTATTTTATGACCATTTTTTAAAAAATATTCTATCTATAACTGTAATAAAATATCAAATAATAACATTTTGGCTAATATCACACATGGCATCAACTAAGTGTCCACTTGTCTTACACACTGGATGTACCTAGGCTTTCTGTTTCAGTGACAAAAATACTAATGAATATGTTGATTGCAACAGTATACATTATGATATACATTTTTTAGTGTGTCACAGGTTTGAATAATCAAACTGCATCTGTTCAACATGAGTATTAGAATATAGCAACTGGCAGGGAAAATAATAATATGTGTATTCCTGACAAATAATCCGTTGTTTTAGAGGACATAGGATGAAACATAAAAATGTACTAATACTCCATTCAACAAGGTAAATTTAATAATTATAAGATGATTTACAGAATGTTTCACACTAAACATTTTGGTTTAGTTAGGGACTATCATGGTAGTTTAATACATTTCACACCATGGGGGACAAAATGGACACAAATTCTGATATAAAGAAGAAACTCTAAATCACCTCTGTTTTTCAATCTTCTGCTTTGTTACTTAGTATCATTGTCCTACCTCCATTGATGTTTGGGGTAGACTTTAAGAAGACAATAGATCATTTTATGTTAGCTATCTTTGTAAGCAGAGGTCTGTTTTAGGGGAAACTCAGATAGATACCTGGCCATCCTGAGAGAGTTCTTTGTGAGAAGTGTACATACCAGGTTAGAATCCTTGGAATTAAATGTGAAAAGCTGACTGAAATAGGATTTTGAATGTTAACATATGGTAACTAATTTATACGTGTATATGGGTAAATATGCATGTATATATTTGTATCCATAGGTAAGTGCAGATGAATTGGTACATGTATGGTTGTATGAATGCATAGGTAGATATTCTCTATTTTATTTATAATATACACACTTTGGTTTATATCTAATTCATTAGAGTTACTATTATTTATTCATGAATATTGTAACCAAATATAACCATAATTATATATTTTGTACATGTAGAGCAGGGGTCCTCAAACTTTTTAAACAGGGGGCCAGTTCACTGTCCCTCAGACCGTTGGAGGGCCGGACTATAGTAAAAACAAAAACTATGAACAAATTCCTATGCACACTGCATATATCTTATTTTGAAGTGAAGAAACAAAACGGGAACAAATACAATATTTGAAATAAAGTAAAGTTAAATCAACAAACTTACCAGTATTTCAATGGGAATAGTGTGCCAGTCAGATGCCCAGGGATATTATGCCAGTCAGAGTCCAGTAATATTATGCCAGTCAGAGCCCAGTAATATTATGCCAGTCAGAGCCCAGTAATATTGTGCCAGTCAGATGCCCAGGAATATTATGCCAGTCAGAGCCCAGGAATATTATGCCAGTCAGATGCCCAGGAATATTATGCCAGTCAGATGCCCAGGAATATTATGCCAGTCAGATGCCCAGGAATATTATGCCAGTCAGATGCCCAGGAATAGTATGTCAGTCAGAGCCCAGGCATAGTGTGCCTGTCAGATACCCAGGAATATTATGCCATTCAGATGCCCAGGAATATTATGCCATTCAGATGCCCAGGAATAGTGTGCCAGTCAGATGCCCAGGAATAGTGTGCCAGTGAGATGCCCAGGAATATTATGCCATTCAGATGCCCAGGAATAGAGTGCCAGTCATAGCCCAGGAATATTATGCCAGTCAGATGCCCAGGAATATTATGCCAGTCAGAGCCCAAGAAAATAATGCCAGTCAGATGCCCAGGAATAGTGTGCCAGTCAGATGCCCAGGAATAGTGTGCCAGTCAGATGCCCAGGAATATTATGCCATTCAGATGCCCAGGAATAGTGTGCCAGTCAGAGCCCAGGAACAGTGTGCCAGTCAGATGCCCAGGAATATTATGCCAGTCAGATGCCCAGGAATAGTGTGCCTGTCAGATGCCCAGGAATATTATGCCATTTAGATGCCCAGGAATATTATGCCATTCAGATGCCCAGGAATAGTGTGCCAGTCAGATGCCCAGGAATATTATGCCATTCAGATGCCCAGGAATAGAGTGCCAGTAAGAGCCCAGGAATATTATGCCAGTCAGATGCCCAGGAATATTATGCCAGTCAGATGCCCAGGAATATTCTGCCAGTCAGAGCCCAAGAAAATTATGCCAGTCAGATGCCCAGGAATATTATGCCATTCAGGTGCCCAGGAATAGTGTGCCAGTCAGAGCCCAGGAATAGTGTGCCAGTCAGATGCCCAGGAATATTATGCCAGTCAGATGCCCAGGAATAGTGTGCCTGTCAGATGCCCAGGAATATTATGCCATTCAGATGCCCAGGAATATTATGCCATTCAGATGCCCAGGAATAGAGTGACAGTAAGAGCCCAGGAATATTATGCCAGTCAGATGCCCAGAAATATTATGCCAGTCAGAGCCCAGTAATATTGTGCCAGTCAGATGCCCAGGAATATTATGCCAGTCAGAGCCCAGGAATATTATGCCAGTTAGATTCCCAGGAATATTATGCCAGTCAGATGCCCAGGAATATTATGCCAGTCAGATGCCCAGGAATATTATGCCAGTCAGATGCCCAGGAATAGTATGCCAGTCAGAGCCCAGGCATAGTGTGCCTGTCAGATGCCCAGGAATATTATGCCATTCAGATGCCCAGGAATATTATGCAATTCAGAGAGCCCAGGAATAGTGTGCCAGTCAGATGCCCAGGAATAGTGTGCCAGTCAGATGCCCAGGAATATTATGCCATTCAGATGCCCAGGAATAGAGTGCCAGTAAGAGCCCAGGAATATTATGCCAGTCAGATGCCCAGGAATATTATGCCAGTCAGAGCCCAAGAAAATTATGCCAGTCAGATGCCCAGGAATAGTGTGCCAGTCAGATGCCCAGGAATAGTGTGCCAGTCAGATGCCCAGGAATATTATGCCATTCAGATGCCCAGGAATAGTGTGCCAGTCAGAGCCCAGGAATAGTGTGCCAGTCAGATGCCCAGGAATATTATGCCAGTCAGATGCCCAGGAATAGTGTGCCTGTCAGATGCCCAGGAATATTATGCCATTCAGATGCCCAGGAATATTATGCCATTCAGATGCCCTGGAATAGTGTGCCAGTCAGATGCCCAGGAATATTATGCCATTCAGATGCCCAGGAATAGAGTGCCAGTAAGAGCCCAGGAATATTATGCCAGTCAGATGCCCAGGAATATTATGCCAGTCAGATGCCCAGGAATATTATGCCAGTCAGAGCCCAAGAAAATTATGCCAGTCAGATGCCCAGGAATATTATGCCATTCAGATGCCCAGGAATAGTGTGCCAGTCAGAGCCCAGGAATAGTGTGCCAGTCAGATGCCCAGGAATATTATGCCAGTCAGATGCCCAGGAATAGTGTGCCTGTCAGATGCCCAGGAATATTATGCCATTCAGATGCCCAGGAATATTATGCCATTCAGATGCCCAGGAATAGTGTGCCAGTCAGATGCCCAGGAATATTATGCCATTCAGATGCCCAGGAATAGAGTGCCAGTAAGAGCCCAGGAATATTATGCCAGTCAGATGCCCAGGAATAGTGTGCCAGTCAGATGCCCAGGAATAGTGTGCCTGTCAGATGCCCAGGAATATTATGCCATTCATATGTCCAGGAATATTATGCCATTCAGATGCCCAGGAATAGTGTGCCAGTCAGATGCCCAGGAATATTATGCCAGTCAGATGCCCAGGAATAGTGTGCCTGTCAGATGCCCAGGAATATTATGCCATTCAGATGCCCAGGAATATTATGCCATTCAGATGCCCAGGAATAGTGTGCCAGTCAGATGCCCAGGAATATTATGCCATTCAGATGCCCAGGAATAGAGTGCCAGTAAGAGCCCAGGAATATTATGCCAGTCAGATGCCCAGGAATATTATGCCAGTCAGATGCCCAGGAATATTATGCCAGTCAGAGCCCAAGAAAATTATGCCAGTCAGATGCCCAGGAATATTATGCCATTCAGATGCCCAGGAATAGTGTGCCAGTCAGAGCCCAGGAATAGTGTGCCAGTCAGATGCCCAGGAATATTATGCCAGTCAGATGCCCAGGAATAGTGTGCCTGTCAGATGCCCAGGAATATTATGCCATTCAGATGCCCAGGAATATTATGCCATTCAGATGCCCAGGAATAGTGTGCCAGTCAGATGCCCAGGAATATTATGCCATTCAGATGCCCAGGAATAGAGTGCCAGTAAGAGCCCAGGAATATTATGCCAGTCAGATGCCCAGGAATAGTGTGCCAGTCAGATGCCCAGGAATAGTGTGCCTGTCAGATGCCCAGGAATATTATGCCATTCATATGTCCAGGAATATTATGCCATTCAGATGCCCAGGAATAGTGTGCCAGTCAGATGCCCAGGAATATTATGCCATTCAGATGCCCAGGAATAGAGTGCCAGTCAGATGCCCAGGAATATTATGCCAGTCAGAGCCCAAGAAAATTATGCCAGTCAGATGCCCAGGAATATTATGCCATTCAGATGCCCAGGAATATTATGCCATTCAGATGCCCAGGAATAGTACAGTGCTCGTTATACCTCCCTCCCCTTCCCCATCACTTACTTCCAGCTGCTGTGTCCTCGGCGGACATCTCACGCAGTGTTCCCTCCTCCCTGCACGGAGGAGGGAAACAGTTACCGGGTCCGGATGTGGCGAAACGTCACATCCGGTCGGGGTGATTTTTTTTTTCTTTTCCGTTTTCCTGCAGCCGCATCTTCTGCGGCTGCAAGAAAAAAAAAGAAAAAAGGTAAACAGCGGGGCCCCGCGGGCCGGATAAATGTGCTCGGCGGGCCGCATGTGGCCCGCGGGCCGTAGTTTGAGGACCCCTGATGTAGAGTATTAGAAGTGATTAGATAGTACATGATATGTCATAAAGTAAGTTATGAGAGTTTATATTCGTTTAATTTCTAATCCAAAGTTATTCAAATATATATATATATATATATATATATATATATATATATATATATATTCAAATACCTATGAACAAGAATTGGTAAAATTCTTTCTTGGGTCTTTTCACATTTAGGGAATTTTCCCTATAAACTAAAAACTTAGAGCGCATATATATATTAAATTATAGTCAGGTGTGATTCTGGTCAATTTTGGGATTTATATCATGGCCAGAATTGTGAGCTAAAAAAAAAGAAAAAGAAAAGAGTGCCGCCTTTTAGACAATATTATTATACCCTAATCAAATATTATTATAGGAGTGTTTTCAAAGAACCAACCAGATTAAAACAAATGTATCTGACACACCTCCATGGGTGTGGAATGGAGATGAAGAATTGGGATAAAAATTAGGCTAGTTGAGGGCAGAGGGATCAAGGCTTGAAGATGTAAGCTGGGGAAGAATCTTGGTCCAAAGGCCATACTGACGATATCCAACATTATTCCCGAGGGACAATTCCATAAAGTTATACAACATGGTAATTATAGTCTACTTTGAATCTTATATTTTAATTTGTTATTTCTGATAACTTATATGGTAAATCAAATTCTATATTGGCTTCAATTCTAAGCCATTAGACATAGTCTGCTATTAATTCCTATCTTCAAACTGCAGTTGAAAAATTGGAAATAACAGCCTATTTCCAGTATATACATTAGAATATTTGATTTATCATGTGTGGTTTTACTCATTATATGCTGAAATACTAAAATAAATATATTAGTAGTTTATATATACCATTTTACACTGTTATGTATGGTCTTTAAGTAAGGTTAGATCAATAAGTGTAATATTGGGTTTTAGTAAATTCTGGTTCTGCAATAGTGCTGGTTACAGTAGGATTATGTGGATATAATTCTCTACATTGCTCCCAGTAAAGATAGACTGTGTGTGTATGGTCTGTTTGTTTACTCAGTAATTGTATTTGTTTTACAACCTATAGAGCTCTCAGGCCTGTAACTGTTTTGTTTGTACTGACTAGCTATAGGTTGATTTTATTGTTGTATTAGGCTCAATCAATGCATTATTTTTGTGTGTTATTTCTTTATTAGTGTGCGATAATACATTTTCATATTTTGTTATCATGTGCATTATTTCATACATAGTAGTATATGTCCTATTACTGCCTTGTAAAATGAACTTGGGAAATTCTGTTTTTTTTTATGGTTATTGGCCATATTTTGTGGCATCTAATCTTTCATAATGCCACTTATCTCTGACATGACTTGCATGGTGTGATACATACTGGTTGCAAATTTCTTTCTAGATCTATTATAGACAAAAAAACAAGGTGTGGGATCCCTCTCAGCGAGAACGGGCAAAAGCTGAAATAGCCAGCCCTATAGGATGTAACCTACTCCAATGATCCAATGTGATCCAATTTGGATCTGAACTGCCCTTATGGGTGGCACCAGTCTGATATGCTAATGGAGAGGTTTCCTCTGTAATGGTGCAAGCAAACAAAAAACGGTGATTCCTCTCTCGACTAGGTTACATCCTATAGGACTGGCTATTTCAGCTTTTGCCACACCTTTGTTTTTTTGTCTCAATGAGTCTTTGGGGTATGCCCAGACGTGGGTCCCTAGCTCGTTGCACCTAGAGGGATACCAGCAGTACCACACTGACGAGGCCAATGATGGCCGAACGTAAATCTGCAGGGGAGACCTGCCAGGCAATTTGGATCTGGACTGCTCTTATGGGTATGATATGCCAATGGAGAGGTTTTCATCTGTAATCGTGCAAGCAAGCAGAAAACGGTAATTAACATGTCACAGTCACTTTGCCATTGACATATGCAGAAGCCAGTTTCCCTATTAAAATATGCCACAGTTTGTCCATTAATATGCCAGTGTTCGTTTCCCCGTTAATATGCCACAGTCAGTTTGCCCTTTAATATGCCAGTGTTATTTTGTGAGTTAATATGTCAGTGTTATTTTGACCATTAATATACCACAGCCAATTTGCCCATTAATATGAAACAGCCCATTTGCTCATTAACATATGACAGTCAATTTGTCAGTGTTATTTTGACCATTAATATGCCACAGGTATTGTGTCCAAAATATATCACAATGTGCCCATTAATATGCCACAGTCAATTTGCCCATTGATATGTCACAGTCAATTTGCCCATTAATATGCCAGTGATATTTTGCCATTAATATGTCACAGCCAATTTGCTCATTAATATGCCAGTATTAGTTTGTTCATTAATATGCCACAGCCAATTTGCACATTAATATGCCATTGTTAGCCTGACCATTAATATATGTGTGCTAATTTGTCCATAAATACACCACAGCAAATTTGCCCATTAATATGCCACAACTAGATTTTCCATTAATATACCACTCTTTGCCACTGATATTTTGCCCATTTATATGTCACAGCCCATTTGTCAATTAATATGCCAGTGATATTTTGCCATTAATATGCCACATGTATTGTGTCCAATACTATGCCACAGCCAATTTGCCCATTAGTATGCCAGTGTTAGTTTGATCATTAATATGCCACAGCCAATTTGCACATTAGAATGCCACTATTAGCCTGCCCATTAATATACCTGTGCTAATTTGCCCATTAATATGTCACAGCCAAGTTTTAACATAAATGTGCCAGTATTATGTTGCCATTAATATCCCAGTGTTATTTTGCCAATTAATATTCCACCCTCCTCCCCCTTCCCCAGTACTCACCACCTGACTGTTCCGTATCCCTGTCTGTGTCCTCCTCGCAGTCATCCCTCCTGCACGGAGGAGTGAAATACAGCCACTGTATATGGCGTACTTTCATATGCTGTGGCAATGATTTTAAAATGATTTTACTTTTTTATCTTTTTTATTTCGGCAGCTATATACAGCAGATGTGCCTTGCCGAAAAAGAATGCTATGCGCTGCAAGGAGGATGCCGGCATCACGGGTCAAACCCCAACTGGGGGTGTCACCCAGTGCAGTCCACACCCACCACTACCTGTAGGCACTGCTATGGATAGATAATTGTGGATTTATATTCTCAATATTCATAGTAGAAACAAAGTTTAGATGAAAATGTCTCTTTAAATATGTAAAGGTGTGGAATATAAATGGTGTGCTAAAGGATAATAAAAATAAGACCTTGATATACTTCTGTAACATCTGTAGCTCAATTGCCGCTAACTTTTTAAATGAATCTTTTTTTCTCTCTTTCTTTTCTCTTCTTCTCTCTCTCTCTCTTCTTCTTCCCTCTCTTCTCTTAGTGTTTGGCTGATCCCCTCTCCCTCCCTCTTTCCCCCACGATGCTTTCTACAAGGGACAGAATAGGATAGATTACAGTTAGTGTGGGGTTAGGGTTTGGGAGGGATCATATTAGGGAGACAGTGAGTAAGTTTTATTTTGAGTAGGTGGTAGGGAGAGGAGAGAGACAGGGTAGGGAGACAGTTAGGGGATAGTTAGGGATAAATAAATACTAAGGCTCTGTCTTCCCATGCTCTGTTCTCTCCTTTCTCCATTCTTCTTTTTTCTCTCAATTTTATGTTATTTATTTATTTAACTATTTAACTCATTTCAACTCATTTTTCCTTTCCTCCCCTCACAAATAGTGATATTACCTTTTTTTCTTGTTGTTCTCTATTCAGTATTGAAATTGCCAAGATTAAAAAAAATTATATATATTTTTTATTTTATGATTAATTATACATTTACATCATATTAAACTACGTGTACTTTTGAAATTAATAATTTATAAGTAAGTTATAATCAATAACATGTGCTATAGGACGTAGAATGCTGCATTTTAGCATTTAAACTAAAAAATACTACATTCCGGCATTATTCATAAAAGAGAGAATTACAGGGATTTGCAAAGAATTGACAAGGGATTTGTAAATTCAAGGCAAAAATATCAGAGATGAAGTATAGATGAATTAAAAAACGTTTCCAACCCCAGCTACTATGGCTGATGTTTGCAATGATCTTGTCAATTCCCTGCAATTCCATCTTAATACTCGTTCTACATTATATTCTAACTTGCTAGTTTAGTCATGTGACCTCATTCTGAGATAGCTCAGCTTAACAATATCATTTAGACTTTTCCTTTAGTACAATAGCTTTAGGGCTTCCTTGTAGATGCATCAGATATGTTTCTTTTTGGATCATGCATCCTATCAGCTATGATGAAGAATATGTGAAATATTCTGCATATAATTAAATTCTGATTTCAAATGTTAAGCAATGGATACTACTACTACTACTACTACTACTACTACTACTACTACTACTACTACTACTACTACTACTAATAATAATAATAATAATAATGTACAGTATTTAGTGTGCTTACAAATTACCATGGAAAATTTACAGAAATGCAATATTTAAATTGCTGCTTTCCTCTTGGACATAAATGTATTTTATATTTTAAAAACCACTTGACTGATGAAAACAGGCATATTCAATATATTGATTCATCTACTCATACAGAAAACACCATCATATTGACTTAGTCATGTATTTAAAGAGCTCATTATATTTCCTACTAATCAGAACAATGAAGTGGAAGAACAGCTTTTTTAAGCTATTTATTTAAATATTTAGTGTAACATGCTTTTATTGTGGATGTTTTCCATAAAATATGCAGTTTTAAACATTCTATGTATATCAAGAAAATACTTTCAACACAGTGGTTTAACATTTAAAAATGGATGTCAATATAAGGTTTCTATTTAGGTGTATTATCAAGTAATAAACTAGAAAATTGAAACTGTGAATAAAAAAATGAAAATCATTTTTCACACGTGTTTTCTTTAGACCCATGGAAACAAAACAATATAAGAAAAATAAACAATATACAGCAGAGAAATTCTACCTAAATATATTCACATGTATTAATATTGCTTCATAATTACATTTTTGTTTCTCCCCCACGTTACCAAACCCTTTTATTTATTTTAGTTCTGTAGATTTCTACATTAAAGGAAACATATGCAAATCTTTGTATCATCAGCAAAAAGACATACTTGGCAAAGTATGTCTTTTTGCTGATGATACAAAGATTTGCAGCAGGGTTGATATTCATGGAGGGATAAGCCAAATGGCAAATGATTTAGCTAAACTAGAAAAATGGTCAGAGCAGTGGCAACTGACATTTAATGTGGACAAGTGCAAGATTATGCACCTTGGGCGTAAAAACCCAAAAGCAGAATATAGACTATTTGATACAGTCCTAACCTCAACATCTGAAGAAAGGGATTTAGGAGTAATAATTTCAGAGGACTTGAAGGTAGGTAGGCAATGCAATAGAGCAGCAGGAAATGCTAGCAGAATGCTTGGTTGCATAGGGAGAGGTATTAGCAGTAGGAAGAGGGAAGTGCTCATGCCATTGTACAGAGCACTGGTGAGACCTCACTTGGAGTATTGTACGCAGTACTGGAGACCGTATCTCCAGAAGGATATTGATACTTTGGAGAGAGTTCAGAGAAGGGCTACTAAACTGGTTCATGGGTTGAAGGATAAAACTTACCAGGAAAGGTTAAAGCATCTTAACATGTATAGCTTGGAGGAAAGACGTAACAGGGGGGATATGATAGAAACATTTAAATACATAAAGGGAATCAACACAGTAAAGGAAGAGAGTATATTTAAAAGAAGAAAAACTACCACAACTAGAGGACATAGTCTTAAATTAGAGGGGCAACGATTTAAAAGTAATATCAGGAAGTATTACTTTACTGAGAGGGTAGTGGATGTATGGAATAGCCTGCCAGCAGAAGTGGTAGAGGTAAACACAGTCAAGGATTTTAAGCATGCGTGGGATAGACACAAGGCTATCCTAGCTATAAGACCAGGAACGGGGGACTAATAAAAGTACTCAAAAAAATTGGGCAGACTAGATGGACCGAATGGTTCTTATCTGCCGACACATTCTATGTTTCTATGTTTCTATGTTTCTATATAAAAGTTAGAGTAAAATAAACATAAAAAGAAAGAAGAGATTAGAAGTGATCACTATCATGGCCAAATTAGTAGAATAGTAAATGCAATGTGTGATATTTAATTAAATCTCATTAGTTAGTCATTACAAGACATCTTGTGAATTCAAAGAGCTAATTTCCATCATATTGTTTTCCTGTGGCTTTAGTGGTGTTAAAATAATGAATTGCAAATGTTTTGATAGCTCCTAGATATCAAAAAAGAGGTTGTCAGCCTAAAAAGTTCACATAGCTCCAATAATAATGGTAATGGTATCAAGGTAAAACCCTTTCTGCATTGACGTCCAAGAATATGGAGCAATGTTTTATTCTATTACGTGGGGTTATTTTATCTTTTGTGGGAAGTAGTGATTACTTAACAGATAGTACATTTGTTCAATCATGGAACGGGGGAGGTTGGTTCAGGATAATGATGGTTTTATTTATGTTGTCAGCAAAACTGTGGCAGAAGGAGAAAAGTAAATGTTCTTATGAATTTAAACTCTTGCATGCCCTACTTCCTGTAATACCTTAATAAGAACTTAGCAATGGCTTTAGTAAAGCTTTTCTATTTATAACATATTACAATGTTTTCTTGCTCAGAATTGATCACAAAATTCAGCATAAATTATTGAAATTGTGATACCATTCGGAAAGTTTCTTGCAACACAACTGTTTATGTTCCCCAATTATTTATTTATTTTTGCATATTTTTTTAAATTAGTTTATATATTATATAAGTACAAAATATATATTACTCAATGCGCCAGACATCGGCATGACATACAATGACAGCATACATCCATTGTAAATGTAAGTATAGAGATGTCCCGAATAGTTCGCCGGCGAATAGTTCCTGGCGAACATAGCTTGTTCGCGTTCGCCGCGGTGGGCGAACATATGCGATGTTCGGTCCGCCCCCTATTCGTCATCATTGAGTAAACTTTGACCCTGTACCTCACAGTCAGCAGACACATTCCAGCAAATCAGCAGCAGACCCTCCCTCCCAGACCCTCCCACCTCCTGGACAGCATCCATTTTAGATTCATTGTGAAGCTGCATTCTTTGTGAGAGGAGGGACAGTGTAGCTGCTGCTGATTTAATAGGGAAATCAATTGCTAGGCTAGTGTATTCAGTGTCCACTACAGTCCTGAAGGACTCATCTGATCTCTGCTGTAAGGACAGCACCCCAAAAAGCCCTTTTTAAGGCTTGAACATCAGTCTGCTTTTTTTTTTCCTGTGAAATCTAATTGCAGTTGCCTGCCTGCCAGCGTGTGTGTAAGGCTCACAGCGTATACTGTGCCCACTTGCCCAGTGCCACCACTCATATCTGGTGTCACAATAGCTTGCATTTGAAAAAAAAAAACATTTTTGACTGTAATATAATAGCAGTCAGTTTCCTTCACACGTGTGCGTTTCAGGGCCTGCCAGGGCACAGTGTCACACCAGTGCAACTCATATCTGGTGTAACAGTAGTGTACATTAAAAAAAAAACTAGAAATTTGACTGTGAAATAATAGCAGTCAGTTTCCTTCACACGTGTGCGTTTCAGGGCCTGCCAGGGCACAGTGTCACACCAGTACAACTCATATCTGGCGTAACAGTAGTGTACATTTAAAAAAAAAAAAACACTTTTTTGACTGTGAAATAATAGAAGTCAGTTTCCTTCACGCGTGTGCGTTTCAGGGCCTGCCAGGGCACAGTGTCACACCAGTGCAACTCATATCTGGTGTAACAGTAGTGTACATTTAAAAAAATATATACAATTTTGACTGTAATAGATTGAATAGCAGTTAGTTGTCTGCAAGCGTGTGTGTCAGGCCTACAGCGTCTACTCTGCCAACTTCTGCCAGTGCACAGTGCCACTCATATCTGTTGTCACAGTAGCTTGCACGCATAGTACCACTAATCGAAAAAAAAAATGACAGGCAGAGGCAGGCCATCCCGCAGGGGCCGTCGTGGTGCTGTGATTCCCTTTGTCCCTAGAATAATGCCCAGTGTTCAGAGGCCACATACCCTGAACTCGAAAAGTTCTGAGGACATAGTTGACTGGCTAACACAGGACACTCAATCTTCTACAGCTTCCGCTCGGAACCTTGACGCACCATCCTCCTCCAGCTTAGCTTCGGGCACCTCTCAAGTTACCACTCCCCGGCCTGCCAACACTAGCACCACAGCCGCTTCACTTGATCTGTCAGAGGAGTTATTTACACATCATTTGGATACACATCATTTGGAAGAAATGAGTGATGCGCAACCATTATTGCAGAGGATGTAGATAACAGGGATATGTCTCAGTCAGGCAGCATTACACACATGGACGTACGGTGTGATGATGATGATGTTGTACCCGCTGCTGCTTCCTTTGCTGAGTTGTCAGATGCAAGTGAAACGGTTGATGATGACGATGCGTCCGTGGATGTCACGTGGGTGCCCGCTAGAAGAGAAGAAGAACAGGGGGAAAGTTCAGATGGGGAGACAGAGAGGAGGAGGAGACGAGTTGGAAGCAGGGGGAGGTCGTCGCAAGGAGCTAGTGGCACAGTCAGACAGCATGCATCGGCACTCGGGGTCAGCCAGACAGCACGCCAATCAACGCATGCTGTTGCCACCACCAGAATGCCTTCACTGCAGAGCTCAGCAGTGTGGCATTTTTTGTGTGTGTCTGCCTCTGACAACAGCGATGCCATTTGCAACCTGTGCCAAAAGAAACTGAGTCGTGGGAAGTCCAACACCCACCTAGGTACAACTGCTTTGCGAAGGCACATGATCGCACATCACAAACGCCTATCGGATCAACACATGAGTACAAGCAGCACACAAACTCAAAGCCGCCATCCTCCTTCTGGTCCAGCATCTTCAGCCACGTCAACCACTGCTGTCCTCCTTGCCCCCTCTCAACCATCCGCCACTCCGTCTCTCGCCTTGAGCAGTTCCTGCTCATCTGCCCACAGTTAGGTGTCTGTCAAGGACATGTTTGAGCGTAAGAAGCCAATGTCACAAAGTCACCCCCTTGCCCGGCATCTGACAGCTGGCTTGTCTGAACTCTTAGCCCGCCAGCTTTTACCATACAAGCTGGTGGAGTCTGAGGAGTTCCACAAATTTGTAGCTATTGGGACACCGCAGTGGAAGGTACCCGGCCGAAATTTCTTTGCACAACAGGCAATCCCCAACCTGTACTCGATTGTAACATAGTAACATAGTAATTTAGGTTGAAAAAAAGACACAAGTCCATCAAGTTCAACCCTTCTACCTATCATTACAGCTTTTGATCCAAAAGAAGGCAAAAACCCCCAAGGAAGCTATTTCGAATTTTGCCTCCTGGGGGAAAAAATTCCTTCTTGACTCCAAGAGGCAATCAGATTTCTCCTTGGATCAATAAGCTCTTTTATTAATGCTTATTCTATTATTAATAGCCCTGTATGTTCTGCTTTCCTAAAAAAACATCCAAACCATTTTTAAATGCATCTATTGTGGTTGCTAGCACAACCTCTCTTGGCAGGGAGTTCCATAACTTTATTGTCCTAACCGTAAAGAATCCCTTCCTTTGCTGTCTATGAAATCTTTGCTCTTCCAGTCTCAGGGGGTGACCTCTTTGTCTTTGTACCTTTCTGTTAATGAACAGGTCACTGGAGAGCTCTTTATATTGGTCCTGCACATATTTATATAATGTTATCATATCCCTCCGAGATGCATTTTTTCTAACGTATATAAATTAAATTTTTTAAGTCTCTCTTCATAACTAAGATCCTCCAAACCCCTTATTAATTTTGTAGCTCTCCTTTGGACTTTTTCTAGTTCCTTAATATCCTTTTTAAGGACTGGTGTACAGAACTGTACTGCATATTCAAGGTGAGGTCTTACCATTGATTTGTAAAGAGGCAAGATGATATCCTCCTCCCGTGAATCTATACCTCGTTTTATACATGCCAATATCTTATTGGCCCTTGCAGCTGCTGACTGGCATCGGGCACTGTTGCCAAGTTTGTTGTCTATAATTTTTCCTAAATCCTTTTCATTAGTAGTTTTTCCCAGGGAAAAAACATTTAACGTATATGTTGTTTTGTTATTATTTTTCCCATAATGCATAACTTTACATTTGTCTATATTGAACCTCATTTGCCACTTTACTGCCCAGTCCCCCACTCTGTCCAAATCTTCCTGTAAAGAAAAAACATCAAGATTAGTCTTTATTGCCTTACCTAATTTAGTGTCGTCCGCAAACACGGAGACATGGCTCTCAGCACAATGTAGCAGATCATTAATAAACAAATTAAAAAGAAGAGGGCCCAAAACAGACCCCTGAGGTACTCCGCTTAATACCCTTGTCCAATTTGAGGATTTTCCATTTACAACAACCCTTTGTGTTCTATCTTTTAGCCAATTTTCAATGCACATACACACATTTGCACCCAAACCTATTTCTCTCAATTTGTAGAGTAACCTTTTGTGTGGAACTGTATCAAATGCTTTCGCAAAATCCAAATAGATCACATCAACTGCCACACCTAGATCTATATTTTACTGACTTCTTCATAGAATGTTATTAAGTTTGTTTGACAAGACCTGACTCTCACAAAACCATGTTGACTTTTACTAATTATATTCTGGTTCAAGATGTATTCTTGAGTGTCTACCTTTAGCAATCCTTCAAATAGTTTCCCCACTACAGATGTCAAGCTCACTGGCCTATAATTACCTGGCAGAGATTTTGATCCCTTTTTAAATATTGGAATGACATCCGCCTTTTGCCAGTCTGTTGGCACTGTACCTGAACTGAATGAATCCCTAAAGATCATGAATAGTGGTCTGGCCAGAATTATGCTTAACTCTCTAAGTACCCTTGGGTGTATACCATCTGGTCCTGGGGCCTTGTCTATCTTAACAGAGTTTAATTGCTTAAGCACTTTTTCCTGTGTCAGCCAATCCCATGTTTGCGGCGAATGTCCCATAACTTCCTGTAGCAGGGGCTCGTCCATCTGCTCTTCCTTAGTATAAACAGAAGAAAAAAAAGTATTTAAAATGTCTGCTTTCTCTCTGTCCTCACTTACCAAATTTCCCATTTGGGATAACAAGGGCCCAACATTTTCCCTCTTTAGCTTTTTTCCATTTATATATTTATATATACATTTTGGGGTTAGTTTTACTCTCCTTGGCAACCCTTTTCTCATTATCCAATTTAGCCATTTTAATTGCCTTTTTGCAGGCTTTGTTGGCCTCTTTGTACTCTATAAATGATAATGCTGATCCCGTGTTTTTATAATGTTTGAATGCCATTTTCTTGTTTTGTATTTCCTGTTTCACATTACCGGTAAGCCACATTGGTTTTGATTTGTGTCTTTTGCATTTGTTTCCCAAAGGTATATATTGGGATGTGTACTTTTGTAATGTGTGCTTAAAGGCATTCCACTTGTCTTCTGTGTTTAGTCCAGAAAACAATCGTTCCCAGTCTAAATGTTCAATCGATGCCCTTAGTCCATCAAAGTTAGCCCTTCTAAAATTAAGTGTTTTGATGGCGTAGTTACCAATTTTTTTTTTTGCATTGATCTTAAATGAGACCATATTATGGTCACTATTCCCCAAGTGTTCTCTTATTTGGATGTTCGAGATAAGCTCCTCATTGTTTGTTGTTACCAAATCCAGACAGGCATCCATTCTAGTTGGGGTGTCTACTAATTGTGCCATAAATTTGTTATTAAGCAGGTTCAGAAACGTGCTGCCCCTAGCTGAACTAGTTGTTCCATACTTCCAATCTATATCTGGGTAATTAAAATCTCCCATGATTAGAACTTCATTCATATTTGCAGCCTTTTCAATTTGTAATAAAAGCTGATCTTCTCCATCAATGCTAATATTTGGTGGCTTGTAGCATACACCTACAAGTAATGTGCGATTGTTTTTAGCGTCTAAGCTAATCTCCACCCACAGTGTCTCCACATCAGTTCCAGTTACATCATGTACACCTTCCTTAATACTGGGCTTTAATTTAGGATTTACATACAGACAAATCCCTCCCCCTTTTCTATTTACTCTGTCCTTTCTAAAAAGTGAGTAGCCTTGTAAATTAACTGACCAGTCATGGGTCTCATCCCACCACGTTTCTGTGATTCCGTTTAAATCATACTGTTCAGCACTTACCAGTATCTACAGCTCACCCATTTTGTTTGTCAAGCTTCTTGCATTTGCTAAAAGACATTTAAGATTACTACCCATTTTCTGTTCAGTTGACAAACACTTAATGTGTGCAGGTTTAATTATATGGACCTCCCTTTGGTCTATGTTAACCCCACCACTGCTTTTCTCCTCCTCTCCCATAGCTAGACCCACCTTCCAATCTACCCTAGCTACCATTGCTTCATTTTGGTCTTGACCCTCCCCCCCAGAGCTTAGTTTAAAAACTCATCTAATCCTCTAGATTGTGCAAAAGGAAGTAATGGCATGTCTGGCACACAGTGTTGGGGCAAGGGTCCATCTGACCACTGATACTTGGTCTGCAAAGCATGGTCAGGGCAGGTATATCACCTACACTGCGCATTGGGTAAACCTGCTGACGGCTGCCAAGCATGGAATGCGTGGCTCTGCAGAGGAGTTGGTGACACCGCCACGACTTGCAGGCAGGCCTGCTGCCACCTCCTCTACTCCTCCTACTCCATCCTCTTCCATAACCTCCTCGGCTGAGTCCTCTTCTGCTGCTGCGTCTTGCTCCACATCAACGGCACCCCCCCAGCTCGCCAGGTACTATTTCACATCCCGGATACGGCAGTGTCACGCCGTCTTGGGGTTGACTTGCCTGAAAGCAGAGAGTCACACCGACCAGCACTCCTGTCTGCCCTGAACGCACAGGTGGATCAGTGGCTGACTCCGCACCAACTGGAGATCGGCAAAGTGGTTTGTGACAACGGAAGAAATTTGTTGGCGGCATTGAATTTGGGCAAGTTGACACATATGCCGTGCATGGCACGTGTGTAATCTGATCGTACAATGCTTTGTGCATAAGTACCTAGGCTTACAGGACGTCCTGAAGCAGGCCAGGAAGGTGTGTGGCCATTTCCGGCGTTCCTACACGCCCATGGCGCACTTTTCAGATATCCAGTATCGAAACAACATGCCATTGAGGCGCTTGATTTGCGACTGCCCGACACGTTGGAATTCAACACTCCTAATGTTCGACCGCCTGCTCCAACAAGAAAAATCCGTTAACGACTATTTGTATGACCAGGGTGCTAGGACAGCCTCTGCGGAGCTGGGAATTTTTTTGCCACGTTACTGGACGATCATGCGCAATGCCTGTAGGCTCATGCGTCCTTTTGAGGAGGTGACAAACCTAGTCAGTCGCACCGAAGGCACCATCAGCGACATCATACCATTTGTTTTCTTCCTGGAGCGTGCCCTGCGAAGAGTGCTGGATCAGGCCGTAGATGAGCGTGAAGAGGAAGAGTTGTGGTCACCATCACCACCAGAAACAGCCTTATCAGCATCGCTTGCTGGACCTGCGGCAACGCTGGAAGAGGATTGTGAGGAAGAGGAGTCAGAGGAGGAATGTGGCTTTGAGGAGGAGGAGGAAGACCAACCACAACAGGCATCCCAGGGTGCTCGTTGTCACCTATCTGGTACCCGTGGTGTTGTACGTGGCTGGGGGGAAGAACATACCTTCAGTGAGATCACTGAGGACGAGGAACGGGACATGAGTAGCTCGGCATCCAACCTTGTGCAAATGGGGTCTTTCATGCTGTCGTGCCTGTTGAGGGACCCTCGTATAAAAAGGCTGAAGGAGAATGATCTGTACTGGGTGTCCACGCTACTAGACCCCCGGTATAAGCAGAAAGTGCCTGAAATGTTACCGAATTACCGCAAGTCAAAAAGTATGCTTTACACAGCGTATAAGGGTGATGTCACAGCACAACGGGAATCTAACAAGGGAAGAGGTGAAAGTAATCCTCCTCCTCCCACGACCAAGCCGGCAAGGACAGGACGCTTTACAGACGTGTTGTTGATGGAGGACATGCGGAGCTTTTTAAGTCCTACACATCGCCACAGCCCTTCGGGGTCCACCCTCAGAGAACGACTCGACCGACAGGTTGCAGACTACCTCGCCTTAACTGCAGATATCGACACTCTGAGGAGCGATGAACCCCTTAACTACTTGGTTTGCATGCTTGACCTGTGGCCTGAGCTATCCCAATTTGCGATAGAACTTCTGGCCTGCCCCGCTTCAAGTGTCCTGTCAGAAAGGACCTTCTGTGCAGCAGGAGGTATTGTCACTGAGAAGAGAAGTCGCCTAGGTCAAAAAAGTCTAGATTACATCACCTTTATTAAGATGAATGAGGGATGGATCCCGAAGGGACTGACAGTGGGCGATAAATTTCGACTAAAAAAGGCCTGATGAGGGGGACGTAACAGGGATTAAACTGATAAGAATAGTACTACTTAACACACCACTTCTATCTGGTGGCACATTAGATTGCATGCGCAGTGCCCCAAATTTGAAGTAGGAGGACCGACCAAGCATCTTTTTCTATCTCCGGGTTCCTAAAATCGATGCCATATACACGTCCCCTGATAGGGGACATAACAGGGATTAAACTGACAAGAATAGTACTACTTAACACACCGCTCCTATCTGGTGGCACGTTGGATTACACGCGCAGTGCCCCAAATTTGAAGTAGGAGGACCAACCAAGCATCTTTTTCCATCTCCGGGTTCCTAAAATCGATGCCATATACACGTCCCCTGATAGGGGACATAACAGGGATTAAACTGATAAGAATAGTACTACTTAACACACCACTCCTATCTGGTGGCACATTAGATTGCACGCGCAGTGCCTCAAATTTGAAGTAGGAGGACCAACCAAGCATCTTTTTCCATCTCCCGGTTCCTAAAATCGATGCCATATACACATCCCCTGATAGGGTACGTAACAGGGATTAAACTGATAAGAATAGTACTACTTAACACACCACTCCTATCTGGTGGCACATTAGATTGCACGCGCAGTGCCCCAAATTTGAAGTAGGAGGACCGACCAAGCATCTTTTTCCATCTCCCGGTTCCTAAAATCAATGCCATATACACGTCCCCTGATAGGGGATGTAACAGGGATTAAACTGATAGGAATAGTACTACTTAGCACACCTTATAATAAAGCAGAGAGAGGCAACGCAGAGAGAGGAGTCTGAAGAAGAGGAGTCAGAGGAGGAAGGTGGCTTTGAGGAGGTGGAAGACCAAACACAGCAGGCGTCCCAGGGGGCTTGTTGTCACCTTTTGGGGACCCTTGGTGTTGTACGTGGCTGGGTGGAGGAAGAGACCTTCAATGACATCAGTGAGGACAAGGAACGGGACATGGCTAGCTTGGTATCCAACCTTGTGCAAATGGGGAGTTTGCGGTTGTGCAAATGGACTGTTTGCGGTTGTTTGCGGTGCGTTAAACGGGGAGTTTGGTCTGTCACTGTGAAGCGGCGTAACCCTTACACTACCTGATCGATACAACATCATACCTGATGTTTTAAAGCACGTTATTCCAAACAATTTAGGAATGTTAGGTGATTTATGCCCTTTATGGATTAAAACCAGACTCTGCATCAACTATGTAATTTTCCATGGGAGTTTTGCTATGGATCCCCCTCCGGCATGCCACAGTCCAGGTGTTAGTCCCCTTGAAACAACTTTTCCATCACTATTGTGGCCAGAAAGAGTCCCTGTGGGTTTTAAAATTCGCCTGCCTATTGAAGTCTATGGCGGTTCGCGAACATTTGCGGAAATTCGCTGAAATTCGCGTTCGCCGTTCGCGAACAGAAAATTTTATGTTCGCGACATCTCTATTTAAGTAAAATTCCAGAAAATATACATGGACGAACAAGTCAGGTAAACTAGCAACACTACTTTTTGAACCAAAAATAATAATGATGATTAATAGTAGGCTCCTCACAAACAGGGAAGAAAAATGTATAACTAAACCATGCGTATTGTACGTGGCCCGCTGCCTGACCTAATTATTCCTTTAGTGGAAACTTAATAGGATTCATAGCCCCCCATTCTATAGTACACTCGGGCCCGTTTAGTAGATGTGGCGGTGGGGGCGCATATCTTATCAAGGGTAACATAATATCTTAGGTGATAAAAGCTTCCCAAGCCTTCTCTGTCCAAGGACCATCGTGCAGTCACAAACAATCCCGACCCTGAACCGTACTTCAGAGTACGAATTTTTGGGGCTTATGGCAATAAAGCTAAGCAAACAGACACCGAAATCTGGGTAGCCAGTAGTACCTGGGTCCAAGATTAGGAGGTGTCGCCAGCAAAACCATACAATATTGAAAATGTGACCGTGAAAATTAAACTTTAACTTGAATTCAACGGGCCCCAGGTGGCTAGTTTTGGTAGAAGACAGTGTAACATACAATCTACATATAGGCAACATAACTCAGATGTATAGCGTATCAGAATCTGAAAATTATGCTATTGTGAGGAGATAGAAAGGAACAATTAATGGTGAGTAAGGCATAAGAGTAAGAAGGGGGAACTTGGAGGGGCAAGACGAAGTGAGGGAAAAAATTAAATAGACAATGAAGTAAGTGTCCCGGAAAGGGGATGTGTAGCGGTCCAACATCCAATCTAGCGATAATTTTCCTTCTTCATGTGTGGACTTTCATACTGCTCCTTCCTCCGCTGTCGCCTGAGGCCCAAGAGACGGAAGGAGTAGAAGGGGAGGAAGGAGAGGGGTGAGGGCAGTGATTAGCCATCTCAATGTCCGGGTGTGGGGATTGATTGCAGTCCATCATGCGGTCTCGGTGCACCTTTCCCCTTTCTGGCATGAGTCTCATCGTATGCCCAGTAGGTTCAATTTAATTTTTTTTAAATCATATTTTCTACACTAGTATTATGGCAGTGGGAAATGTGTCATTTGCATGTGAGGCCAAAAAATGATGTAATGGTAAAGAAACCCTTTCAAATTCAGATATTTGTGTATAAAAAGCAAAGATAAATAAAGACATCCAGGCTTAGTGATCAACATTTAAAATGTCAATATAATGGTGGTTTATAGGTATATCAATAGTCATAGCAATGATAATGGGTTCTATTCACTAGCTTGTGATCTCTCATCTTCTATTGTATATCATTCTTCTCTGCAATCTATTCAATATGTGGCTGCCAGCTACATCTTTCATTCATCATTCCAAGTCGCTGACCACACTCTGCAAAGCCCTCCACTGGCTTGCCATCTGTTGTAGGATAAAATTTTAAATTCTATCCCACAAACCCCTCCAAAGCACAGCCTCTGCCTACATTGCCTTGCACATTAATATATACTACATTATATGACTTCTACATTCCTCAAATGAACTACAGCCCTCCTCCAACCTTGTCACCTCTTCGCACTAACTCTAGGACTCGCTACCACAGGGCATCCAGCTCTTTTGCTTGTTCTGAATCATCAAAAAAAAACCCTCATAACTCACCTCTTTAAAGAGTCTTACTGCTAGAACATCCATTACTTAACCTTTAGCCAAACTCACCTAGCTCTTACTGATCCCAAATACTGTTAGAAATACTGAAGCTTGCTAATTGGTAGCTACTAGGATAGGACATGGGGGGAGTGATGACTCATGCTCTCTACACTTTGCAGGCTTGCTGGTGACTGCCTGGAGACAGGCGATGAAATGCTGCACATATCAGGACTCCTGATTCCCGACACAGAGGCTCAAACGTTACGATTCTACTCTCCAAAAAAATTGTCTCTTTATTTGGCTAGAGACCCAAAAAGACAAAGAATTCATCTAGGAATTCTTCTAGTTTGGGTTGAATAATATGATTCCTGGATGAATTCTTTGTCTTTTTGGGTCTCCAGCCAAATAAAGAGACATTTTTTTTGGAGAGGTGCCATTGGGTATCTAACTCAGCAAACTCCCTGTATCCAAGAGATGTCATTGGATGCTGCCACGCATATAAATTTAAGGAGCAAATTATGAGGGCTACATACAAAAAAGATATGAAGGGATAGAAATATGAGCATCTCAAACTGTTCCCGGACTTATCTTTCCTTTGTTTTTTACCAGGGTGGGTTCTCCCCAAATAATAGCAATCCTGGAATAGGAGATGTGTGGCCTAGAGAAGAAAGTATATTCCCTTTCTTGGGGGTGGGGGACCCTCCAAATGTCTAGCAACCCATTTCTTATCATCAATTTTTGGTATAACCTTGCATAGTATATACCATTTGTATTCATATTTTCTCCTGTTTTAATTTTTTTAATCTAGTTCTATATTCAGAATGCCATTATAATCTCCTGCCATAATTAACTTGCCCTTCTTAATTTTCCCATTTTTCTCAAATAATTTATTAAAAAATGTCATCTGTCCTTTAATCAGAGCATATAGATTCACTAGTGTACACACCATTCCGTCTATCTTGCATACTATAATAACATATCTCGCCTTTTTATCTGCAAATTGATATATCATTCTGCATGTGATATCATTGTCAGTAAGTATTGCCACACCTCTTCCCCCCCCCCCCCCCCCTCCATTGAGGCCAAGATGGTCTAAATCTATTAGGTAGAAATCTTATTTTATCCTCCTCCCTCCAATGGGTTTCTTGTAAAAAAAATTATACCGATTTTGCGCTTTTCAAGAGTAGGCTCCTTTTATATGAGTTCATACCCTGTACGGTTAATGACAATCACTTAAACATTCCCCTCCTCCATTTCTACTATCTCATTCTCCTGACCAGTACAACAAACATTAACAACAAACATACTTGTGCATCATTTCCATCTTTGATGGACTTCCAATAAAAACCCTGGCTTTGAGACTTATTCTCTCTGCCAGGTTTTAAAGTCGCTATATCCCCTTGCTGAGTTTAAGTGCGAGCAGTTTTACTGTCCCCTCTTTACTGGTGGGACAGTTGAGGCGTGCAAGTTTTTGTCCTTTCAATTATCTGTCTAAGAGCACAGATGAAGAGGGGGGAAAGGAGGGGAGGAGGGCGAAGGAAGGAGCAAGGCCTGGAGAGAAAGAAAAAAAAGGGGGGGAGGAGGAGGGGAAGTGAGGCCATCCTGGAAATTTACCGTAAAAATAAAAGTAAATATAAAAATCTTGTGCTGCTTCTTTTCTCTACCTTGCCCAATTGTATTGGCCTCCTAATATCTACTCGGCCCTTTACTTTCCTGTGAAGTGTATTTCGTGGCTTAAAACTAAATTATAACGTTTTTCTTTGTTTCTTTTTTTTTAAGTGTCTCCCTTATCTGTGATGTCTCTAAGAATCCCTGTGTCACTTATTTTTCTTGTCTTTACTTACTCTCTAAAAATATGTATCCAAATAAAAAAAAGAAAAAGAAACATAAACACACAAGAGAGCAAATATATGCATATATACACATCCCTCTTCTCTCCATAACAATCTAGCTATTTCTATCATTGTTTTCCCTCTTGTACCTTCAAGCTTATTTCAAAAAAAAACAGGACCCCCCGGAGCCCTCCCCTCCCCCTCCCGAGCTCTACATAACTCTCCGTCTCTCCTCCTATATTTGTAGCAGCCACTCTCTTGCCTTCTGCACATCATCAAATGTTACCGAGCTATCTCTATACCAAACAATCAGTTTCAGTTATATCTTATAGATTTGTCTCTGAGCACCGTTGTAATCTTCCTGAATGCTCTTCTTTTTTGTCTGGTTGAATAAGACAAGTCATGAAAGAATTATGAGTTTTTGTGATTCTCCTCCTGTTGGGTGAAGGTTTTAACTGCCTCCATTATTCTTTGTTTTGTATAGTATGTTGAAAACGGAATGATAATGTCTCTTGGTTTATCTTCTGCCTCATTTTTAGGTCTGTAGATCCTGTGGACCCTCTCAATGACAGTCTCTTTTTTCTCTGTTGTTACGCCCATTTTTTCAAATAAGTCCATTAAAAATGGTCTCAGATTATTTTGTTCGATAGCTTCTGTCACTCCTCTAATCCTTAGGTTACTTCTGCGTTGCCTGTCTTCCAGATCCATCAGTTTTATCTCTAGATCTTCCATCTTCGATCTGAGATTTATATTTTCTTCTACCAAATACCCCGGGGGATATAAATAGATGAGATGTATTAAGATTGCCTGGAGGTCTATAATGTCTACGTACCTACTCTCTTTCCAGGCATAACAAAGAATTACTAGAAAATTAGCTATAGTTCTCAGAAACAAATTATTACGATGAGCGAGGGGATATTTTAATTAAGCCCGACTGCACTATTCATAATGAACCCGTTGATGTGTAATGGGGAGTGGTGCCCCCATATTTATGTACATATTGCATATCTGATATCTAAGATGGAGAGAGTACCCAGTGGTCACAATGACACGGTGAGAGGAGATAGATATACCTAAGGTCTGGAGGACCCCGACTATTCCCCTCTTTCCCATGCAATGTAGAACCGGGGTCCCCTACTACCACCCAAGGGTCAAATTACTCATGTTCATGATGTATTATATGAGGTTACAGTTTGTAATATGTTGTTTAAACAGTCTTATCTGAAATGCATAGTTAATTGCGGCGGGTATTGGGCGGTACCTTGACCTGATCCAGTACTATAGTTAACAGTATATCGGTGTGTACAGACTGTTGGATCACTGATAGTGCTGACTAGCGGTCGAGACTTGACCCGTACCCCACTAGGGGTAAAGTGCCTATATATCTTGCAGGACCCATTCACCGAATATTGCGGTGGTAGGAACGGCAACTGGCACAGTTACCCACACAGTTGACACATTTGGTGTCTTTGTAAATGTTTTTATTTTGTGTTCCCACCCCCCTGTCTTTCACTTGTACCCTCACACTCCCCCCTCATATCTTTACCTATCCCCCATTAACAATAGAACATTTGTGGGAAGATCAAAGACAACAATATGGAAGACAGAAGATTTATGTCAATAAATGCAAGAGTGCTAGAGCTATGAGAGAATTCAGATTTTATAAAACCGATATTGTATTTGTGCAGGAAACGCACTTCAAGAAAAACAACCCACCTAAATTCACAGATGGGAAATTCACACAAGCATTTTTTAGCCACTCGCCCAACTCGAAATCTAGAGGAGTGGATAAACTTATATCTAAGCGTATCCCATTTAAATTTCGAGAGCAAAGATCAGATGAGGAAGGCCGGTACCTTGTCCTGAAGGGGGATATCGCTAATATCCCATATACGCTGGTAAATATCTACCTTCCCAACACGCACCAACACAAAAGTATTGCCAGCATCCAAAAACATATAGAACAGTTTAGGGAGGGGGTCTTGGTTCTGGGAGGGGACTTCAATGTTGCCATGAACCCCAAAAATGACACCTCGATGGGCAAAAGTCGCTCCCCCATCAGACATTTTCACACAATGCATGAACAACTGTCTAATATGCTACTCTCTGACTCCTAAAGAGCAGTACACCCCGAAGGTCGAGATTTCTGATTTTACTCCCATGTCAATGGCATGTACTCCAGACTGGACTATTTTTTTTCTAACATATGGCTAACTAAGACTGATCAAATAAATCAAATATGGCCAAATAACTTGGAGCGATCATGCTCCCCTATTCATGACTTTGGAGTCACACATACACGCTAATACAGAGCGCACCTGTCGACTGAATTAGTTGCTCCTGACTAATAAAGACACGTGTGACTTGCTCAATAAACATTTAGAAAATTACTTTCTGGACAATCTGACGGGAAACGTTTCTTTACCAGTGAGTTGGGAAGCCCACAAGTGTACCATACGAGGCATTTTAATTGAGATTGCATCTAGGCGGAAAAGAGAGAATACCCAAGCAGTCAAGACGTAGCACACAAAGTTGTCACACTAGAACAGCAACACAAATGTTCACTGGCCCCAGAGATTCTGACAGATTTACTTACAGCTAGATGAGAGCTATCACAACTCCTGAACACCAATATTCACAGGGCGCTGGTAGAGACTAAACACCTTTTTCCGGAAAAAGGAAGCAAATGTGGTAGATTACTTGCACAAACTATTAGGAAAAGGAAACAGAGAGTACACATTCACAAACTACAAGGTAAGAAAGGACACCTACACTATTCACCAGATAGGATAGCGGACATATTCCACAGATACTATTCAGAACTATATAATATTGCAAGATCTTCAGGAAAGATTTGTCAGAGCTTCCGGGATACCCATGACGTAAACACATATCTTGAGAAAGCAATTACACGGAAACATACGCAGGAACAAGCTAAATCTGACCCCAGAAAATATTGACCCCACATATGACACATATGTTTAACTCTTTGCTTCATGGCACAAGCCTCGACCCACACACAATGTCGGCTACTATTACAGTCATACCAAAAGAGGGCAAAGGCCCTACAAACCCCCAGAACTATAGGCTGATCTCCCTATTAAACACTGACATTAAATTACTGGCAAAGACACCCGCGTTACTATTGCAGTCAGTTATCCCCTCACTAATCCATCCTGACCAAGTGGGAGGCCAAAGAGAATACAGTGAGAGCACCTACTGCGATACATATTGCACAGAAGAGGGGCCAACATCTACTACTACTATCAACAGATGCCGAGAAGGCCTTTGATAGAGTGGCGTGGTACTTCTTGTGGAGCACTATCTCACAAATGGGAATAGGCCAGGACATGCTAAAGTGGATACAGGCCCTATATCATACACCCACTGCAAGGGTAAGAGTTAACGGAACTCTGTCCAAACACATACACATACACAATGGTACGAGACAGGGCTGCCCGCTTTCTCCCATCCTGTTCGCCCTCTCACTGGAGCCATTTCTAGAGACAATTAGGAACAACATCAATATAAGGAGCATTGAAACTGCAGGGAAACACCATAAAGTTGCCGCTTATGCAGACGATCTGAAAATGAATACACTGAAATCTGAGATTCTGGCTGTGTCTACCACCCCTACACAATTTGAAGCCCTGAAAGAGATCTTCCCCTATAAATGGCACAAGCAGAAACTTAAGGATTTAGGGGTATGGTTCACAACAAACCTGGAACGTATTTATAAGGAAATTTTTTTACCACTAGCTCTGACTATCTACACTGACCTTTTTAAATGGGGATCCATGGCAGGGCAGAATCAACACAGTTAAGATGAATATTTTACCCTGACTGCTATATCTGTTTCAATGCCTCCCTATTAAGCTACCTTGGGATTTTTTCACCACCTTGCGATGGGCCATCATGAAATTCGTGTGGCGTGGTAAACACCCCAGACTCCGATATACATACCTAACTTTACCACACTCCAGAGGCGGTTTAGCACTCCCAGATATGTAGAACTACAACACTGCCGCTCACCTGATGCGTATAGTGGAGTGGACAATTTCCCCAACAGACAAACTGTGGATAGACATGGAGGGAGCCGTACTTAAAGTTCCGATACGGAGCCTCCCATGGCTGCCTCCAGAATCAAGCAAGCCCCTAGCTAGACAACACCCTTTATCAATGCCACGTTGACAGTTTGGCACTCACTGGCTGGGAAAACGCGACTCACCATGTTCCCCTCACCGCTCACACCTCTGTTACATAATGACGCTTTCCCCCCAGGGGTGGACGGCACTTTTGGTCAGGTATTCCACCTGACTCCTATTGGACATATAAGGGAGGTGATGAATACTGATGGTATTCTACCTCTATACTCCATCCTACCGGATATGGTTCACTCATTTCTCATAACCCTACGGTACAGACAGCTCACACATTTCATACAATCACTCAGACAACAGCATAACTTGACCAGAGAGCTGACATGTATTGAGCATCTCAGCACTAGGGACATCCAACCCGCGAACAGTATATCCCGGTTGTACTAGGAGCTGTTACCGTCTCCAGATAACCCATACCAAAATTTCACCTCCAAGTGGGAAGAGGCGCTACAAGTGACCCTCACCCCTAAACAGTGGGATAAGATCTTCATCCAGAAAATGCCTATAAAGTACTTACTATGTGGTATAAGACCCCGAGCCTTCTGAATAGAATAAAACCCAGAAATACCTGATACCTGTTAGAGATGTGGGACGGAGGTGGGAACCATGCTCCATATCTGGTGGGACTGCCCAGTTCTTAAAATCTTCTGGGAGGAAGTCAGGGACATAATAGTAAAATTGACTGATACACCGATTCCATTCACTCCAGCAACCTTTTTACTACACCACACAACCCAATTGATAGCACACTACAAAAAATCCTTGACCAAGCATTTATTAAATGCGGCAAAATTGTTGATCCGCTCCCAGTGGAAATCAACCACTCCCCCGTGCTGTAGAGAGCGGAAGATAAAAGTGGAAGAATTAAGATCCTGGGAGGATATGTCCTCTATATCAGCAAAACAGAAAGAAAAGTACCGGAACACCTGGTTTCATTGGATAGAATTCACATCTGAATCTCATACACCCCCTAATCAGAGCCCGACTCAACCATAGGTGGAATTTCCCGATAAGATAACTGGAGGTTGGAAACATGAACATAGTATGCCTGACAGAGCTACACAGACCCATGGTGGGAACCTATCCACCCTGTCGGTAACCATTCCTTTCTGGGAGGTCCATGACCAACACCCACCAACAGAAGTAACCGATGATATCCATAGAAGTAGAAATGTGGCACCCTACCACCCAGATACCCTTTCTTACAAAATGTAAAACGTCTGCAATTGTATTGTTGTAAGTGTGATTTGTATTTCCAGAACATATCTGAGACTGTATTTGATTTCCTAAGTGTACTCAAAACGGCTATGATATGCATAATTTCTTGAATTCCCTAAAGGACCCTCAACCTCTCCCCTCCTCCCCACCACAATCCCAACCCCAATTTTCTTTTCTGTATCCCATCTCCACCCCCCCCCCCCCACCCACCCCCCCCTAACCCCAGTGATGTTCCATTTATGTTTTCCTATTTGTTTGAAAATATAAATAAAACTGATTTTTGAAAAAAAAAAAAAAGAGGGGTGGAAATCCTGGCTACAGCAAAAGAAGATGGATCCATTGTAGATGGAATCAATAATTTTCTTATTTATTTTCCCTTATGGAGGACAAAGACATGTACATGACTGCAAGAACTGAGTAAAGAGGAAGAAGAGTGATTTGTTTTCTCTTTTCTTTTCTCTCTCCCACATATCCCAACCAAGGCTGGATTTGAATATCACTATGGGTTAATTCAATATAATAGTTATTTGCTGGCACAATATCTGTATGATTTAATTAATGGGATGGGATGATAAGATATGTTAAGGATTTACTCACTAGAAACACTAATACTGATTTTTTTTTTTACACTGCACAATGGTTTATAGTAACACTTGACTTGAGTAAGCACTTAAATTAGCATTTATGTGAGAAACCCTAATGTGATACCACAATGGCTGGTTAATAGATAGAAGGTGGTTTGGAGTAGCTCTCAAAAATGTACATTGTTTTATTTATTAGGTTTATGGCCAGGATTTATGTGTTATACATGGTGAAATATAATATTATATATATTATATTATATATAATATAATATAAGTTTTGAAATGTAGAACGAAAGAGAAAAAGGAGAGATATAAGGGATTCCACTTCTCGTTTTTTGGGTAGTTTAGAAAGAGAAATGTATACTTCTTTCCAAAGTTATATATTATATATATTTTAAGGTTATTATATGAAGGACAGAGCTGGGAACCCCGTATGTGCAGAAAGGGTATGTTTTTCTGGTTACTTTTGAGATAATTCTCCCTGAAGGTTACCAGCACGGACACAGTGGGTAAGGGGTCCTATTTATCTATTTGAGTTATCGTTTCTTAAGGAATTAGACATCCCTTCATGGGGGCGGGGTGGAATATCAGCTGTACAGTAAGGGATGAAGCGGATTGTATAATATGTGTGGCCCATTGTGGTCTGGATAAGGTGTGTTAGAGAAATGCATTATGCTTTTGGATACTTTGGATTTTGTCAGTAAATTGCACTGTTATTCCTCACAGCAGAGATATATAATTTTAGAATTCTTGAAGAATGAACAAATACAAATATGTGGTCTGCAAGATACCCATTGGAGAATGGCAGACAAGATACGGTTCAAAAATAGGTTTCACCCTCATATGTTTGTTTCATCTGTGGAGAGGACCCTACAGTGGATTGCAAAAACATGACAGGTAGGCCCCAGAACAAAAACATGCAGAACAATGCTAAGAGACTGAGATAATTGCAGAAGAACTGTGGCCTTTTCGACCTATGGAGAGTTTTCCATCCTGGAGGGGTAAATTTCACTTGTTTTTCTAAATTGTACATCACCTAATCTAGGATGGATCTGATTCTGGGTGGTTTAGATCTGACTAGAATGATTAATAAGATTCTCATACTGAGTATGATCTGGTCAGAGCACTGCCCGATCTTGTTAGAACTGAAAGAATGAGTGATGGCATATATAAGCATAACCTCCAGGAGTGATTGTTTATTTGTTATTGTATATTTACCTTGTGTACCTCCAATACAATGAGAGCCTCTCCCATATATATAAAATAATTATTATTTATTGTTAAAGTAGCTCAATGTGTATATTTATTTACTATTTGCAGAAGAATTAAAATTTCCTATTTATTTAGTCAGTATTTCCTCTGATTTGCAACATTATTCAACTGCAGACTTTATCATCAAACAATTAAAATAATTATTCGCTGTTACAGAATGCATTTTCAGTCATTTAATGCTGCTGACTGATCAGATTCTAAGGATACCCTTCACAAAGGTAGATTAATCTACTGAACCTAAGATACTAAAGAAAGGGTATTCTTAAACAAACTTTATCATTGGTGCCAACCTAGTGTTGGAATAGTGTTTGATTTAGATGCATTATTTTGTACTGCTGTGGTGGGATATTATATTTTTTTACATTATCCTTGCTGGAAAGTGACATTACCAGATGGAGTGGTAGGAAACAAAAGTTCTTGGACTTCAAATTCAACACTCTTGCGAGAATTGTAAAATAACACTACAGTGCTTTAATAACAGATTACTGACTATACAAATGTTCAAATTGCACAAAAGAACATGATGTGATTATTAAACAATTTTCAAAAGGTGGAATATTGTTTTTAATAACACTTAATATGCCACAGCTAATATACTATAGTAATTTTATCCATAGCTATTAGCAATAGACTACACTTCTCTATAAATACAATATAAAAAGTATATTTTTCAACTATAAATGTCATTAAAGTATTTTTTTTAAATTATCCTCTCACCTTGTTAAAAATATTCAGTACCTACCAAACGCATTATAAAAGACTATACAAATCTACTCATAGATGTCATATTGGGTAGGTAACAATTAAAATGTCATTTTGACAAATGTGTGGGTAGAGGATTTTCCATGGTTTTTAAAATTGTCCAGCACAACAGGTCATCATTTTATCTGTACAGAAATCTTCAATCCATAATGAAACAGATCTAATTCAGATTTAATGCCAAGACATTTTTGTTTTATATAAGCAATAAGGCCTTAATGTTATAAATACATTGTTTTATATAAATAAGTACATCTGAAACAATGGAAGCCATTCAAATTCTTTGGGCCATATTAATGTAAAAGGGTTTATATCTGTAATTTCATTTTAAGCAGTAATTATTTTGTGTACTTTTTACCTTTATGCTTAAATAAGAGTTCAGATCTAAACATTATATGGAGAAGGTCATAGCTAAAGCAACCTGCTGCAAAATAAAACAATTGGCTAGCTTTCTGAATGATTTTTGTAGACACCCCAAATTATATATATCGTCCAAAAGGACATGAACGCACTAGAAGGAATAAGAGCTTTGGACGAAAAACCCTTCAAGATAAGAACTTTTGTATTGGATAGAACCAGGGCTGGGAAATGCTGCCCCCCGCACCCAAATAAGCCCACAGTCATGATAATTGAAACTAAAATGAAACTTATCATGGCGCGAGTATAGTCATGTTATAGGTCAGTGGTCACATATTATGTTTTGGGGAATTACACAGCCTATTTTCATACTAAATATTAAATTTTTATATGCCCACCAAAGCACTTCTTTTATACATCAAATATTTTTTTCAAAGAGCTCACCCATAAGATGAAAAGAGAGTAATGGTAAAACATTATGATCATACCCTGTGCAATTCCCTAAAACTTAATTTGACCAATGACCTGTAATAAAATAGATGGATATAGGCAGTGTCAGATGAGGTAACCCCTGGATGGCTAGACATATATATGGCAGTATCAGAGGCATTAATCCCTTGGAGGGCTAGAAAGATCTAGGCAGTGTCAGAAGAGTAAACCCCTTGGGTGGCTAGACAGATAGAGGCAGTACCAGAAGAGTGAACCCTTTGGGTGGCTAGACAGATCTAGGCAGTGTCAGAAGAGTTAACGATATAAAGGGGGGAGCCACAGCAGGTGATTTAAAAAGTAACAGTCTCCCAGTCCTCCTTGAGATTAGCCTTCACGCTGACCCGGCGCTTCCTTCGGGTAAGATGCAAGTGAAATAGACAGTCTTGAGGATAATTCAGTGGTGGCTCAACGGAGGATGTGAATAAAGTTACAATAGTATAATATTATAAGTGTGGACAAAATTTATATAGGAGAGACACAAGAGAAACAAGCACCTAACATTTGTGCTTGTTTCTCTTGTGGCTTTCTTAGATAAATTTTGTCCACAATATGGTTACTTTTAGCCAAACGGATAAGTTAGTCTTGTACCTATTGCATCATGGCATGTCATAAATTTCTTCCTTTGCTTTTATCATTCAGATTATGTCCTTTAGTCCTGCTCCACATGTATTATAGATTTGTTTTTAACTTTATATGTTATCCATTATTGTTAATCATTCACTAATTGTAATGGGGATCACTTTAAGACCTCTTGTATTCACTTGCACTTTAAGAAACATTTAAATAGAAGGGCACACCCCTAGGAGGTTATGCCTTGACAAAGCGCCAAGTTTTGGAGCGAAACACGTAGGCGTTTTCAAACTCACCGGGTAGGAGCACTGCTTTGCATGAGAGCTGTACACAGGCTGGAATAAACCAAGTCTACAGCTTGTTCTGTGTTCGGTATCTTTATTCACATCTTCTGTTGAGCCACCACTGATTTATCCTCAAGACTGTCTCTTTCACTTGCATCTTACCCGACAGAAGCACCGGGTCAGCATGAAGGATAATCTCGAGGAGGACTGGGAGACTGTTACTTTTTAAATCACCTGCTGTGCCCCCCCCTTTATATCATTATTGAGGATTACTTTCTGATCCACATCGCGTGAAGCTAAGTGCAGCCCCGCTACCAACTATATGGAAGGAAGCTTTAACTGCAGAGACAAAGTGCAAAACCTGCAGACCTGCCAAGAGAACGTTCGTGCAAACGAACATTAATGGCCAGCAAACGGTAAGCTCTGCATTTCTCACTGTATATGATACATGCACGTCTGGCTTACCTAACATAAAAGTGGGAACTTTTAATGTAGCTCAGAATCGGGACTGTTACTTTATAAGTTTATATTTAAACTTAATACAATCTTCCACATAAAAACCCGACACAGAACTCAAACCTGCAAAATTTGGCAAAGTCAGTATTAGCCTCCCAAGACCCCGGTGAGTCTAATGTTCCCTTTACGTAGAGCATGGACCCGACAATGAGGGCTAATAAAGCAAGTTGTCTGTTTAATATGGAACAGCAACCAGCAGCAGAGGATTTATCATTAGAAAGCCCGTTTTAAAATTAACTGCCAGAGAGTAAAACTTGGTAGAAAGTAACCAGCCTCCAAAAATATGCAGAAATCAATAGAATCCAGAGAGGGCTGAGAATTAATGAATAACCAGCTAATACAATGAACACGGAGAAATTTACCACCAAATGGAATCAAGCTCTGGATAAATGTTCACTTAAATTAATAGACATATTCATTGAATTCAATACTGAAAAATTGCAAGAACTTAAAAACGAGATCAAGGGGAAACAAGAGAGACTTTCAATTTACACCGCCCAATCGAAATTCCATCAATGGGACAAAAAGATCTCTAGTAACAACCACAAGCTAGAGGATGAGATTTCAGCTAGAAAGCAACAGAAAATCCTAAGAGATAAGAGAGATTATGAGGAGAATAAAGTCCATACCTGGCATGAGGAATGAAGAAATATCGGGAAAAAAGAAAAAAATCTATCTTAAAGAACGGTCTGTTTCCTTCTCCTCAGTGGACCAAAACACAGCAGAGGGGACATCATTATCGTCATCCTTCTCATCCCCAACATCTACCTCCTCAAGGAAAAAAAGGAATCCTATTTCAAGTAGCTCAAATGACAAGTCAAAAAGTAAAAAAAAAAGGTCTCTCACAGCAAGACAACGCAGAGGATCAAGAAGACTGGGAGAGAAAAGGAGCAAGGATGACGACCAAACTTCAATCCAGGATGTAGTCCTTAATTTGTCCGGGAGAACTTTAACAACTGAAGAACTTACTCTGCTCTCCAAGAGACTCTCTTTTGCACCAACAGACATGTTTAACCATTTTGAAACTTTAATAGATGTAAATAAGTTTATGCGTGATATTACAGTTAAGAAATATTTTTCTCTGAAAAACTTGGAGAACCAATTGACAACCCAAACTGTGGATCCTATTTTGGAAAGTTCCCAATCAGTACCATCCTTAGATAACAAAGGCTTCTATGCTAACACACTAGAATATACCACTTTAAAGATCTATGCAATATTCATGACCTAGAAGGTTTACAACTAGAACAAGGACCCCTATTAAAACAGAGTAGTGTAGTTATTTACACTAAACTACAGAAACCTTCTACCTTTAATCCCTTAATGATTAGAGGATAAATAGAAAAAACTTTTCAGGATCTGGTTGAAAAAGATCTAGACAACCTAGCCAAAAAAGTAAAATTCAATCATACCAGTAATCTAAGCAAGGGAGGAAAACAGGCGCTAGAAAATCTTACTAAAGACAAAAATATCACAATTTGCCAATCTGATAAGGGTGGTAAAGTGGTTGTAATGGATACTAACTTCTACGTACAAGAGGCCTTTAGACAATTAGGAGATCAAGAGACACATGTAAAATTACTGAGTAACCCTACTTCCACCTTTCAATGTACTCTAAATCATCTTTTAAACTATGGCAGTGACCTAGGTGTCATAAGTACTAAAGAGTTAGAACTTTTAAATACTAAACACCCTGTGACAGCTACCTTTTATCACGTTCCCAAAATTCATAAGTCAAGTGTTAATCCCCCAGGTCGCGCCATAATATCTGGAATTGGTTCCTATCAAAATGGGTTGATGAACACTTGCAACCATTAGTTACTGATTTGAAGGGCCACATAAGGAACATCAAACAACTCCTCTTTCATTTGAACAAAATATCCTGGAAATCTAACTATTCATGGCTCACTATAGACATCACTTTCCTCTATTCAAGCATCCCTCACAAAGCAGGTCTTGAAGCCATACGCTTTTTTCTTCACAACTATTCTAGCTACTCTACAGATCTCAAAATGTTCATGGTGGACTGCATTGACTTCCTACTGTGCCACAATTTTTTTTTACCCTTGACGGACAGTACTATCTCCAGAGACATGGCACCGCCATGGGTTCTAAATTTGCGCCTTCCTATGCAAGTCTATTCATGGGAAGGTGGGAGTGGAGCCACGTCTTTGGGGATGGGAATCCATTCAGAGAGCACATTCAGTGGTACGTTAGGTACATTGACGACCTCCTTATCATTTGGTCAGGGACAGCTGAGCAGTTTGAGAATTTTAAAACATATATAAATGATAATAATCTTAACCTTACTTTTACTGCTGACCATCAACCTATTAAAGTCAACTTTTTGGATGTGGTACTGATGGGAAACAATAATGATGGTACAATTGTGACAGACACCTACAGAAAACCCACAGCGGGGAACACCCTATTGTTTGGAGGTAGTTGTTATCCTGACCACACCTTCCAAGGCATATTAATAGGAGAATTTAGAAGGTAACGTAGGAACTTTTCCACTGATGCTAGCTTTGAATTACAGTCATTGGCTCTGAAAAATAGACTTAAAAAGAGAAACTATTCTACTCATCACATAGAAAAAGTATACCAATTGGTGAAGAGGAGAAACCATGAGGATCTCCTTATCGACAATAAAAATAATGAAAAATTAAAATACCAATAGGAGGGGGAACACCATTTCTAGTTGGGGCCCCACTTTCAGCACCAAATATAGTTGTTAATATAAACAAATAATTATCAAAAAACATTTATTGGTGCTGAAACTGGACCCCCACTATAATACTATCTTAGAGGGAGGAATACAATTCTCAGCCTGTAGAACTAAAACACTAAGATCCTGGCTCTCACCAAGTCACTACCTAGATAGGATGAAACAACAACAAAACTCAGATAGTAACTTGGGTATGTTCAAATATGGTGGGAAATGCCTCAGCTGTAATTATGTCCATCGAGCTGACAATTTTAGATCCACAGTAACAGGAGAATCTTTTCAAATGAAACAATACAACAATTGTAATACATCATTTGTTATTTATTTGGTTACATGTCAAAAATGCAAACTACAATATGTAGGATGCACAGTTAGACCTCTCAATGAGAGAGTGAGAGAACACCTTAATGACATCACAGTAAACGACCATAAGTCCACTATCAATAAACAATTCCAAATATGCAGTGGAGGCAATAAAACCAAATTTTCTTTCCAGGGCATTGAAAGAATTGCCAACCCCAACAGGGGAGGAAATAAAGAAAATATATTTTAAACAAAGGAGAGATGTTTTGGATTTTCAGGTTGCAGACACGACAACCAAAAGGAATTCATTTGGAGTGGGATCTCAACCACATTTTTAGACATTGACCCCTAATTGTTTGGTTTTTTTTGGTCGCCTCTCACTCTCTCCTTGAGTACAATCATTATATGTTAGGTGCTTGTTTCTCTTGTGTCTCTCTTATATAAATTTTGTCCACACTTATATTATTATACTATTGTATTTCCCATTTTTCCCCGTTTGGAATATCCATTTAACTTACCTGCTTGGGTTTATATACCTTACTGATAAATTATTCAAACTGATCATTTGATTATTGGCAAAATATGGTTACTTTTAGCCAAACGGATAAGTTAGTCTTGTACCTATTGCATCATGGCATTTTGTGCATCATAAATTTCTTCCTTTGCTTCTATCATTCAGATTATGTCCTTCAGTCCTGCCCCACATGTATTATAGATTTGTTTTTAACTTTATAGGGTATCCATTATTGTTAATCATTCACCAATGTAATGGGGATCACTTTAAGACCTCTTGTATTCACTTGCACTTTAAGAAACTTTGAAATAGAAGGGCACACCCCTAGGAGGTTATGCCTTGACAATGAGCCAAGTTTTGGTGAGAAACGCGTAGGCGTTTTCAAACTCACCGGGTAGGAGCACTGCTTTGCATGAGAGCTGTACACAGGCTGGAATAAACCAAGTCTACAGCTTGTTCTGTGCTCAGTATCTTTATTCACTGATTTATCCTCAAGACTGTCTCTTTCACTCACCCCTTGGGTGGCTATAGAGATAGAGGCAGTGTCAGAAGAGTTGCTCCCTTGGGTGACTAGACAGATATAGGCAGTGTCAGATGAGTTAACCCCTTGGGTGGCTAGACAGATATAGGCAGTATCAGAGTAGTTAACCCCTTTAGCCATACACTCACTCACACACATACACAGACAGTCTGTCATACATATACACTAACACTGACATACACACACACTAACACTGACATGCTCACACACACTCACACTGACATGCTCACACACACTCACTCACACTGAGACACACACACACACATTCACACGGACATACACACATACTCACACTGACATACACACACACACTGACACACACTGACAGTTTTTAACTTAACTGCTGCAGGCATCTCTTTGCTTTGAACTCCTCATGTGAAGGAGGGACTGAGACAATCACGGGAGGCTTCTGAACTCTCAGCCAATCAGGAGAGTTGAGAGGTCTCACCTGATTGGCTGAGACCTCCTTCTATCAAGATCCCCCAGGAAATAAAGAAAAAGACCACTGCATGGAGCAGCAAAGTGCCGCCTCTGCCAGGGTCCCGCCTGGGGCTGCTGCCCCAGTCTACCCCATTAAAGGGCCTGCCCTGGATAGAACCTACCTGTGAAAACAAATCAAACAAAGTCAAAAAAAATTCTGAATTATGAGATCTTAGAGAGAATAAACTCACAACTGTGCACAGAATTTTTTTTACATCAAACACATAATAAGCAATTATCACAGGTGAAACAAGGTGGTGTAATGCACCATAGGGTGACTGTAGATGCATGTGCCAAGTATAATAAGCTACAACTTAGGTTTTTTTTTTAAATGCGTACTGTCTTATCAATATTTAATAATAATAATGTTCATGTAATTTGTTATGTACAGATTGAGTATCCCTTATCCAAAATGCTTGGGACCAGATATATTTTGGATAACAGATCATTTTAGATTATGGATCATTCTCATCAGTAAGATATATTAAAGTCCCTCAGCACTCATGACATATAGCAATGCAAATACTATATATCACATTTAGTGTAATATGGCAGATATAGCATATAGCATGGTATCTTCATCTGGCCTGTCAGGCCTACACATGGAATGGAAATGCTGTATCATAGATTAAATAGGCTGGACACCGGATGAATTGTTGTTTAGCCGGTGAGATAGCTAATGCATCATCAGTACCACAAGTTCATTTCCTAGCAGGGTGTCCTTCAGCCTTCTGAGGAAGATAAAATGGGTACCAATACATTGGGTAATATGTCCTGGATGTTGGGGGAAAGTAAAATCCCCAGGATATACTTGGAAACCAGAGAATATATGAATTAACCTTTCCTGGTTAAATACTTTGTTATTATTATTAACTTTTCTGTATGTGGAATCTGCAACTTGTGCTAAACAAAAATGTTTGTATAATGGATCATTTTGGATAATGGATTTCTGGATAAGGGATACCTATAATTGTGTTCCAAATGTTTATATTTTAAATATGCATTACAAAATAAAACGGTACACTGAATATTATATTTGAAATATATATATCCGTTTTATATGTTTCATTTTCTATATTCTGCTATTATGTAGAACTATTAAGGAACTTTCTTGAAACATATATGTATCATAAATTGTTTAATATGATATCTACAAGTTCCAAAAATTGGAATTGTTTAGAGTGTTTACGATTGCAATACATTTTTATGTTGAGGAATCACAAAGGTCTTTCTGGTAACTACTCAACAGACATTTTATAAATTGAAATGTTAATTACATTTTTGCTTTCTTTTATTACCATTGAATAATGAATAAATCTAATCCCTTGACCTGCTTATGAAAAGGAGGTATAGATTCACAGTTGGAGGATTTCATCTTGCCTCTTTACAAGTCGATGGTAAGACTTCACCTTGAATATGCAGTACAATTATGGGCACCAGTCCTTAAAAAGGATATTATGGAACTATAAAAACTGCAAAGGAGGGCTACAAAAGAAATAAGGGGATTGGACGATATTAGTTACGAAAAGAGACTTAAAAATGTTATTTATATACGTCAGAAAAAAGGCTGCTCAGAGGGACATTATATAAATATGTGCAGGGCCAATATAAAGAGCTCTCCAATGACCTGCTCATTAACAGAAATTTACAAAGAACAAGAGGTCACCCCCTGAGACTGGAAGAGCAAAGATTTCATAGGTAGCAAAGGAAGGGATTCTTTACGCTAAGGACAACAAAGTTATGGAACTCACTGTCAAGAGAGGTAGTGCTATCAACTACAATAGATGCATTTAAAAGTGGTCTGGATGTTTTTTTTTTTTTTTTTTTTTAGAAAAGCAGAACATAAAGGGCTATTAATAATAGAATAAGCATAAATAATAGAGCTTACTGATCCAAAGAGAACTCTTACTGCCCTGTCAAGAAGGATTTTTTCCTCCAAGGAGGCAAAATTAGAAATAGCTTCTTTATTGGTTTTTGCTTTCTTTTGGATCAAATGCTGGAATGATATGTAGAAGGGTTGAACTTGATGGACGTTTGTCTTATTTCAACCTAAATTACTATGTTACTAGGTGCAGGATAAACCATGTAACCAGCATATGATTTTTCACATGTTTATACATACTTCACTATGGCTGGTGTGTCTTTCTTGAAAGAAACTGGATGAACTAACTGTCTACTTAACAGTTTACCTTTACTTCTACTGACTGCAAAGGATTTCACTGAAAAAAGCAATACTCACTTTGGGCAATGGAGGTTTAAATACGTCCCATGCAAAGTGAGCATCTTGGTCCTTTCCTAGCAAATTGTCTTTCTCTTATGTGCAGTGCTTGACATGTTGGCTAATCTAATATTGGCTTGGTATATTGTTTATTCTGTTCTGATGACCTCTTGTCAACTGCTCTATCTGCTCCTTGGTTTGACAACTGAATATTGTAAAATACACTGTAAGCAACTGATGTCAATTCAACAATACAATTGTATGATTCTAGGAGTTTGCCCTTCTGCAAGTTTCCCCTAAAGTTATTTCTTCCTTTAGGCATAATAAGCTCCACTCAGGGAAAATAAATGTATATTCACCATTTCCTTTCTTTGGCCAGTGTAGTCCAATGAAGCATGGCAAATCAAAAGCAACCATCATTCAGTCAATGACGTACCTCTTGGTAAGTACATAATTTAAGAAATAAGGGCTTCGTTTACTAAAAGCAATTGATGCAACTTTAAATATAATTACAAAAAGAAAGTGCTCCAGAAATTTGGAATAGCCTCTCAGATACCATTAAATCCTCCACTAGCTGAAAATTAATGAAAAAGACTCAGCACTGTTAAAATAAGATTTTGTTTTTTATGTCTAAATGTGTATCCTTATGTCATATGCTCTCTCTCTCTGGGACTTGTCCAAGTATTGTATTTTCATGTTTAAATGTGTGTAACATTGTGCTGGGTGTATTATCCAGGAAATACCGTATTTGCTCGAATATAAGACGACCCTGATTATAAGACGACCCCCCAAACTTTTAATATTCCTTCGGGAAAAAAACTAAAAGCCTGAATATAAGACTACCCTATAGGGAAAAAAAGTTTTAACTTGTATATATTCACATGTAAATTGCTTTTTAATATTTAATAAAAATGATGATATAAAAAAATGCATTTCTTGTTTTTATTTCCAATGCAGCCTCTCTCCCCCTTAACGTTGTCTCTCTCTCCCCCCTACTCCCAAGCACTGTCTCTCTCCCCCCTTCTCCCAAGCGCTGTCTCTCTCCCCGTCCCCCAAACTTTACTCACTCTCCCCCAAACTTTTTTCTATTTCCCCCTCTCCCTACAAAAACATTTCTCCCCCCCTGCCTCATAACATTTCTCCCCCCCTGCCTCATAACATTACTCCCCCCCTGCCTCCAAACATTACTCCCACCCCCTGCCTCCAAACATTTCTCCCCCCCTCAAAACATTTCTGTCCCTCCCCCTGTCTCCCTCCCCCCTTGTTTCTCCCTGGTGGCTACCCAGATAGCAAGGATAACTTGCCACAAATGTGTGGAAGACTTAAACTGTAAGTCTGTTTAACTTGCTGCACATTTTCACTGGCAAGTGATTCACTAGCAGAGCTCTTGCAGCTCAAGTTCTAGTTGACACTTTTTAAATTTGTAGCACATTTGCTTGGCAAGTCTCTAGGAAGAGCAAAATTGCAGTGACAAGTCTACAGCAAGAGCCCTGCAAGTCTCTAGCAAGAACAAAATTGCAGTGGCAAGTCTACAGCAAGAGCCCTGCAAATCTACAGCAAGAGCCCTGCAAGTCTACAGCAAGAGCACTGCAAGTCTCTAGAAAGAGTAAAATTGCTGTGGAAAGTCTACAGCAAGAGCCCTGCAAGTCTACAGCAAGAGCCTTGCGAGTCTACAGCAAGAGTCTTGCGAGTCTACAGCAAGAGCCTTGCGAGTCTACAGCAAGTCTACAGCAAGAGCAAAATTGCTGTGGCAAGTCTACAGCAAGAGCCCTGCAAGTTTTTATAGGGTCTATTCACTAAAAAGTGAATAGGCAAGGAGAATTTAAAAATCTAACCAAATATACGGCTGAACCTAAAAACCATTCCCATTCAAATATTTCTAGTTCAGTTATTTCAGCCTATAATTTTCCAATTCACTTTTTAATGACTAGCAACCTTATATAAATTGTATCTACAAATTTACTTTAAGCCGGTAAGTTTACTTTTGTGAATGTCATATTTTTAAACGTTTTAATTGCATACATTACCTGATTATTACTTGACTATTATTTAAGTTTATTAAACTAATATCCCAGGTATAATAGTACAGTTATTTACCTTAGGTATTGTTATATACTTATATACTTATGTATTATCTCTGGTAATATATTTATTTTAAACTGACTGTTTTATATCTTTAACAACATTAAATTAATAATGTCTTAATTATCCATTTTTTTTATTAGTTACAGCACAGGAATAAAATATATTGTATGCAATTGTGCACGTTGTATGTAAATCTGAAAATCAAATACAAATTTTATGCCATTACTGACATGGATAAATTAATCTTACTTTTGTTAAATGTGAAAAAACTGCAAACCTCAATAGTGCATTAGCGAAAAAATGATAAACATAAAAATATTCATTAAAATATTTTAATAAAATCAATATATAACAAAGCATTACATCTTACAAACAGTTACATTTTTATTAGGTTGAACATTTGCCAAACATGAAAAAGAACATTTACCAAAACATTACTAAACATATAACCATAACGATAACAGTCAAAGAATAATTACATTTTTCAAGACAAACAAAATATATAATCTGCCTCTGTTTTATGGACTTGGATCTGGAGCTGACCTGTGAAAAACAACAATTATTACATAGCATCGAAATATAATTTCTAGAGATAAACAGTACAAGCTAACAGCAGTTCAACTTCAGTGTTAAATACTGGAAATAGAGTATTTTAAACAATAGATATATTAACTCTCAGCTTCAGCTGGTAACAGATTAGGACATTGGCAGTCTTAAACAAGGTAAGAGGGGATAATATCCAATATGGGTGCTTAAAACTCAGCTAAGCTTGGTTCATTCTCCACTCTGACATCTAAGTTGAGTTGGACATTTTGTGATTGGTAGTCAGTATTTTCTATTTTCTTGACTTCTTAGAAAATAATGAGCAACTCAGAATCACTCATTATTCTGCAGCTACCACTACATTTCTGAGTCTTATACAAAGTAATAGCAAGCAGCCATTATTTGCCACTGGAGCCACTATCACCTGGAAATATTAGTTACCAACTTAGAATAGGAGCCTATATTTCTTGCATTACTGTTTAATAATGCCTCTTAGTACACCTTAATTCCCAGCCACATCATTACGGAAATATTGTGCATCTGCAGAAAAGAGCCGCTCTCATAGCAGAGAGGTATAGGCTGAGAGACATAGAATCCCACTGGTGGTTAAAGTTCTGAACTGTGCCACGCTGGTGCAGAGCCGCCAGGACCCAATCGTCTCAGGTGCATTATGTTTTTCATGTGCACCCATTTCTTTAGCAAAATCCAAGTTAATGATTCTAACTGGAATCTGTAGGGTGCATTATAAAGAAATAATTTACGCACTAGCGGTATTTACAACTAAGTGCCTTATCAATAAGGCTATACAAACAAGTTAAAGTAAATTGAAAAGAGGTGGCTCGGTAGGTTCAATTTAAAAAAAATAAAATAAAAAAGACTACCTACCTGCAACTACGAACAATTCGTGTGTGGGCTTGGTTAAGCCAATCTCCAATATATTTTCTCATATCGTAGTCTGTAGCATCTTTAAAAACTGTTTGACATGCTTCTGCAAGTGCAAAAAAACATTAAATAATGAAGTATATGAAAAACAGACATATATCCATATGTAATGAAATAACGTGCCTTTAGAGATAACCTCTCACTTTAGAAATATATTCAATTTAGGATTAAATACCAATATTCCAAATGTCAACAAATAAGAACTGTATTTCATAGGTCTTTTGCATTCTGAAAATTATCTATCTTTAAGACTAAAAAAAATCAACTATTAAGAATCTGAAAACACTTCAACGTAATGTTGCACTAAGATAACTGCTCACTTAAATTCATGTACACATCAGTGACGTATTCCAATAAATCATACAACTCATAAGGTTTTAAATATACATGTACAAGTATGTGGTTTGTACAGTGCCACAAATTTCACTTTACCTAAAAACCATGTAACTGTTGAAGATTATAAACACATAAAGTTTGACTCACCAAGAACTGAATTGCATATCTGGGTACCAGCAAAGGCCCTTCTTTCAGCATGTTTAGTCGAGGTTCCGGAAAAATTATAGACTTCAGCAACATTATCCTCCATTAATCGTCGCATCATATTGCATAAAAGTAAATGCTCATTCTTCCCTCCAACGCTCTTGAGGACTCTTATCTACAAAATAAGAAAATGTATGTAATAACACACACACACACATATATATATATAATGATTGTCTAACAATGTCATTTAGCAAGTAAATTATTTTCCGTTCCAATTGGTAAGTATACATTTCCAGATGTTGCATTCAAAATAAGAATTAATAAAATAAAATGTTAAAGATCGAGTACTTTACAAGCTTAGACAACAAGGAAAAAACATGTCTGTAATTAAAGAGATATTTTGCAAAGGCACAACACCATATCATTGTGTAAAAAAGATTGTATTGTTATTACATCTTTTGCACTATAAATGAATCCCCAATTGGACCAATTACTGTGTTAAAGAGGCACATTGAGTATAACTGTAGCCAAACTAAAGGGATACACCTCAACTTAAGAGCTTACCAGTTTATTTTTCAGAGATTTGCTTGTTTTCAAAGCATCTTCCAATTTTTCAAAGTCGTCCAAAGACTTCAGGGCCAGAAGACTAAAAATGGATGTGTCATCTTCTTCTGCTACTGGTCCATGTATTTGTGCTATGGCTTCCAATTTTTCCTCTATTTTTTCAAGTCTTCCAGATATGTCTGCCATCCACTGCCGAACAGCTGCCCATTTTCTATCCTCTCTTGCTGGAGCTAGAAAGAAAAAAGAGCGGAATCAGTAAGATTCAGACATATTACCGAGAGCAACTTTATATGCCCTGTTGTAATTATTGAGCACTCTCCATTTGACCATTATTATTATTATTATGATATTTATATAGCGCTGTCAAATTCCGCAGCGCTTTAAAATGGGTGGACAAACAGACATGTAGTTGTAACCAGACAAGTTGGACACACAGGAACAGAGGGGTTGAGGGCTCTGCTCAATGAGCTTACATGCTAGAAGGAGTGGGGTAAAATGACACAAAAAGGTAAGGATAGTATTAGACTAGTGACAGTTGCAGAAGAGGAATCAGTCAGGAGCGATTAACAGTTTAATTGATACGCTTTTATGAAGAAATCGTTTTTTTGAAGGAGTGGAGACTGGGTGAGCATCTAACGGAGGAGGGAAGTGAGTTCCACAGGAACGGTGCAGCCCTCGAGAAATCTTGAAGGCGAGCATCAGAGGTGGGAGTACGGACAGGAGATAGACGTAAGTCTTCTGCAGATCGTAAGGGCCTAGACGGGACATACTTGTATATAAGGGAGGATAGATTGGTGGGAGCAGCATTATTTAGCGATTTGAAAGCAAGAACCAGAATTTTAAATTGAGCTCTATATTTTATAGGAAGCCAATGTAGGGACTGACAGAAGGGTGAGGCATGGGAGGTGCGGGCGGACAGGAAGATGAGCCTTCAAATCTAGCACTGTCCTCATCAAAATCATCATCACTATAAACATGCTCTTCAAGCAAGTCAAAAAGCCTATGCTGATGTTGTAAAATGCTGTCATGCTGATAGCATTCTAGAGATGGGATAGCTATTGTTGAGGTGTCATTGTGTGTCAGTGCATCAGTAGAGCCATCATTCACAACCAATAGGCTGGCATTAGGGAATGTACTTGTAGACGTTTCATGGAAAATTGAAGCATGTTCCTCATGAGTGTCTTGTACAAGTTCTCCATGTGTTTCTGGCAATTTTTTTAAAAATCTCTTTTTCCCTTGACGAGAAAGTGACAGAAAGCTTTTGCGGACTGGCAATGACATTTTTGCTGCAAGGAAAAAAATGGATGTATAACAAAGCAACAAATAGACTGCACATTAAATCAAAATTAAGCAAGTTTAAAGGGACATTATAAACACCCAGACCACTTCAGCTCATTGAAGTGGTCTGGTGAACTGTCCCAGGTTCCTTAAACTCTTAAGGACGGTTGGAGTGCTATGCCGTCCCTGGGGACCTGGCTCTAAATGTTGGTGGGTGGCATAACACATCCATGCCGTCCTTCCCACTTACCTGGTCGCTGGTGATCCCCCGCCGGTGACTGCGATGGGTGGACCAGGCAGTCCCCCAGCTGCTGATCCGGCCTCTCTGGGCCATGTGATTGCGAGGTCCTTGCGAGGACCTCACGATCACATGAACAGACAAGCCGTCCTTAGCAGTTCCAGCAGGGGGAGTGCCTGGAATGACAGGTAGTCCCCCTGCTGCCTGAAATAAATTAAAATAAAGTTAAAACACAGTGTAAAATAAAACAATATATACTTAGATCATATATATGATCTAAGTATATATTGTTTTATTATACACTGTGTAAAATAAATCATATATAGAACGTGTGTGTGTATATATATATATATATATATATATATATATATATATATATACACACACACGTTCTATATATGATCTAAGTATATATATACACTTACACACACATACACTGTCTAAGTATATTTTAATATTAATATATAATTAAATATATATATTATAAAAATACACGTAGAATGATATGAATTAAATATATACATATATATATACACATATATATATATATATGTAATATAAAATAAATATATAAATATGTAAAAAATGAAAAATTAAATAATAAATAATTAAAAATGATATATATATATATATATATATATATATATGTGTGTAATTTGGTTCTAACTGTATTTTGATATTAATATATATATATATATATATATATATATAATATATATATATATCAAAATACACTTAGAACGAAATAATATATATCTATATACATAAATATATATGTATATATCACTATATATATATATATATACCTATATATGCATAAAAATAATTATAAAATGAAAAAATATATATATATATATACATACATACATACATATATATGCATACGTATACATATATTTAAAAAATCAAAGTGATGGTCTGCACTCACGGTCTTCATTAAACTTAGAATATGATGCAAGACAGCGTCAATGTTTCAGTCCCCGTTCTGGCCTTTTCTCAGTCCTGCATACCAATGACCTTGGTCTGGCAACCGGCATTTATGGCAACACTACATTTAGCCAGTGTGCAGGGAAATTCTGGATCTGTGTATATTATATTTATTTTAATTCTACGTATATATTTATGTAATATTTTTACATAAAGTCATTTTATTAATTACAATTTACGGGACCTGCCTGATAACCCAGGCAGAAGTCCAGAGACTTTAATTTGCTAGCACTATATTTAACCCTGTAACTTTCCAAGGCACTATACAACCTGTACTTGGTGGGTACTATTTTACTTGGGAGACTTCGCTGAACACAAATATTAGTGTTTCAAAACAGTAAAATGTATTACAATCAGAGGCGTCGCTAGGGGTGGGCTAAGGGGGCTGAAGCCCCGAATGTGCTGATCAAAGCCCCGAGTATCTGCAGCTCCGTGTAGCTCCGCCCCCTGACATCACACAGACAGTGTGTGAAAGCCCTACACTGATAGGATACTGAGTGATGCGTCAGCCAATCAGAGCAGGGCTTTTACACAGCATCATTACTGTGTGTGAAAGCCCTGCACTGATTGGCTGACACATCACTGAGCATCCTATCAGTGCAGAGCTTTTACACAGCATCATCACAGGGATGTGAGTGAAGCTCCATGTGGGACAGTGAAGCAGCTCTGAAGATATCCTTGCAGGCTGTCACCTTGTGGGAGATGCAGAACAGGTCTATTCCCACTCAGGTAAGCTCTGGATATGGTGGAGAGAGGGGAGGGTTGGGGTCACTTATTTACATCCTCCTTTGTGTATTTAAGCAATAAATATTGTTGGTTTGAGATTCCTTATTACAGGACTGCCAAACAGCATAGGAATGATTTATGTTACATATGTATGTATATATAGAACATAAATCCTTCCTATGCTGTTTGGCAGTCCTGTAATAAGGAATCTCAAACCAACAATATATATTGCTTAAATACACAAAGGAGGATGTAAATAAGTGATTTATGCTATATATATATAAAATCATAAATCATTCCTATCCTGTTTAGCAGTCCTGTAATAAATAACGTCACACATGTGTGTTATGTGTATGTGTGACATGTTTTATTACAGGACTGCCAAACAGCATAGGAAGGATTTATGTTTATATCAGGGCTTGACAAATTTTATTTAGTTTTAGGAGCCAGCAAAAATATTTAGGAGCCAGACAATGGCACATCAGAAAAGCATACATACACAGAGACATTCACATGCACACACCTCACAGACATCCAGTCAGTCACATTTTTTAAATAAAAAAATAATTCTTTAATGTGTCCCACACGTCACATGCACAGCCAGTTACATACATATTCACATACAACACATACACAGCCAGTTACATGCATATACACACAACACATACACAGCCAGTTACATACATACACAACACATACACAGCCAGTTACATACATACACACACAACACATACACAGACAGTTACAAAGATACACACACACACACACACACAACACATACACAGCCAGTTACATACATATACACACACACACACACACACACAGCCAGTTACATACATACACACACAACACACTCACACTGACATACACACACTCTCGCTCACAGTGACATACACACACTGTCGCTCACACTGACATACACACACTGTCGCTCACACTGACATACACACACTGTCGCTCACACTGACATACACACACTCTCGCTCACACTGACATACACACACTCTCGCTCACACTGACATACACACACTCTCGCTCACACTGACATACACACACTCTCGCTCACACTGACATACACACACTCTCGCTCACACTGACATACACACACTCTCGCTCACACTGACATACACACACTGTCGCTCACACTGACATACACACACTCTCTCTCACTCTGACATGCACACACTCTCACTCACACTAACATGCACACACTGACACTGACATGCACATACTCACACTGACATGCACACACACTCACTCACACTGACATGCACACACTCACTCACACTGACATGCACACACTCTCACTCACACTGACATGCACACACTCTCACTCACACTGACATGCACACACTCACATTGACATGCACACATTCACATTGACATGCACACACTCTCACTCACACTAACATGCACACACTGACACTGACATGCACATACTCAAACTGACATGCACACACTCACTCACACTGACATGCACACACTCACTCACACTGACATGCACACACTCTCACTCACACTGACATGCACACACTCTCACTCACACTGACATGCACACACTCACATTGACATGCACACATTCACATTGACATGCACACACTCACATTGACATGCACACACACTGACATGCACATACTCACACTGACATACACACACTCATTCACACACTGTCAGTTTTTAACTTACCTGCTGCAGGCATCTCTTTGCTTTGAGCTCGGTGTGAAGGAGGTCTCAGCCAATCATGGGAGGCTTCGGAACTCTCAGCCGATCAGGAGAGTTGAGAAGTCTCACCTGATTGGCTGAGACCTCCTTCAATCAAGCTCCCCTGGACACAAGAAAAAAAAAAAGACTGCTGCATAGAGCAGCAAAGTGCCGCCCCTGCCAGGGTGCCGCCTGCGGCCGCTGCCCCATTGAAGGGCCAGCCCTGTGAAGGCTCCTAAATTACAAAACTGGCATGAAGCTCAGAGCGGTGAGCATATATTGGTAAGTGCCCGTATGGTTCCATATAAAAAACTAAAAAAGTCTTATGGGCTATAGCCCCAGATCTTTTGGAAACCTAGCAACGCCTCTGATTACAATGATGATATCATCAGTGAAAGTGATTTTTTTTCCATTTTTCACACACAAACGGCACTTACACGGACGGTATAAATGTTGTGATTCGTTTTACGGTTTTGAAACACTAATATTTGTATTCAGCGAAGTCTCCTGAGTATAACAGTACACCTCATGTACAGGTTTTATAGGGTTTTAAAAAGTTAAAGAGTCAAATATAAGGCCTATGTTTCAGTTTTTTCACAAATTCGCCAGATTATTTACGTTGCCTTTGAGAGCGTATGGTAGCCCAGGAATGAGAATTACCCCCATGATGGCATTCCATTTGCAAAAGTAAACAACCCAAGGTATTGAAAATAGGGTATGTCCACTTTAGTATGGCTACTAAAAAAGACTGGACATACCCCATTTGCAATACCTTGGGTTGTCTACTATTGCAAATGGTATGCCATCATGGGGGTAATTCTCATTCCTGGGCTACCATACGGTCTCAAAGGCAACATAATCAATCTGGCGAATTTCAATGTGAAAAAACTGAAAAATTTAACATGCTATATTTGACTCTGTAATTTCCCAAAACACCATAAAATCTATACATGGGGGGTACAGTTTTACACGTGAGACATCGCTGAATACAAATATGTGTATTTTATTGCAGTAAAAGCAAACAGTATTATGACATTCACTGTTAAAATGTCATGCAGAACTAATAAAAATAACAAAATGTCTTAATTTCTCACATTTTTTTGCATTTTGTTCATATTAAATTATGTTTTATAGCTAAATATTTGATGTTAAAGGACAACCCTGTTTCCCTGTTGTTTACGTTTTATTTTGATCAAAACGTGTACATTTTGCTCAGTCCTTAATGGGTTAATGCTTTTAGGTAAATATTGCCGTTTTTATTAAAACGTGATTTGTTTTAGTGAGCTATTCCAGTTATTAATGTCATTAAATGGGAAATTTTTAGATACCAAGGGTTTGTTAGGTGTACACATAAAGTTAAAAAGAGTGAAAGTTTTAAAACAAACATTTTATTTATGAAATTAAAGGTGACTGCTTTGCAGCCAATTTAGTTATAGAGCTACTGAATGAGACAGTTTTCTCAGAAGGATTGCATGTTGCTTTAAGCCCCTGTTAAGCAAAATCTAGGCATATAAATGAGGAAAACTTAAATATTCCAAACTGTGCTACACCAATGTAGTATTATGTTTAGTTACTCCTTGATTTCTATCCTCCCTGAACTCTATATCAGAACTCATGGTTCCCACTCACCTCTCTTCAACAGCCTCCAAAGTGATTATAAAATGGCTGCCAGCACCATAGAAAGTAAAGCTTCCACACAGCAATGAGATGGAATGTCAGCCCCCCACACTGACCTCTGTGGTGGGATGTACACATTGCACCCAACCTTTCAACCTGAAGAAGAACTTGTAGCAGACTTGCCGCAAATTTGCAAAGCAATTTGATCTGGAGACTTGCAATGCAGACTGTAAGCAAATGTGCCACAAACTTGTGAAGCTTGGCAAGTCAAGCAATAGCATAGCAAGTCATTTTCAAACTTGCAGCTCACTGGATTGCTATCTGGGTAGTGGGGGCAGCCGGGGGATACGTTCAGACATCCCCCGCTGCCCAAATCTCCTGGTGGCTAGCGGGGCAGCGGAAGATGTCTGCACGATGAGCGCAGGCTCCCCCTGCTGCCGCCTGGCACGACCGCCTGGACTTTTATGACGAAGCCGGAAGTACCAGGCTTCATCATAGAGGTCCCGGCGGTCATGCCGGGCAGCAGCAGAGGGAGTCTGCGCTCATCGCGCAGACATCCCCTGCTGTTAGAGAGGGGGATCCAGGTCCCCTGCAGCTCTGCAGGGGACCTGGATCCCTGTCTTATAGTCTGACCTCAATTTGAGGTCAGATTATAAGACGACCTCGATTATAAGACGAGGAGTAGTTTTCAGAATTTTTTTTCTGAAAAAAACCTCATCCTATAATCGAGCAAATATGGTATTTGAAAAAAAGATAAATATCAATGTATTCTAGCTAGTTAAACTGTTTCTAGACTTTCTAGAAACAGTTTAAGAAACAGTGTACTACAAGCATTATGGCAGGTAAGCGTTTGTAGTACACACTTTCTTCTATGCTTTGATTCCGGTGCAAAAAATATATCATCAAATTTACCATTACACATTATTCTTTTTATGAGGCTTACAGCAGACCTTTGGGCTCCAAATTACGGGAATTGAGATATTAAATTAGCTAGCACAGCAAGACTGCACTTTTCTTCTATTGATCCTTAATGCTAGAAGATCATATATCATTCAGATTGCACACATATGACTTGTCTTAGCACCCAGAATTCACACACTAGCACCCAATTTGAACTTACAGGACTTGCCCCAGCACCTAGATTGCACACACAGGATTTTCTCTAGCACCCTTATAAATTACCTAGCTCCTACATTGCATCCACAGGTCCAGCACGCAGACTGCACACATAGTACTTGCCCAGCACACAGCACATTCTTGGGTTGCCTGGGGTCTAGTGATGGTCAGCTGGTGTCAGGGTTTTGACCCATGTATATACTATTCTAGCTCTGTGGTCATATTCCTCCTTTTACCTCTAGTGGGCGCCCCACCCTTGTTTTGTACTGTTTCTCAGTGGTCTCAACTGGGCTTTGTTAAGTGTCTGTCTTGCTATTGTGATCTACTCCCTCTGGCTCCTGATCCATTGCTGGAAGCTGTACCTATCTCTTACACTGTCCAGGAACTTGGACCCCAATCCTGAAGGGTTAAACCACCCGCTTCTCCAGTGACCATCCTGCTACAGCATAATTATCCAGCCTATACCCTATCTAGGGTTGCATGCCAAACTGCCCTATCCCAGTTGTCCCTCCCAAACTGCCCTATCCAGGAGTTAAAAGACCAGTGCATGTTTTTAAAGATGCAGGACATAGAGGGCTATGTATTCTAGTATAGGCAGTAATATTTATTTAGTGCTTGTTGAGAAATCTGATTGCCATTTGGAAATATGGGGTTTTCTTTTTCCTTCTTATTGATCAACAGCAGTAAACAAGGATTAGAAAAAGTGTTGAACTTGATTGACACAAGTCTTTTTTCAACCTACAATATTATGTAACTATGTAAGATCTTTGAAAGTATCATCAGTAGTCATGTGGTCTGAATGAGTGGATGCGCACTGTAGTCATGTGGTCAGAAGGAGTGGGTACTCATTGCAGTCATGAAATCTGAATGAGTGGATACTCACTGTAGTCATGTGGTCTGAATGAGTGGGTACTCACTGTATTCATGCGGCATGAATGAGTGGGTACTCACTGTAGCATTGTGGTCAGAATGGGTGGAGACTAATAGTAGTCATGTGGTCAGAATGGGTGGAGACCAATAGTAGTCATGTGGTGAGAAACGGTGGCATCTGTCTGTGGATCATTTCAGTTCCCAAAACTCTTCATCAGGAAGATAAAACACATATATTAAGCTTTTAAATTTTTGTGTAAATAATATATCTGCAAAGAGATCTTTGCTTTGAATTCAGAGTCCTGCCTCAGTTTGGATGCTAGCTACTGCTGTGACAAATGATGGTTCCTCAGCCCACTCACTCTAAAGATCTGTAAATGAATAAGTCATCCGTTAGATAGCAGAGCTCATGAATATTCACAGAGATGGTTACAGATTTAACATTTTATAAAATGAAAACTTAATGAATGTGATTTTATTTGCAAATCACTTGTGTTTAGCTTTATCTAGCTCTTGCACTCAAATACTGTATAGCTTCTTGCTATAGATAATACACTTGACACTACAGCCCCTTTGAGGATTCTTTGAGTGAATGAGTCAATCAGCTCCCCTCTCTGACATGAAACCCATTAAATTAGCTTTTCATTTTTAGAAATGTATATCATTGTTCATGATATTTTCCGTTTAAGGCTTTTATAAAATATAACCCATCAAAAGGACACATCAGCAATGTTTAATTGAAATGTTGCTGTAATGAGAGAAGTAAAGTACTTTGAGCCCTATTTGCTCTGTATAGATCTATCAGGGGGTGGACCTGTTGGTTAGAATCTTTGCTCTTTATTGCTCTATCTAGGGGTGGACATGGTGTCTAGAATCTTTGCTGGTTATAGCTCTATCAGGGGGCAGACATGTTGTTTAGAATGTTTACTCTGAATAGCTCTATCAGGGGGCGGATATGTTATTTATAATCTATTTCGCTTTATAGGTCTATCAGGGGGCTGTCATGTTGTTTAGAATCTTTGCTCTGTATAGCTCTATCATGGAACTGACATGTTGTTTAGAATATTGGGTCAGATCTTACTTCATGTGAGCCAACATGTAGATTGCCTGATGACAGAGCTATGCAAAGCAAAGGGGGCTCAATAAGGTACTTTATTTAAATTCTTTCATTAAAGCAGTTCTATAAAAATGTCTACATTTGATATCATCTTTCAATTAAACAGAAGTTCATTATTTGCCGGCAGTTAACCTTTAAGCATCTTTAAACATCTTATCATGAGCCTATAACCTGCTGCATTATTAAAAAAATAATTTAGAACAATTTTATGGAGCATGTCTTAAACTCCCACTAATCATATCCACCAAATAAAAGTCCAAATTCCAACCATATTGAAAGTACCTTATTTCATGCAGCAGGACCAGAAACAGGAGCAACTAAAAGAGAAAGAGGGGATTTTAGTCTTCTGATATGTGACCTATACACACAATGAGATATTACACTACATGCTCTGCACCACAACTCTTTTCTGCTATGTCATCAGACACAATTCTGTCACTGCTGGTATAATCCTACCTGGTTGTAACTAGTTATATATTTATGTAACATATCCATGTTTATATGGTAGGTAAAATGTCAAAATCCTCCCAGGATACAACCTGTAGACTCAAAAGCATACAGCAGTCTCCCTGGCTGTGGTGGGCTACAAAACCCCCTCGGCCCCCTCCCCTGAGGTGAGGGGTACCAGCACGGCCTTATTATCAGGTCTTGAGGTGTTTGCCTCCACCCAGTATGCTGCTGCTTGAAGTCCAGTGAATAAATGGCTGGATAATGATATGGAGCATTCTTTGTCTCTTTTACTATCCACACCATAGTTCAGGTCAGCTACAAGACCCTGGGATACATACGAACCTATCACTCTGAGCGACTGTGTGAACCCAGGAGACCAAAACCTTCTACAGCCGGACACCTCAGTTGGGGGAGAGAGGGGGTGTCAGACCCCCGACATGTCTCACTGTGATATTCCTTCTATCACAGATTTAACCTGACTGTATAATAATACAGAGCAGGATGCCCAGTGTCTTATACAGAAGAGTTTAATGGAGTAATAATAATTACCGTCGGCAGCATCTCTTCTGCTTTTCTTTCCTGGAATTAGAAGAATGAAGTAATCACCAATCTCACATAGTTTGATATAGCTCACTTCACAGCCTAAATGCACACACATTCTATGTTTCTATGCAAATTACCATCAATTATTAATGTTTGTATAACCAGATCCCAGCCTCTGATGCCTTCAGATCCCATTACAATCCTCTTACCCTGTATGTTCACATTCCATCCCACAGGCTTTGGATAACATGCTGAGGTGTAACATAACTTGCCCTGGGACCACAATTACTGCCTACCAGCTGTGAGATCTCCTTACCACACAAGTCATCATCCATAGGGTAACAGAAGACCTCCCCAGCCTCCTACCATAGTACGAGATGACCATATCACTCAGGTGGGAGGGAAAACTAATACCATTTTCAGAGCTCAGTGCAGGAGTCAACTACAGTTTAAATGACTTACTGTTCAGCTGATGCTTTGCAATTCAGTCTACGTCGTCGACGGTTTTCAAGCCAGTTGCGGAATCGAATCCTAATAAATCCCATGCAACTGCTGTTTTGCTGTGGCTCTTCCATCTCTTCTTCGTCCCTAAAAACAAGGGTAGGTTACGCTAGCGCTTCCTAGGGCTTTGTTATGCAATCTCCTGACAGTGACCTTCTCCTATTATCATCTTCTGAGAGAGACCTTCTCTTGCAAAGTCCTTCAGTAACCTTGTTCTACAACTTGCTGTGAATATAGCACACAATTGCAAGGAATAAAGGAAAAACAGCAAACCTTCTGTTATTAACCGTGCCATGGGACCACCTGTCAGGACCTTGTCCTGTGACCTTCTGAGAGTAACCTGCTCAAGTGGCCTCCTGAGATAGACCTTCTCCTGCAACCTTCATCAAGTTACCCTCTCCAGCAACCTCACTGGGTCTGGACACCCAACCACTCACCCTGATTTCCAAACACGTATTATCTTTCAGAAATCACACTAATACAATTAACAGAGAAAAGCATTTTTACCCAATTCCACAGAATGTGTCACTCCATGTTCTAAATCAGGAATAGACAGTGAGATACCCTGCTGTTTTAAGGAAGTCCCCAAACATGAGATGGTGGAGAAACTGGGGAACACAGATAACCTATTGTTAAATCCGATCCCCTTTGAAGACTGAGGTACACAGCCTCACTACTCACCCACTGCTTGGGATGGGAGACAGCGATGGGGGAATTGAAATATTTCTGAATTTCCTCCTGTAAGGAAGAAAAGTTCATGGTGAGACATCATTAGTCCTGCTCATTTAATTATATAATTCCCGTCACTATGTGAGGAATGATGGGTTATATAATGCCAGTCTGATCGGATCTATTATTCTAACTGCTTTCTGTAGAATGGTGCTGTATAAACATAAGGGTCTACCCAATATATACCCATCTCGGCCAAAATGGTGCCAGATCAGTGTTATTAGCCAAATTTCCCAAATTTCCAACATTCAGCTGCTCAATATAGCTGATTTCAACCCGAAATCATACATTTATGCCGATTTAGAGAATATTTTTTGCCAATGAATTATTATAATTATTATTGTTATTAATAATATTAATTAGGGATTATTATAATCATATTTCAGTTCCAGTTGTTACACAGCTGCTATTCAGTATATGTTAAGGATCCACTGGATGGATGGGCTGTTTTCTTGTGTGATGGATGATGTAACATTAACCATCTATTAAGACCTATTTTTCATAAGCTCAGTATTGTAAGTTTTATGTAAGTAATTAAATCACGCTAGCCATGCACACAGCGACTCTCCATGCCTCTTGATACACATTCAGCATCTCCATGCATTTATTACTTTTTTCTAAGTCAAATGGTCCTTATTTTATGTTATGTATAAAGATCATCTCAAGTGCAAAGTTCTAACAGTGGAGCAGTTACCATGGAAACCAGTGGAATGGGGGAACTTTGCCCCAGAATTGCTCTTTAAGCATCAACCTTCCCAAAAGCCCTGCTCATTATAAACCTGAGGAAAACGATAATAAAATATAACACACGTTCACACTGATGGGGGCACCGCATGTTGTTCCCTTCATTTTTTTTCTGCTGCTATGACAAATGTCAGTGCACCAAGGCTAGTGACAGCATAGTGTACCCCAGGAAGGGGGAGGGGGAAGTAAAGCGAGATACTGACCAGGTAACGTTACTGGGATCATGCACTTCCAGGTGTTGCACAAAGCTTTCCATATCCTCATCAGAATCCTCATCATCAGAGCTGGCAGACAAATACACAGGGGTGCGTCATATATAGGAACAGCTGCATCACATTACAATGTATCTTTAATACATGGTCCTTGTATGTTAGCGTGTGATGTTGTCTGTGTGTTCACTATAGATGTAGGGGAGGTTCTCTTTAAGTAGCAGTATCATTACCATATTACACTCTCTGAATTTCCAGCTGATGCATGGTTCAAAACATCTCTAGATGGAAAGTGTGAGGAGGACATGTTTTAACTCTCTCACATGTCTATGTGCATGGATCATCACTGGGTCTGGACACCTAACCATTCACCTGAATTCCAAACACTTACTACCCCCAGATATCACAATGATACAATGAGCAGAGAAAAGTATTTTTACCCAAACCCACAGACTTGTGTTACGAGCTCACCCCATGCTCTAGGGATGAGGAATATACCGCAAGATACCCTGCTGTTTTAAGGATGTCCCCAAAACATGTGATAGAAGTGAAACTGGGGGACACAGAAACCCTTTTGTTAAATCCCATCTCCTTTTAAGACCGAGGTGCACAGCATAACTACTCACCCACTGCTTGGGATGGGCGACAGTGATGGAGGACGGGAAACTTTGGGGAATTTTTTCCTGTAAGGAAGAGAGGTCCATGGTGAGACATCATTAGTCCTGCTTATTTAATTATCTAAATCCTATCACTGTGTGAGGGGTTACATAATGCCAGTCTGATCAGATCTATTATTCTAACTGCTTTCTGCAGAAAGGTGCTGTATAAACATAAGGGTCTACCCAATATAGACCCATCTGCCCGAAATTGACAAGCAATCACATAAAACAGCCGGACTTTGGGTATTTAAAATCGCCAGTTAATAGCTGGTGATTTGAAACTAAAAATTAATTTTTGCCCTGGCAAAAAAAAAAAAAACTGTCCCTAACTGAAACATTTTGATGTTACTAAAATCAGTCTGCTTATTAGATACTTTGTTCAAGTAGTTGTAAAAGTTAAATGAGCATCTCACACCCTGGTTAAACAGTATAACACTATCCTGTGCATATCCCTTTGTTTTTTTGGAAAATATATATGGAAGAAGACCTTTAAGCAAATTTACATAAATATAGCATAAGTATCATTTATTTCCTCTGTCACATTTCAGATATTTTCTCTCCCTGTGTGTGGGGAGAAATCTCCGTCCCCTCGTGCTCTGACCCTGCTGGAGCACCTGGTGTCAGTGACATCACTGTGCACTCTTTGTTGAAACGACTCAGAGGTGCAGCTATCGGTGCCAGTCTCAAGAGGGCTGCACCTCTCTGGCTCATGGGCCGCATGGTGGACCACTGGTATAGGCTATATTTGTTTAGTGATTGTTTATCCAAGGAGAAATCTGATTGAAATTTGGAGTCAAGGAGGATTTTTTTCCCCACTGAAAGCCAAATTCTAAATTGGTGATGGGGTTTGATTTGCCTTATTTTGGATCAACAGCGGTAAACATGGAATGGGAAAAGGGTTGAACTTGATGGACGCAAGCCTTTTTTCAACCTTAACTACTATATAACTATATAATTTACTATAAAAAATGATGAAAAGCTAAAAAAAAGAAAACCTTTCCTAACCTTTACATGAAAAATATTTTACACAACCACAAATGCGCCCCCCGGCTAAATAGATCCTAATTGTCCTGAGATTAGAAATAACCAATGTTTACATATTTTTCTGTTGTTTTTTTTGCAAGTTATAGTACAATAACCAAAAGTAGCCATTTTTTTTCCTAACCATTTTCTCCTACAGTGCACTTTTGAACCAAATTCTGACTCTAACCCTAGCATTAACCCTAATGCTAATTTAGCCTTTTTTTGGCAGTGTAATTTTGCTGACTGCCTGTAGGGTCAGTCTAGCAACACCAGCGGGGTGATAGAAGTGATCAGTGATATCAGGGATAAAAGAGAGATACTGACCAGAAAATCTTGCGGCGGTCATACACTTTTAGTTTTAGCTCTTCCATTTCCTTTTCTATATCATCATCATCATCATCAGACCTGGCAGACAAATACACGGACTGCATCATATATAGGAGTGGCTGCGTCATATAACACTGTATATTTAATACATGGTCCTTGTATGTTAGCCTTTGATGTTGTCTGTATGTTCAGTATTGCTATAGGGGAGTGGCTATTTAAGAAGCATTATCTTCTTAAATGCTATATGAGTATATGATGTTCTCTGAATCTCTAGCCAATGCATGGATCAAAACATCTCCAGATGGAAAGTGTAAGGTGGACATGTTTTTGGAGTTTAGGTATTAACTTTCTCCATGCTGCGGGGCTATGTTCACATGTCTAGGTGTGTGCAATGCACTCTTCATAGTGCACAGGTCAGCACTGGACCTGGACACCCAACTACTCATCCTGATTTCCAAACACTTCTTATACCTCAGAAATCACACTAATACAATGAGCACAGAGAAGCATTTTTACCCAAACCCACAGACCTGTGTTACTAGCTCACCCCATGCTCTGGATCAGGATTAGACAGCAGTTTTAAGGAAGCTCCCAAAACATGGGATAGGAGAGGAACTGGAGGACTCAGATACCCTATTGTTAAATCATATCCCCTTAGAAGACAGTGTAACCACTCACCCACTGCTTGGGACAGGAGGCAGACATGGTGTCACAGGTAAATTGATTGTAAATTTCCTCCTGGAAGGAAGAGAAGTCCATGGTGAGATATCATCAGTCCTGCTCATTTAATTACCGTATTTGTTTAAATATAAGATGACCCTAGTTAAAAGATGACCCCCAAATCTCTAAAGGTAAATTGTTTTACAGCTTGAGCATCCCTTAGCCAAAACACGTGGGTCCAGAAGTATTTTAGATAATGGCTCATTTCAGATTTCGGATCAGTTTCACCAATAAGATATATCACAGCCTCTCAGCACTCATGAAATACAGTAATATCAATGTAAAGAATGTATAGAGCAAATAAATCCCTTTTACTGTGATGTAGCTGTGATGTGAGGCATCATTGGGAACACACTGATGGCATGTCAGGTCTGCACACATGTCATTATATTACCCTACTAAACTGGTTCATGGGCTGAAGGATAAAACCTACCAGGGAAGTTTAAAGCTTCTTTACATGTATCGCTTGGAGGAAAGACATAACAGGAGGGATATGATAGAAACATTTAAATACGTAAAGGGAATCAACACAGTAAAGGAAGAGAGTTTATTTAAAAGAATGTAAAAATGTAAGTATTACTTTACTGAAAGAGGTGTGGATGTATAGAACAGGCATCCAGCTTTGGTAGAGGTAAACAAAGTGAAGTAGTTTAAGCATGCATGGGATAGACACAAGGCTATTATAGATATATATGATAGGGAACCGGGGACTAATGGAGCGAATGGTTCTTATCTGCCTATACATTCTATTTTTCTATGTGTGTGAAATTGCAACTTGTTTCCAAACATTTTTGAATAATGGATCATTTTGTATTGATTTGTGGATAAGGGATACTCAACCTGTACTAGCAAATATTTCTTTAAATGTAAACTGTTTTTCATATTTCATAAATCATTATTTAAAAATTCATTGTTTGTTTTTATTTTCTTCCTTTGTCATTTTTCATTCCAATTGGAGTTATTATTTATTGCTCCCCAAGGATAGGCCGTTGCACCCATAGACTAGCAATGCACCACCAGTCTCGACAATGTAGCCAAAGGACTAGCCATTGCATCTCCAGGACTTGCCAATCCAACAACAAACTTGTCAATGACCTCAGGATTTGCCAGTGCACCCACAGACTTGGGAATGCATCTGCAGACCAGCTAATTAATACACCCAAGTCTTGCCAATATACCCCCACAACTTGCCAGTGAGCTCCCTGCTTGCCAATGAGCCCACACGTTTGCCTCTAGTGCATTTGCTCTGAAAAAATAATCCTAATTTTCCATTAAAACAAATAAGATATCTAATTCCCCTAACTGTGTGAAGGGTGATGGGTTACAGAACAGGACATGTAATGTCAGTCTTATCAGATCTATTATTCTGAATGCCTTGTGGAGAAAGGCACTATGTAAACATAGATATATTGGCATTAAAGATTATTAGTGTCATAGATCGTCAATACAAAAGAGGATTATGATCATAGATTGTTAGTATTAATCTAATGTTATTAAAAAGTTTGATTATTTGATTGTTTGATTATAGATTATTAATGTTATTATGATTATCAGATAATATTACTAGATATTATTATTATTATTATAGATTATTATGCTCATTATTTATTATTGTTATAGCTCATTGTTTTTGGGATTATATATTATTATATAATATTATTACTATTTGTATTATAGATTATTATGATCGTTGTTATCCTAATAGATTTTTGTTTGTAGGTTTATATATTATTATAGAATATTATTACTATATATTATTATGAATATGATTTATTATTGTTATGGATTGTTATTTGTAGGATAATATATTTTTCGAGAATGTTATTACTATAGATTATAATTAGTTATTTACGCTGTGTGATTGGAGTTTTGGTTGCGGGACAGTTGCACAATGGAGCTGTGCTGTAAACCCCACCCACTGATAGAAATGCGATTTGCTGGCGTTTATGCCTGTTACGTACACTCACCAGTCTGCTGCATTTCCCAGCCACATGAATATCGACAGAAGATGCTAAAGATATAAAAATCTGTGTCAATAAACAGTACAGATAAAAATCACTGAATGTGCGGTAATTATATGAAATAAATAATTCCCCCAAATTAAATCATATCAGTCTTTATGACATTTACCTGATAGAACACAAAAAATCTGTTGATGATAAAATGCCACATGATGTAGCTCAGAAATGGCCTCTAATATCCAAACTCTATTGAACTCTCCAAGCATGCCTGTAACAGATAAAACTGTGTGTGATCACTTGGAGAAATATTGGGAGTCTTGTTAAATGGGTCACAAGCCTCTGCCTAACCATCTACAGGTTACTTTTATTAAAGGACAGTCAGACTTACTGAGAGAAGAGAAAGTCACAAACACTAAATGCATTTAAACAGGGAACGGATGTTATCATTAATTTATATTATGCCATCATATACCGCAGCACTGTATAATGGGCTAACTACATTTACAACTGCCAGAATAAGAGGAATAAGGTCCAACTCCAAATCTCCCACAGGTACTTACACTCTCACTCAGAGATCAGCGAGTGTGCTGTGTTCTAACCACATTACCTTATATAACCTGCCGAGGTGATGTCACAGTCAAGTGTGATGTCATATGTTCTAGAACACAGGCAGCATGGGACTTCTGATTGCATTGTGTTAAGTAAGCAAGCAAGGATTTTCCTGTATTAGGCAGAATGTCAGAGTGATGTCATACCTGACATTTAAACAGTCACACTCATACATGTGTCGGGAGAGTAACAAAAAGATGCAGGCACAGTCTTTATCGTATACCTGTGATTGTGGCCTTTTTTATACATCCTGACAGTTTATTAGTGCCGACACCAAAAAATTTCATTTCTCAAGGCAATTGTTGTTTTTTTACATGGGGTACGCTGGTGACAAAAATGCCAGAGCATTCCAAATGAGTAAATAGCGCAAACTCCATCCTGTATCCTGTTATCCACTGGTACATGTGGTGGAAGTAACACTATGTAGTGCTAATTCCACAGGCCCTGGAATATAAAGAATCCACATATTGACTCTCTGAAGACAGTACCCATACAGTGTGTGAATAAAGATCTGAATTAACCGACGTGTGCATCTGGAGCTGTCTAAATGCACATCTATGACTAATCACATGTTCCATTCACATATTAGGATGCACAGTACATACCTTACTATACGGGGTCAGATACAGACAAAGACACCATCAAAAACTGGGGGGCCACTTACAGACTAAATTGTGTGGGCCCCCTATCGCACACTCCATTCCCTTCCCACTCCGTTTCTCCTTTCATTATTGCCCCCACATCCCTTGAAAAAGTACATCATTGTACACCCAGGACATTCACAATCACTCACATTGCACACCCACGATTTACTCCAGCACACCAGGACATAGCCCATCACGCTGCCCTCCCAACTTACCCCAGGGTATGCCTCATTACCCACATTGCATTACCAGGACTTACCCCAGGACATGCCCCATCACCCACATTGCACACCCAGGACATACCCCATCACTCACATTGCACACCCAGCACACCATGACAAACCCCATCACCATGCTGCACTCCCTTAACTTATCCCAGGACATGCCCCATCACTAAATTGCACTTCCAGGACTTACGCCAGCCAGCACCTACACTTCACTGCTGCCGGGCCCATGACAGGTGTATCGTCGCCTTTCACTTCCTCTCTGATGGGGGCCCTGGATAGGGACATTATGATTAAAAGGGCACGTAAGGGATTCAGTTAACTTTGAGGCATCTAGTAGCATTTAAAGGGCTACTTTAGTAATAGCAAAGTTATGTTTAATGGAAAGGTTGCATCAAGTGTAGGCATTTTAAAGAGAAAGGCTTTAATTAAATAAACAATTTTTATGAAATAGTTAATGGTTATAAATCTTGGGAAAAAAACATCTTTGTTGTCACACTTAATAAAAGGAGACAATCCATAAAGACACCGCTCAGACACAGCACCTAAAAAAAAGTAGGTCAGACTCTCAGTCGAGGATTGTCACTGCTCTGCATCAGTATAAGGACAAATGTATTCCCCAGTAGAGGACATACACAATAAATATATAAAATTTGCAATAATTGCACTACACGTTTAGTAGCTAAGCACACTATTTGATTACTCTGAATTATTTTTAATGAATTTCGGATAGAGGTTTCTCTTTACATTCGGTATCTGAACTGTTTTTCTCCAGTTCTTGGTAATGTCACTGTTGTGCCATATTTTCTCCACTTGATGATGACTGTCTTCACTGTGTTCCATGGTATATCTAATGCTTTTGAAATTCTTTTGTACCCTTCTCCTGACTGATACCTTTTAACAATGAGATCCCACTGATGCTTTGGAAGATCTCTGTGGACCATGGCTTTTGCTATGGGATGGGACTGAGAAAGTTTCAGGAAAGACCAACTAGAGCAGCTGAACTTTATTTGGGGTTAATCAGAGGCACTTTAAATAATGGCAGGTGTATGCTGACTCCTATTTAACATGATTTGGAATTTGATTGCTTAATTCTGAACACAGCTACATCCCCAGTTATAAGAGGGTGTGCACACTTATGCAACTACATTATTTGATGGCCACTAGAAAAAGTCAAGAATATTAACAAACAGCAGAAAGAGAGAAGGAAAAAAGAGCTAAGAAGGAGCAAAGGCAAGACAAGAGCCTTTCGAACTTCTTCACACAAGCAGAAAAAGTATTATAGAAACATCGTCAGGGAGCCCAGCAGCTAAGGAAATGAGAGGCAAAGACCAGGAGAAAGAACACCTAAATAATTGCCTGGACCAACAGGCTGAACAAATTAAACAAGAAATATAAAACAATAGCAAAGATCTTAAAAAAGACATTGCAGAAATCATCCATAAAGCCCAAGCAATGGAAGAAAAATCAAACAAAGTAGATAAAGTCTTTATCTGGGAAACCACATGGTCGGATCATAATGCAACAATACTAGATTTAAAAATGGGAGAACCAAACAGCAAAAGCAGTTGCTGGAGGCTGAATGATACATTAATAAAACAAATACAGGATATTGAGGCAATAAGGATACTAACAATTTTTTTTTCCTAAATAGCCATAAAGATGTAGCAGCTCAGGTGGTATGGTACACATACAAGGCAGTACTTAGATGCCACTTGATAAAAATGGGTTCACTGAATAAAAAACATAAAGGGCAAAACTTTCAGACCTATACATTAGTTTATACAAGAATGTAAACCAACATAAAGATAACCTAACAATACAACTAGCAAAATAAATCAGGGAAATAAAAAATAAAATAAACAATGTTCTTGTAGATCAGGTGGTTAAAAACCTGGAATACCTGAAAATAAAATGGTATTACCAAGGCAATCGTGCAGAAAAATTACTGTCAAACAAAGTGATAGGAAAAAGAGCTGCCCACTATGTACATCAAATCCTAACTAAAGATGGAGAGCAACAAACACCCATTAAAATAGGTGAGGCCTATAATATTAAAAATAACCCAGTCAATCTGGAAGAATATTTTGGCAAAAAGCATTAAAATGCACTTAAAAATAAAATAATATCAGAAAAATATATGCAAAACCTTGCATCCAAAAAACATCAAAAATAAAATCTATATTAATGAGTGTTAAATATTGCTTTTTAGACATGTGCAAAACTAAAATTTTCGTTTCGTTTTCGTCCATTCGGACAAAAATGTTATTTATTTCGTCTAAAACGAATTTAGTTCATTACTGCATTCGTTTCGGACGAAATTCGTTCATTATTTTCATTTCGTTTAGTTGTATTCGTTTGTTTTATAGAATACGTGTAATACTTTTGGCTTTCTATAAACCGAACGAGAGCCCCATTTATAAGAAATTCTTATGAATGGGGCTCTCGTTCGGTTCATAGAAAGGCAATAGTACTACATGTTTTCTATAAGCCGAACGTTCGGTTTATAGACTTTCGGCATTTCACTACACGGAGACAAAATCTCCATTCATAAATTTATGAATGGAGACTTTGTCTCCGGGTAGTGAAATGCCGACAGCCTATAAACTGAACGTTCGGTTTATAGGCTGTCGGCTAATGTAAGTACACGGAGACAAAGTCTCCATTCATAATGAATGGAGACTCTGTCTCCGTGTAGTGAAATCAGCTCAATATTCAATCCGAAGGGAAAAAATAAAACTAAACAGAACAGAAATAATATAGTGTAGTATATCACATAAAAGTGCTGATAACAAATAATAAGTGAGAACACACTCACATCTTCCTGAGCAGAGATCTGCTCAGTCTATACAGCATCCAGGGAGCCCACCAAGGGGTTAAAGATCCAACAGGTTCACAGAGGAATCCTATGCAGCTTATTCAGGGTGGCAGACCCAGAAGGTACTCCCAGCAGTAGTATAAGAGAGGGTAAGGAGGAGACTATTTAGCTTCAACGATTTTAATACCAATAAAAACATATAAAGAATCTTACATTCAAAGATCCACTTGAACAGTACATATATAGAGTCCCAGTAGCAGTCTCCTCTTGTCCACAACGCGTTTCACCCCCAAAGTAGGGCTTTTTCAAGTGATTTCCTTTAAAGCTCCAGATACCCAGTTAAACAACTTAAAAGAGAGAACACATATCGACTGGTCGTCTGATTGGATCAGCTACCTGGGGATTAAAATTCTATTTGATCTTATACAAACTAAGGATCTTAATTACCTTGAATTAATATTGAATCTGAGAGATCAAGTCCTAAAATGGAAATGTTTGGAACCCTCATGGTTTGGAAGGACTACTATTGTAAATATAGTCCCTAAGATATATATTCATGATTATACCTTTAGATGCTACAAATTAAGCCCTCAAGCAATTTAGTTGAATAGTTATGGATTATATTTGGGACTACAGGAAATCTAGAATCCAAATCCATATACTTAAAAAAAGATCAACCAAGATGGATTAGATCTTCCGGATCTATTTAAATTTCATGAGGCTTGCAAACTGACACATTGTTTAGCAAGGGATATGAATCAAAATAACATAGGTTGGTTTATCTTAGAGAAACACAAAAGCAAACTGGAAACCCCCTTCCATATATTATGGATAAATAACGAAATGTTAAAGAGATATAAGTTGGATAATAATATTATTAATTACGCCCTGATTACCATTAAAGGAATAAGGAAACCCTCCCCTCATTAGAAGATTTAACTTTATATAACCTGATAGAAGTATTGCACATACATTAAAAAACCTGAATTTGATGCCCTAGAGAAATAAAGGTATCGGACATCTGGGGGATTTTATCTCACCATCTGGGATATAACACCCCCCAACAGAGACTTCCTACTGTACTGTACATGGTTTCTAAGGTTATGAAACTATTAGATAAAAATGCAGTAATAACATAGATACATAGTTACATATTTACATAGTAGTTTAGGTTGAAAAAAGACTTGCGTTCATCAGGTTCAACCCTTTTCCTATCCAATGTTTACTTAATTTTGTGTCATCAGCAAACATCGAGACATTCAATATTCAAATTTCTGCTTTCCTCTGGACATAAATGTATTTTATATTTTAAAAACCACTAGACTGATGAAAACAGGCATATTCAATATATTAATTAACCTAATCATACAGAAAACACCATCAAATTCACTTAGTCATGTACTTAAAGAGTTCATTATTTTTCCTACTAATCAGAGCCAATGAAGTGGAAGAACAACTTTTACAAATGTTAACCCTTTTTAAGCTATTTATTTACATTTTTAGTGTAACATGCTTTTATTGTGGTTGTTTTCCATTAAATGTGCTGCTTCAAACATTCTGTTGATGAAGAAAATAAGTTCAACACAATGGTTTAACATATAAAAATTGATGTAAATATAAGGTTTCTATATAGGCTTCTTATCAGAGGCGTCGCTAGGGGGGGGTTACTGGGGCTGAAGCCCCGAGTTTCAGCTCCATAGCCCCGAGTCTCAGGCACTGCTGTTAAAATTATTAACAGCAGTGCACAGTTCTTCATGCTGGCAGCAGCTGGACCTTAGCGTGGGGTCCCTGAGTGACCAGGAGCCAGGGCCGGCCTTAGGGGTGTGCGACCTGTGCGATCGCACAGGGCGCAACACTCCAGGGGGCGCCTGCCCGGCCGTTGAAAAAGTAGAGAAAAAAAAAAGCCGGTAGTGGCACTGGCTGGGGGAGATCAAAAGATCCCCCCTCACCAGCCCTCCGCTCGGCATGCTGTGCTGGGTCCGGGGAGGGGGCGGAGCTATCCGGCTCAGTGGTGTAGCTCCGCCCCCACCCTGTGAAGCAGAGCAGCATCTGCTTCACAGTTAGCCACAGACAGCAATAGAAAGTGCTGCTCGGCTCCCCATGCTTAATGCAGTCTCCCCATGCTTAATGCAGGCATGGGGAGCCGAGCAGTACTTTCTATTGCTGTCTGTTGCTCCCTGTGAAGCAGACGCTGCTCTGCTTCACAGGGTGGGGGCGGAGCTACACCGCTGAGCCGGTTAGCTCCACCCCCTCCCAGTGGTGTATCTTGATTTTGTGCTGCCCTAGGCAGACAAAATCTGGGCACCCCCCTACCCAAGCTGCACACCCACAGTACACACTTAAGACATGCCCCATCATTCAGACTCACATCAAGCTCATACTCCCATCACACACACACTTCCATCACACTCAGTCACACACACTGTCTCCCATCACACACACTCTGACTCCCATCACACTCAGTCACACACACTGTCTCCCATCACACACACTCTGACTCCCATCACACTCAGTCACACACACTGTCTCCCATCACACACACTCTGACTCCCATCACACTCAGTCACACACACTGTCTCCCATCACACACACTCTGACTCCCATCACACTCAGTCACACACACACACACAGTCTCCCATCAGCACTTACCTTTCCCTGGCAGGCAGGCAGCATGGTCCCTCCATGCTGCCTGTTCGGCTTCCCGGCGATTGTGCCGACAGGTCACGTGACCGGGCGCGCGTATGACGTCAGCGCGCCCGTCACGTGACTGTCGGCACTTCTGTGTCGGCACACTGCACGGGGAGCCGAACAGGCAGCACGGAGGTTTCTCTGTGCTGCCTGTTCGGCTCCCCGTGCAGCCTGGCAGGCAGAGCGATGGTGAGGGGGGATCTTCCGATCCCCTCTCACCTCTGTCTCTGCCTGCAAGCGAGGTCTTTTTTTTTAAAGGGCCGTGTTTTTATTTATTTATTTATTTATTTATTTTATTTTTTATTTTATTTTTTCAGTGCTGGGGGGCGGCACCCAAAATTTGCCGCCCTAGGCATCCGCCTAGGATGCCACGCGGTAAATACAGCACTGCCCCCTCCCTTGAACCACATTTGCAGGCAAAGGGGGGGGACGGACGACGACAACAGGAGGTGAGAGGCAGAACAGGGGGAGGGGGAGAGAGAGAGGCAGAACAGGGAGTGAGAGAAGGACAGAACAGGGAGTGAGAGGCAGAACAGGGGGAGGGGGTAGAGAGAGGATGAACAGGGGGTGAGAGGCAGAACAGGGGGAGGGGGGGAGAGAGAGGCAGAACAGGGGGTGAGAGAAGGACAGAACAGGGGGTGAGAGGCAGAACAAGGGGAGGGGGTAGAGAGAGGCAGAACAGGGGGTGAGCGGCAGAACAGGGTTAGGGAGGGGAGAGAGAGGCAGAACAGGGGTGAGAGAAGGACAGAACAGGAGGAGGGGGGAGTGAGAGACAGAACAGGGGGAGGGGAGAGAGAGAGACAGAACAGGGGGAGGGGGGAGAGAGAGACAGAACAGGGGGTGAGAGAAGGACAGAACAGGGGGTCAGAGGCAGAACAGGGGGAGGGGGGAGAGAGAGGCAGAACAGGGGGTGAGAGAAGGACAGAACAGGGGGGAGAGAGAGACAGAACAGGGGGAGGGGGGAGAGAGACAGAACAGGGGGAGGGGAGAGAGAGAGACAGAACAGGGGGAAGGGGGGGAGAGAGAGAGACAGAACAGAGGGAGAGAGAGAGAGAGACAGAACAGGTGGAGGGGGATAGAGAAACAGAACAAGCGAGGGGGAAGAGAGAGAGACAGGAGGTGGGAGAGAGACAGAACAGGTGGGGGAGGGAGACAGACATGGCAAGGAAAAGGAAAGGGACATATACATAGGGGGGTGAAAGACGGGGGGGCGCCATGGGGGAAGCCCGCACAGGGCGCCGGAACACTTAAGCCCTGCCAGGAGCCCCACGCTATATTCGTGCCTAACTGCCAGCTGTGGCACGGCAGGTCTCTGTCTCTTCTAGCAGAGACCTGCTTCTAATAGAATGTCCCTGCCCAATGCCAATCAGACGCGGGGGCGGGGCTTAAACCCGTGACTCTGCCCCCTCCACCGAGCAGCAGGAAGGCAGCATGGAGGGAGATGGTCTCTGGCAAGAAGAGTTCAGCAGCTCCCTCCACATCCTAGAGTGCCAGGGAGAAGCCAGAGCTGACTCCTCTCCACCTAACAAGGTAAGGGAGACTAACATTAGTTTGTATGTTTGTTGTTGTGGACCACCCTTTCCATGATGCTCAGCCAGCATTATGGTGTGTTTTGCTAGCTGAGGATCATGAGAATGGTAGTTCCCAGCTAACTTTGTATGGGCTGTTGACTAAATGTCTCATAATGCTCAGCCAGAATTGCCTGGATGAGGATTATGAGAAAATGGGTAACCGAATACACAATAAGAGGTGTTAGCTGTGAACTACAATTCTCATGATACCAAGTCAGCCAAAAAATGCAAATTGAGATATTATTATTCCGAACATAAAAATAAAAAGCTACATTAATTACATTAGAGTGTGAGCTTTATTGGCAGGCTGAATTACATCAGAGTGTGAGCTTTATTGGCGGGTTTATTTACATTAGAGTGTGAGATTTATTGGCAGGCTGAATTACATTAATGTAAATCAGTCTGCCGATAAAACTCACACTCTAATGTAATTTAGCCTGCCAATAAAGCTTACACTCTTATGTAATTCAGCCTGCCAATAAAGCTTACACTCTAATGTAATTCAGCCTGCCAATAAAGCTTACACTCTAATGTAATTCAGTCTGCTAATAAAAATCACACTCTAATGTAATTTATTTTGCAAAATAAAGCTCACACTCTAATGTAAATCAGTCTGCCCAAAAAGCTCACACTCTAATGTAAATCAGCCCGCCGATAAAGCTCACACTCTAATGTAATTCACTTTGCCAATAAAGCTCACACTCTAATGTAAATAAGTCTTCCAATAAAGCTCACACTCTAATGTAATTCAGTCCACCGATAAAACTCACACTCTAATGTAAATCAAACCACCAATAATTGGCAGGCTGAATTACATTAGAGTGTGAGCTTTATTGGCAGGCTGAATTACATTAGAGTGTGTGCTTTATTGGTGGAATGATTTACATTAGAGTGTGAGCTTTATTGGTGGACTGAATTACATTAGAGTGTGAGCTTTATTGGCGGGCTGATTTACATTGGAGTGTGAGCTGGGTGCTGGGGTAAATTCTGGGTGCATTGTGGGTGCAGTGGAAGAACATAAAAACAAGAAATACATTTTTCAATAACCTTTTTATTAGATATAAACATATAGATATATCCATGTATATCTATAGATCCCCAGAATTGACTCTGCATCAAATATTCATCAACTCACCAACAACTTGCCTTTCAGTGAATAGACCACTGTGTGTGTGTCTGTGTGAGACACTGTGGATGTATGTCTTCTCATTGGCATGATATACAAAGATTATGCATTTACTGATCATTGGCATGATATACAATGTTAAAGCATTTTGGCAAATAAAAAGTTACAACCCACTTATCTCAGAGTAGAATTAGAAGAGGCCTATGTAATATAGTACTAATGTTACTGAACTCTTGGGAACATCCAGAGCTGGCAGTGGCATAAATAGAAACTGCTGAACCCTTATTACATACCCCCAATAATTTCGATATTTAGTTTAATATAAAGCCTTGCATATAAAGTTACTGTTCATTGGTATCATATACATCATGTATGTTTTATTGCTCATTTCTTATATTATACCTTTTATATATACCTATTGCTCATTGTCATAATCATATAAATCATGTATACATATGCATTTATTGTTAATATTATATATATACCAGTGCTTGACAAATGAATTTTAGGAGCCAGAAAAACAAAAAATATAGGAGCCAGACAATGGCACATACACACAATCACACAAACATACACACACACAATCACACAAACATACACACACACAATCACATGCAGTCATACACACAATTACACACACACAGAATCACATGCAGTCATACACACAATCACACACACACAATCACATGCATTCATACACACATTCACACACACACACACACAATCCCATGCAGTCATACACACCATCACACACACACAATTACATGCAGTCATACACACAATCACATGCATTCATACACACAATCACACACACACAATCACATGCAGTCATACACACAATCATACACACACAATCACATGCAGTCATACCCACACAATCACATGCAGTAATACACACAATCACACACACACAATCACATGCAGTCATACACACAATTACACAGACACAATCACATGCAGTCATACACACAATCACACACACACAATCACATGCAGTCATACACACACAATCACATGCAGTAATACACACAATCACACACACAATCACATGCAGTCATACACACAAACATACACACACAATCACATGAAGTCATACACACAATCACACAAACATACACACACAATCACATGCAGTCATACACACAATCACATGCAGTCATACACACAATCACACAAACATACACACACAATCAAATGCAGTCATACACACAATCACACAAACATACACACACAAACAATAACATGCAGTCATACACAGTCACACAAACATACACATACACAATAACATGCAGTCATACACACAAACATACACACACGCACACACACTTGCAGTCATACCCACAATCACACAAACATACATACACACTATCACTTGCAGTCATACACACAATCGCATGCAGTAACATACACAGTTAGTCACATCCATCCATTCATACAGTCAGTCACAGACACACACACACACACAGTCAGTAACAGTTTTAATTTTTTTAATACTATATATCTTATTTTGGTTTATTTAGGTTATAAACGTATGTCCTAAATATTACATTGTACAGACAGATACACACTCATACAGACACACAGGAAGCTGTTGGTGCACACACTTCCCCTTGTGCTCCACTGGATAAAACAAAAGGGGAAAAAATGATCCCAGCAGCGAGGGCACCATTTGGGAACAACAATACCCGGACGCCAGGTCTAATTTCAGTCAAATCTGTCATGGGCTCCAGCCTTTAGGTCTTTTGGAGACCTAGCAACGCCCCTGCTTCTTATCAAGTAAATGTCTAGAAAATTGAAACAGTGAATAAAAAAATGAAAAACATTTCTAACACTTGTTTTCTGTAAACCCATAGAAACAAAAAAATATAAGAGACATAAACAATATACAACAGATACATACTACCTACATGTATTCACATGTAATAATATTACTTTATAATTACATTTTTGTTTCTCCCCCACATTATCAAACACTTTTATTTATTTTCGGTTCTGTAGATTTCTACATGAAAGTAAACATATAAAAGTAAGAATAAAATAAACACATAAAAAGAAGGAGGAGATTGGAAGAGATCATTATCATGGCCAGATTAGTAGAATAGTAAATGCCACGTGTGATACTGCCTTAAATCTCTTTAGTTAGTCAGTCATTACAAGACATGTTTTCAATTCAGAGAGGCTAATATTCACCTTATTGTTTTCATGTGGCTTTAGTGGTGTTACAACTCAAAGACAATTAATTGCAAATGTTTTGATAGCTCCTAGTGAGCTGAGGCCAAATTGTCCTTCACTTTTCACATCCTTTCTAGTTTCTCTTTCAGGTCCTGATACTTATCCAGCTTTTCATACTCTTTATTCCTGATGTTGCAGTCACTTGGCACACTATGTCTTCCTTCCATATCTGTTTCTGCATCAGGCATTCTCTCAGCAGCTCATCTTTGAGTGCCATCTTACTGATGTATTCCCAAATGCTCAGGACAGTGGCTCTGCCACTCCCCTTAACCCACCCACAAACTTTCTGGCTGGTGTAAAGTCTCTGTGTGTTGGACTTGGGGTTGAAACCTCTTTATATTTTAAAGAGCTTTTGGGTCTTCATATCGGAAACCTTTAGGTCTTCCACTGGTCGGCTCACGATACCATCGGGGTTTCCGATGACTGGCAGGGCATACAGGTTGATGGCATGGATCTTTTTCATCCCAAAGAGCTGGCTCTTCAGGATCTGTCTTACCCTTTGGATGTTGCTGTCTTCCTGGCCTCCTCATCGTTGTTCCAGTGTGAATGTGCCATACTGGCAGTTCCACGCCATCACTCTTTTTACTATCATTTGGCCACACTTCTCCAATCTAAATGACATTCCAATGTCATAACTATAAATCTAAGTCAAGTTGATCAGTGAGTCGTTGTCTTGTTCACTCTTATCATACAGTTTGATGTCATCCAAGTAGAGTAGGTATCTGATGGTGGTTGAGGGGGTTCAACCCCTTGAAGAGATGCAGCGGGGACAATGCCACACTTGATGGTGACTTGTGATAACTTCTTGAGTTTGCTTCCATTTTTTTTCAAGAGTCCCATTTAGCTCTTGAGAAAGGTCCTTAGTGTCTTGTTGACTTTGTATAGAACCCAGCATTCACATATCCATGTGTGTGGCACTGAGTCATTGACTTTTCTGTAGTCAATTCAGGCTTTGCTCAGGTTGGTCTGGCTAGACATGGAGTCTTGGGCATCTGCTCTATCTTAGAGCAAATTGTGTTTTGAGTCTCTCGAGTTGTTCGCAATGAACTTCTGAGCTGTGCTCTCATGTACTGGCCTATACTGTACTTTAGCTTGGTGGCTATTTTGTCTCATAGACAATGTTGTAGGGAAGCAGGATATTGGCTGGTAGTTGGATGGTGCTGTGCCCTTGTGAGGGTCAGCACTGTTGCTTGATGATCAGCACTGTTCTTCCTCATGTTAGCCAATCTGTGTGGAAGCCTTCTGCTAGGATGTGGTTAACCTGTGTTGCTAGCTGTTCATGTATAGCTGTTACTATCATTAACCCGTAGGTGTCCTGGCCAGGTGCTGTCCAGCTCTGTTCTTGACCCGTTGTTGGATGTATGTTACTGTTATGGTGACTGATTCCTGTTCTGGGAGATTACTGTGGTCTGTTCTCCACTTGTACAGCCACTTTGCACCGCAATTATGTATTTTCTTTCTCCCATATGTTCTTCTAGTACTGTTCAGTTTCTGCTGATGGTGGCTCTGCTGTTCCTATGTTGTTGCACTGTAGTTGAGAGTATACCTTGGATGGGTCTTTGGAGAACAGTGCATTTATCTTTCTGGCAACAGCGAGAGAAAAGGATGCGGAGAGAGAATTCAGTATAATAGCTCCTTAGTACTTTATTTGTGAAAATGTATCATGTAAATCAGGCATTTTACAATGTGCTGGCTGACAAACCAGACGCCCTACGTTTTTTGTGCCCTAAGGCACGTAATCATAGGTCATAGAGAACACCAAGCACATGCTCTAAATGGGAGTGCAATTAACTCCTGATATTAGAAAGGTGTATATTGACCTAAGGTAAAAGTCCTTTAGCATGTGGCATTCTCCTTTTAATAAACATACTTTCGTGCAGTAACAATTACATAGTTCAAATCTAAAGTGAGAGTGAAAAATAAATTAAAAACAATATATTTACTGGATAAATTACTAGTTAAGTAATGTGCAGATTCGAATGAACTGTGTGATGTTAAACAAATTAGAGGAAATCAAAAAAGTTGGTAGAATATTAAATATGCTATCCCACAGGTTATAAAAGCATATAAGATACAGTTTTAAAAAAGCTAGATTAAGAGCTATGTATGCAGTGGTGTATCTTGGTTTTGTGCTGCCCTAGGGAGAGAAAAGTTGGGCAACCCCCTACCCACGCTGTACACCCAGAACATGCCCATTCACCCCCATTACATGCCCCCACCCCCCATTACATACACATTACATGCCCACATAACATGTCCCTATCACATGCCTCCATCACCCCATCACATGCCCCCATCACAGGTCCGCTTTAAGACCCTAGTGGGCCCTGGGTAAAGTCTTTAGAAGTGGACCCCCTTGGACCCAAAACTTTTTAATATTATATGCAACTATTTTCCTATCACATTTATTAACTATTTGTATATGTTATAAAAATGTTATTGAAAAATTCCCTTTTTCTTTACCCACATTGCACCCAAAGGACTTCACACAGCACCATACAGTACCCACGGCACTTGCCATTCACCTGTATTGCACCCACAGCACATAGCTTGCACTCTTATTGTACCCACAGAATTTGACATGCCACAGTGTCACAGAGCATACCACAGAAATGCCCCTGCAGAAAAAGTCCCAGTGTCCCTTTCCCCATAGTACATCATATTTTGCCCCACAGAACATGCCACAGCATCACAGCATGCCAATTAAAATAAGCCACTGTCAGGTACCAATTAACATGCCACAGTCACTTTGTTATTAACATATGCAACAGTCAGTTTACCTATTAAAATATGCCACCATGTGTATATTAAATATGCCACAGCTTGCCCATCAAAATGCCACTGTTATTTTGCCATAATATGCCACAGCCATTTTGCCATTAATATGCCAGAATTATTGTGCCATTAATATACCACAGCCAATTTGCCCATTAATATGCCAGTATTATTTTGCCATTAATAAGCCCCAGCTAATTTGCCCAATACATACCTTTGTCCCTGGTGGCTAGTGGTAGGTAGCATGGTGTTCTCCATGCTGCGTATTCGTCTCCCCTGTGGTGTGTGCAGAGAGGTCACGTGACCTGTCGGCACTTCCTCGTCACACTACCCGGGGAGCCGAAGAGCAGCATGACGGTTTCACTTTTTTTTTTAAAGTTGCGGCTTTTTTTATTTTTTGCGTTTTGCCACCCTAGGTACTTGCATTTTTTGCCTTGCGCTAAATACAGCGTTGTATGTATGTATCTAGTACAATAACATCAATAAATTAAAACATCCTTGAGCACTAGTAATAGTTGTCTTGAGTGTGCTAAAATAGTATTTATATTTATTAATAAATGCTTAATACTTATTCAGTTAATTCTTACTGTTGTTCTTCTTAAATATGTCAGCAAGCATTTCAAGGATTACAGCAGCTACAGCATTTACCAACTCAATGGTTTGAGTTATGGTGAATTGTCATGAGGGCTCTTTTGGCATCTTCTACCATACTATCTGATGGTACTTCTCCAAGAGCTTGTCGGAATCAGAAAAGACATTGCTAAAATTGAGAAGATCTCCATACTGGAGACTACAACAACTGCTCTGCAGGCAGCTAAAATGGAATCGGACGTGGAGCAATCCATATTTGAGGACTTACCTGCTAGTATCATCTTGTGGCGAAAATCAATGCAACCTCTGACATCCTACCTGAGATAAAAGATTGGACATTGTGGGCCCGGAAAATGTCCTGCAATTCTTGGAATTGTTGGGACACCCCCAAATAATGGAAAACTAGTTGCAACCACTGGCACCTGAAAATTCAATTGTTGAAGAGTCCGAAAAGGACTAATCCTGAGACTACTGTATACCAACTTGGATGTTGCAGTCCATCTGTTGTCTAACATATGTATCCCAACGTGAGATAACTTTCCATATGCTTCCCTTTTTTTTTACCATGCAAGGCATTTTTGCCATATGTTTGTTTTGTTTGACAAAAACAAAAGACATATATGAAATCAACAATGCAAAATTGAAAAAATAAACTTTTTCTTTTTTTTGGTGGGAGTGTCCCTTTAAACATCACTAGAGTGCAATCATACAATATTATGTGGCAATTTATTATTTCTAATTTTGGCCACTAGAGTTCATTTATTAGAGTATTTACTCAAATAATACACAGTTCCCTAAGAAATTTGGTATTAAACCACTATTCTCATAAAAGGTTGTTATTATATTCATGCCATAATGCACATAACCCCACAAGTGACCGATGAGAAGTATTTTAATAGCAATGGGATTATCCACAAACAAACTGCATCAACATATTCCCCTGTTTTTTTTTTATTGTACATGGGTTTGAATCTCAAAAGTATATCTTCTGTTTATAATAATTGTTGCATGCAATACCTGAAACTTACAAAAGTTGAATTAATATTTCTTGCAAGAAAAAATAAGCACTCCTGGAGGCAAAGCAGTATGCACAAAAATATTTTTCTGTAGTGAAAATGGTATAGGTACCAACATTAGTCAATAGGTAGTACCATAAATCGGCAGTGATGGCAAATATAAGAATAGCCTCCAGGTGTGATTGTTTGTTTTTTCATGTATATTTACATTGTGTACCACCAATACAACGAGAGCCTCTCCCATATATGTATATATGTATGTATATATATATATATATATATATATATATATATATATATTTATATACATATATATATATATATATATATAAATATAAAATAAAATTAATATCTATTGTACTGTCTGTTTTGAATACACTATTTTTATGAGAAAACTTAATAAAACAATTGTTGAAGTAGCTTACATGTGTATGTTTATTTGCTATTTTCAGAAGATTAAAAATTACCTATTTATTTAGTCAGTAAATTATATGCTGTTACAGAAGGCATTTTCAGTCATTTAATACTGCTGACTGGCCATTCTAAGGATACCCTTCACAATGGTAGATCTACTGAACCTAAGATTATGAGCCTATGATTAATGAATTCATACAAAAGAAAGGGTATTCTTAAACAAACTTAATCATCGGTGCCAACCTAGTTTTAAAGGAATAGTGTTTGATTTAGATGCATTGTTTTGTACTGCCGTGGTGGGATATTATATTTTTATATCATTCTTGCTGGAAAGTGACAATACCAGATGGAGTGGTAGGTTACAAAAGTTCTTGGAATCCATATTATACACTGTTGCGAGAATTGTAAAATAACACTACAGTGCTGTGTAATAACAGAATACTGACTATACAAATGTGCAAATTGCTCAAAAGAACATGTTGTCATTATTAAACAATTTTAAAAGGTGGAATATTATTTTTAATATTTTAGCATTTAGAAACACTTTACCACAGCTAATATAGCATGGTAATTTTGTCCATAGCTATTAGCAATAGACTACACTTCTCTATAAATACAAAATAAAAAGTATAATTTTTAACTATAAACTTTATGCAAGTATTTTTCTTGAATTTTCCTCTCCCTTTGTTAAAAATATTCAGTACCTACAAAACGCATTATAAAAGACATCTACTCTGTCATATTGGGTAGGTAACAATTAAAATGTAATTTTGACAAATGTGTGGGTAGAGGATTTTCCATGGTTTTTAAAATTGTCCTGCACAACAGGTCATCATTTTATCTGCAAAGAATTATTCAATTCATAATGAAACAGAATTTATTCAGATTTAATGACAATACATTTTTGATTTATTTAAGCAAGAAGGCCTTAATGTTATAAATGAAATGTTTTATACAAATAAGTAGATCTGAAACAATGAAAGCCATTCCAATTTTTTGGGTCATATTAATGTAAAAGGGTTTATATATGTAATTTTATTTTTAAGCGGTAATTATTTTGTGTACTTTTAACCTATATGCTTAAATAGGAGTTTAGATCTAAACATTAAATGGAGCAGTTTGTGGCTAAAGCAACCTGCTACAAAACAAAACACTTGGCTAACTTTATACTTTATAAAGTTAAAATCTGCATATTCCCCTGGAGAATGAGCGTCGGAAAGACACCCCAAATTATATATATCCTCCAAAAGGACGTTAATGCAGTAGAATGAATAAAAACTTTGGATGAAAAAAGAAAAACCCTTAAAGATAAGAATTTTTTGTATGGGATAGAACCTACCTGTAAGAAAACAAATCAAACAAAGTTTGAAAAATTCTGAATTATGAGATCTTAGAGAGAAGAAACTCGTAATTGTGCACAGATTTTTTTTTTGTACCCAACACTGAAAAAGCAATTATCACAGGTGAAACAAGGTGGTGTAATGCACCATAGGGTGATTGTAGATGCATATGGCAAGTATAATAAGCTACAACTTATAAGGGGTTATTTTCAATGTGTACTGTCTTATCATTGTTTAATAATAATAATTTTCATGTATTTTGTTATGTACAGCTTGAGTATCCCTTATCCAAATTGCTTGGGACCAGAAATATTTTGAATAATGGATCATTTTGGATTATTATAGTTTAGCCAGTGAGATAGCTAATTCATCATCAATACAACCTTAGGGTCACAAGTTCAATTCCCAGCAGGGTGTCCTTCAACCTTTTGAGGTAGATAAAATGAGTAGCATTAAATTGGGTAATATTAACATTCCCTGGATTTTGTGAAAAGTAACATCCCCAGGATATACTTGGAAACTAGAGAATATATGAATGTACCTTTTCTGGTTAAACACTTTGTTATTATTATTAATTCTGTGTGTGGAATCTGCAACTTGTGCTAAACAAAAATGTTTGTATAACGGATCATTTTAAATAATAATTTTCTGGAAAAGGGATACCTATATTTGTGTAGTCTGTATGCTTATAGAAAATCACAGCCCCTTTTACGTGCTCCCAAATGTTGAAAAGGACTTAAAATATAAAGGCAGGATGGTGAAGACTCACCAGCAGCTTAGTATCAACTTAACAATAAAAAGAAAAAATATATATATAGTGTAATATATAAAAATCATTTAAATATTGAGGTAAGTGAATTGATGCACACATCAGTTCAGCAGGCAAATCAAAGGAAAAGGAAAAATCCTTTCAAAATCTTTATAAAAGATGATGTTTAATCAGGAATTAGAAAATCAATGATGTATGGCAAAACAACCGCACTGGAGTTGAACATTTTATTAATATAAGTAAAAATATATAAGTAACACACAATAAGAGCGGTGTATGCATGCAAATAAGTGAAATAAGAATAAAATATATTATTGTAGAGTATATCAAATTTTTGCACTAATTTTGGCACATATTTGTGTTTTTCTCATGTATTAAATTATATAAATAAAAATGACCTTTTATATATATATATATATATATATATATATATATATATCATTTTTCTTGACATAAGATCTTTTCTTGGGTTATCCCCAGCTAAAGTCTCTTTTTGCTATGACACTCAACAATGGTGAGATCAAATTTATATTGATGTAACTGCCAGTGACAACGACAAAGGCTGTGTGGTCGAAACATTACCACTGGCTGTTACAACAATAAAAATGATTGAGTGCCAGACCATTCCATTTGTTCTGACCTGGTGGAGCCCAGTTTGAGCACAATACAGTTCTGCATGTTGTTTCACCACCTTTGTCAGTGTATTTTTGCTATGAGGCTTTAATAATTTTTTCAAGCTCAACACTGTGTTTTTGGAACTCACAAGCAAAAAAATACATGCATGTCAACCAATAGTGGTAACAAAGTGACAGTGCCAGCTCACGAAAATGAACAGATTCTCAACAACAGGAGAAGTTGCTGAAAATCAAGCCAATAAAGGGTAATGCATTTTGTGTCTACACTGGCGTGCACGTTTCATACCTCCACTGCTGCTTATTCCTAAGCTTACTCATAAACAATATAGGTGTGAAACATTAAGATTTATTGGCTCCATTTTGTGAATATTTCCCAAGATTTAACATCTTCCATATTTTTCCAGCCAGTCTCACATTACAACTGTTGCCAAAGCTTGCACTAGGTGGCTGTGTACAACTTTTTATTACCTTCCTCCCTATAAAGTCACTAGGGGGTGGCACCCTAAACCACTATATTTCACAAAATGACACACTTTTTTAGTTACATATTTTATTAAATACAGTTATATGACAAAAACAAAAGACATTTATGAAATCAACAATACAAAAAAAAACTTTTCATATTTTGGTGGGAGTGTCCCTTTAACTTTCTTCCAAATTCTGCAGTTTAGTAACTACTATATTAGTGTAGTGCAAAAACCTTTAAAATAATAATAATCTATTTTTTACATAGCGCTCTAAGGGGGCTCAAAGCATGTAGCACTGGCGAATCACCATTTGTCACTTTTGATGCATGCTTCATGGTGAAATCACCCCATTCGCACATCAATGGGAACTCAACACATGAGCATGTCATGTACGTCATACCGATTTGCTTCCAATGCATCAGTTAAGATTTGACCCAAGTAAGGACCTTTTTCAGTAGCTGAGTCTCCACAATTGGAATGATCCTCATGTCTCTAGTTAGGTAACTATAAATGGTTAATCATATCAGACCATACCACTAATTAGATCATTAAAGTTTCCATTTGCAGTTCTAAATGAAGTTTGAATCGTGGGAGATTTTAATTACCCAGATATAGATTGGAATTGTGGCACAACTAGTTCTGCTAAGGTTAGCAAGTTTCTGAACCTGCTGAATAACAAATTTATGGCACAATTAGTAGACACACCAACTAGAATTGATGCCTGTCTGGATTTGATAATAACAAACAATGGGGAGCTTATTTCAAACATCCAAGTAAGAGAACACTTGGGAAATAGTGACCATAACATGGTTTCATTTGAGATTGATGCAAAAAAGTAAATTGGTAACTAAGCCACCAAAACACTTAATTTTAGAAGGGTCAACTTTGATGGATTAAGAGCATCAATTGGACATTTAGACTGGGAAGAACTGTTTTCTGGACTAAACACAGAAGAAAATTGAAATTCCTTTAAACACACATTACAAAAGTACACATCCTAATATATACCTTTGGGAAACAAATGTAAAAGACACAAATCAAAACCAATGTGGCTTACCGGTAACGTGAAACAGGAAATACAAAACAAGAAAATGGCATTCAAACGTTATAAAAGAAAGGGATCATCATTATCATACAAAGATGCCAACAAAGCCTGCAAAAAGTCTGTTCTAATGGCTAAATTAGAAAACGAGAAAAGGATTGTTAATTTTTTTAATGTAAAAAAGCTAAAGAGGGAAAATGTTGGGCCCTTGTTATCCCAAATGGAAAATTTGGTAAGTGACGACAGAGAGAAAGCAGACACTTTAAATACTTTTTTTTTCTTCTGTTCATACTAAGGAAGAACCAATTAATTAGCCCCTGCTAGCGAAAGTTACGGAACATTCACTGCAAACATGGGATTGGCTGACACAGGAAAAAGTCCTTAAGCAATTAAACTCTGTTAAGATAGACAAGGCCCCAGGGCCAGATGGTATACACCCAAGGGTCCTTAGAGAGTTAAGCATAATTCTGGCAAAAGACAGATGTCATTCTAATATTTAAAAAGGGATCCAGATCTCTACCAGGTAACTATAGGCCAGTGAGCTTGACATCTGCAGTAGGGAAATTAATTGTAGGATTGATAAAGGTATACACTCAAGAATACATCTTGAATCAGAATAAAATTCGTAAAAGTCAACATGGTTTTGTGAAAGACAGGTCTTGTCAAACAAACATTTTAAGAAGAAATCGTTAAAAATATAGATCTAGGTGGGGCAGGTGATGTGATCTATTTAGAGTTGGCTAAAGCATTTTATACAGTTCCACACAAAAGGTTACTCTAAAAATTTTGAGATATAGGTTTGGGGGCAAATGTATGTGTTTGGATTGAAAATTGGCTAAATGATATAATGCAGAGGGTTGTTGTTAATGGAAAATCCTCAAATTGGACCAGGGTATTGAGTACCTCAGGGGTCTGTTTTAGGCCCTCTTCTTTTTAATTTGTTTATTAATAATCTCCCAAATTGTCCTGAAAGCCATGTCTCAGTGTTTGCCGATGACACTAAATTAGATAAGGTAAAACAGACTAATCTTGATGTTTGTTTTTTACAGGAAGATTTGGACAGAGTGGGGGACTGGACAATTAATTGGAAAACGAGGTTCAATATAGACAAATGTAAAGTAATGCATTAAGGGAAAAATAAGAACAAACCCACATGTACTGTAAATGTTATTTCCCTGGGAAAAACTACTAATGAAAAGGATTTAGGAATAATTATAGATAACAGACTTAGCAACAGTGCTCAATGCCAGTCAGCAGCTACAAAAGCCAATAAGATATTGGCATGTATAAGACGAGGTATAGATTCACGGGAGGAAGATATCATCTTGCGTCTTACAAGTCAATGCTAAGACCTCACCTTGAATATGCACTGCAGTATAATTCTAAAAAGAATATTATGGAACTAGAAATGGTGCAAAGGAGGGCTACAAAATTAATAAGGGGATTGGAGGAGCTTAGTTATGAAGAGAGACTTAAAAAATGGCATTTATATACGTTACAAAAAAAGGAATCTCAGAGGGGATATAATAACATCATATAAATATGTGCAGCGCCAATATGAAGAGCTCTCCAGTGACCTGTTCAGTAACAGAAATGTACAAAGAACAAGAGGTCACCCCCTGAGACTGGAAGAGCAAATATTTCATAGACAGCAAAGGAAGGGATTCTTTAGGCTAGGGTCAATAAAGTTATGGAACTCACTGCCAAGAGAGGTAGTGCTATCAACTACAATAGATGCATTTAAAAATGGTCTGGATGGGTTTTTTTTTTCTTTTTTTTTAGAAAAACAGAACGTAAAGGGCTATTAATCATAGAATAATCATTAATAATACAGTTTATTGATCCAAGTTGAAATTTGATCTCAGTAAATCTCAGTAAAGTAATACTTCCTGATATTACTTTTAAATCGTTGCCCCTCTAATTTAAGACTATGTCCTCTAGTTGTGGTAGTTTTTCTTCTTTTAAATATACTCTCTTCCTTTACTGTGTTGATTCCCTTTATGTATTTAAATGTTTCTATCATATCCCCCCTGTTACGTCTTTCCTCCAAGCTATACATGTTAAGATGCTTTAACCTTTCCTGGTAAGTTTTATCCTTCAACCCATGAATAAGTTTAGTAGCCCTTCTCTGAACTCTCTCCAAAGTATCAATATCCTTCTGGAGATACGGTCTCCAGTACTGCGTACAATACTCCAAGTGACGTTTAACCAGTGCTCTGTACAATGGCATGAGCACTTCCCTCTTTCTACTGCTAATACCTCTCCCTATGCAACCAAGCATTCTGCAGGCATTTCTTGCTGCTCTATTACATTGCCTACCTACCTTCAAGTCCTCTGAAATTATTACTCCTAAATCCCTTTCCTCAGATGTTGAGGTTAGGACTGTACCAAATAGTCTATATTCTGCTTTTGGGTTTTTACGCCCAAGGTGCATAATCTTGCACTTGTTCACATTAAATGTCAGTTGCCACTGCTCTGACCATTTTTCTACTTTAGATAAATCATTTGCCATTTGGCTTATCCCTCCATGAATATCAACCCTGCTGCAAATCTTTGTATCATCAGCAAAAAGACATACTTTGCCAACAAGACCTTCTGCAATATCGCTAATAAAAATATTAAAGAGAATGGGTCCAAGTACAGATCCCTGAGGTACCCCACTAGTAACAAGACCTTGCATCGAATATACCCCATTGACTACGACTCTCTGTTGCCTGTCACTCAGCCATTGTCTAATCCATTCAACAATATTGAAATCCAAATTCAAAGATTTCAGTTTATTAATAAGCCTTCTATGTGCGACAGTGTCAAAAGCCTTACTGAAATCTAGGTAAGCAATGTCTACTGCACCACCCTGATCTATTATTTTAGTCACCCAATCAAAAAAATCAATAAGATTAGTTTGGCATGATCTCCCTGAAGTAAACCCATGCTGTCTCTGATCTTGAAATCCAAGTGACTTTAGATGTTCAACAATCCTATTCTTTAACAAGGTTTCCATTATTTTCCCTACTACTGAAGTAAGACTTACTGGTCTATAGTTGCCCGCCTCCTCCCTACTACCTTTCTTGTGAATGGGCACAACATTAGCTAATTTCCAATCTTCTGGAACCACTCCCGATAACAATGATTGGTTAAATAAATCTGTTAATGGTTTTGCTAGTACACCACTAAGTTCTTTTAATAACTTTGGATGTATCCCATCAGGTCCCATGGACTTATTTGTCTTTACTTTAGACAGCTGAAGTAAAACCTCTTCCTCTGTAAACTTACATCCATCAAAAGACTCATTAGTCTTTTTCCCTAAATGAGGTCCCTTACCCTCATTTTCATTTGTAAAAACTGAACAAAAATATTCATTAAGGCAGTCTGCTAAGCCTTTATCCACTTCTACATAGCATCCTTCTTTTTTTTTTTAATCTAACTAATCCTTGTTTTACTTTCCTTTTCTCATTTATGCATCTAAAAAATGATTTATTTTCTATCTTCCTCACTCTGAGTATTTTTATAATTACTAAATTCTAGCTTTTTATTTTTTACTATTTTAGCCACCATTGCAGAGTACCACAGTGGTTTCTTCAATTTTTTGCTCTTACTGACAAGCCTTATGCAATTTTCTGTTGCCTTCAGTAGTGCAGCTTTTAGATAATCCCATTTCTCCTGGACTCCATTTAAATTGCTCCAGTCTGATAATGACTCCTTTACACCTAATCTAATTTTAGAAAAGTCTGTTTTTCTAAAATCTAAAACTTTTGTTTTTGTGTGGTGTGACTGTGTCACTGTTCTTATATTAAACCACACTGTCTGGTGATCACTAGATCCTAAACTTTCACCTACAGTAATATCTGATAACAAATCTCCATTTGTGAACACTAAATCTAGTATGGCCTGCTTTCGAGTTGGCTCCTCCACTACTTGTTTTAGAGATAATCCCAGTAGGGAGTTTAGGATATGCGTACTCCTGGCATTTTGATGGACTTGTGTCTTTTTTCAAAATTAATTACTATGTTACTATGTGCACGATGAAACATGTAACCAGCATATGATATTTCACATGTTTCTACATTCTTCACTATGGCTGGTGTTTCTTTCCTGAAAGAAACTGGATGAAGTAACTGGCTACTTAACAGTTTACCTTTACTTCTACTGACTGCAAAAGATTTCAATGAAAAAAGCATTACTCACTTTGGGCAATGGAGGTTTAAATCCGCCCCATGCAAAGTGAGCATCTTGGTCCTTTCCTAGCAAATTGTCTTTCTCTTATGTGCAGTGCTTGACATGTTGGCTAATCTAATATTGGCTTGGTATATTGTTTATTCTGTTCTGATGACCTCTTGTCAACTGCTCTATCTGCTCCTTGGTTTAACAATTGAATATTGTAAAATACACTGTAAGCAACTGATGCCAATTTAACAATACAATTGTATGATTCTAGGAGTTTGTCCTTCTGCAAGTTTCCCCTAAAGTTATTTCTTCCTTTAGGCATAATAAGCTCCAATCAGGGAAAATAAATGTATATTCACCATGTCCCTTCTTTGGCCAGTGTAGTCTAATGAAGCATGGCAAATCAAAAGCAACCATTAACCATCATTCAGTCAATGACTTACCTCTTGGTAAGTATATAATTTAAGAAATAAGGGCTTTGTTTACTAAAAGCATTTGATGCAACTTTAAATATAATTACAAAAAGTAAGTGCTCCAGAAATTTGGAATAGCCTCTCAGATACCATTAAATCCTCCACTAGCTGAAAATTAATGAAAAAGACTCAGCACTGTTAAAATAAGATTTTGTTTTTTATGTCTAAATGTGTATCCTTATGTCATACGCTCTCTCTCTCTCTGGGACTTGTCCAAGTATTTTATTTTCATGTTTAAATGTGTGTAACATTGTGCTGGGTGTATTCTCCAGGAAATACTTGAAAAAAAGATAAATATCAATGTATTCTACCTAGTTAAACTGTTTCTAGACAAATACATATAACAGTGTACTACAAGCATTATGGCAGGTAAGCTTTTGTAGTACACACTTTCTTCTATGCTTTGGTTTCGGTGCAAAAAACTTATCATCAAATTTACCATGACACATTATTCTTTATATGAGGCTTACAGCAGACCTTTGGACTCCAAATTAAGGGAATTGAGAAATTGAATTAGCTAGCACAGCAAGACTGGACTTTTCTTCTATTGATACTTAATGCTAGAAGCTCATATATCAATCAGATTACACACTTTACTTGTCCTAGCACCCAGAATGCAAGACTTGCCCTAGCACCCAATTTGAACCTACAGGACATGCCCCAGCACCTTGATTGCACACACAGGATTTGCTCTAGCACCCAAATAAATTACCCAGCTCCTACATTGCATCCAAAGAACTTGTCAAGCACCCAGACTGCACACAGCACTTTATTGGGTTTCCTGGGGTCTAGTGATGGGCAGCTCAATATTTGTGGACTGTCCAGATGCACAAACATCCTCTCAGGCTGCCTCTCGTGCACCTTGTGCATCTTTGGAGTTTGAGTGCCAGAAGGTCACGTGACCCAAATGTTGGGACTTCCGCAGATAAGAGGGGAGTAAAAAAAAAAATTGGGTATGTGCAACTGTAGCAATAACCCACTTATCTCAATCAATTGCCCAACTAACTAAAATAATAAAAGAGCAAGATTCCCATACAAAAGTAAAAACAGAGGACTGATCAGACCTATAAAACAAGGGTTAAGTGAAATGATTAATCCAAAAACCTATGAGACAAAATCTAAACATTGGGGAAAAAGTGGTGAGGAGCACAGAGTAGAAAGGACATGATCACAGTGATGAATTGCGATCAGAAAGGGATGGGGTGAGATGAAAGGGTCAGTTTTTTACTGAAACTGATGCTGCAGTTTTCTGACCCACTCATGATCAGTGTGGGAGATACAGAGAGGGACTTCTGGACGAAGTAATTGTAAGGCAAATAGAAGGAGCTACAAGGGATCCAGTCTGTACTTCTTTCCAACATTGTGAAAGACACCAGAATACATAATCTCGAATTATGTTGATCGAGTTCAGTGTTCAATCCACAAAAACACCCATGTATTCTATGACAGGGGGTGTTAAGGTTTTGACCCATGTATATACAATTCTAGCTCTGTGGTCATATTCATCATTTTACCTCTAGTAGGCACCCCCACCCTTGTTTTGTACTGTTGTGCTCTCAGTGGCCTCAACTGGGCTTTGTTAATTGCCCTGTCCTATTAGTAAGCAGAAAACAAAGAAAAAAACGCATGCACTCCAAGTAGATATGGTGAAAAATAGAAAAAAGGAATTAAATATAACATACACGTAGACACTTAAATCAGAGGACCCGGTGAGAGCGATCCGCCTGAAGCGTTTCACGTTATAACACGCTTATTCATAGGCTTCACACCAAATGGACAAACTTCATTTAAATACAAAATGTTCACCAATTGCAACAAAGGTCAAAGTGATTAGTTGTAATTATAGCACATATGTGTACACTGGTGACTATGTGAAAGACAAGGTGTGTTAGGGGTGTATTGAAAAAAAAAATCTACCTTGAGTGCATGCGTTTTTTTTCTTTGTTTTCTGCTTTCATTATACAGTGCTGTGGTCACTGCACTAACGAAGCACCCAGTATTTTGTGACTATATGATGATTTTTTTTTATTTTTTTATTATTATTATTTCATTGAAATTTTCATATATTATAAATAACAATACGATACACAAAGAGAAACATACAAATTACAAATGTACACATAATGCGCTAAGTCAAGCATTGGGTGCTAAAGTGGGGAACAGACAAAAGAGAAGAGAGAAAGAAAAAAAAAAAAAAAGCCCCACCTGCGTCGTACCATTCATTCTTCATACATTCTTACACACTGATGGGGTTCATGCCTGGAGGGTACTGCTTGAATGGGAGTATCTCACGTTCGAGAGAAAGGAGACCCCCCCTCCCCCCAGCCACTCCCCCCCCTTACCATATTATATCCACAGCTTGCCTATTTCATATTTTTGCATGCACTCCGCCCATTTTACTGGTGTTTGAATTGTGGAGTCCAGAGTGTAAGAGATAGATCTCTCCATTCTCAGTTTAAAACTCAATTGGTTTTGGAAGTGTCTTATTTCCGGTTCTATACTTTGTCTCCATTGTCTGGCTATGATTTTTTTTGCTGCAAGGAGAGTATGGATTGTAAGAGTAATTTTTATGTTTGACAGTATCGGCCACCCTATATGTAGAAGGATAGAACTAGGATCTTCGGGGATGGAGACACCAGTCATTCGTTCCAAGAAGTCTAATACTCCTTTCCAGAAGGGTATGATTTTTTTGCAGCTCCACCATATGTGGATATCCGTCCCTTCCTTTTGGTGACATCTCCAGCAGATTCCAGAGGTATGGGGATAGATTTTTGCTATTCTAGCAGGGACCAAATACCAATTGTTAAGGATTTTATAATGCATTTCTAACAACGAGAGATCGTGTACTTCTCTTGTAGTAAATCTAAATGCCTTTCTCCAGATCTCTGATGTAATTTTAGATGTACTATGTTTTTCCCATTTTTTAACAATTGTTAATTCAGTCAAATTTTGTAGTATCCTAATACATTCCAAGCATTTGGAATATAGCCTCCTGTTGGTGTCTTTTATTATCAGTTTAGAGAATCTTCTCAAGAAGTCATTATTTATTTCTTTTACATTTTTTGACAAGCAGCTTTTGACTCTCAGGTAACACATAAATGTTTAAATTAGGTAGATTATATTTATCCCTCATTTCTTGAATTGTCAACATCTGATCTTCTCGATACAAATCAGAGATATTTTGTATTCCGGCATTTTCCCAATCTCCAAGTGAGAGATCTTCCAAAATTGCTTCAAGGACGTTCAATTTCTGTGTTCCAAATATTTTGTTGTTTATGTTGGCCTTCCGTTTGATCAAGAACCAATTCAGCATGATCTCATCGACTATTACACTTTTATTTTTCATACTGATTGGATATTTTTTATGCTTAACTGACCAAATTATAGATGACAAGTCTTTCACACCTACTAGTTCTACTTCAATTTTATACCACGTCTCCTGTTTAGCCTGTGGTAGCTGTGTTTTGACTAGATGCAGTAGCATACTCGCCTCGTAGAATTGTCTAATCAATGGAAATCCCAAGCCCCCGTCTTTCGTCTTCATACCCAGTATTCTCGCTGCAATTCTAGGGGGCTTGCCTTTCCATACAAAATTATACAAATTTCGATGTACCATCTCCAACCAGTCTTTGGGAATCTTTAACGGTACCATCCGAAACAGGTAAGTACACTTAGGCATCAAGTAAGCTGCAACCGCATTGCTACGGCCCCACCAAGTCAGCTCAATGGTTTTCCACTTTTTTAGAAATTCGTTGGTGGTTCTCATTAAGTGAGAGAAGTTAGTTTCCATAATGTCTTGGATTTTGTGGGGTATTTTGATGCCCAAGTAGTCAAACGTGTCTCTACCTGCTTCTAGCTGATATAGTTCTTTAATCTTTTCTCTGGTGTTTTTATCCAAATTTAGGGCCTGTGCCATTGTTTTACTCCAATTAACTTTGTAATTGGCTATTGTTCCATAGTCTTCAATTTCTTTCAGAGAATAAGGCAATGAATCTAGTGGTTTTGACATAAATACCAACACGTCATCTGCATAGAACAAGAGCTTAATTTCCTTCTCTCTAACTTGTAGTCCCCGAATGTTATTGTTCTGTCGAAGACTTGCCGCCAGCGGCTCCAACGACAGAACATACAGTAGGGGTGAAAGCGGACAGCCCTGTCTCGTTCCATTGCATAGCTTAAACCATTCAGAACACAAACCCGAGCCTACTACCCTTGCACTGGGGGACTGATAGAGAGCATCAATCGCTGTAGATATCCATCCCCTAAATCCCAGGGTCGCAAGGGTTTTTCTCATGTATCTCCACCCGACCCTGTCAAACGCTTTTTCTGCGTCTAACGACAGGGTCAGGAGGGGAACATTTCTTTTAGCGGCAAAGTCCTTTATGTCTATCAACCGACGAATATCATGTGCCGAGTCCCTACCCGAGACGAATCCCACCTGATCATCGTGGATAAGATCTTGCATAACTGCCTTCAATCTATCCGCCAATATGGAGGAATACAGTTTGATGTCCACGTTGATCAGTGAGATCGGCCTGTAACTTGAGACCTGGTACGGAGCCTTACCAGCCTTAAGAATCGGCATAATATTTGCCTGCAGCATTTCTGCTGGGCAAGTTCCTTGTTCAGCTATCTCTCTGTAAGCCTTCAACAGTGGTTCTGAAATATTGTCTTTCATTGTCTTATAAAACAGATGGCTAAATCCATCTGGGCCTGGTGTTTTATGCTTTACCATCCTCTCTATACCCTTAGTTAATTCTGTTTTCTCCAGTGGTTTATTCAGGAGCTGGATTTGTACCTCGGTCAGTGTTGGAAGACCTGTCCTCCTTAAATATGCTTGTATTTCCTCCTCTGTAGTAGTCTTTGGGATATTATATAGAGTTTCATAGTACTCCCTAAAGCCACCAGCCACCGCATCCCGTGTCATCAGAGTTTGGTCATCTTTAATGATTTTATTTATTCTGTTCTTCGCTCTCTTTTTTTTTTAATTGGTTTGTCATCAGTCGGTCAGGTCTACTACTCCTATGGTAATATCTTACCCTTCATTTCTCCATAGATTTTGTTGTTTGATCTAATTCCCTCTGGTTTATTTGTTTTTGAATCCACTCTCTTTCTTGTATATATAATAGGGAGGGATTTTCTTTGTTGAGCGCCGATATACGGTATCATAGGCGTGCGCACGGGGTGTGCCGGGTGTGCCTGGGCACACCCTAATCCAGGGCCGGCGCCACCAGTAAGGCGACCTAGGCAGCTGCCTAGGGCGCATCTTGGCTGGGGGCGCCGGAACCCTGCTTCCAAAAAAAAAAAAAAAAATCCTCCTCCTTACTTACCTCGTCGGCGTCGCTGCGTCTCCGGTGCTGGGCCGCCTGTGGCTGAGAGGGAAGCGTTGTGCGCTCCCCTCCAGCCAATGCGCATTCAGTAAAGTTTTTTTTTTTAAACTTTATTGAAAGCGCATTGGCTGGAGGGGAGCGCACAACGCTTCCCTCTCAGTCACAGGCGGCCCAGCACCGGAGACAGAGCAGCAGCAGCAGCAGCGACGAGGTAAGTAAAGGAAAGAAGGCCTGGCTGGCATATTGGGTGGCTAAGTCCAAGCATATTTTGGGGGAAAGTCCTGGCATATTTTGGGGGAAAGTCCTGGCATATTGCTGGGGACAGTCCTGGCATATTGGGTGTTTAAGTCCTGGCATATTGGGTAGCTAAGTCCAGGCATATTTTGGGGGAAAGTCCTGGCATATTGGGTGTTTAAGTCCTGGCATATTTTGGGGGAAAGTCCTGGCATATTGAGGGGCATAATCCTGTCATATTGGGTGGCATAATCCTGGGATATTGAGGGGCTTAATCCTGGCATATTGAGGGGCATAATCCTGGGATAAAGAGGGGCATAATAATGGGACATTGAGGGGCATAATCCTGGGATATTGAAGGGAATAATCCTGGCATATTGAGGGGCATAATCCTGGGGTATTGAGGGGCATAATCCTGGCATATTGAGCGGCATAATCCTGGGATATTGAGGGGCATAATCCTGGGGTATTGAGGGGCATAATCCTGGCATATTGAGCGGCATAATCCTGGGATATTGAGGGGAATAATCCTGGCATATTGTGGGGCATAATCCTGGGATATTGAGGGGAATAATCCTGGCATATTGTGGGCATAATCCTGGGATATTGAGGGGAATAATCCTGGCATATTGGGTGGCTAAATCCTGGCATATTGCGGAGCATAATCCTGGGGTATTGAGGGGAATAATCCTGGCATATTGGGTGGCTAAATCCTGGCATATTGCGGAGCATAATCCTGGGGTATTGAGGGGAATAATCCTGGCATATTGAGACTTAAGTTATGTTACTTATTCTCCACCATTCTTAATAGGGGGCTTTATTGCAACATGTAACTCTGTTAACTCTCTTTTAATTTAAATGCTGAGAAAGGGGTGGAACATGTGATGTCATGATATGGGAAAATAATATGATAATGGGGGGGGGGGGGGGGACGCCGTGTGCGGCGTGTGTGTTTGTGCTTTAGGGTGCACACCCTAATGCAATAGGCTGCGCACGCCTATGTACGGTATAGAGCTATATATAGATTTGCATAGGGGTCTCTCTATTGTTTTCTTAAGATATTTCTTTAATTTTATAAAATGGCCTCTAATAACTGCTTTATATGCACACCACCTCATTGCGGCTGATGTTTCCCTAGGTCCATTTTCCTTAAAATAGAGAGTGGTCATACTTGAAATATGGTCCTTGTGTTCTTGTCTATATAAGAGGGAATCGTCTAATCGCCACGTGGAGACTGGGTGTCGAGTTGTTTGTTTATATAATTCTAAAATTATCAGGCTATGGTCTGACCAAGTAATTTATTTTATGTTTATATTATTGATATTTCTTATGGTGTCGGCATCCCCAAAGACCAGATCTATCCTAGAATATGTATGATGAATGTTCGAGAAGTGTGTATAATCTCTTTCGTTTGGATGTGTTACTCTCCAAATATCGTAGAGGCCAGATTTATGGATTAGGTTTCGAAAATCTCTTGCCTTTTTGGTCAAATTTTTACTAATTTTTTTATTTTTGAGATCCGTTTATCCATATCCGTGTCTAACACACAGTTAAAATCTCCTGTGATAACCATTATGCCTTCTCTTATTTTTTGTGCTTTCTCTAATATTTTAGTCAACACGGACAATGGGTCTGTATTGGGGAGGTATAGGTTCACCAGGGTGTATCTCACTTCATCTATAGCACCGATCCATATCAGGTATCTCCCATTAATATCCTGTTCGACATATTTGGTATGGATTTTCAGAGTGCTTGAGAAAACGATTGCAACTTCTCTATTTTTTTTTCCGGTCATATGATGATTTGAACGAGAGGAGTTCACCTACACAGCGGTGGAGCCGGTTCCATTTGTGCTATTTTTCTATTTCTGTCCTATTAGTAACCAGACGTCTGTACTAACTGGGCGTTTTCATTGAAGGGTCTGTCTTGCTATTGTGATCTACTCCATCTGGCTCCTGATACATTGCTGGAGCTGTACCTATCTCTTACACTGTCCAGGAACTTGGACCCCAATCTTGGAGGGTTCAACCACCCGGAGGCCAGGATAGCTTCTCCTGTGACCATCCTGCTGCAGCATAATTATCCAGACCATACCCTATCTAGGGTTGCTTGCCAAACTGCCCTGTCCCTGCCAAACTGCAGGACATAGAGGGTTATGTATACTAGTATAGGCAGTAATATTTAGTTAGGTTTTCTTTTTCCTTCTTATGGATCAACAGCAAGTAACAAAGAATAGGAAAAGTGTTGCACTTGATGGACACAAGTCTATTTTCAACCAACAATATTATGTAACTATGTAAGATCTTGAGAGTATAATATTAGTCATGTGGCCTGAATGAGTGGATGCGCATTGTAGTGATGTGGTCATAATGAAGCCATTCTGTCTGAATGAGTGGGTACTCACTGTAGTCATGTGGTCAGAATGGGTGGAGACTAATAATAGTCATGTGGTCAGAATGGGTGGAGACCAATAGTAGTCATGTGGTGAGAATGGGTGGTGTCTGTCTGTGGATCATTTCAGTGCCCAAAACTCTTCATCAGGAAGATAAAACACAGATATTAAGCTTTTTAATTTTTTATTTGTGTAAATAATATATCTGCAAAGAGATCTTTGCTTTAAATTCAAAGTCCTTCCCCAGTTTGGATGATAGTTACTGCTGCGACAAATGGTGGTTCCTCAGCCCACTCACTCTAAAGATCTGTAAATGAATAAGTCACCCGTTAGATAGCAGAGCTCATGAATATACACAGAGATGGTTACAGATGTAACATTTTATAAAATTAAAACTTAATGAATGTGATTTTCTTTGCAAATGACTTGTGTTTAGCTTTATCTAGCTCTTGCACTCAAATACTGTATAGCTTCTTGCTATAAATAATACACTTTCCACTACAGACCCTTTGAGGATTCTTTGAGTGAGTCAATCAGCTCCCCTCTCTGACATGAAACCCATTAAATTAACTTTTTCATTTTTAGAAATGTATATCATTGTTCATGATATTTTCCATTTAAGGCTTTTATAAAATATAACCCATCAAAAGGACACATCAGCAATAAATTATGTTTAATTGAAATGTTGCTTTAATGAGAGAAGTAAAGTACTTTGAGCCCTATTTGCTCTGTATAGATCTTTCATGGAACTGACATGTTGTTTAGAATATTGGGTCAGATCTTCCTTCATGCGAGCCAACATGTCCATCGCCTGATGACAGATCTATGTAAAGTAAAGGGGGCTCAATAAGGTACTTTATTTAAATTCTTTCATTAAAGAATTTCTATAAAAATGTCTACATTTGATATCATCTTTCAATTAAACAGAAGTTCATTATTTGCCGGCAGTTAACCTTTAAGCATCTTTAAGCATCTGATCACGAGCCTATAACCTGCTGCATTATTAAAAAAATAATTTAGAACAATTTTATGGAGCATGTCTTAAACTCCCACTAATTATATCCACCCAATAAAAGTCCAAATTCCAACCATATTAAATGTACCTTATTTCATGCAGCAGGTCCAGAAACAGGAGCAACTAAAAGAGAAAGAGGGGATTTTAGTCTTCTGGTATCTAACTGACCTATACACACAATGAGATAATACACTACATGGTCTGCACCACAACTCTTTTCTGCTATGTCATCAGACACCTCTCTGCCACTACTGGTATAATCCTACCTGGTTGTAACTAGTTATATATATATATAACATATACATGTAAATATGGTAGGTAAAATGTCAAAATCCTCCCAGGATACAACCTGTAGACTCAAAAGCATACAACAGTCTCCCTGGCTGTGGTGGGCTATAAAACCGCCTCGGCCCCCTTCCCTTAGGTGAGGGGTACCAGCATAGCCTTATTATCAGGTCTTGAGGGGTTTGCCTCCAACCAGTATGCTGCTGCTTGAATTCCAGTGAATAAATGGCTGGATAATGATATGGAGCATTCTTTGCCTCTTTTACTATCCACACCATAGTTCAGGTCAGCTACAAGACCCTGCGATACATACGAACCTATCACCCTGAGCGACTGTGTGAACCCAGGAGACCAAAACCTTCTACAGCCGGACACCTCAGTTGGGGGAGCGAGGGGGTGTCAGACCCCCCGACATGTCTCACTGTGATATTCCTTCTATCACAGATTTAACCTGAGTGTATAATAATACAGAGCAGGATGCCCAATGTCTAATACAGAAGAGTTTAATGGAGTAATAATAATTACCGTCAGCAGCATCTCTTCTGCTTTTCTGGCCTGGAAATAGAAGAATGAAGTAATCACCAATCTCACATAGTTTGATATATCTCACATCACAGCCTAAATGCACACACATTCTATGTTTCTATGCAAATTACCACCAATTATTAATGTTTTTATAACCAGACCAAAGCCTCTGATGCCTTCAGATCCCATTACAATCCTCTTACCCTGTATGTTCCCATTCCATCCCACAGTCTTTAGATAACATGCTGAGGTGTAACATAACTTGCCCTGGGACCACAATTGCTGCCTACCAGCTGGGAGCTCTCCTTACCACACAAGTCATCATCCAAAGGGTAACAGAAGACCTCCCAGCCTCCATCCATAGTACGAGATGACCAGATTATTCAGGTGGGAGGGACAACTAATACCATCTTCAGAGCTCAGTGCAGGAGTCAACTATAGTTTAAATGACTTACTGTTCAGCTGATGCTTTCCTATTCAGTCTACGTCGACGACGGTTTTCAAGCCAGTTGCGGAATCGGATTGTAATAAATCCCATGCAAGTCCTGTTTTGCTGCGACTCTTCCATTTCTTCTTCCTCCCTAAAAACAAGTTTAGTTTACTCTAGGGCTTCCTGAAACTACAGATAAACAGGGATCTGCATTGGGCCTGAAAATTCAGGTTGCGATTGAAAGGACTCTGGGGGCTGTTGGTGGAAGGGATTATTCACCGAAACCATGTGGCCCATTAGTGAATTTACACATCAGTTGATAATGTTCATTAATTGGATATTTTACACTATGTTTTTTATTCTATCACCAGTGACCTTATAGTAAGGACAGTTCTCCTGCAACCTCCTGAATGATATCGGTCCTGGGAAATCCTGGCATTGACCATGTCCTGAGATTTATTGACAGTGACCTTCTCCTGTGGCTTTCAGAGAGAGACCTTACCCTGTGACCTCCTAAAAGTGACCTTGTCCTACAATCTTTTTAAAGTAACTTTTTCCTGGGACCTTCTAATAGGGACATTCTCCTGTGATGTCCTAGGAGAGACATGTTTTTTTTTTTTTTTTTTTTCCTTGACACTCAGACACCTACAGACGTTTGTACTTAAGTAGTGTAACGGTTTAATGGGTCATCCTTGTGTCTATTATATCCAAAATTTATAATTTATAAATATCAGTCATGCTTTAATCAACATTTAAAACAAATAATCTTAAAACTCACAAGAGACACATAACACCAAAACGCACCACAGAAAAGAGAGAGGGAGAGAAAAGAAAGAAAAAAAAAAAGAAAAAAATATACTACACATTCCGCCGGCACCCACCACGTCGCTCCCGCCCTCCCCGCTGTCATTACATCCAGCTAGTCCAAGAGGGTTGGCCTCCTGGCCTCCCACAGAGCCCAGATCTTTTGAAATTTACTCTCAGATCCCCTTGAAATATAAAAAGCCTTCTCGGCTGAAAGCTGAGAATCAACCTGTTTACCAATGTCCACCCATTTGGGTAGGTCCTGACTCTTCCAAAGTCGCGCTAGTGAGAGTTTTACTGCCATAAGTAGGTTTATTGCAAAAATCTGTTTTGGTCATCTACTAGCTCCCAAATTAATATGAAATAAAAAGGTTTCGGGGGTTAATAAGACATCTCTTTGAAACACTGCATTTAGTATCTGAGAGACTAAGAGTTTAATAGGGGTCAAAAGATGACACGCCCACCAAATATGGAGGTGGGTACCCTCCCCTCTACCACATCTCCAACAGAGATTTGAAGAGTCCGGAAAAAGTTTATTAAGACGGGATGGAACAAAATACCATCGGAAGAGTACCTTGTAAAATGATTCCTGCAGATTAATACCATGTAGGGCACCTCTGGTATTATGACATAGTTGATTCCAGGTTTCCAAAGGAAAAGAGACCCCCAAATCTAGTTCCCAATAATTTATAGGATTAGGTTTATCATTTAGAGATGAATCCTCCAGGGGGGACCGTAATCTGGAAATCGCCCCCGACCTCTTACAGAGGTGAAGGGACTCGTCCAAAAGAGATGTCTCCACCAGAGGATTAATCTCCAAATAGGATTTAATTCTTATGTAGTTAAACAGCTGTGAGCTCGGTAAAATTCGATGCCTCCCGCAGAGTGTCAAAAGGGGCAATTCTCCCGTCAATCATTATTTCAGATATGACCAGCAGACCTGAAAGTGACCAATGAATAATATTTAAGTCGGGAATAACGGTCGTTAGGGCTCCCAGAGGGGCCAGGCTGGTAAGACCCTGTACCTCAGCAAACATCTTCTTAAACTTAAACATGCCTCTAACCACATCAATAACTATAGGATTGAGGATTTTCGATTTGTTGAAGTTGAGGTTTTTTCTCCAAAAAAAATAATAAGGGTTTTGTCCCGAACATTCAAAGGTTTCAATCTGACTCCATACCGTGTCTTGGGGCGACTTATGCTTCCAGGCCAGGAAATTTGTAAACAGACTAATTTCTTGGAGTTTATAAAGTTCTGGAAATCCAAGTCCCCCCATCCTAAAGCTTCGTTTTAAATATGAGTTAGCTATTCTAGGTTTTTTGGAGTCACACACATAAGATGAGAATAATAATGTAAGCTGTTTTAGGCAAGCAGTGGGGGCCCGCATAGGTATTGCCCTCATCAGGAACAAGACCTTTGGGACTACATATGACTTAAGAATATTGAGTCGTCCCATCCATGAGGGCTCTATACCCCTCCAGTGCCGAAAAAGATCTCTAAGGTCCTGAATGAGGGTTTCATAATTCAGAAATAATGTTTGTCTGGAGAGACATGTTCTTGAACATCCTAACAGTGACCTTGTTATGCAATCTCCTGACAGTGACCTTCTCCTATTATCATCTTCTGAGAGAGACCTTCTCTTGCAAAGTCCTTCAGTAACCTTCTTCTAAAACTTGCTGTGAGTATAGCAAACAATTGCAAGGAATAAAGGAAAAACAGCAAACCTTCTGTTATTAACCGTGCCATGGGAACCACCTGTCAGGACCTTGTCTTGTGACCTTCTGAGAGTAACCTGCTCAAGTGGCCTCCTGAGATAGACCTTCTCCTGCAACCTACATCAAGTTACCCTCTCCAGCAACCTCACTGGGTCTGGACACCCAACAACTCACCCTGATTTCCAAACACGTATTATCTTTCAGAAATTACACTAATACAATGAGCAGAGAAAAGCATTTTTACCCAATTCCACAGAATGTGTAACAAGCTCACCCCATTTTCTAAATCAGGAATAGGCAGTGAGATACCCTGCTGTTTTAAGGAAGTCCCCAAAACATGAAATGGTGGAGAAACTGGGGAAAACAGATAACCTATTGTTAAATCTGAACCCCTTTGAAGACTGAGGTACACAGCCTCACTACTCACCCACTGCTTAGGATGGGAGACAGCGATGGGGGAATTGAAACATTTCTGAATTTCCTCCTGTAAGGAGAAAAGTTCATGGTGAGACATCATTAGTCCTGCTCATTTAATTATATAATTCACGTCACTATGTGCGGGGTGATGGGTTATATAATGCCAGTCTGATCGGATATATTATTCTAACTACTTTCCGTAGAATGGTGCTGTATAAACATAAGGGTCTACCCAATATATACCCATCTCGGCCAAAATGGGGCCAGATCAGTGTTAAAAATTCCAAAATTTCCAACATTTAGCTGCTCAATATAGCTGATTTCAACCCTAAATCATACATTTATGCCGATTTTGAGATGATTTTTTGCCAATGAATTATTATAATTATTATTGTTATTAGTAATAATGATTATGGATTATTATAATCATATTTCAGTTCCAGTTGTTACACAGCTGTTATTCAGTATATGTTAAGGATCCACTGGATGGATGGGCTGTTTTCTTGTGTGATGGATGATGTAACATTAACCATCTATTAAGACATATTTTTCCTAAGCTCAGTATTGTAAGTTTTATGTAAGTAATTAAAACTCCATGTTTCAGCCCTGATCCCTTTCTGCAGTTTCACTATCACGCTAGCCATGCACCCATTTTTTCTAAGTCAAATAGTCCTTATTTTATGATGTATAAAGATCATCTCAAGTGCAAAGTTGTAACAGTGGAGCAGTTACCATGGAAACCAGTGGAATGTTCTTTTTGATTGCTCCATGTTTAGAACTTTGCCCCAGAATTGCTCTTTAAACAGCAACCTTCCCAAAAGCACAGCTCATTATAAACCTGAGGAAAACGATCATAAAATATAACACACTTTTACACTGATGGGGGCACTGCATGTTGTTGCTTTCATTTTTTTTCTGCTGCCATGACAAATGTCAGTGCGCCAAGGCTAGTGACAGCATAGTGTACCCCAGGAAGGGGGAAGTAAAGCGAGATACTGACCAGGTAACATTACTGGGATCATGCACTTCCAGGTGTTGCACAAAGCTTTCCATATCCTCATCAGAATCCTCATCATCAGAGCTGGCAGACAAATACACAGGGGTGCGTCATATATAGGAACAGCTGCATCACATTACAATGTATCTTTAATACATGGTCCTTGTATGTTAGCGTGTGATGTTGTCTGTGTGTTCACTATAGATGTAGGGGAGGTTCTCTTTAAGTAGCAGTATCATCAACATATTACACTCTCTGAATTTCCAGCTGATGCATGGTTCAAAACATCTCCAGATGGAAAGTGTGAGGAGGACATGTTTTAACTCTCTCACATGTCTATGTGTATGGGTCATCACTGGGTCTGGACACCTAACCATTCACCTGAATTCCAAACACTTACTACCCCCAGATATCACAATGATACAATGAGCAGAGAAAATTATTTTTAACCAAAACCCACAGACTTGTGTTACGAGCTCACCACATGCTCTAGGAATGAGGAATAGACCGCAAGATACCCTGCTGTTTTAAGGATGTCCCCAAAACATGTGATAGAAGAGAAACTGGGGGACACAGAAACCCTTTTGTTAAATCCCATTTCCTTTGAAGACCGAGGTGCACAGCATAACTACTCACCCACTGCTTGGGATCGGAGACAGTGATGGGGGACGGGAAACTTTGGGGAATTTTTTCCTGTAAGGAAGAGAGGTCCATGGTGAGACATCGTTAGTCCTGCTTATTTAATTATCTAACTCCTATCACTGTGTGAGGGGTGATGGGTTATGTAATGCCAGACTGATCAGATCTATTATTATAACTGCTTTCTGCAGAAAGGTGCTGTATAAACATAAGGGTCTACCCAATATAGACCCATCTACCCGAAATTGACAAGCAATCACATAAAACAGCCGCATTTTGGGTATTTAAAATCGCCAGTTAATAGCTGGTGATTTGAAACTAAAAATTCATTTTTGCCCTGGCAAAAAAAAAAAACTGTTCCTAACTGAAACATTTTGATGTTACTAAAATCAGTCTGCTTATTAGATTCTTTGTTCAAGTAGTTGTAAAGTTAAATGAGCATCTCACACCCTGGTTAAACAGTATAACACTATCCTGTGCATATCCCTTTGTTTTTTTGGAGAATATATATGGAAGAAGACCTTCAAGCAAATTTACATAAATATAGCATAAGTATCATTTATTTCCTTTGTCACATTTCAGATATTTTCTCTCCCTGTGTGTGGGGAGAAACCTCCATCCCCTCGTGCTCTGACCCTGCTGGAGCACCTGGTGTCAGTGACATCACTGTGCACTCTTTGTTGAAGCTACTCAGAGGTGCAGCTCTCACTGCCAGTCTCAAGCAGGCTGTACCTCTCTGGCTCATGGGCCGCATGTTGGACCACTGGTATAGGCTATAATATTTGTTTAGTGATTGATGATCCAAGGAGAAATCTGATTGAAATTTGGAGTCAAGGAGGATTTTTTTCCCCACTGAAAGCCAAATTCTAAATTGGTGAAGGGGTTTTTATTTGCCTTCTTTTGGATCAACAGCGGTAAACATGGAATGGGAAAAGGGTTGAACTTGATGGACGCAAGTCTTTTTTCAACCTTAACTACTTTATAACTATATAATTTACTATAAAAAATGATTAAAAACTTAAAAAAAGAAAACCTTCCCTAACTTTTACATGAAAAATATTTTACACAACCACAAATGCGCCCCTCGGCTAAATAGATCCTAATTGTCCTGAGATTAGAAATAACCAACGTTTACATATTTTTCTGTTGGTTTTTTTTGCAAGTTATAGTGCAATATACAAAAGTAGCCATTTTTTTTCCAAACCATTTTCTCCTACAGTGCACTTTTCAACCAAATCCTAACTCTAACCCTAGCATTAACCCTAATGTTAACACTGACCCTAACCCTAGATCGAAGGCTAATTTAGCCTTTTTTTGGCAGTGTATTTTTGCTGACTGCCTGTAGGGTCAGTCTAGCAACACCAGCGGGGTGATGGAAGTGATCACTTCTTAAAGCTTTTGCACACAACAGGGCAGCTCAATATAGGAGTAGCATGCTGCCCTAAAATATGGCACCCGTGAATGGGGCATTGAATTTAGGTGTTGTTTAAAGTCTAGACATCGAAGCATTTCAGGAACAGCAACTGAGTGGTGTTATTGAAGTTCTATATCGGCAGCAGAGTCTTCACCTGCATGTGCCTGGCACATCCAATAGTGCACCCTGGGCTCAATGCGCAGGGGGAGGGGGATAAAAGAGAGATACTGACCAGAAAATCTTGCTGCGGTCATACACTTTTAGTTTTAGCTCTTCCATTTCCTTTTCTATATCATCGTCATCATCATCATCAGACCTGGCAGACAAATACACGGACTGCATCATATATAGGAATGGCTGCGTCATATAACATTGTATATTTAATACATGGTCCTTATATGTTAGCCTTTGATGTTGTCTGTATGTTCAGTATTGCTATAGGGGAGTGGCTATTTAAGAAGCAGTCTCTTCTTAAATGCTATATGAGTATATGATGCTCTCTGAATCTCTAGCCAATGCATGGATCGAAACATCTCCAGATGGAAAGTGTGAGGTGGACATGTTTTTGGAGTTTAGGTATTAACTCTCTCCATGCTGCGGGGCTATGTTCACATGTCTAGGTGTGTGCAATGCACTCTTCATAGTGCACAGGTCAGCACTGGACCCGGACAACCAACTACTCATCCTGAATTCCAAACACTTATTATCCCTCAGAAATCACACTAATACAATGAGCAGAGAGAAGCATTTTTACCCAAACCCACAGACCTGTGTTACTAGCTCACCCCATGCTCTGGATCAAGATTAGACAGCAGTTTTAAGGAAGCTCCCAAAACATGGGATAGGAGAGGAACTGGAGGACTCAGATAACCTATTGTTAATATCACTGTCATATCCCCTTAGAAGACAGTGTAACTACTCACCCACTGCTTGGGACAGGAGGCAGACATGGTGTCACAGGTAAATTGGTTGGAAATTTCCTCCTGGAAGGAAGAGAGGTCCATGGTGAGATATCATCAGTCCTGCTCATTTAATTACCATATTTGCTTAAATATAAGATAACCCTAATTAAAAGATGACCCCCAAATCTCTAAAGGTAAATTATTTTACAGCTTTGGCATCCCTTAGCCAAAACACTTGGCTTCAGAAGTATTTTAGATAATGGCTCATTTCAGATTTCGGAAAAGTTTCACCAATAAGATATATCACAGCCTCTCAGCACTCATGAAACACAGTAATATCAATGTAAATAATGTATAGAGCAAATAAATCCCTTTTACTGTGATGTAGCTATGATGTGAGGCATCATTGGGAACATGCCGATGGCATGTCAGGTCTGCACACATGTCATTGTATTACCCTTTGTGGGCGTGGGAGAATCCGAGACTGCATGGAAAGGCTATATCACAGCTTAAGGGGGATGGTTGCTGAATAAACTGTTGTGTGCTGCATTCTGACATATACTTTGGAGAAAGAAACTTTGGAGAGAGTTCAGAGAAGGGCTACTAAACTGGTTCATGGGCTGAAGGATAAAACTTACCAGGAAAGTTTAAAGCTTCTTTACATGTATAGCTTGGAGGAAAGACGTAACAGGAGGGATATGATAGAAACATTTAAATGCGTACAGGGAATCAACACAGTAAAGGAGGGGAGTTCATTTAAAAGAATGTAAAAATGTAAGTATTACTTTACTGAAAGAGGAGTGGATGTATAGAACAGGCATCCAGCTGTGGTAGAGGTAAACAAAGTGAAGGAGTTTAAGCATGCATGGGATAGACACAAGGCTATTATAGATATATACGATAGGGAACCGGGGACTAATGGAGCGAATGGTTCTTATCTGCCTATACATTCTATGTTTCTATGTGTGTAAAATTGCAACTTGTTTCCAAACATTTTTGGATAATGGATCATTTTGGATGGATTTCTGGATAACGGATACTCAACCTGTACTAGCAAATATTTATTTACATGTAAACTGTTTTTCATATTTCATAAATCATTATTGAAAAATTCATTGTTTGTTTTTATTTTTGTCATTTTTCATTCCAATTGGAGTTATTATTTATTGCTCCCCTTAAGGATAGGCCGTTGCACCCATAGACTAGCAATGCACCACCAGTGTCGACGATGTAGCCAAAGGACTAGCCATTGCATCTCCAGGACTTGCCAATCCAACAACAAACTTGTCAATGACCTCAGGATTTGCCAGTGCACCCACAGACTTGGCAATGCACCTGCAGACCAGCTAATTAATACACCCCAGTCTTGCCAATATACCCCCACAACTTGCCAGTGAGCTCCCTGCTTGCCATTGAGCCCACACGTTTGCCTCTAGTGCATTTGCTCTGAAAAAAGAATCCTCATTTTCTATTCAAACAAATAAGATATCTAATTCCCCTAACTGTGTGAAGGGTAATGGGTTACAGAACAGGACATGTAATGCCAGTCTTATCAGATCTATTATTCTGACTGCCTTGTGGAGAAAGGCACTATGTAAACATAGATTATTGGCATCATAGATTATTAGTGTCATAGATCATCAATAAAAAAGAGGATTATGATCATAGATTGTTAGTATTAATCTAATGTTATAAATGAACATTATTAAAAAGTTTGATTATTTGATTGTTTGATTATAGATTATTAATGTTATTATGATTATCACTTAATATTACTAGATATTGTTATTATTATAGATTATTATGATCATCATTTATTATTGTTATAGCTCATTGTTTTTGGGATTATATATAATTATATAATATTATTACTAATTATATTATAGATTATTATGATCGTTGTTATACTTATAGATTATTGTTTGTAGGTTTATATATTATTATAGAATATTATTACTATATATTATTATGAATATGATTTATTATTGTTATGGATTGTTATTTGTAGGATAATATATTTTTCGAGAATATTATTACTATAGATTATAATTAGTTATTTACACTGTGTGATTGGAGTTTTGGTTGCAGGACAGTTGCACAATGGAGCTGTGCTGTAAACCCCACCCACTGATAGAAATGCGATTTGCTGGCGTTTATGCCTGTTACGTACACTCACCAGTCTGCTGCATTTCCCAGCCACATGAATATCGACAGAAGATGCTAAAGATATAAAAATCTGTGTCAATAAACAGTACAGATAAAAATCACTGAATGTGCGGTAATTATATGAAATAAATAATTCCCCCAAATTAAATCATATCAGTCTTTATGACATTTACCTGATAGAACACAAAAAATCTGTTGATGATAAAATGCCACATGATGTAGCTCAGAAATGGCCTCTAATATCCAAACTCTATTGAACTCTCCAAGCACGCCTGTAACAGAAAAAACTGTGTGTGATCACTTGGAGAAATATTGGGAGTCTTGTTAAATGGGTTACAAGCCTCTGCCTAACCAGTACAGGTTACTTTTATTAAAGGACAGTCAGACGTATTGAGAGAAGAGAGAGTCACAAACACTGAATGCATTTAAACAGGGAACGGATGTTATCATTAATTTATATTATGCCATCATATACCGCAGCACTGTACAATGGGCTAACTACATTTATGAACTGCAAGAAAAAGAGGAATAAGGTCCAACTCCAAATCTCCCAGAGGTACTTACACTCTCACTCAGAGATCAGCGAGTGTGCTGTGATCTAACCACATTACCTTATATAACCTGCTGTGGTGATGTCACAGTCAAGTGTGATGTCATATGTTCTAGAACACAGGCAGCATGGGACTTCTGACTGCACTGTGTTAAGTAAGCAAGCAAGGATTTTCATGTATTAGGCAGAATGTCAGAGTGATATCATACCTGACATTTTAACAGTCACACTCACATATGTGTCGGGAGAGCAACAAAAAGATGCAGGCACAATCTTTATCATATACCTGTGATTGTGACTTTTTTATACATCCTGACAGTTTATTAGTGCCGACACCAAAAAATGTAATTTGTCAAGGCAATTGTTGCTTTTTTTTCATGAGGTGCGCTGGTGACAAAAATGCCAGAGCATTCCAAATGCGTAAATAGCGCAAACTAGTATTCTGATATCCACTGGTACATGTGGCGGAAGTAACACTATGTAGTGCTAATTCCACAGGCCCTGGTTATATAAAGAATCCACATATTGACTCTCTGAAGACAAGGCCCATACAGTGTGTGAATAAAGATCTGAATTAACCAACATGTGTGTATCTGTAGTTGTCTAGATGCACACGTATGACTCTAATCACATGTTCCATTCACATATTAGGATGCACAGTACATACCTGACTATATGGGGTCAGATACAGACAAAGACGCCATCAAAAACTGTGGGGCCACTCACAGATTAAATTGTGTGGGCCCCCTATCGCACAACCCATTCCCTTCCCTCTCCATTTCTCCTTTCATTATTGCCCGCACATCCCTTGAAAAATCACTTAATTGTACATCCAGGACATTCACAATCATCCACATTGCACACCTATGATTTACCTCAGCACACCAGGACATACCCCATCACCACACTGCCCTCCCAACTTACTCCAGGGTATGCCTCATTACCCACATTGCATTATCAGGACTTTCCCCAGGACATGCCCCATAACCCACATTGCACATCCAGGACATACCCCATCACCCACATTGCACACCCATCACACCATGACAAACCCCATCACCATGCTGCACTCCCATAACTTATCCCAGGACATGCCCCATCACTAAATTGCACTTCCAGGACTTACCTCAGCCAGCACCTACACCTCTCTGCTGCCGGGCCCATGACAGGTGTATTATCGCCTTTCACTTCATCTCTGATGGGGGCCCTGGATATAGATATTATGATTAAACGGTATGTAAGGGATTCAATTAACTTTAAGCCATCTAGTAGAATTGAAAGGGCTACTTTAGTAATAGCAAGGTTATGTTTATTGGAAAGATTGCATCAAGTGTAGGCATTTTGAAGAGACAGGCTTTATTGAAATAAACAATTTTTAAGAAATAGTAAAGCTGTAGTTGGAGTCCTTCATGTGCCAACTAGGCCAGCTGTTGATTAACTGACAGCTCCAAATGGTTATAAAGCTTGGGAGGTTATCAGTGTTGATGAAGCCTTAAAAGATAAAACTTACCAAATACTAGACCCAAATATAGTGAAAAAACCATATTTGTTGTCACACTTTATAAAAGGAGACATTCCATAAGGACACCGCTCAGACACAGCACCTAAAAAAAAGTAGGTCAGACTCTCAGTCGAGGATTGTCACTGCTCTGCATCAGTATAAGGACAAATGTATTCCCCAGTAGAGGACATACACCATAAATATATAAAATTTACAATAATTGCACTACACGTTTAGTAGCTAAGCACACTATTTGATTACTCTGTATTATTTTTAATGAATTTCGGATAGAGGTTTCCCTTTACATTCGGTTTCTGCTGGGTTTCCCAATGCCGTGACTTCCGTCTGTATGACAATGTGATAGCGAATATTTCTCCTCTCAGATCTATTTACACTATTTCAGATGAAAAGCTTTCCTTCAACTTTTTTTTTACTGCTGAAAGCCAAATGCCGGTTTTTACACCTCGCTATTGGCAAAAGTTAACACCTCCATTCATTCAACCCCTTAAACATTGCAGTCAAGCTTCTTATGCCAACAGTTCAAAGCTCAATATTCCTTGGATTTCTATATGAGGGGCTTTATATAGCTATAGAGAATGTATTACATAACTGACTTAAGATCTAAACAGTTGCAAGTTTTTGGACCAAAGATGCTTGTGTTTTTACAATACACATAGATTTCTTATAAAGTGTCCTTGCTTATCACAAAAAAGAGTGAATTTAACATATAGTGAAATATAGAAGTAAATATTAATATCAACATAAATGTGAAATTTTTATGAGTAAATATGAAGATAAATGTAGATTTAGAAATACTAATCACAAAAACAAAAGTAAAATAAAATAAAAATAACAATAAAGAATAATAATGTCAAATATTTGCAGTATGAAATATATCAACTGTAGCAAACCAGGGCTTGTAAAAATATTATTAATTAGTAAGGTTATATCTGGAGATAAATTCACTGTCTCTATTAAGGCCAATGATTTTTGGTCTTTCTGGACAATGTCTATTTTATTTCTGCACTGGTTGTGTTTAGCTGTAATTTTCTTCTTTGTCATTTGCTGTACCCACACATATTATATATTGGTTTTATTCGACGAAGGGCTGGTATCTGTAGATACCATCATTTTGATTATATCCTATAATATACTAAAAAAAAATCTCTGAATCGCCGGTGCATAGCTCCGAATGGAGACTCTGGGACTAAAGTATACTTTAGCCCTAAGACTCCAGGGCTATCATTGTAAAAAAAAATAATTATCTTCCCTCTTTCACAAAGGTTATTACAACGTCACAACTACATAAAGTACATTTTCTAATAAATCATAATTATATAAAATACAAAAAGAGAGAGTAAAAAAAACATTCTTTAAAAATTACCCTCCCATCTTACCCCAGGGTATGCCGGCAATGCCCATGTCCCTTTTGATTCATAAAATGCCTTTTAGGCCGCGACATGAAATTAAATCTGTTTCTTAATGCCTGACCAAATAGGTAGCTCTTGCTTCTTCCAAAGGCGAGCGAGAAAAACTTTAACCACCATAAGACTGTTAATTGAGGACCTACTAAATGCAGATGAAAAAGAAAAGTTTCCGTGTCAATGGGGTATTTCGATGTTTAATATAATTTAATATTAGAGATACCTTATTTATAATCGGCTTTAACTGGTCACAAGACCACCATATGTGAAAATAGGACCCCTCTTCTCTTCTACACCTCCAACCAGCGCTGTATCCTAGGGTGGAACATGCCTTATTTGCCCCTGGAGACAAAAGTAAAACTCACTTGCTGGCAGAGAGGGTGGGGAGATCGGAAGATGTCAGACACTCGCCGGGTCACATGACCTCTCGGGTCATCGCGCGGGGAGCCGAATAGGCAGTATGGTAGGACACCATGCTGCCTGTCACTAGTCACCAGGGACAAGGGTAAGTCCTTGGGGGATGGGGGGATGTGATGGGGTTGATGGAGGCATGTAATATCATGATGGGGGCATGTAATGTGGTGATGGGGGTATGCAATGTGGTCATGAGGGGCCATGTAATGTGGTGATGAGGGTGCTTGTAACGTGGTGATGTAATGGGGGCATGTAATGTGGTGATGTAATGGGGGTGATGGAGAAATGTAATGGGGTGATGGAGGTATGTGATGGGGTCATGTAATGGGGTGATGTGGGTCATGTGTGCGACGTGGGTAGGTGGGTTCCAGAATGTTTTCTGTCTAGGGCAGTAAAAAAACAAGATACATCATTGCCTTCAACAAAGGTTTGAAGTATCGGAAAAGATCTTATTAAGGGAAGGCACAAGGTACCATCTATATAGTACCTTATAAAAATGTTTGTGTCGATTCATCCCATATAATCCTCTCCTAGTATTATCACATGCGTTGTTCCACGCTTCCAAGGGAAATGTCTTCCCGAGGTCTAGTTCCCAACAACGAATGGAAGTAGATTCATCCTGTACAAATGTATAATTGAATAATAGTTGCAATTTGTATATATTGTTAGTTCTATTAGAATGATGAAGGAATCTGTCCAGAGGGTAAAGTTCTACTGAAACATTAGTTGCTAGAAAGCTTTTATTTTAAAGATAATTAAAATATTTGGAACTAGGTAGATTAAAGACTTCTTGCAAAGTACTTAAAGGAATTTGTTTATCCCATAGGAGTAGGTCCGCAATCTCTGCCAAACCTAAAGAGAGCCATGTGCTAGTATCAAAATTACGGATTCCCACTGACAGGGCCCCCAAGGAGGCCAGGCTGGTTATACCCTGTGTATGAGAATTTCTTAAACTTAAACATCCCTCTGACAACATCTTTAATTATAGGATTAGAAACCTTCAGTTTTTTAAACATAGATGTCCAGAAGAAAAAATAGGGGTCCCGAGAATTCCAGGGTTTCTAACTGGCACCATACAGTATTCTGGAATGATTTATGTTTCCAAGCCAAAAAAGTTTGTGAATAGGCATATATCTTAATGTCTAAAGAGGTCTGGGAAACCTAAACCAGCATTTCTCAGGCTACGTTTTAAGCTCTCTTGGCATCCCACACGTAAGAAGAAAATAAAGAGCTTAGTTGTTTTAGATATATTGTAGGTGCCCTCATCAGGAAAGACCTTATTAAAAAAAGAACCTTAAGGACAATATATGCTTTAAGTATGTTCAGACGGCACAGCACGCCATCTCTAACCCCTTCCAGCTTGAGAAGAGGGCTCTCTCTCAAGCTGGAATCAAAATCTCATAGTTAAGGAAGAGTGTCTTTCTAAGGTCATGAGTAAACCGAATCCATAGGTAGTCTAAGCTCTTATTGGACCATCGATAGCTGAAGAGAGGAAAGGGAGAACGTAAACACCTGGGTTTTGCTGAGGTTCACTCTGTAATTTGAAAATAAGCTATATTGATTAATTAATGACAGGACTTATGGAATTGAGATTTCTGGAGGTGTTAAAGAGAGGAGTACATCATCTGCATCAAGCGATTTTTTTATGCTCTAGGTATCCAGTCTGTATGCCTCTAACAGTAGTCGACTTTCTAATTAGGGCAGCCAAGGTTTGATATTCAGAGCATAAAGCATTGTTGCTAATGGGCACGCCTGCCTACTGCCATTTTTATTACTTAACTAGTCCCATTATATTACGCTGTTACAACACCTCCCTATGAAACAACACTGACAGAGGATGTGGGTGCCTATAGTCCCAAAAATAGAAATAACCTCAATACAGCATCCCAAGACAAGATGACCCTGAAGAATGTCTATTTATGACGGCACTCAAAAGATATAGAAATTGATAACTACACAAAATTGTGCAAAAATAGAAAAAGTAATAATTTATTAAGGACTATAAATAGATACTGCCATGAGGGCATCTGAGAAAAGTTCACTAACTATGAATACCAAATGTAAATAATACAAAGGGAAAACATATATAACGCATACATCTGCCTGTGGGAGGGAAAGTGACCAGGCTAAAGAGGAGCATAGCTCCATAAGACAACTAAGTAAATAGCCTATACTCTCCCCCGTACTCCCTATAACCTGTATAACCCCAGCTTCAGCAAATAAACAAAAGAAGGGAAATAATAGAAGAAAAAGAAAGAGACATTAAATATAGAATGGTCTTCCTGCTTTACAGATGGTTACTGGAGACCATAAGGTCAAGGTGGGTTGGGAGTAGAATAGATCCTCATCTAAATTTAATCGAGATTCCATCACAAAAAAGGACGTCTATAGAATGTGTTGTCTCACTCCCATTTCTCATTCAAAATATATGACATGGTGAGGTCTGGGCACTGAAGGTATGTTTATTTGCACTGCATGCCCCACTGTCGCACGAAGGCTGAGGGTCATGTCTGCTCTCTTGGCGTTACCGCTATGCTTCCCCGCTCTCTCTCTCTGAGATAGCGCACAAACACTGCTCTTACGTGTGTCCTACATCCTGATGTCTGAGGCAGAACCAAGACTAACCCAGTGCATATAAAGATACATGCCGAGAAGGAAAGGGGACACCATTTTTTTAAAACCTTGTGTCCTTTAGGGAAGCAAGGGTTAAAAAGCATATAGATGTTCTTTAAGGTAACCGGGGGATGGAGAATTGATTATTCTTTTCTCAAAAGCAGGTTTTCCTCTAATCAGGAGACAGAACACCATCCAAAGATAAGCATTTCCCTTTTAAGTAATAATAAAGGAGAGATTTCCTTCATTTAGGGTTGCCACCTTGGCCATTTTTTACAGTTGGAAAAAAAGTGTTTTTTCTGTTTTGTTTTTTTCAATTTTATACCATGTTTATGATCAAAATAATGGTACATAAAAAAATTATTTCTGATCCTGAAAAATAAAATTAAAAATTATGTGGCTACAGTAAATGAAAAAGGAAAATTACAGCCAAACACAAATTTATATCTGTCTGTATATATATTTTTTACACCCGCTAGGGGGTTACGTGTAAAGTAAAAATATTTTTGATTTTTTTTTTCTAAGCTGTCTGAGCGCATGTATAGCAATCAGTAACAGCGAATTAGGGGCAAAGGCAGTGTGGTAATTGCTCAGATGAGCCTCACCATTTGCCTGGTCAGATCAATATTTGTGAATATGGATCTGACCAATTTGGCTCTGCCTCCCTCCCCTCACTTACATTTTTGAGGGAAAGAGACAGATCAGTATTACTGTTAATATAAAATGGTATAAAATTGTCAGGTTTTATGAAAGCAATTACCTGTGTAGTAACCCCTTCCCTGCCATTGATCACTGTATAAGTTGTAATCTTTGACAGCAACACTTTTTTGCTGTCTGCATTTTTTTAGGGATTCATTTCTTTGTAATGTAATGTACTACAGTACTACTTAGGCTCTTCTAACAGCTATTAACCCCTTCTTTGCCGTAGATATTGAAAGGAAATGGAATAGTGTCTGGAGATCAGCTACTTATCCCAGTTTTTAATGTATGTGAAAACTGCTTAGGCACTGATTCTGAGGCCGCTGATTCAGGGTTCTACTTTGACCCTGGTCAGCTTTCTGATACATCATCTAGTGATGTATCAGTGGCTGCTGAGCCCTTGCCACAAGGAGTCATGGGTGTCTATTTTTAAAAAATATGTGATTTGGTCAGGGTAAATTACATTGGCTGGCTTCAAGGACTTTGTCAACACTTTGACAAAGACTGGTGGTAGAATTAGTACATAAAAAGTATTAAAACACCACCATTTAAAATACCTTAGGATGTCTAGATTCCAAGAAGATATGGTTTGATGGGGTAGAACTGGCCGGCTTCAAAATGTTCCAAGTGGAACATGGTTGCAGGATGACTACATGTCAAAATTCCAAGTTGAAAATGCACACATCTCAAATGTGGCCTTTTAGCTCAAAACAAACCTATGATTGGGTGGTATGCCTGTACTCAGGAGGTGTTGCTGAACACATATTGAGGTGTTTCTTGGCAGTGACACATAACAGGATCTGTAAATTCATGTCTGAATTACAATGTATGTGAAAAAAAATACTATCTAAAACTTTGACCTAGGCAGGTGGTAGAATTTGTACATGGAAAGCTTTAAAATACCACCATTTGAAATATCCTAGGGTGTCTAGCTTTCAAAAATATATGGTTTTGTGTGGTAAAATACACTGACTGCCTACAAAAATGTCCCAGATGTGACATGGGCACAAGTTTTTTGCATGTCAAAAAAAAACCCCAAAAAGCCCACCTCTCAAATGTTGCCTTTCAACCCCCAAACAAGCTGACAAAACTATGCATGGGTGGTATCCCTATGCTCAGGATATGTTGCTGAACACATATTGAGGTGTTGTTTGGCAGTAGCCCTTCACATTTCCAGGAAATGTTTACATGAATTGTAATCTTTGTGAAAAATCACCATTTCTTTCTTTTTTGCTGCAAGCTTTGGCAAAGGTTGGTGGTAAAATGGCTACATGAAAAATGTCAACATTCCCCAAGTTCAATGCCCTGAGTTGTCTAGTTTTGAAAAATATGTACATGTTGGGGTGGGGGTCATTCCTGGATTTAGTGCAGATATCAGTGTTACAATGTCACTATCGCTAATTTGAAAAAAAGGACTTTGAAATAGCTTTATAGTTCTTGCCATATAATTTGAATTAAAAAAAGCACAAAATCATAAAACATGAGCTATTTCTGAACTCAGGGCAAATATTAGAAACTATTTAGCAGTGTTTTTTTGTTTTGTTTTTTGTAGTATACATAAGTTATATCAGTTTATACTGGCATTCCACTCCATTTAAACAATTAATATTTTGACTGGTACTGTTTATTGAGCTACACCACTTTTCTTGAAATATTTTTATTTTCATTTCATCTTCCCATTTTTTATCACTGAATCTCAACCATTTGATTTAAAGAATTTTCCTCATGGCATCTTGGCATTACCTATTGTGAGCTATTTTATCACCATTTAAAAAAAAAAATTCCATATATAACCTTAGTAAAAAAAAAAGCAAAAAATACCATGGAACATATGGAACATTTTGATTAATATCACACATGGCATCAACTAAGTGTCCACTTGTCTTACACATTACTTGGGCTATCTGTTTCAGTGACAACAGTATACATTATGATATACATTTTTTTTTTACCAAATAACCTCAACTATCTAACCAGACAAAACAAACCACATTTACTGTATTTGCTCGATTATAAGACAAAGTTCTTTTCAGAAAAAAAATTCTGAAAAATCCCCATCGTCTTATAATCGAGGTCGTCTTATAATCTGACCTCAAATTGAGGTCAGATTATTAGACAGCGATCCAGGTCCCCAGCAGAGCTTCGGCAGGGGATGTCTGCGCGATGAGCAATGTACTTCCGGCTTCGTCACAGAAGTCCCGGCGGACGTGCAGGGCAGCAGCAGGGGAGCTGTCCGTCATAATAGACTGCCGTGTCGGGCAGCATGGAGGATGTCTGCACGTATCGTGCAGACATCCCCCGGCTACCCCCACTAGCCACCAGAGCAACTAGGGGAGGGAGGGGGAAAGAGACAGAGCAACAAGGGGGGGAAGAGACAGAGGGAGGGGGGACAGAGCCACAAGGGGAGGGAGGGGGCAGAGAGAAACAAGGGGAGGAAGAGACAGAGGCGAGGGGGGAGTCAAAGGGAGGGGGAGAGAGACAAAGCTGGGGGCAAGGGAAAGAGAGAGGCACATAAAAGGAAATAAAAAAAGAAATGCATTTTTTGATATAATTTTTTTTATTAAAAAAGCAATTTACATGTGAATATATACAAGTTTAACTTTTTTCCTATAGGGTAGTCTTATATTCAGGCTTTTAGTTTTTTTCCTAAAGGAATATCCAAAGTTTGGGGGGTCGTCTTATAATAAGGGTCGTCTTATAATCGAGCAAATAGGGTAATTTCAGAAGAGAGTGTGCACCTACCTTACCCCTCACCTTATCCACTTTATAATATTGTTGTGCAGAGATCTTTTGCATTTTTTATGCTCTATTATACCTTTTTTGCTAGTGTACCAAAACATTGAAAGTAGCTGTTCACACCCTATTAAAGTCTTCTCCATTTGGTACCAGTTCTCTAACTTGGCATTTTGTTTTTGCGTTATTAGTGCATGAGCCAATATGCTTGCTTCATGTTGGAGAGTAGGTGCTGTCAGGGTTGGGACCTGGGAGCGTAGCGCAGGGGTGTTGGCACTAGGTGGTGCGCACACTAGAGAAGTCCGGAGTGGCAGCAGTACCAAGGGGTAAGGCAGAACAGTGTTCGAGGTAGGTAATGGGTAATCCGGGGTCAGGAGTGGAGAGGTAAACGTAGTTGAATGGAGAATCCGAAGTCAGGAGTGGATAGGTAAACGTAGTCGATAAACAGTCCAAGGGTTCGGTAGCCGGGAGATCAATAAACACAGGTAAACGAGGAACAAAGGTATGGGTAGGAATCACTGTAGAGGGAGTATCCACACTACAAGCTTGGAAAACGAGCAAGCACTGAATGAACAGTGCTTGCTGTTTAAATAGGGTGCCAGGACCTTTGCTCCGCCCACCATCCTGCAGGTCGCCGCCCCCCTCTGGCTTTAGCCAGATAGTGAAGGCAGGAGTAGGACCTGCCCCCTCTCCACACCTCCCGTGCATCCTCCAATGGGAGCACACCACCGGGCCGCAGGCCATGCCCCCCTGCCATCAGAATGACACCTGTGCTTGTGTTACACGAGGCAGGTTGTACTACAGGCCGGGGATGCGGCCTACACCGCGATCGCGTGCCCCCCCGGCGGGGTGCACGGTACCTGGAGTCTGCTGGACCAGGTAGGGGATCCCTGCAGGAGGCATGGGATGGAACTGGGGTCTGACAGGTGCCCCCAGTCCACCCTGTTTAGGTGGTAGTGAGATCACCCTTTTGTTTATGCATGTTTTTTTCCCCTGCCATATATATTTGGAAAATGACTCCTGAATTATTCTCAGCCATATCTTTGAAATGTTCATAGGGATCATCCTGAAGAGGTAAGTCCACCTGGGGATAATATACGATTTTACGACATTTATCCTCCCCCACCATGAAATTTCCATATTTTTCCATTCATGATATACATTTTTTTAGTGTGTCACAGGTTTGAATAATCAAACTGCATCAGTTCAACATGAATATTAGAATATAGCAACTGGCAGGGAAACTAATATTTTGTGTATTCCCTACAAATAATTATACATAGGATGAAACATAAAAATGTACTAACACTCCATTCAACAAGGTAAATTAAATAATTCCCCAGGGGTGGGAGCTATACAGCCCATACTGGGATAAAGGGAGGGCTTCAATGGGGTAAACATTGGATTTGTATGTGTTTTTGTCTGTCCACGGGGGCTGGTGGGAGGGGGGGATAAGGATCATGGGCAGTAGTATTAAAATAATTACAATCAATGTACGAGGAATTAACTCCCCACAGAAAAGGTGTATGGTATTACAATTTCTAAAAAAAGAAAACAACCATATCTGCGTCTTACAAGAGACCCACTGGAAATTAGGAGAGGAAAATAGAATGAAGTCTAAATACTTTCCAAGTATGTATAGTGCATCCCTGTCGGGGGACAGAAAGAGGGTTGTGGCAATTCTATTTTCTAAAAAAATCGATCACACAATTATTTATTCTGAAGGCAGATTCTTAATTTTGATCTGCAAAATTTTGGATAAACTTTACATGATAGTTAACGTATATATTCCAAATCAATCCCCAGTTCGTTATATCCAAAGACCTTTATCAAAGATTAAAAGGATAAAACAAGGGTCAGTCTTGATATTAGGGGACTTTAACTGTATCTTGGATGCACAACAGGATAGGAAGGCTATGAGGGGAAGGAAATCAGATAAAAGGGTGGGTTTTGATTCCAAAAGATTTAAAGAGCTGATCGGGTACTTCCCTCTTCTGGATCTCTGGAGGGTTTTTCACCCAGATGAATTAGATTTTACTTGCTATTCCAAAACTCATCTAACATACTCAAGAATAGACTTAATTTTAGGAGATAGAATGTTAACTAGACATATAAAGAAAATAGCAATAAAAGACATAAGCTGGACAGACCATAGTGCAGTTTGGCTGACCTTGGAGAATGAATACAATATACTCAGTAAAAGTTGTAATTTACAGAAAATAAAAGAGGTAACTGATAACTTTTTCCAGGAAAATAGGAATAATGAAGTAAACCCCCAATGACCTGGTGAGCATTTAAATTGGTGGTACGAGAGCATTTGATTAAATTAGAAATACAAGGGAAAAGAAAGATTACTCAGAAATTAACATAGCTATATATATCTCTAGACTCACTCAATAAGCTGAATAAAAAGGACCCCTCACAAATAATTTCCAAAGAAATAGAGAAAGGTGAAAAAATTATAAATGACCATCTGATTAACGAGGCCAATAAGACATTAGAATACTTTAAAACAAGATGGTACTACCAAGGCAATAGAATTAATATGGCAATGTCAAATAGGCTTAAAAAACAAAAAGCCAAAAAACTAATTTCGTCTATTAGAACACAAGAAGGCCTGGTAAGGACCCCAGAAAAAATAGCGGAGGCCTTCAGAGTTTATTACCAGGCACTATAAAACCTGTCAGAAGAACCCACCCAAGTTAAAATTGATGATTATCTTGAGAAGCTTTGTCTCCCCAAAATCAATAAGAATCAGCTAGGTATGCTAAATAAGCCCTTTACTGAAAGAGAAATCGATAGGGCTATCGGGAAATTAAAAAAAAAAATAAAACACCGGGCCCAGACAGTTTTAATAACATATTTTACAAAGTTCTAAAGGGTAATTTCATTCCAGATCTAACAGCAGCCTTTAACTCAATAGCCAACAATGAAAGCATCCCAGAAGAACTACTGAAAGCTAATATAATCATGATTGCAAAAGAGGGCAAAGATTCCGAAAAAGATGCAAATTACCGCCCCATATCATTATTAAACACAGATATAAAAATGTATTCATCAGTGATAGCTGAGAGATTAAAAGGTATTATTCCCTCTATAATTCACCCGGATCAGACAGATTTGTGCCAGGGAGGGCAGCAGCACATAATGTAAGATGATTGATTGATGTATTAGATTATGTAAAGAAGAAGGAAAAATTCCCCATCTGGCCCTGACGTTAGACGCTGAAAAGGCGTTCGACAGGGTCAGATGGGGTTTCCTAAGGTCCACTTTGGGAGCATTCGGACTTAGAGACCGAATAACGGATGAAATTATGGCCCTATATTCAAAGCCATCAGCAAGAGTGGTGGGGAGTAGGTTATGTTCGGAATGGTTTGATTTGTCTAATGGAACGAGACAGGGATGCCCACTCTCCCCACTGTTATACCTAATATCAGTAGAACCCTTGGCAGAGGCAATTAGATCTAATGAGAAGATTATAGGCTTGGGAGTTGGGGAGGAAAAACTGAAGTTAAACTTATATGCTGATGATATTATAGTTACAATGGAAGATCCGGTTAAGTCAGTAGAGACACTGATGGTGGAGCTGAACAATTTCTCAGAGGTGGCTGGTTATAAATAAAATGTGGAAAAAACTGTAGTATTGGCAAATAATTTGACAGCAAAAGTTGAAACTCTTCTGCAAAATAGATTTAGATTTCTATGGGCAAAAGATTATATTACCTACCTAGGAATTAAGATAACTCCAAACCCAGAAGCAATTGTGGAATCCAACTTCTTACCTCTATTAAAACAAACCACCAAACAGCTTAAAGATTGGAACCAGGTAGCAGTCTTGTGGTGGGGTAGAATAAATATTATAAAAGCTTATATTTTGCCAAAATGTTTTTTTACGTTTAGCATGGTCCCATTGGAAGTGCCAATTAGCTGGCTAAATATGATCCAATCTAGTTTTCAGAACTTTGTTTGGAAGAACGGAAGACCCAGAATGAATTTGAATTGCATGAAATTAGGTCTGAACCAGGGAGGGATTGCTATGCCTGATATTGTGGAGTACTAATACTCCAGTATATTAGCACATACCATAACTACACAGGCTAAGGCAGCCAAAAATGAATCCTGGTATACAATCGAAAAAGCAATGCTTGAGGAGAAAGTTCTTCTGGGGTACTTCTGGGCTACAGACAAACCAAATAGAGCTCAGAGTAAGAGCCTAGTATTAAATAATATACTGGTATTTTGGAATAGGTTCAGAAAAAAGATAGGTCGGGAGAGACTGATCTTACCAGGACTACCTCTGGAACTATTGGAATATAATCTTGACAATATTAATCTGGATACATGGTCCAGAAGTAAAATTGAGACAATAGAGGACCTGATCCGTGATGATAAAATTATCCCGTTTCAAGAACTGCTTAATAAATATCCGCTGCTAGTGGGCCAAACCTTTAACTATTTAAGAATTAAAGGATACCTAGCCAAATGCCTGTACAGAGGTCACTTAGACGGAGTTGAAAAATTGCAAAAAAGTATACTGGCAATGGAACAAAAACAATTGACGAAAAAAGCTTAACAAATAATAACATTAGATCCAGACAAAGTGACGTTTAAAGCTATTGCCAGATGGGAACAAGACTGTGGAAAGGTCCTATCTAAGATAGAGTTTAACTCAGCACTTAAGGATGTGTACAAAATGGTTAAGTGTTTGAATATCATAGAAGTACAATATAAACTAGTTAATCGTATGTACCTAGTACCAAGCCAATTATTTAAGATGTATCCAGAAGTGTCAGGGAGATGCTGAAGATGCAAGAATGAAAAGGGAGATATGATTCACGTGTGGTGGCTTTGCCAACCGTTACATGATTTCTGGAAGAGGATCATGGTAAAGTTGTCAGATCTCAGTAAAATTATACTTCCGCTAAAACCTGAAACTCTTCTTTTACATCTAAACTTACCAAAAATGCCAAAATGGGAAAAGCTGTTCGTCATTCACTTTTTAACTGCTATAAAAATCTCCTTAGCAATAAACTGGAAGTCTCATAAGATCCCCTGTTGGAAAGAGATCAAAGGGCAATTGGAATATCAACTTAAAATGGAAAAAGGAATAATAATTAGTCAATCCCTAAAATCTGTGAACAACGAAAAACTGGGAATATGGATAGAAACTCTAGCAGGAGATTTATAGACGGAATATAGAATGACGTTAACATGCATGTTGATTGTGAAACAAAGCGAGAAAGCATGGTACATTGCTGCTGATGGTCTCCCTTCCCTCCTCCTTCCCCTTCCTCTTTTCAGCCATTGTGGACAAATGTGGTGATGTATCTTTTCTGTCTTGTCTCTTTTTTTATTTTTTATTGCTGTTATCAGTATCTTAAGGAGTGTAATTAATGTGGTTTTTTGGAGCAAAGTAACGCTCCGGACCAGCACTAGGTAACTGAATTTGTTGTAATGTCTTGTGTTTGGTACTCTGTATTGTGATTTTTGTTTTTTATATTTGGAATTTTATATATGTAATTTTCTATGTTCCTTTCCTTGTTGAAAAATAGTAAAAAGTAAGATGGATTTTTTTTTTTTTTTTTAATAATTATAGGCTGATTGACCGAATGTTTCACACTAAACATTTTGGTTTAGTTAGGGCCTTGTAGGGTGTGATACATACTGGTTGCATATTTCCTTCTAGATCTATTCTACTTATATTTGAGGCTGCCTCACACACAAGTGTCAGTTTCTGGCAAACAGTCAGATTCCACTCTTTCCAAAAGAACAGGGTAGTTATAAATAGTTTTAATGTGCCTGGCCACATATTCATCATCAGGAGAATATATGCAAAGCTTGAATCCAAAAGGCATCAAAATGCACTTAAAAATAAAATCATATCAGAAAAATATATGCAAAACCTTGCATCCAAAAAACATAAAAAATAAAATCTATATTAATGAGTGTTAAATATTGCTTTTCTTTGGAAAAGATGTAGTAAAGCCAAGTACCTACTATATATCAAGTATACATGGTACCCAGCTAGGAATTAATTGCCAAATTCAGCCAAAACTGATTTGACAACGTAATTTGTGCTATTTCCAGAAACACTAATATGCCTCTTTAATCCAAGATAAAATTATTTATCCTATAATGTAGCCATCTGTGTGCATCACAGAGAGGGAGTAGGTAAACCATGTTCCAGATTATTAAACATATGTATTCTTGCAGTATGAGTAATGATTGTTTAAGGTGTTTATTGTCACATAAAATAGGAATAATCAGGTAGACCCAATTCCTGAGTTGAGCGATTTATTATTTATTAAGAATATTTTAATGGGGTCGTGTACTAAATAAGTGCAGTGGAAAAAAAGTAGCTAAAACATGAGTAAGGAGAAATTTGTGAATATATTTGTAACATTCTGAAGCTTTTTTTTCCGTTTTTCTGCTTGTGGTAATATATTGTGATTCTATTTGTGTATGCTAGAGACTTTTGCAAATATTTTGTTAAAATAGTATTCTTATTTTTCATGCGAAAATTACACCAGCTTTTAGCAAGTGCTAATAAAAATGGCAGACATATATTCACAAACTTGCCTGTTGTTATTTGCATATATGCCTGTTTTTATTCACAATTTTCTCATATTTACTATTTGAATGTTAAATGTTTAGTACATTGCAAAAGGAGCAAAGAGCAAAAATAGTTTTCACATAAAATATATTTGCTTTTATTTCTTGTACATGCCCTTTTTACCGGTTAAGAACTATACGCATCCCTTTGCAATTAAAATAAGCCACTGCCAATTAACATGTCACAGTCACTTTGTCATTAACGTATGCAACAGCCAGTTTTCCAATTAAAATATGCCAAAGTTTGCCCATTAATATGCCACAGCCAATCTGCCCATTAATATGTCAGTGTTATTTTACCCATTAATATGCCACAGCCAATTTGCCCATTACTATGCCACAGTCAGTTTGTCCATTAATATGCCAGTGTTAGTTTGCCCATTAATATGCCACAGACAATCTGCCTATTAGTATGCCACTGTTAGTTTACCCATTATTATGCCACAGGCAATTCACCCATTAATATGCAGTGTTATTTTGCCCATTTATATGCCACAGTCAATTTGCCCATTAATATGAAAACAGCCCATTTGCCCATTAACATGCCACAGTCAATTTGCCCATTAATATGAAAACAGCCCATTTGCCCATTAACATGCCACAGTCAATTTGCCCATTAATATGCAGTGTTATTTTGCCCAATAATATGTCACAGCCTAAGTGTCCATTAATATGTCAGTAATAGTTTGCCATTAATATGCCAGTGTTATTGTGTCCATTAATATTCCATAGCCAATTTGCCCATTAATATGCCCTTATTAGCCTGACCATTAATATGTGTGTGTGCCAATTTGCCCATTAATATGCCACAGCCAGTTTTCACATTAATATGCCACTCTTTGCCCATTCTTTTGCCACTGTTATTTTTCTCATTACTATGCCACAGCCCATTTGCCCATTAATATGCCAGTATTATTTTTCCATTAATATGCCACCCTCCTCCCCCTTCCCCAGTACTCACCACCTGGCTGCTCCATGTCCCTGCCCATCTGCCCCGCTCAGTTATCCCTCCTGCACAGAGGAGGGAAATACAGCCACTATCATTTGCTGTGTCAATGATTTTTTTATTTTTATCTTTTTTATTTTCTCCACCATATCCAGCAGATGAGAATTGCCAGGAAAAAAAAGTTCAGCAGCACTATGCACAGCAACGAGGATGCCGGCAGCATTTTTTTCCTTTCCCCTCTTTCCCCTTATATTCTTCAAATCCACATGACTTAACTAGATATAATGAAAATTTTAGTTGGTAAAACATTTTATTAAAGATTTAGAATATTCCTCTTTCCCTCACCTTCTGCACAAAATGCTCTATTTCCCAGTTAGGTTGCCGATGCGTCCATGTGTGAATCACATTTTGTATAAATGATAGAGTGAGTGAGAGTAAGTGGTGGGGTGTGGGTCTTGAAGGGATTTTTCTGGTATATATAGAAAATGGTTGCAGTGGGTTACTGATCTTTTACTCTCATCCTTGTTATGGGTAGTAGGATTAAAATGTATGACGTTAAACTCTAGAGGGTTAAATTCTCCACAAAAAAGGCCATACCTATCTTATACCTTAACTAAAAAAATATAGATGTGGCCTTTGTACAAAAGACCCACTGGGATGATAGAGTTAGATCATATTGGAAGTACAGAAAATCAGAATATATATGTATCAGGATTAAAAGACAAAAAGAAAAGAGGGCTGGCCATTATGATCTCTGACGCAGTAAATATTTCAACATATCTATCAGGAAAAGGATGAGAATGGAAGGGCAATGCTTTCGATATGTTGATGAATGTTTATTCACATAATGATTTTCCGGATTAAAATGGTAGAGAAATGGGAAAGAATGGGCCATGAAACACTCATCCTGGGGGGGAGATTTTAATAGTGTATCAGACTTGAAATTAGATAATAACTTAAGACAAGGGAAAAACACAGACCCCAAATTAAAGAAAGCTAATCACTTCAGTATTAAAAACAACCTATATGATGTCTGGAGGGGTTTTCACCCCCAGGAGAAAGATTTTAAGTGTTATTCAGATATCCATCAATCCTATTCTAGGATCACTGCCCTTTTTTCTTATCCTCAATCTCTTAAATCTTGTAAAGCATCTACGATTGGTAGTATCACAAGGTCGGACCATGCTCCGGTATTTCTAGAACTATTAAAAAATCCCCATTACAAGTTTAGACCTGGCTGGAGATTGCAGAATTATCTGTTATCTTCTGAAATACATTAAAAAGACCTGAGAAATGAGGTGGTGAGTTTTCTGACCAGTAACGATAATAACTCTGTATCTATTGGAACACTTTGGTGCGCTCTTAAATGTACGTTAAGGGGATATTTAATAAGTCAATCAGCCCAATTAAATAAGAGAAAGGGAAAACCTTAGCTCAACTTTATATATCTCTATCAGCTCAAGAAAAAACAAATAAGCTTAATCCCACTAATAATGGATCGGAGAGAAAAAAAAAACAGACTGAAAAAAGAAAAATTTTATGTAAAAAACAAAGAATGCCCTGTTATTGTTAAAGCAAAAATGGTATCATAGAAATGGTCAGTTAGGAAAGTTGATGACAAAAAAACTGAAGTTTAATCAAACTAGGAATACAATTGATAAGATCATCTACAAAAAAAAAAAAACTACCTTTCTCCAACTGTGATAGGGGAAGCCTTTGGGGACTATAATTCTTTATATAATTTCCCAGAATCTAGTATGGACAATCAAAAATGGTTACATTTCACAGTTCTCTGGGATTACCAAAGCTCTCAGAAGATAAACTGGAATATCTTAATGTTCCCTTTTCATTAATGGAAGTTAGGACAGTAATAAAAGCCATGAAAAAAGGTAAAACACCTGGTCCAGATGGTTATACCACCTTTTATCATATAGTATCACCATTACTAATAAGGTTGTTCACTGATATTGGTACTGATAAGAAGTTTCCAGAAGAAATGTTGAATGAAGCCCAATACCAAAACCAGGAAAGGATACACAAATCAGACTGATATCTTTGATTAACCTAGATGCAAAAATATTTTCAAAATGTTTGGCTAATGGACTTAAAATAGTCATAGCAGATTTAATACATGCAGATCAGACTGGATGCATCAAAGGTCACTCAGTAGAAGACATGGGAAATATTTTACCTTAAAATGCAGATTACAAAGCAAGAAATTACCGGTGGTCTTTATAGCCTTGGATGCCGAGAAAGCATTTCAATCGGGTAAATTGTCGCTTTCTCAACCATACATTAGATTCTTTTGGACTTTCTGGTTACTTTAGGGACTGCTCCATGGCAATATACTCATCCCCTAAGGCAATATTGGCGGGATCAGTGATGAAGTCAGAACTAGACATGTGCATTCGTTTTCGGACTAATGCATTTTCGGACGAAAATAGCATTTTCGTCCATTCGTCCGAAAAACGAATAACGAAAATGTTAACTAACAAAATCCGAATGAACGAATGGTTAATAAACGAAAATCATTCGTTCATTCGTCCATTCGTGCTATTGGCATTCTAAACCGAAATAGAGTCGGTTTATACAATACCAATAGCATTGTACTACATTCCATAAACCGACATGAATGACTTTCGGTTTATGGAATGCATGTAATACTATTGGCATTCTATAAACCTAACTAGAGTCCCTCCTCATTCATAAGAATTTCTTATGAATGGGGACTCGACTCTAGTTCGGTTTATAGAAAGCCAATAGTATTCTATAAGCCGAAAGTCTATAAACCGAACGACGTTCGGATTATAGAATACATGTAATGCTATTGCTGTTCTATAAGCCGAAAGTCTATAAACCGAACGACGTTCGGTTTATAGACTTTCGGTTTATGGAATGTATAATGTAATGCTATTTGCAATGGCATTACTATAAACCGAAATAGAGTCGGTTTATAGAATGCCATTGCCAATTCCATAAACGAAATTCGTTCATTATGTTGGTTTATGTAGTGGCTATTTTGCTATTGGTATTCCATAAACCGACTCTATTTCGGTTTATAGAATTGCCAATAGCATGAAATGATTTGAATTTGGTATTAAAAAATAAATTGAAAAAAGTGGAGAGTTTTAACCCCTTTGTGACGCATGGTGCTTGCGTCCCAAATGACGTAAGCACCAAAACGTCATGATTTGTTCCTGGCCACTGATCACAAGGTGATCGTTAGCCAGGAACACTATGGCAGAGACCCAATCAGGGTCTTAATAGACCCTGTGGGTCCCTGCCCAAAAATTGCAAGCCCATCAGACGTCACACACGATTTAGAGAAATGTAGCTGGTGTTCGTTTTGAGCACCAGCTAAATTTCCCCTGTCAGACTGAGGCCATTTAAAATGGCCTCATCTGACAGGTGGGATCCCGCTGCAAGTGCCTGCAGCATGATCCGAGCCGCGATATGAGCTGTTTAACACAGGACGTACTATGCCGTCCTAACGACTTTAAGGGACTTAAAATCAGGACTGCATAGAACGTCCCAACGTCACGAATGGGTTAACGTTTGCTCTGGTCATAATCACAGCACAGGCTTGTAGGAGTTAACTGTAATTACATTAATACATGAAAAGAATATAAGTAATATAGTAAAAATGTACAAAATAAAATTTATTTTGAAAAAACTAAATGAGGTCCATAAACTTGGAAGGAAACGGATCACCGTAAAAAGAAACTGTGATCAGCAAGGGAAGTGTTAATACCCCTTTTATAATCGAGGTCGTTTTATAATCTGACCTCAAATTGAGGTCAGACTATAAGACTGGGATCCAGGTCCCCAGCAGAGCTGCAGGGGACCTGGATCCCCCTCTCTAACAGCAGGGGATGTCTGCGCGATGAGCGCAGATCTCCCGTGCTGCCGCCCGGCATGACCGCCGGAACTTCTATGATGAAGCTGGGTTCTTCCGGCTTCCTCATAAAAGTCCTGGCGGTCGTTCCGGGCGGCAGCAGGGGAGGTCTCGCTCATCGCGCAGACATCCTCCGCTGCCTCGCTAGACACCAGGGAGAATCGGGCAGCTGGGTGATGTCTGCATGTCCATGCTGCCCGACACTTCAGTCTATTATGTGTAGTGCATACATCCCCAGGCTGCCCCCACTAGCCACCAGGGAGCAAGAAACATGTGAGGGGGGACAGAATAACAAGGGGGGGGGCAGAGTAACGAGGGGGGGGAGAGAAACAAGGGGAGGGAGGGGGGAAGAGACAGAAACAAGGGGAGGGGGGCAGAGGGAAACAAGGGGAGGGAAGGGGGGAAGAGACAGACACAAGGGGAGTGAGGGGGGAGCCAAAGGGAGGGTGAGAGAGAGACAACACTAAGGGGGGGAGAGCGACAAATCTGGGGGCAAGGGAAAGAGAGAGGCAGCATTGTCTTATAAAATGAAATAAAAACAAGAATTTTTTTATATCATAATTTTTTATTAAAAAAGCAATTTACATGTGAATATATACTAGACATGTGCGGTTTATAGGCTGTGGGCATTTAACTATAAGGAGACAGAGTCTCCGTATAACGTTCGGTTTATAGGCTGTGGGCATTTAACTATAAGGAGACAGAGTCTCCGTATAACGTTCGGTTTATAGGCTGTGGGCATTTAACTATACGGAGACAGAGTCTCCATTCATAAAATTATGAATGGAGACTTTGTCTCCGTATAGTTAAAACGTTCGGTTTATAGAATAGCAATAGGAATACATGTATTCCATAAGCCGACAGCCTATAAACCGAGCATTCGGTTTATAGGCTGTGGGCATTTTACTACACCAGAGGCGTCCAACGTGCGGCCCGCGGGCCAAATGCGGCCCGCCGAGCATCGAGGTGCGGCCCGTCTGAGCTCTGCTTCGGTAGCCGCACCTCGAACTGCACACCACACGAGAAGCTGTGTCGGGGAACGAAGTTCCCTACACGCTCTGTGTAGGGAACTTAGTTCCCCGATACAGCTTCCCGTGCGGTGTGCAGTGCACATATCCCCTCCTCTACCCTGCGTGTGAGGTCATGCACAAAGGTCAGAGGGAGGGAAGAAGTTCACCGGGAGCCCACAACCTCTACAGCCACGTGTATGGGGGTAAGTGTATGTATGTATGTGAGGGAGGGGGAGGGGGGGGTAACTGTATGTATGAGTGTGTGTATAAATGTGTGTGAGTGGGGTAAGTGTATGTATGCGAGTATGTGTATAAATGTGTATGTATGTGAGTGCATGTTAAGTGGGTGTGGGGTAAGTGTATGTATGTGAGTGTGTGTATAAATGTGTATGTATGTGAGTGTGTGTATAAATGTGGATGTGTGTGGGGGTTAAGTGTATGTATGTGAGTGTGTGTATAAATGTGGATGTGTGTGGGGGTTAAGTGTATGTATGTGAGTGTGTGTATAAATGTGGATGTTTGTGGAGGTTAAGTGTATGTATGTGAGTGTGTGTATAAATGTGGATGTGTGTGGGGGTTAAGTGTATGTATGTGAGTGTGTGTATAAATGTGGATGTGTGTGGGGCTTAATTGTATGTATGTGATTGTGTGTATAAATGTGGATGTGTGTGGGGGTTAAGTGTATGTATGTGAGTGTGTGTGTTTTTAAATGTGTATTAGTGTGTAGGGTAAGTGTATGTATGTGAGTGCGTGTGTGTGTTTTTAAATGTGTATTAGTATGTGGGGTAAGTGTATGTGAGTGTGTGTGTGGGGTAAGTGTATGTATGTGAGTGTGTGGGGTAACTGTATGTATATATGTGAGTGTGTGTGTATAAATGTGTATCTATGTGAGTGCATGTTAAGTGGGTGTGGAGTAAGTGTATGTATGTATGTGAGTATATGTGTATGTGTGTGTGTGGGGTAATTGTGACTGTGTGTGTGTGGGAAGGGGGGGTAAGTGTGACTGTGTATGCATGTGTGTGTTTGTAGTTAATGTGACCACTACACATTGGTGTAAAATATATATATATATATTTACATACACACACATGTATATAATTATATATATTATTCTCTGAATGAATTAAAAATGAATGCGGCCCACGCACGCATACATTTCTAGCAAAGTGGCCCTTTGCCGAATAAACTTGGACACCCCTGTACTACACAGAGACAAAGTCTCCATTCATAATTTTATGAATGGAGACTCTGTCTCTGTATAGTTAAATGCCGACAGTCTATAAACCGAACGACTTTCGGTTTATAGACTTTCGGCTTATGTAATAGATGTAATCCTATGGCTATTCTATAAACCGAAAGTCGTTCGGTTTATAGAATAGCAATAGGATTACATGTATTCCATAAGCCGAAAGTCTATAAACCGAAAGTCGTTCGGTTTATAGACTTTCGGCTTATAGAATACAAGTAATACTATTGCCTTTCTATGAACCGAACGAGAGCCCCATTCATAAGAATTTCTTATGAATGGGGCTCTCGTTCGGTTTATAGAAAGCCAATAGTATTACATTGTATTCTATAAAGCGAACGAATAATAATGAACGAAACGAAAATAATGAACGAATTTCGTCTGAAACTAATGCATTAATGAACGAAATTCGTTTTAGACGAAATAAATAACATTTTAGTCCGAATGGACGAAAACGAAACGAAAGTTTTAGTTTTGCACATGTCTAGTCAGAACTGTTTGAAAGTAGAAACGGCACTAGGCAGGGGTGCCCACTGGCCCTACTTATATGCTTTATCGATCAAACCAATGGCAGCATTAATTAGAATTAATAAAGATTCTGTGGCACACAAGAATTGAAAAATTGCATTATATGCAGATGATGTATTGCTGACCTTAACATCACCAGTTACTTCAATACCAGCTTCTTTGTCGGCTTTGCAAGAATTAGCACAATTTTCAAATTATAAACTAAATTTAACAAAATCACAGGCTATTTCCTTTAAAGTGCCAGATACCCAGTACAGAACACATTTCGACTGGTCGTCTGATTGGATCAGCTACCTGGGGATTATAATTCTATTTGATCTTATACAAACTAAGGATCTTAATTACCTTGAATTAATATTGAATCTAAAAGATCAAGTCCTAAAATGGAAATGTTTGGAACCCTCATGGTTTGGAAGGACTACTATTGGAAAATCCTATATAGTCCCTAAGATCCTATATATATTCATGATTATACCTTTGCATGCTACAAATTCAGCCCTCAAGCAATTTAGTTGAATAGTTATGGATTGTATTTGGGACTACAGGAAATCTAAAATCCAAATTCATATACTTAAAAAAAAGATCAATCAAGATGGATTAGGTCTTCCGGATCTGTTTGAATTTCATGAGGCTTGTAAATTGGCACATTGTTTTGCATGGGATATGAAATAATCATGGGCTGGTTTATCTTAGAGAAACACAAAAGCAACCTGGAAACCCCCTTCCATCTATTATAGATAAAAAACGAAGTGTTAAAGAGATGTAAGTTTGATAATAATATTATTAATGATGCCCAGATTACCATTAAAGGAATCAGGAAACACTCCCCTCATTAGGCGATTTAACTTTATATACCCCGATAGAAGTATTGCACATACATTAAAAAGACCTGAATTTGATGCCCTAGAGGAATAAAGGTATCAGACACCTGGGGGATTTTATCTCACCATCTGGGATATTACACTTCACAGAGATTCAATCTAGAGTTGACCTTCCCAACGGAGACTTCCTACTGTACTTGAGAGTCATATACTTCCTAAAAAATAACGATATCAATCCAACCACTCCTGTAGATTAAACTTACCCTAAACTAAACATGGTTTCTAAGGTTATGAAACTATTAGACAAAAATACAGTGGTTACATAGATACATAGTTACATATTTACATAGTAGTTTAGGTTGAAAAAAGACTTGCGTCCATCAAGTTCAACCCTTTTCCAATTTAATGTTTACTTAATTTTGTTTCATGGGCAAACATCGAGGCATTCAATATTCAAATTTCTGGGGGGAGGATGATATAGCATGTCTGGGCGTTTCCGGATGTGGTGTCTAGGGGCCAGGGAGTGAGGACGGAGAGACACGAGTGAAGCAGGTGAAACAAGAGATCCTGAACAGCTTTTGAATAACTTTTGAAAGAGATGCCGCAAGACAATTATAGCCGAATGCCACGCTGAAATGTAAGCATTTTAAACTTCAAGCCTGAAGTACTGAAGCATTTAAGCCTTACGGTACATTCTCTACATGAGTTTAAAAATAGCTGAGACTATTGAATACTATCTCTGGATTTTTCCTTTTGGCGCCGAAGTAGAGTGCAATTTACGGTACATACTCACTTGGCGGGCGATTTAGTGTGGACTTTGCCTCCACTGAGGAGCTCTGCTTGTCTTGTGGTTGATTTTGAAATCCTCTTGACCCTATTGCAAAAATTCTTGAGTGAATTGACTAGGAGATCTATAAGGGACTTCGGCTGCTTCACTCATACTAAAATACAACTTATGACGGCTCGCTGAAACTTGTATTGAAACTTGCGCCTGCCTTGTAAGGCTGTTGTGGAAATCCTCTATTGGATGACGAGTGACACATATTGTACCTATCCAAATAAGTGAGAGAATAGATAATTATCTGGACTTTGCACCCGAATTCACGTGGCTGTTTAGCTGAATGAAATCTTTATATAAACATGTGGGTATGTGATTGAGGGCCTGGTATAGACTCATATTGTTGGGCTGCTGTGGAAATTCTTATTGGATGGCAATTGACACACATTTCTAAGCTATAGAACATACAATTATTTGATCTTTGTTCTCGAATCTCCTTGGCTGCTTGGTTCAACGATATCCTCACATAATTACGCAGGCATGCGAATTACTGCGTGGCATAGACTCAAATAAGCTTCTAAATCTAGGTGACTCTGAGTATTACTGTCCCTAATAACTGTCTATACCCGCAGTCCGCTACTTCTATTGCCAGCTTGAACTTATTAAAGGTAGCACCTTTTTGGATTTTGTAAGTTTCTCACTCAGCACAGATTCAAATAAAGTGATAATCGTTATTTTTAAAGATAGCCTAACCGGCCTGGATCTGAAGCAAAAAGGTACCCAAATGTCAACAAGTGTCTTGGCTCTCACAGAAGTTTCTAAAAAAGTAAAGGAAGATATATTAACAACGCAACAGCAGAATACTATATTGAAGAACCAAGTAACCAAATTGGAATTAAAATTATCAGAAATAGAAGATCGCTCTCGAAGGAGAAATTTAAAGATAAGGGGAATCCCGGAAGAAATTCTGATTGAAGCACTGGAACAATATTGCATGGAACTCATATTGACATATGTTCAGGAGGAATTGGTTGGGAAACAGCCTATTGAGAGGATACATAGACTATCCAAACCTAAAGATTCCAAGTACTCACCTAGAGACATTATAATTTGCTTTCATAACGCATGCTTGAAAGATATGTTTACTAGGGAGATGAGATCAAAACCAGGTGTTCCTAAATATAAGGACCTCTCTCTCTATCAGGACCTTTCTTCTCACACTTGGAATAGCAGGAAAAGTTTTCATGTAATAACGACTCAACTCAGATTGAAAAACATCCCCTATCGTTGGGGTTTACCCACAAAATTGTTAATAACTAAGGAAGGAAGCCTACAACGATCCTTCAACAGCTCTTGAGGAACTGGTTCGAAATGGGATAATCACTGAACATTAATAATCTCCATGAAGAAGCCCATTTACCTTGATAATGTGGAGAGAACTCTGATGGGTGTGGGGGGGGGTGATTGGGGGGCAGAGGGAGGGAAATAATAAAAAAAAAAAAGTCTCTTCCTCTTGTTTCTTTTTCAACACAAGTGGTGATAACCATGGAACGTTCACATTATTCACTTTCACAACATTCAAATATTCACCTTCATTACAATTTATGAATTTCCCGATTCCCTACCATAACACTTTTATCACAGTTGACACCCAATATTTTTGAGCTCTTATTTTGAAATCACTCTTCTTATATATATTAATTTTGACATGATAACATTACTTTAACACCTCCCCTAGCACTTTTTAATTATTCTAATTCTATTACACGAATTTTAACACTTTACACTTACATTTAATACACAACATATCTTTTTTTCCCCAATATTAATTTTTTTCTTCTCTTCCCCCCTCCCCCCTTCTCTCCCTGTTGTTACTCCATTTTCTCTTCCATACCTGGTAGGAACATGAAATATCAGTAATGTTAATTTGTAATTAGTAATATGTTGCAAACTCAGGAACTGACCGAGAAGATATTTACTATTCTTGTATCCACTAGATTTTATTCGTTTTCATTGAACTCTGCACACCCCTGACACGTCACAAAATGTACACCCTTCCACTCTGGAGGTTGACTGTTTTTAGTACGTATTAGTAGCAATAATAATTATAATCATTTCACTTAGTTAATTAGACCATAAGACTATATAGTTGCTTCTCTTCTTTCCCCTCTTGACACAATTAAATGCTCAGTTTCTTTGTTTAAGTGAAAAACTTTCCATATTTTGTACGACTGTTAGAGTGAATGTTACAATGAGTTCAGGTTCATAGGGAATTTCTTACACTGAAGGGTAAGCTGGGGAGGAATATGTTTGATCCCTTCTAAAATGAGGTGGCTGAAGTTGATGTCATTGAATTGTAGGGGCTTGAATTCCCCACATAAAAAAGCATTTTTGTATAATACTTTGACTGAAGAAAAATTTGACATAGCTTTTCTGCAAGAAACTCATTGGGACGATAAGGGTAGTTCATTTTGGAAATATAAGAAATATCGGAGTGGATATTGTTCTAGCTTATTTGATTAAAAAAAGAGAGGTGTCGCTATTTTGATTTCCAACTCAGTCAAATTTGAACACATCCATCATGAGTCTGACGAGATAGGAAGGTCTGTTATTTTGATTTGTAAGGTTAATGATAGATTGTATACAATTCTGAATGTATATACACCAAATGACTTCCCAGTCAGATTCTTAAATCATATAACTGAGAGATGGGAAAAACTAGCTCAGGGAATTCCCATCCTGGGGGGAGACTTCAACAACCTATTGTCACAACCTGGGATAACAGACCAGGGAGGAGCCTCGTTGCAGGGCAGAGTGTGGGGTCTGTCTGCACCCCACGATGCATAACTGAGAAGGACTGGTAGCTGTGACCGGGACTGAGACATGACAGGTAACTGAGACTGGAACTGAGACAAGACTGGTAGCTGAGACTGGAACTGAGACAAGACTGGTAGCTGAGACTGGGACTGAGGCAGGACAGGTAACAGAGACTGGAACTGAGACAAGACTGGTAGCTGAGACTGGAACTGAGACAAGACTGGTAGCTGAGACTGGGACTGAGGCAGGACAGGTAACAGAGACTGGAACTGAGATACGACTGGTAGCTACTGTAACAGGTTTGGAAACAGAGCAGTGTTATTCACCTGAATGGTATTATACCCTATGGTTGAGCTTCAGGTAAATGACCACCCAGGACTTGTACGCTGACTGCAACCGCACACTGAAGCAGAGATACACAGGAAGTTCTGGACGAGAAGGATAGTCAGCAGGCCGGGTCATCCACGAAACAGGAACAAGGTACAACGTAGGAATTCAGAAGGCAAGGTCACTAGACAGGCAAAATGGTCGAGGCAGGCAGAAAACAGCGGAGTCAAAATCAAGCAGGAGTCAGAACCGGGAAATCAATAATCAATATATAAATGCTAGAACTAGAAACAAGGCACTATCACAGGCTGCAACCAAAGCAATGCAAAGGCACTGATTGCCATAAGCTGAAGGTTTAAATAGGGAAGGGCTGAGGATAACGAGGCAGCTGGCAACAGGACTAGAAAGGGTACACTACAATAGCGGCCACTAGAGGCTGAAGACAAAAACAGCCACAAACCCAGAATAACCGTGACACCTATCAGACATCAAGCTTGATAAGAACCTCCACCCAGGGAGACTGATGGATCCCAAATTGAAAAAGGCGGCTCAACTATTCACAAAGTCTATCATTAATTATAATTTTATGATGTCTGGCGGGTGACGCACCCCCTAGAGAGAGATTACACATATTATTCAGAAATCCACCAGTCTCATTCCAGAATTGACACTTTTTTTACTCACGCCCCTTGTTTAGGCACCTGCAAAACAGTGTGTATTGGTAACATAGTGTGGTCCGATCATGCTCCCGTATTTTTGGAGCTAGAACAGAACACACAATATTTTATTCGACCCGAATGGAGATTAAACAACTATCTTGTGTCATCTGAAAGTGATAAGGAAATCCTTAAGACTAAAGTCAAACAATTTCTTGCCGAAAATGATGACAAGCAAATCTCAAGAGGCACCTTGTGGTGCACACTTAAATGTTGTATCAGGGGATATTTTATTAGTAAACAAGCCTATTGGCACAAAAATAAAAAAAACCTTGTCTATATATCGCACTGACGGGAAAAGAAAAGGAAAATAAAGTTAATCCTTCTAAGAGTTATGCCTCATAAATTAAGAAGCTACAACAAGTGATCAAGGAAAAACTTAGTCAGAAGGCAGAATGTATGTTCCTAAAATTAAAGTAGAATTGGTATTACAGCAATGGGCAGGTAGGAAAAGTAATGTCAAGTAAATTGAAGTTCAATAGGGTTATAAACAGAATTGGAAAAAACGAATATAAAAACCAAAATTGTCTTTCACCAAATACCATTGGCAAATCATTTGGGGACTATTATATTTCACTTTCTAACCTTCCAGACTCTAGGCAAGATGACCAGGATTACCTCGGATCTCTTGGATTACCTAAAATTTCCGAGGATAAACTAATGGTTTTAAATGCACCTTTTACATTGTTAGAAGTCAGAGACGCAATTAAGGGTCTGGAAAAAAATAAAGCCCCAGGCCCAGATGGATATATAGCACAATTCTATCAGATTCTGGAGGGCCATCTTTCTCCTCTTTTGCTGGATTTGTTCAATGAGATCGGTCAAAATAAAAAAATTCCTTTGGAGATGCTTCATGCGTCTATAAGTCCTATACCTAAACCAGGGAAAGATCCAAAATTGGTCACGAATTATAGACCGATCTCGCTGATCAATCTTGATGTTAAAATCTTTTCCAAAATCCTAGCAAATAGATTAAGTTCAGTCATAGTGGATTTGGTACATGAAGATCAGAAGGGCTTCATATTAGGGCGCACTGTAGAAGATAATGTCAGGAAAGTCTTTAATTTAATCTCGGTCGTACAATCTAGGAAATCTCCAGCAGCCTTTATAGCGCTAGACGCAGAAAAGGCTTTCGACTGAGTCAATTGGCAGTTCTTATCTCATACCCTTGAGGCCTTTGGCCTAATATGAATTTTTAAAGACTGTTCTATGGCACTTTATACTTCTCCTAAAGCAAAAGTAGTGGGCCCCATGCTGAAATCTGACTCCTTTAGTATCAGAAACGGAACTAGCCAAGGCTGCCCTTTAGCTCCCTTGTTATACGCATTATCGATCGAACCTTTGGCAGCTCAGATAAGATCTAATCAGGATATTAAGGGAATTAACTACGGGAAAACAGAATTCAAGGTTACTCTGAAGGATATTCACTTTCACTGGAATAATAAAATTATAGGTCATCTCGGCATTAAGATTAAATTTGACTTGAAACAATGTAAAGAAGATAATTATTCCACTTTAATAGCTGACTTGAGAGATCAATTCCTTAGATGGAAGGACCTAGAGCCCTCTTGGTTGGGCCGTCTGAACATAGTAAAATCATACATCATTCCCAAAATAATATGTATATTCAGAACAATTCCCCTCCGAGCATCTAATAATGAAATTAAACAACTTACCCAAACAATTTCTAACTATATCTGGAATTTTAAAAAGCCTAGGATCCAAGGTTCGATATTAAAGTCAAAACTGAATCAAGATGGTCTGGGTTTACCTGATCTACATAAGCTACACGAAGCCTGTATGTTAGCCCACTGTTTATCATGGAGCTTAGTGAATACAAATACAGAATGGCTTAAATTAGAGAAAGAAGCTAATAGATTGAGTGACCCCTTTTATTTATTTTGGCTTTCCCCAGCCATTGCTTATCAGTATATATTTAGCAACGACATTGTTGATGACATCCTGGTTACTCTGCGGAAAGCAGAGAAAATCTACCATCTTATCCCTCATCTTACTCTTGGGACTCCTATTCGGGTCCTAGGATTGAGTATGTTGGACCTCACTTTATCTAGCTGGGAAAATAGAGGCATCACTAAGCTAGCGGACTTCAATACACTGAACGGCATCATGTCACTATAAGAAATACAAACTAAATTTGGTAAACATCAAGGTGATTTTTTGTTGTATCAAAGACTGAAACATTTTTTAGATACTAATTTAATTAGACAGAATACCTTACTAGACGATCTTATTGAGTGGAAAAAATCTGCCAATATAATTAGGAGAATCATGGCCCTCTCAGACATAGAATCCCACCTTGACAAATCCCTTTCCATTCTTAAATGGGAACGGGACCTTGGAAAGGTGTATCCTATTGAAGAATGGTTTGGTGCCTGGCATCTCATAAGGAAATCTGTTCATTCAGTGAGCCTCCAGGAACTGTATTTTAAGGTCCTCCACAGGTGGTACATGGTGCCAACGAGATTGAATAAAATCAACACTTCAGCAGCAACAGCGTACTGGAGATGTCAGACGCATCCCGGTACCATGTTCCACATCTGGTGGACCTGTGAAAGTCTTAGAGAATTTAAGGATAGTATGGAATACTTGTTGTTGAGGCTGTTTGATACCACTATATCAGTTTTGCCGCAAATGTTTTTGTTTCATTTAAATCTTTTGAACTTGAATGGAACTGATAAACCATTAATCATAAACGTTTTTCTAGCCTGTAAAATCCTCCTAGCTAGAAACTGGCTTAAACCTGAGCTACCAACCTGGAGAGATCTGATCACTCAGATTCATTATCAGTGCACTATGGAACGGCACTTTTATGTAATTAATTCCAGTTTACAGAAATATGATAAAATCTGGAATAGATGAATAAATGTACATTCTGATGTTTAAGACCACTAAAATAGAGGAGTCTCCCTGCAATTCTCTGATAAAGCCTCTCCTAATAATCCCCAACACGCAACAACATCAGCTCACCTCAGCATCCCCCCTATGAATAGGCTCGGTGTGTTTGTAGGTATGTATGTGAGTATGCATGTATGTAGGTAGGGCAGGAATGGAAACATGAAGTGAAGAGTAGAAGTACGAAGAGACACTAATAGACATTTTATTTTTATATTTAATGTTCATAGGAAAATTGGTGGAACCCTTTTTTCTTTGCTGGAACTCTGAACACTGCACTGTCCTCTGTTCACTTTTCCAATTTTCTTTTGAATACTTGTTCTTATGTATTTTTTTCATTCTATGTTTAAATCTTAACCGATATTATATTTTGTATAATCTAAATGTTATGAAAAAAATTTAAATATTTAAACTGCAATATTCAAATTTCTGCTTTCCTCGTGGACATAAATGTATTTTATATTTTAAAAACCACTAGACTGATGAAAACAGGCATATTCAATATTTTAATTAACCTAATCATACAGAAAACACCAAATTCACTTAGTCATGCACTTAAAGAGCTCATTATTTGTCCTACTACTCAGAGCCAATGAAGTGGAAGAACAACTTTTACAAATGCTAACCCTTTTTAAGCTATTTATTTACTTTTTTAGTGTAACATGCTTTTATTGTGGTTGTTTTCCAATAAATATGTAGTTTCAAACATTCTGTTGATCAAGAAAATAAGTTCAACACAATGGTTTGACATATAAAAATAGATGTCAATATAAGGTTTCTATATAGGTTAATTATCAAGTAAATGTCTAGAAAATTGAAACTGTGAACAAAAAATGAAACTCATTTTTAACACTTGTTTTCTTTAAACCCATGGAAACAAAAATAATTATGAAAAATAAACAATATACAACAGTTACATACTACCTACATTTATTCACATGTAATAATATTACTTTATAATTACATTTTTGTTTCTCCCCCACATTACCAAACCCTTTTATTTATTTTCGATTCTGTAGATTTCTACATGAAAGGAAACATATAAAAGTAAGAATAAAATAAACACATAAAAAGAAGGATGAGATTGGAAGAGATCACTATCATGGCCAAATTAGTAGAATAGTAAATGCTACGTGTGATACTGCCTTAAATCTCTTTAGTCAGTCATTACAAGACATGTTGTGAATTCAGAGAGGCTAATATTCACCTTATTGTTTTCATGTGGCTTTAGTGGTGTTACAACTCAAAGACAATTAATTGCAAATGGTTTGATAGCTCCTAGCTATCAAAACAGAGTTCGTCAGCCTAAAAAGTTCACGTAGCTCCAATAATAATGGTAATGGTATCAAGGTAAAACCCTTTCTGCAGTGACGTCCAAGAATATGGAGCAATGTTTTACTCTATTACTTGGGGTTATTTTATCTTTTGTGGGAAGTAGTGATTACTTCATAGATAGTAAATTTATTCAAACGCGGGACGGGGAGGTCGGTTCAGGATAATGATGGTTTGATTTATGTTTTCAGCAAAACTGTGACAGAAGGAGAAAAGTAAATGATTTTATGAATTAAAACTCTTGTATGCCCTACTTCCTTTAATACCTTAATGAGAACTTAGCAATGGCTTTAGTAAAGCTTTTATATTAATAAAATATTACAATGTTTTCTTGCTCAGAATTGATCATAAAATTCAGCATAAAATATTGACATTTCGGATACCATTTGGAAAGTTTCTTGCAAGATAACTGCTTATGTTTCCCAATATAATTTTTTTTAAATTACATATTCTATACTACTACTATGGCAGTAGGAAATGGGTAAAAATGATGTAATGATCAAAACACAGTATATGTTTACTTTCAATTCTGCTAACAAATTGTATAGATAATTCCTATATTCTCTACATTCACAGAACAAAAATGTTTACATGACAGAGCCCTTTAAAATTCAGATATATGTGTACAAAAAGCATAAAAGATAAACATCACACATCATTCCAAGTCACTGACCACGCCCTGCACAACCCTCCACTGGCTTCCTGTCTGCCGTAGGATAAAATTTTAAATTCTATCCTACAAAGCCCTCCATAGCACAGCCTCGGTCTTAATTGCCTTGCGCATTAATAGATACTACATTACATGACTTCTAAATTCCTCAAATGAACTACGGCTCTCCTACAACCTTGTCACCTCTTCACACTCACTCTAGAACTCACTACCATAGGGCATACAGCTCTCGTCCTTGATCTGAATCATCAAAAAAAACCCTCATAACTCACCTCTTTAAGGGGACTTACTATTCATCCTGCTAGTACATCCATTAATTAACCTTTAGCCAAACCCACCCAGCTCTCACTGATCCCAAATACTAGTTAGAAATACTGAAGTTTACTATTCATCCAACTAGGACACCAATTAATAACCTCTGGCCAAACCCACTTTGCTTCAACTGTCAAAAATACATTGAATACACTTTCCCCTCCAGCCTCTTCACTCACCATTTGTCTCCTGTTGCCCCACGCAGTGCTGTATTTAGAGCAAGGTAGGCAAGACAAGTGCCTATGGCAAAAAAAAAAAGTTGCCAACAGAGGCTCTAGCTGGGGAAATCAAAAGATCTCAGTCACACATACATGCTCAAAAGGTGCTACTCATGCCCCCCATGTGTGACTGAGATCAAAGCGCCAAGGGTCAGATGACCTGCTGGCTCTTAGACTTCAGACCATGCGGGGAGCGCAAGAGATAGCAGATGGTCGGTTATAGATGGTAGGTTATCTGTGTGTCTGGGAAGCACACAGACACCATGCTGCCTGCCACTGGACACCAGGGAATGGGTTACAAAATATATATTTTTCTCACTCGACCATGGGTGCTATGTGTCTTCTTCAACCTCAAGTCCTCTACCAGAGGCCTGTGCAATATCTTAGCTGTTCTTAGCACTGTGATCTTCTGGACTGAAGGCTCTGAGGGTTCCAGGCATCTGTTGGAGCCACTCTTCCAGCTTAGGTGTCACAGCCCTGAGCGCTCCAATCACTACTGAGTCCACATTGGCCTTCACTTTTCACATCCTTTCTAGTTTCTCTTTCAGGCCCTGATACTTATGCAGCTTCTCATACTCTTTATTCCTGATGTTGCAGTCACTTGGCACGCTATTTCTAGCTTCCATATCTGTTTCTGCTTAAGGCATTCTCTCAGCAGCTCATCTTTGAGTGCCATCTAACTGATATATTCCAAATGCTCAGGACAGTGGCTTTGCCACTCCCCTTAACCCACCCACCCACTTTCTGGCTAGAGTAAAGTCTCTGTGTTTTGGGCTTGGGGTTGAAACCCCTTTATATTTTAAAGAGCATTTGGGTCTTCATATTGGCAACTTGTAGGTCTTCCACTGGCAGGCTCACGATACCGGCAGGGTATCTGATGACTGGCAGGGCATACATGTTGATGGCATGGATCTTGTTCCTGCCACTGAGCTGGCTCTTCAGGATCTGTCTGACCCTTTGGTAGTGCGTGGATGTTGCTGTCTTCCTGGCCTCCTCATCGTGGTTCCAGTGCGATTATAGAATACCAAGGTACTTGTAGATGGTCTGTATGTCTGCAATGTGCCATACTGGCAGTTCCACCCCATCACTCTTAAGTGCTTTCCCTCTTTTTACTATTATTTGGCCATCTGAATGACATGGCATCACTGTAAATCTATGTCAAGTTGATTAGTGAGCCGATGTCACTCTTATCATACAGCTTGATGTCATCCATGTAGAGTTCTGATGGTGGTTCCGCTCTTGAACTTGTATCTGTATCTAGTCCTTGTGATTAGGTGACTGAGGGGGTTCAAGCCCTTGAAGAACAGCAGCGGGGGCATTGCCCCACTTGATGGTGACTTGTGATAACTTCTTGAGTTTGCTTCCAGTGTTGTTTTCCAGAGCCCCATTTAGCTCTTGAGAAAGGTCCTTAGTGTCCTGTTGACTTTGTATAGAACCCAGCATTCACATATCCATGTGTGTGGCACTGAGTCATTGACTTTTCTGTAGTAAATTCAGGCTGTACTCAGGTTGGTCTGGCTAGACCTGGAGTCTTGGGCATCTGCTCTATCTATGAGCAAATTGTGTTTCAAGTCTCTGGTGTTGTTCGCAATGAACTTATGAGCTGTGCTCATGTACTGGCCTATATTGTCTGTTAGCTTGGTGGCAAATTTGCCTGATGTTGTAAATGTTGTAGGGAGGCAGGATATTGGCTGGTAGTTGGATGGTGCTGTGCCCTTGTGAGGGTCTTTCATGATCGGCACCGTTCTTCCTCATGTAAGCCAGTCTGTGTGGGAGCCTGCTGCTAGGATGTGGTTAACCTGTGTTGCAAGCTGTTCATGTATAGCTGTTACTTTTGTTAACCAGTAGATGTGGATCATGTCCTGGCCAGGTGCTGTCCAGCTCTGTTCTTGACCCACTGTTGGATGTCTGTTACTGTTATGGTGACTGGTACCTGTTCTGGGAGATTGCTGTGGTCTGTTCTCTGGTTGTAGAGCCACTTTGCACTGGTATTATGGACTTTCTTTCTCCCATATGTTCTTCTAGTACTGTTCAGTTTCTGCTGATCATGGCTCTGCTGTTCCTATGTTGTTGCACTGCAGTTGGAAAAATATGGGTCTTTGGAGAACAGTGCATTTATCTTTCTGGCAACAGCGAGAGAAAAGGATGAGGAGAGAGAATTCAGTATAATAACTCCTTAGTACTTTATTTGTGAAAATGTATAATGTAAATCAGGCATTACACGTTGTGCTGGCTGGCAAACAAGACAACCAGGCCTGCCATCAGGGGGTGACGGGCGATACTGGCGTCCTTGGACGGCGGATCCAGGGGGCCTGGCGGGCCCGGTCATGCCAGGATAAAAAAAAAATCCCCCGTTTAAGCCAGTCTGCAGCTGTGAGGGAAGCATTGTGCGCTCCCCGCCAGTCGCGCAGCTTCAATAAAGTTTGTTAAAAAAAAATGCGACCAGAGTAACTCCAGTCTCATTTTTTTTTTTTACAAACTTTATTGAAGCCGCGCGGCTGGAGGGAAGTGCAAAACGCTTCCCTCCCAGCCGCGGACCTGCACTGGGAGACAGACAGAGCAGCAAGGAGGTAAGTAGTGGGGAAGGGGGAGGAGGGTGGCAAACGAGCATAACGCTGGCACATTGAGAGGCAGAATCCTGGCATATTGATGGCAAAAGAATGGCATACTAAGGGGCAAAATCCTGGCATACTGAGGGGTAGAATCCTGGCATATTGAGGGGCAGAATCCTGGCATACTGAGGGGCAAAATCCTGGCATACTGAAAGGCAAAATCCTGGCATATTAAATGGCAAAACACTGGCACATTGATGGGAAAAATGCTGGAACATTGAGGGGCCGAATCCTGGCATATTGAGGGGCAGAATCCTGGCATATTGAGGGCAAAACAATGGCATAGTGAGGGGCAGAATCATGGCATATTGAGGGGCAGAATCCTGGCATACTGAGGGCAAAAGAAGGGCATATTGAGGGGCAAATACTGCCATATTGAATGGCAAAATATTTCTGGCATATTGACCAACTGCTCCCAACCTCCATATTACACTAGACCGGGATAACATGCTTGTGAGGGTAGGTGGGGCGAGTGGGAGATATTGTCAGGGGGCCCCAGAAAATTTGTTCAGTAAGGGGCCCTAAAATTCCTGGTGGCAGCCCTGAAGACGCCCTATGTATTTTATTCCCTAAGGCACGTAATCATAGGTTACAGAGAACACCAGGCACATGCTCTAAATAGGAGTGCAATTAACTCCTGATATTAGAAAGGTGTATATTGACCTAAGGTAAAAGTCCTTTAGCATGTGGCATTCTCCTCTTAATAAACATACTTTCGTGCAGTAACAATTAAATAGTTCAAGTGAGAGTGAAAAATAAATTAAAAACAATATATTTACTGGATAAATTACTAGTTAAGTAATATGCAGTTTCAAATGAACTGTGTGATGTTAAACAAATTAGAGGAAAACAAAAAAAGTTGGTAGAATATTAAATATGCTATCCCACAGGTTATAAAAGCATATAAGATACAGTTTAAAGAAATCTAGATTCAGAGCTAAGTATGCAGTGGTGTATCTTAGTTTTGTGCTGCCCTAGGGAGACAAAAGTTGGGCACCACCCCTACCCACGTTGCACACCCATGACATGACCCATAATACATTATTCTCCCATTAAATCAGAATTCTAACTTATAGACTGCATTCTGTGTCCCCAGACTCAAAGTGAGATACTACTGCTGTAAAGTCTCTGGGAGGTGGCACCCAAAAACACTATATTTCACAAAATGGCTGCGCCCAGTCACACTTGTTTAGTAAAATATATTTAAAAAAATTAATATTTAATTATTTTATTCGTTTATTTTAACAAACAAAAACGTACGCATAGTTTTCATACTCTGTACATAAATATTGCAACCCTGAATCTTTCCTTTCCATTGGCCTTTTTAAAGTTCTAAGATTAAAATACACTTTCTCATGTAAACAGCAATATTTAATCACAACATTATATAAAGAGGGCAGGGAAGGAAGGGAAAAGTAAGAAGTACCATTTTGTTTATTTATCTCACTGCGTCCCAAAAATGTTTTATTTATTTATTTATTTTCCCCGATTTTAAGGCCAATATGTAATAGCGCCACTTTTGGTAAAAACTCTATTCTTTCTATTTTCATATCTTTTATAACTTTATATGCCATCTTCCAACATGTCTGCACTCTTTCACATTCCCACCATATATGCATTGTTGTTCCCCTCCCCTCTTTACATCTCCAACATTCTGGGGGTGTCTGTTGATATATTTTATTGATCCACGTTGGAACTCTATACCATCTTTGAGACACTTTATATTGTACGTCAAGTAAGTTTACACAGTGTATTGATTTTTTTGTTAATGGTATTATATTTATCCAGTCTGTGTAATCTATTTCTCTTCTTAGGTCCCTTTGCTATTTAGTTAGACCTTTTACATTTTTTAATTCTTGTTTGTCTTCTATTAATCCTGCTTCTAGAATTTTGTTGATCTTGATCTTCTCAATAAACAGTATGTCTACATTCAATTCCCTACTGATTTGATTGTTTATTAGGTATTTATTCAGGGCACTTTTTATTCTAAGGTATTTGAATATATCTCTACTGTCAATTTGAAATTCACTAATTAATTCTGGGAATGTTTTAATTTGATCCAAATTTACCAGGTGTCCAATTAGTTCTATCCCTTTTAGTTTCCATTCTTTAACTCCTATATCCTGTATTACATATTCCAATATATCAATAGGGCAGTTAATTGGGATCAGGTTTTGTATCTTTCTTTTTTTTTAACCTTCTTCCAGAAACCGATCAGTTCTGTCACGATCCAGTTTTTTTCCATCTCAGGTTTTTTTTCTTTATAATTCTTATGTCAGCCATAAGACTAATTCAAGACCCTTTATGGTATTACCGTATTTGCTCGATTATAAGACGACCCTGATTATAAGACGACCCCCCAAACTTTGGATATTCCTTTAGGAAAAAACTAAAAGCCTGAATAAAAGACTACCCTATAGGAAAAAAGTTAAACTTGTATATATTCACATGTTAATTGCTTTTTTAATAAAATATTATATTTAAAAAAATGCATTTCTTGGGTTTATTTCCTTTTATGTGCCATTGCTGCCTCTCTCTTTCCCTTACCCCCAGCTTTGTCTCACTCCCCACTCCCCCCTCGCCTGTCTCTTCCCCCCCACGTTTCTCTCTGCCCCCCTCCCTCCCTTTGTTGCTCTGTCCCCCCTTCCTCTGTCTCTCCCCCCCTTCCTGCTCTGTCCCCCTGTCTCTCTGCCCCCCTCCCTCCCTCCCTCCCTCCCCCTGTCTCTCTGCCACCCTCCCTTCCCCTTACCTCGATCCCTGGTGGCTAGTGGGGCAGCAGAGGATGTCTGCGCGATGAGCGCAGAGGATGTCTGCGCGATGAGCGCAGACTCCCCTGCTGCCGCCCGGCACGCTCGCCGGGATTTCTGTGATGAAAGCGGAAGTACCCAGCTTCTTCACAGAAGCCCCGGCGGTCGTGCCGGGCGGAAGCAGGGGAGTCTGCGCTCTGCTGGGGACCTGGATCCATGTCTTATAATCTGACCTCAATTTGAGGTCAGATTATAAGAAGACCTCGATTATAAGACAAGGGGGATTTTTCTGAAAAAAACCTTGTTTTATAATCGAGCAAATACGGTACTTTCTAAATCAAACCATGGTTCTGCTTTGTTCTCCTCTATCATTTGTTTATATGATATATCATGTGGGCATCATGGTATTTGTGTATATCTACTGATCCCATTCCTCCCCTATTTATCTTCTTTGTTATCACACTTCTCGCTATTCTTGTTTGCCCAATTCTTTGTTTGCCCAAATAAATGTATCTATTGTCTTCTGAATTTCGGATAGCCACTCTTTCATCATTGGGATTGGAATAGACCTAAACAAGTGTAGCCATCTTGGCAAAATATATGCCTTGGCCGTATTCAGTATTCCGCACCAGGATAGATCCATTTTGCCCCATTCTTTCATATATTGATTTGTTGAAGAAATAATTTTTTTATAATTTATCGCTAATGTTTTTTTTATAGTCTTTGCGATATCAATTCCCAAATATTCTAGTTTTTCTTTACACCATTTAAATCCATATTCCTTCTTTATTATGGCCTCTGTCTCCCTTCCCAGGCCCAGCCCCAGAACATTTGATTTATTTATGTTTCATTTATAATTGGATAGTTCACCGTATCTCTTAATCTCTCTCAATAATTCTTCTGTTGATTTTATTGGATCAGTCAATGTCATTAGTATATCATCAGCATATAGGCTTATTTTTAGTTCTTTCTTTTTTATCTTTATACCTTGAATTGCCGGATTAAGTCTGATATATTGTGCCAATGGTTCCAGTGACAGGACATCTAACAAAGGAGACAGAGGGCATCCCTGTCTTGTTCCATTTTGTATCGTTAACCACTCTGATGTTATTCCCCCCCCCCCCCCCCCACCCCCACCCCTCCAATCCTAGCTGAAGGTTTGGAGTACAGAGTCAAAATTGCTCCCAGTATCCACCCTTGGAATCCAAATTCCACTAATGTTTTTTCTAGAAAGCTCCACTCACTCAATCAAACGCCTTTTCGGCATCAAGTGTTACTAGTAGTAGTGGATTTCCCTGGTTGCATTCTTTATCTAGGATATTTATTATTCTTCTATATGATTTCCCAATGATCTTATATGGATGAATCCTGCCTGATCCCTATGTATCAGGAATGGGATGATTTCTTTTAGCCTATCAGCCAGGATTGCAGAATATATTTTTATGTCACTGTTTATTAATGATATGGGTCTATAATTTCCCATATCGGTGGGGTCTTTTCCCGGTTTCAGAATGGGGCTTATATTGGCTTGTAGTATCTTGCCTGGTGGGGGCCCTCTAGTAGCTATTTCATAAAAAAATTCCCCTAAGCTTTCCTTAAACTTATCCTCAAAAATGTTATAGAAAAGGTTTGTGAAGCCGTCTGGTCCTGGGGCCTTGTTGTTTTTTAAGTTTTTTATGATTCTACTTATTTCTTGTACGGTTATTGGGGAGTTTAATTTCTCTAGATGTTCATTCTTAAGCTTGGGGAGGTTGGTTTTCCTTATGTAGTCTTGGATTTGTATATCTTGATTTAATTTTGACACACTATATATTTTTTCATAAAATTTCTTGAAGGCCTTTCCAATATCCCTTGAAGAATAACAGTCTCTATCTCCATCTTTAATTTTAAATATTCTTCTTTTTTCTACTCTTTTTTTTAAGTTTTGCTGTAAGCATCCTATCTGCCCGATTTCCTTTATGGTAGTACATTAAGTTCAATGATTTCAAATTTTTCTTGGTGTTTATCATTAATTGTTTGTTAATTTATTTTTCTACGTCTAATAACTTTTTTGTAAGGGTTTGCTCTGGGTCTTCTTTATTACATTTGCTCAAGTTATAATGCTCTACATATAACTCATTTAATTGTTTAGCTTCTTCCTTTTTTTGTCTAGATCCCAATTTTATTAAATGCCCCCTTATTACACATTTGTGTGTACACCAGGTATTTGCTGGAGAAGTATCCCCCATCTTATTTTCTTCAAAGAATTTATTAGTCATGTCCTCGGTTTTTTATCCTTTCATTAAACTCTATGATTACCATGTTAGGGTCAGTCCATACTAACTCTTTGATTATAGATTTTTTTACCTTTTTAATAAATTTATTGTCACCCCAGATCATGTCAATTCTCGAATATGAGAGATGTACTCTTGAAAAATGAGTAAAATCTCTCACGTTGGGATTGAATACCCTCCACACATCGTACCATCCTTCTGCTTTTGTTATCTTCTGTAACATTTTGGATTGTTTTACTAGATCCTTTGGGCAGACTTCATCCTTTGGACATCTTTTATCTAGAGTGTCTTCCATTATACAGTTGAAGTCTCCTCCAATGATTGTTATGCCTTTCTTTATTTTATCCAATCTTGTTATCACCTTTCTCAGGAAACACACTGGGCCGTTGTTGGTTGCATAAATATTAGTTATTGTATAATTTTGTCCCTCTATTTCCCCCACTAAAATTATATATCTTGCTTCTGGATCTTGATTACAGTATTCTATCTTTATATTCAACTCATCTGAAATGATGATTGCAACTCCTCTTTTTTTTTTGTTCTGTCATCGAAGCTTCCAGGATGGTGGAATATCCTCCAAATTTCATTTTGTCAACATCTTTTTTTCCTCCAGTGTGTTTCCTGTATCAGGCATATATCTGCTTTCTCCTTTTTCAGGAGGTTCCATAATAATGATCTCTTGTGTTGGGTATTCATTCCTCTTACGTTCAATGTTATACATTTAATCATTTTTTAATTTTTACATTTACTTTACCCTTGTGGAATTCTTTTTTGATTCTAAGATTTGTTGGGGTGGACCAGACTGCATATAGTACATATATAAAACAACATACAACATAAAAACATTCCAGATTTGTGTTGGTTTTACCTATACCTTTGTAAACCAACTTAAGGGAAGATTTTCCCATCTTCTCTACAAATCTTGTCCTTTTCTAGGACCAAGTTGGGGATTCTTCAAAGGGCGCATCTGAATTTACCCTATTTTCTTTCTGTATTACCTTAAACCGAGAAATCCTCCTTACTCTCTTATTCCCAATGGGACTAATATTTATTTGTTACTCTATTTCTTTCCTTTCAACTTCTCCTTTCTCTACCTCTCTCTTCCTCTGTCTTATCTCCTTTTTCTAAGATCTACCATACCATACTAGGTAACTACCATACCTAGTAAAATATTTAATAAAATAGATTAACATAACAAAAGCAAAATACATATCTGAAATCAACAATGCTAAATTTATTTGGTGGGAGTGTCCCTTTAAACAATACTTGAGTGCAGTCATACAATATTATGTGGCGATTTATTATTTCTAATTTTGGCCACTAGAGTTCATTTATTAGAGTATTTACTCAAATAATACACAGTTCCCTAAGAAATTTGGTATTAAACCACTATTCTCATTTAAGGTTGTTATTATATTTATGCCATAATGCACATAACCCCACAAGTGACCGATGAGAAGTATTTTAATAGCAATGGGATTATCCACAAACAAACTGCGACAACATATTCCCCTGGGTTTTTTTTTATTGTAAATGGGTTTGAATCTCAAAAGTATATCTTCTGTTTATAATAATTGTTGCATGCAATACCTGAAACTTACAAAAGTTGAATTAATATTTCTTGCAAGAAAAAATAAGCACTCCTGGAGGCAAAGCAGTATGCACAAAAATATTTTTCTGTAGTGAAAATGGTATAGGTACCAACATTAGTCAATAGGTAGTACCATAAATCGGCAGTGATGGCAAATATAAGAATAGCCTCCAGGTGTGATTGTTTGTTTTTTCATGTATATTTACATTGTGTACCACCAATACAACGAGAGCTACTCGCCAATTGTTGAAGTAGCTTACATGTGTATGTTTATTTACTATTTTCAGAAGATTAAAAATTACCTATTTATTTAGTCAGTATTTCCTCTGATTTGCAACATTATTCAACTTCAGACTTTATCATCAAAAAATTAAATAAATGATATGCTGTTACAGAAGGCATTTTCAGTCATTTAATACTGCTGACTGGCCATTCTAAGGATACCCTTCACAATGGTAGATCAATCTACTGAACCTAAGATTATGAGCCTATGATTAATGAATTCATACAAAAGAAAGGGTATTCTTAAACAAACTTAATCATCGGTGCCAACCTAGTTTTAAAGGAATAGTGTTTGATTTAGATGCATTGTTTTGTACTGCCGTGGTGGGATATTATATTTTTATATCATTCTTGCTGGAAAGTGACAATACCAGATGGAGTGGTAGGTTACAAAAGTTCTTGGAATCCAAATTAAACACTGTTGCGAGAATTGTAAAATAACACTACAGTGCTGTGTAATAACAGATTACTGACTATACAAATGTGCAAATTGCACAAAAGAACACAATGTCATTATTAAACAATTTTAAAAGGTGGAATATTATTTTTAATGTTCTATTAGCAATAGACTACACTTCTCTATAAATACAAAATAAAAAGTATAATTTTTAACTATAAACGTTATGCAAGTATTTTTTTTAAATTCTCCTCTCCCTTTGTTAAAAATATTCAGTACCTACCAAATGCATTATAAAAGACTATAAAAAACTACTCTGTCATATTAGGTAGGTAACAATTAAAATGTAATTTTGACAAATGTGTGGGTAGAGGATTATCCATGGTTTTTAAAATTGTCCAGCACAACAAGTCATAATTTTATCTGTAAAGAATTCTTCAATTCATAATGAAACAGAATTTATTCAGATTTAATGCCAAGACTTTTTTGATTTATTTAAGCAATAACACCTTAATGTTATAAATACATTGTTTTATATAAATAAGTAGATCTGAAACAGTGGAAGCCATTCCATTTTTTGGGGGCATATTAACGTAAAAAGGTTTATATCTGTAATTTTATTTTTAAGCGGTAATTATTTTGTGTACTTTTTACCCAGATGATTAAATATTAGTTCAGATCTAAACATTAAATGGAGCAGTTCGTGGCTAAAGCAACCTGCTACAAAACAAAACACTTGGCTAGCTTTATACTTTAATAAAGTTAAAATCTGTATATTCACCTGGAGAATGAGCGTCGGAAAGACACCCCAAATTATATATATCCTCCAAAAGGACGTTAATGCACTAGAATGAATAAGAACTTTGGACGAAAAAAGAAAAACCTTTAAAGATATGATTTTTTTTGTGTGGGATAGAACCTACCTATAAGAAAACATGAATTATGAGATCTTAGAGAGAAGAAACTCACAACTGTGCACAGAATTTTTTTTTTACGCCCAACACTGAAAAAGCAATGATCATGATCAATGGTTGCTTGGGACCAGAAATATTTTGGATAACGGATCATTTTGGATTATTATGGTTTAGCCAGTGAGATAGCTAATGCATCATCAATACAACCTTAGGGTCACAAGTTCAATTCCGAGCAGGGTGTCCTTTAATCTTTTGAGGTAGATAAAATGAGTACCATTAAATTGGGTAATAGTAACATTCCCTGGATTTTGGGGAAAAGTAACATCCCTAGGATATACTTGGAAACTAGAGAATATATGAATGTACCTTTCCTGGTTAAACACTTTGTTATTATTATTAATTCTGTGTGTGGAATCTGCAACTTGTGCTAAACAAAAATGTTTGTATAACGGATCATGTTGAATAATGCATTTCAGGATAAGCGATACCTATATTTGCAGGGCCGTCTTTAACGCGGGGCAAACGGGGCAGCTGCCCTGGGCCCAGTTACTCCTGGGGGGCCCCAAGGCAGCTGTCCCGTGGGCCCCCAGCCCCTGCTGCCGCGTTCACAGCGCATTGCGCTTGTGAACGCTTTTTTCCGGCAAGCCGCATCCGATGGATGCGACGGCCGGAAAAAAAAAAAAAAACTGACGCCGGATGTGACGTCGCGTCACATCCGGTGTCTGTTTCCCTCCTCCGTGCAAGAGGGAAGACTGCACGGAGGAGACATCCGGCGGGGGTCACGGAGCAGCTTCATGTAAGTACGGGGGGGGGGGGGTGCTGGCTGGCACAATATTCCTGGTATCTGACTGGCACTATATTACTGGGCATCTGATTGGCACAATATTACTGGGCATCTGATTGGCACTATATTACTGGGCATCTGATTGGCACGATAATACTGGGCATCTGATTGGCACTATATTACTGGGTATCTGACTGGCACAATATTACTTGGCATCTGAGAGGCATAATATTACTGGGCATCTGATTGGCACTATATTACTGGGTATCTGATTGGCACTATATTACTGGGTATCTGACTGGCACTATATTACTGGGCATCTGATTGGCACTATATTACTGGGCATCTGATTGGCACTATATTACTGGGTATCTGATTGGCACTATATTACTTGGCATCTGATTGGCACTATATTACTGGGTATCTGATTGGCACTATATTACTTGGCATCTGATTGGCACTATAATACTGGGCATCTGACTGGCACTATAATACTGGGCATCTGATTGGCACTATATTACTGGGTATCTGATTGGCACTATATTACTGGGCATCTGATTGGCACTATAATACTGGGCATCTGACTGGCACTATAATACTGGGCATCTGACTGGCACAATAATACTGGGCTCTGACTGGCATAATATTAAAGGCATCTGACTGGCACAATATTACAGGCATCTGACTGGCACAATATTCCTGGCCTCTGACTGGCAAAATATTCCTGGCCTCTGACTACACACTATTACAGGCATCTGACTGGCATAATATTACAGGCATCTGACTGGCATTATATTACAGGCATCTGACTGGCACTATATTACTGGGCATCTGGCTGGCACTATATTACTGGGCATCTGGCTGGCACAATATTACTGGGCTCTGACTGGCACAATATTCCTGGGCTCTGACAGGCACAATATTCCTGGTATCTGACTGGCACAATATTATTGGTATCTGACTGGCACAATATTACTGGTATCTGACTGGCACATTATTACTGGGCTCTGACTGGCACAATATTGCAGGCATCTGACTGGCACAATCTTGCAGGCATCTGACTGGCACAATATTGCAGGCATCTGACTGGCACAATATTACTAGGCTCTGACTGGCACAATATTACTGGGCTCTGACTGGCACAATATTACTGGCATCCGAAAGTTACAATATTATTGGCATCTGAATGGCACAACAATTATGGCATATGTGTGTGTGTGTGTGTGGGGGGGGGGGGTAACACTGCGATGGATGGCGGGATTTCATGCAGGGGAGGGGGCAGGGTCCAGGGGGCCCAAGCAAATGCTTGCCCAGGGTCCAATCACTATTAAAGACGGCCCTGTATATTTGTGTAGTCTATATGCCTATAGAAAATCACAGCTCTCTATTACATGATCCCAAGTGTTGAAAAGGACTTAAAATATAAAGGCTGGATGGTGAAGACTCCCTTAGTATCAACTTAACAATAAAAAGAAAATATATATATAGTGTAATATATCAAAATCATTTAAATAGTGAGGTAAGGGAATTGATGCACACATCAGTTCAGAGGGCAAATCAAAGGAAAATGAAAAATCCTTTCAAAATCTTTATAAAAGATGATGTTTAATCAGGAATAAGAAATCAATGATGTATGGCAAAACAACCACACTAGAGTTGAACATTTTATTAATATAAGTAAAAATATATAAGTAACACACAATAATAGCGGTGTATACGTGCATAAAAGTGAAATAAGAATAAAAAATATTATTGTGGGGTATTTCAAATTGTTGCACTAATTTTGGCACATATGCACCAGTCTTGTTGTGTTTTTTTTATGTATTTTAACTTATCCCTTTTATATATATATATATATATATATATATATATATATATATATATATATATAGACACATTATTTTTCTTGACATTGGGTAATCCCCAGCCAAAGTCTCTTTTTGCTATGACACTCAACAATGGTGAGATCAAATTTATATTGTTGTAACCGCCAGTGACAACGACAGAGGCTGTGTGGTCGAAACATTACCACTGGCTGTTACAACAATAAAAATGATCATTCCATTTGTTCTGAACTGGTGGAGCCCAGTTTGAGTACCATACAATTCTGCGTGTTGTTTCACCACCTTTGTCAGTGTCTTTTTGCTATGAGGCTTTAATAATTTTTTCAAGCTCAACATTGTATTTTGGAACTCGCAAGATAGCAAAAAAATACATGCATGTCAACCAATAGTGGTAACAAATTGACAGTGCCAGCCCACGAAATGAACAGATTCTCAACAACAGGAGAAGATGCTGATAATCAAGCCAATAAAGGGTAATGCATTTCGTGTCCACACTGGCGTGCAGGTTTCATACCTCCACTGCTGCTTATTCCTAAGCTTACTCATAAACAATATAGGTGTGAAACATTAAGCTTTATTGGCTCCATTTTGTGAATATTTCCCATGATTCAACATCTTCCATATTCTTCCAGCCAGTCTCACATTACAACTGTTGCCAAAGCCTGCACTAGGTGGCTGTGTACAACTTTTTATTACCTTCCTATCGGCACAAAGAGTGGAGATTGACCTGATCAACTGTGACGTAATAGTTACATTACCCTCCCATTCAATGCAAGTCTATAATCAGAATTCTGATTTATAGACTACATTCTGCTTCCCCAGCCCCAGTGAGAAATTTGTGCTGTAAAGTTACTAGGGGGTGGCACCCTAAACCACTATGTTTCTCAAAATTACGGAACCCAGTCACACTTTTTTAGTAACATATTTTTTTAAATACAGTGATATGACAAAAACAAAAGACATATATGAAATCAACAATACAAAAAAAACTTTTCATATTTTGGTGGGAGTGTCCCTTTAACTTTCTTCCAAATTCTGCCGTTTAGTAACTACTATATTAGTGTAACTATACAGGAATCTGTAAATCAAATATATTAGTGTTGTGCAAAAATCCTTAAAATAATAATAATCTATTTTTTACATAGCGCTCTAAGGGGGCTCAAAGCATTTAGCACTGGCGAATCACCATTTGTCACTTTTGATGCATGCTTCATGGGAAATCACCCCATTTGCACATCAATGGGAACTCAACACATGAGCATGTCATGTACGTCATACCGATTTGCTTCCAATGCATCAGTTAAGATTTGACTCAAGTAAGGACCTTCTTCAGTAGATGAGTCTCCACAATTGGCATGATCCTCATGTCTCTAGTTAGGTAACTATAAATGGTTAATCATATCAGACCATACCACTATTTAGATCATTAAAGTTTGCATTTGCAATTATAAATGAAGTTTGAATCGTGGGAGATTTTAATTACCCAGATACAGATTGGAAGTGTGGCACAACTAGTTCTGCTAAGGGCAGCAAGTTTCTGAACCTGCTGAATAACAAATTTATGGCACAATTAGTAGACACCCCAACTAGAATGGATGCCTGTCTGGATTTGGTAATAACAAACAATGAGGAGCTTATCTCAAACATCCAAGTAAGAGAACACTTTGGAAATAGTGACCATAACATGGTTTCATTTGAGAATGATGCAAAACAGAAAATTAGTAACTAGGCCACCAAAACACTTAATTTTATTTATTTTATTTTTTTCATATTTATTCTTTTTATTTAATCATTTTTTCATCTTACAAAAGTATTTCAATCGTTTACAAAAATATGCTGTAGACAACAATATAGTATTGTATATATAGTACTGTTAACAGGGTATGATTTAATTGCATAATCATTAGAAACCGTGGTAACCTAATAAAGTAAGATGTATTACATACGACTAATCTCACTTCCACATCCACATCACATTCATTCATACTATTCCTCGAGGTGAAAATTTATCAACTGTACAACACCGGCTAATTGAGCTGGATCAAACAAAATGACAAGGATGGAGGTGTGAAGAGTTTCATTCTCTTTTCTTTTCCTTCCCTTCCTCTTTCCTCTTCCCCCCTCTCCTTCTCTTCTTTCCTTCCCCTTCTTTTACGGGTGTTACGCCTTTAGTTTTATGCTGTGGGGGTGATTTATGTCTCACTATACTAAATTAACTAAGCTTTTGCCAAGGGGCCCAAATTTCATAGTAGCTGTCCAAGTTATTTGTTACTTTATAGAAGTATCTTTCCATATTGTGTTGAAAACTTATCTGAGACATGACTTTTTGCCAGATCGGGGGGTCCTGGTTTTTCCATTCTCTAGCTATACAGATCTTTACAGCTGCAAATACGTGAATCGCTAGGTTTATCTTAGCTATGTTATCTGTTGGCATATCTAAATTAAATAGAAAGGTTTGGGGAAGTAAACACCAGTCTAAGTCAAAAAGAGTTTTGAGTAGGACCCCTAGATCTGTTTTTAGGGAGTGCAATCTGTCACAGCTCCACCATATGTGAGACATGGATCCGGGCTGGTTCTGACATCTCCAGCATTTGTTTGTAGAGGTATGAAACATTTTGTGCATGACAACTGGTACATAATACCAGTGGTGCAACAACTTAAAAAACTGTTCGTGTAGATTAATGCAGTGTACCGCCTTCCTCATCCTAGACCATGCCCGGAACCATGTCTCAGCTGGGAGGTCTATTCCCAATTCGCTCTCCCAACGAATGATACCCCTAGATTTCTTTGGGTCTGTCTCCCCTCGTAACAGGTCCAGTATTTTGGATATAAGATGTTTTTTATGGTGTGACTCAATAAAGATATCAAGCTCTGAATGTTCCCTCAATGGGTTTGCAATCAAGTAGCTTTTAATTCGTATGTTAGTGAAATTCCCTGAATTAGATATGCCATATTTGCGCTGAATTTCGTCAAATGGCTGGATTGAAAAAGCAGATAGTATATCCGAGATATGGGTCAATCCTCCTCTAAGCCACTGTTTTAAGTCTAAGTCTTCCATCATTAATTGGAGAGTCTCCAAAGGGGCTGTATTGGTTAGTGAGTCCAACAAGGCAAACCTCCCTTTGAGTTTAAACATTTGTTCCACTATATTTATTATAATAGGGTTCGAAATTTTGAGTCTCTTAAATTGTTCTTGGTTCAGCCAGAAAAGGGAAAGAGGATTACAGTTCCTGCATAACCATCTCTCATAGTTGAACCAACCCAAATCCAAGCCTCGTTTACGGTCCCATACTATAAAATGATAAGCCATACAGGCTTCGTAAATTCCAACAACGTTTGGATAATTAACTCCGTCCAGAGACATTTTCCTTCTCAACGTGACCCTTCCTATTCTTGGGGGTTTCCCATTCCATACAAAAGAAGAAAATAATACTTCAAACTGCTGCAGAGTCTTAACAGCTACTTGAAGGGGGATAGTTCTAAATAAATATGTCAATTTGGGGAGCACATAACTTTTAATGGTATTCAACCTACCTAACCAAGAAATTTCATAGTTCTTCCAGGACAGAAAGTTAGTTTTAAGTTGGCTGAACAGATGGGAATAATTCAAAGATACCAGATCTTTAAGGTCAGGGCAGATTCGAATTCCGAGATATTCAATGTGTTTTGGATTAACATTAAAGGGAAGCTTTATCCTCAAATGGTGCAAAGTTTGATTATTTAAATTAAAATGTAAAGCTTGCGTTTTATTAAGGTTAAGCTTATAGTTTGAAAATAATCCAAACTTCTCTATCTGGGTCAGTAATTCGGGGACAGATATTTCTGGGTTTCCTATAGTTAGCAAAATATCGTCTGCATAGAGCGTGATCTTATGCGAAAGCGGACCAGTATTTATTCCCTCTATTTTATTGTTTTGCCGGATCAAGCCCGCCAGAGGTTCGATCGTCAGCACATAGAGCAGGGGGGCCAGAGGGCATCCCTGCCTAGTGCCATTGTTAATGCAAAAGAAATCGGAATCAAGATCCAATCCAGATATCTTGGCCTGAGGATTCGTATATAACGCCATTGTATTGGTTGAGAAAGGGCCTGAGAGGCCGAAAGTATGAAGGACTTCCCTCAAAAAGGTCCAGCTGACCCTGTCGAACGCCTTCTCGGCATCCAATGCCAGGAAGACGGACGGCAGAGCCCTAGACCGGACCTCATAAATGAGGTTTAAAATCCTTCTAGTGTTGTCCTCTCCATTTCTACCTGTAATAAAACCTGTCTGATCCGGATGTATCACTGTTGATATAACCTTTTTGAGTCTTTCAGCCAAAATTTTTGAAAATATTTTTATGTCTAAATTTATTAATGATATTGGTCTGAAATTAGTCACGCAACTCGTATCTTTCCCACTTTTAGGTATTGGGGTTATTGAGGCTTGTAACATTTCTGGTGGAAAGTTATGACCGAGTGAAATTCCCCTAAAGACTCTCAGTAGTATCGGAGCGACAATATTCCCCAAGGTTTGAAAACTTTGATGGATTAAGAGCATTAATTGGACATTTAGGCTGGGAAGGACTGTTTTCTGGACTAAACACAGAAGAAAATTGAAATTCCTTAAAGCACGCATTACAAAAGTACACATCCCAATATATACCTTTGGGAAACAAATGTAAAAGACACTAATCAAAACCAATCTGGCTTACCGGTAAAGTGAAACAGGAAATACAAAACAAGCAAAATGGCATTTAAACATTATAAAAGCAAGGGATCATCATTATCATTTATAGAGTACAAAGATGCCAACAAAGCCTGCAAAAAGTCAGTTAAAATGGCTAAATTAGAAAACAAGAAACGAATTGTTAAGGAGGGTAAGCTAACCCCAACATTTTTAAATGAAAAAAATAAAAAAAGAGGGAAAATGTTGGGCCCTTGTTATCCCAAATGGGAAATTTGGTAAGTGACGACAGAGGGAAAGCAGACATTTTAAATACTTTTTTTTCTTCTGTTTATACTAAGGAAGAACCAATGGATGTGCCCCTTCTAGCGGAAGTTACGGAACAGTCACTGCAAACATGGGATTGGCTGACACAGGAAAAAGTGCTTAAGCAATTAAACTCTGTTAAGATAGACAAGGCCCCAGGGCCAGATGGTATACAACCAAGGGTACTTAGAGAGTTAAGCATAATTATGGCAAAAGGCAGATGTCATTCCAATATTTAAAAAGGGATACTGATCTCTACCAGGTAATTATAGGCCAGTGAGCTTGACATCTGTAGTAGGGAAATAATTTGTAGGATAAGAATACAGCTTGAATCAGAATATAATTCGTAAAAGTCAACATGGTTTTGTGAAAGACAGGTCTTGTCAAACAAACATTCTAAAAATAAATCATTAAAAATATAGATCTAGGTGGGGCAGGTGATGTGATCTATTTAGAGTGCTAAAGCATTTTATACAGTTCCACACAAAAGTTTACTCTAAAAATTGAGAGAAATAGGTTTGGGGGAAAATGTATGTATTTGGATTGAAAATTGGCTAAATGATATAATGCAGAGGGTTGTTGTAAATGGAAAATCCTCAAATTGGACCAGGGTATTGAGTTCCTCAAGGGTCTGTTTTAGGCCCTCTTCTTTTTAATTTGTTTATTAATAATCTCCCAAATTGTGCTGAAAGCCATGTCTCAGTGTTTGCCGATGACACTAAATTAGGTAAGGTAAAACAGACTAATCTTGATGGGTTTTTTTTTTACAGGAATATTTGGACAGAGTGGGGGAATGGGCAATTAATTGGCAAACGAGGTTCAATATAGACGAAAGTAAAGTTATGCATTATGGGAAAAATAAGAACAAAGCAACATGTACTGTAAATGTTATTACCCTGGGAAAAACTACTAATGAAAAGGATTTAGGAATAATTATAGACAACAGACTTAGCAACAGTGCTCAATGCCAGTCAGCAGCTACAAAAGCCACTAAGATATTGGCATGGATAAGCGGAGGTTTAGATTCACGGGAGGAGGATATCATCTTGCCTCTTTACAAGTCAATGCTAAGACCTCACCTTGAATATGCACTGCAGTATAATTCTAGAAAGGATATTATGGAACTAGAAAAGATGCAAAGGAGGTCTACAAAATTAATAAGGGGATTGGAGGATCTTAGTTATGAAGAGAGACTTAAAAAATGTAATTTATATATGGTACAAAAAAGGTATCTCAGAGGGGATATAATAACATCATATAAATATGTGCAGGGCCAATATAAAGAGCTCACCAGTGACCTGTTCAATAACAGAAATGTACAAAGAACAAGAGGTCACCCCCTGAGACTGGAAGAGCAAAGATTTCATAGACAGCAAAGGAAGGGATTTTTTATGCTAGGGTCAATAAAGTTATGGAACTCACTGCCAAGAGAGGTAGTGCTATCAACTACAATAAATGCATTTAAAAATGGTCTGGATCTTTTTTTTTTTTTTTTTGGGGGGGGGGGGGGGGGTTCTTTTAGAAAAGCAGAATATAAAGGGATATTAATAATAGAATAATCATTAATATTACAGTTTATTGATCCAAGTGGAAATTTGATTGCACTTTGGAGTCAAGAAGAATTTTTCCCCCTAGGTAGCAAAATTCAAAATAGCTTCTTTAGGGGTTTTTGCCTTCTTTTGGATCAAAAGCTGGTTCCTGGGCTCTGACTGGCACACTTTTCCTGGTATCTGACTGGAACTATTCCTGGGCTCTGACTGGCACACTATTCCTGGTATCTGACTGGCACACTATTACTGGGCATTTGACTGGCACACTATTCCTGGCATCTGACTGGCACACTATTACTGGGCATCTGACTGGCATACTATTCCTGGCATCTGACTGGCACACTATTACTGGGCATCTGACTGGCACACTATTCCTGGTATCTGACTGGCACAATATTCCTGGTATCTGACTGGCACAATATTACTGGGCTCTGAGTGGCACAATATTCCTGGTATCTGAGTGGCACAATATTACTGGTATCTGACTGACACACTATTCCTGGGCATCTGACTGGCACACTATTCCTGGGCATCTGACTGGCACACAATTCCTGGGCTCTGACTGGCACACTATTACTGGGCATCTGACTGGCACACTATACCTGGTATCTGACTGGCACAATATTACTGGGCTCTGAGTGGCACAATATTCCTGGTATCTGCCTGGCACACTATTACTGGGCTCTGACTGGCACACTATTACTGGGCTCTGAATGGCACACTATTACTGGGCTCTGAGAGGCACAATATTACTGGGCTCTGACTGGCACACTATTACTGGGCACTGACTGGCACACCATTACTGGCATCTGCATGGCATAATATTACTGGTATCTGACTGGCACAATATTACTGGGCTCTGACTGGCACACTATAACTGGGCTCTGACTGGCACACCATTACTGGCATCTGAATGGCATAATATTACTGGTATCTGACTGGCACAATATTACTGGGCTCTGAGTGGCACAATATTACTGGTATCTGACTGACACAAATTTACTGGGCTCTGACTGGCACACTATTACTGGGCATCTATCTGGCACAATATTCCTGGTATCTGACTGGCACAATATTCCTGGTATCTGACTGGCACACTATTACTGGGCATCTGACTGGCACACTATTCCTGGCATCTGACTGGCACACTATTCCTGGTATCTGAATGGCACACTATTACTGGGCATCTGACTGGCACACTATTACTGGTATCTGACTGGCACAATATTACTGGGCTCTGACTGGCACACTATTCCTGGTATCTGATTGGCATACTATTACTGGGCTCTGAGTGGCACAATATTCTTGGTATCTGACTGGCACACTATTACTGGGCATCTGAGTGGCACAATATTACTGGTATCTGACTAGCATAATATTACTGGTATCTGACTGGCACAATATTCCTGGGCTCTGACTGGCACACTATTACTGGGCATCTGACTGGCACACTATTCCTGGTATCTGACTGGCACAATATTACTGGGCTCTGACTGGCACACTATTCCTGGTATCTGACTGGCACACTATTCCTGGTATCTGACTGGCACAATATTACTGGGCTCTGACTGGCACAATATTCCTGGTATCTGACTGGCACACTATTACTGGGCTCTGAGTGGCACAATATTACTGGGCATCTGACTGGCACAATATTACTGGTATCTGACTGGCACAATATTACTGGGCTCTGACTGGCACACTATTACTGGGCATCTGACTGGCACAATATTCCTGGTATCTGACTGGCACACTATTACTGGGCTCTGAGTGGCACACTATTACTGGGATCTGAGAGGCACAATATTACTGGGCTCTGACTGGCACACTATAACTGGGCTCTGACTGGCACACCATTACTGGCATCTGAATGGCATAATATTACTGGTATCTGACTGGCACAACATTACTGGGCTCTGAGTGGTACAATATTATTGGGCTCTTACTGGCACACTATAACTGGACTCTGACTGGCACACTATTACTGGAATCTGACTGGCACAATATTCCTGGTATCTGACTGGCACACTATTACTGGCATCTGACTGGCACAATATTTCTGGTATCTGACATTGACATTACATTGTTATTGTTTTTAAGTAGCTGCACACCTTTCTCTCATAACCAGGATACTCCCCTGCTTAACAGTTTACCTTTACTTCTACTTACTGCAAAGGATTTCAATGAAAAAAGCAATACTCACTTTGGGCAATGGAGGTTTAAATCCGCCCCATGCAAAGGGAGCATCTTGGTCCTTTCCTAGCAAATTGTCTTTCTCTTATGTGTAGTGCTTGACACGTTGGCTAATCTTATATTGGCTTGGTATATTGTTTATTCTGTTCTGATGACCTCTTGCCAACTGCTCTATCTGCTCCTTGGTTTGATAATTGAATATTCTAAAATACACTGTAAGCAATTGATGCCAATTTAACAATACAATTGTATGATTCTAGGAGTTTGTCCATCTGCAAGTATCCCCTAAAGTTATATATTCCTTTAGGCATAATAAGCTCCAATCAGGGAAAATAAATGTATATTCACCATTTCCTTTCTTTGGCCAGTGTAGTTCAATGAAGCATGGCAAATCAAAAGCAACCACCAACCATCATTCTGTCAATGACATACCTCTTGGTAAGTACATCATTTAAGAAATAAGGGCTTCGTTTATTAAAAGCAATTGATGCAACTTTAAATATAATTACAAAAAGAAAGTGCTCCAGAAATTTGGAATAGCCTCTCAGATACCATTAAATCTTCCACTAGCTGAAAATTAATGAAAAAGACCTAGCGCTGCCTCTTGTGCACCCTGTGCATCTTTGGAGTTTGACTGCCAGAAGGTCACGTGATCCAGATGTTGGGACTTCTGCAGATAAGAGGGGAATAAAAAAAAATATTGGGTTTGTGCAACTGTAGCAATAACCCACTTATCTCAATCAATTGCCCAACTAACTAAAATAATAAAAGAGCAAGATTCCCATACAAAAGTAAAAACAGAGGACTGATTAGACCTATAAAACAGGGTTAAGTAAAATGATTAATAAAAAAATATTTAAAATGACACCAAATATAAACATTGGGGAAAACGTGATGATGAGCACAGAGTAGAAAGGACACTTCACACAGTGTCAAGGACACAATCACAGTGATGATTTGCGATCAGAAAGGGATGGGGCGGGATGAAAGGGTCAGTTTTTTACTGAAACTGATGCTGCAGTTTTCTGACCCACTCTGTACATCATGATCAGTGTGGGAGGTACAGAGAGGGACTTGTGGACAAAGTCATTGTAAGGCAAATAGAAGGAGCTACAAGGGATCCAGTCTGTACCAGAATGAGTGGGTACTGATTGAAGCCATGCTGTCTGAATGAGTGGGTACTCACTGTAGTCATGTGGTAAAAATGGGTGGAGACTAATAGTAGTCATGTGATCAGAATGGGTGGAGACCAATAGTAGTCATGTGGTGAGAATGGGTGGTGTCTGTCTGTGTTTTTATTTGCCTTCTTTTGGATCACCAGTGGTAAACATGGGATGGGAAAAGGTTGATGGACACAAGTCTTTTTTCAACCTAAACCACTATGTAACTATATAATTTACTATAAAAAATGATGAAAAGCTAAAAAAAGAACACCTTTCCTAACTGCCTCAGCTACGGGGGTGCCAGCCCTGGGGTGGGAAATACCCTTGTAATCTTCGTTCCTTGATTTATTTCTCTTCTATTTGGTCAAGCAACAGGTCTGGTCTCATCATGGAAAAATACATGGACAAACCATTGAAAAAAAATCTAACACGAGACACCCGTCAAAATCAAAAGATAATCAACCACCAAAATCTAAACTAAAAGACATGGCTCTGGACTCTTCATCATCTTTGTCACCCAGCCATACAAACCCATCTTCTCTAACATATGAATCTCAATCTGTGGCAGCGGAAACAGCTACGGAAGTAGCTAAAACACTTTGGCCGCTATTTTACTCAAGATTCCAGGAACTAACATCCATGGTGGACATTGCTCTAGCACAAATCTCTACTAACTCTGCCAAAATATCTGATCTTGAAAAACGGATCAGTGATGCAGAAGACACAGTTCACCAGGTGAGAGAGGATCAACAGTCCATCTCCATCCAGACCCTGCTCGACAGAATTGAGGATCTAGAAAATCGCAGTCGCAGAAATAATCAACCTCCCAAAATCCATTACACCTCATTGCATTTTAACCACTCTTCAAAATTGGCTACCGGAGGCTTTAAAACTTGATTTTTCAGAAGACAAACCCTTAATTATTGAACATGACCACAGAATGGGACCAAACCGAAAGGACCTAAATGCCAGACCCAGGCCGGTGATATTCAAATTGCTCAATTTTCTGGACAAGGAAAACATATTGGCTGCATATTCACAAGTTGCCTGACCTGCACTTTCAGGATTACTCAGCCCAAGTGAAAGCAGAGGCAGGAATTCACAGCCATTTGCAAACAACTACATCTAAAGAAACTCAAATTCGCATCATACCTGGGCAAAACTCAAGAGTCCCTTTTTCACCGACCCAAAGAAGGCTCAGGACTTTCTATCTCCTTGGACCCTGCACTGGCACCGACAGAGGAACAGCGCGAAGTCTAAAAAGTTACTGATGGAATTTACACTTTATGCTCATAGCAATGTTTTTCGTATATGTGATTGCTTTACTATGTTTCATTTCTTTTAAACATGGTTTTACGTTAAATGTTTTATGTTTATGGTCCTCCAGTATGACATGTCAGGGATGGTATTCGCACATCTTCTTACTTATGGGTGCCCTTCTAAGCTCAGGGACATGGAAGAGACCCAATCTTTGGCTTATACTAACAATCAGCTCAGTCAGGAAGGGTGCACTGCCCATACTTCCCATTCTACTACAGTAACCACCCCTTCACTTGTGAAAATATGCTCCTGGAATATTGATGGCCTGAATAGCCCAGTTAAAAGAAAGGTTGTCGCCAATCACCTAAGACATCTAGGCCCCCAAATAGCATTCATCCAAGATACTCATTGGAAGGACACAGATAACTCTACGCTCAAGGATAGATGGATAGGGGAATGTATTTCAGCACCACATATAACAAAATCTAGAGGAGTGGCAATCCTACTACATAAATCCCTATCTTATACTAAACATGGGGTCACGATTGATCCACAAGGAAGATCTTCCTCCTTGACATGTCAGTAGGTCACAAATGTTTATTATTACTGAATATATATGCTCCTAATGCCCCTAATAATGTATTTTTCTGTAAGTTATTTGACATGCTCACTAACACCGATTTCTCTGATGTTGTCAGAGAAGGGAATTTCAACATGACACAAAACCCAACCATGGACAGACTCGGAGGGGAGAGACAACTAATGACAGACATTACAGGAGTTTTCCATTTGTTGACACACAACCTACGGTTGTTGGACCCATAGAGGGTCTCTCACTCGTCAGTAAAAGACTACACGCATGTTTCTAGAGCCCATCACACATCATCCCATATAGACTACTTCCTAACCTCTTCGTCACTTATCCCACATATTGTAAATAATCAAATCCTCAAGATCGTTATCTCGGACCATGCCCCAATTGAAATCACGTTAGATTTAAATGTCAAAAATACCTACACTTACCACTGGCAATTCCCACAATATCTGATGGGGGACCAGTTAACATCATTCCTAGAAACCACATAGGCAAACTTTGTAGATGACAATCTCGAACATGTGGACTCTCCTTTGTTGTTCTTGGAAACTGCTAAGGTGGTACTAATGGAAAATGTAATTTCTTATACGATAAACAAGAAAAAGGATTGGACCAGGAAATTTAATACTCTGAACAATGACATTAGCGCAGCATATCAATCTTTTCTCACTGACCCTTATGATAAACAAAGACTCACTATCAGGAAACAAAATAAATAATGGATACATTTCTACTCACTAGAGCCCAAACACAAATAGACTATAGCAGATCAGCTTTCTTTAAATGGGGAAATAGATCGGGCAAACTACTTGCTAACCTCTCCAAACCGAAATGACAGAAACATAACATCACTCATATCCAGTCCCACTTTAATACAATAGAAACATCTCTAAATCGCATTAATAAAGCCGTTTATGACTACTTCTCTGTGCTATATGAGGACCAACCAGACTCTTGGGTTGGAGACTTTTACCAAGGCAAGGCTACCCAAATTGTCCCCTAATCAGAGAAGTAGCCTGGAGAAGGACATCACTGAAGAGGAAGTCCAAAACACCATTTCCTCATTACACAACAAAAAAAACCTGGGTCCTGATGAATACCCGGTGGAATTTTATAAAATCCTCAAACCTCATATAACGGGTACTCTCACAGCCCTTAATATTAGTATTTTACATGATGATATCGACATATCCAATCTAACCGCTGCTAGGACTATCCTGATCCAAGCCAAAAAAGGATCCAACATTTTACAGAAAAGGATTGACATAAACCCTCCCACAATCACCTTGTTTTTAACGAAATTACGCCACCTACTTAGGATGGACTGACTGGACATTACATTAAATAAAGAAAGAAACACAAAAAAAATGACACAAGAACACATATTAAAAGTACATTCCAGGACACAATGTGGGACACTTCACAATTGTTAGAGGGGCGAGTGCCTTGTACATAAAAAGAAGCAGACACTGACTGACCAAGGAGAGTTAATTATATCGATGTGTTAACCCGGGGGATTGTCTACTGGATGACATGGTTTACTTGTTTTTGTAGTTTACTTGGTTATGTTAAAGGGACATTGAGGGAGAGGGATGGATCAGTACTGTGAAGATCACATCTTATATAGCTAAATTCTTTTTTACTTACCTTTTTTTTATGTACAATTACAATTTTAATGCCTTAGGATGAAGGGTGGTGGGGGGGGGGGGGGAATGCACAAGGTGATGTGCAGACATTGTTTTTTTTTTTTGTTTTTTTGATGAATGTCATAAAATGCTCAATTTTAAACTGAAATTAAAAAAAGTTTTATGATTATCAAATAATATTACTAGTTACAATTATTATAGAGTTTTATGATCATTATTTATTATTGTAATAGCTCATTGTAGGATTATATATTATTATAGAATATTACTGATTATTATTATAGATTATTATGATCATTGTTATCATTATAGATTATTGTTTGTAGGGTTATATATTATTCTAGAATATTATTACTATATATTATTATGATTATTATTATTTATTATTGTTATAGATTGTTATTTGTAGGATGATATATTATTCTAGAATATTATTATTAAATATTATTATTATATATTGTTATGATTATTATTTATTATTGTTATAGATCGTTATTTATAGAATAATACATTATTCTAGAATATTATTACTATAGATTATTATTGGTAATTTATGCTGTGTGATTGGAGTATTGATTGCGGGACAGTTGTACAATGGAGCTGTGCTGTGAATCCCACCCACTGACTGAAATGCGATTGGCTGGCGTTTACGCCTGTTACATACACTCACCAGTCTGCTACATTTCCAAGCCATGTGAATAACGCCAGAAGATGCTAAAAATATAAAAATAAACAATCCAGATAAAAATCAATAAAAATGGTGTAATTATATGAAATAAATAATTTCCCCAAATTAAATCATATCAGTCTTTATGACATTTACCTGATAGACCACAAAAAATATATTGATGATAAAATGCCACATGATACAGCTCAGAAATGGTCTCTAATAGCCAAAATATATGAAACTCTCCAGGCACGCCTGTAACAGAAAAAACATTGTGTTAATCTCAAAAAGGATGGGACCTGAAGGATTAAATATGTCCCCCCCAATTCCCTACTGTACCACAAACACTGAATGCATTTAAACAGGGAACGGATGTTATCATTAAATTATATCATGCCATCATATACAACAGAACTGTATAATGGGCTAACTAAATTTACAAACTGCCGGAATAATAGGAATAAGGTCCAACTCCATATCCCCCAGAGACACTTACACTTTCACTCAGAGATCAGCGAGTGTGCTGTGTTCTAACCACACTACCTTATATAACCTGCCGTGGTGATGTCACAGTCAAGTGTGATGTCATAAGTTCTAGAACACAGGCAGCATGGGACTTCTGACTGCACTGCGTTAAGTAAGCAAGCAAGGATTTTCCTGTATCAGGCAGATTGTCAGAGTGATGTCATACCTGACATTTAAACAGCCACACTCACATTTGTGTCGGGAGAGTAACAAAAAGGTGCATGCACAATCTCCATCCTAAACCTGTGAGTGTGGCTTTTTTATACATCCTGACAGTTTATTAGTGCCAACACTAAAAAAATGTCATTTGTCAAGGCAATCGTTATTGCTGCTTTTTTTACATGGGGTGTGCTGGTGAAAAAAATGCCAGAGCATTCCAAAAAATACATAAATAGCGCAAACTCCATCCAGTATCTTGTTATCCATTGGTATATGTGGCAGAAGTAACACTGTTTAGTGCTAATTGCACAGGGCCCGGTTATGTAAAGAATCCACATAGTGACTCTCTGAAGACAGGACCCACACAGTGTGTGAATAAAGATCTGAATTAAAAGACACATGTGTATCTATAGCTGTCTAGATGCACACGTATGACTCTAATCACATTCGAGGATGCACAGTACATACCTGACTATATGGGGAAAGATACAGACAAAGCCCCCATCAAAAATTGTGGGGCCACTTACAGTCTAAATTGTGTGGGTCCCCTATTGCACACTCCATTCCCTTCCCACTTCAAATTTGCTTTCATTATTGCCCCCACATTCCTTTCAAAAGCACAACATTGTACACCCAGGACATTCACAATCACCCATATTGCACACCCATGATTTACCCCAGCATACCAGGACATACCCCATCACCACGCTGCCCTCCCAACTTACCCCAGGGTATGCTTCATTACCCACATTGCATTACCAGGACTTACCCTAGGACATGCCCCATCACCCACATTGCACACCCAGGACATACCCAATCACCCCCATTGCACAATCAGCACTTACCCCAGGACATTCACAATCACCCACATTGCATACCCAGCACACCATGACAAACCCCATCACCATGCTGCACTCCCATAACTTATCCCAGGACATGCCCCATCGCACACACTGCACCCAGGGTTTACTACAGGACCTAGGACATGCTCCATCCCTAAACTGCACTTCCAGGACTTACCCCAACCAGCAACTACACCTCCCTGGTGTCTAGTGGCAAACAGCATGGTGTCTGTGCTGCCAGGCCCATGACAGGTGTATCATCGCCTTTCACTTCATGTCTGATGGCGGCCCTGGATATAGATATTCTGATTAAAATGGCACATAAGGCATTCAATGGACTTTGAGGCATCTAGTAGCATTTAAAGGACAACTTTAGTAAAAGCAAGGTTATGTTTAATGGAAAGATTGCATCAAGTGTAGGCATTTTAAACAGAAAGGCTTTAATTAAATAAACAATTTTTGAAAAATAGTAAAGTTGTATTGAAGCACTTACCTTGTAGTTTGAGTCCTTCATGTGCCAACTAGGCCAGCTGCGTAGATTCTGTTGATCAACTGACAGCGCCAAATAGTTATAAAGCTTGAGAGGTTATCAATGTAGATCAGGGGTGTCCAAACTTTTTTCAAAGAGAGCCAGATTTGATGAAGTGAACATGCGTGAGGGCCGACCATTTTGCCTGACATTCTTTGAACAATTAAAAGTAAATGCATAATTAACTATTTTATGCCGTGTATCGCAAACTGCATACTTTTCACTTCGTCACATGGATGACAAATCTAAACAGGTGTTAAATCACACTGCCTTTCATATCTGAAGACCAGATGAAAAATAAATCCAGGAAGCTGAAATATATGCCAGTATTTTGACATTTAATATGCCAGTATTTTGACATTTAATATATGCCAGTATTTTGCCATTATATATGCCAGTATTTTGCAACTCAATATGTCAGTATTATTTTGCCATTTAATATGCCAGTATTTTGCCATTAAATATGCCAGTATTTAGCAACTCAGTATGCCAATATTGTGTCACTCAGTATGACAGTATTTTGTCACTCAACATGTCAGTATTTTGCTCGTTATATGCCATCATCCTCCCCCATTCCACTTACCTCCTTGCTGCTCTGTCTCCCGGCCTCTTCCTCCTGCACGGAGGAGGGAAACACAGCCACTGGATGTGACATAACGTCGTACTGATATTTTTTTTAATTTTTTTTTTTTAATCTAGCGGATGCGGCTGCCAGAAAGAAAAAAAAAGTTCAGCCGCACGATGCGCTGCGGAGGGGTGCAGGCAGCAAGGGTGTCATCCCCACTGGGGGTGTCACTCGGTGCGGACCGCACCCTCCGAGGGACGACACAATTATCGCACTAAACGTTTAGTACTCCATATTTTTTTTTTACTTTGTATAAATTTCGGATAGAGGTTTCCCTATACATTCGATTTCATCTGGGTATCCCAATATCGTGACTTCCATCTGTATGACAAAGTAATACCGAATATTTCTCCATTCACAGCTATTTACACCATTTCGGATGAATAGCTTTCATCCATAATTTTTTTTTTTTTTTACTGCTGAAAGCCGAATGCTGGTTATTACAACTCCCTATTGGCTCGGGCAAAAGTTAACACCTCCCATTCATTCAACCCCTAAACCAGTGCGATTAAGCTACTTATCCCAACAACCCAAACCTCAATATTTCTCGGATTCCTATACAAGGAGCTTTATATAGCTATAGACAATGTATTACATATTTGACTCAAGACAGTGGCATCCCACAGTGGGGATGACACCCGTGCTGCAGGCATCCCCCGGCAGCGCATCACGCTGCTGTACTTTTATTTTTTTTTCTCTGGCAGCCGCTTCCGCTGGATTTGGCAGCTGGAAAAAAAAAGGTTACATCACATCCGGCGTCTGGTGTTTCCCTCCTCCGTGCAGGAGGCTAAGACTGCACGGAGGAGGCATCTGGGGACACGGAACAGCTGCCAGGCGGTAAGTACCAGGGAAGGGGAGGAGGAGGGAGGAATAAAACGAGCATGGTAACAACACAATTATACAGGCATCTGAATGGCACAATAATACAGGCATTTGAATGGCACAATATTACTGGTATCTGAATGGGACAATAATACAGGCATCGTAATGGCACAATATTACTGGCATTTGAATGGCACAATATTACTTGTATCTGAATGGCACAATAATACAAGCATCTGAATGGCACAATATTACTGGCATTTTAATGGCACAATATTACTGGCATTTTAATGGCACAATATTACTGGCATCTTAACGGCACAATATTACTGGCATTTGAAAGGCACAATATTACTGGGCTCTGAATGGCACAATATTCCTGGTATGTGAATGGTGCAATAATTATGGCATTTGAATGGCACAATATTATTGGGCTCTGAATGGCACAATATTCCTGGTATCTGAATGGCACAATAATTATGGCATCTGAATGGCACAATATTCCTGGTATCCGAATGGCACAATATTACTGGCATTTGAATGGCACAATATGATTTGCATCTGAATGACACAATATTACTGGCATCTGAATGGCACAATAATACAGGCACCTGAATGGCACAATAATACAGGCATCTGAATGGCACAATAATACAGGCATCTGAATGGCACAATATTACTGGCATTTGAATGGCACAATATTACTGGTATCTGACTGGCACAATATTACTGGCATCCGAATGGCACAATATTACTGGTATCTAAATGGCACACAATTATAGGCATCTGAATGGCACAATATTACTGGCATCTGACTGGCACAATATTACTGGCATCCGAATGGCACAATATTACTGGCATCTGAATGGCACAATATTACTGGCATTTGAATGGCACAATATTACTGGCATCTGACTGGCACAATATTACTGGCATCTGAATGGCACAATATTACTGGCATCTGACTGGCACAATATTACTGGCATCTGAATGGCTCAATATTACTGGCATCTGAATGGCACAATATTACTGGCATTTGAATGGCACAATATTACTGGTATCTGAATGGCACAATAATACAGGCATCGTAATGGCACAATATTACTGGCATTTGAATGGCACAATATTACTTGTAATATGTAATTTGTATCATCAATTAAGTACTGTGACTTTTTTTTTTTTTTTTTCCTTCCTTTCCTTTTCCTTTTTTTTTTTTTTGGGTGTTACAGAACCTCTTCGAAATGTTAAGGCGGTAGTGTTCAATCACTTCCCAGAGAAACCTCTCCAAAGATCTTAACAGACAGTTTTGAAGTACCTGTAAATTTAAAGCCAATATGGCAACATTAATAGTAAAGATAGTACAAAGGCTTAACCCCTAAAGCTAACATTCAGCATTGAAATTTCATATGCTAAATATAATTAATTGTTCAGTAATGTGATCGGTAATGTTAGTTGTAAAATGTATTACTGTGGAGGCTTTTCCAAAATACTCAACAAATGACTGTTAATTATATGGCCGACATAAATTTCATAGCCATAGGTATGGACAAAGTAATGAAAACCAAAATAAATTTATGTAACACGTGATAATAATAAAGAACACATAATGAAAAATAAACAAATAAAGATAATAATAAGTAGTAAAGAACATGAGCTTATATTTGCATAAGCACGCTTTTTGTTCTACATATCACCAATCAATTAGTAACACAATAGATGCCCCCTTCCTATCTCCTGAAGTGTATATCAAGCTGTATCACACCCAATAAAGTAGAGATTTTCTTTGACTCAACAGCGTGTCAGTGTCTTTTCTCTCCGTGCACATATCATATCTAACTAATTTGGACCAGCACATCAACATAAATTACTCTTGATGAAATCCAAAACAGCTATATTATTTTTGCACTGGTTGTGTTTAGCTGTAATTTTATTCTTTGTCTTTTGCTGTACCCACACCTTCTATATTTGGTTTTATTGGGAGAAGGGCTGGTATCTGTAGATACCATCATTTTGATCATATCCTATAATATCCTAAAAAAAAATCCCTGAATCCCCAGTGCATAGCTCCAAATGGAGACTCTGGAACTAAAGTATACTTTAGCCCTGAGACTCCAGGACTATCATTGTAAAAAAAAATTATCTTCCCCCTTTTACAAAGATTGTTACAACATCATGACTACATAAAGAACATTTTCTAATAATTATATAAAATGCAAAAAGAGAGAGAAATAAAAACATTTTTTTTAAATTTCCCTCCCGACTTATCCCAGGGTATGCCCCCAATGCCTCATGCCCCTCCCTACAGCCCCCTCAGCATAATAAATCATAAAGAGGGGGTTATATCTACTCCCAGATGGAGCAGTTCTTTACAGCTCCACATAAGCTCCAAATCTCCTTATGTCTTCTCCCCAGCAGTTTTGATTCATAAAACGCCTTTTAGGCCGCAAGATGAAATTAAATCTGTGTTTTAATGTCTGACCATATAGGTAGCTCTTGTTTCTTCCAAAGGTGAGCGAGAAAAAACTTAACCGCCATAAGAATGTCAATTGAGATCTATTGTTTTGGGGACCTACTAAATTCAGATAAAAAAATAAAAGTTTGGGGGCTCAATGGGGTATTTTGATGTTTAATAGAATTTAATAATAGAGATACCTTATTTCTAATCGGATTTAACTGGTCACATGACCACCATATGTGAAAATAGGAACCCTCTTCTCTTCACACGTCCAACCAGTGCTGTAGCCTTGGGTGGGACTTGCCTTGTTATCCCCTGCTGTCCATCACAAAATGTAAAAAAAAAAGCTGCCCCTTTAAGAAAAAAAACCTCACTTGCCGGCAGAGATGGTGGGGAGATCGTAAGGTGTCAGACACTTGCCAGGTCACGTGACCTCTCGTGTCAACGCGCGGGGAGTCGAACAGGCAGCATGGTAGGACACCATGCTGCCTGCCACTAGCCACCAGGGACAAAGGTAAGTCCTTGGGGGATGGGGGGATGTGATGGGGGTGAGGGAGGAATGTAATGGTATGATGGGGGGCATGTAATGTGCTCATGTAATGGGGGTATGTAATGTGGTCATGTAATGTGGTGATGTTATGGGGGCATGTAATAGGGTGATTTAATGAGGGCATGTAATGTGGTGATGGGGGACATGTAATGAGGTGATGTAATGGGGCATGTAAGGGGGTGATGGGGGTGATGTAATTGGAGTGATGGGGGTGATGTAATGGGAGTGATGGAGAAATATAATGAGGGTGATGGAGGTATGTGATAGAGTCATGTAATGGGGTGATGTGGGTTATCGGGCATTTTGTGTGTGTGCAACGTGGGTAGGGGGGTGCCAGATTTTTGTCTGCCTAGGGCAGCACAAAATCAAGATACACCACTGCCTCCAACAGAGGCTTGAAGTACTGGGAAAGATCTTATTAAGGGAAGGCACAAGGTACCATCTATATAGTACCTTATAAAAATATTTGTGTCGATTAATCCCATATAAGCCTCTCCTAGTATTATGACATGCGTTGTTCCACGCTTCCACGGGAAATGTCTTCCCGAGTTCTAGTTCCCAATAACGAGTGGAAGTAGATTCATCCTGTAGAAAACATATTTTCGAATAATAGTTGCAATTTAGATATATTATTAGTTCTATTAGAATGATGAAGGAATCTGTCCAGAGGGGAAAGTTCTGCTGAAACATTAGTTGCTAGAAAGCATTTAATTTGAAGATAATTAAAATATTTGGAACTAGGTAGATGAAATACTTCTTGCAAAGTACTTAAAGGAATTCGTTTATCCCGTAGGAGTGGGTCTGCAATCTCTGCCAAACCTAAGGAGAGCTATCTGCTAGTATCAAAATTATGGATTCCCACTGACAGGGCCCCCAAAGGGGCCAGGCTGGTTATACCCTGTGTATGAGAGAACAGTTCCTTAAACATCCCTCTGACAACATCTATAATTATAGGATTAGTAACCTTCAGTTTATTAAACATAGATGTCCATAAGAAAAATAAGGGTCCTGAGAATTTGAGGATTTCTAACTAGCACCATACGGTATTCTGGGGTAGTTTATGTTTCCAAGCCAAAAACGTTTGTGAATAGGCATATATCTTAATGTCTATAGAGGTCTGCGAAACCTAAACCAGCATTTCTCAGGCTACGTTTTAGGCTCTCTTTGCATCCCACACGTAAGAAGAAAATAAAGAGCTTAGTTGTTTTAGATATATTGTGGGTGCCCGCATCAGTATAGGACCTTATTAAAAATGAACCTTAGGGACAAGATATGTTCCGATTTCTAAATTACATCTCCAACAATTTACATTAGTCCCCACACTAAAGTCTCTGGCCCTTTGATAATCTTTTGTAATACACTCCTTGCCATAGCATAGTTCACTCTCAGGTTCCCCCCCCCCCCCCCCCAATTCTTTCAAAACATCAACCAGAGGCTGATCCCTTATATCCAAATCATTTGACCTGGGTTTACAAGAGAACAGCCTCCTAAAGATAAGTCTCCTAGCAAACAGATGAAGATTATTCCTCATCTCAAATTTGTCTAGAGGCTTAGATGGAGAGAAAGTTAAACCCTTCTGCAATACCTCCATATTGTTGGGAGATAAAACTATTCTTGAGAGGTTGACTACTTGTAATTTATCTTCCACTGGTATCTCTGTTGCTGTCTCTGTTCCTGGATCTCATCTCTCTCTGTGTCACCTGGTCCAAAAATCTCAGGCCCTTTTTGTCCACCCCTTCAACTCCTCCTTGTTCTTCGTCTACCCTTTCCTTGGGAAAATCCTTATCGGTACCCTCCCTGGCCATTTTATCATGCTTATCTCCATCTGAGTCAGACTGAGTCTGAAATTCCCTTATTGGATATACAACCTTTATCTGATAGTCTTCACCATCCCTCAGGAGGTCCTTCTGCAGATCATTATTAAGTTTATCAAACTTTCCATTGACTGACCAGCCATCTACCTTGGCCTCAGCTTCTGATGTTACCTTCTACAATTTATCAAGTCTAGCTTCATTGTCCTCAACAATCAAAGAGATCAACCCCAGTGAGCATTCACTCAGAAGGGCTTCCCATCTATCCTTGAAATTTTCCACCACTGGATTGACCAAATTGTTTCCTGGATTGAGATGTAATCTCAAACCTCTAAGTATCATTTTTAACTCCAAGTACCTCTTTAGTGTACAAAGTTCCCATTTGGCTCTTAAAATCACCAACAAAAGAGGCAATCAGAGGGGTGGTCTCTCCCCCATCCTGTGAATTACTGTCAGTTTGCAATTCAAAAGTTTCTGCTAATTTGTGGTCTAAATCAGCTTCAGAAATGGAGTAGGCCATATTGCGCAACACAGTTGTTCCAAAATATGATGATACCTTCCAATAGTCAAAAAAGAAAAGTTAACAAAAAAAATAAACTAAACCCTAAATCACCCGAGGAGGTGTAACAGGTCCACTAGGAATCAAAAACATCCAATTTAATCTCTGCATCAACAAAAAATGTATTCAAGTTCTCTAGTCAACACCTCCAACTGAAACAACACCTATAGAGGAAGTTGATACCTATAGACCCCAAAATATAAATAACCTCAATAGGGCATCCCAAGACGGGATGACCCTGAAGAAAGTAGTTTTATGATGGCACTCAAAAGACATAGAGAACTACACAAAATTGTTTGGTGAAAACATATATAACACATACATATGCCTGTGGGAGGGAAAATGACCAGGCTAAATAGGAGCATAGCTCCATAAGACAACTAAGTAAATAACTCTTTATTGTCAAGAAAAAAGTAATTTCTAGGAACTGGAAACAAGAGAAACAAATAAGTTGGAAAGAGGTTCAATATCAAATAAGCTTTCAATGCATGATGGAAAATGAATATTATATGGCAAATCAGAAATTGGAGTCCTTTAACACAATATGTGAAGGTTGGCTAAGTAAATTCCCTGACACAGTGAGGGTTAATTAACAATAATAGTATTTGACATTTAAATATTATTTGGTAAATAGAACAATATAATATTACGTTGAAAAAGAATAAGCAGGTCCCAACACAGTATTTGTATCTGTACTTTGTATCTGTATCTGTTGTATCTGTTTTGTCTGGTAGGTTGGAAAAGCACTTTAGGAGGACATTTTAAGAGCACTAGAAATTTTAATTATGGCCAGTTTAAATGAAGTATTGTTCATCTAAACAATGACATGTTTTTTTAAAAATGTGTAAATCCATAATAAAAAAAAAGATAGAAAAAAAGAAAGCAAATTTGTCTTCGGTTGGGGGCATAAATATTGAGTAGAGAAAAGACTCTATCATCAATTTTGCAAACCAAAAGAGAACCTCCCCACTGAGTCGCTCATTCTAAACATTACTTCATATTTAATATTATTAGAAAATAATTTTGCTACACCTCGTTTCTTCCTCCCAGGGTGTGAGGATTATTCCACCACTGTGTACTTTTTATTAACAAGTCTTTTTACTTCCTCTCTCTTCAGGTAAGTCTCTTGAATACAGAAGATATATATATATATATGTTTTTATATATAAAAAAAATGCTATTGTGCTATTTTTGGGGTGAATTCAGCCCTAGGTCATCAATCGTGGTTATCTTATATACCTCATCATCTCTAACCTATTTGTATCCTCAGAACTCATCCTGCATTTTTGTTTTTTAGTGGTGTCAAAGAGGTATAGAGAGGCAGGAGAGGAAAGTAAAAAAAAAACAATACCTAGGACCCCCGCTTTTTACTTTATCCAAAACTAATCCGCTTCATTATTTTATGTGCTTATAAACCTGACATTATCTACATCACAGTGCATATTCAAATGTTCTTCTTTTCACTTTAATGTATTCAGGTACTTCATATTAATAAAAAAATCCAACATAATTCATATCATACAATAAATACATATAAGGTTCGATTCATATATATCTTTAAATATTCTATTATATATATATATATATTATTTAAGCCATGCAAATAAAGTTCAATCTTTTTAATATTCATACTTAGTAATTGAAATGCTCAATAATTTGATATATATTATATAGTGACATTTATAATGTATTTCTTAAACATATATCTTAATGTATTACATACTCATCATCTCTGTAATGATCACCTTATGCATGTATCACACTATATTTTATGTCTTGGAATATGTGAATTGAAATAAAGAAATCTAAGTGTAAAAAAAAAAAATTACTCCCTCGTTCCCCTTTTCCTCCTATCACATCTTGCACATTATTGTTACTTTTGGTGAATATACCCTATACCCTTTTTAATTTACCCAATTCAGCTCCCTTTAATTATTCTAAGTGCTTCTAAACATAACTTTAATTACATGTTCTTCTTTTCACTTAACGTTTTCAGGTGCTCTCTGTTGCAAATTACCGTATTTGCTCGATTATAAGACGAGGTTTTTTTCAGAGCAAATGCTCTGAAAAATCCCCCTCGTCTTATAATCGAGGTCTTCTTATAATCTGACCTCAAATTGAGGTCAGATTATAAGACATGGATCCAGGTCCCCAGCAGAGCTGCAGGGGACCTGGATCCCCCTCTCTGACAGCAGGGGAAGTCTGCGCGATGAGCGCAGACTCCCCTGCTTCTGCCCGCCACGACCGCCGGGGCTTCTGTGAAGAAGCCGGGTACTTCCGCTTTCGTCACAGAACTCCCGGCGAGCGTGCCGGGCGTCAGCAGGGGAGGTCTGCGCTCATCGCGCAGACTTCCTCTGCTGCCCCGCTAGCCACCAGGGTAAATCGGGCAGCTGGGGGATGTCTGCACGATATGTGCAGACATCCTCCATGCTGCCCGACACGGCAGACTATTATGACGGACCAGCTGTCCGTCATAATAGACTGCCGTGTCGGGCAGCATGGAGGATGTCTGCAAGTATCGTGCAGACATCCCCCGGCTGCCCCCCCTAGCCACCAGGGATCGAGGTAAGGGGAAGGGAGGGTGGCAGAGAGACAGGGGGTGGGAGGGAGGGGGGCAGAGAGACAGGGGGAGGGAGGGAGGGGGACAGAGAGACAGGGGGGACAGAGCAGGAAGGGGGGAGAGACAGAGGAAGGGGGGACAGAGCAACAAAGGGAGGGAGGGGGCAGAGAGAAACATGTGGGGGGGAAGAGACAGGCGAGGGGGGAGTGGGGAGTGAGACAAAGCTGGGGGCAAGGGAAAGAGAGAGGCAGCATTGGCACATAAAAGGAAATAAACACAAGAAATGCATTTTTTTTATATAATATTTTATTAAAAAAGCAATTTACATGTGAATATATACAAGTTTAACTTTTTTCCTATAGGGTAGTCTTATATTCCGGCTTTTAGTTTTTTTCCTAAAGGAATATCCAAAGTTTGGGGGGGTCATCTTATAATCAGGGTCGTCTTATAATCGAGCAAATACGGTAATCCCTCAGTACCCTTTTCTTCTTATCACCTATTACATAATATTGTTACTATTGTTGTGCTGGGGGAAAATAAAAATAAATAAGCACTTAATACTATACCTTTATTTTACTGATCCCCTCAATTATTCTAGGTCCTTCTAAACATAACTTTAATTACATACTATTTTTACTTTGACGTTTTCAGGTGCTCTTTGTTGCAGTTCAAATTGATCACTCATCATACTTTTCTTCCTATCACATTTTACATACAATAGTTATTATTGGTGTGCTGGGGGAGAAAAAAAATATCATTATCCCATTAGTCCATTAGTGTCTTTTGTTCATATTAGTAGATGAGAATAATATCTTATACGTCGCTCCTTGTTGGTGGAAAGGTAATTTTTATTTATAGCCACCACGCCAATCACAGCAGGATGAAATCTCAAGAGTCAATGATTCAAGTGAGGGAGGGAAGGGTGAGGCACCTTATTAATTATATCTTATCCTCTTCAGCCTGCAACACACTTTTACACTTAGTCACTCTGCAGGATTATTTAACCGCTATCGCAGTACGACAATGCTTATGGGCATCAGCAAAGACATATGAAGTATGGTAAATTATCAAGGGATGTATACTCAGATGATTTTTCCTAAGTGATCACCAGATATCCCTGAAGCAGGTCTACAGACTATCCTCCAGTAGGTGTTTGCAGGCGTAGCTCCAATTAGGTGCTTGTGTTTGATGCAGCCATCTCGCCAGTGCACTCCACCTCTTCTTTTGCCATCTCCGCTCATCGCGTTGTTGCTTCCGATTGTTCGGCTCACTGCTTCTGGGCTTTTCTCTCTCTCAGCTGCTTCTTTCAGCTCCTCCGCTCATCGTCGCAAGATTCTCAGATGTTCTTCTCCGTTATGCCCTAGTCATCACACCTCCCCACATCATGGAACCTATCTTCATCGGGAATTTATCAACCACATTATCTACTTGTGTATTAAGTGCTCCATTGTATACTGGAGCCGTGTTTGTGAGAACCCATTCACTATATCGTATTTTTACTACCAATGTACTCACAATATTGCACTATTTGTATCTTTTTTGTTTTATTTAGATACATTTCATCACTGCAGCATCAGATAGACTGCAGTTTTTTATTTAGTAAGTGTTCACATTTTTTCAGTGAGCACCTATTGGGCCTTCTCTATTTTGGGTTTCATCATGTGCGCAGGATTACCCCTTTTTATTACAACAGCAAAACTTAGGTTCCTAAAGAGTAAGGAAAACCCAGTTCACAACGGGGGTCTGTTCAAAGGGGCACTCCTTACCCATCACTAATAAACTCCAAAGTAAATAGCTAGTGAAAAATAGCATAATTTATTATAAGGTATTATACAAGGTCCTCAAACACAGGGTACCACAGGATGAGATCAAATCTTAAAAATAGCACACATAATAATGTAAATCATAAAGACAAACAATAAATACAATACCCCCACTAACATACATATAAGAAAAATATATAAAAATATAAACTGATCCTGCAGGATAGGAGAAGCACACAGTCTGGTCAGGCTGTAAAAAAAAGTAAAAAATAAAAATATATGCACCAATATAAAAGTCTCTACTCCAAAAGTGCTGTGCATAGTTAATGGTGTTTGAAACTGACAGGCTGGTGTATGATCCCCGTTTAGGTCATATGGAGGAGTACTGGAATATGTCTGTTCACTGTAGTTTACTGCCTGTGGCCAGGGAGACTGAAGACAGATCAGACACAGGGTACCTTAGGCCTCCTGATGCAACCCTCCGGTTGCTGCGGGTAGACAATATCCCCATCACTGCAGCTGTAGCTCCATCTGGTTTTGTCATATAATTCAAGGCAGGCATATGATGGACTCCACCAATCCACAGCAGCTTGTAAATATGGAACCAAATTCAAAGATGCTTAGAGCTCCCAAACATTCTACACATGGATTAGCTGTCTGGTCGGACAGCCTAGCTGCGTGCTGAACTCCTCCCACAGAAACGTCACTGGTGGGTAACAGTAGGTTTCTGTAGGACTGATGGAGTCCTAGTTCAGTTGCAATCAAAAACCTACAGATATAAATGCACTACCCAAGACTCAAAATATCCTGTAATATATAAGTTTGCCAACAAATAATTTACACAATGTTTATTGAAAATGGGTTTTTGCATGACAGGTACACTTTAAGATACAGCATTGTGAAGCAGACACAATATACTGAATTTCTGCATTAATGCATTAATTTCTGTTCTTTGTGTAAAACACCTGGCTTTTTCATTTGCATCCATTTGTCTCCGGAGGCTAATTATTGGGTTCAAGTAATTTAAAATAGCATAGAAACAGGCATCAAATAAAAGCACGAGGGAACCTAATCTTAAAAACAGATTCATGTCTTTGGGGGATATAAATAGCAGTCCTAGTTACAGGTTCATGCAAAATGGAACAAACTTGTTTTATTACTGGTTTGATGGCCGGCTTAGAAAGGGCTTTTACACCGGTTATGTACTAGGCTATCAACAATTTACATATGGAATCATAATGGCAGAGCATAGCAGAAGGCACGTAATAATTATGGAAGGTATGGTTATACACCTGTGCAATTAGTGAAGGCCCTATACATGATTAAACCTTACTTGATATTCTCCTCAATGCCTGTTATTATAATGCACATATTGTAACAGGGAATAACAAAGGTTTAAGCTTTGTCCAGTCTTTTCAGTATATGCCTTATCTCTTTATTGTATGAAATACAGTTAATAGGTGTGGCAACTGAGGCTGATTAGGCTGATATATCATTCTGATGATTTTGCACAAATTCATTATGTTTATGCATTTGGATTGTACTATATATATATATATATATATATATATATATATATATATGCTTTTTATTGTAATATATATATTTTTTTTTTTTCAAGCATGGACTTTATGGTGTAATAGCTACATATTTAATGTGACAATGCAGTTTCTCTCTTTACATCTTCAGTAAATTAAGTTCCACTGCACAAGGACTAAGAAAAGAGAAAGCTTTAAATACATTTGAAGGTGATCATAATAAAAAAGTGCAAAAAAACGAGGAGAAATGTACGAAAAACAATGTCACAGATGAAGCAGAGGATCTATCTGCACACAAAAAAAGAGCAAAAGAAGAAAAGCAAGAAGTGGATGAAGAAAACGTTGTCAATTTATCGAACTTTCCATTGACCAAGTCCCAGATTTTTCTATCCAAAAGACTGAGCTTTGTAACGGACACACAATTCAACCTTTTAATACCATGTGGATGCAAATAAATTTGAAAGAGATTTTAAATTTTAAAAAAATCAAAACAAAAGGGAGACTGATTCAATTTTACTAGACATACCAGCACCTGCTGATGAGAGTAATGAAAGTCGGAAGTTTTTACTCTTTATAATCCTGCCATGATATTCCCATCTCTGCTGGCTCATCTGCATATGATTTGAATCATGAGATTTCTAACACTATTTTTTTTACTACAGATGTGAAAACTGTCTCTATTTTCTCTCATTCCTTAATTTTTTTTACAATCTGACTAATAATGTTTAGGTCAATATTCTTTCAGAGACTGATATCAGTAATGTTAGTGATGGCAAGTCACTCTGTCCAGGCTTCTAGTCTAACTCCACTGCTGGTTTCTCTTTGGAGGAAGGTGAAAGGCCCAGACAGTTTAAAGAGCTATGGAACGTTTTAGAAAGTCTTCTCCAAGAACAGCTAGACCCCAGTCCCAAAAGAGTACCTATTTTATTAGAGGAGTTGTAGAATCAACAGTTCAACAAGTAGAAGAAAATCAAAATAATATCTTATTAAAAATCTAATACAACTGAAATAAAAGCACTAAAAGATATATAAAAAAAAAAATAAACAAAGACCTAGTAATAAAATTATCTGACAGTAAAATAGATGTTATGAAAAGAGAACGGTATATTACAGAAGCAGAACCAGAACTTTAAAACCCTGATATTTACAAAAAAATTTAAAGGGGTGCCAACCCAACACTTTCTTTTGACACCAAAAAGTTTATTTGATGATGTATACATCAATGTTTGCTAAATGAATGAGAAAGTAAATTTCTAATCAATCCCACTTTTGCTACATTCTACCATTTATCCAAATTGCAGATATAGATTACCTCACCTACCTGGCAGGGGCGGATCCAGAGTCTGATCTCGGGAGGGGCACATGTCCGTCTGCCTTTTCCTCTCTCCCATGTCTGTCTGTCTTTTCCTCTCTCCCATGTCCATCTGTCTTATCCTCTTTCCCATTTCCATCTGTCTTTTCCTCTCTCGCATGTCTGTCTGTCTTTTCCTCTCTCTCATGTCCTTCTGTCACGCTGCTCTCCCTTCCCATGCCTGTCGCACTCCTCTCACTCCCCGTGCCCCTCTGTCACTCTTCCTTCCATTTTCGTTTCTCTCCTCTTCCTTCCCATGTCCGTCTGTCTCTCCTCTCATTTCCCATCTCTCTGTCTCTCCTCTCCCATCCCGTGTCTGTCTGTCTCTCCTCTCATTTCCCATCTCTCTGTCTCTCCTCTCCCATCCCATGTCTGTCTATCTCTCCTCTCCCATCCCATGTCTGTCTGTCTCTCCTCTCCCATGTCTGTCTGTCTCTCCTCTCCCATGTCTGTCTGTCTCTTCTCTCCCATGTCTGTCTGTCTCTCCTCTCCCATGTCTCTGTCTCTCCTGCCATCCCATATATGTCTGTCTCTCCTGCCATCCCATATCTTTCTGTCTCTCCTCTGCCATCCCATGTCTGTCTATTATCACTAAAAGTCTGCCAGCATACTGGCAGGACACAGCGGGCAAGTGCAGCAGTGTTTAAATCAATGGTTCTGTGAACTTTTTAGCTGTACCTTAATTGACTGCTAACTGTTACTTTTTTAACTGTGTGAAATATGTTAGTTACATAAGCATGTTACATGTTGTTATGTGTTAAATTTTAACTGTTAATATTCATGTCTGATACAAATTGTACCAGGTTAAATAACACAGTCTGATAGTACACTGTATGAATTTGCCTAGTGCTGGGCTGCCTAGCAGACCCCAAATAGAGATATTTTCTATGCCAATCATTAGACTCATTAGTGGGGAAGGTATTTGACCCCTCTGTTATGCTAGTAATTTCTAGCTCTCATCTTACCCTTTTTTCCCTTACAATTCCTTACCTCCTTCCATCTTTCTTGTTCTTTTTGTAGGGTACCACGATTAACACAATTTAGAGCACACTTGACCATTTCTACATCTCTATCACCTCTGAAGAAGCCCACGTGGCGAAACGCATCAGGTGTCTTGTATTATTGGGATGTCTGCTATAACCTGTGGAAGTTAGTGTCTGTGTAATCAGGTTACACAGCTCCTGCTATGCTCACAGACGAGTGAGAACACATAAAAAATTGTCCAATCTGTATACGTATCACTGTATATGTTCTATTGATGACTTTGAACTTGTGCCGACACCAGTCCCATTTCATTGTTTGTTTTCACTCTCCTGAGTGAAAACTTTTGGATCTTGCTCTCTGGTGGAGGTAGCGACATTTCCGATTTCCCCTCTCCCACTTTTTTCATTCCTCCTTTTACTGTCCACCCAACACAGGTGCAGACCTATATTTATTTGCTATAAAAAATACTCTTGCCAGTTCTATGTTGAGATGCAACATATAAACCTTTTAGTTCAAGAAAAATGATGTGCTGCCAGAAAAGCAGAATCCTTAGGCAATAAATTGCCTTGCAGCTATTTACCCCCCCCCCCCCCCCCCAAAAAAAAAATTAAAAAACATTTTCAAATACATGGCTACGTGTTAAGGGTATGTGTCGCTTTGGTGTTAGACACTGCAAATGTTGCAATCATGTTTGGGTAATACTTCATCAGTCACAAATAAAACATACTTTATTGGTCATTTTTACAACTGTTACTCAATTTACGTAATCTACTGTATTTCATGCCAGTTCTGCAAAGAAACATGTGGGTTTCACAATATGTCCAATAAAGAGGAGAATCTGGAAACACCTCCTAATTTTAGCAGACAAAAAATCTAATACAACACTTTGCAGGATGCTTTAACTCGCATCACCCTTGAAAGAGGTTATGTTTCAAACACTCTATAAACAGAAACTATGAATTCATATCATGGTGTTAATATGTCAGATACATTTTACATGAATGCATTGTATAAACATAAATCAAATGACATAACATATACGTCATTTTGAATTTATCATTTATTTAGGTAATTTCCGCTTTACATGAGAGCAATGAGGAGATAAAAAAAGTGTGAATCTTTTTGTTACAATATTTGATACACGTAGTGTAACTTCCTGCTTTGCCCATTATACCATATTTGATCATTGGTCCTTTTAATATGTATGTTTGAAAATATATTTTATTGTAAATTATGTGTATATATATATATACGTGTGTGTATAAATAAAGAAATATATATATATATATATATATATATATATATATATATATATATATATATATATGGATTCATTTATTTTCTGTCTTATAATAAATAAGCAAACCTTAAGTGTTGGGTTCTACCGGCTCTTAATCAAATATGCAGATAAATAGTGCTATATTAAGCAGGCACATGACCTCCTCCATTATCCTATGACTAAGTGCCAGTTTGCTGTGAAATACATAAGGCATTAATTTAGCTGTCTATACTTTTCTCCATTTCCGCTTTTCATATGGATTTAACAAACACTGGTTTCATTTATACTAACTACTGCATGAAGACACTCTCCACGTAAGCTAAAACAGTTTGCTAGATTTTCTGTGGTCTATTATGGTAAGCTGGGTTACCATTTCTTAGTGAGATAACATTTCATCTCTCAAACAAATGCTGTATTATAGGTTAGCTGTTCCTTGATTAATGTACACAATTATAATCAACTGTTACTCTTTCATATACTAATAAAGCTGCTGAAACCTGTCGTTTGTAACCAGCTAATCTGACCATATATATTAGTAATTTATGCTATTATTTTGTAATTATCATTTTAATTTACAAATAGTAATTTATTTATCCAGAATATTATTTGCTTAACTTCCTAACACCAAAAGGTTACACTCACATGACTAGTGCTACCATAAAATCTTTGCTTTAAACCTATGCAGTAGCATTTGTCTTATAACAAGACCCAATGTGCCCTTCCCCATTTCAAGCCCATAATGATTATTGCTCTTCATCAATTAACATCCCTGCACACACAGTATTTTGAAGGAAACATATATGTTGAATGAACACATGTTGTCTACTATTTGTTGTTTTTGTTTGCTCATTCTACAATGCTGCCAAATTATAATGGTGTGTTATTACTAAATCAATAGTAATATCAATGACAAACTAGGTTACCAACTCAGCTATCAATGCCTGGTTTTTGTGATTCAGTTTATCAGTTCACTTTATACATTACAAGAAACTTACAGAGAAGAAACCCTGCTGACAAAATGGCAGCTAGGAATTACCATCTGAATTATCTTGTTATCACAGAGAGATGTGAACTCTCTCCAGCCAAGCCCAGCCTTATTTTCAATATCATAGGTGATTATCAGGTAACACAATAATTTCAACTCTGAACATTCATTTGGTGGAATTAACGCTACAAACAATAATTCTGATTACAAAAATAACAAGCAATACTTTGATAATGTTACTGGAGCATTAAAGTGTATCTGTTGGCTGGTGTGTCCCTTCATTGGAGTACCATAAAAAAACAGCACTGAGTTTACTCACTCATTAAGTGCCACGATGTCTATATCCAAATGACTGAAAACCTCTCTTTTGCCAAAATTGTCAATTATTTTTTGTTGTTTTGGTTGAATGGCAAAAAAAATATTAGGGCCAGAGTGTGACTCCGACCATCCAAAATATCAGGGCCTCTTACCAGTTTTAACACACTATTAAATCATGGGTACATTTGGATTTTGTGGTATAAGCAGTTGACTGCTAATCATAACATCGTAAATGCTACTCCATTTCTGTGGATTTCTACAAAACACCTTTAAACCAATTCAAATATTTTTGTTGCAATCAAACTCCCTACAGTGAAATGGGCTATTAGCAACAAACTCCCTGCAGACAGTAGGCGATTAAACAATTAATGAATTTCATTAGATTAAAGGTGTTACAAATGCTGTTATATCTTTCTTTAGCAATAGCTGTTACATGTAGTGTAAGGAGCACACACTAAATCTATTTTTCTTACACTAAATTAAGCGAACTCTGATTGGTGTAAGGTACAAGTTATACTGCCATACCTCTGTGGAATCCAAAAGGAATCAATGCCCGAGCAGGACCCTCTAGCTGGAACTCCCACCAAGTATCCAGCTCTCTCCCTCTTTCTCAAACTTTAAAAAGTTCCTCAAAACACACCTTATTAAAGTGGCTGTATCATCTAAATATTGTTTTACTGTGATTGTAGAGAATAAAAAATGTTTGAAAACGATCTGTACACTGTGCTAGCAAAATTGCAATAAAATGCCTAAATTAGGAGAAAACAGTGTTTTAAATTTGCCTGTGGAGTCACCTATTTATGACATCACCTGTGGCTTTATATGAAAATTAACTGGTTTCCCATGGAAAATTTGTAATTTGCATATCAAGCCACGGGTGATGTCATAAACAGGAGTCTCCACAGACACATTTAAAACACATTTTTCTCCGACTTTAGGCATTTGTTTGCAGGTTTGTTAATACAATGTATAGATAATGTACAGTCATCGCTTAATCTTATTTTCAATCATTGTTTATTCTCTACATTAACAGTATAAACTATGTTTAGGTGATATAGTCCCTTTACGGAAGCTTATTTTTGCTCCAACACAACTCATCCCACAAGAGCACACACCATAATCAATCTCTGGCCAAACCACATTTCCTTTGTCCTCTTCACTCCCTTATGTGTCTCATGTCCCCCAACCTCTCAGGGCTAACTTCACCATCAGTCTGTTGCTGTTTGTCTAACATTGTATGTAGTCCCCCTTTATGCTCTATACCTAGAGCGACATAAATTGTTGGTGCTATATAAATAAATGTTAATGTAATGCAGATTTATTTAATGTAATATAAATCTCCACAGTTGAAAATTACACAGAAAGCTACAAGGCATCCAACTAATTGTTCCTGTATCAAGATATGTCCCTGCTATTTACAAATTGATAAAGGGCTTGTAAGTACAAAACCTGCTATTCTCCATGCCATCATGTACTGTGGTGTGTAATATTGTTTGTCATAAATTCACATCTAAGAGACTGCCTATATGTATTCCAGTTATTTAGTAACATTTTTGGGGGGATCTGCGTCTTATTAAGTACAATTGATAAACCCTAAGTGTGAATTTATGATTATAGCAGTATAACAGAATTATTAAACCAGATTTGTCACTGTACACTCAGGGGTCATGGTATTAGTTATTAGTACTAGTAACATACACACTATATATGCAAATATACAGTAACAATCAAAAGTCTGAATACATTAGAATGTTTGATTTTAACTGTATATAATTGTCATTTAGTAGTTTATATATTACAATAAGATCCATGTGTTTATATAGGATGATAATCTCAAGTTCATTGTATTAGAAAGTGTATGTTTTAAATGTAAAATAAATTATTATCCAAAGCAAGGGAATTTCAATCTGAAACTGAAATCAATGAATCTCTACAAGACCTGTAAAAGAAAGGCATTTTGGGATCAGACACTAATCACTTACAAAAGATTAGGCCCAATACGGTCCTGAAATGGTGCCTCTGAATTGTGGACAGATTCGGGGCACATCAGTGGACCTCCAAATACATCCACAATTCAGACATGATAGTCAATTGCAGGCCTACATCTCCCAACACCAAAATCAGCCAAAACGCACTGAAATTAAGTGATATCATTGGTCCTCCCCATAGACTTTTACAAAGCTTACATTAATGTAAATATATTATCAATATTTTTATATTTTACACTTCAGCTAAAATCTGGAGAACTGAAATGGTCAACTTTCGTGTATGTTTCCAAAATTTTGATTGTTTTCAGGGGTGAACCGAAGAGAGTGTGTACTTGAATTCAGGGATATTGAGTAGCTGCATTTTGGAGATTTGTGAAATTCGGCTAAATTTCTCGACCAGAATTCATTTTGGGCCAATTGTATATTGGGAAGACCCTTTAGAACGCTAAACTATGAAGTGAAAGTGTACAGAATATCAATGATGCACTAATCTGCAATCGCTGTAAGATGTATCACTTTTTTTTAATAAATGGAAAAAATGAAAAAGGAGAGGCAGAATATAGTGCAGTGTATTTTGTATATAGTGGGATATAACCAATCAAGTCCCCCCCCCACTCCCCAAAAGTAGATTACACATCACAAATAGAGATCCTTTTGGATCTAGGCTCAACGATATATAGCTTCTGAGATATTATTCCCAAATCAACAAGTTTATAGGCACATGGAGTGTCCTCAGCAACCACAGTATACCAGGAGCATGATGCAGAGAAAATGGTGGAACAAGTAAACTGTTTAAGTGGGTGCCCATGTTCACAAGGTCTTTAGAGTGCGAAATGAAAAAAAATATTGTCAACCTGGCATGCAGAAAAAGATGCATCGAATATTGGCTCAGAATATGGTCCCCTTCCTAAATGTTCATGAAAGCATTGGCATAAATTGGAGCCATGTGAGCTCCCATAGGTGCCACGCTTCTGCAAATAGAAATCATTTTCAAAGAAATTGATTTAAGGGTAAGGGTCTATTCAAGTAACTGCAGGGTGAATGCAATAGCGGGGACCGTGTACAGAGAAGAAGAAGACAATATTTCATGGACAGCAGCTATCCCTTCTATGGGGGAATCACAGTATATAGGCTACTTACATCTAAGGTAACCAAAACGATATTCTGATCTGGGATTTGCATGGTTTCAAGCAGAGTAATACAATTAGGAATATCTTTGGGAAGAGCATGAACTGGATTTTTAAGTAGAGATTCAAGCCATGGGTCGACTAGGTGGTAGGGTGCCACGTCCCTGTTATTTTCCATGTCCTTCTGGGGAATCTCCAATTTGGAGGGTTTAGCCCATATGCCCATTTATATGCATATATATTTATATGCATATTTTTATTATGCAATGTTATTTAAGGTATGCCATGTTGCAGTGGACACAAAAATCTGCAAAATGGTCGTTGGTAATGTGGACTCAATTATGCATTTTTAACACATGAAATCTCAAAAGAAGCATTAATGCTTAATGGTTCTCCACTTACAACAATGATTAAAGTGAATTGGGAGGGTTTTTTTTTTTTTTTAGATGTGCTAGCACAAACCCTTGCAGTATTACATTACATGCCAATAATTCTGTATATCAAAATGTTTTGCAAAAAATCTGTGTCACTTTTTTTGTAGGAGAGGAAAGTAAGTTTGCAATTAAAAAATAAGAAATTCTAATTAACTTTGATATCTTTGTTATGAAAAATCCCTAATGCCTCTCTCATGAGGTCTAATGGTTTCACACATTTCACAACCGAAATCATTTCAGTTTTGCGTCTCCTGTCATTTCAAACATTCTGTCAAACATGCCTCATCAAACAACAGTCTCAGGATCCAGGATTACAACAGTGACACATGCCTCCCAGAAAAATAGCAGGAGGGAATGATAACATCACAGCACTTTCCAGTGTGTTAACGCACACATTTTATTTTCCTTTTAAGTGATTTTTATAATGCTTCAATACTCAAAATGTTTTAATGCTTTAACAACATTACTGGAATAATGTATTATTAATTTCTGCTGAGATACCACTCAAAGGCACAATAGTTTAAAGGGACACTCCCACCAAAAGGTTTTATTTTTATTTTATTTTGCATTGTTGATTTCAGATATGTGTTTTTTTGTTTTTAATGCAATATCCTTTTTATTGATTTTTCAGCAGAAATAAGGGTACAGAAAATAAGAAAGGGAAGGGGGAATAATGATGTACAAAAATGAATTATTATTATACAATGGCACGTATGTATCTAGGCAAGGGTATTCGCAGAAGGACCATTTGAAGGTTACACTTACGCCTGTAAGTACATATCTTTATTTTGGTATCCCAGAGAAATAACTCCAGACATTCTCAAGGGTGTTACTGCTGTTTATACAAAGGGCTTCAGGGCTGACTGTCAAATGCGGTAGGGTTATTTGGTTGGCAGGTAGCGGGTGGTCCCACCTGAGTGGGAGGTGTGAGCAAGAGTCCATAGGTAAAGAGGGAGTCAACAGTGTGATGACAGGATAGAAGGAGAAAACGCTTGAGCAATGAGTACGTTATGTTTATACTCTGGGAGGGGTGCACTACCAGGGGTTCGTCAAGCCACCATCATACACCGTATAGGACCACAGTAGAAAAAATGGTCCATGAAACCCTTAAATAAGATATCTTTATAAACAACAGTAGATCACGTGGGGTGGTCTCTTAGCGCCCTGTAAAAGGATCTAAGGGTACTCATGAATAGGGCTAGTGTGGGAGCACTGTGACTGAAACTTTAAAAGGTATATCTTGTCAGGGCCTTTTCACCTCCATCCACACCAATGAAGTCCAGCCAATAAAACCATTCTTTCAAGTGGGACTCGCCCCTACCTTCTGAGGTGAGCAGGAGATCTTCGGCCGACCCTATCTCCTCCACAGTCGCCATCCAATCTCTCAGTGTGGGTGTACTGGTTGATTTCCACAGCTGTGGGATCACCAGCCTTGCTGCATTAACTAGGTGTACTGTGAGAGATTTTTTATGTTTATTAATCGGGCAGGTGCTATGTGTAGGAGGAAGGTCAGTGGCTCAAAATTAAGTGAATTGTCTGCGATCTCCTTAATAATATCCACCACCGCTGACCAGAATGGGGCCATGAGCGGCACGACCACCACATGTGCACACAAGGGTGCCCTTGTGTTTGCATTTTCAGCATTTGTCTGAAGTGCCGGGGAACATCCGATGTCGGACCGTTGGTACTTTGTACCATCTTTTTAAAACTGTGTATGCCTTTTCCTGTATCCTTGTCAACACTGAACATTTATGCACCAACAAGGATAGTTTGGACCATCGGGTATGGGAAAGAAGAATCCCGCAGCCCGATTCCCATGCTCTAAAGTAGTACAGTTTCTGTGGAAAAGTGGCTAAGACAAGGAGATTGGGGCTTGAGGATATTAGTTTTGGAGGGGGGTCCTTTGCGAGACAAAAGGTTTTGAATTGGGTTAAATTTGTTATTGGTATCCTAATATAGAGTATTGTAAAGATGTTGTGTCTCAATTGTTCATAATTGAATCTGTGTCGGTGTGATGGCAGTGCAGTATCCCTGATGTCAGCGAGTATTTTCATGACACCTTCTTGCAATACGTGGCCAGGTTTAGGGTAGCGTACCCTGCCTGTGAATAAGTCCTGAATAGTAGAGTATGCGTCGATTGGGGGAAACTCCGCATTGGCCAGAAGAGATAGTAGCGGTGAGGGACAGTTCACCAGACTAATTCTGCTACATATGTGTCTCCAAGTCCGTATGGTAGGCATTACAGTCGGGTGGGATGTGTCTTGCACTACAGCTTGAGTGTAGGGAACTCAGGCTGCGACGGGTCGGTTTGGCTTTAGAGATCGCTGTTCAGTGGTTACCCATATCTTGGGAGCAGGTCTCGTCCATCAAGTGTAGGAACGGCTGGATTCACTTCAGTATTGTGCCTTCCAGTAAGTCAAACCTCTGAGCACTCCCACCGTAAAACATGCAATAATAGAATCAGACCAGACTCCAGAAGTTTGCGTGAATAAGAGCTTATTTCAAGTAAAACGCCACAGCTATTGCTAATGACAAGGTGGAATCCCCCGGTGGGTCGAAAAAGCAGGTCTCGTCCATTCCACAATCCTACCCAGAAGGACAGATCTATAGTATGATTCTACATCAGATAGGCCCAGCCCGCCTTGTTCCTTCAGGCCGATTAGGTACTGTTAGTCTAGTCTGGGGGGTTTAGAGTGCTATATGAATTTAGTGAGCAATCGCTTTACGTCAATGAAAAATGATTTGGGTACATATATAGGTAATGTTTGTAGAACATAAATAACCGGGGAAGGATATTCATTTTAATCACGGATATCCTTCCAAACCAGGATATATATTGATATGTCCATCTTGCTATGTCTGCTTTTAGTGTGGTAAAAATGGCAAGATAGTTGTGGCGATATAAGTTGGACATGTCAGCCAAAAGGTTAATTCCAAGATACCTAATCGAATTAGGTGACCAATTGAATGGGAAGGAGAGTTTAAGGTCATTTACAATGTCTGTTGGTAGAGTGATATTCAAAGATTCTGATTTAACCATGCTTTTTAGACATGTGCAAAACTAAAATTTTCATTTCGTTTTCGTCCATTCAGACGAAAATGTTATTTATTTTGTCTAAAACGAATTTCGTTCATTACTGCATTCGTTTCAGAGGAAATTCGTTCATTATTTTCGTTTCGTTTTATTCGTTCGTACGAATTAATTGACCTACACATTCCATAAAACGTAAGTCTATAAACCAAACTTCATTCAGTTTATAGACTTTCGGCTTATGGAATACATGTAATGCTATTGGCTTTATATAAACCGAACGAGAGCCCCATTCATAAGAAATTTATAGACTTTCGGCTTATAGAATACGTGTAATACTATTGGCTTTCTATAAACCGAACGAGAGCCCCATTCATAAGAATTTCTTATAAATGGGGCTCTCGTTTGGTTTATAGAAAGGCAATAGACTTTCAGTTTATAGAATACATAGAATTACATGTATTCTATAAACCGAACGACCTTCGGTTTATAGACTTTCGGCTTATAGAATACATACTACATATACATATACATATAGAATACATACTTACATATGTAATACTATTGGCTTTCTAGAAACCGAACTAGAGTCCCCATTCATACGAATAGGTCAATTGACCTATTCGTATGAATGGGGACTCTATTTCGGTTTATAGAATAGCATTGTAATGCTATTGGTATTCTATAAACCGACTCTATTTCGGTTTATAGAATGCCAATAGCACGAATGGACGAATGGACGAATGATTTTCGTTTATTAACCATTCGTTCATTCGTCTTTCATTTGTTTCGCATTTTTGTTATTCGTTTTTCGGACGAATATGCTATTTTCGGACAAAAATGCATTCGTCCGAAAACGAATGCACATGTCTAATGTTTATTTTAAAATATGAGAGGGTTGCATATACCCTCAGTTCCTTTATCAGATTGGGCAGTGTTATTTAAGGTTGGGTCAGTGTGAAAAGTAGGCCATCAGCATATGCTGAAACTTTGTGTCGGTGGGGCCTATATCCAGGCCGTGTATATTAACATTAGTCCTTATAGCATTCAGAAGGGACCCAAGGGCTAGGGTGAGCAGGAGCAGTGACAGTGGGCAACCCTGACTTGTCCCATTCAACAGGGTGACTGGTCCTGATAGTAAGCCGTTGACTTGTATGCGGGCTGGCGGTAGGTGATATAGCGCGTTTATCCAGTTCATCATACGAGACCCAGCACTTATATGGTGGAGGACTCCTTTCATGAAGGACCAGTTAACCCTGTCGAATGCCTTTTCAGCATCAGTGGACAGTACGAAGGAAGGGATGGACTTGGCATAGTGGATTAGGTTAATTACTCTAGTCGTGTTATCTCTGGCTTCCCTACCAGGGACAAATCCAGTTTGGTCCCTATGTATGAGGTCTGGCAAAACCGCTCTCAATCGGATTGAGGATTTTGGCAAACAGTTTCAGGTCAACGTTTGGTAGAGAAATAGGTCTATAACCTGAGCATTGCTCAGGGTCTTTTCCAGATTTGTGCAGTATAGTGATGTGTGCTTCTTGAGCCTATCATGGTAGTTTGGTCCATGATTTTAGGTGGTTAAACGACTTTAGGAGATGAGGGCTTAAGATGTCCTGAACTTTTTGTAGTCCGCTATAGTGAAACCCTCCGGACCGGGACTCTTCCCCGTTGGTTTTGATTTTATGGCTGAACTTAATGCATCTAGTGTGATGGGAGAGTCTAACATGTCCGAAATGTCTGGAGTGAGTTTGGGCTTCATGTGTTTCATTAGATACTTTTGGATGAGAGTCTGATCCGAGGCAGCTTGTGTGTGTTGGGATATATTATACAGTTCCATGTAAAATTGTCAAAATCTCTCTGCTATATGCTCAGAGTTGTGAAGATGTTCATTGCTGGCACCTCTGATTTTAGTAATGTATGTTGCTATTCTTTTGGCTTTAAGTGTCTTGGCTAGCATTTTACCTGGTTTGTTTTGTTGTGAGTAATATAGATCCTTCACTCTTGTAACAGTATTTTGCAGTTTCTGATTACAAAGTTCTGCCAGTTCTGCCTTAAGACATGTTAGTTCCAAGAACAGAGCATGTGGGAGTGATGGTTTGTGGTCCCTTTCAATAGTGTTTTTTTGAAAATTTGTCCCAAGACTGCTGTGATGCAGGCAGCTCTCATTTGTGGTATGCACCTAGGCTGATCATGTGTCCTCTAATGACTGTTTTGTCTGCTTCCCAGACAATTTGTGTGGAAATATCAGGTGTCACTTTTACGTCTGGAAATATGTATATAAGGTAGATAGTAGTTTTGCAGAGTCAGTGTCGTTTTTAAGTAGGGTGTTATTGAGTCACCAGTTGCATTGTCTTTGAGTCATAGTTGAAATGTGTACTATGAGTCATATTGGAGTGTGGTCGCTCCAGGTAATGGGGTCGATACTAGATGTTTGTGCTAAATGTAGGTGTTTATGAGAGAGGAAGAGGGCATCTATGCGTGAGTATCTATTGAGATGTATGGAATGAAAGGTGTAATCCTTTCCAATAGGGTTTTGAATCCGCCATATATCTGTCAGTTGTGAGTGTGAAAATACTTGCCGGATCTTCCGGATTTTGGGAACAGAAGAGTGGATGTCCCGGTGGACGAGTCAAGTTTATGGTCCAACACGGCATTGAGTTCTCTACCCAAAATAGTGAATCCATCAGCAATAGTCTCTAAGCACAGAGGAAAAGGTGTTGGTTAACATTCCGTGCGTAAATGTTTGCTATAGTGAACTTTTCGGGGTCCTATGTATTTGAAATAGGGAGGTTTTTGGCAATATAAATGGTGACGCCTTTCGTTTTTTTAAAAGGGGAGTGAGACAAAAATCCCTGTGGATACAAATGGTTAGACAATTATGGCAGTTTGTTACATAAAAAATGGGTCTCCTGTACCAAGGCAATGTGTCCTTTTTGTGCTCAGAGATCGTTAAACAGTCGGGTTCTTTTGCCTGGGCAGTTTAGGCCCTTGGCATTAATGGAGACAATTTTGAGAAGAATGGTGTAGGTTTAGCGATCATATGTGTGATGATTGATGGACGAATAGCTAATAGAGGCTGCTGTGGGTAGTACCTGTTGCATGGAATGATAACATGGGGGGTCGGGGTGAAGGGAGGAGTCAAGCATCTGGGAATATGACCCAGCAGTACAGTAAACAAATAATCTGAGAACAGAGAGAGCAGTCAAGAGCGCACCTTTGGTGCTATCCCTTGGTGTAGAAGGGTGTGCAGATATATATATGGCACAGATCCCTCCATTTACCATAAATGGATAAGTTGTGGCCCGGTTTACAAATTTATACATCTGCTAGGAGGATGTCGGAGACTGGGATGAGGGTCTTAGCCCGTGACCAGCCAGTCCCACACCTAATGAGCTCTATAGTCATAACTCCTGGATGTTGTATTCAGGTTTTGTGGCTTTCCTCTTCAGCTAGTGGCCACTATTCTAGTTGTTCCATTACCCTCCTGTTGTGTCAGCTGCCTCATTAACCTGTTTAAGCTTGCAGTTTATTACAAACAGTGCCTTTTCTCAGTCTTACATGAAAATTCTGCAGGTTCTGGGCCCCAAGTGAAAAACTAGATGGGCTCCCTTGTAGCACTTATTCTTAATAGCCGTCATAACCATCTCCCTTTTATAAGGCACTGTGGAGGTCTCCCTAAGAAACTAGGAACCATAGAGCTGCTTCTTTTGCTTATTTGGTAGTGCCAACCCAGCCTTACTAGTTACATTCATTTGGTCTGCTTTACAAATTTAGTGGCCATGCTTACTTTGTTGGAAATTATCTTTTCTAAAATTTGTCAATCTGAGTGGTAGGATGGGCCCTCGCCAATGTGCTTAAGTATCAATTAAATATTATGTTATTACTTATCTTGTCTCCACAAGTGTATTCTTTTGAAATTATATTTCCATGATGTAAAACCTATGACGCACTTCTATTGGAGTCTCCATTACAGTAAATGAAGCAATATCCATTTACAAATGCCTGATGTGTCCTCTCTTTCATATTTTAAGTACTTAGATAAAGTACTAAACTTTACAAAGTGCATATTATTAGATTATGATTGGCATATATTCCAGAAAGGACACAAATAAAGTAATGGATTTTGCCTGTATAGGCTTATTGCTAAACTATGAGCAGAATGTCAAAAAATGAGAGAACAATGTCAGTTATATGTGGATAAAAAGAATAGATTCTGGCTCTTAAACTGTAACAAAGCAGCACCGATCTATGTGTTACTCTGAAAACACACGTGAAAAAATACAAGAGAAGAATAAACCCAAACAATAGGAGTGATCGGTGCACTAAGTAAACCCCACCAGCAGAAAAATATATAAGGAAATATGATAATTGCCTGAAAAATGCTGATATTGCAGTACAGTATGGAAAAGGTCTTCAATATTTCACAATATGCATAGGGAAACAGAGAAAAACAAAGACCATAGTGTAATCCAGTTTATAAATAAATAATAGTGCAGTATAGACAATTGCATTCACAAACGATGTAGATATAGGTAGCTCATCTGTTTCTGTTCAAAATCTTCTCTCTTCCTCATAAAATGCCCATAAGTGATAGAACAAGACGAGGAGATAAATTATTAACAGATAAAACAGATATTTAATAAAGTGACAATAGCATCTTACATGGGATGTAAACAGCAACAAACTTCTCCGTAGTAATAAAAGTCCGATGGAGGGCTGTTGATCTCCAAAAGATAAAACAAAGTACAAAAGTCCATAGTAATAGCAGTATTGGTAGGCACGCTACGCGTTTCGCCTCTAATTGGGCTTCTAGACACCGAGAGGAAGCCCAATTAAAGGCGAAACGCGTAGCGTAGCGACACAGGACCTGGTGCTGGGTAACTGCAATCGCTTTGAGGTTTGGGACCCCAAGTCTTGGCAGCTACAACCAGGCCCTGTGAAGCAGTTGCTGTATACAGGTACCAGGGCTTAATAGGAAATTAACTAAGTGATACCTAAGCAGAGCTAAAACATAAAATGAACTGAGGAATAGCAGAACTAAAATACAGAGTGCAGGGCTAAAGGACAGAGGGTATACATAAGCAAGAAAGCAGAAACCAAACTAAGGACAAGCGATACAAGGCATGGGGCTAAGGAACACAAAAGGCACATACAAAGGAACAAACATAAATACAGGAACTAGCCGAACACTAAAGCTGGCAAAGGTGGGGGTTTGGTTCAAACAAACTGGCCAATTTAGATGTTAGCTTGCCAACCACGTCAAGGTACACCACATTAGGCAAGTCCCTACCTAAAACATAATATTAGAAAAGCATAAATAGAATCTAAGACACATAAATGGCATTGAACTTAAACAGAGAAAATACCTGTAGACTGCTGCAAAGGACTGAAAAGCAACGGGTATGGTTTAAAAAGAAAACTGACAAAGCAGAGGGATAGAGAGAAAACCTGGAATGGTATACAGGGCAAGGCAGGTATACAGGGCAAGGAAGGTATACAAGGCAAGAATAAGCATTACTAATAAGAAAGCAAAGCAAGAAGGATAGAGAAATGCCTGGATGAGTCTGCACAAGGGTGCATGGTTACAGAAACTGAGAGGTTAACACAGGGTTAGTAACACTCTCAGGAGCTACAGTAGGACTGAGCACCGATGTGGAGGACTCAGGGCTTTTTATAGGGCTGCAATGGGCATTTGCATGATTAGGGGGAGGAGCCACGGTAAGTCCCAGCCTCCTGAGGGGTGTCGAGGACAACAATGATCTATTCCCCTTCAAAATCCACCGCCAGCCACCGTGCATGCGCAGTCTTATTGGGATGCCACATCTCCTTGTGATATGTGGAAACGCATTCGTACCACAGAGATGGTACCCCGAACCTCTGCGCCACACTGGGGCCAGAACATGGAGGGCTGAAGGGGGAGAATTACTCGATCTCCATGGAGCAGGTAGTCTCCGTGGCTGTCTGGCCTCCGTATCAGCAACGCGCTGACAACGTGCAATCCTCCTCCCCCCAATAAATGGCTCTAATTATTCATATTTGAATTTTACCATGCTGAAAATGAGAATAAATAGAACCATATTTTAAAAAATACATTTTAAATCACTCTTTAGCACCCACTAAGCAATTATACAAAATAAGTTTATTACAAAATAAAATTAAATAAGTAAGTATCTACAAAAATTTTCTTTATCATGCCAATGAGACATATATACATAATCTTTCTATATTACACCAGTGAGAAATATATACATAAATATTTATATTTCATGCCAATTAGAAATATATACATAATATTTCTATATCATGCTAATGGAGAGAATATATGCATAAACTGAGTATAAAAATCCAGTCTGGAGCATTAAATGCATAATTGTTATGTTGCGTATAAAACCAGTTTGGAGCATTGTCTGTGTACTATTACATACGTTAATCGAGCCGCCTATTGATTATCTCAATGAACATAGAAAAAGAATAGCAAACACCATAGTACAAACCAATGATGTGGTAAAACGACCATAATTAATTCAGACTGCACTCACAGTGGAGACTGCTAAGCAATCTAGTGAGTGGTCAAACTAGTAAGTGTATATGAATAAATTGATTCCTCAGGTAGTCTGTGAGCATTACGCAATCATTAATCAGCTAGTACTATTTATTTATTTTCTCCTTCAACCCTGTATATCACATACATTTTCCCCAGTTTTAATTTTGGAACTATTGTATTGTCTTGATAATATATTAATATACATGTATTGCTATGTTTTATATATATATATATATATATATATATATATATATATATACATATATATATATATATTCATAAATACATATAAGCTAATTAGAAGAAAGCAAATCAGTAACAAACACATTATAAATAAACATACTGTAGAATAATATTTAGAGATCCTGGAAAGTCAACAAGAAGTCACTTTGCAGACACCATTCATTACTAGCCTCTAGAAAATAAGGGGAACTATTAAAAGGAAGCAAGACAGTTAGACTATTGTTCCAAAGACATGTGGGAATTACTGTATTGTTTGGTTCTTCTATAATGCATAGTTCTTAAAAAAATGAATCCAATCATTAGATTTTAAAGATAAATTGCCTAGATACAGAACTACAATATTCCACAGCAACATGAAAGATATGTACAACCAAGTACCATCTTACAGCTCAGCAGAGTGACTAATGAACAATATTTAAGGGATGTCAGAACTGCTGACTGTGCAGAAACCTCCTGAGGGATCAATAGAGAACAGCTGATATTGTTTTTCCTTCACAGATGTTTACCATTATCATTCTTTCCTTTCCGTTCTTAGACTTGAGGCACTATAATTAAATTATCTGTATTATCCCTGCTTGATTGATAATCTTCTCAATTCACAGGATAATCAGCTTAAATTCTATGAAAAGTATTGGCATAACGTATGTGCGATTTGCAAAACTTGGCAGCCTTACAATACTTAAGGACTTGAATCCCTATTACCTAACACAACAGCTGTGATTACCAAAGTGTGTGAACACCAGATAGGCTGAATACTTACTTGATCTACCAATTTCTCCCTCAGCCCCTTTGTATATATTGGTTATGGATATAGTTCAATATTCATACAGAGATCTACCAAATGTGAGGTATAACTTCTTGATTATCTTATAAGCCAAGATTAGCAGGCAATCACTTAAAAATCATAGACAGTTTTAAAGGGGTACATGCAGGACTAAAGGAATCAATTGACACCCATCTCCTTCCTATTGAAAGGGCAGGTAAGGTAATCCCATAAACTAGCAGTTTCTCACAGTGAAAAAAGAATTACATAATGAGTACAATTTGCTTCTTTAAAATCAAAAGGGCATAGGGCTTGGAATTGGGCACCTGGTCACATAATAAATACAACTAGGGTTGCCACCTCAGCCATTTTGTACAGGCCACATATGGTTCTGTGGGATGCACTTCTTAATTAGGTAACTGATTTCCTTCTGGTCACATATGACTTCTAAATACTGCAAGGCAGCATGCAAAAGTTATATGTGGCAGGTTTAAAAAGACCAAGGTGGCAACCTGTAAACTAACCTGTTTAGTAAAACCATGTCCATAAGATCACACAGCTTAACAGACTCACAAATAATTATTCTATAATATTTGCTTTTTTTCTCCACAATTTCTTTCCCACAAAATATAAGGAAAGAGGTTGTCAACCTTTTTTTATGTAAATATTCTAAATAGCTTTACATAGCTACAATTCTAGTCATAAATCGTATGAAAGAGGTAATACTGCATTTTGATTACTTAACACCATGAACATGCATTTCTAAATTTCTATGTAGATATCATGGGTGTTGGCCATTTTTTCTCTGGAGCTATGAACTCCTAAGCCACACAAATGGCATTTTTGAAAGAACAGAAAGTGAATCCATTACTTGATTTAAGACACATATTAATTGAATTACAAATGTAAGGCATCAAAGGACAAGCTTCTAGTACACTATTGCATTTATACCCATTCCATTCTCCAATAGAGTCACACAAAGGTTGGTACAATGTTCTTCTCCTTACGCACCTCCTCTTTAGAAAAATCTAATCAATTAATTTGGCTTCTAAAACAATTTGTATGGGGAAACACAAATCTCTCTTCTCCCCTGATCTCCCCCTTTCTTTCAAGCGACTTTTCACCTCTAAAACAAAACTAATAATCTTCCATCCTTCAAGCTTCACCCCTGTAATCAATTTCGCTCTTACTATAAATGACAACACATTTTGACTGGTGAGTGCCAACAGGCCACGTTACCTGGCACTCTGATGTCAGACATATTGGCTGCCACTAGACACCAGGCAACAGCACTGCCCAGGGTAAGTCCTGAGGGTATGGGGGCATGCAATGGAGGTGAGGGGGAATGTAGTGGGGGTGATGGGGGCATGTAATGGAAGGATGTAATCAGGGCCGGCCTTAGGGGTGTGCGACCTGTGCGAGCATGGGGGTATGGGGGAGTATGGGGGAGTTAGAGCGAGACAGACGTGGCATGGAAGAGGGAAGGGACACATACATAGGGGGGGGGGCGCCACGGGGTAAGCCCGCACAGGGCGCTGGGACACTTAAGGCCGGCCCTGGATGTAATGGGGCAATGGGGGCATGTAGTGGGGCGATGGGTGCATGGGTACTTTTTATGAGGCATGTAATGGAATGATGGTAGCATGTAATGGGGTGATGGGGTCATGTAACAGGGCAATGGAAAATCTAATGGGGTAATGGAGTATGTAATGGGGAGATTGGGGGATGTAATGGGGTAATGGGGCATGTAAGGAGGTGATGGGGGCATTTAATGGAGGTGATGATCCATGTAATAGGGTAATGGGAGCATATAAGGGGGTGATGGGGTATGTGATGGGGGCATGTAATGGGTTTGAAACGTGGGTAGAGGGTGGTGCCCAAATTTAGTCTGTCTAGGGCAACACAAAACCAAGATACACCACAGGTGGTGGCTTCATCTTTGACTCATCTCTCTCCTTTATCCTGCTTGCCAAATCCTGTCATCTACACAGTAAAAGGGCACAAAAATGCTGGTAAGCAATATTTTTACCTAACAATTACTGCAACCATCTCCTGACTGGATTTGCTTTAGTTGTTCTTCTGATTACTTTCATCCCATATTTGCTTAAGTAAGTACTTTTGTTCTACAATTTCTGATCTTCCTGTGATATACATTGGCTGTTTTATGTGTAGCTGAGTCAGATCTTTCAATAATGTTTTGTTTTTTCTTGCCACCAGTTTGATGTCAATCACTTTAAATATTCTTTACAGATGAGGTCAAAACGTCAAAATGATTCACTGCAGACAACTGTAATAATCAGATACAGTACAATTAACCTTATAAGTAGAAATGACTTGATGAAGAAATAGATCATTAATTAATCACAGCAATATAATGTTGCCCTATTTCATACCTCAAGGATAATATCTTACCATGTATGTCAAATTTCTTTGGATTATTAACAATTTAATGTTTCCCCTACTTTTTTTCTTAATAGAAATAAAGTGGATGTGCATTTAGTTAGGATAGAATAGTTTGGTAGAAAATGTCAGGGGCATTCAACGTGCATGCTGCAGCCCAAAAAAATTGCGTTTAACGCTAATGTGCAGCACATCTGACTTAGCTGCCCATATTCTCATTCATTTTAACTTGTTGTGAACTGCTTTTGTATTACTATTAAAAAAGAACAAAACATTTCCATAGCTAACAAGTGATTTTACCGACACACACATACTTTTCTGATTATGAGTAGAATACTGACCTGGCATTACACTGTATGTAGGAAATTGTTAAGCACATGATTCTGTCACAAGCGGGGTCCAGGTGGCATGGGACTCTGAGCACCTTAGTTCAGGAGTTATGGTGCAGGGGTGGAGACACAGGGCATGGTGCAGGGTAACCACACTCCCCTGAAAGCCTGAGGACCAAGGTTTGTGTAGCCACATTCCAGGGCCCTGTGGTAGCAACTACTGTATCCAGTATAAATATCCTGGACCAGGCATGAAACACAACTATGACATGATAACAGGATGAGATAGGCTGATAGACCAAGCAGAGTGATAGCAGAATATCAAACTGAAGCAGAAATAGAATTGAGTACAGGGCCAAGGAGAGCCTGGAGTAGGACCCAAGCAAACATAAGCATAGAAGAAACCAAACTAAGGATAAGAAATACAGGGCACTGAGCTAAAGACAAAAACATAAATACAGTGCAGAGACAGACAGGGCAAAGACAAAGGACATTGCAACAGAACTTAAAGGCATACACAGGCACAAATATAAACAGAGAACAACAAAGGAGAAGCTAGAACAAACATAAAAGATATAGATATAAATAAAGGAACCAGCCTAGGTCTCTAAGATAGCAAATAGTGGAAATTTAGTTATGAGATGATTAAGCTTGCCAACCACATCAAGGTACCCCACAATATGGCAAGTCCTAGCGCTATCCCTGTCTATTTTAATTAAATCACTGAATCTAAAAAATTACACTACCTAGTAAACTATCTTTAAAAATGCTTACTAGTTTTCTACTTGCTAACACAACATGTTACAGCTAATTTTTTATTGAGTATTATTGAGTATTGTGATTGTATTTTCATGTGGCAGGTCAATTTTAAATAACAATTCAAAGCATCCAACACTGGAAATTATTCAGAGAATAAGGCTAAAGAGACAAGATGACTGATTAACTAAGCTACCATTATATGTTAATCATTCACTGCTGTATTGGTTCATTAAAAATGTTAGATAAATATGTGGCATGAAACATACTGCTATGTATAACAAAGATAGATGACATGAGCTAAATAGACAATTGAGTTACAGAAAGAGTGACATTTTCCAGGACCACTCATAAAATTGTCAGAATAATAAAAATAAGACTCTAGACAGAACATTAGCTTTCAAGTAAATGTCATACACTGGCCAGATGACTATATATGCCATACAGTGATAACTGTAGGGAAATATAATACAGGCATCAGATTTTAAATTTTGGTTAAGATCATCACCATTAGATCACAAATGAAGAGCACGTTTTAACATTCTGGAATGTCCACATAAGAACCTGTCATTTCTCTAATAAACAGGAACACCTACGGATCATGCCTTTATCATTATAAGTTATAGAATAAAGTTCCAGAAATAGATTTAATGACAACTCAATTTTCACAAAGATGTCAAGCTGACACAGCCATGATATAGTTGGTATATATAGTAACATAGTTAACGACTGAGAAGTAGAAATGTTGTAGTCCTATATATACTCTATATGTTAAAAGATAACTTCTTGAGGATAGGTATTTCCAGACTTCAAAAGAATATGATGTTCTGGAGCTTACCTCCGAAATGGAATGCAGAGCTTCCATATTGCATGCAAAAATAAAAAAGGTGAGGAAAATTTATTTTTGAAAGATTTTTGTTGTTATTCACCTGTCATTAGCCAAAGGAACTTAGGCAAACCTTTAAATTAAAATTACTTTTCCAGTTTACAAAAAAAGGTTGGGAAGTCTAGGAATAGGCAACAAAGTTGCCTATTCCTATTCAACTAAAAGGGTCCAGAAGCAGCAATGGAATCACTGAAGCAAAACAATCTTTCTCCTATGTATTATTTCAGTTCAAAAATGGCTGACACTGAAATAGTATATTGCAGAAGCACGACTATAATTGCAGTACATCCCTAAATATAAATTATTTAGGTTAACTGATAAATTTGCATGAGGATATCATGTTATATAACCATGGAATGCTCAGTGTTTGAAAAGAGGTGACTGTTTTTTTGAGTAACTGATAAATTATTCATTGGTCCCTAAATGCTAACACTGTCTCCATATCTTGCATACCTTCCAATGTTTTTGTTTAATCTGTGTTCAAGAGAGTACAAATATAGCATGAACATTACATGGTGAAACTGAATGTTCAGACACAGCTGTCCTCAGATTTTTTTTTTTTTTTCAAACATACAATAAAGAACAATAAACACATATAGAATCCAGAGAAAAATAAAACAATTTACCTCTTGGTTAGCGCTATTAGTAATATACTTTGGGTAAAGGACTCAAACTTTGTCCCACAGATTGCCCATAGATTGGCATAAAGTTGATGTGGTGCCCATATTTAAAAAGGGATCAGAATCCCAGCTAGGCCATTACAGACCTGTAAGCTTGACATCTGTGGTTAGGAAACCGTTTCAAGGTTTGCTAAGGGAATATATTCAAGATGTCATCATGAACAGGGATTTCATTAGCAGGAGCCAACAAGGCTTTGTGATAGACAGAATGTGTCAAACTAACTTAATTGCATTCTATGAAGAAGTAAATAAAATATAGATATGGGTGCTATGGTGAATGGAATATATTTAGACTTAGCTAAGGCATTTATCACAGGAAGAAGATATTATTCCACAGCAATACCCCACCTTTAATATGCAGTATTCCAGGGGCCCTGTCTAAAAAAATACATTATGGAACTAGAGAAAGGGAACTAGGGAGGAACTAATGGAAATGTTTAGTTATGAAGAAAGGCTAGAAAAGTTTAATTTGTGCACTCTAGAGAGGGAATATGATGATGTTATATGAATATGTACTGTTATGTACTGTTAAAATGTTTAGTTATTTTTAATCCAAGGAGAAATCTGACTGCCTTTTGGTGTCAAGAAGGATTTTTTTGCCCCATTGAAAGCAGAGCTAAAAAGTTTTATTACTTTTTTCATAAATAAAAAGCATAAAAGTAAAACAACATTTTTTTTACAGCACTATGCAGATTTGATTGCCATGTCATGTAAAATATATTTTTAACTTCATGACTGAAAAAAAAAACATCTGCCATTATTACTGAACATGCAGAAAACAACTGCAGAAACTTTGGAAGCAACATTTTAAGCTTAGGTAATTTTACTATATGTAAATACATTGATGGTCATGTATAAACATGGCACACTTCCAGACTGCAACAAACACTGGAGCTATCGGCGTGTGCTCCAATGTATAAACCAATTAAGAATGTGTAGATTTTGGTTGTGTTGGCACTCGTTGCGCTGGCACAGTCTATGTAAAAAAAAAAAATCAGGCGCAGATGCCTCTCCAGCACTACAAAGTGTAGGGAGTTATTTAAAAAAAAGCACAATCGTTATTTCAGATACCAAGTGGCAATTGTGCCTTTTTATATCACTCCCAACACTTTCCAGTGTAGGGTTTTTTTTATATATAACCTTAAATGTCTCTGTTTATACACTAGGATCAATCCTTCTGACGTCTATTCACTAAAAAATGAGTTGCGGGTGTGTTGATTTGAGATGAGAGGAGTTGAGGTGAGATGTACATTTCATCTCACCATTTTATCTATACATTGTGCTGGTGCAAACTTGGTGAGTTTCCTCCGCTAAACAAACCCACCAGGATTGCCCCTGCACAGTGTATAGCTAAACTGGTGAGACTAAATATTTATTTCACCCAAACTCACCTCAACTCACTTTTTTAGTGTATAGTATTTTAAATGTCATCTACCACTTGTAATGAGTGTTTGCTGTAGTCCCAAACTTTGAGGAATCATGTCAAATGACCCCATTATTGCCAAGTGTTTCTAAGAGTGTAAGCTAGAATAAAGACTGCAAGCCCCAGAACAATAGTCAATAGTTATTAAAGTCCAGTTAAACACCACAAACAATTTTGGTGTTGAGTATAAGGACTTGAAATCCAGCAATAACAATCCAAACTCACTAGAACATTCTTATTATATGACATAGGTACTCCAACCTTGCCAGCAACTTAGGTTTCTTTGCTAAACTATAATAACAATATGTGGGGAGTCAATTAGACAAGCTCCATAACATAAACAGGGTAGCACACTTAGGCACAATATTATGCTCTATGTGTGCACAAAGAAGGAAGAGAGGTAGAAAGAGTTTCCACAAGATCTACATTATTGATATTAGCAATGTCATTTTGACCTTTTGTTCTTGTAAAATTACAGTTACTATATTCATTTGCTTTGTAATCTCATAGTAAACTGCAGTAAGTATAATACCAATTGTGTAACAAAACACACAAACAGAATGACCTAGCTACAAGTGGCATACCTAAAAGTGTTGTCCTCCAGTAATATAATATTCCAACCCTTTCTGTCAGATTCTTTAGACTATTTCCTAACCACTAAATGTCTCTCCAAACTACATCACAGCATTGGGTGTTAATGGTCCGGAACATAATGCGAACTGAAGGTATGAATAAGTAATAGCAATTAGTTACAACAATCCCTTTCAAGCATAAAAAGCAGTTTAGTGAAAGGTTGAGATTTTGTGAATGATCCTTTTCTCTTTGTGTCATCAAATATAAATAAACAATGAGGTCACAGAATTGGCTTGTACATTCTGATCTTGCAGCCTATGAGGAATTTTGGAAATGAACAGAGGTATTTGAAACCTATACTATATGCATTAATAATTACCTGGAAGAGATACGAAAACAAATCCTAATCTCTGGAACATCTCTTTCGTACTGTATTGTATTACTGTTTCTCTCTTAAGTAATAATGTTGTGGTGTTTAAAAACAAATAAAATACATAGATACAAGTTGAGTTAAATTCTACCTTTATAAAAGACATTGCCAAGTATTGCTTGCTTACATGAAGATTTGATATTTTACATAACTAATGTTATAATTATTTATTTTACTGAAATATAAAGTATCACAATAAACAATTTAAGACAAACAAATTATTGCCAATTTCTTTGAGTATTTTTGTTTTTACTTGAATAATCTATTCAAACTATTGCCCATTCGTGACTTCTTGGTCCTGGGGTAGACCATTTCTATAGTTCTTTTATAGTTCTCATATATATGTATTCTCTATTTGTCTATTTGTAATATATATAATATATAAATAAGGGGTACTCAACCTGTTTATGCACGCATATATTTTGTAGAAGTTGATGAGTGCTTTCTTGAATTAGACTAAAGATCTCCTTAGCCATATGAATTACAGGCTTTTTTCAAATCGATTTTGTAGCCCTTTTTCTTTTTTTTATTAGATTATCACTAAACTTCCAAATTTTCTAATGTATTCTGAAAGCTCTGATTCTCTTCCTTCATATAATATATTACATACATTTAGGATAAGTCTAACTACTTTCTTCATGCATATTAACCCCTTCCTGCATAAGGACGGTCTAAGCTATCCTGAAATAAAGAACTCAGACAACCTAATGATGGCATAGAATGTCCTCTTTTTAACAGCTCATTGCAGCATTCCATGATGATCTGTGCTGCGTATCCCACTGCAGGACACTAGAGTAGTATCCCCAGGGGTGTATCCTGCCCCTGAGTGACAGGTGTGCGCCAGACTAGCAGCAAGCCTCACAAAATATATCAGAATATATCATTTACATTTCATGCTGGTCAAATTGGCAAGAGAGTGAGTGACTCTGATGCAGAATTTGCTGCTGCCATCGGCCTCTTGGCTCTATTTTGTGTATTTCCAGGATTTGTGCGCTGTGTGTTCGGAGCACACAAACACAGGAAATACAGCGCATATCAGCACACACCTAGCACATGGAGGATACACGCCACCTGTCAGATGAGGTAAAGTGGCTTCAGTCTGCCAAGGAAAATTTTACCGACACTCAAAGTGAGTGGTAGTTACATTTCCACATATTGTGCCATGCACCAAACCTCTGAGTTTAAGACATACCTCTGCTACTTCGAAAAGTCTTGCACACAAGTGAAATGGGATTGCATCATCGGCTGCAAAACTTGTGCACCCAGGCATCAACCATAGAGACTACCACTTTAAATCTTTGTTCATCTTTCCACCCTACAGTCCTCTTCTAGAATCTTCTTTCTCTTTTCATTCATAAAAGCCATACCCTTTAGTAAACATCAGAGCAATAATGAAATACATAACATAACACTGTACAATGCAATTTGTTAAGAAGAAGTATTCCTTTAAGTCTTCTTTAATTTTAGGGTACACTTGTACAACGTTTCTGACAGTTTACTTTCTGTCTACATGATTGTTTTATTACTTTGCATTAATGTAGTGATAAACAAAAACAATGTTAGGTTTTGACTTTCTACCCTCAGCAAAACATTTTACCATCCTCCTCATTTTCTACGCATGAAGTACCTCTAATTTGATCCCAATGGATATTGACATTCCATAAATGTAACTGAATTTCAAGCTAGTAGCAATTATTGTTGTTATTGTGCTATTGTAAATCTATACATAATGTTATTAGCAGCAATAAATTGGAAACAGTTAAATCTCCTGGATTAAATTGATTAGCAGTTAGCTTACATTATACCCATGTTTAAAATTCTTTCAAGTAAATTACATTAAAATAAAATAAAAAAACTATTAAAAATATTTGATAAAATAAATTACATTTCAGACATTAATGTCATTAAGACTAGTTGAAGAGACATTTCCTTTAAAGCCAAACCTGTATGTTTATTTCCTGTTAAGGAAACCGAAGGTACCTTTTTGTTTATTTCCTCATTTTTTTCATTGCTGCCCAAGAGGTGCCAAACTACCAGATGCCATTGTTAAGGAGCCCTTTCTTTAAAACCTGTACAATATATAGTATAAAATATTTATTTAATAGTGTCTGACAGAGGAAGGCTGGTCCGGGAGGCTCTGCCCTTGATTCTCTCCTCCCAGTCTATTTTTACTTTCTTGGAGAGAACTAATGGCTTGCCTTCTCCCTATAGATTATGGACCCTGGCATTTAATGGGATTCTAGATTTGGGGAGGTGGGCACAGTGGGTAAGTTTGAACTTTGCATTGATTACAGTGGGTCACAGGGAAGTATTGCCACTGTAACTGGACTGCAGTTCTAAGAGTGCTCCATATAAACTTGTATTTGTTATATTTCATGTCATGTTTAACGCTTCTGTGTGACTCATCCATTGTTCTCTTTTAATTAGTATTACTGTTAAGTAGTGTTGAGTGAACCCGAACCGCACTGTTCGGGTTCGCACCGAACATTACGTTTTTTGGACCCCGGACCCGAACACGGACATTTCACTGTATGTTCGGGTTGGAGTTCGGGGTTCGGCGATTACATTGTATGTAATGCTATGGGCTTTCTATAAACTGAAATAGAGTCCCAATTCATAAGAATAGGGACTCTATTTCGGTTTATAGAATAGCAATAGCATTACATGTATTCTATAAACCGCAAGTCTATAAACCGAATGTCTTTCGGTTTATAGACTTTCGGTTTATGGAATACATGTAATGCTATTGGCTTTCTATAAACCAAAATAGAGTCCCTGTTCTTATGAATGGGGACTCTATTTCGGTTTATAGAAAGCCAATAGCATTACATGTATTCCATAAACCCAAAGTCTATAAACTGAAAGACATTCGGTTTATAGACTTTCGGTTTATGGAATACATGTAATGCTATTGGCTTTCTATAAACCGAAATAGAGTCCCTATTCTTATGAATGGGGACTCTATTTCGGTTTGTAGAATAGCAATAGCATTACATGTATTCCATAAACCGAAAGTCAATAAACCGAATGTCTTTCGGTTTATAGACTTTCAGTTTATGGAATACATGTAATGCTATTGGCTTTCTATAAACCAAAATAGAGTCCCCATTCATAAGTCTTATATGTAATAAATTTTCATTCTTACTTAACTCTAACACTGGTATTGTCTAGTGACTTTAGAGCAGATCACACTAAAGTTCTTGTAAGGGCTAACTAATCACAGCACTGGTTCCGTCTAGTGGTTCGGATTATTGCCACAATAGGCTGCTCTTGGAAAAGCAGCTCTGAGCAAGGAAGCAGGGCTTTTAACGGAGGTACTCAGTCAGAGAACCGAGGGTTCCGTTACACTTGTGTTGCTGTATTACTGCTTGAGAGCATTTTATTTCTTTGTCCCCCCCTGTTTTAGGATAAGTTAATTTGGTACACATTTAGTCTGCGATTTGCCATTATGATGAGCTACACTGACATGGTTGTAAGCTACATACAGCATATTATGACCATAGGATGTTATTAAACTCACATATTATGACTGTGCTTTTATGTTTCTATTGATTTATGTTGCATATATTCATCCTGTACCTGTTCTTATTTATGTACTTGCTTGTTGCTATAGGGTCTACTCAATAAAGAGAGACATTCAGGGAATTTAAAAATTTAGGTCAATGTGGCCGGGTTAGAAAATTCTCCAATTCCCATTTCAGTTCTCTGCAAATCTCTCTTTATTGAGTAGACACTTATGTGTTTCTAGGGGTCTAATAAGTGGTAGAGAATGGTTACTCTAGTGGCTAATGAACTTTGAGCTTACATATATGCACAGACAGAATCCAATTAATTAATCATGGTAGGTCCTATGAAATCTCCACCCTGATTAATTAATTGGATTGTGTCTGTGCATATATTCTTCCTATATACTGCTGGGCTGCACTTTGCATGGTCTTTCTGCAGCATGTGGAACAAATATGTGTCCCTGGGAACATGGCCGATGTTGGCAACTATGCATATCCAGCACCTGTCCAACACCTTTGGGTATTTCCAACTAGGCTCAGTGGTACAGAAAAAAAACTATTTTTTCCCTAATTTATCTCAAAAATATACTGTATTTGCTCGAATATAAGACGAGGTTTTTTTCAGAGCAAATGCTCTGAAAAATCCCCCTCGTCTTACATTCGAGGTCGTCTTATAATCTGACCTCAAATTGAGGTCAGACTATAAGACTGGGATCCAGGTCCCCAGCAGAGCTGCAGGGGACCTGGATCCCCCTCTCTAGCAGCAGGGGATGTCTGCGCAACGAGCGCAGACTCCCCTGCTTGCGCCCGGCACGACCGCCGGGGCTTCTGTGAAGAAGCCGGGAACTTCCGCTTTCGTCACAGAAGTCCCGGCGAGCGTGCCGGGCGGCAGCAAGGGAGGTCTGCGCTCATCGCGCAGACTTCCTCTGCTGCCCCACTAGACACCAGGGAAAAGCGGGCAGCTGGGGGATGTCTGCACTATACGTGCAGATATCGTCCATGCTGCCCGACACCTCCGTCTATTATGACGGACCAGCTGTCCGTCATAATAGACGGAGGTGTCGGGCAGCATGGAGGATATCTGCACGTATAGTGCAGACATCCCCCAGCTGCCCCCACTAGCCACCAGGGAAAGGGGGGAGATGGATAGAGAGAGACATGGGGGGGATAGAGAGGGGGGGGGGAATAGAGAGAGGGGGGGATAGAGAGAGAGAGGGGGGGGATAGAGAGAGAGGGGGGGATAGAGAGAGGGGGAGAGAGATAGAGAGGGGATAGAGAGAGAGAGACTAGGGGAGGGAGGGGGGAGATAGAGAGAGAGACTACACTGGAGGGGGGAGGGAGAGAGGCCGCAAGGAAATAAAAACAAGAAATACATTTGTATAATATCAATTTTTTATTACATATTAAAAAGCAATTTACATATATACAAGTTAAACTTTTTTTTTCCTATAGGGTAGTCTTATATTCAGGCTTTTAGTTTTTTTCCTAAAGGAATATACAAAGTTTGGGGGGTCGTCTTATAATCAGGGTCGTCTTATAATCGAGCAAATACGGTATAAACAGAATCTGTAGCTCCTCTATGTTCATGCTGGTTACATTAAAATGAAATAGGGATTGATAAGGCTTTTTTGATTAATTTTTTTTATTGTCTGCCTCAGTGTGCATCTTGCAATCTGGCAATATTTTAAAAAATCAAAACATCTGGCTGAGCATGTTGGAAACAAAATGTGTTCAGATTATTGGATGTCCTTTGCATTTTATTAAGAGGGATGGGGACATATTTAATCAATAAAGCTTTCTTGTCCATAAGAAGTCTAACATTTATCATCATTCACCTGCAACGACCTGGATGGGATATCAGACATATGGGTCTATTCACTAAAATTTGAGCATAGCTGGAGAAGGTCTGGAGCTACTAAGTCAAATTTTGCACCCAAATTATCACATTATTTTTTTTTAGGTGCCGAATTTGACTTAGTCTCAAAAATAGCTTTGATCATTTCACCTCCCATTACTTTCAGTGTGGAAGATTCAAGTTTTTTTAAGTGAAACTCGAATTTGACTTAGTCAAATTAGTTTCAAAATAACCTCTGTTACTTAGGTTCTCGCAAACTCATATTGGAGAACACAGGCAACATTACACAAGTAGCTACTAAAGCAAATTATCAACAGAGATGTAAAGTTGTGGGCAGTGTACTGCATTCATATCAGGAACTAATAGAAAAAACAAGATAAATCTAATGACTTGTGAGTCATAGGTCATCAATTTAGGCAAACAGTCTGCCAATGAAAATTTTTCAAAGTAAAAATTATATGAGAAAAAGTAATGGCGACATTATTGGCTTGCAAGTACATTTAATTTTACATTAGTATGTACTCATGTACCCAAAAATAATTTTCCACTTTCGCTTCCACTATAACATGTAACATATTTTTTGCCTAGTGAAAATTGTCTGTTTCTTTCTCTATTTTGTAACATGTGCAATGAGACACTAGGCTCACATTGAACCAGCAGAGATTTAAGAAAATAGGCTTTTGAAATGTAAGTTTTATTTAGTAAATAAGAGGTCTATTTACTAAAAAGTGAGGTGCAGGTGAGTTGAGGAGACATAAATATTTCATCCCACTGACACCAATATAAATTATGCACTGTCTAGTAAAGCTCAGCTGGCAATAGATAATGCATAGTTAAAGCTTTACAAACTCTCACTTTTTAAAGGGACATTAAATTCTATTTTCACTAATGCAGAGCTCAAGTGAAATATTGAGGTTGGTATGAGGATAAGGTGACAAGTAGTTTTTTAAGTCTTTGACCAGCTGTCACCAGGCTTCTCTATGAAGCATGCAGACAGGGCCGGCCATAAGTTTTAAGGTGCCTTGGGCGGCAAACCCCCCCCCCCTCTACCCTCGTGCCTTTCTGTCTCCTCTCCGTTCCTCATGCCTGTCTCTTTCCTCTCCCTCCATGTATGTCTCTCTACCTTCCTATGTTTGTCTCTCTCCAACCCCAGCATTTTAGCTCACCCTTCCCATGTATGACTCTCTTTAATAAAAGTGCATACGACAGATAGTTAGGCTATACTAACAACTACATTAGGATCTCCCCACCCCCCATGTCTGTCTGCCTCTCATTCTCCTGAAACCTGTTGTCATCTCTTTCTCCATTCCCATATCTGTTCTCTCCCAATATCTGTTATCTCTCCTTTGCCTCCCCATATCTCTCTTTCTCTCCCCCATATCTCTTATCTCTCTTTTCACTCCCCATATCTCTTTCCCTCTCTATCCCCCATATCTCTTTCCCTCTCTTTCCCTTCCTCATATATCTTTCCCCTCCCCATATCTCTTTCCCTCTCTATATATCTGTTCTCTCTCCCCTCCACATACCTGTTCTTTCTCCCCTCCTCCCCATATCTGTTCTCTCTCCACCTCCTCCCCCCATCTCTGTTATCTCTGCACGTCTCTCCCCTCCCATTCTTACTTGAAGCAGGCCGCATAGGCTGTTGAACACACACAGAGCTCAGTAAGTGCTTTTCGTGCTCCCCGCCCGTAGTGATAATACAGGGCATCGGAAATGTATTATGTGTTAACAAAAATGTTAACACATGCTCACTGTTAAAATCCGTGAACCTAACCCAGCTTATTTCTTCTCCAACTCAGATGATCCCAACACTCTAACCATACGCTGCTGGATTGGATCCATTCGTCTTGTCCCCAAAGAATCCAGCAGTCTGGCATCCTACCGAATGTGTTCAGTGATCATTGCTTAGTGTACTATGTACAGAATGTAAGACCCATCAAATCGACCCCTAGAGTAATTGTTGCAAGATGTTTTAATAAGTTTATCTCCAGGCTTTCCTCGGTGACTTGAGCAACTGTCTGTGAAGCAGGCTAAACTTAAAACCCGATCTGGACTCTGCAATTGAATATTTTCAATCTGAGTTCATGCAGGTCTGTGATAAACATGCCCTGCTGCTTAGAGTAAGAGGAAGGGGTGCCCATCTGTCCTGGGTCTAAGCTGACCTCTTGGACTTATTCCATTTCAGGGATGCTTTATGGTCAAAATGTAAGCAAACTGACTCTGACCAAGATCTCTGCAATAAATGCAAGAATCACACCAAACTTTCAAAGGCAACTTATTTCTCTGATCTGCTGAATAGAAATCTAGCCAATCAGACCAATTTTTGGAGTGTCATTAAAAAACATGTATAACCCCCCCATCCTCCCCCCATGCCGTTCAGAACCAACCACAATTAAAACAAATAAGTTCTACAATCTCCAGTGGCAATAGAAAATGTATTCAATAACTAATTTTGTAGGATGCGCCACCGCTCTTATAGCAAAACACCACAATGAAGATCATGGCACTTTTTCTATGGCAGATTGAGTCACCACCAATATCACCCCGTGCAGAAATTGAATTTGTTCATTTATCAGATAGTGAAATAGCAGCGCTAATGAAATTATAATGTGGGCCGGATATTCTTCCGTCAATGCTACTGAGTGCACCTGTTACTGCGCGACCCATTGCCTTCTTCATCAATGCGTCCTTTTCCTCTGGTTATGTCCCCAAAGCCTGGAAAAAAGCCAGAGTTATCCCCATCCAAAAAAATGGTGATGTTAACATAGTGTCAAACTACAGGCCTAGCTCACTGCTACCTATGCTTTCTAAAATCCATGAAAAATTTGCCCATGATCAACTGTGCGAGTAGTATCAACAGTCCAACTATCTAACCTCGCTTCAATGTGGGTTGCGGTCAAAACCCTCCCCAGTTGACATCCAGAGTGGTATGGAGAGTGGTGAACTTACAGGTGCAGTTTCCCAGACTTTGCAAAGGACTTTGATAAGGTTGATCATGATCTTCTGCTATACAAACTAAATTGTTCCGGTATAAATGAGAGGTCGACCTGCTTGTTTCGTTCATACTTGTCTGATAGAATTCAATATGTGTCCATTGCCGATACTGCCTCCCTCCAGTTGCCACTTAAGTGTGGACTGCCTCAAGGATCCGTCCTTGGGCCACTGCTTTTCTCACTATTTATAAATGATCTACCCTCAGTGTGTGACCTGGCTCATCTCATGTGCATATGTATTCTGATGATATGGTCATTTATATGTGCGGTACTAAACTATCACAAGTGGAATCTGTGCTACAGAGTCAGTTTTCTAAAGTTGAAAATTGGATAGCTAGCAACAAATTATTCCTCAACACTGTGTCCATGTTGTTTGGGACAAATGCTATGCTACTTAAATTAAACAATCCTCAAATAAACATCAGGACAAAATCTAGTTATAACCTGACCCAGGTAAATTCATATAAGTATTTTGGTATGTGGCTAGATCTAAACTTATTTTTTGGTCTCCATATTGACAAGCTTGGGTCAAAGCTGTATCCTAGGATTGGCTCTTTATATAGGAACAAACCAAACTTAGATTCCACAGTAAGGAAACATATTGTGCATCAAATGTTAATGCTGTTCTCAGACTATGGAGATGTTGTATACGATTCTGCAGCCCAGACTCATCTTGGTACACTCAACTGTACAATAGATTGTGCTGATTTGCCCTACAGTGTGATTACAACACTCATCACTGTAAAATGTTAAAAGAGTTAAACTGCTTGCCTCCAGTTTTTTTTATTTTAGCAATTTATAAAGTTTTTTAATAAATAAATGTAATTGTAATATATTTATTTAATAAAATGTAACCCCTGCATGCCTTTTGCATGATTTTTATGGATCTGACATCGCACTCTTCAGAGGTTTTTTTTATGTCTTTTTTTTTAAGGGAGTTTAGGAACCAATATTTTTCTTTTTTATTAGTTATTTAATTAGAGGGGATAAGTGGGTTAGTGTTGCACTAGTTGTGTAGCTTATTATTGGGAAAATAATGGGGGAAAACTTTCCCACATTTCCCCCAAATTTCCTCTTTTATATGTTTTTTTAATACTAAAATGTAAATAATTTTTATGTATAGGGTATCAAAAGAAAGCTCTAATTGTCCTTTAAAACACAACATATAACGTGTATGTTTGTGTTAAATGAGAGAGGAAAATTATGTTTCAAAAAACGCATATTTAAAATTGAAAAACGCTCTGGTCTTTGGCATAGGAAAATCCCTGGTCCTTAAAGGGTTAATAATGATTTACCCTGTATGTTCTCTTTCCAACTTGTTTAAATATATGTATGTATGCATGTATTTTAATCTACTGTTAAATGTGTAACTCTGTGTAACTCCATTCTGGACTGGGTCCCCAGGACATCCTGGAAAACGAGAGAAATCTCAATGTATTCTTCATGGTAAAAGACTTTCTAAATAAAAATAAATAAATAATGCAGGCTCAACTCTGCTTTTCTTGCAGGAGGAGTAGACTAGGTTTGTCCCTGCACAATTCATTGTTAATTTGGTGAGAGAAAATGTTCATCTTATTTTTTAGTGAATAGATTTTATTAATGTCCTTAGTTTTGTAGTAATTATAGATAGATAGATAGATAGATAGATAGATAGATAGATAGATAGATAGATAGATAGATATAGATATATATTCATACATATAAATATATTATATTTGGAGAGAGAGATCAATATATTACAGAAACAGACCGATACATAATCTAGATGGACAGATAAAAATACTGTACATCCAGCAAATTCTCATATTCTAAGGAATAAAAATGAGTCTGGCAGCTCTTCACTCTTCTAAACTACCTGCTAGTAATATGGTTTATCTTGTTCTATATAACAATGTGTTGTGTATCCAGAGATAAATACAATGATCTGTAATCCTTACATAGGAACAAAACTGGAGAACTACCAGGTGGATAAATCTCCCATTTTATCTTAATCTAATAGATACAACTAAGACATCCTTAGGACATTCCAGTAAACAATAAAATAACTGGTTGTTAATCCCAGATCGGAACTATCTGATTAAATTAAAGTGGCAATGCATATACTGTACTTCATGAAAACATATTAATGTGCAAATTGACTGTGGCATATTAATGGGCAAATTGACAGTGGCATATTAATGGCAAAAGTAATATTGGCATATTAATGGGCAAATTGGCTGTGGCATATTAATAGCAAAATAACACTGGCATATTAATGGCCAAACTGCGGCATATTTAATGGACAAATGGTGGCATATTTTAATAGGCTCGCGAGATGTGAAGACAGAGAATCTCCAAACAGAAATCGCGCGAGATGATGACGAATGCGGAAGCAACGCCAGGACCCGGCAATACCAACGGAGGATAAAAGTGCCATTCTGAAGCAGGGAGTCCAGACGCCTGGTCGAAGCTCATGTAGAGCGAAACGCGTAGCGTTCTGGACTCAACCTGCTATTCTTACCATTGTACTTTTATTATTTTTCTATATTTAAAGTAATATTTTGTAATATTTTATACTACTTGCTGTAAAGGATTCCTGTCATTCTGTGTGGCGCCCACTTCATGTGACTTCCAGAATCCTCATGTAAGCAGCTACTATTTTTTTTATTAAAATCTACCTGTTCTATTATTAATTGATGTCCTCTGCTGTGTTTTCATGAGAATTACTACTCTGAAGCCAGATTTCTACCGGACATACCTGAAGTGCTGTCTCTTTTCAAAGAGTTTGTAAGTGTATCCCCTTAAGGGGGACTGACACCATCTCCCTGATTTTTGGAAAATAGATCCACTATCTCTCATTTGAGAGCCACTATATATTTTTCTCACTAAGGTGCTTAATCACAGTTTGCTCTCAAGCGCATTTTTATGTTTTTTATGTTCTCACTTTGTTGCTGTGTGGTTTAGGGACACACTACCTAAGTGCTGCTAAGAGCTAAGATATCAGCGCTGGTTACACTGTTATATTATTGTATATTTTAATAGGCAAACTGGCTGTTGCATATGTTAATGACAAAGTGACTGGGGCATGTTAATTGGTACCTGAGAGTGGCTTATTTTAAATGGCAAAGTGATGCTGTTGGGCATAAATAAAATGTACACAAGTGCTGTGGGTGCAATATAGGGGCAGAAGAAGGGAATAAAAACAATGAATGCATTTTTTCAATAACATTTTTATTACATATGAAAATAGTTGAATATAATATTAAAACATTAATATAAGCATAAATGAAACTAGTGAGAGAGAGATGTGTAAAGATATTTATTGTTTTAGAACTATACAATTGTCACCTCGCAGGGCTCTTGTGTGTGTCATAATTATGGGGCTCTTGTGTGTTTTTATCGGCATCAGAAGGGCTTTTCTTTTGATACCATTATTTTGATAATAGCATCTAATTTTATATAAAAAATAATAAAATATGTCAAAATATTGAAAAATCATGTTTTATTTATTTTATTTGAAAAATTGTATATACACATCTAAAAAATAAACAAAAAAAATACTGCTAAATATGTTTTATGTTTTTGTGCTTTTTTATTCAAGTTACAGGGCAAGAACTATAAGTAGTGCAAAGCTAGACAACTCATGACATTTAACTTGGAGTAATTTGACAATTTTCATTTATACCACCAACCTTTGCCGAAGTTTGCAGCAACAAATTAAAAAAAATGGGGATTTTTCACACAGATTGAAATTAAGGTAAACATTTCCCAAAAATATTCAGACTGAAAAAAAAAGTGTTGCTGTCCAAGATTACTGCTTATACCGTCTATCAATTGCAGAGAAGGGGTTAATACACAGGGAATGGCTTTAATAAAACTTGACAATTTCATAAAATTGTATATTAACACTAATACTGATCTTACTCTTTCCCTCACAAAAATGTAAGTGAGGAGCGCTAGGTAGATCTGAGAATCCCCACTGCAGTCACAGATTGCGTATGTGAGGAGGCAATCATGTGACAGTGACTTCCTTCTTCCTGTGCTCTTGCCCTTAGAAGGGCAAGCTTGCTTTTTCCAGTGTTGCTGTCTGCCTCAACTTGTCAGAAACACTTGCAGAGACATAGGAAGCGATTAAATTTGCTTCCTATGCTCAGTTAAACCGCTGACCATTTTAGAGGCGCTGCACCTTCTCCGGAGCGATCGAAATGCCGTCAGGGTTTGTTTTTATTGTTGCACTATGCTTCCACAAGGAAGCATCGTAGCAATACAGTTAGAGCCATGAAAGTGAAAAAAATCACTTTCAGTGCTCGTTTTGCTGCTGGACAGTCTAGGTCCATCCTGTGTCACTAATGCTTTACTACACAGGGCGGAGCTAGTCCATCCTGTGTTGACAAGGGGTTAATGGGGCTCTTGTGTGTGGCATAGTTATGTGGCTCCTGTGTGTGGCATTATTCCTAGGACTCCTGTGTGTGGCATAGTTAATGGGCTCCTGTATGTGGCATATTTTGTGGGGTACCTGAAAGTGGCATAATTTATAAGCTCCTGTATGGCATATTTAATGGGCCATCTGACTGGAATTACTAAGGAATCTGTTTGGCATGGTATTGGGGGAAATCCAGGGTTACCACACCAGCTGACACCAACCCTAGAGACGCCTCTGCCTATGAGTTTTACTCAAACAAATAAGGCTTGGTACCATTTATTCCATGAATTTCACAACACCAATTCACAACGGTGTATGACGTGGTAAACGCTACTGCAATGTCACAAAACACAAAATAAGTACCAAGGTCTCCATCACAGCTCTGGATTTATCCTAATTCACTTTATTCGTTTTGATCTATTTCAGCTACACTGAGACAATCCTCAAACTTTCACCTCATAATCAGGATATAAGGTTTAAAGGGTGGAGGTCATGTTGTTTTAACTTTTTTTCATGTTACCATAAATGCTTACACAATGGAGACAATGCATGCTTATTTTTAAAATGTAATTTTCAAGCAAACAAAAGATAACAATGAGACAACAGTATACATTTTGATCAGGTAAGTTGGTTGCAACGCAGTTGCAAAGTTTTTTCAGGATAATTATTCTAGATAATTTATCAAAATCCTAAACCAAAGTCACTTGTGTCTATTCACTTAAGTCCAAGCTTGGGGTCACCTGGTTGCTATTAGCCATCCCTTTTGATACTCAGTACAAGTATTTAAGCAGCTAGTTTCAGTAGCTCCCTTACCCTTGCATTGTTTCCAGCTTCCAAGTACATTTCCTATGGACTCCTGTGTTTTGATCTGGCTCGACTGACTTCCCTTCTGGTTTCTGACCCCGGCTTGCCTCCTGGATTTTGCTTATGGACTATTTTTATATTTGTTCTATTTTATTATAGGTGTTTTGCACCTTACTTTTTGTCTCTCTCTGGTTCCTAGTCCCTAACAAATCATTGAAATAAATGTCTTCCCGGTTGCCAAATATAAAAATACATCCATTTAGGCTCCTATCCTAAGATCACCATTTCAGGGTAACTGGTTTTGCTCCTTGAACTTCTTCAGTGTACGGAGGATGATACTCTCTTCAGCTTTGACCCTTTAGGTGCTGATGGTTTGCACTCCACTGCAGCATGTCTCTGTAATTATTTCCATCTTTTGCACCATGAGTACTTGTATGTATTGCACAAACCCTTTAAACATAATATAAACATTTTCTATAGCCAACTTTCTTGGACATAAACTGCCATTCATATATTCCAAATCCTAAATAAGGACTTGGACAAGAAACATATGTTAGACACTCATAAAAAAAAATGGCATAGCTCAATATCGCAAAAGGAAAAAATAGGGGATAAGAAATTCTAAATGGACAATCTGAAGGTGTACATACACGTGATTTAAGTGAGGTGGCCACAAAACTCTCGAAGCTAACAATCAAAAGACAAACCACCTGGGCTATCTATAAAATACACATACAAAAGTGATACAAAGTGCAGAGATTATGGACACTTAGAAGAGTGCATAATAATAAAAAATATATGTTAAAACATACACAATAAATATGTGATCTAAAACTTAGTGAGATTGTTATAACTGTGCTAATAAATATTCAGATAAAAAGTGTCAAAAAACACATACAAAGTAAATTTGTGATCCAGATATTGATGTTAGGTGGTACTGATTAGATTAAAAGTAAATACAACCCATGCAATAAAACAGTATGCAATTTGCAAAAGTAATAGTTCAAGAAGGGTCTTACATATACCACCAAAATGCTTGATAGAAGACCTGAAAATAAACAAAACATACAACATGGTACAGTATGTATGTATGTATTCAGGAAAGAGCAACAGTGTCCAGAAGGAATTCACACGTATCAGAATTATTTTTGTCCAATCATATTTACCATCAATAAAATAATATTCCCAGTGTGACATTGACAGGTTTGTGTAATTTGGTGCCACCTTGGTACCCATCACCATCCCTCTTGTGAAAATTGTCTAAAACCCCAAAATAGATTTTTTTTCTATTACTATATCTTTAGACCTTCTATTTTAGACTCTTGAGTGAAGTCAGTATTTTTGTTGAGAAATAATGTTATGAATTCCAGACCTCAGTTATGGTCTATGTTGTTTCATAATGAGGTTACATCACAAGTGAGCAACCAATTAGCATATAACTTTCCATTAAAATTCCCACCTCACCTCAAACTCACTTTTTAGTGAATAGCACCTATTCATGATACTATACCGTGATTGTATTTGGTCCCTTTCTTCTTCTCTTTTGGTCTGCTGAGAGACATATTCTGCAACATATTGTTAGATCCATTAAGAATTCACAGTTTTTTGTAGGCTCCCTCATTTTTGTTTTCACTAATGCTCGCTAACAAGTCAAGCACATGTGCAATTTGTGTAGCACATATACATTGTGTATGCGTCAGTACATCCGTGTGCTTTTTGCTCCATAAGCAAAGAGACTCCCAATGCAATATGCACCAGTCATGTCAAAACATAGAAACATAGAAACATAGAATGTGTCGGAAGATAAGAACCATTCGGTCCATCTAGTCTGCCCAATTTTTTTTGAGTACTTTTATTAGTCCCCCTTCCCGGTCTTATAGCTCGGATAGCCTTGTGTCTATCCCACGCATGCTTAAAATCCTTGACTGTGTTTACCTCTACCACTTCTGCTGGCAGGCTATTCCATACATCCACTACCCTCTCAGTAAAGTAATACTTCCTGATATTATTTTTTAATCGTTGCCCCTCTAATTTAAGACTATGTCCTCTAGTTGTGGTAGTATTTCTTCTTTTAACCCCTTAGTGACAAGACATTTTCACCTTGACTTTCCCTTGGTGACAATGGCTGTTTTGACATTTCTAGGGTGTTTGTGTTTAGCTGTAATTTTTTTCTTTCTCACATACAGTACCCACACAAATTATATGTTGTTTTTATCGTCATAAGAAGGGCTTTAATTAGATACCATTATGTTCATCATATCTTATAATTTACTACAAAAAAAATCATAAAATATGATGAAAAATTTAAAAAAACACACTTTTTCTAACTTTGACCTAAAATATAATTTACACAAATAAAATCATTAAAAAAGACCCCATCTAAATAGTTTTTAAATGTTCTCCCGAGTTCAAAAATATGCATGTTTCCATATTTTTCGGTATTTTTTTGCGAGTTATGGGGCAAAAACCAAAAATAGTGTTTTTTGGTTTTTTCCTATATTGATCTTTTGACCCCAACCCGAACCCAAAATGTAACCCTAACACTAAATTTAACCCCAACTCTAATCCTTATTATATCCCTTAATATTTTTTAACTTTAATTAAATTTTAACCCTATCCCTTATGCTAAAAAATATTTAATTTTAACCCTATAGGCTAATATAGCTAAATAACCTGTTTTTAATTAATTAAATATTTATTTTAAATATTTCCCATTGCAATGCTACTAAACTACCACTAGGGGTAGTCAAGTAGCATATTCAGAGCGACGGAAGTGAAGTTACTTTCACTTCCGAAGCTCAGACCGGCAGAGGACTTAGCCATATTGACGGAGCAGCATGCTCCGTCAATATGGCTCCCCACGATCGCTCCGTGGGGCGATCGTGGGGGTCCCGAAATAGAAATTTCGGTGCTGGCTATTGCCTCGATGTCGAGGCAATAGACCAGCACTGTTAAAGCGGTTTTCGCGATCGTTGATCGCGAAAACCGCTTCATTCAATGCAGGACGTGCCAGGCACGTCCTTTGTCGTTAAGGGAGTTTCTCCCAGGACGTGCCTGGCACGTCCTTTGTCGTCAAGGGGTTAAATATACTCTCTTCCTTTACTGTGTTGATTCCCTTTATGTATTTAAATGTTTCTATCATATCCCCCCTGTTACGTCTTTCCTCCAAGCTATACATGTTAAGATGCTTTAACCTTTCCTGGTAAGTTTTATCCTTCAACCCATGAACCAGTTTAGTAGCCCTTCTCTGAACTCTCTCCAAAGTATCAATATCCTTCTGGAGATACGGTCTCCAGTACTGCGTACAATACTCCAAGTGAGGTCTCACCAGTGCTCTGTACAATGGCATGAGCACTTCTCTCTTCCTACTGCTAATACCTCTACCTATGCAACCAAGCATTCTGCTAGCATTTCCTGCTGCTCTATTGCATTGCCTACCTACCTTCAAACTTACATGCATCAAAAGACTCATTAGTCTTTTTCCCTAAATGAGATCCCTTACCCTCATTTTCATTTGTAAAAACTGAACAAAAATATTCATTAAGGCAGTCTGCTAAGCCTTTATCCTCTTCTACATAGCATCCTTCTTTTGTTTTTAATCTAACTAATCCTTGTTTTACTTTCCTTTTCTCATTTATGTATCTAAAAAATGTTTTATCCCCCTTTTTCACTGACTGGGCTATAGTCTCTTCTGTGTGTGCTTTGGAAGCTCTTATAGCTTGCTTTGCCTCTTTCTGCCTACTCTTATAGATCTTTCTATCTTCCTCACTCTGAGTATTTTTATAATTACTTTATGCTAGCTTTTTATTAAAAAAAAATGTGCATTGGTCATTCCATCTATACCCTCTGTCTTGCTTAATTATATACTGGGGATGCCTATTTTAAGAGCAGAAAGAAGATTTATTGAAAAGTTTAGACGTATTATACTGATTATTAATTTAATATTTATTTCAAATTGGATCTTTCCTTTAACGTCATGCATTTTCACACATTTGCCAACACTATATGCAATCATTTCACAGGTGAAAATACAAAAAATTAATTGCAAAAATATCAGTTGGTTACCTTGACAAATACCAGACCTTTCCTTCTAATTCCTCTTAAATCCTTTAATACACCATTTGGTTTTGACTTTATAGAAAGATGTGTTTTAGCGCTTACAGATGAATGATTAAAGACTTTATGCCAGTTGAATGGAGATATGAACATTTTAAATTCTCTGTGGTTTGTTTTTATCTGACCTTATATAGCCTCCTTCACTGTCCATAAGACTAAATCACAATCAATAGTTTAAATTAAAGATAGCATTAACCCCTGTTGACTCCAAATTAGGAAAATATATATTAATTTGCACAAAAATAAAGTCAAATCTTTTTTCAGCGAGTGAAACAAAGAAGAGTCTGAAAGATTCTACAATGAAGGAAAAATAGAGGACGTTCTGTGCACTCTGAATAGGCAGAACAATATGCATATTTAACAAAGGTCATTCAATGCAATTACATTTCAAACCGTAATGGTGCAGATACTGATACTGCCCTTTTAAATAACATTGCCAATTTAGAGATAATAGGCCTTTTATTCCATAGTTTTGAAAAGGTTACCATCATTTTCTTATTCACCAAAAAATATTTTAACCTATGAATAGGCTTGGTGATAAAAGTAACACATAGACACCATGGTAAATGTAGAGGAATGATATTTGAACTGAATAGTCCCTGGCACGTTCATGGTTAATGTCCATTGCAAACCCATGATTACTAAAGAAATCAGTTGCAAATTCTATCAGTTAATAGTAGTATTTGTATTACTATTATTATGCAGGGATTACACAGCTTTAGGAGGGACTTAGGTAACCTCCTGGAACACAAATGCACAAGTGAACAATTAGGAAGAATGACACTGACAAAGGAGTAAATGAGAATGTGAATGAGATTGTGAATGATGAAGAAGCATAACTGTGAATTAGGATGGAAAAGGAGGTGGAGCCAGAGTCCCGGAGAATTTATAAAATATGTCAGCACTGGATTAGGGAGGGAGTACAGAACATAGTTGAATAATCCAAGCAGGGGTCAGGGTTTAGGCAAACAGAGTCATCCAGGAGACAAGCCAAAGGTCAGGTAACAGGAAATCCAACAGATACACTGCAACACAGCACATAGGGAATCACTGGCCTACTCCGCGATCGCGGAGGAACTGTAACACTGGATGGAGATATGGGTGCACTGAAATTGCAAGTAACGGTAAGAGGGGCATGACACATAGAATATATATTGCTTATGAATAACACTTATACATAGGCCTGGGAGTATTTTGATTAAAAGCATGTTAAAATACAGAATACAGTGTTGATTTGAAAGGAATATGTTCTACATGGATGCCATGCAAATACTAGGCATTGTGGCATGTCGAGATCATTTGGAGTCAGCTGGATGCACATGTATATGTTGGGGTTACCCTTTTGGTGGAGGCAGAAGATAACTTCAGTTAAATATATTTTTTAATCTACCATTCAAAAGTTTGGCGTCACTTAGAAATGACCTTGTTTTCCATGAAAATATACATCAAATGAGCAGGAAAATGAATAGGAAATACAGTCAAGACATTGACAAGTTTAGAAATATTGATGTTTAATTTAAATAACAATTGTGTTCTTCAAACGCTTACGTAGGGCTGATGTGGGCGCTAGTGTGTCATAGAATAATAATAGAAACCTAGTTAGACCACAAAGTTTTAAACAAATGAATGGCAATTTTAATACAGTAATATTAAAATAAGTGTGAACAATAAAATGACAATATAAAAATGCAATACAAAAAAAAACAGTTTCAGCCGCATGAAGCCTTCTTGAATTTTTTTTTTCCTACCTTTTATTTTGACATTTTTTTCAGTGTCAAAATGGTGCTGTTACATGGAATACTTAGATTCAATTCAAAAAGTAAAGTGTACAGTTCAACATTTCATCATATCACGTCACATTTTGTAGTAAAATCTTCCTCATAATGTTGAGTTCCATGGGCCAGAGTTGGTATTAGGCTCTCAATCAATATAGAAATGTATGTGAGCTACAATTAAGTACAAGAGAGAGCTTAGAACAATGAGAAATAATAATGACAATATACAGACAAACAAACTGAAGCCTTCTTGGATTTAAACATTGCTTTCATCGAAGAATCCTCCACTTATAGCCTTGCAGACCTTTGGAATTCTAATTGTCAGTTTATGGAAGTAATCTGAAGCTATTTCACCCCATTATTCCCGAATACCCTTCCACAAATTAGATTTGTTTGATGGGCACTTCTTACGTACCATAAGGTCAAGTTGTCTCACAACAGCTCAATAGGGTTGAGAACATCTCAAACTTAGATTTGTCTGTTCATAATACGTTTTTCCAATCTTCTTCTGTCCAGTGTCTGTGTTATTTTTCCAAAGTAATCTTTTCTTTTCTTTGTAACTCTGCCTAGAATGCAGCATCCCTTCACTGTTAACGTTGAGACGGGTGTTTTACTATTTAATTAAACTGCCAGTTGAGGACCCGTGAGGCATCTGTTTTGCAAACTAGACACTCTAATGTACTTGTCCTCTTCACAGAGCCAGTTTTCAGTATTCTGTGAAGGGAACAGTACACAGCATTGGACAAGATCTTTAGTTTCTTGGCATGGAATAGCCAACATTTCTAAGAACCAGAATTGGCTAACGAGTTTCAGAAGAAAGTTATTTTTTTCTAAAGAAGGGTAGTTATTTTTAGTTCTTCAGTCAGTACAACAGTTTTCAGTGGTGCTTTAATTGTAAATGCAAATGATCAATTAGCCTTTTAAATGATAAACATGGATTAGCTAACACTTCATGACACTGGATCACAGGAGCAATGGTTGTTGTTAAATGATCTCTGTATGCCTATGTAGATATTCACTAAACAAATTTGCCGTTTCCAGCTGCAATAGTCATTGACAACATTAGCAATGTCTACACTGTATTTGTAAAAAAAAAAATGCATTTCTGAGTGACCCCAAACTATGAAACAGTACTTGCTAATGATTTAGACATATCAATTTAAACAGGTTAAACTGCAATTAGCAATTCTGAAACACTTACCCTTTTTATTTAAAAATAAATAAATAATAAAGAACGAAATAAAATAGCATTGCAAAATGTTTTCAGTAAGATTGCTTTGGAGTTTTGTTTCTGTGCATAACCTTTGAACTATAGTTATTTCATTAACAAATAACCACTGTACTATAAGGTGACATAAAAAAATCTATCAAAGTCAGTAAATAGTTTAAGCAGCTAATTGAATGCATTTTAGGGCATTAATCACAGGAGACTTCATGATCAGTTTCCTAATTACTGACTTCAGAGGTCAGGAAATTGATTTACTCATCTGATTCAGCTAGTGGACAAAAATGCTTTAGTTGGAAACTAAATCAATATAAAAATTCTTAGTCAGGTATCTCTCAGTTGATTTTATTAAAAATAAATACGTAGTAGTCCTTAGAGCCGATATTCACTGGACGGTAAATTGTCACTCATTTTTTGAGTCTCAATATGTGAAATGCACAGGTCCTGAATAGTGTTCTTCTTTCAGTCCTGGGATTTGTAGTATACTAAATGATACATTAAACAGAAGTAGGGTCATATTATCTTTACTTCTGACAGGCGTCAATACTCTGCTTTTCTACATTTTATGTGTCACAATAAATTGTTATAACAGAGCAGATTAAACATCATGCAAAATTGATTTAACTGAAAGGTTTTTGAAGGATCTTCATTTTACCAACTAGCTCCCCGCAAATATTATCCAGTATGATGTCATCCTACTTCTTGTATTCAATTATTTTTATTAATTTTCGATAAAGTACATCAAATATCACAATTATGAATGCAGGACGTAAGTCAATAAGTGTTAACGTATAAATAGACAAACATATAGATATATAAAGCGAGCCCCACGAGGATAAAGGAGATTAAACCTTTAGCTCTTCCAAATACATATCATCAGTGATAAATATGAATAAACATAAACCACTAATTCAAATAAAGTCTAATTAGAGACCCAACCAAATTGCACTTTCCCATGGGGCCCTGAAAAAATTATATATTAACAGATTTTATTAAAAAAAAATTTTTAGTTGTGCGTTTAAACTCTGATTTCATCCCAGGATTTAATCTCTGGTTTTCGACGATATCTAGCAAGGCATAGTTTAACTGCCATTAGTAAATTAATAGCAATATTAATATTTTAAGAACATTAAGAATAGTGTTTGCTGCATATTTCTGTATATATTTAGAATTGTTGTATTTTAATTACTTTAGCACCTATCACTTTATTTTATATCAATATTTTAAGAATGTTAAAAGGGAGGTAAAGCTAAAATAAAATTAAGAAAAATTGGGAGAGAGAGCAGACAGATTATCTTAAATACTTGACAAAAAACCTAGGTACATGTCGGCCAGATATTTAAATGAGAAACTTTCTCCTTTCTGCCACATCGCAAGCATAGTGTAAGAAATATAGGGTGCCTTTATTAAAAATTTATTTTAGATCTAAATACATAGATATATGTTTTTGGTGGGGTGGCCGTTTAATCTGGTTTCACAATGGAAGGTCATTTGCACATCAGAAGAGGTTGTAAACAAGGTTACAGAAATGACTTCTTTAGATTGTAAAAACAAGCCTTTCGCAGTTCTTCCCAGTTCATACTTACTTACAGATAGGTGTGACAAAGGGGATTGCATTTATTACATAGACCATGTGTCTCCTAGGCTGGATTGAACTGGTTCTTAAACTCTCTGGGAGGTAACTGAGGGATTTTGGGATACTTAGTTGAGTGAACCACTTTTTGAGAGTGCTAGTTTTGTCTGTTCCGGGGTGAGGAGAGAACAGCCAGCAGAAGACCCAAGGTGAAGGCACAAGGAGAAGATATCCAATAATTGTATAAGTATGCCTTTTTCTGTTACCTGTTGATTATAAACCAGTTATGTGTAATGTGTACACTGTGTATTTCCTGTTATAAGCTGTAACACTATCTCAATTTTATAACAATATACCTTTTTATATACACTTGTCTCAGTGCTTCATTCATCACGCAGTCCCTAAAAGAATAACCCTGTAGGAGGGTAATGTAAAATCTCTTACAATAGCTTTGATAGGTTCATCTGGAATCTCGATAATCTAGTAGAAACAAGTTTGTGTTATACCTAAACTGGAGAAAACCCATACATTTCCTCCATGCAGTACTCCTGGTGAAAGTGTATCTAAAACACCTGAGAAACTATTTGTTCCTGAAGCTTTTTCTGCTAATCCAAAGCCAAAAGCATCATCAGCCTCTAACCAGCAATCAAATGTCTTCTCTGCATCTAGATCCATGAAAATCAAAGGATTTGGTTAATTTCAACCAGAAGGTCAAATACTTTACAAGTGTTGCCCTCACCTGCTCTACCCAACATATATCCCATCTGGTCAACATGAATCAAATCAGAGATAACAAAGTTGAGTATGTTGGTGAGTATCTTAGAGAAGAGTTTAACATATAAGTTGATCCAGGAAATTGTTCTGTAATGTAAGACCAAATTAGCATCTTTACCTGAAAAAAAAAGTTTTGTAGAAAAGCCCCATCTGTATGGAAGATTTTTTACTCACAGTATAGCTTTAACATCTTAAAAAAAACCTTCTGTTCAATCTTGTCAAGTGAGATAAGTTAGGAAACAATCGCAGTAAACTAATTTTTAATTATTTGAGGGGTTAAGTTTTCTCTTTAACCCTTTAGCACCATTGGACGTATCAGGCACTTCCAGCGAGCAACTCTGTTGCTGAATTAGGATGTGCCTGGCATGTCTTATGGTGGAATGCGTGGTGTTAGCGATCAGTGATCAGTAACAATTCTAAGGTGGTGTTGCTGTAATGCCTTGATGTCAAAGCATTAAGCAACACAGAAATTTTGTGCAGAGGGCACACGTGATTGCTCCATGGAGGGAATGCAAGTGCCATTGTAAGGATTCCCTCACCCTTCCTCCAGGGGACACTTTCCTTCCACAGAGGCCCCCGTTACCTCTGCATCCCGCCGCGCTGGAGCTCCATTGCGTAGTAGGTCGAATCCCCGCCTCGAGTAACGCAGGTGCCGTGTCCAGCGCGAACTTCCGCGTTACACATGGGGGGGGGGGGTGCCTTGATGTCAGATGCTGTTCCCGTATTGGAGGATGCGGGGGAGGTGGGCACAGAGGTGGAGACCTCTCTGCAAGGTCCCATAGAATCCTGTGAAGGTGGGAGTAAACCCCTGGAGCTGAGGGTAGGAGCTGGTAATGGCAAACCATATAAAAAACCCTCTCACTGTTCCGTCCTTGCTTGATTATTGATCTGCTAAGTCTGGTGTTCCCTGCTTAGTTCCCTTGTTCCTGTGTTGCTGTGTATCCTGTGACTGACTTCCTGATATTGACCCCTGGCTTGTTTTTGGACTTTCCTGACTTCTCCAACCCTGACCCAGCTTGCCTGACCATTCTTACTCTGATTTACCTCACAGAACTCTTTGCTTGTCCATTGGACTTTCCTTACTCCCCTGGTCCTCAGGGGCCCTGGCACTCACCCTGCTCTATGCTCCCCAGTCCCGCAGGCCCGACAGCTATTTTGGAGAGCATCATGTGCCTCCAATGTGGCGCTGCCCTCTTGTGTGTAAGAACTTTGGAAATTATGAAATATAACTTCTGCCATTTGCTACTATTGCTATACTGCCCCTAGAGAGCAACATTGCAATACAGTGAAATACAAAAAAAAGTGAAATAAGCCTTATAAGGTTAGAATAAGGTTTACGATTAGAGTTAAAATTGGTTAAGTATAAAGGTTAGGGTAAGCCTTACATTAAAGTTATGGTTAGGGTTAGAGTTCGAGTTAGATTTTGTGTTAAGGATAGGATTGGGATCACAAGGGTCAAATTACAGATAAAAGCAGAATAAAAAAGAAAATTTACAGAAAATAGTGTCCCCCATTGTAGGAGAAAATGGTTAGGAAACAAAAAGGTCAACTTTTATTATTGCCCCAAAACTTGTTTTTCCCAGATCCAGAATTTAATTACTTTTTTTAATTTTTTCATCATATTTTATGCTTTTTTGTAGTTAATTACATGATATGATGAAAATAATGGTATCTAAAGAAAACGTTTAATTTGTGTGGGTCCAGTAAATGAGAAACAAGAAGCTCACAGTTAAACACAAACACCACAGAAATGGTGAAACAGCCCATGTCACCAAGGGTAGGACATGGTCAAAAAGTGATGTTACTTATAGTTTAAGCAGTAAGCAGTAGTGTATCTTCCACAAGGCACTCGCCTAGGGCGGCACTGTGCCAGAGGTTGTGAAAGCACACTTCTGGTGCTTCAAACATTTTCACTCCCTCCCCCACTGTTCAGCAAGCTTCAACTCCTTCCAATTAATCTGGGTGATGGGGGCATGTAATGGACATGGTGGGGGTATGTAATGAGGGTGATGGGGCATGTCAAAGGTGTGCAACGTGGGTGGGGGGGGGCTGAATTTTGTCTGCCTAGGGCAGCACAAAACCAAGATACAACACTGTGGGTAAGTCCTTGACATAAACACCAGGGAAACACATATGTGTGTTCTCTCAAATGGTAAATTTCCAATAACTCCAGGGTCTAGGTATAATTTAAGAAACTGAATAAGATATCACTCTAGTTTTTCAGTAGATGCTGCTTCTGCAACATCTCTTCTCTTTCGGTTTCTCCTGAGCAAGCGGTCCTCTACTTGTATTAGTTTAGCATCTGTTTCTGTTAGGTTACCATGCAAGGTAGTATTCCCATGTCCACATAGGCATAATCAGAAGACTGGTAAACAGACTAGATATTAAATATACAACCTGATTTGAGTGCTTCATGGAATTTCAGTGGTAAACCAGCTGGGATATTGTTCAGTTTATACAGAACACCTTATCTCTAATTCAATACAGGCTCCTTGAACCATCACATAGGAAGATTGTCTCATAGCCACATGTGCATACTCAAAGATTGTCAAACAGTGAGTATATCTAAGAATGTTTCTGTATGGGTAAAAACAGAAAACAGTCAATTAAATGTAACTGAATATATGACCTGGTCTGAGTGCTGTAGATTAAGTGTGTTTCCAGGCAAAACCAATCAAAAATGTATTCAGCCCAAAATAGATACCAAGGCCTTCAACAATTACGGAGTGGTATAATCTGATTTAAACTCCTTAGACTCATTCAACCGCATTGTCTGTCGAAGCATCGGCAGTGGATAGCCGACATTTTTTTCCGGATGATGCTTCAGTGAGAAAGTGCCATTTAAAATCTCAACAGCTCCGGTGATAACGCTCTCCTCCCACCTCAACACCTAGACACACCTCTAGTACACATATACTCTACGTCATTACACTGTCATTGTCCTACTTCTTAATGTAGAGAACCGCGAATACTATGCAAAAAGCTTATGTTGCACATCAATAATTCTGTAAGGTTCTGTACTATAAGACATGGACATTTTAGCTAAGATAGGGTCCATATAAAAATCCTTGAGAACCACAGCCCTTGGGCCACTAGTTGGACATCAGTGCCTTAGTGCATTGGTGGAAACCATACAGCATTAGTGACAGCTGTAGCACTCAGCTACAGTTGGGAAAAGCATCTATAAATTGTTTCCATCAAATAATGTTGTATGATGATAACTGATGCAAAAGATGAAAGAAGAGCATTCATATCAAGGGTAAAATTGGAACTGAAGGAGCGTGAGCTAAAAAAAAAATTTTAACCCTGTATTTTCTGGCTGTGACATTGGTGCATTTTTCAGCCTTTTAGCTTTTCACTTACCTTTTTAACTGCATTTTGTAATGCTGTAATACCATTCAATACTCTTGTTCCATTCTATCTAGTTTGCTGTGTTATCTACTATTTACTTATGTTGATCAGTCATATATTGCTGCATAACAGACACAGCAACCTAAGAAACCTTTCTCAATATATTCTATAAAATATTTATGTAAACGCTTAGGAGATAGAAACTGAAAGATGCAAGTCCCACCTTACCTCGTTACGAAACAAGTAAATATCAACATCATTAAGGTTCTTACACAATGTTTCAATATAATTGTTGAAGCTATAACAACCAGGACAAAAACAATATAACCTAGCTTAGGTAATGTTGATCCACAAAGAATCTAACTGCCTTTTGTGGGTGGAGGAGGTGTACTTCTGGATTAACAGATCCAGTTCGTACATTTCATTTTTTCAAACCTTATTAACACTGTAACTAGAATAACTTTTTACGTGTCTGTGTGATTTGATAAATCATGAAAAATGATTAAGCTGCACTCTTCCTGAATGAACTGTCATGCATTTAGCTAATTCCCTGCAATATTTATAATTAATAACTAACATTAAGAATATCCAGATTAGCCAAAGAAATTTAAAAAATCGCAACCCTAAAATACAGTCTTCTGTACAGAGAGGTTTTCTAGCTGCACACTTAACGTCACATAATAAGTTACATCAAGGTTAACTTTCTGTATAATGTCTTGGGAATCAGTAAGTGTAAAATGCTGTACTGCATTTAGCTCAATAGTGTGTTTTATACAGAAGCAAATTAAAAGCAGTCAATGTGATTTTTGTAAGGTAATTAGTGATATTAAATTATTCGGAATTTTTATCTGCGCATGAGAGTGCAGAATGTTATCCAAAGGAAACAGTCTTTCACTATATACTCATGTCTATTTCAAAATATCTGTCTTTGCTATATAAATTCTATTTAGGTCATTGCAATACCGTCTAATTTTACCGTATTATGCAGTAACACAATACTAGAGTTTATGACATCATATTTTGCATGGTGTCAAATATAATTAATGATGAGAAATCTTTACAAAAGAAACTAAAATGAATACTGGGGGAGCTATCTTCTCTAACCCTTATCATGACAGTGATGCTCCACTAGACTATCCCTTTGTTATATGGTTTTCTTTTAGCCTACGTAATAATGATATTATCTAATGAGGTTAGGAATGCTATGACTAGATTCAGAAGAGCGAACAGGGTTCCTATGAGCTAGTATATTGCACAGAATAAATTAGGAAAGGTGAAGGATATCTTACTGACAAAATCTTGGAAGACTTGAATGACACTTTTCCAAATCAAAAGCCAATGATGTTATAATTAATGGCCACCATTAGAGTTCATGACACATTGCTGGTTAGGTTAAGGAGCTGGCTGTAAGGCGAATACAAAGCTAGGGAGGAAATCTAAATGCAGAACTACATGTCAGCTAAGACCAAGACCGCTGAGAATTATGGGCTTACACTTCTCATGAACTAGTTAATCATGAAGTACTTAAATCTAGGCTTTACTCTAGGGTTGATTAATAGTATCTTGAAAACTCTATCAAAGAAAAACAAACCATACAAGCACCTGAATCTTTTTCATCCAGTATCGGAGACTTCCAGAACCTCAAATCCATGCTGAAAAGCTGGCAAGCAGAATATATTCAGCAGAGCCATATTTCTGATTAAGCTAGCCAGGCAGACCAGCTCCATGGGAGACAAAGGAGATATGGCTGATGGTTGTCCTGCCCACTTGGAGGAAATGTTACCATCTTATACCCTAATTATGTCCACCAAATCTTAAAAATAAAAAACACAGAGAAGGACAATACACCTGTAATTGTCTTGCCTAGACATCTCAGATATAAACCTGGCCTGTTACTCAGATTAAAACCACTCCCTTGGATCTCTCCAGCAAGATTACCATAGTTTTGTTAAGGACAAAAATTTTGAATTGCAACATTTCTTATGAAGATTTTCAAAATCACAGTTGAGGTTTTCTGCTGATGAATGTTTTACTTTTTTTTACATCTGGTGAACATTAACCCCTTCGCGACAATGGACGTGTCAGGCACGTCCTGCCAGGAACTCCGTTCCCGACAATGGACATGCCTCGCATGTCCTGCGATGAATCAAGTGGTTTTCGCGATCAACCAATCAATCAGGCAATAGCCAGCACTGAAATTTCGGATCTGCGGCACCCACGATCGCCCCACTGAGCGATCGTGTGAGCCATACTGACGGAGCAGCATGCTCCGTCAATATGGCCATGCCCTCTGCAGGTCTGAGCTTGACTGCCCCTAGTGGTAGTTAAGCAGCATAGCACTGTAACAAAAATTAAACAAAATATTTAATTAACTAAAAACTTGTTATATAGTTAGATTAGCCTATAGGGTTAAAATTAAATGATTTTTAGCATGAGGGATAGGGTTGAAATTAAAATTAAAACATATTTAGGGATAGCATAAGGGTTAGAGTTGGGGTTCAATTTAGTGTTACGGTTAAATTTTGGGTTCGGGTTGGGGTCAAAAGTTCAATATAGGAAAAAAACAAAAAAACACTATTTTTGGTTTTTGCCCCATAATTCGCAAAAAATACCGAAAAATATGTAAACATGCATATTTCTGAACTCGGGACAACATTTAGAAACTATTTAGACAGGGTCTTTTTTAATGATTTTATTTGTGTAAATTATAGATAGGTCAAAGTTAGAAAAAGTGGTGTTTTTTTTAATTTTTCATCATATTTTATGATTTTTGTTGTAGTAAATTATAAGATATGATGAACATAATAGTATCTAATGAAAGCCCTTCTTATGACGATAAAAACAACATATAATTTATGTGGGTACAGTATGTGAGAAAGAAGAAAATTGCAGCTAAACACAAACACCCCAGAAATGTCAAAACAGCCATTGTCACCAAGGGAAAGTCAAGGTGAAAATGTCTTGTCACTAAGGGGTTAAACCATAAAATGTGTTTTTATGTGTTTATTTCTCATAAAATATCACACATATATAAAATGTGTTGTTTTTGTTCCAATTAAAGAAGCATAATATTTTTATAAATATTTTAATTTGTGCTTTATTAGAAACTGTATATTTTTCTTCTTTCAGCATAAAAGTTTAAATTCACATTTTATGCTATTGACATTATAGACAAAGTAATTTATTCACTTTATTTTATCGATCTATGATATTGCTCAATGAAAATATAAATGGTTGTTAAAGATACCATCTGAAAACAGATTTACTAGCCTTTTCATATATATTCATAATAAATAAAAAAATCAGTGTACCATTACATACATTAATCATAGTGCTAATTATTTGATGCTTCGCCAAGATGTAACATCCTTTTCATATTAGTAAGGCTCATTTAGTGTAATAATGATATGCACTGTGGCTTCTTAATATCTTTAGAGATTATATAGACCATAAAATATTGTCTCTGAATCATTACAATGGAAGTTAATTGCCTACAGTCCTGGGAGGGACTGGATTCCATTTGTGCATTACATACATATAAGTAATTATCACACAAAAAATGTATAAAACCTTATAAATCAGCCTTGAATTTTGCCATGTCTACCACCTCTGCCACACTAAATTATTATGACATTTGAGGTTATATTCTAAGCCACTGAAACTCCCTACAAATCAAAATACATACTCACACCAGCACTCCAAGCTTTTATTTCTCTGCTCGTTGACTGAGAATTAACTGAGAATAAGTGCTGTACTCAAGTAAAAATTGGCTCCCATATTATCTTCTGGTACAGACATTCCTGCCTTGTATTCTTCTAACTCTATGTTCAAACAACTCATAAGATTTTAACCGCATATACATTATTAATATAATTAATTCATGAAGCACAATGTTTGCAGTTCTTTTTTACATCTCTTCTAAAAGTATAAGTGTACCCTGGTTATATATACGTTGTGGGGTTACCTGCTGTGGAGCCTTCTACCTTCAACAGTATCTTTGGAATTATACAGTATTTTGGGGATTCTGGGTAGAATAAATATTGCATTTCTATTACAAGATAAATATTTATGTGCAGAAATAATTATCTAAAGGGTGGAAGTTTGTAAGAAATTACTTGAGGGAATGGATTCAATAGCATGGTCAGTGCTTTTATGCTAAATATACAGATTCTACCCTCAAAGAACAGAAATACCTATTTACAATATATTGAATCTAGAATACAATATATAGCCATCATAACCATTAAAGTAGTCTAGTTAACACATTACTGTGCCAACACTCCTTTTGTCAAAGTGTGTCAATTATGTCAATCCAAATTGGATATTTACTATCCAAAGCCAAAATAAGGTATTCCTTCACTTGACACCATCGAAATATTCACATTGAAACCCATCCATTACTGAGCATTTTCATATTTTGTTTCTTGAAAACTATTAATGGTCCATGTAAGATTTTGTTTCCTCTGAACATAGTAATACTTGAAAACCAAAAAGCACATCCTGTATTTACGTCCAGAGTGCATCACTTTCTACTTAGAAAAACCACTGGACTATAACACTTCACTTATCTCACTTAGTTTAGTATATTACTGGTACATACACACAGATAATATCTCTTGTGATTACTTACCTGTTTTCAGAAATTTGTGGTCTACTTATAAGAACCTAACACAAAATAAAATGAATATTTTATTTTTTTATTGTACATACAATGTATCTTACATTGAATATAGATTTACACATACCACAAGATCTCTACTTAACAAGTTCCAATGTATGCTCTTTGACAGTGTATCATATATTAAAGGATTGAAGTGGAAAATACATATATAAAGGAACATAATCATTGCTGGGAGTGGGAAGGAGAATGCTATGACCACTCTATGTGATGTCTGACCTCACCAGCTAAGATCACTGGTGTCCATCACTAAGCAGGGCAGTCATAAGGATCTTGACCAGCACCAGAATCTACTGCACACGGATGCACATGATACCTGATATAATGCTTCTGCACAGTCTCTGTCTCCAATCGGAATAAGTAATGAAAGAGAGGTGGGTGGGATTGCACTTATGAAAACAGTTTTAAAATTTGTCACACTTGAATAACAACAAAACCAAATTAACAAAAGAATCTTCCAAGAAAAACAGATAGAAAATAAAAATAGTTCTTGTATAATTATATCAATATGGGCTCATTTAAATGACTTTTGTTTCAAACAAAATGCAATTATTTTCAAATTACTGTGAATTTATGCTTAATTACATAATAGGTAGACATTAAATATAAGTACGGTATTTAATCTCCAATTACACATTTTTTCATAGGTTCTAAAACGGCACCATGAAATGCCTTTAATGAAAGGGATTAAATCCAGATATCAGTTTTAACCAGATTGCAGGCCACTTCTACCTCATTAAAAGTTCCTTTTGACATATGCTCTGATCATTGGTGTGTGGATGTGTCTGCTGCCACGTAGAGGCATGAGTGGAATCTACAGCTCTGTGGCATGGCAGCCCTGACGTGTGTAATAAGATAGAATTTGGCTTATATCAGCTAAAATCAGATTGTTAAAATGTTAATTAACAGATCTGTTATTTATTACCTAATTTACTTAAAAGGGGCAAGAAATCATTTCAAACTTTTGTGTGACTCAGTCGAACCTCATTGATTGTAATAAGAGTCGTTTCTGTTGGCAGCCTGGGCAGTCATTAGAAAGTGCGGGGCACTGTACAATTGAGCTATTCTGGGCTCCTTCTGCCATATCAACCATTCATCCCACTGGTCCTCACGTCAGTCTGTCTTTTCATAAATGCATTGTAGGCAATCTGGTCACACAACACAACATCTTGGGTATGAAATGTTCACTCCAGTATTTTGCTAAGCCAGCCATACGATAACCTCTATCACAAAGCTGTAATGGGTTTCATTTCCAATGATATCTAACCAAAAATAAGGCTAAGCTTCATGGGAAAGCAAGACCAAAACATTTAGAGTAAATGCTTTGCCACTCTTCCTGTTGTACACTACTTTTCCCACGGTAATCACCCGGTTAAGTATATCCAGGTATTTCTATGCCATTCCCCATTTCGATTTGTTCTACATTATTTTGGTATTTGGGAGAAAGTCCCGTTTGGGAAGCAGTATTTTTACCGGAAAATATTTTTATGTACTCTTTTCGCAATGCGCATTCACCTTTTCCACATATTTTTTTGTCTTCTGAAATACCCAAGGTTAAATCTAGATTGATGAAGATATTGCAGAAACAAAAGGCAGGGGTTGTTTCTACACTATGTTTACATTACTGCCTGTTCACTTAATAATGATCTTAAGTACCGAATAATTGTATCTACTACAATTAGTTTAATAATGATAAATTTAAAGTAGTTAGATATTTCCTGCTTTTCATTAAGCCTGTGGTGTATACCCAAACTGTATGATTTTGTAAGATAAAAAAAGATTAAAACTACACCTCCAATTCAACTGATTTCAGTCTCAGCTTATTGGGACCTAATGGTTCTATTATTCCCTAGTGTTGCAACAATTACATTTTCATGATAAGGTTTATATAGCAAGTATACAAAATATCACAGCACACATGCCTTCGTTGACTGGAAAAATACAACTTTAATGGAATATTCGTGTGGAAGGTGTCTTGTGAAAAAAAAAAACTTATATCCATTATTATTTAATAATTTAATATTGAAGGCTTATTTGTTATCTATGCCTATGATTTAACGTCGGTTAACAGCTTGAAACGCATAAGGGTTTTTTGTTTTTTTCCCCTCTCCTTTCTATTTTGAGCATTACTAATTTGAAAAAAAGGATATTACATCTTGTTGAAGCATCAAATATCTGGCACTATGATTTAGGTATGTAATGGTGCACTGATTTTTTATTTATTATGTGGAGGAAACTGATATGTTCACTATATCTGAAGCTACAGAGTTCTTCATCAATTTAGGAAATAACTATTTGTTGCCTAAAAACTTAAAAACAAAAATAATATAATCAGGCAGCACCGTAATCAAAATCCTCTTTTGATTAATGTTGGACAAGTATCTCTAATTCATCCGTGTATATAGTGATGTTTGATAAATAGAGTGATCACATTTTTTTTACAGTTTTTTAATTGTTACTCTTTCAAGTGTAGTTTCTCTAAGAATATTTTCTTTTTTTGAATACTTTGTTCTTACTATGATGAGGTTTTACATTAAAAGCCCATAATAACGTATGCATAAATAAATCCAAACATAACAAGTTCAAGGACAACCAACAGAAATATTAGATGCGGTATGCGTGGGAAAAGACCTTCAGGCTTTACGTAAGATGCATTCATATTGTTCCTCCTCTTTTGTTGATGTACAGTTTGAACATTATGTTTCATGGTTGCCTTGACAAACAAGTCCTGTGTGCTGTGAAATGAGGCGCAGGGTTACAACCTTGCAGCAAGTATAAAACGTATATTTTTGTATTGATTTCCCTGTATATCAGCATGATTGAAATATCAGCATATGAATGTCAACGCATACTGGGCATACTGGTAATGAAGGAGTTAAGGCCCAGTAATGGGAACTTCAGTATATAAGAGGAAGGGATTTTACATCAGATGTACTTTGAAATGCGTAGACAGAGACACACTGATGTGAGAAATGTGGGGCCAAACACGAAAGTTCAGTAACTTATCACATCTCTTGGAGTAGAGCTAAACAAAAGCTCCGATACTCTACTGTACCTTCGTGTTTGGCTCCACCTCTCTCACGTCAGCAGTGTTGTCTGTTTATTTGTTTTGCTTAACCAATCTTCTTCTTCAAAGGATGTATGACGTAGAATCGCTCTGTTCCTCTTATGTACTGAAGCTCTGACTAAAGTGCCTTAACTCCTTCATCACCAATGCCTTGACATGCATAGAGTGATATTGCAGAGAAATGGAGATAAAATCAAAACAAAAATATACTTTTATCGAAAAACATCAGTTTGCTTTAAGGTTGTAGCCCTGCACCTCATTTCACAGCATGAAACATGATGTTCAAATTCTACATCCAAAACAGATAGGCCGAAATGTACATCTGCGGTTGCCATGCATTTCAGCACTGGACTGCCCTTATGCGTGGGATTAGTCTGATATGTTAATGCAGAGGTCTGCTCTGTAAGAACTGTTGGACAGGAAGGATCTCCGAGTGCCTTCCCTTTGAAAAAAAAAAAAAATTATCATTAGAAGAAGAAAATAATCTCCATATCTATGAAACTGACATCTTCTGAAGATAAGAAATCATTCTGGATAAAATTGGAGGAAAATGTAAATAAATGTGTCTTCCTACAGGTTTGGCTGCACTGATTTGCACTAGTTAGGAACCCACTGTATAGATTTGATTGAGATACAGTATAAAAATCATTCACAGGTGGTATATGGTTCCTCCTAGTCTGCATAAGATTGAAGCTTCTTCTTCTGGGATATTTTGGAGAGGTAGAGGCTCCTTTTACCATATCTGGTGGTAATGCGATGGACTGAAATCTATAAAATCAAAAATATTAAAACTTTTTTCTACCTTTTGAATTACAATTGTCCCGCGAATTGTTTATTTTCATGTTGATCTACCATTAAATAACAGAGCTCAGAAAAGTTTGAGTATTCAAACCTTTATGTTGGAAACAATTTGTATTGTAGAAATTGGAGAAGTCTGCTTCTTTGGGGTGATATTAAAAAAAATCAATTTATAATATAAAATGGAATTTGAGTTTTTCCATGAAAAAAGTGTTTAAAGAACAATATAAATGGCTTCTTTGGATTATATTTATGGGCTCAATGAATATTTATTAAAAGTTTCCTCTATTTGACCTCGATAGCTCCGATCAGATCATTCTCTCCACCTTCTAATCCTAATGTTTGTCTTCTATTTATGTTTTTTATGATGCAGTATGAATTTTTATTTATATGTGATTGTTTTTAAAAAAAAATGTAAATTGACTATGCAATGTCATTACTTGTACAAATGGGGTCTTGGCTGGGTGAATTCTAACACTAATGATAATAGCGAATTAATAACTGGATGGTTCATAACAATAAATAAGTAGAACCGAGGAGTATTCACATGTTTAATATCAATGTATGTTATATACTCCTTTCATCTGGCAATTGTTACATCTGTCAGTTGTTATGTTTTTGCATATTGGTTTGTGATGTTCTATGTGCTGTCTTTTTGATGTTTTATATGAATGGAATTAAGTTAATTTGATCTATAATGGATTTTCAGAATGGTGCATTCATTCATATATGTGTTCTATGTAGAAAATAATTAATAAAAAATGTTCTAATACAGAATGATTAATGCAAAAAAAAAAACTTGTACAAATGGGGTTGCATTACATGCATGATACACACAAACTAACTTAACTATATATTTGGACAATGTATTATTTTACAATGTATGTGTTCAATACTTAATTTATAAATAAAGATTTTTGAAAATTGTGAGATTTAATATGTATTAATATTTTTTGCTAACCTGAAGTATCCCTTTACTAAATGACTGAAATGTGCAGAGAAAATGCCTTTCGATTTAAATTGTAGTAAATTAAAGTTCTAAAAATGAGAGATGATGCAATTGTTTTCAGATATGGATGTCTTTAAGTACTGGTTTGGGAAGAACTCTTGCATACAGTATATGGTATATATGGATTTTTAGAATAAATATTTCTCAAACACTGAGGCCATTATAAAGCTCCTTAAAAACCATATGAAATATTATTGTCATTAAAGGGTTTGTCTGGTGCTCCAAATGTTAATGCACATTAAAGTACATTCAAAGTACTTTACAATGCATATTTTACATTTTTCATTGCTTACATTTTTTGTTTGTATAATTAATTTTTATTGGGTAATTTTTATTGGGTTAGGATAAATTTTTCACAAAAATTAGCAGAATTTTTTTTTCAACAGTAGCGTTTCACTTTTGACAAACAATTCCTTAGGTACTCGAGGTATACCCCTGCTTCCTTAATTTAAGAGCACACATACATAACAAAAACAAAATACAATTTTTTGGTGCGTGCTGAGATTGGTGAAAGTCTTGAAAATGGCACCTAATTTCCATTTTCCCAGAAAACCTGCATTTCTCTTAGATTTTTTACTAATCCATCCCATGCTATATTCCATATCACACTGGAACTGCAGTTGGTCTCGCAGTTGACATATCTGGAAGGGGCAGTCATAATGCCAGTTGTGAGCAATTATTAATTTTAAAAATGTGAAGTGAGAAGAATCTGTTCCCTAGTCATGACTGGCCAATTGATATGAATCAGTGCAACCTCTGGGCTTTTTATCATGCTAAAGCTTCTGATCTTGTTTAGGTTGTTATAGACTGTTGACCAGAGAACTTTAACCTTCTCGCATCCCCACCAGATGTGTACATAGTCCCCCACCTTACCACATCTCCAGCACGATTTGCTAGGGAGAGGGGAGAATTTAGCCAACCTTGTCAGGGTGAGATACCAGAAATTTCTTAATCTGAATTGGTTTTCCAAAATATTAATATTGTGAGATGTTGCGTTGTGGCACACATGCCACCATCCAGTCATTCTGTGAAAAACCAAGGTTCAGGATTTTCGTCCATTTATTTATTATACTCAAATTTGCTTCTTGGTTCAATATTTCAAAAGCGAATAGGCATTAGATGTCACCTGATTGACTTTTGATCACTTAAATATTGATTTGAGTGTGTCCATAACAGGGCCTTCCTCGATTGGAAGTACCCTAAAAAAGGTTTGATGTCTAAACCTTGTGACAGGTCTTTTATACTTCTGACACTGGCTGCTTTCCACGTGCTTAGGTTTAAATCCTGAACGTTAGTCTCCACTATTTTTATTGGAAGTGAATCAATAATAACATTCTCTAGGTTCAAGATTTTCTTGATCTGTTTACAGACTGCCAGTAAGTTTCCAATCACCCAACATTTTTTACAGTCTACTTTCCTCGGATTTTTTGAAGTTAGCCAGAAAATCGAGAAAGGGTCTGCCTCGAGTTGTTGTTTCTCCATCCTATACCAATTTTCTTTCTCCGCCCCCGGAATTGACTTATTATATATATGGCCAATGATATTGACCTTATAGTAATCCTTAATGTTTGGTATTCCCAGGTCACCCAATCTTGACTTTCTCCCCGTCCACACAAATCTTGATATACTTGACTGGATGAGGTTGAGCCAGCTGCTAGAAATTCTAAGTGGTAGGTGTCTAAAAAAATACAGCCATTTTGGGAGGATATAGGATTTTACCACATTTATCCTTCCTACCCATGATAGGGGCATGTTTTTTCCATCCTTTTAGCATATAATTAGTCTGTTTTAGTAGTGGCATAATGTTCTCACTGATTATATCTTCTACATTTGATGTTATTATTATTCCTAGATATTTAATTCCTTTTTTTACCATACAAATCTATACTTATGTTTCAAAACAACTTCTTTTTCACTAGCCTTACAACAGACTTATCCACATTTAATTTATAACTGGGTAATTTTGCATATTCTTGGAACACCTTCATTAATGATATTGCAGAAGGTCTTGTTAGCAAAGTGTGTATTTTTGTTGATGATACAAAGATTTGCAGCACGGTTGATATTAATGGAGAGATAAGCCAAATGGCAAATGATTTAGCTAAACTAGAAAAATGGTCAGAGCTGTGGTAAATGACATTTAAAGTTGACAAGTGCAAGATTATGCACCTTGGGCTTAAAAAAAACCAAAAGCAGAATATAGAATATTTGGTAAAGTCCTAACCACAACATCTGAGGAAAGGGATTTAGGAGTAATAATTTGAGAGGACTTAAAGGTAGGTAGGCAATGCAATACAGCAGCAGGAAATGCTAGCAGAATGCTTGGTTGCATAGGGAGAGGTATTAGGAGTAGAAGGAGGAAAGTGCTCATACCATTGTACAGAGCGCTGGTGAGGCCTCACTTGGAGTACTGTACGCAGTACTGGAGATCGTATCTCCAGAAGGATATTGGTACTTTGAAGAGAGTTCAGAGGAAGGCTACTAAACTGGTTCATGGGTTGAAGGATAAAACTCACCAGGAAAGAACATTCAGAACCTGATGGATAAAAATTTTCAAACATTGTTTCAGGATAAACAACTTAAAATAAATAAAACCTGGCGTTTTAACAAAATCTCATGGTTAGGTAAAATAAATATTATCAGATCACATGTAATGCCAAAATGGGTATACCTATTTAGGATGCTACCAATAAAAATCCTGAAATTTACGCTTCAGATGGTACAGTATATGTTCATGCGTTACATTTGGAATGCGAAGAAGCCCAGAATTAGTAAAACTCAATTAATAAAACATTCACGGGAAGGGGGAGGGGTAGGTATCCCAGATGTGTTAAAACACTATGAAGCCAGCAGATTGTATCACATACATAAATGGCTGGACAGCTCTGAATCAACAGAACCATAGTACCAAATTGAAGCAGATCTAATAGGAGTTAAAGATTTATCAATAATACTCTGGTTAAAAAAGGGAATTGATAGGAATATCATTAAGCAGGAATCACCAATATTTTTACAGGAGTTATTAAAATACTGGAACGGATTTAGAAAAAGACACAAGATTTTACAAAAAATTGCAGGAGTGGAATCGATTCAAATTTTGGAATATAATATAGAGGAAATATCTTTAAAAAAATGGAATAAGAAAACAAAAATTCTAGATTTAGTGGAGGCAGAAAAAATAAAATCCTTCGCATAATTACAAGTAGAGCTAGAATACCATCAAGGGAATTTTTCAATAATCAGATTCGACTGAAAGTGAAATCAACAGGATCTTTGATTAAAAACCAAAAAGTAAGTATCATGCCTAAATTACATTACTTATTGAGAACAAATAAAAATGATAAAAAAACCGAAAGTATGGATTTCATGGGAGATAGACATGGGCAAGGCATACGAGGAGAAACAATGGCACACCATAATTACAGACATTAAGAGATCAATTAAATGTCTAAATATTGTGGAACTACAAATAAAAATTATAATTATAAAACTATGGGAAAAAGCGTCAGGGATAGTGGAAACAATCTTAGAAATAAAGTTAGAAAAAACAAAAGAAATAGCACTCTTCCATATGGTCCCCCTGACATTAATATTTCAAAAAAAAAAATACCTCCTGATTCACATCATGATGGCTACCAAGATGATTATTGCACGTAATTGGAATCAAAATAAACAACCATCATGGAAACAGATAAAGAAACAAATTACATACCAATATAAAATGGAACAAAATATTGCATATAATGATGGAACTATTAGTTAGTTCAAGAAAAGATGGTCACCCTGGCTGTCCCTTTCCCTCTGGGTGAATGAAAACTCTTGCAGATGGTGGTAGAAAATAGATTAATGTCCATTTGGGGAGGGGGAAGTGGAGGAAGAACGTGAGAGAAAGAAGAGAAGAAGGAGAGAGAACACTTTTAACCCCATCCACATACCACTATTTCTCCCCAGGAATTCGAAGTAAAACTAGGATAGAGTTTGGTCCTAGGTTGCGCAGTGGTGCATGTCACAGTTTTGTATATGTATTTATTTATTTACTTATTATTGTATTTCTTTTTTTTTTCTCTGTGTATTGACCATTCTTTCGGTGTGACACTCGGTTATTATGAAATTGGACACAGATGTATTTGTTTTGTATTTATGTCATATAATGTGTGGGGGGCGAAGAAGAGCAATGTGAATTTTCTAAATTATTCCTGGCTATAAAAGTGAAATGCTCTTGGAAAGCAGGAAAGAAAGGGGATAGGGGAATGGGGAGAAGGAAACAGGAGAGGAGAGGGGAGAGAAAAGAGAAGAAAGAAAAGGACGAGAAAAAGTTTTGATATAAATAAAATCTGATTTTAAAAAATTGGATATTCCATAAGCAATAAATATGAGGTGGCGTCTCTACTAAGTCTCTCAAAAGCGAACACAATTATCGTACAGATAACTAGATTTTTCAAGCTGAACGTTCAGGCAAAGAATAACCGCAATATAATCCACCCTTACGTTATATTATGGCAGACAATTACTTCAGAAAAATTATATTATAATATTGTGTTGCCAGTCTACTTAGAAAGTTGCAACATATTTCATTGCTATTCATTACCAGAGCACATACAGGCTAATCCATACTTTTATTGAGAAACCTGAGTTTATTATAAAATGTAAATAAAAAAAGTGACTGTGTATGTAAAGGTTTTTATATGTGATGTGGAAGCCCGCTGCGTCAGGCATGTATAGACGGTTTAACTATGCTCCTTTCCTCGCCCCCCTGCTTCTCTTTTTTCTGTACCCTCTCCTTTCTTGTTGAAAAATGTTTTTCAATAAAAACTGATTTATATAAATCACCAAAAAAAAAAAACTTACCAGGAAAGGTAAAAGCATCTTAGAGGAAAGACGTAAGAGGTGGGATATGATAGAAACATTTAAATACATAAAGGGAATCAACACAGTAAAGGAAGAGAGTATGTTTAAAAGAAGAAAAACTACCACAACTAGAAGACATAGTCTAATATTAGAGGGGCAATGATTTAAAAGAAATATCAGGAATTATTACTTTACTGAGAGGGTAGTGGATGTATGGAATAGCCTTCCAGCGGAAGTGGTAGAGGTAAACACAGTCAAGGATTTTAAGCATGCATGGGATAGGCACAAGGCTATCCTAGATATAAGATATGGAACTGGGGATTAATAAAAGTATTTTGAAAATTGGGCAGACTAGATGGACCAAATGGTTTTTATATGCCGACACATTCTATGTTTCTATGTTTCTATCAAGGCAGGCAGGGAAGTCCGTGGTTCGCACAATGTTAATAGGATGTCATCTGCGTACATACATATCTTTTGTTCCCCCTGGGCAACAGGAAAGCCGTGAATCCCTGACTTTGCTCTTATCTTTATTGCCTGCGGGCACCCTTGCCGATTTCCATTGCCCAAAGGGAAACACCCTGCTCGCATATTCTGACCAATTGTTCCTGCCATTGGTACATTATACAAAGCTCTTATTGTGCTTAGAAACAGCCTTCAAAACCAAATGCCTTCAAAGTTGCAAACATAAAGGGCCAACTTACACGGTCGAAGGCCTTTTCCGCATCTACTGTTAATACTATTCGTTATTTTTCTTATCTTGTGGAAATATCTAATACCGTATATACTCGAGTATAAGCCGAGTTTTTCAGCACAATTATAGTGCTGAAAAATGCCCCCCTCGGCTTATACTCGAGTCAGTGGGGGGAAAAAAAAAAATCTAAAACTTACCTCGTTCCTGCTCAGTCCCTCGGTGCTCTGAAGCTGCGTGGCTGCGAGGGAAGCGTTGTGAGCTTCCCTCCAGCCGCACTGTCAATAATGTGTGTTTTTTTTAAACAAACTTTATTGACCACGTGGCTGGAGGGAAGCTCACAACGCTTCCCTCACAGCCACGCAGCTTCAGAGCACCGGGGGACAGAGCAGGAACGAGGTAAGTGCTGGGGTCTGGGGGAGGAGGGTGGCATAACGAGCATAGTAAGGGGCAATATCCTGGCATATTGGGGGCAATATCCTGGCATATTGGGGCAATATCCTGGCATATTGGGGCCAATATCCTGGCATATTGGGGGAAATATCCTGGCATATTGGGGGAAATATCCTGGCATATTGGGGGAAATATCCTGGCATATTGGGGGAAATATCCTGGCATATTGGGGGAAATATCCTGGCATATTGGGGGAAATATCCTGGCATATTGGGGGAAATATCCTGGCATATTGGGGCAATATCCTGGCATATTGGGGGAAATATCCTGGCATATTGGGGGCAATATCCTGGCATATTGGGGCAATATCCTGGCATATTGGTGGAAATATCCTGGCATATTGGGGCAATATCCTGGCATATTGGGGGAAATATCCTGGCATATTGGGGGAAATATCCTGGCATATTGGGGGAAATATCCTGGCATATTGGGGGAAATATCCTGGCATATTGAGGGAAATATCCTGGCATATTGGGGCAATATCCTGGCATATTGGGGCAATATCCTGGCATATTGGGGGCAATATCCTGGCATATTAAATGGCATATTGGGGGCAATATTTACCAGTAGCTGCCGCATTTTCCACCCTAGGCTTATCCTCGAGTCAATATTTTTTCCCATTTCTTTGTGGTAAAATTAGGTGCCTCGGCTTATATTCGGGTCGGCTTATACTCGAGTATATACGGTATGTTGATCATTCTTCTTATATTATTAGCAGAACTATGCCCTGGTATAAAACCTATATGGTCATCCGATATCAGCTGTGCAATTACTTTTTTCATCCTGCCTGCCAAGATGGCATAAATCTTTGCATCTATGTTAATGAGTGATATTGGACGGTAACTGCTGGTCAAGGTTGGATCCTTGTCTTGCTTTGGGATGGAAATAATATTTGCCTGCAGAAATTCAGGTGGGTTGTTTCCTAATATACTCATTTCATTGTATGTTTTAGTTAAAAGAGGCACGATATTCAATTTTACCACTTTATAAAAGTATCACGTATATCCATCAGGGCCCGAGTCTTTGTGCAGCTTCAACGCTTCAATTGCTTGTCTAACCTCAGTTTCTCTTATAGGGTTCTTTAATATTATTTTCTTCTGTAATTTGAGAGATGTGTAATTTATTTAAAAATGACTCTATCAGACTAGCTTTACCTTCTTCTGGAAGATTACACAGCGAACTATAATATTTATTGAAGGTAGTTCCAATTTCCTACAGTGCCATATGCGTTCTGTCTTTATCTATTATCTTACAGATTCTATTATTGGCTTGTTTCTTTTTTAATTTGTTAGTTAAAGCCTTTGTAATCTGATGATTTTGATGATACCATCGTTGTTTCAGTCTTTCCAAAAAAAAAATGTCTTGGAGTATAATTGCTTGATTAATTTGGTCCTTAAGTTTTTTTCTATTTTTATTTTATGTTTCTCTTAATGGCCATTCTTGATTCTCTCTATTTAAACTGTATAGTCTTATATATAATGTTTTAAAGTTTTTGCCTCTCTTCCTGTTCTCCAGGACACCCATTTTAATTAGATGTCCCCGCAGCAGGGCCTTGTATGCACACCATCTAATGCAGGGGTCCTCAAACTTTTTAAACAGGGGGCCAGTTCACTGTCCCTCAGACCGTTGAAGGGCCGGACTATAGTAAAAATAAAAACTATGAAGAAATTCCTATGCACACTGCATATATCTTATTTTGAACAAAACGAGAACAAATACAATATTTAAAGTAAAGTTAAATCAACAAACTTACCAGTATTTCAATGGGAATAGTGTGCCAGTCAGATGCCCAGGAATATTATGCCAGTCAGATGCCCAGGAATATTATGCCAGTCAGATGCCCAGGAATATTATGCCATTCAGATGCCCAGGAATATTATGCCAGTCAGATGCCCAGAAATAATATGCCAGTCAGATGGCCAGGAATATTATGCCAGTCAGATGCCCAGGAATAATATGCCAGTCAGATGCCCAGGAATATGATGCCAGTCAGATGCCCAGGAATATGATGCCAGTCAGATGCCCAGGAATATGATGCCAGTCAGATGCCCAGGAATATGATGCCAGTCAGATGCCCAGGAATATGATGCCAGTCAGATGCCTAGGAATATGATGCCAGTCAGATGCCTAGGAATATGATGCCAGTCAGATGCCCAGGAATATGATGCCATTCAGATGCCCAGGAATATGATGCCATTCAGATGCCCAGGAATATGATGCCATTCAGATGCCCAGGAATAGTATGCCATTCAGATGCCCAGGAATAGTATGCCATTCAGATGCCCAGGAATATGATGCCATTCAGATGCCCAGGAATATGATGCCAGTCAGATGCCCAGGAATATGATGCCAGTCAGATGGCCAGGAATATGATGCCAGTCAGATGGCCAGGAATATGATGCCAGTCAGATGGCCAGGAATATGATGCCAGTCAGATGGCCAGGAATATGATGCCAGTCAGATGGCCAGGAATATTATGCCATTCAGATGCCCAGGAATATGATGCCAGTCAGATGCCCAGGAATATTATGCCAGTCAGATGCCCAGGAATATTATGCCATGCAGATGCCCAGGAATATTTTGCCAGTCAGATGCCCAGGAATATTATGCCATGCAGAGCCCAGGAATATTATGCCATTCAGATGCCCAGGAATATTATGCCAGTCAGATGCCCAGGAATATTTTGCCAGTCAGATGCCCAGGAATATTATGACAGTCAGAGCCCAGGAATATTATGACAGTCAGAGGCCAGGAATATTTTGCCATTCAGATGCCCAGGAATATGATGCCATTCAGATGCCCAGGAATAGTATGCCATTCAGATGGCCAGGAATAGTATGCCATTCAGATGCCCAGGAATATGATGCCATTCAGATGCCCAGGAATATGATGCCAGTCAGATGCCCAGGAATATGATGCCAGTCAGATGGCCAGGAATATGATGCCAGTCAGATGGCCAGGAATATGATGCCAGTCAGATGGCCAGGAATATGATGCCAGTCAGATGGCCAGGAATATGATGCCAGTCAGATGGCCAGGAATATGATGCCAGTCAGATGGCCAGGAATATGATGCCAGTCAGATGGCCAGGAATATTATGCCATTCAGATGGCCAGGAATATGATGCCAGTCAGATGCCCAGGAATATTATGCCATGCAGATGCCCAGGAATATTATGCCATGCAGATGCCCAGGAATATGCCAGTCAGATGCCCAGGAATAATATGCCAGTCAGATGCCCAGGAATATTATGCCAGTCAGATGCCCAGGAATATGATGCCAGTCAGATGCCCAGGAATATGCCAGTCAGATGCCCAGGAATATGATGCCAGTCAGATGCCCAGGAATATGATGCCAGTCAGATGCCCAGGAATATTATGCCATTCAGAAGCCCAGGAATATTTTGCCATTCAGATGCCCAGGAATATTATGCCATTCAGATGCCCAGGAATAATATGCCAGTCAGATGCCCAGGAATATTATGCTACTCAGATGCCCAGGAATAATATGCCAGTCAGATGCCCAGGAATAATATGCCAGTCAGATGCCCAGGAATATGATGCCAGTCAGATGCCCAGGAATATTATGCCAGTCAGATGCCCAGGAATATTATGACAGTCAGAGCCCAGGAATATTATGCCAGTCAGAGGCCAGGAATATTATGCCAGTCAGATGCCCAGGAATATTATGCCAGTCAGATGCCCAGGAATATTATGCCAGTCAGATGCCCAGGAATAATATGCCAGTCAGATGCCCAGGAATATGATGCCAGTCAGATGCCCAGGAATATGATGCCAGTCAGATGCCCAGGAATATTATGACAGTCAGAGCCCAGGAATATGATGCCATTCAGATGCCCAGGAATATTATGCCAGTCAGATGCCCAGGAATATTTTGCCAGTCAGATGCCCAGGAATATTATGACAGTCAGAGCCCAGGAATATTATGCCATTCAGATGCCCAGGAATATTATGCCAGTCAGATGCCCAGGAATATTTTGCCAGTCAGATGCCCAGGAATATTATGACAGTCAGAGCCCAGGAATATTATGCCAGTCAGAGGCCAGGAATATTTTGCCAGTCAGATGCCCAGGAATATTATGACAGTCAGATGCCCAGGAATATTATGACAGTCAGAGCCCAGGAATATTATGCCAGTCAGATGCCCAGGAATATTATGCCAGTCAGAGGCCAGGAATATTATGCCAGTCAGAGGCCAGGAATAGTGCTCGTTATCCCTCCCTCCTCCCCCGCTTCCCCATCACTTACCTCCAGCTGCTGTGTCCCCGGACGTCTCGCGCGGTGTCCTCCTGTGGAGGAGGGAAACAGTTACCGGATCCGGATGTGACGTAACGTCACATCCGGTCGCGGTGAATTTTTTTTTTTTTTTTTTCTTCCTGCAGCCGCATCCTTTGCGGCTGCCAGAAAGAAAAAAAAAGTAAACGGGGTGGGTGCCGGCAGCACCCCCCGCGGGCCACATAAATGTCCTCGGCGGGCCGCATGTGGCCCGCGGGCCGTAGTTTGAGGACCCCTGATCTAATGCTTGCTGAGCATTCCTGGTTTTCCTTAAAAAAATGGTCTGATATTTGCCTAATATAGTCTCTATTTTCTTCTTTATGTAGAATGTACTCGTTCAGTCTTCATTCTCTCATATTCTGAACGCTCACATCCACCATCTCCCATACCACAGCATTATTGTCTGACCAGCCAACTATTTGGATGTAAATTTTCTTTAAATTTTTATGATAGAGATGTTTCCTAGCACCATATCAGTTCTAGCATATGAACACTGTTTACATTGCTTAATATATTAAAATCTTACACTTACATGTATTTGTGAAATTACATCATTTTTCAAGAAACCATGGCCCGTCCACACTAGCTGAGTGAAAGTGAATTTCCTCATTTTTATGCAGGAGCCAATGAAAATAATGTCATTCAAATTAATGGAATATCCTGTTTCTCTAGTGATGTCATAAGACAATGTGTTGCATGTTAAGAGATCCTACATGTATAAGAGCAAGGTCACTTAGATTCCACATGCAGGTTCCAATGCATTCTATTCCAGCAGCAGAGCAGCAGATGAAGTGACTAATTTTAACAAAACTGAAATATGCTCAGTGCCTACACACGATCAGTGTGGCAGTAGCTGTAGGATAGGATGCAGGGGAGGGCTCGAATATAATAAAAATTTGATTTATTCAGAATGCCTGAATCAAATAACAGTGGAAAAAAGCCTGTGCACTATTCAGACAATTGTCTTCCACTTGCACCAAAGTGAGTTTGGAGACTAGACTATCCTTTTGTCATCTATCATAAGCAGCAGTAACAAGCAGCTCAGCATGTGAAATCATGTATAATGAAAATAATACACTCTTTTAATACATGTTAAACAGACATTCAGTCTTTGGCTAGATATTTGTTTATTACATCTATTTTTAAAATTTCAATTAACCCCATGCTATGTTCCTCGAAAAGAAAACATCTGGAAAAAACAAGGATCCATATGTGATGAGTGCATATCATGGGTAATGATTTATGATAATACTGAAGATATCTAGTAAATATGTAAAATGATATAGAGGTATAGATCATGTATGTATTATCTTGCATCTACTTATACTAAGATATAAATTGCCTACTCTACATTAAATAAAATGTATGAATAGATTTAGGTGTTTTCCTTGCTTTTAAGTACTTGAAATATTAACATTTATCGCAGTTATACACACAGTTTTTATTTTACATAAAAAACAGACTGGCAAAGATTAAACACTTTTTAATAGAATTTTATTCCATGTCTGCAGAGGTTTGTAAGAGCAGCAACTCAAACTGTTTCATTTTTTTGTGAAATGGAATATTAGGTAGAACACTGGCAGCTGAATGGAGGTGGGGAGATCTATGGAGCAGAACACTATGATATTGAGGAAGCTTGTTTGTGTGTTACATAGTTACATTTCCAAAGAATATGGAAAAAAATGGAAATTGTCAAGGTGGAGAAGATTTCTCCTTGGATCAAAAGCTCTATTATTAATGCTTATTCTATTATTAATACCCCTGTATGTTCTGCTTTTCTAAAAAAAAAAAACCATCCAGACCATTTTTAAATGCATCTATTGTGGTTGATAGGACTACCTCTCTTGGCAGTGGGTTCCATAATTTTATTGTCCTTACCGTAAAGAATTCCTTTCTTTGCTGTATATGAAATCTTTGCTCTTCCAGTCGGAGGGGGTGACCTCTTGTTCTTTGTACCTTTCTGTTAATGGGAGAGCTCTTTATATTGGTCCTGCACAAATTTATATAATGTTATCATATCCCCTCTGAGATGCCTTTTTTCTAACATATATAAATGCAATTTTTTAAAGTCTCTCTTCATAACTAAGATCCTCCAATCCCCTTATTAATTTTGTAGCTCTCCTTTGCACTATTTCTAGTTCCTTAATATCCTTTTTAAGGACTGGTTCCCAGAACTGTACTGCATATTCAAGGTGAGGTCTTACCATTGATTTGTAAAGAGGCAAGATGATGTCCTCCTCCCGTGAATCTATACCTCGTTTTATACATGCCAATATCTTATTGGCCCTTGCAGTTGCTGACTGGCATTGGGCACTGTTGCCAAGTTTGTTATCTACAATGATTCCTAAATCCTTTTCGTTAGTAGTTTTTCCTTTGGAAATACCATTTAACGTATATGTTGCTTTGTTATTATTTTTCCCATAATGCATAACTTTACATTTGTCTATATTGAACCTCATTTGCCACTTTCTTGCTCAGTCCCCCACTTTGTCCAAATCTTCCTTTAAAGAAAAAACATCAAGATTAGTCTTTATTACCTTACCTAATTTTGTGTCATCAGCAAACACTGAGACATGGCTCTCAGCACAATGTGGGAGATCATTAATAAACATATTAAAAAGAAGAGGTCCCAAAACAGACCCCTGAGGTACTCCGCTCAATACCCTGGTCCAATTTGAGGCGTTTCCATTTACAACAACCCTCTGTGTTCTATCTTTTAGCCAATTTTCAATCCAAATACATACATTTGCCCCCAATCCTATTTCTCTCAATTTGTAGAGTAACCTTTTGTGTGGAACTGTATCAAATGCTTTAGCAAAATCCAAATAGATCACATCAACTGCCACACCTAGATCTATATTTTTACTGACCTCTTAGAACCATAGAATGTTATTAAGTTTGTTTGACAAGACCTGTCTTTCACAAAACCATGTTGACTTTTACTAATTATATTCTGATTCAAGATGTATTGTTGAGTGTACACCTTTAGCAATCCTTCAAATAATTTCCCCACTACAGATGTCAAGCTCACTGGCCTATAATTACCAGGCAGAGATTTTGATCCCTTTTTAAATATTGGAATGACATCCGCCTTTTGCCAGTCTTTTGGCACTATACCTGAACTGAAAGAATCTCTAAAGATCATAAATATTGGTCTGGCCAGAATTATGCTTAACTCCCTAAGGACCCTTGGGTGTATACCATCTGGCCCTGGGGCCTTGTCTATCTTAACAGAATTTAATGTTAAGTTTTAGTGTTTAGTTTTAACACTTTTTCCAAACGTCAGCTCCCTGATAGGGCTATGCACAGTCAATTAAATTACTGTTTGTATTATTTAAATAAATGTATTCTATTTAAAAACATCTACACTTAATTAAATATAAGTTATCTTGTTTTTGTCTTGAACCATCACAGTGAGCCAATTGAGCCAGGGATGATGGAACACAGAAACAGGATTAGTTTGGATTCACAGAGTTAATTTTTGTGTTTCTTTAGAAATAGACAACTTCACTTCTGACTAAAAATATAAACAATATACATGCCTATTCTTTTTCTAACGATTAAAAAAATGCATTTTAATTCACGGCACTCACTATAGTTTTATATACAGAACTTGAATTCTAGGATGTTATTTTAGCCTTACTGGAATTTTCTGTTGGTTTCTACCATTGAAAATGTTTTGCAGATTGTATGTTCTATTTGGAAGCTCAAGAGCATTATAATTTTTACTATATTAGATCAGAACACTGCCTGCCAAGTTTGCCAGAATGAACTGACAGTGATTAACGTTGAAAACGTAGGTATGGATGAATTCTTAGTAGCTAAGTATCCTTTCAGTGAGATTTGAAAAAAAATCAATATTTCCAAGTAGAATATACGGGAAATATTCATTCACCTTCTAAGTAATTTATTGACAAAAGCAAATGTATACTCCCGTGAAAAAGTAATGAGACCATCAAAGTGTTGCATTAATTCATTTCTAACCACAGTCTAAATGTTGAAAACCATCTTTAGTTAGAGTGTATTTGCACAGCTACAAACTTTATACATGAATTATTTAGGAATAATTATATGTGAAAGGATCCGTGTGCTTAAATTCAATTATGTTTCATCCCAAAGCAAGTGAGCACTGAAACTAAAAAAAAAAAAAATTCCCAAGTTTAAAAAAAAAAAAACTGCTTTGCAATTATTATCTGAGCAATTAGAGTGAAAAATATGCAACTCCATCAAGTTCTTCATCCTGAGATTTTGTCTCCACCCATGATGGTGGCTTGGACTGCTGCTCTGTCCTATTAATGATCCTCCTTATCTGATTAGCAGATTAAGGGGAGAAAAGGCAATAAGCTAACTTGATTTCCTGCCATTGTAGTTCCATCCGTAATTACTTCTGAAACTGTTTTTTTTTATTTTTTTATTAAGTACATAGACAATACATAACAAACACCATATCATGACTCCCGCATAGTGTTCCATTAAAAAAAAAAAAATTCTATATATATAGACTCCTTTTCCAATACAAATATGGGTAAGAACATGATACTTATAGACATACATATAAAAAGCCACCAGCGTGGCCATGTGGAGACGATGCCTTATTGGTTAATTTTATTGGTTATTACTTGGGAGGGGGGGGATTGGTTGGTGGGAAGAATCACCAAGAGGCTAGGCTATTTTATTCAATGATTCCCATTTCCCCCATATTCTGTAATATTTGTTTTTGTTTAGTCTATTGATTAAGTAGCCTTTTTCCATAGTTCTTTGAATTTCGATCTGATTTCTTACATGGGTCCATTGTATTTTACCTGTTTTTTTCCATTTTCTAGCCACTACTAGTTTAACCGCTAGTAATATATGGGTGATCAGCGAATATTTTTCCTTATCTAATCCTATTAGATCCCAGTGTAATATGGCTATTTGGGGGGAAGGGATTAATTCTATACCCACTAGGTTTGTTATTACCTTAAAGGCTTCTGCCCAGCATTCCGTTAATTCTTTACAATCCCAGAAAATATGTCTTAGTGTACCACCGGCTTGTCCACACCTCCAACAATTGGGTTCTATAGCCGGATTAATTTTGTTTAACTGTACAGGAGTTAGATACCATCTATTACTTATCTTAAAAAATAGTTCCTGTAAGTTTAAGCAGTGGACATGTTTTTTTATCAGGAGCCAACCTTTCTGCCAATTTCGGAGATTTCCCTCTACATTATCCTGAATATTTAGATCTTCCTCCCATCTAGCCCAAGCATTTGGTACCCTATGCTGACTTACTTGTCTAATGAGATCTGTACATAATTTTAAGATCCTTTTTTTTGGTTTGTTGTTAAATAAATTTAGCAAGTGATCGATCAGGACCTCTCTGTTCTTTTTATAGCTTTCTGACTGGAGATAGTGTTTCACTCTCAGGTGTTTAAAGATGTCTCTCGAGGGCAGGTGGTATTTTACTTTTAAGTCCTCAAAGCCCAATAAAGTATTTCCATTATAGATATCAGCTATCCTATTTAGTCCTCCTGCTCTCCAGACCGATAAGTCTATATCTGGGACATTTTGCTCTATCACCTCCAATGGTACAAATTGAATTATCTTGTCCTCTAGCCCAATTTTTTTTTTCAATTTATACCAGAATTCCATTTCTTTGAGCAGATTTGTACTACCCTCTTTCTCAAATATAATTCCTCTATCTGTCTTATTTAGCCATAGTGAGCATTCTAAGTTTTTGTATCCCAGGATGGATTTTTCTATTTGCCACCAGTCAAGAGATTTGCTGTTCCCGCATTGCATTCTATATATGTGCATTATTTGGCTAGCCTCCCAGTATTCCTTAAGGACAGGCAAGCCCAGCCCTCCCTTTTCTTTTCCTCTGTACATTGTGTTTTTGCCTATTCTGGGCTTCTTCCCTAGCCAAACAAAGTCCATTAATGTCCTCTGGAAGGCCGTGAATAACTCCTCCTTTACCCCCCCATGGACCATCCGGAAGATATAAAGCCATTTAGGCATAACATAGGCTTTGACCGTGTTAATTCTCCCCATCCAGGAGATGGAAGCCTGTTTCCATTTTCTAAAATTAGATACTGTATCTGTATGTATGCGCTGACAGTTGAGTTCTGCTACATTTTTACCATTTAATGGTATTTGTATCCCCAAATACTCCATCTCAGACCCCCTCCATTGAAATGGGTATGTGTGCTGAAGCTTTTGTATTTCTGTTACCGAGAATGCAACACCCATTGCCTGAGACTTCCCTAGGTTTAATTTATAGTTGGAGAGTTCTCCATAAGAATGGATCTCCCTCAGTAGTTCTGGGATGGAGCATTCAGGACTTTCTAAAGACAGCATCACATCATCTGAATACATGGATAATTTATATTCTTTACCTCCTATATTGTATCCCTTAATTTTTTCGTTGTTTCTGATTAGATTGGCCAATGGTTCCAGAGAGATTATATATAAGATTGGTGCTAGTGGGCATCCCTGTCTGGTGCCGTTTTGGATACCGAACTAATGAGATTCTATGTTTTGGCCGATCACCTTAGCTACGGGCTTTTTATATAATGCCATAATTGCGTCCCTCATCCCACTGCCCACCCCCATAGCTACCAGCGTTTCTTCCAGAAAGACCCAGCTGACCCTGTCAAATGCTTTTTCGGCATCCAAAGCCAGGGCCAGCATGGGTCTTCCTGAATCATATGCGTATTCTATTAGATCTATGATTTTCCTGATATTATCGCTCGGCATTCTATCTTGTATAAAGCCGGACTGATTCTTTGGGCTAAAATAGCCGCATATATTTTTGTGTCGTTGTTAATTAGTGAGATCGGGCGATAGTTTTTAACGTTTGTTGGGTCTTTCCCTGGTTTTAATATAGGAAGAATCGCAGCTTGCAGAAATTCCTGTGGGAAGGCTTTCTTTAGTCTAACTTCATTGAAAAAAATGGTTAGCTGGGGTACTAATTTAGTACTTAGTTTTTTATAAAATATACCTGTGAACCCATCAGGTCCTGGAGCTTTATTTTTTTTCATTTGATTTATTACTTTCTTCACTTCTATCTCCTCAATTTCAGAGTCTAGTTTTCTCTGTTGGATCTCTGATAGTTTTTGTAAATTTGCTTTCTTAATGTAATTCCTAATTTGGGATCTATCTTTAGTCTCATTGCTTATATTGTACAGATTGGTATAGAAGTTCCTGAATTCTTCTCCAATTTCAGTTGGTGATATCGCGATTTTATTTGCATTAATGATTTTATACATTCTCTCTTTCGCATTTTGTCTCTGAAGCTTTTTAGTTAATAATCTGTCCGGTTTATTCCCTAGGTAGTACCACTTCTGCTTAGATTTTAATAATATTTTATTAGCTTTGTTTAGGAGTTTTTCGATAATTTCTGCTTTAACCTTACCTATTTCTTTAACTAGATTATTTTGGTGTTTGGATTTATTCTGTCTAGATAGGCTTTCCAGTTTAATATACAGTTCTGGGATGGAATCTGATCGTATTTTTTTAAGGTAAGCTTCCCTGCTGATTAAATTCCCTCTTATAACGCATTTATAAGCCCCCCAAATATTTGCCATTGAAGTCTCCTCCTTTTTATTTTCCCCAAAATATAAATCCGTGGATACTTCTAGATCTTTAAGGAATTCTGCATCGTCCAGAATTTTCTCATTGATTCTCCAGGCAGGTCTGGGGGTTCTAGTGTTGTTCTTAAATATGTTTAGTACAGCACTATGATCCGACCAGGGGATTTCCACTATCTCGCTTTTAATACAGGACCTAATCAGTGGTGCATGAACCAAACATAAATCTATTCTGGAGTAGGATTTAAACCTGTTTGAATAGAACGGATAGTCTTTTTCTCCCGGATGGATGGTTCTCCACAGATCAAACAGTCTGTTTTCTATTAGGAAAGCATTTAGATCTCGAGCAAGAGCCATGACTGCTCTATCGATCTGAACGCTTTTAATCACCTTTTTGTCCCACTCAGGGTCCAGTATACAGTTAAAATCTCCGGCGATTATTACGACTCCCTGAGTAATATGGTGGATTTTTTTCCACAGGGCCTTTATAAATCTGATCTGTCCTTTATTCGGAGCATAAATATTAACTATTGTATATATTATATCATTTATCCTGCATACAATCACAATATATCGCCCTTCTGGGTCGCTTAATCTAGCTAGTAACTCGTAATTTAAGTTTTTAGAAAAGAATATAGCCACACCTCTCTTTTTTTGAGATGGAAGTGAGGAGAACTCCATGAATGGGAAATCACTGAAGGAAAGTTTACTAGCGAATTCATTAGACCAATGAGTCTCCTGTAGCATGGCTACTTCAATTTTGTTTTTTTTCAAAAAATCTATCAGCGTGACTCGTTTTTGAGGTAGGTTTAATCCTTGAACATTCAAGGTCAAAACTCTAGATATCATACTAAGTGTATGCTTTCCTTACTGTTATATCTTCCCCTATTTGTTCTCTTCCTGTTGTTGTCTTTACTTCTTCCCTTCCTATCCCCTCATCTTTTACATTTTGGTTCACCTCCATTCCATCTCTCCCTGTCCCCCCAATTAGCATTGTCTCCACATTTACAACATGTAACAACATCAACACAAACAAAAACAATTGCTTGGATATAGGGTGAATCCCCCTCCAAATCCACATTCCCATTCCTACTACACTAACCCCTTGTGAGTAGGACTTGTAGGAGGCTCACGGGGCGATGCTCTCTAAATTTATCTAACAAGATTCTCCTATTAATTGGGTGCTGGATTCCCTTCCTATTTCCCCCCCCTACTTTACCTACCCCAGGGACTTCTGAATTTAGGAATAATACTGACATAACCAGGGAAACTGTTTTTGTTCTTTCTTATATTGCATGTATAATTCTATAACGTATGCCTAGGTCTAGAAGAGGTACAGATCATAAGAACACATCTCCATGCTGAATTTTTCTTTTATTTCAATCTCAATCATGTCGATGGTCAGAATAGTTCATAAATTTGGCTATTCAAGAACTACTGAAGTGATCTCAAATTTGCACAAAAATCGGCCAATGAGTAATAGACATTTCGGTAGCCAAACTCCTCAGGACAGGCTCTTCCATGGGGCAGACTGGGGCAACTGCTCAGCGGTCGACAGGAAGAGTAGAACAGCCAGGGACATGCAACAGCCAGGTGAGCACTAGGGAATGTGGGAGGATGGTTTAATGTGTTTATTGGGTCCTTGGCTGGGGGAACATATTAATGGGCATACTGGCTGTAGCATATTAATGGACAAAGTAACACTGGCATAATAGTGGGCAAACTAACAATAGCATATTAATGGACAAACTAACAATGTGATATATTTTGGGCAAACTGTCTGTGGCATATTAATGGGCAAACTAGCACAGGCATATTAATGGGCAAATTAACACTGGCATATTAATGGTGAAAATTGGCTATGGCATATTAATGAACAAACTGTCTGTGGCATATTAATGGGCCAATTGGCTGTAGCATATTAATGGGCAAACTAGCACAGGCATATTAATGGGAAAACTAACACTGGCATATTAATGGGCAAATTGGCTATGGCATATCAATGGGCAAACTGCCTGTGGCAGATTAATAGACAATCTAACAGTGGCATATTAATGGGCAAACTAACACTGGCAAATTAATTGGCAAACTAACACTGGCATATTATTGGACAAATTGGCTGTGGCATATTTATGGATAAACTGGTTGTGGAATATTAATGGACAAACTAACACTGGCACATTAATGGGTAAACTAACAGTGGTATATTAATGTGCAAATTTGCTATGGCATATTAATGGGCAAACTTACAATGGCATATTAATGGACAAATTGGCTGTGGCATATTTATGGGCAAACTGGTTGTGGCATATTAATGGACAAACTAACACTGGCACATTAATGGGTAAACTTACAGTGGCATATTAATGGGCAAACTAACACTGGTCTATTAATGAGCAAACTAACACTGGCATATTAATGGGCAAATTGTCTATGGAATATTAATTGACAAACTATGAGTGCCATTTTATGGGCAAATTGGCTGTAGCATATTAATGGGCAAACTAACACTGGCATATTAATGTACAAATTGGCTGTGGCATATTTATGGACAAACTGGCTGTGGCATATCAATGGACAAACTAACAGTGACATATTATTGGGCAAACTGACTGTGGCATCTTAATTGACAAACTGGCTGTGGAATATATATATATTTTTTTGTTTTATTATAAACATACAAAACAGTTACAATAAATACTCAACATAAAAACACATGTATACATGACATTATATTCATCGTCAATAGTTCTTCAACGTGTGACAACAAGTGTCTAGCCAACAAAAAGGCTAATCTAAAAAGTGAGGACTAATTATCAAGTAACATACGCAAGAATTGTGTATTAGATCAACTTTTTCTATCAAGTTATATAGAATTATACAGTCACTAGGAACAAACTCACTCATAACAATAGAAAAATACAATTTAATTTGGTGTGGAGAGCGCTGAGGGGCGACAACGAGGTCCCGGGTAGGTAGAGGATGTCATACTTAAGTTTTTAGGCATCTTAAATTAATGTCCAAGGGGTATAGAATTGTGGGGGTTTAAACTGGAATAATTATTCGATGATAAGTCATCCTCGAAGGAGATTACCCTTACTTCGGGCTTTAGTAGTTCACTTTTGGATTCAAATCCTCAGTAATACAATTTTTTACAACTTGCTGTGGAATATTAATGGACAAACTATGAGTGGCACATTAATGGGCAAATTGTCTGTGACATATTAATGGACAAACTAACATTGGCATATTAATGGGCAAATTTGCTATGGAATATTAATAGGCAAATTTGCTGTGACATACTAATGGGGAAACTAACACTAACTTGTTTTGATTAGCCACATCCTCTGTATCATTTGTATGTTAAAAATGTTCTTTGTAACTCTAGTTAGCTAATAACCTTTAACACCTTAGTGGATATTATTAGATTTATTGCTATCCCCAAATGCTATGGTAACTTTCTCTTATCTGATTTGTTGAAAACTGCTCTAAACGTCCCCCTTCCCCCCTCATCTCTCACAAACTTGGTCTCACCTCCCTCTCTCTTCCATCTTCACAGACCTTATTTTTCTATCTACACTCACTCCATGTAACTAAAGGCTGTTTGATTCACCTCCCTTGATCCCTCTGCTGCATTTGACAACGTTGATCACAGCCTCCTTCTTAACAGATTATCCTCATTTGGCATAGGTGGTACGGCACTCTCTTTGATCGAGTTGTACCTATCTGAGCGATCCTATTCAGTGTTGCTTGTTGGAGCAGCATCGTCGCCTTTTCTGCTCTCTGTTGGTGTTCCGCAAGGATCGGTCTTGGCCCGCTGTTGTTTTCACTGTACACCACTCTGGGAGAACTCATCTGCTCTTTTGGCTTCCAATACCACCTGCATGTGGATGATACCCAGATCTACTTCTCCTCCCCTGACCTTACACCGTAGCGTTACGTGTAGTTAAGTGTCTGTCGGCCATCTCCACTTGGATGTCTGATCGCTACCTGAAACTTAATCTTTCCAAAATGTAGCTGATAATCTTCCCTCCCTCAAACTCTGTCCATACACCTGGCTTCATTCCTCATATTCAATCTTTAGCCAAATCCTGTCATCTGCACCTACAGAACATCTTACGCATTCGCCCGTTCCACAGCATAGAGACCGCCAAAATACTAGTGCACCTGCTTGAAATCACCTTGACTACTGTAACAGCCTACTGACTGGACTACCTCTGGCTTGTCTTTCTCCCCTGCAATCTATTCAAAACACAGCTGTCAGACATCTTTCTTGCTCGTCTGTCTGATTCGGCTGCTCCCGTATGCAATGCCCTCCACTCACTCACCGTCTGCTTTAGAATCAAATTTAAAATTCTGTCTTTAACCTACAAAGCCCTCCACTCCTCAACCCCTCCATTTATTGCCTCCCCTCCTTAACCAATACTTCCCTGCACGAACTCTGCGCTCCTCAATGGGACTATAGCTCTCCTCCAACCTCATCACCTCTTCCCATTCGCACCTCCAAGATTTTGCCTGAGCTGCCCCCTCTCTTTGGAACTCCCTTCCGCAGAGCATCTAGCTCTCTCTTTCCTTTTCAAACTTTAAAAAGTCCCTCAAAACTCATCTCTGCAATGAAGCTTACTACCCATCCAACTAGCATACCAGTTGATTTATCTCTAGCTAATCCCACCTAGCTCCCGCTGTCCTCAATCACTGTTCAGGTAGCTCACAACTGGTCAGCTAGAATGCACACTGTACATCTTTGGCCAAATCCACCTAGTGCCAACCATCCACATTACTGTTACTACAACTACATTCCCTCTGTCCTCTTCACTCCCTTATGTGTTTCATGAACCCCATTCCCTCTAGATTGTAAGCTTGCAAACAGGGCTTTCTACCTCACGTACCAGTCTGTTCTCGTTTGTCTAACTTAGTATGTAGTTCCCTTCTATGCTCTGTATCTAGCACTATGTAAATTGTTGGCGCTATATAAACAAATGCTAATGTAATGTAATTAATAGGCAAACTAACAGTGTCATATTAATGGACAAACTGGCTGTGGCATATTAATGGGCAAACAGTGATGTATTAATGGGTATACTGTGGCACATTTGAATGGGCAAAGTGACTGTGGCATTTTAATTGGTACCTGACAGTGGCTTCTTTTAATTGGTAAAGTGATGCTGTGGCATGTTCTGTGTGGCAAAATAAAATGTACTGTGAATGAAAACAAGTCATGAAACAGCTAACCACATTCCCAGCATAGTGGAAAATTGATCGGGACTCATCCAGAAAACAGCTTCTCGCAAGAGAGTACATGCAACAAGCAAACACAAAATATTACAGCAAATATGCACAGAAAAAATACAGAAGATATATATAGAAAGAGGATGATCACAGATATGCACACATGTAGGAATTCAAGAAGAGAATCCCTCATTTATCCCATTAGTGTAAAGATCCAATATGTTTCCCTTTTGATCAATTTAAGTCTATTGGTCTTTCGATGGTCCCATTTGATTTATTCTAAGGCCATAACATTTACATTTTTTTAATCGTTTTTATGAAAAAAATTTAAGTGTTTAGTTACGAGATTTATTTTTTCGGATCCACATCTGATGTTGCAGATTCATTCTACAAGACAAAAAATACTTTTAAAATTGGATGGGACCAATATATTTCTAAGACTCTTTCTGTATACATATTAGAAAAAAGAAGAAAGTTAGGGTGCTGTGGAATTGATACCACAGTAGGTAATATATCGGACCATTCTTAGAGTCAAACCTTGGTCCTTAAAAAATATTTAGAATGGAGGTTTGTTATAAATAAATGGAATTCTGTTCTAAATAAAGCTTTTTATTTTAATCTCTTTAACTACATTCCATCTCTACAATTTGAGTCTTACACCTAACTTACACAGGCGGCTCAGCACAAATCAGGTGAATGGAAGTTTAACAGGTGGCAACGTTTCAACCCAGTGGGTCTTTCATTGGAGCCTCTGGCTTGAGCACTCTAATTTCATTGTGTGCTGCTTACGCCATAACCTTGTTTAATTTCACCTAAATAAATAAATCCCTAGTTTCGAGGGGCTGATGGATTTTCTAACAGCGCCTCCCCAGTGTTTTTCTGTTTACATATTACTTCAAAATTGGATGCCTTTTTTTGGATTTCCCAATATTTTTCAATCACTTTCCTCACTTCAGTGATTTTATTTGTAAAGGTAGTAATAAAGGATACTCCGCTCCTCTCCAACTGCCCCAAACCTCATTTTTTTTTAAATGAAAATTTAAGTTTGCATTGGCCCACTGTGGGGCAGTAGAGAAGGGCCTGGAGCAGCTGGATATGTCACCCATGCAGCAGCAGGATAGCAAAGATCAGTGCTGCCTACTAAAGACTTTAGTAGTCCGTTAAGCAATATTTCAAAATTCCATGTGTCAAAGCTACAATGACCATATTACAAATTTGGCCCGGTACCTGCCTCATAAACCTAGCAAACCTATGCATGTGGGATCACTGTACTCAGTTGCTTAACATATATTGGGGTGTTCTTTGGTAGTAACACAATCCCTGCAAATTGATACCTAAAGGATAATGTGTGTGATAAAAAAAACCACAGAAAATCTTACTACCGCAAATTTTTGCAAAGACTGCCAGTAAAACAACAACATGAAAAGTGTTAAAATTACCCAGGTTACATACGGTGGTTGTACAGTTCTACACTAAATATATATTTACTTTTTTTATCATTGTGGACATTTTTGCACCTTTTGCATGATCAAGTGACCTATTCGTATGAATGGGGACTCTATTTCGGTTATAGAATAGCAATAGCATTACATGTATTTCATAAACCGAAAGCCTATAAACCAAAAGACATTCGGTTTATAGACTTTCGGTTTATGGCACTTCATATCTGAGAGTCAATTAGAACCGTCAAATACTGTGCTTACAACGCACTTTGAAAAATTCTGGCTACCTCCTCCTCCTCCAGTGCCGCTTCCACCTACACCGCCCCGGTCACCGCATCCTCAACCTATGGGTCACTTAGTATAAACTGAAAGAGAATACCCTGCACTCCAACCCTCTCACAAATGGATAATTCTGTTGATCCTCCTGGCAGCTTTAGATTTAGATTTATGTTCTTTCAAAGCTAAAATCAAAGATTCCATCTAGTGCTATTTTCTATTTTTAATTTGTTTTTTTTTTTACGTTATTTGAAGTTATTTCCCTATCCATATTTCTTTGCAGGGCACTTGTCCTACTCTTATCCCCATTTTACTTCCTTTTACAGCCCTCTAACCCTTTCCAGGACTTTTTTAGAGGCATTTTAGTGGCCAAAAGTTCGGGTCCCCATTGACTTCAATGGAGTTCGGGTAGGCGGTCAAGTTCGGGGTCAAGTTCGAGCCTGAACCCGGACTTTTTTCCGAAGTTCGGCCGAACCTGCAGAACCCAAACATCCAGGTGTCCGCTCAACTCTATTAATTAACCTTCTCTGTGCATAAAAAAACGTGAATCAGTGCTCTTCTCCCAAACACTTCACACTTGTGATTACCCTTTAAACTGAGGCAATCCTCCCCATAGTATGCAAAGGGAACAAGATAATATATATATATATGAGCAGTACTCTGCTCAGTATAATAGGCATCCGGGAGCCCGTCGTGGGGTCTTGAATCAAATTATGTTCCAGGGGAAACCTCCAGTATAGATGTCAAACCAATAGACAGGGGAAGAAGGAAATATACCTTAAGTACAACACATTTATTGCGCATAACAAATAAAGTAAAATCTTACATTAAAAAAGGCAGTATCCAGCATAAAGTGCATGAAGTACAAATCTTTTGTAAAGTGCACCGTGTTCTTCATGTAAGGTGCTCTCCTCCCACACACAATGCGTTTTGCCTTCTAGCTGAGGCTTTTTCAAACCTTCTCTGTTAGTCTGTTTACCTTGAAGGAAAGCCATTTATCTGAAAGGAGCAGGCGAATACTGAGCCAGGCAAATTCAGGTGAGCAAATTCTAAAATGATCAAGCTTCACAAGTGTTGGAGTTAGAAACAAATGAGGAGTTAAAAGGCAAGAAGGAGGGTAAAGTATAAATCCTTGTTTATTCTATTTATATTGTGTGGTTTACATTACATTACATGAACAGTTATTTATATAGCGCCAACAATTTACGTAGTGCTAGGTACAAGCATAGAAGGAAAAACATACCAAGTTAGACAAACTAGAACAGACTGTTACATAAGGTAGAGAACCCTGCTTGCAAGCTTACAATCTAGAGGGAATGGGGTACATGAGACACATAAGGGATTGAAGAGGTAAGAGGGAAGGAAGTTGTAGTTACAGTAGTGTAGGTGGATGGCAATAGTGGGATAGGCCAAAGATGAATTGTGTGTGTTCCAGCTAGGTGGGATCAGCTAGAGGTAAAGTGACCGGTATTGTAGTTGGTTGGGTAGTAAGCATTAGAGATCATGCTAGATAATGCCACTAAGTGCATGTCTTGCAGCATGTATACTGTATACCCTGTTCCCCAGGGTTCATACTGCTGCTGCAGATGTGAGCAGGTGGCTGCTTTGGACAATATCATACTAGATCTGAAGAGGCAACTGGCAACACTGAGTGACATAAACAACTTGGGACGGAGTTTACTGCTAATGGAGAAGGCATTGGCTGGGGCCAGTGTAGAGGAGGGTGATGATAAAGGATAAGAGGTTTCTAGGGTAGAGAGCTGAGTTAGCTGTGTAAGGAGAAGTAGGGGTCAGGGAGCTAGGGAGGCTTGTTCTGGGCTAGTTCACCCCAACATGTTTTCCAACTTGGAATTCTGACATGCAGAAAACCTGCGCCCTTGACCCATTTGTGACATTTTTGAAGCCAGAAATTGTATTCTACCACACAGAGTCATATATTTTTGCAAACTAGACACCCTAGGGTATTTCAAATGGTAGTATTTTAACACTTTACATGCACTAATTCTACCACCAGCCTATGTTAATGTTTTGGGAGGTAATTTTTTTCACATACATTGTACATTGGGCATGTATTCACAGATCCTGTTATATGCCAGTGCCAAACAACACCTCAATATGTGTTCAACAACATCTCCTGAGTACAGGGATACCACCCATGTGTAGGTTGGTTAGATTATTTGGGGGTTAAAAGGCCACATTTGAGAGGTGTGCTTTTTGGTTTTCCAAAGGGTACAAGCACTAACGCTTCGCCACACAGGACGGACCTAGCACGTCCTGTGTCGGCAAGGTGTTAAGCTAGACAAGGCCAGATGGTACACACCCAAGAGTCCTTAGAGAGTTAAGAATAATTCTGTCCAGACCACTATTTATTATCTTTAGGGATTCTTTCTGTTCAGGTAAAGTGGCAACAGACTGGCGAAAGGCGGATGTCATTCCAATATTTAAAAAATCTCTACCGGGTAATTATGTGCCAGTGAGCTTAGGAGGATCTTAGTTATGAAGAGAGACTTAAAAAATTGCATTTATATATACGTTAGGAAAAAAAGGCGTCTCAGAGGGGATATAAGAACATTATATAAATATGTGCAGGGCTAATATAAAGAACTCTCCAGTGACCTGTTCATTAACAGCAATGTACAAAGAACAAGAGGTCACCCTCTGAGACTGGAAGAGAAAAGATTTTATAGACAGAAAAGGAAGGGATTCTTTACGGTAAGGACAATAAAGTTATGGAACTCACTGCCAAGAGAGGTAGTGCTATCAACTACAATAGATGTATTTAAAAATGGTCTGGATGATTTTTTTTTAGAAAAGCAGAACAGACAGGGCTATTAATAATAGAATAAGCATTATCCCCCTGGAGGCAAAATTCGAAATAGCTTCCTTAGGGGGTTTTGCCTTCTTTTGGAGCAAAAGCTGGAATTATATGTAGAAGGGTTGAACTTGATGGACTTGTGTCTTTTTTCAACCTAAATTACTATGTTACTATGAGACACCCGGACACAGACAGACGGCCGGACCTGGTTTTAACAACGAAATCCTTCTCATCCCACAAATAAGACCCTCTCAGGACAGACAAAGAACACATAGATATTACCAGGTAAATAGTAAGTTGAATGTTATGTACAAAAAACAATGGTGAACCCAGCTCTGTAATCTCAGCTTTAGCAGCACTTAGGCAGTGTGTTCCTAAACCACACTCAATACAATATATACAGAACAAAATAACAAAAAGTGAGCTTTAAGCAAACTGTGGATGTAAAATATTCAACACCTTTTAGGGCGAAAACTGTGTAGTGATATCTTTAAAAATTGAAACCAGGAGAAACTTTGTCCCCCTTGCGGGAATGCACTCACAGACTTTCAGAGTAATATTGCACTTCAAATAAATGTTGTTGTTAATTTAACTCTGGTGTTGCCAATCCTCTATATATGTTAGCTCAAAGACATAACAACAGACATCCGATTAGTAAATAAAAGTGAACACATTTAATGAACAAAATAACTGCTTACATGGAGGTTTTCTTTAACACACGGAGTGGGTGCCTCACAGCCGCAAATGCAAGTATCCTCCCACAATGAATTATAGATAAAAGCTATAAAATGTGTGTGTGTGTGTGTCTCCTATTGAGGTTTACAGAACTACCAGATACTACAACAGATCTCTGTAACTGTACTTTCTTTATAGATAAAAAATGTAAAATGTGCTGTATAAAGGTGTGCTAGATCTCTGTGAGATGTAGTAATATCACTGACTCTCCTTCCCACATAGGCAGGTATATTTACCGTCCAATTGGGATAGCACTGTAAGACAATATACTTTCCTCCCCACCATAAGTATTATCTATGGCCAAGACATCAAGAGGAGATCACAGACGTTATACGGTTTTTATTGAGTTATGAGTTTACAAAAATGGATATACATAGACAAGTTTATGCATTACACCATTGGAGTGTATCTAATTTAATAAGATGGCAATATATTTTCTCACTGCAAATTGTCAAAAAAATATATATTAAAAGAAGGAGTGTGTCTTCATTACCAGAGCATGTCTTATGTTCTAACACAAGTGAGTGGGATACATATATCTCTACCCTTTAGGTCGCTTTTATAGAAAATACTACATTATATATTGCATTTTTAGGTTTCTCGCCTATCTATATGTACTCTAAAGAAAATAATATATTATTGTGTCATGAGTGAATTCCCTTTATTTACAGTGTTTTAGGAAACACTTCTGGAAATTCAGGGAAGTTTACCCATACCTCCCAACTTTGCCCCCGGGTGAATCCGAAAACTGGGAGGTGGAGTCTGTGGAAGGGGTTGGACACAAGGGGCGGAGTCTGGGGAGGATGGGGTCAGTGCTACCGCTCCTGTGCGGTAACACTGTCACTCACTTAGATCCTGGCATCTGAAGAGTAAGCGTTCTCTGGTGTCTGGGACAGGACTGCGGGATTGCGGTCCCGAGTCCTGCTGTCCCAGTGAGCTGTACTTCTGTCCCAAAAAGCAAGACAAAGGTAGAACGCGGCTCTGTAGTCTGCAACCACTGATCCTCTCCATTATCATCATAATCCGAATTTCATACATCCTCCTTCACTATTTAAAATTCTGTCTTTGATTACTCAATTAAAAAGGGATTATTATCACCTTAACACAGTGAATCTAGTTTAATTTGTTCCAATAAAGAATAAATCTGTGGAATCATAAAAAAAATAAAAAAAAAAATATTCAACTTTGATTTAAATCTTAATAATGTCCTGCAAGGGCTTTTGCTGACAGACTGGTATTATTATTAAACTATCTTAATACAGAACCTCATAAATAGAAAATAAAGAGGCCAAACTATTTTATGAACAATGTTGTTTATAACTACTGTTTGTGGACAAAAAAAAAAGAGGCACAGTATACAGGGCCAGCCTAAGACATTGTGCTGCATGGGTCCAAAACAGAAATGCTGCTCCCCCACTTATCTGCACACATACACACAGGGTCACACATACAGTCATGCTCACATACAGTCACACACACATTTTATACACACATACACATACATATACACACAGTCACACACACTCATGCACACGCAGTCAAATAAATACACTCAAAGCCACTCACACACACAACCACTCAAACACACAGTCACTCACACACAAGCAAACACAGCCAGCAGTTTTTTTTAAATAGCTCCCCCAGCTCCCCTCTCTCTAGTATTACCTCTCCTAGCATGGAGGTGGCTCACCAGCACTGTCTGTAGCTGGATTCCAGAATCTGGCGTACTGTGCGCTGAGTGTTGGGTGGTCATGTGATACTCAGTGATCTGTGGGGGTTGAAGTGCTGGGATCGAGTGGGTGACTTGATCCTCTCGGGCTACACTCCCTGAGGGTCTGAAAAGTAGGCGAGGGCGGCAATTTACCTCCTCTCTTAAAGTGATCCCTGCAGTCTATTGCACACATTCATAAAAAAGACAATGATCACAAAAGATAAAACACACAATTATTAATTATACTCTGACATAAATTAACATATACAAAACATACAGTGGAATAAAATAAAACATCAATCAGGACTCAAAAATGTTCTTTGAGTGGATCATACCAAGAAAGAGAGAAAAAGACCATGCAATACAATGTTTGCTGTATGTGAAGGTGCGTAAATTAATACATTACAAAATTGCACTACAGAAATTACTGGTTACTGAATAACTTATTCATTATTTTGAGAGCGGTTTATAAATGCATAAACTTAGGGAAACTTTGGTTTGCATATGGCTGGTGTCTCTTTATGACATCACCTTGTAGTTTGATATACTATTACTATACATTTTTTTTTACATATCAAGTAATAGGGTGAATTCACGGCTTTAAAATAAATTTTCCCTTAATTCATGCATTTATTTGAATTATGTTAACACAATGGAATGTACCCAGCATGGAATGTATCATCGACAGATAGCTGTGGTGGCTTATTCCAGGAACAACATCAGAGCACTCAGTCCAGAAGAGCGCAGTACTAGGAACAGCTAAGAAACTATGCAGAACCCTCAAACTTACAGGCCTCTGGTAGAAGACCCGAGGTTGAGGAAGACACATACCACCCATAGTAGGGTGAGAAAAATATATTTTTACATATATCTACACATGCGTACACCGATCAGCCATAACATTATGACCACCTGCCTAGTATTGTGTAGATCCCCTTTTGACGCAAAAACAGCTCTGACTCTTCGAGGCAAGGACTCCCCTATACCTCTGAAGGTTTGCTGTGGTGTCTGGCACCAAGACTTTAGCAGCAGATACTTTAAGTCCTGTAAATTGTGAGGTGAGGCCTACATTGATTGGACTTGTTAGTCCAGCACATGCCACAGATGCTTCTTTGGATTGTTCCTCAAACCAGTCGAAGGGAACAACCAAGTAATAGAATATCTGGGAATTAAATAAAGTTTTAATTTGGATAATATACCCCAAAGTAATTTCGATTCACTAATCCCGAAACTTAAAGAAAAAATAAAAGCATGGAAAGGACTTGAACTATCTTGGGTCGGCAGAGTCAACATACTCAACTCCTACTTAGTCCCCAAAATTATCTACCTGATGAGGGCAATTCCCCTAAGGGTTCCAAATTATATTTTGAATACCTGCCAAGGGATCTTTGGTGCATATGTGTGGCAAAATAAAAAACCAAGAATAGCTCACAGTACACTTTCAAGGAATATAAATAAGGGGGGAATCTCCATGCCAGACATTTACAGTCTGCACGAGGCATGTATGATTTCACATTATTTATCATTCAATAATATAGGAGATGTCCCTCCTGATTGGTTTAGTATTGAGGAACCATTCAGCGTAACTCCCAATCCCTATAACATGGTTTGGACAAATAAACCGAACATAATAAAACAACAGCAACCAAATCTGATAGTAAAAAATATTCTTTTAACACTAGACAAACTCAAGAAGAAATTTAACATAAGGGATCAAATTCTCCTCTCAACTCCAATAAGAAATCTGAAGGTATATCTGGCAGATCTAAACCTGAAGAAATGGGATAAGGTACTAAATAACCCTCTAGCTGAACTGATTATTGATGATAAACTACTACCATTCCCTCAAATAAAAAACAGGCTCGGGCTAAACGAAGCAGAAAGATTTACTTACCTCAGGATTGCACATCTTCTGTCTGCATCACAGGTAGTTAAGTGCCCTACTCTCGAAGATTTCCTAGAAAATAAACAAGAGAAAGGACTGATTACCATCTCTAGGAAATTATTAGAAGCAAGTAAGGATGAGAAGATGGAGAAAAAAAGAAAACTATGGGAAAATGAGATGGGGAAAGAGTATAGCAATGAGGAATGGCTGAGGGCTTATTGTCAAATAAGGAAGGTTGTCCATTGTATGAGCTTACAGGAATTATACTTTAAGATCCTCCACCGGTGGTATATGGTCCCAACAAAGATCCAGAAATTTGATAAAAGTAAATCGAACCTCTGCTGGAGATGTGAAAAAGAGTTGGGATCGTTATACCACATGTGGTGGGGTTGTGAAGAGATTAAAAAAACATGTATACCACTAAAAGCAACTATTAAAGAGATGTTTGGAATAGATATAATTTTGACGCCCCAAACATTCTTATTCCATTTGGATCTCCCTCTGAAAAATAAGCACCAAAACAACTTATTAATATGTATTCTAATGTCAATTAAAATATGTATGGCAAGGAAATGGAAGATAAGAGGGGCAATAAATTGGGGAGAAGTTCAATCCCAGATACACTTTATTTGCAGAATGGAGGAAGGCTTCTACAAAAAAGAAGACCAAATGCATAGATATAACGAAATTTGGTCCCCGTGGATAAATAGAACGAGTGTTGATTGTTAGGATATGATAAATTAAGCATGTGGTTTCTCACATAACTGTGAGTATATAAGTGATAAGACTTCGTATTCCAGGATAATCCATAGATCTGGCACCACCAATGTCTGTATGTCTGTGTTTGTCAATTTTTGGTAGTAACCGCCTGTGTGTTAATCATCCTTTCATTTTTGTGGCATCAAACTATTCAACATATTATACTTATATTTAATTAATCCACCTAAACAAGGATGATTTGGTAGAGCATGTTGGTGTGAAGATGATATCCTCACACAATTTTTTGTTGTCTTCTTTCTTCATGTTAATGGTGTATGTCCTTTTTGATATTATCAAAAAAAAAAAATGGATTGTTCCTCAAACCAGTCCTGAACCATTTTTGCTTTGTGGCAGGGCACATTATCCTGCTTAAAAAGACTAATGGCATCAATGCCGTTTTCATGAAAGAATGTACAAGGTCTGCAACAATGCATAGGTAGGTGGTACCTGTCAAACTAACATCCACATGAATGGCAGGACCCAAGGTTTCCCAGCAGAACATAGCATCCAATCGAACATCTGTGGGGTGTGCTGACAAACAAGTCTGATCCATGGAGGCCCCACCTTGTAACTTATTGGACTTAAAGGATCTGCTGCTAATGTCTTGGTGCCAGATACCACGGCACACCTTCAGAGGTAAAGAGGAGCTTAAGTGTCCCAGCGCCCTGTGCGGGCTTCCCCCGTGGCGCCCCCCGTCTCCCCCCCCCCTATGTATGTGTCCCTTCCCTCTTCCTTGCCACGTCTGTCTCGCTCTAACTCCCCCATACCTGTTTTCTCTCTCTCCCTCTGTTCTGTCTCTCTCCCCCCTCCCCCTGTTCTGTCTCTCCTCCCCCTGTTCTGTCCCCCTCCCGTTGTCTCTCCCCCCCAGACACCCGTGTTCTGTCTCTCCCCCCCCCAGACACCCGTGTTCTGTCTCTATCCCCCTCCTCATGTTCTGTCTCTCTCTCCCCCTGTTCTGTCTGTCTCTCTCTCCCCTTGTTCTGTCTGTCTCTCTCTCCCCCTGTTCAGTCTGTCTCTCTCTCCCCCTGTTCTGTCTGTCTCTCTCTCCCCTTGTTCTGTCTGTCTCTCTCTCTCCCCCTGTTCTGTCTGTCTCTCTCTCTCCCCCTGTTCTGTCTCTCACTCCCCCCATTCTGTCTCTCTCTTTCTCTCTCCCCCCCTGTTCTCTTTCTCTCTCCCCCCCTGTTCTGTCTCTCTCTCCCCCTCCCCTTGTTCTGTCTGACTCTCTCTCTCCTTGTTCTGTCTCTCTCTCCCCCTCCCCCTGTTCTGTCTGTCTCTCTCTCCCCTTGTTCAGTCTGCCTCTCCCCCCCCCCCCCCCCACCTCGCCTGCAAATGTTGATCAGGGAGGGGGCGAAGCTAACCGGCTGAGCGGTGTAGCTCCGCCCCCACCCTGTGAAACAGAGCAGCGTCTGCTTCACGGGGAGCTGTGGGCAGCAAAAGAAAGTGCTGCTCGGCTCCCCATGCTTAACCCTTTAAGGACCAGGGATTTTCCTGGGCCAAGGACCAGAGCGTTTTTCAATTTTTAATACGCGGTTTTTTAAACATAAATTTCCTCTCTCTCATTTAACGTACCCATACAAGTTATATGTTGTTTTTTAGAGGACAGTTAGAGCTTTCTTTTGATACCCTATACATAAAAATGATTTACATTTTAGTATTAAAAAATACATATAAAAGAGGAAATTTTTGAGGAAAAAAAAGTTTTTTCCCCATTATTTTCCCAATAATAAGCTACACAACTAGTGCAACACTAACCTACTTATCCCCCCTAATTAACTAACTAATAAAAAAGAAAAATATTGGTTCCCAAACCCCCCATAACAAAAAAGACAGAAAAAAACTCTGAAGAGTGCGATGTCAGATCAGTAAAAATCATGCAACAGGCATGCAGGGGTTAAATTTTATTAAATAAATATATTAAAATTACCTTTATTTATTAAAAAAAACTTTTTTTTTTTTTTACCTATGTGTATGTAATTAATTTATTTTTACTTACAGGTCACTCTCTGTGCTTCACTATAAGAATGTGAACCACAGGGAGTGAATTAGAGGCAAAGTCAGTGTGTGAACACACTGACTTTGCCATCTAATTTGAATGTTATCGCGGTGATGACTCAATGCCCGGAAACTGACCGATCGGGTCCAGGAGCTTTGCCTCGGGTGCGAGGCTTAGTCCTGGACCCGTTGCAGACTAGCTGGCGGTGCCCACGGAGAGCACCGCCGGCTAGACTGCATGACGAGTTAACTCGTCATAAGGTCGCTAATGGTGCGGCTCTTATGACGATTTAACTCGTCATAAGGTCGGGAAGGGGTTAATGCAGGCATGGGGAGCCGAGCAGCACTTTCTTTTGCTGCCTGCAGCTCCCCGTGATGCAGGAGCTTCTCTGCTTCACAGGGTGGGGGCGGAGCTACACCGCTCAGCCGGTTAGTTCCGCCCCCTCCCCGACACAGCAGAGCATGGCGAGCAGAGGGCTGGTGAGGGGGGATCTTTTGATCTCCCCCACCCAGTGCCTCTACCGGCTTTTTTTTTTTTTTTTACTTTTTTTTTTAGCTGGAGGGCGGCACCCCCTGGGGTGTTGCGCCCTGTGCGCTCGCACAGGTCGCACACCCCTAAGGCCTGCCCTGAAGAGGAGTGCAATGTTACGGAGTTGTATCACTGCTACATTTGCCACAGTGAGACTACTAGTGTTTATAAATCTACACAATATTTTTACTCAGCCTATATTTCTCTTTTAGTATACTGCTGCCATGTTTCTGGGACAATGCAATCTGCTTCATATTTGTATGCTAAAAGAGATGGAAATGTAGCCTAACATACTAAACAAATGCAAATAACAAATATTGTCATTGGTGTGTTAATGTGTTGGTACATACCTCAAATAGGTGGTGTTTAACACTTAAACAAGTTAGCCTATGTAGGTGTAGATGATGGCGTATGAGGAACAGGCTCATGGGGCATGCAATGGAGGTGATGGGGGCATGAAATGGATGTGAAGGGGGAATGTCATGGGGGTGATGGGGCATGTAATGGGATGATGGGGCATGTAATGGGGTGATGAAGCATTTAATGTGTGTGCAATGTGGATGATGGGGCATGTAATGGAGCATGTGATGGGGACATGTAATGGGGGTGATGTGGACATGTGATGGGGTGATGGTGGCATGTAATGAAGGTGATGGGACATGTAATGGGTGATGGGACATGTAATGGGTGATGGGACATGTAATGGGTGATGGGACATGTAATGGGTGATGGGGCATGTAATGGGGTAATGGAGCATGTGATGGGGACATGTAATGGGGGTGATGGGGGTATGTAATGGGTGCATGTAATGGGGCATTTAATGTGTGTGCAATGTGGGTGATGGGGCATGTAATTGTATAATGGGCATGTGCTAGGTGTGCAACATGGGTGATGAGGCATGTCATGGGTGGGGTCTGCCTAGAGCAGCAAAAAAACAAGATACACCACTGCCTGGCTGTCAGGTGTTTTTTTGCTCTCTATGTCTAGTTCACCTGCCCTAAACAACCTTCTGTTTCTCCCTCCTTTGCTGCTGCTCCATTAGGCCTGTTTGAATTTCCAAGGGGATGGCAAACAAGTACCTCCTTTTGTCCACCTTCTAGATACCCATGTGTCTGAGCTTGTAACATCCCTTTTAGTTCTGTGCCAAACACTCAGTAAATTGTTGCCACTGAATAAACAATAATATAAAGTAACATAAATTCACCTAAACATTACTGTCCAGCCTCATTGCCACAACTTCAGACACTCCCCATAAAATAAGAATATTTTTTCAGTATCGGAAATGTATATAAAAATATATTATCACATCACTAAACATTACATTTACACAGTGGAATAAAAAAAGAAAGAAAGAAATCAAATGCAATTATGCAATTTACTTAAAAATAGTAGTAGCATATTACCAAACCCTCAGCACATTAGTATTATTAATTTTTATCTGTCCAACCCCCTTTTGTTAATTAATAGCATTACAACAGTAATTAAATTTGAGCCTGACTTTATTTAGGGCCTTGTATTAAATTTCGATTTTTTTCAACAACATTAAAATTGTGTGTTACGCTTGTGTCACTTAAAATGGATATGAGTATTTTCACTCAGCAAGTGACCTTCCCACACCCACCCCCCCCCCCCCCCACTAATAGCCATAATAGTGGATTATGCCTACTTTAGACTTGCCTTTTCAACAGTATCTTGTTCCAATATTGCAGAATATTCAATTCACATGAAGCTATAGTTACTTTTAATACAGATACAGCCAAACAGTAAGAGGAAACGACAGTCTACATTACTGAAACTGAACATAAACTAGAGCAGATCCACAGATGGCCTGAGAGTCTAGGATTTGGGGTGGAATAAAGCTCCTGTAAGCTTTAAAAAAAAGAAAATCTCCACTCTCATACTTGCCAACTTCTAGCAAGAGGATCCCGAGATGAAAAGAGGGAGTAATCTAACAGCAGAGTTACGGGACTGTCCAGGAAATTCAGGACTATTGGCAACAATGCACTGTTAATTTTATTCACTGTGTATATATTCTGTGAGCCTGTTATATGTCTGGTAGTAATTATTTGCTCGGAATAATTAATTTTTAAGAAGTTAGCCCAGGACATAATTTATTCAGTATGAATATTACCAGGAAAGAAATACCTTGTGATTTTCTCTCATTTTGAAGTGTTTCCTCAGATTCAGACCAAAGTTTCATAGAAACATATGGTAAATGATCTACTATGAGGAGATTGTCTGTCCACAAGATTAATGGTTTAGTAGGGGCCACCATAAAATAGGCCCAAGTGTGTTTAACTCACTATTATGGCAAGCACAGAGGTGCAAGAACCATTGCGTAGTGTGGCATAAATCCATGCCAGTAGTCTTGCACAGTTTGGAGCTGTAGGAGGAAGAAGAATGTTTACGGATAAAAAAAAATGTGTCCCAGCATGCTCTGCCTAACTCAGACACTGCATACAGTGCAAAACTGTTTGTATTACTGTCCAGTGAAACCACACAACTCACAGTGATTTATAAAATAAAAACTTTGAATGAGGTGAATGACCCATGCCTTGTTTCTTGAATTAATGCCAGCAGCTGTGTTTCATCTCATAAATGTCAAGAGAAACACTTTCTTGTAATAGTAATTGTTCTCATAGCAAGACTAGTGCAGTCAAGCTTTGCAGTCACTGAACAGGCACAATTGCTGTTTCAACATCAGGTGCCGTTATGTCCATGCCAGATATCTATTTAATAATTATAAAAATATATATATATATATTCTATAATAGTGTGCAATTATAAATGCCACTTTGTCAAGGAGACTTTATATTTACAAGATCGTTAAATTATGCCACACTGAATAATTATACCTTATTTGCAGAATAGATGATGGATTAACATAGATTATGTTAAAATAAAACAAATCATACTCTGATACTTGGAAGTGAAAGTCTTGAAAGTAAAAAACCCTAACTAGATGCTCAAAACTACTATTTCTAATATGTAAGATCTTAATATTTTCTACAGTGATTTCTTTTTTCTCAATGCCTCATGGTGCTATGGAAGTGATCAGTAATTATATTGACATCCATGCATCTGGCATAGCACTGTTGCTAGTTTGATAACTAGGAGAGATATTGCCATCTTGTGGTAAATAATGGTAATTAGAATGAACTTTAAATCTCTTATGTTGCTTTGAGTATACTACCACAGACCAAACCATTATTATGTCCCACCACACAGGTGTAATTTACCTAAAATCTATAAAGTATAAAATTAAATTAAAATGCAAGAACTTTAAGTGGCAAGCTATTGCCTTGGGAATTCTATTCTTTGCTGTACATTTAAATAGTAAGCACTTGTAGCAAGAATTGAAAAATAAACATAGTTTTATTGGATCAAATGAATTGCAAAATAAACTGCTTTAGGTGTGAGATCATACCTTTTTCCAATTTCCATGGATTTAATTTTTCAAATTTGTGCTCTTTGACTTTCTGTATGGCATCAAGCTGTTTGCAGGAAGCATGGCACTTAGAATGTGTCGGCAGATAAGAACCATGTGACCCCTCTAGTCTGCCCAATCTTCTAAATGCTTTTATTAGTCCCTGGCCTTATCTTGTATCTAGGATAGCCTTGTGCCTAACACACGCATGCTTAAACTAAAGGACAAGAAGCTGTTTGGAGCACAAGGATGGCAATGAGAGCGTGTTTTGGGGGCTAAGATGGCACAGAGAGGCTGCTTGTGGCACAAAGATGGCTTTTGGGGGTGCTTAGATGGCATCAAGAGGCTGATTGGGGACAAAAATGGCACACAGAGTCTGTTTAGAGATAGAAGCATGAATCAGAAACCCCAGAAATCAGGGTTTGATTTCTGGTTGGTCATGAGAGAGAGGTTAAAAATGTTGCATTTGTTCACACTATAAAAACAGTACCTTAGAGGTGATATGATAATACTGTACAAATATATACAATGTCAATACAAACTTATTTGTTCACTAACAAACGACACAAGGTTCTCCATTAAGATTTGAAGAGAAATTTCCCTTCCAGCAGTGGAAAGGGTTGTTTCTTTTTCGGTGAGACCAGTGAAGACACACTGCCCAGTGATGTTGTGGTCACAGGCACAACCGATGCCTTTTAAAAATGTCTGGGTTTTTCTTTTAACAAAAGTTAACAAGAAGTAATATGTTTCTGTTCAGTCACGGATCCCTACCAATACTTTAGAAGGAAAAGCCTATTTATTACAGATTGTTATGTTTCTGCTCAAATTGAAGATTGTGAATGGGTTGTGAATTATGCAAAACTTTGCAGAAACAGATATAAACATAAATGTCCCTAATTAAAATAAAATGTTACTGGTCAAAGTTTCAAACTCAAGTAAAAGATAATACAAAAAGAAGAACAAATTCTGGCTAAAAGAGTTATGATGGATGCAATTGCATATATTTCAGCTCTAATGCTAATGTTTCAGCATGCACACTATAAACCTCAAACATAGTTAACTACACATGTTTTCTAGCCTGTGTGTGAAAACATCGATACTAGGATTACATGGTGAGTGTTTCTCTGTCTCTTACATAGCAATAGTAATTCTTACAGGATTTTTGTTTAAAAAAAACTAAAGACTTTGATCCAAAACACTCAGCATGATACCACTATACAGCACTGTGTGGAGGGATCTGCCCCAGTGGGAAATAAACCCCTTCCTGATTAAAGAGGCTCAAAGTCTTTACACTTTGTAAATGTGATTTTCTGTTGAAATTTACTTGCTTCATTGGAATGCACCGGCACCACACTAATTTTTGGGAGTCCGGGAGATGCCTGCCCTATTTATTATATTATATCTGGGTTCTGTCTTATGGACAAAATATATAAAAATGGGGAAATCGGGTGTCCGTGATGTGTCCCATTTGTAATGGGAAATGGTTGTGACAAAAAAAAAACCTGCTGTGGGAAATTGATATAATGTAAAAATTGTATTTATCGTATTTTCAGATACAATACCAACATTTTTAAGAGTCGGCCTCATATAACCCAAGAGCAGGCAGTCAAATTCCTTTTTTTAAGTTATTAATTAGCATCAACTCAGTAGATACCCCCAGTAGAAATACCTCAATGTGCACAGAGGGTTGAAAAATAGTAAAATGAATATGAAGAGGATAAAGACACAAATTGAAGGTTTCCAAATTTGTCATTCATACCTGATGTCCAAAGATGACTGATCTCACAATAAAAAAAAATAATTACCTGCACCCCCTGTGACCAATATCACTCTTGATGAAAAACTGAGCTGTATTCCCTCCCGTCAAGGACCAGTTTCACTATATTAGGAGGTAAATACAGATTTGAAATAGCTCTTGAGTGTACATGCACATCACTCACCTCTGCTCGCACAACATGGATTGGTACTCACAACTATCCCCAGTAATATACATGCAATCTAAACAAAGGTGCAGACATTAGAGATAAAACAGAGAAGCCTTCAACAGGGGGAGGGGGAGAACATCTACAAATAACAAACACACAACAGGCTATTTGAATATAAAGCTTCACCTACCTCATGTACAGGAGGGACACAAGAGGCAGAAATCGTTTTCACAGTTTATACTTTGAATGAAGGGTACATTGTGAATAATCAGTTGCTACCTGTAGGATGGGTGTATGTTAGATATGGGTTGTCAAACTACAGTAACATGGTGCAGTCTATGGACACAAGGACTTTTAGCATTCTTGTCACCCTGTAAAAGCCCAACTTGACCTCTTGCCACTCTCCATCTTTGGTGGAGTAGTGGATGTACTCCTTAACCATGAAGACAAGGGCCTGTCACACTAAACTAATGCATCATGAAAAATATTGCTGACTGATCAGTGACTATCTCAGCTGTTGAATTGCTCCTTCTAGTGAGAAGTCTCCAATGCTGACACATTCTATGTTTCTATGTAATAGCCATTGCTCATTAATATGCCACTGATAATTTTTCCATTAATAGCCACTGATATTTTGTTCATTTAAAGCCACTGATCATTTGTCCATTAATATGCTACTGATAAATTGCTCATTAATATGCCACATACAATTTGACCATTAATATGTCACTGATCATTTGTCCATTATTATGCCACTGATCATTTGTCCATTAATAGCCACTGATCATTTGTCCATTAATAGCCACTGATCATTTGTCCATTAATAGCCACTGATCATTTGTCCATTAATAGCCACTGATCATTTGTCCATTAATATGCCACTGATCATTTGTCCATTAATATGCGACTGATAATTTGTCCATTGTGGCGTGGCTTAGCCAGCAAGTTGAATGGCACCCATTTGAAGGAGTTCCTGTGACACTGAAACATAAAAGCGATCAAATTGCTACAAATTGCCCCAAGTAGTTGTTTTAAATTAACAATATACTAGTTGTGACAACTGTGAACATGGAAAAACAAAAAAAGGTGGGGAAAAATTAACATACAGAGTAAAAAAATTGGAAAAGTAAGTACTGTTGCTATGAAAGGCCCAGAGGCCCTGGGATGGGACTCTTCATCGCGGCTGCTTCAGCGCAGCCGCTTCACCGCCGACTCTGCAGCACAAGACAGATCGTTGCTGGAGATTTCATCGCAGGACACTTCTTCACTAAAGGTAAGTATTTTACCTATTTTCGTTTAAGGGTGGTTAGAATTAGGGTTTAGGGGGTTAATTTTAGTATTAGGGTTTATGGGGTTAATTTTAGTATTAGGGTTTAGGGGGTTAGTATTAGGGGTCGGGGGTTAGTATTAGGGTTTAGGGGGTTAATTTTAGTATTAGGGTTCGGGGTTAATTTTAGTATTAGGGTTTAAGGGGTTAATTTTAGTATTAGGGTTTTGGGGGTTAGTATTAGGGGTCGGGGGTTAGTATTAGGGTTTAGGGGGTTAATTTTAGTATTAGGGTTTAGGGGGTTAGTGTTAGGGTTTAGGGGGTTAGTATTAGGGTCCGGGGGTTAATTTTAGTATTGGGGTTAATATTAGTATTGGGGTTATTTTTAGAAAAGGGGTAATTTTTAGAAAAGGGGTTATTTTTAGTATTGGGATTTGGGAATCATTTATTAGGGGGGGTTATTTTCGTTTTACTTTTACATTTGTAAGAGCTGACAGTTCAGCGCTGAACTGTCAGCTCTTACATAGCCGCGGCCGCGATGAAACGGACGCGTTATTCTTCATTGCTGACAGTTCAGCGTTCTAACTGCCGCGCTGAACTGTCAGCGATGAAGATGCGGCGAACAAGTGTCCTATACCCCAGAGGCCCAACTGTCATCTCAAACCTCTGCTCCAAAACTACTACAACCACCAAAAATACTTACTGAATCATATTTAAATAATATCATCAGTTGTGGGGGGGAGGGAAAATAATTAGTTTAATAAATGTTTAATTTATAATAAAAATAATAAATAAAATGTAAAATATTTATATTTAACTATTTATATTACAATATTTATTGATAGTACTGATCATATTATTCTACAACAATTCCCCTCCTGCTCTCCCTCTCCCCATTTTTATTCATATAATTTATTTTATGTTCTCAATGTCACTACTCTTTCTCCCCACATGGGCCTGTACAATTTTATAGAGGGAATAACATTTAATTTCCCTCTTAAGGGCAATATTTTTGTACGTATTTTTTTATTTTCCCCTTTTTATGGGACTTTTACCCAAGTTTTCATTCCTATTTTTATTTGTTTAATATTATTATTAATTAGTTATTATGATTATCTCATCCGATGTGGGTATGTAATTCCATCAGATATTTATCAATGGTTTATTACAAAAGATTTTTGTGAAATTATCTTCATGTCGGTCAGACGGATTATAATTATCTTTACGTTTTTATATAACCTAATATTCCACTTCTTACTGTTTGGTGTGTTTGGAGCTCCTTGTGTTTACTATTTGTTTTATCTTGCCTTCATGCCCCCTTAGCCATAGAGGGAAATGGTATTAAAACTTTTCTCACTGAACGTGAGGGGCCTCAATATGCCTCATAGGAGAAGAATGCCATTTTTAAGAAGCAAAAATACAGAGATATGATGTACTTCTCATACAGGAAACACATTTCAAGAAAAATTGTATGCCTCATTGTATGTCAACAGTTTATCCCACCCAGTACCATTCAACATTTACAAAGAAACCAAGGTGAGTTTCCATATTTTTTCACAAAAATGTAATTTGCAATACCGAAAAAAAAATTACTGACCCTGATAGGTACATTTGGTGGTGGGAGTTATACTCTGGCAAATGTTTACTTCCCTAACTTTGGGAAATACCAGATTTTGAAAAGAATTATCACAAACATTTTAAGGATGTCCAGGGAAGATTGATCGTTGGAAGAGATATGAACTTTGTGCTGGATTCTGAACAAGATATCGTTAGAGAAACTAAAAATTATTTTATAAATTATAGAAGCGAACAATTAGTAAATCTATATTCCAATTTTCTGTTCTCTCAAGGATTATTTGATGCTTGGAGAATCCAACATGAAAACAAAAAAGATTATACATATACTTCCACTAACAATGCCAATAACGTGTACCCCCATAAAACATAGACAGGTTTATGAAAAATTAACAAAATATACTTTATATAATTACAAGAATATTTTGGACATTAAGTGTGTACCCATTACGCTGCATCTAGAAGAGTCTTCCCAATTAAACCCAAACAAACAAAGGCGTCTTAGTGACTATTGAGTCACAGGTTTAGACAACAGGATGCTTGCTGAAGAAGTAATTAAAAATTATTTTAAAGAAAATTCGGACCCAAATTTACTTGATACTTCATTGTGGAATGCCCTTAAAGCTTTACTAAGAGGACATTTTATACAAAGGCCTTCCTATCTGAAGACAATTAGAACAAAAAAATTACAAGAATTAGAAAAAGAATTATATAAATTGAATCAGACCAATAAAATTAACCCCTCTTCATCCTTGACTTCAAAACTCTCTGAAGTAAAAAATAAAATTAACACCTTCCAGCTGGAGTACACAGCCTTGATGCTAAACAGATTGAAAACAAATTTTGTATTCAAAAAGTAACGAGGCATCTACATTATTAGCTTGTAATAAATAAATAAAATATCTCAATCCAGAATTGAACAACTGATAAATGATGAGGGTGAAAAATATGTTTGCTAAATATTAAAAAAATATATATAATTTTGCATTAAATCCTAATATTGTTCAGACCACAACAGAAATAATTAAGTAATTTCTGGATAAAGACCCTTTGAAAAAAATTACAGCAGAAATATTGAATATTCTAAATTCACCCATATCACAAATAGAAATTTTAAACATGATGGTTTTACCACAATATATTACTGGTCTTTCTCTGCTATATTGACACCATACTTTACTGGATTATTTAGTAAATATTGGACTACTTGTGTAATGCCAGAGGAGACCTTATTTGCACAAATAATAACAATACCCAAATCCTACAACTTGTCAACATTTTCTGCCAATATATCTGATCCATAATGACACAAAAATGTATTTCAAAATATTGGCAAATAGATTATCTCAAGTTATTCCATCAATAATTGACTGTGATCAGGTGGGTTTTGTTTTAAATTGTCAGTCCCCAGATAGTACAAGGTGTTATATAAATGTAATACATCAAATTAAACTAAATCGGACACCTTCTTTGCTCTTATCTTTAGATGCGGAGAAGGTGTTTTCTAGGATACATTGGGGCTTTTTGAGATAAGTTACGTCACGATTTCATATTCCAGAACCTTTCCTCAGGGCTTTGTTTGCTCTATATTGTTCTCCTACAGCAACAGTCTCTGCTACTGGTTTCGTCTCTGAAAGTTTTGAGCTTTCTTATGGGACCAGAGAGGGGTGTCCATTGTCACCACTATTATTTGCAGGGCCGGTGCAAGTATTTTCGTCTACACAGGCGAAGGTGAATTTTGGTGCCCCCCTCCTCTGACCCGCCATGCCTCCCACACCATTAACCCTCCATACATTATATATATATATTGTAACAGACCATCTACCGGACGTAGTAGACCCTCTGTCCATTGTGTGAAATCACCTCCTTAGCCCCTTATTAAAGCTCAGCATTACCCAAATAGACAGGACATCTAGCAGTTAGGTACAGCAAGAAGAACAAATCCTTTATTTGTGAAACCACACCGACTTATAAAAAGAAATACACAAGACATCACAGACATTAGTATAAAATGGGGGGGATGGAACTAAACATAGTTCTCCAACTAACTGGGGCTAGGAGAACATTAGACATTCAGACTGCAAACCAAATAGGAATTAACATAGAGTGAGTAGACCTAATTACAATACACACAGTAATGTACACAACATAATCAGTTTACCAGTTAATCCAGTTAATACAGAACAATGGATGTTGGAGTAAACTATTGGAGTCACTGTCACATTATAAACCTTCAGAGTGGTCTACTCACAGAATTAAACATTACACATAACCAATGTACTAGCAGAATATAACTAACTAACAATATTAACGTATAGTGTTATGGCACATTCCTTACCCAGGTGGTCCGTTCATTCGTGAGTTGGTTCGGTAGATTCAATCTACCGAACAACCAGGCAGAAAGGCACGAACAAGCCTTTCTGCAGGGGAAAATACAAGCTTTTACCATGGGGCCACAATCCAGAGGCAGCAGGCGAGCAACCAGGCTTCTCCAGAACATAGTGGCGAGGTTGGTTCCGCTATATATATATATATATATATATATATATGTATAGTGTAAAAAATAAATACATCTAAATATTCAACTCGCATGCTCTAAATGTGTCACACATTGAAACCCTTAAACACATAGACACCCTTGCAGTCACACACAGAGACACACTTACACACACACCCTTACACAGACACAGTGACACACTTACACACACACCCTTACACAGATACAGTGACACACTTACACACACACCCTTACACAGATACAGTGACACACTTACACACACACCCTTACACAGAAAGTGACACACTTACACACACCCTTACCACTCTCACACACACACACAGTGACACCAATACACACATAACATGAGACACAGTATTTTGCCACTCAATATGCCAGTATTTGGCCACTCAATATGCCAGTATTTTGCCCCTCGAAATGCCATTTAATATGCCAGTATTTTCCCCTCAATATGCCATTTAATATGCCAGGATTTTGCCCCTCAATATGCCATTTAATATGCCAGGATTTTGCCACTTAATATGCCAGGATGTTGCCCCTCAATATGCCATTTAATATCCCAGGATCTTGCCCCTCAATATGCCATTTAATATGCCAGGATTTTGCCCCTCAATATGCCAGGATTTTGCCCCTCCAATATGCCAGGATTTTGCCCCTCCAAAATGCCATTTAATATGCCAGGATTTTGCCCCTCCAATATGCCATTTAATATGCCAGCATTTTAGAAACATAGAAACATAGAATGTGTCGGCAGATAAGAACCATTCGGTCCATCTAGTCAGCCCACTTTTTCTGAATACTTTTATTAGTCCCCTGTTCCCGGTCTTATAGCTAGGATAGCCTTGTGTCTATCCCACACATGCTTAAAATCCTTGACTGTGTTTACCTCTAAAACTTCTGCTATTCCATACATCCACTACCCTCTCAGTAAAGTAATACTTCCTGATATTACTTTTAAATCGTTGCCCCTCTAATTTAACACTATGTCCTCTATTTGTGGTTGTTTTTCTTCTTTTAAATACACTCTCTTCCTTTACTGTGTTGATTCCCTTTATGTATTTAAATGTTTCTATCATATCCCCTCTGTTACGTCTTTCCTCCAAGCTATACAATATCCAAGCTATCCAAGCTATATTTTGCCCCTCCAATATGCCCCTCAATATGCCATTTAATATGCCAGCATTTTGCCCCTCAATATGCCATTTAATATGCCATGATTTTGCCCCTCAATATGCCATTTAATATCCCAGGATCTTGCCCCTCCAATATGCCATTTAATATGCCAGGATTTTGCCCTCCCCAGTACTTACCTCCGTCCTGCTCTGTCTCCCGGTGTTCTGTTGTGCAGGTCTATGACTGTGAGGGAAGCGTTGTGCACTCCCCTCCAGCCGCGCGGCTTCAATAAAGTTTGTTGAAAAAAAAGTTTAAACAAACTTTATTGAAGCCGCGCGGCTGGAGGGGAGCGCACAGCGCTTCCCTCACAGCCGCGGACCTGCACAGCAGCAAGGAGGATAGTAAACCGGCCTGGGGGCACGGGCAATTTTCCTGCCCCCCCCCACTTGGGGCGCCCTAAGGCAGCCGCCTGTGCTGCCTTAGGGTAGCGCCGGCCCTGATTATATATGTTGGCAGTTGAGCCCTTGGCTGAAAGGATTAGAAACTGTGTAGAGATAAAGGGGATTGCAGTTGGAGACAAAATTCATAAAATTAGTCTACAGTATTTGCAGACGACATTATGTTATCAATAAAAAACCCTATGTCCTCAATTATAACCTTAATGTCTGTCTTGCAAGAATTTGGTTAAATCTGCCATTACAAATTACATACCAAAAAAACACAAGCACTCCCCTTTTTTGCACCGTGGTTTGAATTGGATATTTTTTAAAAACTATTTGTTTGATTGGAGAGACTCTTACATTTCCTATTTAGGTATCAATTTGTGCAAAAACCTGGCTAGGATGCATGAAAACAACTTAGGAAAAGTCTGGCTCGTGCTCAGGGATGACATGGAGAGATGGTACAATCTAGAAATGTCATGGTGAGATAGGATCAATTCGGTTAAAATTAATATACTTCCAAAAATATTATATTGTATTAGAGCCATACCCCTTACTATTACTCTATCATTTTTTATAAAAATTCACGCTACTCTTTTGACATTTATTTGGAAAAGGAAACCAGCAAGAATCAAGTTATTAGTAATGCAGAAACCTAGGGTATGTGTGGGTTTCCCAGACTTTTCTCATTATTATCACGCTACCAATGCAGCTGCTGTGTTAAAATTTAATTTAGATACTGGACAGCCCCAATGGCTCGAGATGGAGACAACTAAAATTTCCCCACATCTTATTAAAGAAATAATATGGCTTCCTCCATCTCGACAACCACTTTACATAAATATGTTCCCATCAACCAAAATTACTATAAAATCATGGAACATATTATATAAAAAAATGAAACCCTTTGTAATTTGGCCTAGGGCAACTCCTTTATCAGTTTTAATTCATGACATTCATGACTTAAATTTAGACTACTGGACATCACATTCCATTACATACATTGATAATTTCTTTACATTAAACAAAATTACCAATTTTGACCAAATGATAAACAAATTTGATTTGAACATTTCTGATGACATAATATTCAACAAAATAATTAATCTTATTATTGTTAATTGTGGCCTTTCAGGACAGGATCCAAACCAAATTAAGCTGGAATTATCAAAAATAGAAAAAATATATTATTCGGATCCTGCATGGAAAGGAGCCATTTCTATATGCTACACTCATTTGGCCAAGGAACTAAATACAAAATTTGATTTAATGATAGGATGGGAGGGAGAACTGGGTAAAACATTTAACATCACAGAATGGATTAACTTTGCAAATGCATTGAGGGGTATTACACAGTGTGTTACACATTTAGAGTCCTATTATAAAATCTTATACCGTTGGAACTTTCTCTCTCCAGATTACACAAATTGAATTCATCACATACAAATACATGCTGGAGGGGGTGTGGGGAAAGGGGATATTTGTACCACATGCTGTGGTTGTGTTCTAAAATTAGACCTTATTGGAATTCGAAACATGTGAGACAGTCACGCAGGCAGTGGGGGCCCATGGGGCAGTTGCATTGGGACTGATGTGGAGACACTGTGGGTGGAGATTAGCATAGACACTAAAAAGAATCGCACATTACTTGTAGGTGTATGCTACAAGCCACCAAATATTAGCATTGATGGAGAAGATCAGCTTTTATTACAAATTGAAAAGGCTACAAATATGAATCAAGTTTTAATCATGGGAGATTTTAATTACCCAGATATAGATTGGAATTGTGGCACAACTAGTTCAGCTAGGGGCAGCAAGTTTCTGAACCTGCTTAATGACAAATTTATGGCACAATTAGTAGACAACCCAACGATAATGGATGCCTGTCTGGATTTGGTAATAACAAGCAATGAGGAGCTTATCTCAAACATCCAAGTAAGAGAACACTTGGGGAATAGTGACCATAATATTGTCTCATTTGAGATTAATGCAAAAAAGCAAATTGGTAACTACGCCACCAAAACACCTAATTTTAGAAGGACTAACTTTGATGGACCAAAGACATCGATTGAACATTTAGACTGGGAACGATTGTTTTCTTGACTAAACACAGAAGACTAGTGGAATTCATTTAAACACACATTACAAAAGTACTGTCAGGGCCTTTACCAGGTCAGGTAGGAGTTTAAGTGCAGGGATAGTGGAGGTGTCTGGTTGCATGTTAAATATAGTGCAAAGGGAGAACAGATAAAGAAACAGAGCTAGGTATTGGAATAAAGACTGAAGGAGAGACAAGAGGGAATTTAGCAAAGAACTGCAGAATAGGAAAAGGGTATGAGTAGGAACTGCAGAAAGAACAAAGAGCTATAGTAGGGACTGTAGACAAAGCAAAAGAAGGGGTGAGGCCTTAGAAGGGTGACTAAGCAGGTACACCCTGGAGAGGGTGACTAAGCAGGTACACCCTGGAGAGGGTGACTAAGCAGGTACACCCTGGAGAGGGTGACTAAGCAGGTACACCCTGGAGAGGGTGACTAAGCAGGTACACCCTGGAGAGGGTGACTAAGCAGGAACACCCTGGAGAGGGTGACTAAGCAGGAACACCCTGGAGAGGGTGACTAAGCAGGAACACCCTAGAGAGGGTGAGAAATGAGAAGAGAAGCTTAAAGGTAATAACTTAGCTGAAGAGATCTTGATGTACTCAGAGGGTCTCAGGAGATGCTGAAAATCATATACTGAGATGGTTGAGCCACTCAGGGTCAGATTCCCAGTTCCTGGACAAGGTCACAATACAAATCGGCTTTAAGGAGAGTATCAGGAACAGAAGCAGCAGCTCTCAGAAATCAGGCACCAACTTCAATGCAAAAGCACTGTTTGCCAGAAACTGACACCAAACAGAGGGGAAGGAATACAAGCAAAGTAAGGTAGGGAGGCCTCTAGAGGAGGCAGGAGGAATATAAGCACATAAATAATGACTTAAAATGCATGAGTCAGAAGGTCAGTGTTGAACCCTGACAAGTATACATCCCAATATATACCTTTGGGAAACAAATGCAAAAGATACTAATCAAAACCAATGTGGCTTGCCGGTAACGTGAAATAGGAAATACAAAACAAGAAAATGGCATTCAAACATTATAAAAGCAAGGGATCAGCATTATCATTTATAGAGTACAAAGATGCCAACAAAGCCTGCAAAAAGGCAATTAAAATGGCTAAATTGGATAATGAGAAAAGGGTTGCCAAGGAGAGTAAAACTAACCCCAAAATGTTTTATAAATATAAAAATGGAAAAAAGCTAAAGAGGGAAAATGTTGGGCCCTTGTTATCCCAAATGGGAAATTTGGTAAGTGAGGACAGAGAGAAAGAAGACATTTTAAATACTATTTTTCCTTCTGTTTATACTAAGGAAGAGCAGATGGACAAGCCCCTGCTACCGGAAGTTATGGGACATTCGCCGCAAACATGGGATTGGCTGACACAGGAAAAAGTGCTTAAGCAATTAAACTCTGTTAAGATAGACAAGGCCCCAAGGCCAGTTGGTATACACCCAAGGGTCCTTAGAGAGTTAAGCATAATTCTGGCCAGACCATTATTTATGATCTTTAGGGATTCTTTCAGTACAGGTACAGTGCCAACAGACTGGTGAAAGGCGGATGCCATTCCAATATTTTAAAAGGGATCAAAATCTCTGCCAGGTAATTATAGGCCAGTGAGCTTGACATCTGTAGTGGGGAAACTATTTGAAGGATTGTTAAAGGTATACACTCAAGAATACATCTTGAACCAGAAAATAATTAGTAAAAGTCAACATGGTTTTGTGAAAGACAGGTCTTGTCAAACAAACTTAATAACATTCTATGAAGAAGTCAGTAAACATAGAGATCTAGGTGTAGCAGTTGATGTGATCTATTTGGATTTTGAGAAAGCATTTGATACAGTTCCACACAAAAGGTTACTCTACAAATTGAGAGAAATAGGTTTGGGGGCAAATGTATGTATTTGGATTGAAAAATGGCTAAAAGATAGAACGCAAAGGGTTGTTGTAAATGGAAAATCCTCAAATTGGACAAGGGTAGTGAGCGGAGTATCTCAGGGTTCTGTTTTGGACCCTCTTCTTTTTAATTCGTTTATTAATGATCTGCCACGTTGTACTGAGAGCCATGTCTCCGTGTTTGCTGACAACACTAAATAAGGTAAGGCAATAAAGACTAATCTTGATGTTTTTTCTTTGCAGGAAGATTTGGACAGAGTGGGGGACTGGGCAGTAAAGTGGCTAATGAGGGTTAATATAGACAAATGTAAAGTTATGCATTATGAAAAAAATAATAACAAAGCAACATATACTTTAAATGGTTTTTCCCTGGGAAAAACTACTAATGAAAAGGATTTTGGAAAAATTGTAGATAACAAACTTGGCAACAGTGCCCAATGCCAGTCAGCAACTGCAAGGGCCAATAAGATATTGGCATGTATAAAATGAGGTATAGATTCACGGGAGGATGATATCATCTTGCCTCTTTACAAATAAATGGTAAGACCTCACCTTGAATATGCAGTACAGTTCTGGGAACCAGTCCTTAAAAAGGATATTAAGGAACTAGAAATAGTGCAAAGGAGAGCTACAAAATTAATAAGGGGATTGGAGGATCTTAGTTATGAAGAGAGACTTTAAAAAATTGCATTTATATATGTTAGAAAAAAGGCATCTCAGAGGGGATATGATAACATTATATAAATTTGTGCAGGACCAATATAAAGAGCTCTCCCATTAACAGAAAGGTACAAAGAACAAGAGGTCACCCCCTCCGACTGGAAGAGCAAAGATTTCATATACAGCAAAGGAAGGGATTCTTTATGGTTAGGACAATAAAGTTATGGAACTCCCTGCCAAGAGAGGTAGTGCTATCAACCACAATAGATGCATTTAAAAATGGTTTGGATGTTTGTTTTTTTAGGAAAGCAGAACATACAGGGCTTTTAATAATAGAATAAGCATTAATAAAAAAGCTTATTGATCCAAGATGAAATCTGATTGCCTCTTGGAGTCAAGAAGGAATTTTGCCCCCTATGAGGGAACACTTTTCTGTTTTAGCTCTGCTTGGCTGTCATTTAGTTAATTTCCTCTGAAGCCCTGGGACCTGGATACAGCAGCTGCTTCACAGGGCCTGGTTGTGGCTACAGAGACTTGGGGTCCCAAACCTCCAGGCGTTTGCAGTTACCCAGCACCAGGTCCTGTGTCTCCACCCTGCACCGTAGCTCCTGATCTCGTGCGCTCAGGGTCCCTTTACCATCCAGGACCCCGTGCGTTACAATGTGTTTATTGTTTATTGTATCTCCAACACCTACTATTTTTATAAAAGGAACATTTTGAAAGTTTAGCAAGTACAAGATCTTAATTTGGTTTTATAATTTATTAGTGCAATGTATTGCCCAAATATAACTCCTGATTTCTAGTAACCATTCGTTAGCTGTTATATCTTTACTAAGAAGCCTGAAAGAAAGTATTCTGCAATGTGAGTAAGGAATGTGCTCTAAGCATAACTCAGGAAACTATTCACCACCAATATCTTCTTATTCCCCTTATGTAATGTTTTCTTCACAAAATATTTAAATCTGAGAATTATGCCACAACAGAGTCCCACTATTTATGCCTCACCTCTGCCCAATTAATTATGCCACAGACAGAGGTGCCCCATAATTATGCCACACACACAGGTGCCCCATAATAATGCCAAACACACAGGTGCCCCATAATTATGCCACACACTCACAGGTGTCCCATAATTATGCCCCACAAAAGAGTCCCTTAATTATGCTACACATGGGGCCCAATAAATATGCCATATCTCTCTCTCTATAACAGCCAATTTGCCCAATTATATGCCAGTATCATTTTGTCATTAATAAGCCACAGCCAATTTGCCCATTAATATGCCAGTATTATTGTGCCAGATGCTAATACCATTGTGCCATTAAGATGCCAGTATTATTGTGCCATTAATATGCCAGTAATATTGTGCCCTTCAAATACCAGGAATATTATGCCATTCAGATACCAGGAATATTGTGCCATTCAGATGCCAGGAATATTGCTCCATTCAGATACCAGGAATATTGGGCCATTCAAATACCAGTAATATTGTGCCATTCAGACGCCATAATTATTGTGCCATTCAGATGCCAGTAATATTGTGCCATTCAGAGCCCAGTAATATTATGCCATTCAGAGCACAGTAATATTATGCCATTCAGAGCTCAGAAATATTATCCCATTCAGAGCCCAGTAATATTATGCCATTCAGATACCAGGAATATTGTGCCATTCAGATACCTGTAATAGTGTGCCATTCCGAGCCCAGTAATATTATGCCATTCCGAGCCCAGTAATATTATGCCATTCAGATACCAGGAATAGTGTGCCATTCAGATACCAGTAATAGTGTGCCATTCAGAGCCCAGTAATATTGTGCCATTCAGAGCCCAGTAATATTGTGCCAGTCAGATACTAGGAATATTGTGCCATTCAGATACCTGTAATAGTGTGCCATTCAGAGCCCAGTAATATTGTGCCATTCAGAGCCCAGTAATATTATGCCATTCAGAGCCCAGTAATATTGTGCCATTCAGAGCCCAGTAATATTGTGCAGCCAGATACCAGGAATATTGTGCCATTCAGAGCCCAGTAATATTGTGGCATTCAGAGCCCAGTAATATTATGCCAGTCAGATGCCAGGAATATTGTGCCAGTCAGAGCCCAGTAATATTTTGCCAGTCAGATACCTGGAATAGTGTGCCAGTCAGATGCCCAGGAATAGTGTGCCATTCAGATACCAGTAATATTGTGCCAGTCAGATACTAGGAATATTGTGCCATTCAGATACCTGTAATAGTGTGCCATTCAGAGCCCAGTAATATTGTGCCATTCAGAGCCCAGTAATATTGTGCCATTCAGAGCCCAGTAATATTATGCCATTCAGAGCCCAGTAATATTGTGCAGCCAGATACCAGGAATATTGTGACATTCAGAGCCCAGTAATATTGTGCCATTCAGAGCCCAGTAATATTATGCCAGTCAGATGCCAGGAATATTGTGACAATCAGAGCCCAGTAATATTGTGCCAGTCAGAGCCCAGTAATATTTTGCCAGTCAGATACCAGGAATATTTTGCCATTCAGAGCCTAGTAATATTGTGCCAGTCAGATACCAGGAATATTGTGCCATTCAGAGCCCAGTAATATTGTGCCAGTCAGATACCAGGAATATTGTGCCATTCCAGTGCTCGTTTTCTCGTTTTTTGGAGGTGTCACCCGGTGTGGTCTGCACCCCCCACATCCCCCTCGGGACGCCACTGGTCTAGTGCCCAAAATGCATCTTCCAAATATTAATGCATATTAATGTGCTTTCAAACTACTTTAAAATGCATGTCTTACATTTTGCATTTCTTAAAATATAAACTACTTACAGCTAGAAGAAATTGTTAAATTGCAGCAGTTTGCAAGAAACAAAGACTGCCCACACTAGATGAGTAAAAGTCATTTCCTTTTTCTTTTCTTTTTTTTGCTGCAGGAACTAATGAGAATAATGCCATTCAAATGAATGGAATATCCTGTCTCTCTAGTGATGTCATCAGACAGTGTGTTGTACTATTATTATTATTTTTTTTTTTTGTCCCGACACTCTGAGACAATTTTATTTAGGTTGATTAATTTACCCATTCACTTTATGTCTTCAGTTCATCCTTGTGTCATTTCTTATTAGTAATTTTACAAAATTATTGTGTAAAAGGAAACTTTCCCAGCACACACAAATATTTCTTATTGGTACTACCCAGGAATATAAGCCTACGTGAGGATCCCTTATTAAAGTGCTATATCCAAAATACCAAAAATTTCCTCTCTCTTATGAAGGGACATTATAGCAATACACAAAACACCAAACACAGACAAACATTTACGTCCGCAGAGGTCAGAGGAGAAGCCAGAGAGCACGGTCCAGCCACAAGACATGTTCAACTCCTATTTCATGTTATTCCATCAATTATTTACAGTTCTCACGTGTCTGAGACCTTTAGGTTATCATCCCAAGTCCCGAGCTAGGAGATCTAGACATGTATTCCACTTTTCCACGTTTTTTAGATTTTTTGACTGGTAGAAGAAAATTCCTCTCTCCATCTTTAATTGATGTTCTAGTTGTTTCCTAATTTCCACTCAGCTAGGGACTTGTGATGATCTCCAAGTTCTGGCTATTGATATTTTTATTGCCGATATAAAGTGAAGAATGAAGACTTTCTCCCATTCTTTAATACCTGGAAGATCTAGATGCAGGAGTAGTGTCTCAGGATTGTTTAATAGCAAGATGTTAGTCAAAAGAAGAAATTTCTTCAGCATTTCCTGCCACATAAGTTTAAGCGGCGGACATGCCCACCAAGTATGCAACATGTCTCCTCTATCTCCATTACTCCTCCAACATGTATCTGACACGCCCACCCTCATCGCTGCCAGGCGAGTAGGTACCAGATACATTCTGTTTAGTATTTTATAGTGTGTCTCTACCAGGTTAAGGCATCTCACCGCCCTATGTGTCGCTGAAAAAGCTTTTATCAAGTCTTCCTTTGGTAATTTACGACCTATATCCCGTTCCCATTTGACAAAGGCTGGAAAGTCACAGTCTTCCATGTCCAAATCCATCATATTTTTAGTTTTCCCCAATAAATTTTTCCGATTGTTATTTTCTAGCATTCTCCCAAAGTATTTCACCCTATCTGATTTGGTTTTATGTAGGTATCTTACCAAATAACCTTTCATTCTTAGGTAATTGAAAGTTTCCCCTCTCAAGGTTGGATATCTATCCTGAAGTTCCTGAAATGGGATCATTCCCGTATCTCTTCATAATTCTTTCAGGGATTTTAAGCCGCATTTATGCCAAGATTTCAGATCTATATTTTCTATGTTACTTTCCAAAAGTGATAGGGGGAGTTCATGGATTACATAATTCTCAAGGCCTAGTCTCTTCCTATGTCTTCTCCATGCATTTAGAATGTTATCCAATACTATCCCCCTACTTAAGCCCAAACTTTTTTCCTTACTTTTCTTTCCCGTAGACCAAAAAAGTTTGATCAGCTCTGTTTCCTCACTTAAGTCTGTCTCGATGTCATACCATGTTTCCTGTCTGGATGAATCCAGCTGTGAGGTCATAGCATGTGTTAGAAGGCTTAGGTTGTGGTATTGTATTATATCTGGCATACCCAGCCCTCCTTGTGAGATCTTTTTCCTCAAACACTCTAGTTTTAATCTTGGTTTTTTGTTTTGCCACACAAAATTTCTAAAGGCCCCTTGAGTCAGGGTGAGCCAGTTGACTGGTATTTCTAAAGGAAGCATCCTAAAAAGATAGAGCCACTTTGGGAAAATATATTTATTAGCCCCCACCAAGAGAAACATGTGTTCTTCCAATCTTTTAATTGTTTGGCTGTTGATTTTAATAAGGGGAGAAAGTTATTCTCCATTATTATGGTTGGGTCAGCACAGATTTTAATTCCCAAATATGTTAAGCTATCAGCCCACAAGTGTGTTGTACTATTAAGAGATCCTACTGTGTACAAGTGCAAGGTCACTCATAGGCCACTCAATAAACTCAATTTGAGGAGGACAGGTAGTGACTATATCAAAACCTGCAGAGTAATCACTGGAGAGGGCTTGAGTCAAATATTAAAAATGTGATTTATACAGAATGGCTGCATCAAATCGCACAGGGATAAAAGCCTGTGTATTATACAAGCAGTGATCTTCATCTTGCACCAAAGTGAGTTTGGGGACTAGACTGTCCCTTTAAGACAATTTGGCAAATGTTTTGATAATTTTACCGTTCAAGATATTTCCGATCTGATAAATACTTATTTTCTTCCATTCTTTTAAGCTTATATCCTGAATGTTAAATTCCACAATGTCAATATCTAAGGTGTAAATAATTATATTATATACCCCTAATCATTTTTTCAACTTGGGTCCAAACACTTATCATATCATTTATAACAAGGCTCTGAGCGCTTCTGACAGCTGTATTGCTTGGGTGAATTGCCTCTCTATCTTATACCACCCATGAGACGTAGCAGAAGGTAACTGCATCATATAAACATGGGATACCATATTCGCTATGTTAAATCCCTGATCATAGACATGTCCATCCCACCCAATTTAACTTTCTTTGCTAACTTCCTCATTCCAACTTGAGTCTTTTTACCACACCAAACAAAGCGAGAAAATAGTCTAAACTAATTGAAGCCAACTTTTAGGAATCTTAAAAGGCAAATGACGAAAAGTGTCCAGATGTAGGATTTCAGGGCATTTATTCTACAGAACCACGACAATGACATACAGTTCCGATTCTTAATTGTATAATTAGTTTCTTTCTTTCTTTAATGTAAAAAAAAAATTATGCTCATAATCTCCTCAACCTTGGGTACGATTTTTATTCCAAAGTAAGTTAATTCTTTGTTTGAACGGGAGCAATTATATTGCTTCTTCAACATACTTTTTGTTATTTCATCAACATTAGTGACCATAATAATTGACTTTTATATATTCTATATGTACTTGAATAATTTTATAAATTCTATTTTTGGCCTGTTGTTTTTAAGTTGATTGGACAGCATTTTGGCAGCTCGATTGCTGTTAATATACCAGTTCTGTTTTAACCTTTCTAAATTTTTGTTTATCCTTTCAAAAATGATTTTATTTATTTGAACTTTAATGTCTCTAAGTTTTAAGGCAAATCTTGGTTAAGCCGTTCTAATTCATATAGTTGCAGAAAAAGAGCTGCTATAGCTTTCCCTCTCCTTCTGTTATTTGATATCCCCAATATAATCAGATATCCATGTACTACAGCCTTATAGGCACACCATCTAACAGCATCCGTATATTTGTGATTTTCCGCAAAGTAGGAATCAGTCATTAGTTTTATATATGATCTACGTTCCTCCCTGAACAATATTCCTTGAATCGCCTCTCTCTTGAAACACCTGATTTACTATTCTTCAATTCCCAAACTACTGCATTGTGATTAGACCACTGCACTGTTTTTATAAATATCTTTTTAATTCGATCAACTAGTCATTTATTATCTAATAGCAAATCAATTCGAGCATATAAACAATGCCTGCAGGAGAAGTGTGTGAAGTCCTTCTTCTACGGATGCCATAATATCCAGAGGTCATGTATCATGGTTTTTCTTCAGGAGAGTAGAGAAAGATTTAGCCTTTTTAATCAGAGTTGCATCTATCTGGGAGCCAATCATAACTTTTTTTTATCCCATTCCACGTCTAACACACAATTACAATTTCCTGCTATAACTAAATTACCGATAAATGACCCACCTGAAGTTTCATGTAATCAAACAAGTCCGTAGGCTCAGAAGGGTGGGGGGTGATAAAGAAACAATTTTAAAACCGCATGATGCTTGGTGGATACATGAATTTGGGACCACTTAAGGCTTTGAATAGGAATTTGGATTTACCCTTTTGTAGAAACTTATGGTTAGTATTTGCTTCCCATATGACACTATCGAACAATTTACATATTATATATGATCTTATTAAGCATTTATTTTCTTTATCTTTCAGATTGGCATTAAGAATGCTTGCTTGGGACACAGCTGTTCTTGTATTTCGATATATGTTTCATGGAAAAAAATGTTTATGTTATCCTGTCTCTCACTAAAACAGCTGCGCCTTATTTTGTGATCCTGTATTTCCATCTTGTTCAAAATACTATGGTCTCAAGATTGTACAATTTTGATCCCATAGTCTTCTTTTTAATATGCTTGTGTTTTGGAATATTGTCCACATTTTGCGATTATATCCCCATATATATAATGTACAACTGAAATGCTATTTGATTTGCGTCATTGCAATACTTATATTACACTATTTGTTGAAATCATATGTAGATTGTAAATATTTCCACATTATCATTGTTATATGTTAGGAAGTCTTCCGATTTATTGCATTGTCACTTTAAGATAATTCACTTGTTTGATGCAAATTGATTAAACCCACCCACAGTTGATTGGGGATTGTATAAACATGCACTTTATTCACTAGTATGTTATGGCTTGACAAAGGCCACTCCGGTCGGAATGTTGCCGCCTCTGACCGATTAAAACTTACCATCACTTGAAAAGAAAAAAGTGCACAGCACTTCAACGTAAAAAAGTTATATTAATAAATGTGTGTGAATGTGTCAAAAAGAAATGAATCCTTCCACCCAACAGAAGTAGTGGAAAAAAAGAAAAAAGGAGGGAAAATAGTAATCATAATAAAACTAACCAGTATAATGTCCAACACAAAAAAAAAACCACAACCAATGTAGAGAGAAGTCTCTAAATCCTGTGGAGGGAGGATCTCCACCATATAAATAATAAAGCAGTTATTCTTAAGCTGCAGTGATCTGCACCAGTGCAAAAAAGAAGCACAGTATTAAAAAAGGAAGGAGACAGCACTTAAAATAAACCCCAGAAAGAGAAATATACTGTGTAAAAATAAACGTATTACAAATCACAAAATAAAATGGGTATACATATGAAACAGAAAAAGTCCAGTGCCACTATGAAGTATAATACTTCATAGCTGGTCACAAGGACAGGAGTAATAAAATATAAAATAGCATATAAGAATAATAGTATAAAATACAAAAAACAGGGAAAAGGATGTACATACAGACTCTTACCCATTGTTTTTAGTTCACCTGGCCAGGTAATTGAACATCCGCAAAAGAAAGCAATATTGCATTAATAAAGAAAAACATACCACAGGATGTGTTTCTTAAAAACTTCTTCACCTGGTGGGTATTAGTGCACCAATACCCACCAGCTGAAGAAGTTTTTTTATTAGTGCACCAATACTCACCAACTGAATACTTTTTTTTATTAGTGCACCAATACCCACCAGCTGAAGAAGTTTTTTTTATTAGTGCACCAATACTCACCAACTGAATAAGTTTTTTTATTAGTGCACCAATACCCACCAGCTGAAGAAGTTTTTTTATTAGTGCACCAATACCCACCAGCTGAAGAAATGTTTTTATTAGTGCACCAATACTCACCAAATTAAGAAGGTATTGTTTTATTAGTGCACCAATACCCACCAGCTGAAGAAGTTTTTTTATTAGTGCACCAATACCCACCAGCTGAAGAAATGTTTTTATTAGTGCACCAATACTCACCAAATTAAGAAGTTATTTTTTTATTAGTGCACCAATACCCACCAGCTGAAGAAGTTTTTTTTATTAGTGCACCAATACTCACCAACTGAATAAGTTTTTTTATTAGTGCACCAATACTCACCAACTGAATAAGTTTTTTTATTAGTGCACCAATACCCACCAGCTGAAGAAGTTTTTTTTATTAGTGCACCAATACCCACCAGCTGAAGAAGTTTTTTTTATTAGTGCACCAATACCCACCAGCTGAAGAAGTTTTTTTTATTAGTGCACCAATACTCACCAACTGAATAAGTTTTTTTATTAGTGCACCAATACTCACCAACTGAATAAGTTTTTTTTTTAGTGCACCAATACCCACCAGCTGAAGAAATGTTTTTATTAGTGCACCAATACTCACCAGCTGAAGAAGTTTTTTTTATTAGTGCACCAATACCCACCAGCTGAAGAAGTTTTTTTTATTAGTGCACCAATACTCACCAGCTGAATAAGTTTTTTTTATTAGTGCACCAATACCCACCAGCTGAAGAAATGTTTTTATTAGTGCACCAATACTCACCAGCTGAAGAAGTTTTTTTTATTAGTGCACCAATACCCACCAGCTGAAGAAGTTTTTTTATTAGTGCACCAATACTCAACAACTGAAGACGTTTTTTTTTTATTAGTGCACCAATACTCACCAACTGAATAAGTTTTTTTATTAGTGCACCAATACTCACTGTAACGAACCGTCTACCGGATGAAGTAGACCCTCTGTCCGTTGTGGGAAATCACCTTCTTAGCCCCCACTTACAGCTCAGCATTCACCCAGCAAGTCTTTCCTGGACCCTTGCTCTTTGTACCCAAATAGACAGGACATCTAGCAGTTAGGTACAGCAAGATTGAACAACTCTTTTATTTGTGTAACAACACAGACTTATATAAAGACATACACATGACATCACAGACATTAGTATACAATGGGGGGGGGGGGTGGAACTAAACATAGTTCTCCAACTAACTGGGGCTAGGAAAACATTAGACATTCAGACTGCAAACCAAATAGGAATTAACATAGAGTGAGTAGACCTAATTACAATACACACAGTAATGTACACAACATAATCAGTTTACCAGTTAATCCAGTTAAAACAGAACAATGGATGTTGGAGTAAACTATTGGAGTGACTGTCACATTATAAACCTTCAGAGTGGTCTACTCACAGAATTAAACATTACACATAAACCAATACACTAACAGAATATAACTAACTAACAATATTAACGTATAGTGTTATGGCACATCCATTACCCAGGTGGTCCGTTCATTTGTGAGTTGGTTCGGTAGATTCAATCTACCGAACACCCAGGCAGAAAGGCACGAACAAGCCTTTCTGCAGGGGAAAATACAAGCTTTTACCATGGGGCCATAGTCCAGAGGCAGCAGGCGAGCAACCAGGCTTCTCCAGAACATAGTGGCGAGGTTGGTTCCGCCACACTCACCAACTGAATAAGTTTTTTTATTAGTGCACCAATACCCACCAGCTGTAGAAGTTTTTTTTATTAGTGCACCAATACTCACCAAATGAAGAAGTTTTTTTTATTAGTGCACCAATACTCACCAGCTGAAGAAGTTTTTTTATTAGTGCACCAATACTCACCAACTGAATAAGTTTTTTTTTTTAGTGCACAAATACCCACCAGCTGAAGAAGTTTTTTTATTAGTGCACCAATACTCACCAACTAAAGAAGTTTTTTTTTATTAGTGCACCAATACTCACCAACTGAATACGTTTTTTTTATTAGTGCACCAATACCCACCAGCTGAATACGTTTTTTTTATTAGTGCACGAATACTCACCAACTGAATACGTTTTTTTATTAGTGCACCAATACTCACCAGCTGAAGAAGTTTTTTTATTAGTGCACCAATACCCACCAGCTGAAGAAGTTTTTTTATTAGTGCACCAATACTCACTGTAACGAACCGTCTACCGGATGAAGTAGACCCTCTGTCCGTTGTGGGAAATCACCTTCTTAGCCCCCACTTACAGCTCAGCATTCACCCAGCAAGTCTTTCCTGGACCCTTGCTCTTTGTACCCAAATAGACAGGACATCTAGCAGTTAGGTACAGCAAGATTGAACAACTCTTTTATTTGTGTAACAACACAGACTTATATAAAGACATACACATGACATCACAGACATTAGTATACAATGGGGGGGGGGGGTGGAACTAAACATAGTTCTCCAACTAACTGGGGCTAGGAAAACATTAGACATTCAGACTGCAAACCAAATAGGAATTAACATAGAGTGAGTAGACCTAATTACAATACACACAGTAATGTACACAACATAATCAGTTTACCAGTTAATCCAGTTAAAACAGAACAATGGATGTTGGAGTAAACTATTGGAGTGACTGTCACATTATAAACCTTCAGAGTGGTCTACTCACAGAATTAAACATTACACATAAACCAATACACTAACAGAATATAACTAACTAACAATATTAACGTATAGTGTTATGGCACATCCATTACCCAGGTGGTCCGTTCATTTGTGAGTTGGTTCGGTAGATTCAATCTACCGAACACCCAGGCAGAAAGGCACGAACAAGCCTTTCTGCAGGGGAAAATACAAGCTTTTACCATGGGGCCATAGTCCAGAGGCAGCAGGCGAGCAACCAGGCTTCTCCAGAACATAGTGGCGAGGTTGGTTCCGCCACACTCACCAACTGAATAAGTTTTTTTATTAGTGCACCAATACCCACCAGCTGTAGAAGTTTTTTTTATTAGTGCACCAATACTCACCAAATGAAGAAGTTTTTTTTATTAGTGCACCAATACTCACCAGCTGAAGAAGTTTTTTTATTAGTGCACCAATACTCACCAACTGAATAAGTTTTTTTTTTTAGTGCACAAATACCCACCAGCTGAATACGTTTTTTTTATTAGTGCACCAATACTCACCAGCTGAAGAAGTTTTTTTATTAGTGCACCAATACCCACCAGCTGAAGAAGTTTTTTTATTAGTGCACCAATACTCACCAACTGAATATGTTTTTTTTATTAGTGCACCAATACCCACCAGCTGAAGAAGTTTTTTTATTAGTGCACCAATACTCACCAACTGAAGAAGTTTTTTTTATTAGTGCACCAATACTCACCAACTGAATAAGTTTTTTTATTAGTGCACCAATACCCACCAGCTGAAGAAGTTTTTTTATTAGTGCACCAACACTCACCAATTGAATACGTTTTTTTTTATTAGTGCACCAATACTCACTGTCATGAAATGGATTTGAAGATCCACTCTGACGGTGGTTCTTGGAGGGGCCTGGCAGCCAGAAGACTCCCTGTGGACTATGGACCCCGTCTGTAATGTGTTGAAGCCTTCCATTGTTTAATTATGTCAGGCACCCAGTCTGACTATCTTGCTTCTGGCTCCAGATAAAAGTGGCTAGATACTGATTTACTGGTGATGTGTTTAAGTTTTCTTTTGTTTAATCAAGTGTTATCTGATTGCAGTTTGGTATATATGTGCTGTGTAAATCCAGTGGTGTATCTTGATTTTGTGCTGCCCTAGGCAGACAAAATCCGGGAACCCCCCTACCCAAGCTGCACACCCACGTTACACACCTAAGACATGCCCCATCACCTCCATTTCATGACCCCACATCACACATAACATTCAGACTCACATCAAGCTCATACTCCCATCACACACACACTCCTACTCCCATCACACTCAGTCACACACACTGTCTCCCATCACACACACTCTGACTCCCATCACACTAAGTCACACACACTGTCTCCCATCACACACTCTGACTCCCATCACACACACTCTGACTCCCATCAGCACTTACCTTTCCCTGGTGGCTAGTGGCAGGCAGCATGGTCCCTCCATGCTGCCTGTTCGGCTTCCCGGCGATAGTGCCGACAGGTCACGTGACCGGGCTCGTGTATGACGTCAGCGCGCCCGTCACGTGACTGTCGGCACTTCCGTGTCACACTGCACGGGGAGCCGAACAGGCAGCACAGAGGTTTCTCTGTGCTGCCTGTTCGGCTCCCCGTGCAGCCTGGCAGGCAGAGCGATGGTGAGGGGGGATCTTCCGATCCCCTCTCACTTCCGTCTCTGCCTGCAAGCGCCGCCCCCCAAAATTTGCCTCGTGGTAAATACAGCACTGTGTAAATCACAAATAAATGTTCTCTTTCTGCTGTTCAACTGATCAGTGTCCTGAGTGATTCTGTCCTGAACTTATAGCAGAGGTTCCAGAGGTGTATATCTGTTCCAGTGGTTCCAAGCAGAGTATTTTCCCATAACGAGCAGAGGGCCTACTACATCCGGTAGGCAGCTCGTTACATTCCATTTCATGACACTCACCAGCTGAAGAAGTTTTTTTATTAGTGCACCAATACCCACCAACTGAAGAAGTTTTTACAGACTGATATAATGTAGTGTGCTTGTTCCTCACATTCCTGATATATAATTTCAATCTCCATCTCTTTGCTTATTCATATCCCTACTCCCCTTTCTTACCTTCTAATGAAGGTGCAATTCAAATGTCGCCATGTGCTTCCCCACATAAAATTTCCTCTCTGATTTAATGCAGTGGTTTTCTGCTAAAACAATATTCTACAATATATCAGTTGTATATTTGTAACTTTGTTTTGTTATTTAACATAATTTATCATACAACAGACCAATACCGCAACAGCGGGACTCCGCTGAAACCACTCTCCTCGATGTTACAGAGTGTCACTTCCCAATTCTGTTAAAGGATCATAATTTTTCTTTCTGACTCTTTGAATTAAACAATACATGACAAGTCGATGAACAGAGGAATAGATGATTACAAATAAGAATATTTGAAGAAACAGGGGTTTGCATTCGTATTAGTATACGCGTTCCACTATACTCAGTAGTATAAAGATCGTCAATTGAAATTGTAAATGGCAAATTGGTGGTGGGATTTTAATTGGCAAGCTGGCAATGGCAAATGTAATGGACAAAAAGTGGCATATTTTAAACAGCAAACTGGCTGTTGCTGTGGCATGTGCTGTGGGGCAAAATAACATGTTCTGTGGGACAAAGTGACACTGTGGTATGTTCTGTGTGGCAAATTGACACTGTGGCATGCCAAATTGTGTGGGTGCAATATGAGTTCAAGCCAAGTGCTGTGGGTTTAATATAGGTGCATGGCGAGTGCTGTGGGTCCTGTGTGGTGCTGTCATTTAGTCATTTAGGTGCAAATTGGGTGCAGAGGAAGGGAAAAAAATCAAGAATTTAAATTTTTCAATAAAATTTTATTTACACATGACAAAAGCTGAATATAATATTAATAGGTTCATATAAGTATAAATGCAACTAGTGGTAGAGAGAGATGTGTATAGATATTTATTGTTTTAGAATTGAATTGTACAATTGTCACCTTCCGGCAGGGGCGTTGCTAGGTCTTCGGATGATCTGGGGCTAGAGCCCATATGAGCTCGGTCACACACACTGCGTCTCTCTCTCACACACGCCATCTCTCTCTCACACACACCGTCTCTCTCTCTCTCCCTCTCTCGCACACACCGTCTCTCTCTCTCACACACAGACACCCTGAGACACACTCACACAAACACCCTTACACAAACACCCTGACACACACACCTAGACATCCTGACACACACATTGAGACACCCACACACATTGAGACACCCAGACACACACATTGAAACACACACACTGAGACACCCAGACACACACTGAGACATCCAAACACACACTTACACACATTGAGACACCCAGACACACACTCACACACATTGAGACACCCAGACACACACTCACACGCATTGAGTCACCCAGACATACACTGAGACACCTAGACACACACTCACACACATTGAGACACCCAGACACACACTGAGACACCCAGTCACACACTCACACACAGACACCCAGACACACACTTACGCACACCTAGACACCCTGACACACCCACCTAGACACCCACACATTATTTTTTTTTTATTTACCTTACAGTTGGTTCGTCATCCAGGACCTTCTGCCGGATGTCCGTCCACCTGACATCCGGCGAGCAGCTCACACAGCGCGACGGGGGCGGAGCTTGCACCCGTCGCGCTGTGCTCTGTATGGCCAGAGCATCTCGAGGAGTAGAGGCTAGGGAGAGAGCTCCCTATAGCAGGCTCTCCTTCCGATTGGCCCTCACCCCCGCGTGAGGTTAATCCTCCGATTCTGGGACCATGTCAAGGGGATTTGTTTTGTTTTTTTATAATTATAGCCCTGGAGTCTCAGGGCTAAAGAATACTTTAGCCCCAGAGTCTCCATTTGGGGCTATGAAGGGGGGACTCGGGGCTATAGCCCCAGTAGCCCACCCCTAGCGACGCCTCTGCCTTCCGGAGCTCTTGTGTGTGGCAAAATTATGGGGCTCCTGTGTGTGGCATAGTTATGGGGCTCCTGTGTGTGGCATAATTAATGGGGCTCCTGTGTGTGGCATAATTTGTGGGGCTCCTGTATGTGGCATAATTTGACTGGCATTACTAAGGAATCTGTTTGGCATGGTATTGGAGGAAATCTGGGGAGTGACACCAACACCTAGTGACGCCTCTGCAAAGACGTGCTCCTGCTCATGAGATAGTCAAGAGTCCTGTGACATGTTGTGTCATCTGAACCCAGAAGTGCATGTTTGTCAGCAAAATACATTTCCTTTCACACCACATTACAGAGAAAAAAAATTCTCATGGAAATTGTTTCATCTGCTGAACATTTATTGTGTGCAACATACTGTGGATAGCAGTGCTAATTGCCCTTTACATTTGGTATTGAGATGATACATATTATCTTGGTGCTTTTGTCTTCCTTGTACATGATCTTACATAGGTGCTCCTATGAGGGTGATTCACTTGTTTTTTGGACTTTAGTAACCCTTTGTTAACAGCTGCTTAATGAAAATCTTATTCCTATGTGAATTGCACATTCAGTTGTATTGTATTCTTATCTCAGATGTATTTTATCATTGCTTTCATTATCATACTTGCCATTTTTTATTATTTTTTTGCATTTTGTTATTATGTAAGCTTTTGTTTATATTTTATACCTTTGCTTTTCATCTGAGTTTTAGGTCTTACATATGTTGGATTTCTAACTACATTTCCTATATAGTTGTCTTTTAATGAATAGATCCAAAAGTAGAATATTAATCTGAAAGAGCAAAGAAAAAAAACTAGTCAGTGAATTCAAAGACTTAGACATTGGTTCATTAGGAAATCCATTCTTCACCTTCTACTATAAATACCGTTTACTGAACTGAGATTTCAGACCACATTTGTGGGTCTGATCAAAACAATACAATGCATTGAATACTTGACAATAACAATGGTTATACCAGGCACACTGACCAAGCAACCAATGTCACTTTCTCATTAGATTATGGTGAAAAGGCTGTGTGAAAGCAAGGGTGGATGAACAGAATTAAAGCAGAATGCTTGGTGATGTGACTTGCTCCTGACTCTGCACTAGGGTTGCCACCTGGCCAGTTATTTACCGGCAGGCCGGTAAAAAATTGGCTTCGGGACAATGTTAAATATATGGAGGAAGTAGCATGGCCGGTATTTTTCGAAAGAAAAGGTGGCAACCCTACTCTGCACCATCCCAAAAGACAGTCTACTTGTTATTTATACCAATTTAAATATGTGTATTATAAAATGTTTAATTTACTCGCAAAAAAATAAATGCCTTTAGGTGAGATTAGCCTCCCATACACAAGCATGGCCTCCTATGTCATGGCACATATTAGCTAAATAAATTGTGATTAATTATTTGCCATACCGTATTTTGCACAGAAGTCAGTTTCACGTATATTTCTTTCCATTTATTTCATATGCTAGGGTTCAGGTCTAACAAGCTACCACTCTATTTTTTCAGTTGTGCAACAACTACCACAAGAGGGCAGCATAACTTCAGACTTTTTCCCCCTAAGTGCTTACAATACTTCAATATACTAAGATAAGCAGAAATTAATCTTGTGTGGAGACCTGAAAAATAAATAAAGCCTAAGGTTTTATTGTACAGGAATAACTATGTGTGATACAAGCTGAACTGAGACACGTAGAGAGCCTTGGAAACTATCATTCTTCTTACTTGTGCCATGACAGAGGAGATCCATTAACCCATTGACGATGACCATACAATGTCACTTGCTGTTAAGAGAAATGTAACCGGTGCTCCCTTTGAACATGGCCTCATCTGAGGTGGGATCCTGCTGATGTTCGTTACGAGGGGCTGTGATTAGTTGCTCTCCAGAGGACGTTCTTTGTCAGTCTACGGTCATTTGGACGACATAATTTGGACAGCAATGAACATCCTACGGCAGCAAGGGGTTAATATGTCAGATTAATCACACCCAAAAAAGGTAGCCTGGCAAGATATGTCAGGCAATCTCATACATCAGTAAGATACAGCTGGTACCTCATTAATCAGTGAGCAAAGCCTCCAGAAGGCCTTTACAATTGATGCACAAGCTATCTGGAACTGAAGATGTTAATCCCACCTGTAAACAAAGTCTTTTTTTACTTTTAGAAATATTCTGACGGTATGCAGTTCAGCACTGGTTATATGCGTGTATTTTTAGTTGGCCTTTTAAATGGCTGATAATGGAAACCCACGCCCATCTAGACTGACGTGACTTCTACTCCAAAGCAGATGTGTTGGAACAGATCACTGCTAGAGCCGATGCATTATTATAGATCTGGCCCATAATCATGGAGACATTAATATTCTTCTGTATTTTAAAGATAATGAAAGATGATGCAACTTCCTTCTTTCCAGCTGTAGCTTTTAGACATGTGCAACAGTCACAAGATTTACTAGATTGGATTCATATAGCAATTAAATCTCATAAATGCAATATAGCTATTTAGTTTCATCTTCCTACCTACAAATCCTTACCTTAAACTTTCAGCAACATTGTAACAGACAGGTCATCGAAAATCCAAACTTTAATTTAAAGGGATACTACCACCAACAAATGAAAAGGTTTTTTGCATTGTTGATTTCAGATATGCCTTTTGTTTTTGTTGTGCGATTTTATTTTATTAAATATTTTACTAAACAAGTTTGGCTGGGTGTCACCATTTTGTGAAATATTGTGTTTTTGGGTGCCACTCCCCAGAGACTTTACAGCACTAGTATCTCACTTTGGGGCCAGGGACACAGAATGCAGTCTTATGAGCAGAATTCTGATCATAGACTTGCATTGAATGAGAGGGTAATGTAACTATTACACCACAAGGGGCAGAGTTATAATCCTGTTTTATCAGGTCAATCTCCTCTCCTCTCTGTGTTGGAAGGCAGGTAGAAAAAAGTTGTACATAGCCACCTAGTCCTGCCCAATATGATACACAGGAGCCAGTAAGAAAGCAGGTATGTATCTTATGACATCATCATGCAGGCTTTGACCACAGTTGTAAAGTGAGGCTTGCTGAAAGATTTTGGAGAATGTTGCATGGGTACAATTCTCAAAATGGATGCTGGAGATTAAAACAAGCAAATATATGACATTTGCCACTGTTTTTTCTTCTATGTTTTAATTAATTGCATATAAAAGTAAAAATAAAATGATGTGTTTAATACATAAGATGTAATTAGATTACCTGTGCAAGTGGTAGTGTCCCTTTAAGGGATTTCTCACAAAACATTTCCTTTATTTTGAAAAGGTATTTTGAATTGCCGGTACTTTAAAACTTCTGCATGTTCAATTTAAGCAAACGTTTTACCACATCTGCAAGCAGTGCAAAAGTGACAATATGTAAAATAAAGACACCCCCTTCTCTGACAGTGTGCCATGTCCCACCTATCCATAATTAACTCCATTGTTTTATATTTATGATATTCCAACAAGGGATTGAAGTCAATGAATGTACATCACCAATTCAAGTTATCATCTATCACATATAGATAACCAATAGAGGTTAACAGATTTTGTCTTTGATAGGCAGTTGCATAATCCAACACATTTTTGGACAGACATCATTATACTGATTGAAACCATATTTTGCAGGGTTAGCATGATTGCAAGAACCAGATGTTTGTATTCTAGGATATATGCAGAGAAATATAGTAAGTTGTATTGACTTACATAAAAATGAAAAATCCTCTGAACACAAATACAATGAGATGTGGATATACAGAAAAATTCAAATACAATACACAAATGGATTAATATTGTTCAGATAATATAATAGATATAATATAATATTATAATACCCATAATATGATTAATGCAAGACTGTAAAATTATAAGATTTTTTGCTTTTAATTGACCACGGTCACATTATATTTTATTTATTAATTTACAAATTTGTTATATTCAAAATATCGCTAGAGTGGATTGTTCAATATTATGTATATAAATATTAAATGGACACAGGAGATGGACACGGAGAGGAGGGGGCAATGAGAACACAATAAAAGAGAATAGTCAAGAGGTGGGAGGCATGCATCTGAAGAAGCCACACCTGGCAAAACGCATCCTGACACGCCCCCTCCTCTCCGTGACTTCCACATTCGGTGCCTGGATCTTAAACATAGAAGACGTTTGAGACAAATTGGCTGCTGCACAATATTTTGTGTGTCTGACTGTTCCGTTTTTACTCCAGCGCATATGTGAGATACTTGATTGTACTCGCAACGTTTTTAAGTCAGCCTTTTCTATCTATTTATTAAAAACATTGTATTTACCATACTTCACAATGGCAATGATTTTTTCATTTTCATGTGTGCAATAAATATATGCATTAAGAAACAGAAATTATCGCTATAATCAGCACAGCATTACCTGTTCCCTTCTAACTTCTGGGGATCTCACCTTTTGCCTATTCAGAGAGCAGTAAACTGCTCCTGAGTATGTGAGTTTAATTCCTATTATCCATCAAGTTGGAAAAAGTTTCTTCAAACAGAAAGCACAATTTTATCTTTTTTATCTTTTGGGAACTAAATTGAGATCTTCAATCAAAATACAAAAGAATTTTACCCATTGTTTGTCATAAGTATTTTTTTATTACTATTATTTTCCCATCATAAAAAGGTATAATAACTTATACATAATATATATTTAATATTTATATATTATTATAGATTTGTATACCTTCTTAACAGTTTGCTGTGCTTTCCCTCCACAGATAATCACCACTATATCAAATCAATATTTAGTATTTAATCAAGTAGATGTCTATTATCGTATGCATAAACTTACATTTTTTTCTCTCCTTAACTGAATGTATAAATAAGTTCAGGAGATAAGTAGCATGATTGTCACAACAATAATATTCAACAACCTTTGCATTGGTACATATAAATGACACTGAATACATGCTGAATACTGTACTGTACATGGAATCACATACCTTTCTACTTAGCTGAAGGCCTCTTGGGGTTGACATCATGTAAGGTGCTGCCAAGAGCACATCAATGAAGCAATGCTGAGATGCAACTAGTTCATTCAATTTTTTTCCAGTTAGGTCATCACGGTATTACAATTAGCATTTCAAGAGAGGCCCCGAATAGAGATTTGGAAACAAGGAATTCAGATGCTTTAAATGATAGATCAATCCAATGTGTATGTGTCAGGGAAACCTTTGTGGGGAGTCCTTAAGGGAGAGATGTGTTGTCAGGGCTTACCTTTGTTGGGAGTCTTTTAGGCAGAGATGTATGCTCACCCTTGCAAACAAACACAGACCAGGGTGACCAGGTAAGAAGCCACGTGGCCTGTGAGTTTGTGCACGGGGGCTGGTCAGGATATCCAGGTAAAGTTACAGACAAGGACAAGAGCAAAAGAATCTTCGTGGGAAAGCCAGAGGTCAGAGGATGCCAGAATTCAGAATAAACGGTTAACAAATCCAAGGTCAAAAGCCGAAAATGATCAGGAATACTGGAAGTCAAAATCACAGGAACCAAACAAGGAATCCAGAGTCAATGAACTGACACTGCTCTTAGGGAGAGGCAGTGTCTTATACCTTGTTAATTAGGTATGTGCTTCAGCTGAAGAGTTACTGACAGGTCTGAGCCTTTGGTGAAGTCCAGCCCCCTAGTGCTGCAGGCAATACAAACATAAACAGGAGTATTTCAAAGTTCTGAAATGGCTCAGAGGCAAAATAGCAGGATACAGTCCAGAAGAACCACAGTTCAAATCCCCTACTGGGTGCATCTGGGGCGACCACGTCTGGCAGTCTGGATGGCATGGTGGCGATCCTGACAGTACCTCCCCCTTAAGAACGCACTCCGGGCGTAACTAGGTTCTTCTTCATCGCTTTCAAGATCAGGAGAACTGTCCTCCTCCAAGAGATCATTTGGAAACAAAGCACCAATTGTAGCCTTGGCTCTAGATGTTCCCACAGGAGAGGCATTTCGTGCTTTTAATGCTTTCTCAAACATCTCTAGTTCTGCTTTGCACACTACTGTGCCATTTGAGGCATAAGTGCAATAATCTGGTAGAACTTCTTTGGCTGGACATGAAGTGGTGATGGTGCTTGCTTGAACAGTATTCTTTTTAGGTAGAGGTACAGGTGTTTCTGGAGCAGGAGGTAGAGATTGTACAGGGGTGCTGGTAGTTGATTCTAGCGGAACACAGGTTGCATTAAATACCGTGGTCTGAGTACTCTCGTGTGTCACGGCGCGTGGACCAAATTGACAGTGAGTTTGGAGTTTCTCAGGCAGAGGCGTAGACTTGGCCGGATGGGTAAGCATAATCCCAGCTTGAACGGTTTCTGGCCGATGTGGGCGAATTGGGCAGAGTGAGATCCAGTGCCCTCTTTCACCACAGTAAAAGCAAAGGCCATGGTTTCTTCGCCGGTCTCTTTCTTCACAAGTCCCCTTGAGCTGGACCAATCCTATTTCCATAGGTTCATCTGAGTCAAGAGGAAGGTAGGGTTGCTCTGAGACCTCCCTAGGAACAGGAGCATAAGGAGGCAGTACGGGGTTGTGGTACTGATACAGGTTCCCTTTGTTTCTGGGAATCTGGGATCCTCTGGGACGTGGTGATGATTTAGGCACAGGGGTCTTGCTAGGAGTCTTGCACTGTGCTTCCATGGCAGTCATGAAAGTATCCCATCCAGCAAGGACAGGACTCTGTGACTGCAACATTTTGTGTGCCCATTGTTTAATTTTTCCAGACAACAGATTAATAGCTGCTCGGACCCTTATGAAGTCATTAGCATAAGTCCGAGGTTTCAGGGAAAACACCAATTCACAATCCACTTTAAAGCATAAGAATGAAGCACTGTTACCATCAAATCTCTCCGGCATAATTGTAAACGGTTCAGGATAAACAGGTTCCAGGGCTGGGCGTACTGTGCCTTTAAGAAAACAAACTTCTTGCTGCAGCTCCAATACCGTCTGGGCCAGGCTGGATACTTGCTGGGTAAGCAATTGAGACATCTCTGCAGACTCCATTTTTTAGGTCAGTTCATTTGTCAGGGAAACCTTTGTGGGGAGTCCTTAAGGGAGAGATGTGTTGTCAGGGCTTACCTTTGTTGGGAGTCTTTTAGGCAGAGATGTATGCTCACCCTTGCAAACAAACACAGACCAGGGTGACCAGGTAAGAAGCCACGTGGCCTGTGAGTTTGTGCACGGGGGCTGGTCAGGATATCCAGGTAAAGTTACAGACAAGGACAAGAGCAAAAGAATCTTCGTGGGAAAGCCAGAGGTCAGAGGATGCCAGAATTCAGAATAAACGGTTAACAAATCCAAGGTCAAAAGCCGAAAATGATCAGGAATACTGGAAGTCAAAATCACAGGAACCAAACAAGGAATCCAGAGTCAATGAACTGACACTGCTCTTAGGGAGAGGCAGTGTCTTATACCTTGTTAATTAGGTATGTGCTTCAGCTGAAGAGTTACTGACAGGTCTGAGCCTTTGGTGAAGTCCAGCCCCCTAGTGCTGCAGGCAATACAAACATAAACAGGAGTATTTCAAAGTTCTGAAATGGCTCAGAGGCAAAATAGCAGGATACAGTCCAGAAGAACCACAGTTCAAATCCCCTACTGGGTGCATCTGGGGCGACCACGTCTGGCAGTCTGGATGGCATGGTGGCGATCCTGACAGTATGCTGGGATAAGAAAAGTGCCTGGACATCATCACAAATTTAAATATATGAAGTTACACACAGTTCTTTTTTATAGTTGTAACAAGAAGGCTAGGCAGCCCAGATGTTGATTCTCGTTTTGTAAGGGATTCGATATCTCCTCAGCCCAAGTCCTTAGGAATAGAGTGTCAGCTTCCTCACAACCCTCTGGACATCAATCAAAATATAGAGATCGCGAGAAGTAGACACAGCCACCAAGGTTTTTCACATGCAAGAAGAACAGTTTATTGCAGACAGGACAGCACATTTATACAGTAAAATCTTGCTAAACGGGGAGATTGAACAATACACTTAAAGGGATTAACTTTCACACAATTAAATCTGGCACCAGTCTGGGAGGTGGACCAATGAGGATACACAAGCATACAATGACAGCTTCCACATCTCCCCCCTTCCTGGAGAGCCAGCCGGGGGCTTACCCACGCGGGTGAACCAAACGATGGCTCTACTGGAAGAACTATAATCCACATTAAAAAGTCTTTGTAAGTCCCAGACCCTCAGAAAAGGAGAGGTTTCACATGTCCAATTGCAGGGATAATCCATCGGCATTGCGGTTCTCTTTACCGCGGAGGTAAGGTTAAAAAGGTTGGAGAGCGAGGCTCCAGCACAACAAGCGCCCATTGTCTCCGGAAACTGTGTTTAGCCAGACCAGGGGGCAGTGATCGGTCAGAACGCTTAATTTCCATCCACAGAGATAGGGTTGGAATCTCTTGAGCACCCATACTAAAGCCAGGCACTCCTTCTCAATGGCTGCATATCCGACTTCCCGCTCCAGTAGCTTGCGGCTCTGGTAGGTGACCGTGTGCTCTTCCCCCTGGTCGTTGACCTGGCTGAGAACCGCTCCTAGTCTGAACTTGGAGGCTTCTGTGTGGACCAGAAAGGGGTTGTTAAAATTTGGGGTGGCCAATACAGGGGCATATCCCAGGGCGTGCTTCAGTTTTTCAAATTCCTTGTTGCACTCTGGGGACCACCGGACAGTTCGGGGAAGGGATTTCTTTGTCAGGTCTGTCAGGGGTTTGGCTAATGCACTGTACTGGGGCATAAACTTCCTATAGTAGCCGGCCGTTCCTAGGAAAGCTAAGACCTGCTTCTTATTGATGGATACGGGCCAGTTAACGATAGCCTCAAGATTAGCTGGCTTTGGCCATTGCTGCCCGTTACCCACACGGGGGCCCAGGTACTGAACTTCGGCCATGCCTGACACTTGTCGGGTCTAATCGTCATCCCTACTTGTATTTTGGTCAGGACGGTGTCTAGGTGTAGGAGGTGCTCGTCCCAGGAACTAATGGCAATGGCAATATCGTCCAGGTAGACACAGGTAAGGTCTTGAAGTCCCTCCAGCAGCTGGTCGACTAACCGCTGGAAGGTAGCCGGGGCGTTCTTCATCCTGAACTGCATAAGCTTAAACTGGTGCAGGCCAAAGGGGGTGATGAACGCCAACTTAGGGATAGCGTTCAGGGTCAGGGGAATTTGCCAGTACCCCCGTCTGAGATCTAGGGTAGACACCCAAGCAGCGCCAGCCAGCTTATCCAGGAGGTTGTCTATCGGGGCATCGTGGTCTTATCGTTTAGCCTCTGATAATCTACACAGAACTGTGTGGTTCCATCCTTCTTGGGGACCAACACCACCGGGACTGTAGGATGGTTCAATTACCCCTAGAGTTCACATCTCCTATAATTCCTTACAGAAATGCCCTCGGACAGCTTCAGGAACTCTGTAGACAGGTTGGCGAAGGGGGGCTTGCCCTTGGGTGTCTACGGGGTAGATGGTTAGGGACGTGTAGCCAGGAAGTGCAGAGAATAGGGGGGCTCGGGTCTCCAGGAGTGCCTGAAGATGCAAGCGGGTCTTGGGGCTTAAGCAGGGACCTATATGGAGCCGACCCAGGGTGCTGGGGCTTTTAGTGTCCCCGAGCAGATCGGGGATAGCACAGTCACCTGCTACGGTGGAGGAAGGGGTACAGACCGCAGCAACAAGGGCCTCTCAGGTAAGGTAGCTTTTGAGAGCATTGATATGACAAATCCTCGGGGGCTACCGATGGCGATTACATAGGTGGTTTCACCCTTTCTCTCCAGTATTTCATGGGGTCCCTCCCAGGCAGCCTGAAGCTTGGTATGCCGGGTGGCCTGGGTGTAAAAAGGGGTGGTGTTTAGCGCTTTTACTTCGCACAAGGACCAAACCTGGGCTAGCAGCTCAGACATGAACTGAGTCCCCTGATTGGAGAGAAAATACAGGACCAAGCCTAGGCATGAAGAAAACCTGTGAGGGTTGAAACGTCGCCTGCGTTTGAATTAAATTCCCACTTCATTCACTGAGTGCTGGGTCCTGTATTTTCTCTCCAATCAGGGGACTCAGTTCATGTCTGAGCTGCTAGCCCAGGTTTGGTCCTTGTGCGAAGTATAAGCGCTAAACACCACCCCTTTTTACACCCAGGCCACCCGGCATACCAAGCTTCAGGCTGGGTCCTGTATTTTCTTTATTGCATTTGAAGATTTGGGTGACGTCTTTGCACCACGGCACCAGGATCATTATTGTGCAGATTTAAATCTATCTGTCTTTGGTATACCCTGATTGGAGAGGACCTCCTGGGGGAAGCCTAGCCGGGAGAAAATCTTGATAAGGGCGTGAGTTACGGTTTCAGTGGTAATGTTAGGGAGAGCCACCACTTCAGGGTAGCGGGTAGCAAAGTCTACCATGGTCAGGATGTACTTTTTGCCTGACCGGCTGGGCTTAGCAAAGGGTCTGATGATGTCAACCGCAATTCACTGGAAGGGTTCTCAGATGAGAAGGGTGGGCTGCAGGGGTACTCTGTGGGCATCCTGTTTCTTACCTACCTGTTGACATGTTTCACAGGTACAACAGTAACCAGCTACGTTATGCGAAATTCCAGCCCAGTAAAAGGTACGAGTAAGCCGGTGGCGTGTTTAGTGATTCCCAAGTGGCCAGCTAACGGGGCTTTGTGGGTGAGGGCTAAGAGATTAGGGCAATATTTGCCGGGGATTACTAGTTGGAGGTGGGTGACTTCTACGTCCCCGCTGGGATTGCCTGGGATGGAATGGTATAGGAGACCATCCTTCCAGATGACCCGTTCAGAGTAGGGATCTCCCCAGAGGTTGCCCTTTCCATGTACCTCCGAAGGCTTGAATCTCTGATGGTCTGGGTTTTAAAGACATCGGGGTGCTGCCAAGGTATGAGGTCAGTCAAGTCAGGGGGAACATCGTCAGAACTTACCGCTGCCAGGTACAGTAGGTTTGGCTCCGGGTGATGCCATTGCAGGGTGGACACAGTATAATCCAAGGGAGGGATACAAACTGGCTCTCGAGCCTCCCCAAGTCGTTTCCCAGCAAAACATTGGTGGGTAGTCATGGCATATTCCCAACAGTGCGGTAACCTTCCCCCATGCCCCAATCCAAGTAGACACAAGCCATGGGAAGCTGCTGAACAGTGCTGTCGGCAACCCAGACATAGACACCACAATCCAAGAGTCTCTTTGGGGGAACCAGCACTGGTTGAACGAGGGGAAAGGTCCAGTGTCCCTTAGCCCTTCTGCTGGTCTCCTTTCAATTTTTACAGGTTGGCAGTGATGAGCCCGGTTGTCTGTATGTGGGGGATGGATTAGGGCTATGTCCTCCGGATACTGCCAAGCCGACTGCTTACACTAACAAATACTCACAAGTTTTTAGGCTCTGGGGTGCAAATTGAGAAAGAAAATATGGCTCCTTCGCTTAGTAGATGACCATAAAAAGGGAATCACAAGGGGAACAGCATAGTGTAGACTATAAATGCAAGAAATGTATTGGCCCCCGCTACATGAGGCTTACTTTAAAACATATATAAAATGCACAAATAAAAAACACTTGCAGAAGTGCGCTGGAGCAGTGTCCGACCACAAATCCCAAAATTCGTCTCAGCATGGAGATGAGAATAGACGCGGCGTCCTGCTCGGTTCTCAGGGCTTCTCTCTCCGAAAGTAAGCAGCTTGTGTGTTTTCGAATACGCCCCTCTCACAACTGCACAGACACGTTTCATCAAAAAACGACTTCCTCAGTTGTGAGAGGAGGCGTATCCAAAAAAACACAAGCTGCTGACTTTCGGAGAGGGGGGTTATCAATTTGGTTATTTTATTCTGTGTTATCAATATTACACATTGCTTGCTTTATTGTCTTTTACATGCACACACTGGATCATTATTGAATATATATTCTTTATCATTCAACTCACTTTCTTGAGCGCATCACCTTATTTATTATTAACTTTGTATTATTTGGTTTAAGGGAACACACTAGTGATTGCAACTACCCACTTATGTATTTTCTTCTTATGTATTCACTTTGGCACCCATTATTTTCTTCTATAGATTCAGGGGCATCATAGTAGTATTCCTCAGGAGACATTATAGGGGTGGTGCTCACCCAATGAGCGTGGCGAGGAGGGGTCTGGTTTGGTGCGAGGGCACCCAGGGACAGCCGGGTTCATAGGGAAGGACAATTTTGCTTCATGTGCCCGGTCTGCCCACATTGGTAGCAGCTACTCCTGGGGTCAGGGAAGAGTGGGGCCCACCCTCCCTGGGATCACAGGGGAAAATATTGGGGCGGAGCTCACCAGGCAAACGGGGTCGTTGGGGAAGTTGTGGGGGTATCCCGGATGTGGGTCTGGGGGTTTGGCTGAGCTGGGACTGGGGTCTCTGTATGTCCATAAACATATCAGCAAGCCAGGCAGCTTCATCCAAAGTTTGGGGGTCATGATTCCTTACCCAGTCTTTAACTTCTCCTGGGGTATGTTGAAAAAACTGCTTCAGTAGCATCTGCTGGACCACTTCCTCAAAGGTGGTGGCTTTGCACCCGTGTAGCCAGCTGCAGGCAGCACGGTTCATCTGATGAGCCCATTTTATGTGCGTATCCTTGGGCCCAAAACAGCTTCTCGAAACTGCCTCCGGTAAGTGTCCGGGGTGATGGCATAGCAAGCCAGCAATCTCTTTTTGATTTCCCCATGGTCCCGGCTGTACTCATCTGGGATTGCACGGTAGGCTTCCGTGGCTCGTTCGGCGAGCTTGCCCACCAGGAGGGGAACCCAGTCCAGTGCATCAACTTGGTACAGCTGGCACTGCCTTTCGAAATCCTGGAGGAATCCATCTATATCTCCCAGGGTATCGTTGAAAGCTTTGAAAGACTAGTGGGTAACTTTGAGCAGGGGTGGTGCTCCGGACAGAGACAGCATCGCTGTTGACGCTCTGCCCCTCCGGTTGGTTGAGGGCATTTAGCACCTTGTCCCGCTGGAATCCGTCTATATCTCCCTGGGTATCGTCAAAAGCTTTGACTGACTGGTGGGTAACTTTGAGAAGGGTAGCAGGGGTGGTAATCTGGATGGATACAGCATCACCGTTGACACTCTGACACTCTGTCCCTCTGGTTGGTTGAGAGCATTTAGCTCCTTTTCCCGCTCTTGTTCTGTCACTTGCATTATCCAGTCGATAACCTCGAAGGGGGGGGATCGGGACCATGAGCAGCATGTCTTTTCACTCACTGGGTAATAAGATCCTCGTCTGTGGTTTGGTAAAGGGACCCCCAAAATCAGTCTGGGGTCTGTAGATCTGCTCGGCTGGTCCAATTCAACCAGCTCCCCTGGCAACAGTCATTAGGTTACTCTCCGCCCATCCTGAGGGGGTAGGTTGCTCACCTCCTGTACCAGCCCATGGAGCAGTGGAGATCCCGCCGCTGCCACCAGTGTAACATGAAGGCTACAATACAGAATAGTGGGTCCCTTTAAGAGATAAAAAAAACACAATAGTGCAATAATGTAAAAGATGTGAAATAATCTAAGTATATACTTGATACACTCACAAACGTTCGTGAGGAATGATCATATCAGACGTAAAATTGAGGTATGCGTTGAGGCATATTACCGACGGCTGCTGTTTCTCTTCTCCCTGATCCACGGACTGTGTTTTCGTCTGTTTTCCAGGCTTCCCTTTTACGGTCGTATCTCCATCCTCGTTTTAGTGGACTACTTGTTGTTCATTCATTGTTATCCTGTGAGTTTGTTTTATGTAGCAGGGGTCACCTCTTACCCTGCCCTTTCGGTTCTACACATGTTTTTATCATCTTTTCCAGACCATATATTAAAATAACTTTGAAGATTTTAAGGATTAACTTTCACACAATGGATAATACAATTAAACCTGGCACCAGTCTGGGAGGTGGACCAATGAGGATACGCTAGCATACAATCACAGTTTAATACACCTTTCCCAACTGGCTTCCAGAGTCACGGTGTTGTGTGACAATAGTGGTCACTTGTTTTGATTTTAGATGAAAATACAGCAAGGGGGGAAGGGGGAATCAAATAGGGTCAGGTAGATGTATCAGTCAGCAATGTACAATAGTTTAAGGGTCAGTAGTGAGTAGGCCACGCAAAAATGGGTCTATCAGCCAAGCGAGAACATGGGGTATGTTGTAGTGCTCAACTGTGGGTACACAAACCAGGTCCTGGTACAGGCTATGGAACATACTGACAACCAGAAATATGGGGGTTGAGGGAGGAGGGAGGGTAGCAGGAGGGCACAGCAGGGGAGAAGGGTGAGGGATGGGTGGGAAGATAAAAAAAAGGGGAGGCAGAAAAAGAAGAAAAGAGGAGGCAAAAACAACAATTAAGGGTAAATCATACTACCTCCAGAAGGGGCACCATGACAGGGTCTGCAATGAATTCAGTCCAGTAGAACCACATCCTGTTGTGTTTATCCAAACGGTCCTCTGACCGTGGACAACCTTGTGGATCCATTCCTGGAAGGTTGGTGGGATAACACTCTCCCAATGGAGAGGACTGTCACAGGAGGGCTACTAGATGGGTAGTTCATACCGGAATCAGTTCCACAAAATCACTCCTTAGGTCCAGGAAAATACAAATATCCAAACAGGGCCATAGTCACTGTTTCCCCGCTAGCAATTCCCCAACATAGGGGACGAGACCGGTCATGTTGGGTAAAACAAGAAGAACTGTTTATGGATTAAAAAAAAACCAGGACATATATACAGTAACACATCTTGATAACACAGATTAGACAAAGGAACTATAACAGGATTAAAGTTTAACATAAGGATATACAAAGAGTAGAAAAAACAATCTTATCCTGGGGGAAACACAGTGATTGGGACAAAGGTTACACATCTTGGCTGACATCCTGGGTGCCTGTATTTGAAGTCCAGTTGAAAAAATGTGAACCTCCAAACTAATAAATCAACAGACAGGGTCCATAGTCCACAGGGAGTCTTCTGGCCCCCAGGGCCTTCCAAGAACCACCGTCCCAGTGGATCTCCAAATCCGTCTCGTGACCTATCTTATTTTTTGAGGGGAGACTAATGCCGGGGATCCCCCAGAAGTGGTGACTCCAAATTTGTAATCCAGTCGATTGGGTAGTTTTGGAATCACACTCACATTACCAAAGGAAGCTTGTGTATGAACAGGTGAGGGGGCCATAGCTTCCAGGCACCAGAGCTGAGGGGACCCAGGTGAGGAGACTGATTTCACATCCACCCCTCCTGAGTCATTTATAAAAGGTACAGGGGTTAACTCCAGGGGACTTTGTGGGAAGTGGCCAATTGCGCTCTGCCCAGATGCTGGCACCTCTGCCAGGTACAAAAACCTCCCAATCAGCAGGGGTGGACAGAGGCCAGCGACACTCTGCCCCATTGCCAGCTCTTCTGCTGGGGCATACAACGGGTAAAAGCCAAGGACGGGGTTCCAATAAGGCTCCTTGAACTCAGGTGGAGGTGGATAGAGGCCAGCAGCACTCTGCTCTGATGCCAGCACTTCACTCCTACCAAAGACCTCAGGACTGTGCCCCCTTTTCCCTGTGGGTGGCACAGCTGAAGCCATGTTCACGGAACTGTTATCCTTGTCTAGTCTTGAATGCCCAGCTGAACCCCTGGCACTGTTCCTTGTGACTGACACAGACTTCTTCTCCCCGCCCCTACCTACCACACCAGCAGAGGCACTGGCTGCAGAGCAGAGCCTCACAGGTCCCTGCCTAACCCTTCCTGTGACCCAAGAGTTGTCCCTTTCCCCCTCCGGATGCCCCAACTGAAGTGCTGGCATCAGAGCAGAGTGCTGCTGGCCTCTATCCACCTCCACCTGAGTTCTAGGAGCCTTATTGGAAACCCGTCCTATGCCCCAGCAGAAGAGCTGGCAATGGGGCAGAGTTTCGCTGGCCTATGCCCACCCCTGCTGATTGGGAGGTTTTTGTACCTGGCAGAGGTGCCAGCATCTGGGCAGAGCGCAATTGGCCACTTCCCACAAAGTCCCCTGGAGTTAACCCCTGTACCTTTTAAAAATGACTCAGGAGGGGTGGATGTGACATTAGTCTCCTCACCTGGGTCCCCTCAGCTCTGGTGCCTGGAAGCTATGGCCCCCTCACCTGTTCATACACAAGCTTCCTTTGGTAATGTGAGTGTGATTCCAAAACTACCCAATCGACTGGATTACAAATTTGGGGTTAACACTTTGGAGTCACCTCTTCTGGGGGATCCCCGGCATTAGTCTCCCCTCGAAAAATAAGATATGTCACGAGACGGATTTGGAGATCCACTGGGACGGTGGTTCTTGGAAGGCCCTGGGGGCCAGAAAACTCCCTGTGGACTATGGACCCTGTCTGTTGATTTATTAGTTTGGAGGTTCACAGTTTTTCAACTGGACTTCAAATACAGGCACCCAGGATCCACCAACTCGAAGGGAGGGTTTGGCACATACACAGCCAGATGTTCCCTTACTCTCTGGGTGATCACATCTTCCACCTCCGGGAATGTTGAGGAACCAAATGGACTGAGGAGCTGGCACTTTCCAGCCATGGTGCTGCTGTACCACACTGGTATTCCTTGGCCAACTGGCCAGCTTTGCAAACAGGATAATCCACATGATAATCCACTCAATAATCCACCGGACAAGTGTTGGGAGGAGAGATCCCACTTCTTGACACCAGTGCCACGGGAGGGCTATTAGATGGGTAGCTCCTACCGGTATCAGTTCCACAATATACAAATATCCAAATAGGGCTATAGTCACTGTTTCACTGCTAGCAATTCCCCAACATTGTGGACGAGAGCGGTCGTGTTGGGTAAAACAAAAATAACTTATTGATTCAAAACACAGGACATATATACAGTAAAACATCTTGATAACACAGATTAGACAAATGAACTATAACAGTATTAAAGTTTAACATAAGGATATACAAAGAGGAAATCCTGCCTCACACCTTTCAGGATCCAAAGGTGTCAAGTTCAGACACATACCGAGTGCACTCAATTAAAGTAACTTGTTAACTGAGGGACATCACTGTACAACAGGAAACTAAATGACTTACATAAAGACAATGGGTAAGGTGACATAATTACAGGGGTTTACAGTATAAGATACAATCTTATCCTGGGACAAAGGTTACACATCTTGGCTGACATCCTGAATGCCTGTGTTTGAAGTCCAGTTTAAAAACAGTGTTCCACTGGTGCAATAAAAAGTTTGTACCCCCAAACTAATAAATCAACAGACAGGGTCCATAGTCCACAGGGAGTCTTCTGGCCTCCAGGGCCCTCCAAGAACCACCGTCCCAGTGGATCATCAATCCATCTCGTGACAAGGACTAAAGGCATGTTTCCAGTAGGGCATAATTAAGGGACATTCCCACCGTTTATGTAGAAGGGTCCCAGGGGCCAAGCCACACCTCCAACAGATATCAGAGCATTCAGGGAAAATTTGGTTCAGGACTACTGGGGTCCTCTACCAGTGGGAAAGCAATTTGTACGACATTTCTTGGGTCCAGTTGCAGAGAGATGATTTATGTGTTAGGGCGTATATTTTTTTCCATTGCTGTGTGGAGAACGTGGCATTCAAGGCCTTTTCCCAACATCCAACAAACCCCGGGAGGGAATCAGATTGTGCCTCCAAGAGTGTGTTGTACAGGAGGGAGATACCGTGTCTCGGCAAAGAGTCCCATGTGCATAAACTTTAAAAACTGATGGGATCCCTGGAGAGGTTATGTTTTCCAGCGAGGGTCGTCAAGTACGTTTGTAATTGTAAATATTGGAACCAGCCCATGATGGTAGGCGGTCTGTCAGAGATTAGGTCAGGTAGAGGTTTGAGTTTGCCATTAACCGTAAGGTCATCCAGTAATCCCAGGGCTATAGTCCAGGTTTCCTCAGAGTGGTTTAAGTGGGGAAGGATACGTGGTGAGTGAGCGGTTTATTGTGGGCTGTCAATGTGGGTATAATGAAAGGGTTAACCTGTGCGGCTCGCTTGGCGGGTATCAGTGAGATCCACGCCAAGGACCACAAATGGAGAGATATGGCAGAGTCCTCCAAGTCAATCCAAAGTTTCTGCGGAGGGTGGTGTATCCACTCCAATATGCATAACAGGTGGCATGACCTGTAATAGGTCTGGAGGGAAGGGAAGCCCAGGCCACCGTTAGATTTCCTTAGTGCCAGCAAGTCCACCTTAATCCACGGGTTGTTGTTTGCCCATGTAAACTATATGAGCATGCTGCGGAGGGAGGCAAAAAAAAGGCTGGGGGGACCCTTATAGGCAGAGTTTGAATGAGATATAGAATTCTGGGGAGGACATTAAAAAAAAAAAGAGTTGATCCGCCCTGTCTAGGATACGTGTTGTGACAATCAGTTGCGCATATCTTTGCACAATGTGGTCAGGCATGGTGGGAAATGTTGTTGGTAAAGTTGGTCTAAGTCGCTTGTGAGCCAAATCCCAAGATACTTCAATTTGTCTGTCCACCAATGAAAACGGAATGAGGCCTTGAGAGTGGTGGTAGCTGTGCAGCCTAGGGTAATGTCGAGGATTTCAGATTCGGAAGAGTTAATTTTAAGATTAGACAGAGCTCCATACACCTGGAATTCCTTTAGCAATACCGGTGTGTTTGGGAGTATAAATACACCCTGTTCCAAATTATTATACAAATTCTATTTAAGTGTCACAAAGATTAAATATTTTGTTTTTCAGTATAACTCATGGATGGCATTGTGTGTCAGGACTCTCTTGATCACTAAAAACAATCCCGGAAACCTGTGATAATTAGATTGCCAGGTGAGCCCAATTTAAGGAAAAACTACTAAAGGAAGGTGTTCCTCATTATTAAGCAGAGAACCATTTTCATGCAATATGGGGAATAAAAAGGATCTCTCTGCTGCCGATAAGAGTGAAATAGTTCAATGCCTTGGACGAGGTATGAAAACATTAGATATTTCACGAAATCTTAAGCATTATCATCGCACTATTAAGAGATTTGTGGCTGATTCAGAGCACAGACGGGTTCGTGCAGATAAAGGCACATTGAGGAAGATTTCTGCCAGATCCATGCATCGGATCAAGAGAGCAGCTGCTAAAATACCATTACATAGCAGCAAACAGATATTTGAAGCTGCTGGTGCCTCTGGAGTCCCACGGACATCAAGGTGTAGAGTCCTCCAGAGTCTTGCAACTGTGCATAAACCTTCTATTCGGCCACCACTAACCAATGCTCACAAGCAGAAACGGCTGCATTGGGCAGAAAAATACATGAAGACTAATTTTCTAACAGTCCTATTCACTGAAGAGTGCCGTGCAACCCTGGATGGTCCAGATGGATGGAGTAGTGGATGGTTGGTGGACAGCCACCATGTTCCAACAAGGCTGCGACGTCAGCAAGGCGGTGGTGGAGTCATGTTTTTGGCCGGAATCATGGGAAGAGAGCTGGTCGGCCCATTTAGGGTCCCCAAAGGCATAAAGATGACCTCTGCAAAGTATGTGGAGTTTCTGACTGACCACTTTCTTCCCTGGTACAGAAGGAAGAACTATGCTTTCCGTAATAAAATCATCTTCGTGCATGACAATGCACCATCTCATGCTGCAAAGAATACCTCTGCATCAATGGCTGCTATGGGGATAAAAAGAGAGAAAGTCATGGTGTGGCCACCATCCTCCCCTGGTCTCAATCCTATTGAGAACCTTTGGAGCATCCTCAAGCAAAAAAAACTATGAGGGTGGGAGGCAGTTTACATCCAAACAGCAGCTCTAGGAGGCTATTCTGACATCTTGCAAACAAATTTAAGCAGAAACTGTCCAAAAACTCACACGTTCAATGGGTGCAAGACTTGTGAAGCTGCTATCAAATAAGGGGTCCTATGTTAAAATGTTTAAAAAGTTAAAATGTTGTTATAAGTTTGATTGAAATAGCTTTTGATTTCAGTAAATATGCTGGAAACACAACAAATGACAATTTTCAGTTCTTTACAACCTATAAAGTGTTTTGAAACTTGCTGTGTGCAATAATTTGGAACAGTGCATTGTAAGTTTTTTATGTTTAAAAAAAACACTGTTATTAGGAGGTTGGTTCAATAAAATTTAAATTGTACTTTTAATAGTTGATAACATGAGAATTATGCCGACTGTTATTTACATCAATTATTTAGGTAAATGAGAAAAATATAATTTGCATAATAATTTGGAACAGGGTGTAATAGGTCATCAGCGTACCCTGCTACTTTTTGATGTGATTGTTCCATAACGAATCCCGTGACATTGGGGTTTTGCCATACGGCTTCCGTGAAGGGTTCCAATGCTAAAATAAAAAGGAGTGAGGAGAGTGGGCTCCACTGGAGGGTACCATTGGTAATCCCAAAGGGGGCCGACGAGGCTCCTTTAACCCTGACCCTGGCTGAGGAGCAGGAGTACAGGGACGAGACCCAGCAGCAGATGCTGGGGACAAACCCCATCCAATCGAGGACCTGCAACAGGAACGTCCAATCCAGTTTGTCAAAAGCCTTTTCGCTGTCCATTGACATCAGAGTGAGGGCCCTGTGGGTACAGTCCCTCTGACTCCTATCCTAATACAAAAACATCCAGGTCAGGGTGGATCAGGGTTGGTAAGAGGCGGTTAATACGTACAGCTTGACATACGCATTAAGTAGGGAGATAGGGCAATAGCTACTACATATCTCTGGATTTTTCTCAGGTTTGGGAATCAGGGAAATAGTGGCTAACAAGGTGTGTTGGTGGATGGATGGATGGGAGTAGGAGTCATGACGGGCAGAATAGAAGCTATAGTCTCGTGCCATAGGGTTAAGGGCTATCCAGCAGTCCACCAACTGGAGGTCACATAATAGGGTTCTAATTTTCCTGGAAACATGACCGGGTATATGGCAAAAGCCTTTGGCTGTGTCAATGGAAGGGCCAAGTATGACAAAGGTCCCCACCTAAAATTAAAAAAACATCTTATAACAGGGCGAGTTCCCTTAGTATTTTGGATAAAGTCAAGTGTTGTTGCTTATTGGTGAGGTATAAGTTCTCGTAGGTGTAGGCCTGGCCCACTATAGTGCCCTTGACAAAAACAACGTTGGGCTGTTTCCTGGAAGGGGACGTAATTGGAGAACAATATGGTCGTGCCTTTACTTGTAGAGGTGGGATCACAACTGTAGTATGCCAAAGGGAACAGGGGGCTAGTGAGACCTGGGTGTGTAATGCCTCGGAAGTGCGTCTCCTGTATGAAAGCAATAGAAGTTATAAGGAATTTAAGGTCGCCGAGGGGGTGTGAACTTTTTTCCAGGATATTTAGCCCTTTAATATTCACACTGGTTGCTTGCCAGGCAGTGGTAGTGTGTTGGATAGTGGGTAAGGGGTAGGGGGGGCAGGTCACTCGGCGATCTTCAGGGGGAGGTTGTAGGTGGAAGGAGAGAAGGACTAGGAGGGTGGGTAAGGAAGAAAGGAGAGAAAGGTAAAGGGGGGGAGGAAATGTATGGAAACGAGGAGACGACAGGAAGGGAAAATGGCAAGGTGGGTCGGCAGGGGAGAGGAGTGTGGTGTGAGACCTAGTGGTACACAGGGGGTGGGTGGGTGAACAGGGAGGGAACAGAAATTCAATATGAACCATACGTGTCTATTGGCTATGGGAGGAGACACCCCCCTGACCAGCGTGGGATCTCTAGATCTCTACTCCAGCCAATCAAACCTGGACGCACAAGATTTCGGGGGAAATTGCCAGCTGGCTGAAGTGGGCCGAACAAGTTGGTAAAACAAGGGGGGGGGGGTGAAATAGACCAATGGTGGGCCGTCAAATAACAGCGGTCACCTCAATATCCCTCCCAGACCGGAGAAAAAATTAAACTGTTATGTAACACTGGGGCCATGGTCCCTCCAAATTAACAGGTCATATAGTAATGAACATGAAGATAACAATAGCAAGGTAATTATTAACATGCATATCCCGCAGGAGTGAGTGAACGAGCATCACTAGATTCAACAGTGGAGAAGGGAAGTGAAGGTCGGCCATCCTCATCATTCAGGCAGGGATCACCAACACCAGCAGCAATTATTTAACCCTACTACGGAAGGGGCATAGTGTCTGTATAAAGTCTGAAGGTCACAGCAACGGTACGGGAGTTGCAATCAGAATTTTAGTTTCACGCTTAAGTGACAGTCCTTGTGGAAGACATATGCTGGCCTGTGAGAGTGTTATAGCTAGTACTCCTAGAACGGGGACCTAATTTGTGCATCGGGTACCTATACGCTGCACAACTCTGGTGGGGGAATCTGTACAACTCAGAAATAACACGGGGGGGGGGGGGTAGGAGGTAGGGCTTTTTTTTAAGTTGTAGTTCGATTAGGGTAAACAGTAAGGGACCCACTGGTGGGGTGGCCAGAGACAGAATATGGGTGCCTAAGACATTCAATACAATCCTTACACAATTAAATACATATCTGGACGTGTGTAAGGTCTTGTGCAATACCTTCCAGTGCTCAGAGGGTCGTCCCACCCCCTCACTAGGATGAGGAGCATACTGTTATGGGAAGAGATAGGCCAGTGCGCAATGCAGGGTGAAGTGTCCGCTGCGAGGTTGGTTGCGAGGCTGAGTGGAGTTAACTCCATATTGTGGATTCAGGGGTTTGTCCCAACCAGGCCTGGGGAATGGGGACCGCAAGCCACAGTGAACCGGTGTTGGTGAGGCAGATGGGGAGTACCTAAGGATGATGGGGAACATGGGCCCCACAGATGCCTACAAAGTACTCACGATTCAGTAACGGGGGCCTGCTTACGCTCCACCTGGGCACTCTCCAGGCCCCGTCAGCTGACAGGAGAGGCAGAGACGGGAGGTGGTCTGGTAGGGTGTCGCGCCATCCTCGATCTTTGCCTGCGGGGCAGCGGTCGTAGCTGGACCCCTGAGTTGCGGTGGATCCACCGTGGACCAGCGTGTTATGACTAGATGAGGCAAATCCAGGTCTTCCAAAAAGGATGTGATCTTGTGGTGAAAGTGCAGCACTTTCAGGCCTTCTGGAGAGCAAACGTTCAGACTAAAGGGGAAACCCCAATAATACTGAAGCCCACGTTGCTGGAGTTCCGTGGTAAGGGGCCTCAACACCCTTCGGGTCTGCAGGGTTAGATCAGATAGGTCCTGGAAAAAGGAGATCCCTGTGCCCCGAAAACTGTAGGCTTGTGTCTCTTGCCGGCAGATCATGTCCCATGGCAGTACAGATGGTGGACCCTTCGGTCAGAGGGCTCTATGAGATCGGTCCATGTGTATCTGGGTATCACCCGGGTGACCTAGGGGGTCATTGAAAACCTAGGTAACCAAGGTCGCGGTGTCTTCTTCCTGCAGCCCCGGACCCTGATGTGACACCGCCCGATTATCAAAATCTTCGATCTGCCTACAGTAAGTCATAAGGTAATGGGAGTGCTGTGTAGTCACCTTGGTAATTTGGATTTCATGTTTCCATACCTCCAAATCCCGGTCTTGAGCCTTTGATCCGAGTGTCTAGATCCGAACGGAGCATGTCAGTGGCATCCGCAAACGTCTCCTTAAGCTCTGTAAGTAGCGTGTTGAAATCTGCCTTCCACGGGGCCAATGAGAAGATGCTGTGCACTACTACTGAGGTGGAGGGATCAGTAGCTGCGTGGCCCTGTATGGCTGGATCCGCATCCTCGGAATCTAAGGAGTTAGCGGGAGAGTGTCTGCGAGGCCAGATATACTGGAGTTCAGAAATACTCCCTGAGGGAAGAAGACAGGTTTTTTGGTTTTGCCCCCGGGAGTCTCGGGCTCGAACAATGCAACATATACTTTGGTTTTTTTAGCCAGCGGCGTGCGAGGGAGCAGTATGTGCATCAGCTGCAGAGACTTCCTGGGTAGCATGTGATGACCCACCTCTCAGCAGGGAAAGAAGTGAAGATGGTCTGTGCGAGAGGCACAGACCAAGTTGGAATAGAAATGCCCCCCTTCCCTACAATGAGGTATAGCACATATCTAGGACATTTTTTTTATCTTAAAAAAAAACAAAATAAACAATAAGTAACAAAAACAGAAAATGTTTGCGTCATTGTGTATGTACGGTGTTGTCTGACTGACTCGCAGATTTATTTATTTTTGCTGGCTCCTAAAACCCTGCCTTGTGGTGTAATGTTTTTGTATTGGTACACTAACCATTTATAAATTTGTTGTTGAGGGAATGCTTTACTCCTATTGTAATTTGTTGTTTTCATGAGTAACCTTGGGAGCCAAACTGTAAAGTGTTAAACTGATCCCAATTGACAATATATCTTGTATTCATTTAGATATTGGGCATTTAACAATTCCTATTTTCCAATCCAACATCTGCCAGTAGAATATATTTTAATGAAAGAACTGGAAAAACAAACTGCCTTATCAGTTTAAGCGCTGCTAGGCAACAAATGTGTATAGAGTGTAATCTCTGTGCAGTTGTAGATCAGTTATAAAAAAAAAATAAATAAAAAAAAAAAAGGGTGAATTTCATAAATGACACTATCTATATAAACAGGGAAGTAGCAAGCTGGCAGACACTTTCTTCAGTGTGGAGCTTGCTGCAACAGCATATGATGGCATTAGATTTAGACTGGAGGTGCACACTAAAACAATATGGGAAATAAAAACCTGAGGTGAAGAATAGCAAATAGTTAAAAATTGTACAAAAAACAGCTGCTATTCCACAAAAAATATAAATGAGAACCAAACCAAATAAAAACTAGGTATACAAAAATGTATAAAATTACAGCCTTTGAGCATTCTCCTCACAGATAGCACAATGTTTCAGAAAGATATATTTTCCAAACTTGTGGTGTGATTTCCTGCTGCATGCAACTATGGGCTCAGGGAACATAACTTCCTTCTCACTACGTTTTTGCTTGCCATGGCAAGTAGGTCTTGTGAAGTCCTATAACCATCCTATTTAAGCAAAGACATCTAAAAATCTGAATACATAAGAATGCATATTAAAAATATGGATTTAATAATTTTATTTAAAAAAACAAGAAAACAAGACAAACATTTAGCATGGTTTTATACCCAAATGCCTTAATAACAAAAGCTTCCCTGGGAAAAATCAAGAACTGCATAATGTACACATTATTTTCTCAACAGTAGTACCCAATATTTTAGCTTAGCAGCTTCATTGCACAAGTCTCTTAACATTGCATAGTATTTAAGCCAAGTCTCTACTACAAAGTGCCATTTAACTAATGTAAAAGCCCCATCTACTTCTCATCCGCAACATATTAAAACATCCAGTGTATGTAGTGTTACTCCTGTGATTTACAAATCTTAAATCATAACATCCATAAATTTCATTATACATGCCCAAGTTCTTCATACCTGGATCTTGCGTGAACCCTTTAAATAAATTATAATGTAATTTCCACAAAACTTTCAAATATGTTGTAACGTCTCTACAATGTATGTGCAAATTGAACCTAGTCCAGAGGACAGTAGTTGTGTAATAGTGGTATGTAAAACAAAACAAAAAACTATTTGGGAGTTTTGGGTTTCATTACTAATCGAAAAAAAAAAAAACATATTCCTTGTCCCCATTGTTGTATTAATTATATAACACCCACTTAGAAATGAAAAAAGGTGTGCTCAGTGAAGATTAATTGTGATTTTGTATCTTATCCAATTTTTCCAGGACTAAATTATTAATGTATCACACAACATAAAAATATCACAAGAAAACAAATGACAAGACGTGTTTGCAAAACCTTTTTTGTCATAAGGTTTAAAACCCAAGCAATGTCCGCTTCCTAAAGCTGGACACTTTAATAAATACATTTACAAAATTGTACACTTAGGGATGAACGATGGAGCTGCCCATTCCGTTGCCACAATAATAATCACCTTGGCAAAGGAAATAGTTAAAATTGGGTTTACTCTTCTGTCATTATGACAGACTGCTTGATAAAAGGGTTGTGGCCATAAATCGTAATCCAGTTCTACGTTTTTTTACTGCTATATTGTAAAATATTTCCAAAATGGTCCTGGTTAAAATATTGACAATGCAGGATCTAAAACCATAGATGACCACACTAAAATAAATTAAACTTTAAAATGGGATAATTTCTTCCTAATGTGAAGAGTAATTCTGTCCTTCCACTGAAAACAGGTTCATGAGTCACACAGAACATTTACATATTCACAAACAGCATTATAGGCTTGTTATGTAGCCCCCAGAAACAGGGGACCCATGGAATGGAAATAAAAACACAGAAACACACAAAAACAAGACGCACAATTGTAAGTACAATTGCTGCACTAAAGATATCCGTTGTAATGCATTGATTTTAGAATGCCATATTACATTGCTTCTCGCAACAGGTCCTGCACAATTACATTTCTTGAGAATAGTCCAAGTGCTTGGCTGTAATGAATTCCTCCAGTCGAATTTCTGCTCCACCCATCAATGCAAAGGCTGGGTACATTATTCCAACGCAGTCAACTTCACGTTCATAAAAGCAGTTCATATTGTTAGCATCATAGAACCCAACTATGCCTTTGTCATAGTCCAGACAAATCCCTATCCGTGTTGGTAGAGGAAGAACCCGCTCAGTATGAGTGCTAGAGATATTAAGGGCCTTAGGGATAAAAAACTTTTTCATTCCTATGGTTGCTAGAGTAAAAGGTTGTGATGCATCATATGCCACATCTTCACTTCCACTATCATGTCCGCTGTCCTGGTCATATCTATAAAAAACAAAAATACATACATTTATAAATAGAAAGCATTCATGTAACCACATCAGGCTTAGAATTAACAAAACCACCATGGTTTGAGAATCGGATTTTCCACCATTTTTTTATTGATTTTATTTATTTATGGTAGATTTATGCTGAATTTAGGAGTCGATCTACATTTCTTTTATTTATGAAAGCTGATGAAGCAGCATATCCCATGAAAATCAACAGTACCACACACTGTATAGAAGTCAAGGCTCCCTAGCAGATGGGCTTGTTGAGTCTGTTAGGTTATCATAATAAAGCATTTAATCAGGAAAGGTACATGGAAATATGCTCTTGTTTTTCAAGTGTCTCCTGGGGATATTAATGCTCAACACACAGGGGATGTCGCCATCACCCAAATAAAAAAGGCAAAAACAAGAATGTGCGATTATTCTGCTATAGTTTAGCTGATATTCTGTAAAAATACTATATTTTATTGAATTTTCCCCTACCCAGTAAGTCCTTGCTGTGCTAGTTGTAATAGGATTTTTTTTAATTTGTTTTTATCAATACCCCCCCCCCCCCCCCCCTCCAATAAAGCCCTGGAAAGTGGCCAAAATGATCATCAAAATGTTAGAAGAAAAAAACACTACATTGAGTTATTGCCCCATTAACTTGCAAAGAAACCATCAGAAAACATTTAAATCAGGGCTTGACAAATTTAATTTGATTTTAGGAGCCAGAAATTTTTTTTAGGAGCCAGACAATCACGCAAACATAAACACAATTCATTAACACACACGTCTACTTCACATATATACAAACACACCTACTTTACATATACACATATATCCAAACATCTCACACACACACACACACACACACAACTACTTTACATATATCCAAACGCCTCACACACACACAACTACTTTACATATACCCATATATACAAACACCACACACACCTACTTTACATATACACATATATCCAAACACCTCACACACACCTACTTTACATATACACAAATATACAAACACCTCACACACACCTACTTTACATATACACAAATATACAAACACCTCACACACACCTACTTTACATACACATATATACATACACCTCACACACACCTACTTTACATATACCCATATATACAAACACCTCACACACACCTACTTTACATATACACAAATATACAAACACCTACTTTACATACACATATATACATACACCTCACACACACACCTACTTTACATATACACATATACACAAACACCTCACACACACCTACTTTACATATACCCATATACACAAACCCCTCACACACACCTACTTTACATATACCCATATACACAAACCCCTCACACACACACCTACTTTACATATGCACATATATCCAAACACCTCACACACACCTACTTTACATATGCACATATATCCAAACACCTCACACACACCTACTTTACATATACACATATATACAAACACCTCACCCACACCTACTTTACATATACACATATATACAAACACCTCACACACACCTACTTTACATATACCCATATACACAAACCCCTCACACACACACCTACTTTACATATGCACATATATCCAAACACCTCACACACACCTACTTTACATATACACATATATACAAACACCTCACACACACACCTACTTTACATATACCCATATACACAAACCCCTCACACACACACCTACTTTACATATACCCATATACACAAACCCCTCACACACACCTACTTTACATATACCCATATACACAAACCCCTCACACACACCTACTTTACATATACCCATATACACAAACACCTCCCACACACCTACTTTACAATACATACAAACACACACCCACCTCACACAGTCTTTTCTTGGGGGTTTCTTCTTGGTGTGTCCCCCCTCCCTGCTGCTTTACCTCACTGCAGGGGAGGGGGACATTCGTGCAGCAGCTGAACTTGGTCGGCGTGCTGAGTGCCAGGATGTCACGTGACGACACCCGGCACTCAGACACGCGTTGCGCGAGGGGGCGGAGCTTGCAGTCTGTGCCATCGGCCATCGGCACAGACTTTACCCCCTCGCGCTGCGGAAAAATCAGATGGCAGCGGCAAGGGGACCATGAGGCTGACAGCACCCAGGCGCCAGGTCTAATTTCCTGGTCGCCATGGCGACCTGGCGCCTGGGGTTTGTCGAGCCCTGATTTAAATAATCGGTATTTCTAAAGTCAGGATAAATATTAGAATCAATTTAGCTGCTTTTTTATTTCTATTTATAGATGTATCAAATATTTTTCATGTTAGAAAGTTTTATCAAATGTTATGATTATTTTAGTTAGGCGATACGATGAAAATACTGGTAACCAAAGAAAGACCTTTTAATGACATAAAAACAGTATATTATATTTGTGGGTACAGTAAATGAATAATAGGGAACTTACAGCTAAACACAAACACTGCAGAAGTGTAAAAACAGCCTGTGTGCTAAACTGTACAAAATTCCAAACAGTTGTGTCCTTTAAGGGGTTAAAAAGGACAATTACATATTTTTTTGTAACCCTTGCTTCCTCCTTGTTTGGAGTAAATGTAATGGAGCATATTAACCCCTTAGTGACAGGACATTTTGACCTTGACTTTCCCTTGGTGACAAGGGCTGTTTTTACATTTCTGGGGTGTTTGTGTTTAGCTGTAATTTTCTTCTCTCACATACTGTACCCACACAAATCATATGTTGTTTTTATTGTAATAAGAAGGGCTTTCATTAGATACCATTGTGTTAATCATATCTTGTAATTTACTACAAAAAAAAAAAATCAAAATAGGATGAAAAAAATGTAAAAAAAAATAAAATGTTTTTCGAACTTGGACCTAAAATATACCGTATTTGCTCGATTATAAGACGACCCTGATTATAAGACGACCCCCCAAACTTTGGATATTCCTTTAGGAAAAAAAACTAAAAGCCTGAATATAAGACTACCCTATAGGAAAAAAGTTCAACTTGTATATATTCACATGTAAATTGCTTTTTTAATAAAAAAATTTTGATATCAAAAAATGTATTTCTAGTTTTTATTTCTTTTTATGTGCTAATGCTGCCTTTCTCTTTCCCTTGCCCCCATTTTTCTCTCTCCCCCCTCCCCTTGCCTGTCTCTTAACCCCTTCCCTCCCCTTGTCTCCGTCTCTTAACCCCTTCCCTCCCCCTGTCTCTGTCTCTGCCCCCCTCCCTCCCCCTGTCTCTCTGTCCCCCCTGTCGCTCTGTCGCCCTTCCTCCCTCCCTCCCCCTGTCTCTCTGCCCCCCCTCCCTCCCTTCCCCTTACCTTGATCCCTGGTGGCTAGTGGGGGCAGCCGGGGGATGTCTGCACGATACTTGCAGACATCCTCCATGCTGCCCGACACGGCAGTCTATTATGACGGACAGCTGTCCGTCATAATAGTCTGCCGTGTCGGGCAGCATGGAGGATATCTGCACGTATCATGCAGACATCCCCCAGCTGCCCGATTTACCCTGGTGGCTAGTGGGGCAGCAGAGGAAGTCTGCGCGATGAGCGCAGACCTCCCCTGCTGCCGCCCGGCACGCACGCCGGGACTTCTGTGACGAAAGCGGAAGTACCCGGCTTCTTCACAGAAGCCCGGCCGGAAGCAGGGGAGTCTGCGCTCGTTGCGCAGACATCCCCTGCTGCTAGAGAGGGGGATCCAGGTCCCCTGCAGCTCTGCTGGGGACCTGGATCCATGTCTTATAATCTGACCTCAATTTGAGGTCAGATTATAAGAGGCCTCGATTATAAGACGAGGGGGATTTTTCAGAGCATTTGCTCTGAAAAAAACCTCGTCTTATAATCGAGCAAATACGGTAATTTACACAAATACAATCATTAAAAAAGACCCCATCTAAATAGTTTCTAAATGTTAATATATTTTAATTTAATTTTAACCCTAACAGCTAATCTAGCCCTAATCCTAATTAATTATTATTATTTTTTTTACATTGCAGGGGCAGTCAAGCAACATATTCAGAGTGACAGAAGTGAATTATTTTTCACTTCCAAAACAGACCACACGAGGGTATAGCCATATTGCCGGAGCATGCTGTTCTGTCAATATGGCGCCCACCATCGCTCTGTGGGGCGATCGTGGGTGCCCCAGAGAGAAAATTTCGCCGCAGGACGTGTCAGGCACGTCCATTGTCAGGAACGCAGTACCCGGCAGGACGTGCCTGACCCGTCCATTGTAGCAAAGGGGTTAATAGATACACATGGGTTTACTCTCTGCGTTGTCTCACAGCAAAGACACGGCAGGTTTGGAGGGCTGGCGTGCGTACAGCCAGTCAGAGCAGGTACTAGCCTTTTTTTCAGGGTTCAGACCCTTGTTTCCGCACAGGATCAGCAGATGGATCCCAATTAAGGACCCCTGGCTGATCCCATGCAAAAACTTAGGGTCTCTCTTTGCAATAGCAGAAAGAGCCAGTCGCCAAACCCAACTGGGCTACTTGCTTCCCAAGGACGCATGGAAGCTGCAGGTCAGAGGATAAACTGGCATGTGTTATCAAAAGTACATGCCAGTTTATCCTCAGACTAGGGAAAATTATATCTCACTTGAGCTTTTAATATATTTATATGTAGAAGCAGCAGTGACAAATTAAGTTTAGTTGTCCTTTAACAAAATAGCATGCACAGCAGTACAAATCTCCTGGCAATAGGAAGCCTAAAGCAATCACATAAACTGAATCTCTCATGGAAGTCCATAGGTTGGTGGTTCTTTTTGTGTTTGTTTTTTTAACTCAAAGTGTAAGCCTATTAATATCTATCTATCTATATATTAGAACATTAAAGGGGCAATATCTGCTATTGAATTCAGCTGATGGGACAGTTTCAAGAGGAACTAGTTAGGGTTAATAAATATATACATATATATAAGGATATGTGGAAATATTTTAAAACTGCTTTAGATTACTTGGCATTACACAAGTTTTTTGTGAGACCAAATTACCACTTTAATACAGGTATTCTACAGTACCTTGGACTACTTATGTCACGGGGATTATGAAGCCATTCTTGCAACTTGATATCAGATGCAACCCCAACTTTGACTAGATATGAATGAGACGCAACGGAAAAGGCCCAGAAATGCCTCCCTTTTGTAATTCCAGCATCAGCAATGATATAATCAAGGCACATATAGCATCCGACTTGAACACGTTCAGCACCAAACAGCAGAGGAAACCCAGCAATGCTTTCCACAGCATCTCTTCGGTTACTAAGCACAAGGTGGTCTTTGTTGTATCCACATTTATCATCAAATAGAAAATTAAACACTAAAAAAAAAAAGAGAGAAAATTAATTTGGTGATTTGTCAGAGGCAATTAAAATAATTTCTACAAGTCTCAAATAACTAATAATTGTATTGAATATTCTAAGTGGTACTTAAGTGTTTATTTTAAAAGCTTTGCTTTGAGGTATGACATCCGGTAGGATGTGCCACGGATATCATACTTGTTAAATGGTATATTGTGCTAGGATAACATTTCCTCTTCCTCTGGCCTATCACACATCATCATCACACCCATATAAACAAACTATTTATAGGATTAGAGACCAATTACACAGCTTCAGGGTGTGACAGAACCATCTGAGGCACTTGGACTAAAGGCTAGTCTTCCTACAGACTATGGGCCCTGCACTTGCAAGTGGTTCTGTTTTGTGGAGGTTGGTATTGGATGATCTGTTAGGATTGATTTCCCATCTGTACCGTTGTGCCATGTTACCCAAAAGACTGAGTTTGGATACAGTTTTGGGGTTCCTGTGTTTCATTGGGGTATAAGGTGATCAGCCCAGACCAGCCTTCCCTCCCACCCAAGGCTGCAGATGACATCCTTACACAGGAAAAGGAGACTTTGTTTTAAGGTTTGTGTGAAGGATTTTGCTTAAGGGGTTTTGTACAATGTTCATTTGGAAATGTTAAGAAATGCTATTGCATGTCTTCCAGTGTGTAATGCCATTATGTTGGTGTGATGTGAGGCAGGATTTCTCTATTATATGTCCTACTGTTATGTGGTGTTTATTAAGTATATTTAAAGGTCTGATTATGTCATATCCCACTGTATCTAATTACGTGTTTGAAATGAGTCATATCATATTTGTGTATAAATATCTATGCTGTTTTCAAATAAATGTTTATTCCTGTTTCACTCCTGTACTGGTGTCGATTCCTGCGACAGTCTTTGGATCGGTCAGCATTGGGCGTATTATGTGGCTGCCTTTGTAAAGGCTGCACTTGGACGCAGAGGGGTTGATACCCGTCTCCCTCTCGTGGGTAGAGGACTGCACTGGCTTTGGTCACAGTATGCTACCAGCCAACGCCCCTTCAGCCTCACTTTGCAAAGTCCCTCTACTGAGACCAGCATCCTGGGGAAGATATAGTCACTGACTTGACCCCAGTCTCAGCAACATTCCCCTTCACGACGATACACCCCCTAGGGGAAGGCTGCTCTAGGGTTCCATATCGTCACACCCTCTCATTGGCCATCATTATGAAAGCAATGTATATGGAACTTGTTGTTTCACATGCACTAGCATAGGATGACAGGATGGAGGGATAAGAGTTGTCTTTGCAGTGATACCACAGATAGAGGGTGGCTTTGGATGACTTGCAGCAGCTTTCTAGATCATTGTTACAACTGGGAAACAAAATATAATGCTAGATATGTTTCTTTAGCTTCCCTTTACACGCTGCAGCATGTATATGGAGTATTGCTAATTGAAACTACACCTTTAAGTAAAGTTGAAAGCTTCCAAAATGGAAAAAGTCACTTTCACAGCACTTGCATTGTTCATTTACAGCATCAACTTTATGCAAATATGTTAGCTGAGTTGCAAGTTCTGCATATAGTGAAAATGTTTGTACTATATCCAAATCATGACATCACTATGGCACCATATGCAAATTTGTGGCTATAAAATAAGAATACTTCATTTATAATTTTCTCTCTTCAGTTTTGCATTTGATTGCAATTCTGCTAACAGAGTAGAAACCATTTGTCATGCCCTTTCTTCCCTTTCAACAATATAATCTCTAAATGCTAGCAGGACAATGCCCTAGGAATATAGAAACTCCTTGACAGCATCAAAATGTCATGAATGAAAAGAGGATAACATGGAAATACCCCTCTATATTCATTTCAATAAGTTCACCAACAGCCTCATATATTTCAGCAGGTTTTTTTTTTTTTTAAAAAGATAAAACTCAAAATGTACCTGGTGCAGGAGGGGTGTTCAAGATGACTTCCTTGCTGCAAGGACTGCTCGTGGTACCACGGAAACCCCGTACTCTAAAACTGTAGGCACTGTTGAGATCCAGGTCAGAAATCATTTTGCTTGTAGCAGATGTTTCAACTTCTGTCCACAAAAATTCTTCATTTTGGTCAACTTTTCGATGTTCAAGGATATAGCTGTCTGCTGTACCTGCATCACTAGGCTGCTGCCAGCAAATCTTGGCTTTGTTGTACATAACACTCTGCTCTACATTGATTTCTGGTGTATCCATAGCTAGAAACGTAAAATAAAACCACTTTCATAAAGTTTAAAGTGAAACTATCACCTAAACATTGTTGAATGTAAAGAATACAAATAAAATCACATTTTATTGTCAAATTACATGTCAAAATAGATGTACTTATACACTAGTACCCTTTTGAGAACATTATACACTCTGGGATAATTTCTTCAATCCAAACACCAGCTTAGTGCCTTTATTCATCATTTATCATTAAATAATTATGAAGAAATAAGACAGGTGGATTACAATACCAGTAAATCAAACAATAGTTTGAGAGTTAATGTACCCCGTAAATGAAAACACTTAATTTTTTTTATTTTTCCAGTGCCAAAAAGGTATGCACTATACATCACAATACTTAATGTATTACAAAATTAATTTGACATTTGTAGACAAACTTAAAAAGGTAGAAAGGCCTCCTGGCAAAGTGAAAATCCTCAAAATGAAACTATAGGATCAAATAAATTACAAAGTAAACCTTAAACCAGATAATGCCTTTTAATGCAAGCAAATGCCTTTTGATTTTGTAGTAACCTTTAGCAGTCTTCTTACCATTCCTGGAAAAACCTCAAAATTATAGACGATATCCCGTGGATTTTTCTATATATGAAAGGTTGTGCCTCCCATTTAGGAGAAATCATTTTGTAAAGCTGCTGCTTTACTTAGCCAAAAGAGCAACCTTTTGTTTGCTCTTAATGTCAGCGTGCACAATATAGGCTGGAAGGAAAGGGTTTGGTTGAATGATCGTGAAGTTGGAAATACAGCCCATGAGGAGAGGGGAGCATGGGTATTAGCGTTACAAAACACATTGGAGCTGAAGCAGATTAAGGAGCACAGCATTTGGTGAAGATTCATAGATAAATTGAGGTGCAGATCGTTGGATCAGAACAAAACAAAACAAAAAGTGCTCAATGAAATACTATTTTCATATAATCAAATTATTTTTCTCATGAGCAATGTTCATAGCTGGTCTGGCTCCAGGTTATCTGAACAGGTAAATGCTCACAATGACACTGCTAATTTCTGCATTAATGTCTACCTTTTGAGAATGCGAGGTCACTCAACAGATCTTTCTCCTTCGACACATCAATAAAATATTCACTGAAGCTAGAATCAGCAACAGGATGGAACGTTTTCAGAGACTCACAAGCTTTTTGAATTCTGCAGAAATAAGTTTAAAAAAAAAACAAAAATTAAAATTCGACATACACAAAAAAAAACTTCAGGGAAGAATTTAACAGTCTAAGTTTGCTAGTAGAAAAATAGTAAGTAATTAGATTATATGGAAACTGTGGGAACATGTAGCTATTTACTTCTGATGTGGAGGAGGTGCAGACAAAAAAAACAGAGCAGATACACAAAATATAATTTGAGGTCACACCCCTTGAGATGGAGTTTCCACCTCCCTGGTGAAAGCAAAAGCCTGTACCAGGCACCCGACTATGTTGTTCTTGTAGGCATGACTTAAATGGGAAGATACTCATACACAGTCAATACACCATGAGGAAGTGGCCATAATGCCGAAACAGCCCAGAATTTGACGTGACAAGACAAAACTGTTGACCACTAAGAAGTGATAAATAAGCAGAAGGGCAGTGGAAATGTAGACACCGTGTTGTGCCCAGCTATTTATAGCACTCATGAATATGCTGCCAATGCATTGTATATTGCTGACAATTTCGGTAATCGACCCATGCAGCAACCAATCTGAAGAAAATTAGTATGAACAGGTTTTCTTACAGAAGTAGTATGCTATTTTGGGGCACTTTGGTTTTATAAGAATCATATTTTGCTAATTTAAGAACTTTAACCAGAAAAGAAGAAAAGAAAATAACTTTTACATTTATGTACCTGGTATGTAGCTGTTTTGCCGTTTGAACAAAGCAAGAATGATCAGTTTCCTTTAGTACTTCCTGTGCATATCCCACAAGCCCATTATTTTCCAGAAGGCCCTGGTATTCTTCCATTTGATTCTGCAATTTCTCAAGCCTTGTAGATCTTGAATTCTGTATAGACTTTAGAACAAACGTTTTCCGCTCCTCCAAAATATCATACAACTTTTCAAAATTGTATGTTGCTTCTTCCCTTGCTTGGTCTCCATTGGTCTGAAACACAAAATGAAACACAAAAATGTGTCTGAAACACATTGCAAAGAAAAAAGAGCCAGGCAAAGTATATTAAAGGGTGTGGGTATGAATGGAGCTTAGAGGAGACAAATCAAAGAAAGAAGGGGAAACAGAATAGGAGTAACTCAAATTAAAATAAAGGGACGAAAAAAGGTGACGCAGAGCTTTAACTTGATTCTCTGCTGAAGAAGGGCACTCTGGATTAAAACAGTTTCCGATAGGGGATTTAAGTGGGAGATTTAATTTAGCAACCAATGTACAAGTCCAAGTTTTATAAGAAACTTAAGCATTTATCTTAAGCAAGTGTGAAATAATAAAGTCAAATAAATGTATTTTAAAGTCTTACCACAGTCTGCTGGATCAGTAGCTCCAGTTCACATATTTGGGTCCTTACTTGACTTTCTTTGCCAATTAGATAGCTTATGCCCTTGGTAAGCTTTTCCTGCAAATAATGAAAAGAAATATGCTATAAACTGGAAATGAACTTGGTTTGTAGCAACATATTTATACAGATGGCTCTCAAACAAACAAATCAGCAGTTCAGAAAGCAAATTCAAGTTGTATGTTAATTTAGTCACCTAACCATGTTCATCATAGTTTTCGCCAACTGCATGTTTTCAGAGACAAAAACGAAATAACTAAATAAAAACCAAGCTAATAGGATGAAAACTACACATTTACTTTGGAGTTCTGGATCTAGTTCCCTTGGGTCTCTACCAAAGCCCAGCCCCTGACTATTGGCTGAGACACAGGCTGGAACAATACCCTGCAAACCGCAGAGGAAGAGGATACTCTGATTTGCCTGGAACTATCATGTGAGTGTTTCCCATCCCATCTCCCTAGCATGTTAAATTAACACTAACTGCATTCTCAGAGCTGTTCCTTCACTCACTGCTGGAGATTTAGTCAACGAAATCCACTGGAGATTTAGTTGACTAAAACTAGTATCATTTTAGTCAAAAGACTATGGGGTAATGTATAAAAAAATCCTGCGCTGCAAAGTGTCAGAAGTTTTATAAATCAATGTTTGTTATGTATAACAGCGATTGCGTTTTTTTTTTATAAATTCCAACACTTTGCAGTGCAGGAGAGACTTGGCAGAGGTTCTCAGAGACTAATCAAGCTCTTTTCAGCACCTGATTATTATTTTTTTTATATTATATATATATATATATATGGGCTGCACCGGCACAATGAGCACTGGTGTAAAATGAATACTGGTTTGTTACATCCCCATACACAAATACAAAAAAAAGTATTTTTTAGCAAACTGCCTGTAAATCTAACACAATCATCTTCAATCTTTTACAGCAGGACATAGAAACTGATGCACCTTTAACAGTTCTATTATTGTGTTGCTGAATAAGAATTAAAATAGATTGTCAGCTACTTGGACATATTGCAGTTTAATTGGATTAAAGGACAATGGTAATAAACACATAACTTATGTTTAACTGAAAGACTGTATCAAGTGTAGATGATTTATAAAGAAATTCTTGAACGGAAGAATACAAATTAAGTGCCTTATTGAGTGTTCTTTACTCCATATAGTTCTCTCAGGGGTCGGACATGTTGTTTAGAATCGTGGGTCAGATGCAAAAAGATAACATATCTTAACTATTTGCTACAGTTGTCCTTTAAAGGGGAACTAAACTGATTTCTTTTTAAACAAGCTAAAGATCAGATCAGTAAATGTTGTTTAAAAGGTTAGCTTGAACATACATATATTAGGTTTTTGTGCTGCCCAAGGCAGACTAAAGTTGGACATCACACAAACTCCAGGCAGAGAACTGGTTAGCGGGGGATTCTCTGTCGGAAAGGGTTTGTTTTTTAAGGGGACAGCATTTTTAGTCGCGCCCCAAGGCAGAGAAGGCAAGTGCCGTCCTAGTCACTTGCCATGTCTACCTCATGAAAAATGCAGCACTGGACGCATGCTCGGTACTGGCTCCTCTGCTATGTAGGTATTTGAACGTTGTATAGGCATTTGAAAAAGTATGGTCATTCTCGCAGGATGTCCTTTTTGGAGTAATACTAACTTAAGAAAAAGCCAGGAGGAATACTAACTTAAGAAATCATAGGAATATTTCCTTCCTGATCCAGTGACATCACAAATGCCCTAACCAGAAACTGTTCCTTACAAATCATACTAAAAAAATCAAACTAAAGCAGTGTACCACAAATTAAATTTAGTCATGAAACCCTTTATTTTTGTTTACAACATAATGGAATCCCTACATTGACTTTTATCGTAGCATAAATGTAGGATATGGATCATCTTTGTACATGACGACCACCTGGAGCAGCATATGCAGTGCATCAGCTTCGTACACAAAGCCCACCTGTAGCAGTATATGAGAATTGTATACAAAGATGGGATAATTTTTGTATATCTGCACCATTAAAAACAGATTCAGCTTGAAAGTTTCCTTCATGTGGACTCTCCCGCTGCTCAGCGCAACTTCATCACGCCACCTCCAATCAAATGGAACATGGGATGTGTTAAGGAGATGATCCAATAGAGTGGCACATCTCTTGATGTTTCACAGCATCAAAATAACTACTTTTTTCAAGGAAACCTTTGGGAAACACAGAACTACAGAGCCAAAGCTTACCTTTAGTGTTTTGTATGCATTACTCATTGTGGTCACTCTGTGGTTTGCATGTGCACCTGCTAGTTTACACAAATGACAAACTGGCCTCCTGCAGATTTCACAGTACATATTTACTTTCTCTGTTTCATGCTCTGGACACATTAGTACCTGGGAAGGGAATGGAAGATAATTAGATGTCAAGAAGAACAGAATGACGTTTTCATAACAAGATTGCTCTGTATGTTCGTTTGTTAATTTGCATCTCGTCACACACTGCAGAATAAACAAATTTTAGTGGCATAGTGTCAGTTTTCTACAAAAAAAAAACAAAAAAAAAAAACATCCTTTTAAAGGACACATATGCAAGCCATTTACCTTCTAACTACCTGCAACATACAAAAGGTAACAAGTTGATGAATCAGTACTACCCAAGCCAATCATAATGGGAAGTGCACTGAAAATGTCTGAAATTAGAAAGATGCATGCTGTGAAAATGAACTCTGATAGCACAGCAAAGAGTTTGCATATTGCAGGAAAAAGGCCTACCTGGGTATGCAAAGTGCAAGTAAATTCTTAATGGGAGCCAATCTGACCTATCAAATGAATGTATTTCCTTTTCATGCGTTTGATTATCTTTTTAATAAAATCACTAAGAACAACTACAGCCAGCTTATAGGCAGACTCAAACAACTCATATCTCCACTTTTCCACATCTGTAGAACACTGCTACAATAATTTCACAGCCCCAGTCAGCCCAAACAATATAGCACGTTACCTGCCCAGCTGACTTCTTTGAAGTTTATTAAACCTGTTTATTACTAAAATAAAGTAATATGGTTAAAGTCCTTCCATTATTAGGGACAGAGGCGTTTTTTGTGTTTAAATTTAATTTTCATCATTTAATGAATCCACACATATAACATATCCGTTTTTAAAATCGCCATAAGCAGCACTTTCTTAACCCTTTAAGGACCAGTCGTTTGGGACTTTTTGGTCATTCTGGCCAATGACTGTTTTTATACTTCTGCAGCGTTTCAAGAAACACACTGTGTATATTTTATATATTGTATGTTTATAATAAAATAATTTTAAAAAATCCTCTGGTTTTATTGCCAAAAAAGGGTTTACTTTAGATACGATAAAAAATAAAAAAAACTTTTCACCTGAAAAATATTTTATACAAAAAAAAAACAAACAAAAAAAACACCTCATCTAATATTCGTCCTAAGTTTACAAATACCAATGTTTAGATTGCTTTGAATGTTGTTTCTTGCAAGTTCTACAACAATAACCGATTAGTGTTTTGTTTCCTAACCATTTTCTCCTACAGTGACCTTTGACCACAACTGTAAATCTATCCCTACCCCTAAAGCTCCTCTATAACATTAAGTGGAACTATAATCCCCCTAGATCTAGGGTTAAAAGATCAAGGGTTAGTTTTGTCCCCTTTTTTTACCCCCTTTTCTTTTCAGTGTAACGCTGCAGACTGCCACTGTAGCAGTCAAGCAACAGTGCAACTGAAGTGATTACTGATGCTGGATACAGGGCATGCTGCTCTCCAGTAAGGAGGGAAATTTTTGGTGTGGGGTACAAGGGGGATAAATATTTATTTCCAGTTTTATAGAGTTTAGCAGACATACTAATCACTCATCTGTGAAACCCTTACAGAAAGCATTATAAAATTTGCATTTATTTCTTCAGAGTGCCAGACAGGAATTTGCTACAACCACAAGTTCTTCACAACAATTTACTTTTGTGTTAAGACACTGGGGTAGAATCAAAGTCGTTAAGGCTGGCAAAAGTTTAAAGTTTTGCTACCACGTTATTCTGATAGGAATAATCTGCAATTCAAATGCTACAGGGACCTCAAAAATAGAAATACCAAAAGCCATGGGGCTGACCAAGTGCCCCTAGCGCCACACAAAATAAAATAAGCTCCATTAAAATTTAAATAAGCTGGCTCCCAGGGGCCATGAGCTAGTGCTATAACTGCAGCCCCTACAATTTAAAACTGGCCCCAATGGGCCACAGGCTGGTACCATGCCCTGTTATAAAATTATATTTGTGCGAAACCTGGGGGTTAGAATAAGGGTGAGGAACTGTGAACTGAAAGCAGGGATGAGATTTTGTGCATTTCAGTCACCTCCACCTCCTGGCCATTTTTACGATTGTGCCTAATTTTCCAGGACTCTAGACTATGCCCCTAAAAAAATGAAACATACCTTCACCCCCCACTAGGGATGGTTTCCATTAAATGCCCCAAACCCGTATTGAATAAACAAACACCCTTTGAGTGCCATTAGGTGAGCATTGAACAATCACTGCCCACACCCTGGTAGAGAAAGGTTGGCCTGTGAAGAAAAAAAAAAAAAATACCAGCTGAAGACAGATGAAGAAAACCCAGACAAGAGGCATCTGACTGACTGTTCACCAATCAGAAGCTTCCCTGTCCCAGTTCTACTTTTCACTTGTTCTCAAACCCTTTTAGGTTTTTGGCTTTTTACTGCACACGTTAAAGAATGGACGGTACCCTTAAATTGAAAATGCCTGTGATTTTACAGGGGAGGCAAAAAAAAAAAAAAAAAAAAAAAAAAAAATTAAAATCAGGGGGTCATAGAATCTACCCCATTCGGTTTAATATTAGCAAACCAAAAAAATGACATTAAAAAGGAAGGGCTCAAGTAAAAAATAAATAAATGAATTAAAAAAAATTGAAAAGTTTGATTTAGCTAGACAACTGGTAGCTAAATCAAACAAAAACAGTATGAACTTTAGCTAAACCAGGTTACAAAAGCAGTCTATGTATGCAAGTGTATGCAATGCTTAACTACAATCCACTGGCAGGAAAAACATTGCTATTTTAGGTCAGAATTACGTTCCTGTACAAAGCAGACAACCTTTCCACAGGCAGAGATGAGCAGGTGAAAAGCTAGTGGACTGTGAAGTGCACACATTAAAAAGGGCACCACAGTCTAGTGAGTGATTTGCAGCTTGGACAAAGCTATTGTTCATGCAATGCATGCAGAAAACACATCACAATCTAAAAGGAAAAGGGATTATCTGATATGCAGCAGTTCTGTCATAGGTCTGGCATCACAACAGAAACTAAAGTTGTTGATCAAAAGTGTCAGCATGTGATTGTTGGATAGTTTCAAACTTCAGATTTTTTTTTAGACTAAAGTAGCTAGTCTTCCCATCTTTGATAAAGAATATACATTTACAATAGGGTAGAAACCTTTAAAACCCATGTGAATATCAACTCCCTTTAACAAACCATCAGTACATGATTCTCTAGAAGAAGAAAAAAAGAATGAATTTAAAATTCCAGTTTGTTTTGTTACTCTGCCAAAACAGCAACCCCAAAAATAGTCTGTGTGTTGATATTAGACATAGCCATCTAACTCATAACACACAGAATACACTGCTTTAAAAATAGATTTGTGGTCCACTAGCTGGGAAGAGATCAGGCATGTAATAGGAACCACACTTTTTTGGCGTGCGTGAGAGGCTGCTGCAAGGTGACAAAGAGAGACTTAAAAAAAATTTTAAAAATTAAAAATTCTATTTTGTACTAATTATACATTAGTTAACTAGACTGTGAAATTACAACTCTTGGTTTTTTGCAGAGTGTGCTTCAAAGTTTAAAAAAAAGTTTGGGAAGCCAAGATGTTTATATTGCAGGTGTGTTCATCATGCTCTAGGATTCAGGTGCATAATTTAGAGAGTGCAAATACTTCATTTATTCATGAATGGGATTAACTGCATGGAATTGAGAAGGGAAATGCAAACTTCAGGCCAAAGTAGCAGAATTAGAAAAAAATTCTCCAACTCTGCTATACTTCAAATTATGCTCCTTTGGGCTGAAACTTGCAATTCCCTTCTCAATTCCCTCTTATGAATAAAGCCCATAGTTTTTCAGTATGTACTGAAAAGTGTAACACATTCATATAATCAAAAGTGTTGGAATGACTTGCCCTTTTCCATGCCTAAAATCACAACATTATTGGAATCACCTTAACAGAGGAGTGCATCAATATATGAAGACTTCCTACCTTTGGTCTAAAGTTTGTTGTTGGTCCTACATATTCATGCTGTGCTTTTATGGTGCCCCAAGGATGATTGATTTTGAAACATTCGTTACAGAAGCTGGCATTACAATCCATGCAGCTTTTGGTAGACTCTTGAGCAGGAGGTTTGCAAAAGTCACACATGATAGCTGTAGCTGCACGAGCAGCCTGTCTGTATCGTTCTACAATCGTCTCCAAGGTAAAATTCCGGAAAAGGCCACTGATGCCACGATCCCCAAGGTCTATGTCATGTAAGCATCCTGGGCATGATAAAGTGGTCATCTTCGGGGTCAATGAATTGCGCTTGGAACCTATGAAATTCAGAAATCATCATTGGTGGGACAGCGACACATTCTGAGGTCTAACTCTGTAAGCTTAAGCAGTAGCAATTTGATCCGACAAACTCCAGGAACCATGACTCCAAGAAAGCAGCCAGCTACAACATTTTTCATAAATTGTACTGTAAGTTTACCTTTCTCAACATGAACCCCCCCCCCCCCCCCCCCCCCCCCAAGAACAGTGTATAACCCTTTGAGACTAAAATAAGTACCAAGCATCATAATCCTTAATATGTGGCTGACTATACTGGCACAGTATTAAATCAGGACTACTTTTCACAGCTAATCACATTAGTCACATTAAGGGCTACATTTTTTAGATAATAAAGTTCATTATAGCAGAATAGTATACATGGATCTGGTCTGTGCTACCATTTACATGCACTGCAGATCCATGGTTTTTCCACTGGTGTAAAATATACAAATGTAGGAGAGTATCCGTATAGGCAGGACCAAACTGTTTGGCAAACTGGTAGTTCGGGGCGTTCCCTGTGAAACAGACTTAATAAAAAGGCTACAAGTTTTTTTTTTTTTTTTTTACACACAATCGTAGGAATAGGATGGAAAAAAGGTTAAAAAAAAAACGTCACACATTTGCAGTTCTTCTGTTGAAACCAAGGTAATTTAAAGAAACTGAATAGATCACAGCACAAGGACATCTTTCACTTAGCAAATTAAAAAACATGCAGGTGAAGAAGAGGGCGGGACACACACAAGATGAAAATTAAATTATAGGTTTGCAATCTTTCATTCTGTTGGAAGAGTACATAACATTACACATGGGACACAGAAAAATGTGCCCACAAAACACACTTGACAAAATGTATGGAGGGAAGAAAAATAAAATGTGATGATCATATGTATTCGAGGATTGTAGGATTTGGCAAACACTTGTGATAGACATAAAGCCAATAAATATGCAGTACTGGATGGCACACTAAAGCCATTATTGCTTTTATGTATTAAGTGACTATTCATCTTACTCAGCACTACAAGGATAGTAGCAAAGTAGTCAATATAATTTATTTCTCACTGGTCAGTGCTTTATTTCATTTGGTATGGAAAATAGTAGGTTAGAAAATATAAATGCACATGAAGAATAACCATGCAACATAGGTCATGTTATTTTTCATAACCAATTTGCACTGCGATTTACAAGGGGGATATGTTGGATGCATGTTTTTTTCCCCCAATCTGGGCAGATGGCTGTTTATGGGTGCATACGCTTCATTTAAAAGAACCAAAAACACCCAGATCTTTACAGATACAAGCCAGTTTTACAGTCAGCCCAGAATCAGAGAAGTAGTAATTTGTTACCAACATCTGTTGGAGAGAATCGACTATATCTGCCAGTGCAGAGAGAAGACTTATTCTTCTATACAATATAGATAGGTGCACATCTAGTGATTAAATCACACTCACACTGTTGCCACATTTTTATATTTAAAGCTACATATACCATCTTTATGTAGAATGTAACTCTTAACAGGCTAAATTAGCTAATTTTTCTATTATAGAGGAAATAGAAATCTTTTCCTACACTTCTCTGCTTTAGAACACCAGAAAAGGTTTTACAGTGTTTATTTAGTTTGAACAAGGGGGTTTCTATACATTCTAAATGTCCAAAATCAAACACACACGCACACACATATAATTATTGAAGTAAAACAACCAACCACCTCCATTTCTTCCTTGTATGAGATCACGCATGTACTACTGCGATAGAACATTTTCTTATGCTGCCTGCATTGGACATGCCACCATCATCCATCCCAATTATACATGTTTGCACACACTTCTAACACAGAATTCCTATCATACAATGTATTCCTCTCCCAGCCGCTCATCCAAGTGGGATTCCCCTTCTAAAAACAAAGCCAAGCTTTCCTCCACATTATCAAGACAGAAGGGTTAATTTCAAAACCGCCGACTTGAACTATACATAGAGGCCACTTGTCTGGGTTTGTCATATTTGTTGAAAGTTCTAGTCCTTAAAAAGGGACAGTCTAGTCCCCAAACTCACTTGATTTGATGTAGGCATTCTGCATAAATCACATTTTTAATATTCTACTCCAGTCCTCCACCTGCATGTTATACTACAGTACGGCCACCTGATTATGTAGCCACTGAGCATGTGTCAGTTTTGTGTAATTTAGCCACTTGCTCTGCATGTGGAATAGAATGCATTGTGTGGAATGTAGTACACAATAGGATCTCTTAATAATGCAACACATTGTCTGATGACATCACTAGAGAAATGGAAAATTCCATTATATTTCAATGGAATTATTCTGATCGCTTCCTGCAGCAAAAATTAAAATATAAAATTTAAAATAAAAAAATAAAAAGTTAATTGACTTTTACTCAGCTAGTGTAGGCAGCCCTGGTTTCTAGCAAACTTCAGAAATTTCACAAATTGAACTAACTGTATGGGTTTTTCATAGATATTTTAAGCAAAGCAAAATTTAAAATATACATTACAAACTACTTTAATATGCATTAATATTTGGAAGATGCATTTTGGGAACCAGACAGTCCCTTTAAGACTGGCTTAAAGGACAAAAGGTCAGCGCAGGCCATATGTAATGAATTAGCTGCAGAAAAGTGCCTGGTTGGTGTCTGGAGAGGTTGGAATTTTTTTTTATTTTTTTTTTTTTTTAAAGGTGCAATCACAATTTACAGTGAAGGACCTTTTATGCATAACATGCATTATGTGAGCTCCCTGACAGACCTATCCAAGCAAACGGTGCAAGGTACTTTATTTGTATTCTTTCGTAAGTTTATTTTTTATTATTATTTAAACATTATGCAATCTTTCAGTTAAAGAAAAGTTTTCCAACAGTTGTCATTTAATTATATAGGCTCCTCAAAGAAGAAGACAAAACCTATATAGCGCTTAATGTACTTTATTCAAATATATACATAAAATATAACACTAGATAAATTTGGGTTCAATCTGACACCAACCATGCTTTTCAATATAGGAAAAAAAAAAAAAGGGAGAACAGGGCTCAAACAATTTTTAATAAAAACTAATGTATAGGATGTAAAACTAAACTGCTCATCAGGGTGTGACCAAAAAAATATAAAAAAAAAAAAGTTACAGCTGGCACAAAGTATTGTTTTTTAGAATATGAAAGTAGTGCTTTTGTTTTACAAACCTGTTAACCCCTCAGCAAGATTTTTGTTTTGTACTTCGAAATAGATAAAAACAGGATTTCTAACATTATTATCTATATATCCAACAGAATGAAAACCTTGGAAAATATAAATGGCAACAGCACACAAAAGCACACAGTCTATGAAACCAACATATGCAGAATAAATCACCTCTAGTTCTCAGTGTGAGAGAGCTCCGGAATGAGGCTGCAAGTAATATGACAGGACAACATTATTAAACCACATTGCATGAGCTGTTTTTAGAATTCTGCCTGGAAGTGACTTTACCGAAGTGAATGACAAAGCACAAAGCTGGGAGAGATATGCCAACACTTTCAATTTGTAAACCAAACATCTTTGAGAACATTTTTTGGTAACATGTCCAAATACCTTCTCAATTTCAGGCAAGTCCAGTAAGGGCCTAAGGGGGAAGGACCAGTTTAAATCATTCCTTCCTTACACATTAAATATTATATATATATTTATTTTTTAAAAACACATTTAGAGATTCTGAAGGTATGATAAAACACTCACCAACAGCTCTGGTTATTCGAATGAGATTATTGTGCTTTCATGATACATCACTGACAATAAATCTTTAGAATTAGCATAGATATGCTACAAAATAGATAGCAGGGCACCACAGTAATTTTATATATTTCATAATTCCTTTTAAAAAAAAGATCTTATTTACTTCACAAAATCTGTACATGTGCACAGGTAAATTCTGCTTCATGTAATTCAGAATAAGGGCTCTGTATCCTCTGGAGAACATCATAAAACACCCAGCAGCTACTGTTGTCATCTTTCCTAAAATTCTTCCACTTTGTTTGCATAGGACTATTAACCTTGAGTTAAATATGTACATTCAGGCTAGGAAACCACCAGACAAGAGAAACCAGAACACAAAATAAAACATTGTAAAAAACATTGTCAAATGTTAGTACCAACCGGATCTTAGAAGTCTGTCAATTCTCTCAATACTGGGAGAGTTTATGCGACCACGTGGGCTTCCAGGAGTGGATGCTTCAGAGCTGACATCAGTTGAGTCCTCAAGAGTCATGAAGAGAAGTTCTTTGACACACTTGTGACAAATGCTATGTTGACAGGGCAAAATTAGCGGATGTGTATATAACTCCTTGCAGGCAGGACATATTAGCTCCCGTTCAATATTTTTAATTGTTACCTGGATGGGAGAGAATCGAACGAAAGTAAGAATCAAAAACCACAATAGATTATTTAAAATACTCTTCTATGGAAACACACCAATATTAAAAATGCATTTAAGGATGCTCACCATTACTCTATGCTACAGCAGTGACTACACACAATTAATTATAGTTATTAGGGCTTCTTTATCAGAATAAAAGTCTTCTCAATAACCATTTCTGCTTCAAAAGGGGTTGTACTTAGGCAGACTTGATTGGGTAACTAACATAAAAGGGATGCGGTCGATATAGCTGATCTTGATTTCAGAAAGGCTTATGACACTGCCCCATATAGAAAGCTTATTAATAAACTAATTTTTGGGGTTTGGATTCTAAAATCATAATCAAGTTATTAGGGAGTGGTTGAGTAACAGACAACAGAGGCTTGTCAATGAATTCTATTTAGAGGAAGGTCTTGTTACTAGAAAGTACCACAGGGCTCTTTCTGTACTTAAACCTATTAAGGGTGATGTATAAACATGGGGCTATCACCATGCACGCCTATGTAGAAAGCAAACTCTCGACAAATGTCAGTGGTCTGCACCACCCCTATCAGTCCAGCACTTGCGGGTTGCAGAATATCGTTAGATTTTTTTTTTACATTTGTTTAATCATACATCATATAAAACAATTTCCCGGCCATTAAAATAACTTACTCCTGTAGGTTTGGTTCCTAAAGTTTACAAACATTTGTTAATCGTTTATGCATTTTAAAACATATTTATGAACAAATCCTTATTCAACTTAATGAATGGACTTCTGTGAACCCCTGTTGGTCACTAAACTTATAAGATGGTTTTCGTCTTAAAAACTGATTTTCAGCACCACTTCTTACACAGTATTTTTTTACCATCATACTTGATTCATATTTTAACCTAACTATATTTACAGATGTTGTAAATTTTCATTCTGTTTATTATGCTTTCAAATGTTTATTGAAACAAAAAGTAATGTGTTTAAATATTAATATCCCTCTGGAGATGTAGAATAGACTACATTCAAAATCTTTACAATTAACATCCTTCTATCAAGATATGAACTACACCAATGTCTGCTCTTCTCTTCAGGACAGAAGGTGTCATATTACTTCTTTTAAGTGGTCAATATGCAGCTTCACATAGGTCAGCCTTGATACAATGGGATATCGTTTTCCCAGCAGCTGTTAAAACAGCTGGGGGAAACCAAAGTGGAAAATGTCTTCATTAAGAGTTCAGCACAACATAACTTGAGGGTGGAAACAAGTATTCTCATATCTTTAGAAATTGTGCTTAAATTATCTTTTAGGTGCATGTTTTACAACAAATAAAATGTAACATTTAAACGATTAGAATGTTTCATCTATAATCAATGCTCAAAAGAGAATGGATATTAATTGTAGGGAACCAAGCCATCTGTCACTACATTTCCTTTGTTAAAAAGCACAAAACTGATTATAGTCAGTTTTCGTTAAAATGCTACATACAATTTGGGCAATTCTAGTATACCTCAAGATGAATGTAATTTGATTTTTTACATCAAATCTCTGTAGAAAAACCTGTTTAAAACAAAAACAGCAATACTTCTAAACTCTAGTTGCGCCTTCCTTGACCTACAGCAGTGTTTTGCAACATTTTTTTTTTTTAACCATTAATATGAAGTAAAAATAAAACCTATGGACTTTTAAGCCACTACACGAGCCATGCAAAAACCCATAAGGGCCACATCTGGCCAGCGTGATGCTAGTTAAACATTAGTAACCTACAGAACAAACCACTTTAAAAGCTATTCAAGCAGACATCAGATGACAAAACCGCAAACTCCGCAATTAGAGGTACTATGTAAACCTAAAAACATTATATTGTGAATATAGAGAATTAACAATGATGGAGAATATCTATCTCTCTCTCTTACACATATATATATATATATATATATACACACACACACACACACACACACACACACACACACACATTGTGGTAGCAGAACTGCAGGCAAATACATAGAATAAAACGGCATTATAACATGGTTCATTTTATAACCGAGGGCTACGATGGCTCCAACAGAGATATTGGGGCATGAATCTTGGTATAACTTCAGCATTAAAGCGACAATTTATCAAGATCTTGGAACTCACATGGTGATCCCTCTTAGTTTGCCATGTCAGTCAGTTTATCTTTAGCCCTCCCCCCCATATTACAGTGGGCCTCATCTGTACATGTTTTAATGTGCTTATGACATTACTTTGTGGCTTGATGTGCAAATTACTAATTTTCCATTAAAAGTTGGTTCATTTGCTCATTAAACCACAAGGTGATGTCAAACAGGAGACACTACAGATTTAAAACGTTTTCTCTTACTTTATTCAACTGCATGCAATTCTTCTAACACAATGTATAGATCATGTTTCATTCTCTGAATTCACAGTGCATGCAATCTTTAGGTTGAAAAAGTCCCTTCAAAGAAAATCATCCATTTTCATGAAAATTATGGTTGGCAAAATGGTTCACAAATGAGCCTAAAAATCAAACTAATTGTGATTTTACATCTTTCCAAATGCATGACTATAAAACATAAAAAGTATGGTTTTAATACAATAAGATTAGGAATTTCTTACAGATTATCAATTTATACAATGCAGAATTTAATTTTGGCACAAATGCACCTGGTGTTCAGAGGATATGGTATACAAACACACTAAACCTTGATATTTTAACTGAAAGGGTTATGCTAGGGGTTGTAGAAATGGTGACACTCTCTGCCAATTACACAGATGCATTAACATAGTGAATTATTGTCCAGCTGAATAAATTAGGAGAAAGCTCTGAACTGATGTTAATAACTTGGAAAAGGAGTTTCGTCTGCACATTCTAAATTTCTGTGGGAAAAGCACTGAAGTATAGGGGGAAAAAAAAATATGTATTGAAGTATGCCAAGTTAAAAAGAGTAGTATTATTTAACCTACATTGTATCATGGGCCCATTATACTTTCAACAAAAAAAAGTGTAATCTATCCTTTAAATGTAGAAAGACCACTCATCCTTCATTGTTCACCATCTACCTAAAAGACATCATGAGTGGAACCAATTCGCTCCCATGATTCCATTTGTACAGCAGTGTTTCCCAATAAAAAAATGTTTTACCTTTTATAATTTGTGCAACATAACAGAACTCAAAAAAAAAAAAAAGATAATAATTAGCAGGGTGTGATATTTCGTTTTTTGGCAATTTCTTTTTGTCCCAACACCTAAATAGCACCGCCAGAACTTGCCCAACACATGGTTTGTTTTGAGCTCCCCTCGCTTCTCTGGAGTTTGAGTGCATGTAACGTGACCCCTGGCGCTGTGACTTCCGCTGATGTTCAGAGAGGCAGCCTAAGAGGATGTCTGCATCTGGACATTGGCTGCCTGCCGCCCTCCCTGCCAGCCGCCATCCTAGTTACAGTTAGGATTCACAAGGGTTCGACTGCACGGAACCCTTGTTTTTAACTCACAGAACCGCAGGGTCCGCAAAACATCATATGGGAAACGCTGTTGATCCAATCAAAAACAGGAACAGCAGGATTATTACATAACTTTTAGAATAATTTTGAAAAAGGAGTAACTACTACAATAAAAATAATTTTGCATTTGATAAAGAAATGTACTTCCAGCTAGGGATCGACCGATTATCGGATTAACCGATATTATCGGCCGATATTCACAGTTTCCTAAACTATCGGTATCGGCATCTAACTTTACCGATAATGCCGATAATATTGACACTAAGGCTAGCTTAACCCCTTGCCGACAAAGGACGTGCCAGGCACGTCCTGGGAGAATCTCCCTTAATGACAAAGGACGTGCGTGGCACGTCCTGCAGTGAATGAAGCAGTTTTCGCGATCAACGATCGCGAAAACCGCTTTAACAGTGCTGGTCTATTGCCTCGACATCGAGGCAATAGCCAGCACCGATATTTCTATTTTGGGATCCCCACGATCGCCCCACGGAGCGATCGTGGGGAGCCATATTGACGGAGCATGCTGCTCCGTCAATATGGCTAAGTCCTCTGCCGGTCTGAGCTTCGGAAGTGAAAGTAACTTCACTTCCGTCGCTCAGAATATGCTACTTGACTACCCCTAGTGGTAGTTTAGTAGCATTGCAATGGAAAATAATTAAAATACATATTTAATTAAATAAAAATAGGTTATTTAGCTATATTAGCCTATAGGGTTAAAATTAAATATTTTTTAGCATAAGGGATAGGGTTAAAATTAAATTAAAGTTAAAAAATATTAAGGGATATAATAAGGATTAGAGTTGGGGTTAAATTTAGTGTTAGGGTTCGGGTTGGGGTCACAAGATCAATATAGGAAAAAAACAAAAAACACTATTTTTGGTTTTTGCCCCATAACTCGCAAAAAAATACCGAAAAATATGGAAACATGCATATTTTTGAACTCGGGACAACATTTAGAAACTATTTAGCCGGGGTCTTTTTTAATGATTTTATTTGTGTAAATTATATTTTAGGTCAAAGTTAGAAAAAGTGGTTTTTTTTTAATTTTTCATCATATTTTATGATTTTTTTTGTAGTAAATTATATGATATGATGAACATAATGGTATCTAATGAAAGCCCTTCTTATGACGATAAAAACAACATATAATTTGTGTGGGTACTGTATGTGAGAAAGCAAAAAATTGTGTTTAGCTGTAAACTCCCTAGAAATGTCAAAACAGCCATTGTCACCAAGGGAAAGTCAAGGTGAAAATGTCTTGTCACTAAGGGGTTAATTAAGCCGTTTTGATGCCTTGCTTATATTTACTGTAGTGTCCCTTTGATATAATTGCCTATGTCATTGCTGCTCATTTTACTAAGATTTAATCTAAGTATGGACTATGTGCAATTGAACATTGTTGTTCTTGTTACCTTTTGACTGATATTTATTTAAAAAAAAAAAAAAAAAGTGGTCCAATTTGTTGTATTTGACCATATCACCATTGTTTTGCTGCATTATTTATTTTTATTTAGCAATGAAAAAGATTTACAAAAAAAAGCTAAACGTTAACAATAAACATGTTCATTTAACAGCAGATTTGTGTAGAAATTGTTTTTTTTCCCAAAAACTTAAAATGCACGAAATATCGGTATAAGTTATCGGCTATCGGCCTGAAAGTTCACAGGTTATCGGTATCGGTATCGGCTCTAAAAAAATCAATATTGGTCGATCCCTACTTCCAGCTCACTTTTAGTTTGAGTACTAAATGTTTTTAATATTCATAAATGGCACTAGTTAATAGCATTCAGTGCATCTCCAAAAGTTACTGTGCAATTAAAGAAAACAGATAGGGGGGGGGGGGGGGGGGTTGGGGGAAGAGCCTAAATGTCCAATATCAAAATCACAAAATAAAAATGAAAACATTTTACCAGTCCCTTTCAGAAGGGCTCGACAAACCCCAGGTCGCCATGTCGACCAGGAAATTAGACCTGGCGCCTGGGTGCTGTCAGCCTCATGGTCCCCTTGCCGCTGCCATCCGATTTTTCCGCAGCGCGAGGGGCACAGACTGCAAGCTCTGCCCCCTCACGCAACGCGTGTCTGAGTGCCGGGTGTCGTCACGTGACATCCTGGCACTCAGCACGCCGACCAACGGAGATCAACAGCAGCATGAATGTCCCCTCCCCTGCAGTGAGGTAAAGCAGCAGGGAGGGGGACACATCAAGAAGAAACCCCCCAAGAAAAGACTGTGAGGTGGGTGTGTGTTTGTATGTATTGTAAAGTAGGTGTGTGTGATGTGTTTGGATATATGTGTATATGTAAAGTAGGCGTGTGTGAGGTGTTTGGATATATGTGTATATGTAATGTAGGCGTGTGTGAGGTGTTTGGATATATGTGTATATGTAATGTAGGCGTGTGTGATGTGTTTGGATATATGTGTATATGTAATGTAGGCGTGTGTGATGTGTTTGGATATATGTGTATATGTAAAGTAGGCGTGTGTGATGTGTTTGGATATATGTGTATATGTAAAGTAGGTGTGTGTGAGGTGTTTGTATATATGTGTATATGTAATGTAGGCGTGTGTGATGTGTTTGGATATATGTGTATATGTAAAGTAGGTGTGTGTGAGGTGTTTGTATATATGATATATGTAAAGTAGGTGTGTGTGAGGTGTTTGGATAAATGGGTATATGTAAAGTAGGCGTGTGTGATGCGTTTGTATATATGTGTATATGTTAAGTAGGTGTGTGTGAGGTGTTTGGATATATGTTTATATGTAAAGTAGGTGTGTTTGTATACATGTGAAGTAGGCGTGTGTGTTTATGAATTGTGTTTATGTTTGCGTGATTGTCTGGCTCCTAAAAAAAAAAAATTCTGGCTCCTCAAGCCCTGCCTTTCAGGGTAGTTTTCTTTATTGGCAGATAGAAATGTGATTAAGAATAGTTCACAGGGCCGATTTATCCCTAAAAGACAAATTTTGTCCAGTATTAGAACATGTGAATGCCTAAAATGCCAGGCCAACTATGTAGACTTACTGCACAGTTTTTAGTTGTGCCCAATAACAGCAGTCTTTAAGATTAGGTTGCCTGGTATGTTGAATCAAATCAGACATATCTACATTAGTCTGCTGAATGAGCAGTTTTTTGGGTGGGAGTACAGACACCTCTCTCAACTCAAAATGAATATTACAGCAATTATTTTGCATAAGTGGATTCACATGAAACCCTAAACCTTATATGTACTTAAGTCCAAATTTTAACCTGTCCAATGCGAAAGGCATAGTAGAAAACACTTAATAAAAGAAAAAGCACAGCAAAAACAAAAAATGTTTTAACCAAAGGCCTTTTAGTGACACCTGGGATTTAACATTCAAACAACAAAATCAAAAAGAATATTTGAACACTGGTATCAGATGTGACTGCTGAAAAACAAATCAAATTATTTAACAAACAAGGCTTTGTTTTCCTATTGGTATAGCCAGTAGTTGCTAATTGCATGGTTTAGAATATCTGAATAGTTTCAAAAGAATACCTGTACGATTTTTTTTTTTTTTTAAATGGCAGATGCAAATTGACAGGAAAGCCCACCAGGCTTCATTATCCAAAGAACATAATTATTGTGACAAGCATGGAGAAATCATGGGGGCATCAGATTGTAAATACACAGTCTCTACAGGGACAGTAAAGTAATATGCTTGAGCTCCACCTTGCTGCTGCAACAGGCTTCTATCAGAATGGAGGGGATGGATCATACAGCTTTATTAATAGGTTATCACATAGGCTTCTTAAAATTACCTAGATATCTACTTTCATATAATATTGCTGGACAGCGGATACCCATTTCTATTTTCAAAAATCTGTCCAACAAAAAAGTATTTTTGTGATAAGTAGGTAGCGCACTGTAGAAATCAATTATCATGCATTTAATTGGGTATTATACATACGCGGAGGTCATAAATCAACAAGTTAAAATCTCTCTCTGTTGCATGGTTTTGTCTACAACTCACGGAATTAACTACTTCTTTAAAAGTTCCCAATGTTCTCATGTAGGTTTTAACAATTTACAGTTGTTCCATCAAAGCAGTTTGTGTACATTTGGTATGCCAAATAGTGGATGAGGCAGAAGAAAAACAAAGTGTGAAACAAGAAAGGCCTTCTTGGCCTTAGATGAACACTGCAGAACGCAAACAGTATTTGGAGGGACAATAGTTTTGAGAGGTCATTGCACATGTGCAGTAAGCATCATGAATCTCTGTTCTAGACCATGGATTGGCTCCCAGGAGAGGTTGGGGAAACTTTTTAGCTTGAGCCATGGTTATGTTGGGTTCAATCATTCCCTAACAAACAGCTTGTCAAAAGGATTTTCTTTGTGTAATGCAAAGACTATAAAACAAAAACTAATAAATCAATGCACATTTATTTTTAAAGTGTCTGCTTTAATATGAATTTATTTGTCCATTTTTTTTTCTCAGAATGGAGTGATCTTTTAATGGAAAAAGTGACAGAGTCTCAAATTTGCAGCCTTGCTCAGGACTTTTAAACAGGTGGCATAGTTGCCTGGTATTCCTGTCAAAACATCTAGAAACAATACATCTAAAATACTGGTACACTGGCTAAAACAAAGCGGTAAATGTATTTTACATTAAGGACAATTACTCCTATAACCAGGAAAATATACATGCTTTTTGGTCACATTCTTTGTGATCTGTTAAAATATAGTTACCATTCAGCACTCTACACTCAAAGGGAAAATAGGGATAAACACACCTTTTTTTGTCCATTACAAACATTTATGAATTCAACCAGGTCCAAAAAGGGATCTGCAGGGAGTACATTCTAATAGTTTCTCATCACTACCATTTTTTAATGGCTCTGGTAGGCAGTACTAGTACACTCATCCTAACAACTAGAAAGAAAAAAAAAATCAAATTTAAAAATTCAGGTTGGAGTATCCAGTGTCGAAAATCCCTTATCCAAAATGATCAGTTATCCCAATTTTTTTGCCACAATGCAAGTGCACAACTAGTTTATTTAGCATCCAATCCCCTTAAGCTGCGATAAAGCTTTCCCATACACGCTCACAAAGGGAGAATACAAATGCACATGTGAACGATGGCACGCCGACAGTAGGTGACCAACAATACCTCACATCACAGCAAAAGTGAACTATACATAATTTGCCTTTATGCTACTGTATTTCATGAGGGCCAGAGGCTTAAATATATCTTATTGGTGACAATTATCCATTATACTAAACACCTTTGGCCCCATGCATTTTGGATAAGGAATACTCAACCTATACTTCTACCAGAGATGTAATTTAATGCACTACCTGGTAGAATTAAAGATAACTTTTCTTGCATTGTGCGTAAGCAAATGCAAATTAACACAATTTTATGACATTCAAGACAGTGAAGAAGGATGTTCTCTGTAAGTGCACTTTATATTGTATACACTGGTTAGTTACTGCTGTGCCAACACCCAAGATGTCATTATAAACTGCATTGCCATGCTTAACCGTTAACACATGATCTGAGGTAAAGGCTCAAATATGATATTGGTCTGTAGCCATCAGTCCCATAAAAACTGCTAAGATACAGTGTACAGATATAGTTAGTGGAGACAAACATTGGGGACCAGATCATAGTATCTAATTAAGATAGAAAGTGCATAATATAAATAAAAATTGTATCCACTGTAGTCCAAGTTAAACTAAGATTATAATCAAGGTGCAGCATATCTGATACTGCTTCACAGATCATCAGCGCCATTATAATAACGAGGCAGTCAAAATCAAAATTTTAAACACCGTCTGGTTATTTGAGAATGCAACTGTGTTATTGGAGGACAATGACATGGTAAAATGTAGACTGTACATGTGTGGCCAGAGCCCTGGAGTCTAGCTTACAGCGCACTTTATTTTGTACTATGTGCCAATATACCTTACTGCATTTAATGCAGCAGAAAGTGTTAGCACGTCATAAATATTTAATTACAGCGCACCGGAACCAGTGGTGGTATTTGAAGGGTTAAACTGCACACTAAATCTTGACAGATGAACCTAGTATGAGCTCACCAGGCTTGTCTCTGCCTCACGGCAGGAGGATCGGACTCTGTATAGCACGCCCTAGGGGGTAGGAGGGAATGCCAGACAATATTCTCAAATAAGTAACACATATCCCACTAACCCTCAGGCCATTAATGCTAAAACTGAGGAGACCAGCTGTTGGAGACTACAATTCCCATGATGCTTAACTTTACAAACGACAGTGCTGGCCACCCTTGGGTGCCAGTGGACTATGGTTTCTATAATCCTAGATTCTATAAGCCACTGGGTCATTATATACGGCGTGCCAGAATCAGGCATCACTGTGCTGAGAGTAACAAGATCAGGAGTACTTCACAGCAACGCATGGAAACTAGAACAGGAGTGAGCAAGCACATTCACATGGATGCGGATCTTGGTACACATACGATACTCACCGGGTTATCTCCCGCCCCCCCGACCTTTGCTTCCTCCATCACTTCGGTCAGTTTCCTTGTGAGAAACAAAAGCTCGGTCACTACACAGACTATTATCACCCAAGGGAGACACGGCGGTCCGCGCAGACTGAAAAACGTGGGTATGTCCTTATTTGGACACAAGTAGCCTAAATGTTCAAACTCTCAGGGGTAACGCTGAGACTGACTGAGGAGACTGAGGACTTCCCGTAGACACTCACGCCGTGGCTAACATGGTCCCCACACAGCAGGCAACTTCTCTCCAGAACACAGCCAGGAGGCTAATGGGCGTGTCCATAAAAGTGGGCAGGGTTATCAAGCGATGTAAACTTAACTAGCGATTCTAGTTGGTTGCTACACACGAAGGGGCATGCTTATGGCCACGTGGTGGGGGCGTGACTGCTCCCTCACACGCCAGTCTATAGCTAGAATTTCACACTGTCCACGAACGCTCACGCCTGGTTATCAGGGCTCGAGGCATAACTCGCGGGAACTACTCACCTGCCGGAGAGGATAAAGGCAATGGAGCGTGCTGCAAAGGGTACCGGTTGATGTAGCTAAGAGGCGGGACGTCACTGCGTCACCATGGGGACCAGGGCTACACTTCATAATGTGATGACATCCTGATGGAGATGTAGAACAGTTGCAAATGCTTGTTAATGGGCCAGTCTAATCCCCAAACGCAAATGCTCGTTTTATATTCTGACCGCAAATCGAGATCAGACTATAAGACTGGGATCCAGGTCCCCCGCAGAGCTGCAGGACCTGGATCCCCCTCACTAACAGCCGGTGGATGTCTGTGCGATGCCTCCGCTGCCGCCCGGCACGTCCGTCAGGACTTCTATGATGAAGCTGGGTCCTTCCGGCTTAATCAGAAAAGTCCCGGCGGAAGTGCTGGGCAGCAGCGAAGGATGTCTGCGCGTATCGTGCAGACATCCTCTGGCTGCCCCCGCTAGCCACCAGGGATATTTGGGCAGCTGGGGGATGTCCTCCATGCTGCCCGACACTTCCGTCTATTATGCCGGACGGCTGTCCCCACTAGCCACCAGCGAGAGGGGGGGGAAGGGGGTTTGGAAGAGAGGCAGCATTGGCACATATAAAGGAAATAAAAACAAGTAATGCATTTTTTTTAATATAATTTTTATTAAATATTAAAAAGCAATTTACATGTGAATATATACAAGTTAAACTTTTTTCCTATAGGGTAGTCTTATATTCAGGCTTTTAGTTTTTTTTCTTAAAGGAATATCCAAAGTTTGGGGGGTCATCTTATAATCAGGGTCGTCTTATATTCGAGCAAATATGGTACCTTACAATGAGATCCGCTCATATCCTGTGCTTCCATAGTCCTGTTGTCATCATTCAAGTTCTGTTGGTGCAATGCAAGGGATGTGGGGGCAAAAAGGATTCATAAAATAATGAAAACAAGTAGACATGTATGAAAGAGTTTAAATAGTTAAAAAAAAAAAAAAAAAAAACACAGAGGTGGGGTTTGAGTGGAACCATCTTTGTAGATTTGACCTACATATGATTTTTATAATATAGTATCACAATTTATGTCATATTTTACTTTTCATGTTGTAATCCGATGAATCACTAAAATGGAGCCAGACTTTTAAACCAGTTACAAAACAATCACTCTCCCAGCAGGAAGACTGTTCACATTGATTGTTCTCGGAAAACTCCAAGCAAGTAACTGACTTATTCCTGAGGGATTTTCATTAATGGTGACTGGCATCTACTAATGCAAGGACTACATAAACCCATATATTTTGGGTCCCCCATGTGCATGTATTTAATCAGCATTTTTTTTGCATGCTACATAGTCCAGTTTTCTTTCTGGGACATTGTTGTTTCTATTCGGAAGGAAGCCATTTCCCGTTACCTTCGATTTTGCCAGTAAGAAGACCAATGGGCAGGAGTGGCAAACGAAAACATTAGCGATTGAGATTATAGTGAGAGAGAACATAAAATCAATGAGAGAAGAGTTATGCACTGACTGACCCCAAGTTAAGCTAAAAGATTTTACATCAAGTGGAATGCACGATTACCGTATTTGCTCGATTATAAGACGACCCCCCAAACTTTGGATATTCCATTAGGAAAAAAACTAAAAGCCTGAATATAAGACTACCCTATAGGAAAAAAGTTCAACTTGTATATATTCACATGTAAATTGCTTTTTTAATAAAAAATTATGATATCAAAAAATGTATTTATAGTTTTTATTTTTTTATGTGCCAGTGCTGCCTTTCTCTTTCCCTTGCCCCCATTTTTCTCTCTCTCCCCCCTCCCCTTGCCTGTCTCTTAACCCCCTCACTCCCCTTGACTCTGTCTCTGCCCCCCTCCCTCCCCCTGTCTCTGTCCCCCCCGTCTCTCTGTCCCCCTCCCTTCCCCTTACCTTGATCCCTGGTGGCTAGTGCGGGCAGCCGGGGGATGTCTGCACGATACTTGCAGACATCCTCCATGCTGCCCGACACGGCAGTCTATTATGACGGACAGCTATCGTGCAGACAACCCCCAGCTGCCCGATTTACCCTGGTGGCTAGTGGGGCAGCAGAGGATGTCTGCGCGATGAGCGCAGACTCCCCTGCTGCCGCCCGGCACGCTCGCCGGGACTTCTGTGACGAAAGCGGAAGTACCCGGCTTCTTCACAGAAGCACCGGCGGTCGTGCCGGGCGGAAGCAGGGGAGTCTGCGCTCATTGCGCAGACATTCCCTGCTGCTAGAGAGGGGGATCCAGGTCCCCTGCAGCTCTGCTGGGGACCTGGATCCATGTCTTATAATCTGACCTCAATTTGAGGTCAGATTATAAGAAGACCTCGATTATAAGATTTTTTTTTCTGAAAAAAACCTTGTCTTATAAATCGAGCAAATACGGTATTAACCCTGGAATTCACAAAAAAGGAAACTGTGCCAGACCCAGCAGGTTCCTTGCTATTGTGGGCCCTGCCATGTTTAATACAGATAGCACAGACTGCTCTAGAGAGGTCAGCCACTTTAAGTACCCGGGAGTTCATTTGTAAGCAGAGTCTCCATTGAAAACTCAAACCACTTTCACACAAGGGAGAGAAATGTTAAATGTTTAACATTCCTTTAAGTTTGCAATTCGCTTGTTAATGCCCTCTTTCATGCATAAGTGTAGGTTTGCGTGGTATCTGTTTAAATATGAAGGAAGAGGGTTCAGTACTCTGGATTAATACCATCTTTACTGGCATTCAAGGATATCTCTATTCAGAAAGTGTGACATGTTAACATTTAAATAATCTATAAGATAATAGTAGAATAGAAAGCATATTAAATATTTTATTACAATTGTGTGCCAAAAATTATACATTAAAAAATGCCAAACAGCGAGACCACATAGCAGTTAAATAATATAAAAAAAAAAAAAAAAAAAAAAAAAGTGTAATATTGCTTTTCCCCCTCTTCAACGCATTTTGATATAAACTTCATCAGGAAGGTAGGTGCAAATTGCACCAAATCCATCTGTGTACCTGTGTCCATCTGCTATCCAGGTTTCCTGTGTTGCCACTAGAGATTCCACTAATGCGCACATAGCACTTTGAGTTACACTCAGTGCAATATATTTTTGTAAGTTTTTTGAATAAAGTCGTATAAGCATTGTGTTTTAAAATGATTCATGCTATATTCTTGCTCCTTTTGTTCCATATGTCCACCCTTGTCTTTATTTGAGACAAGCAAGGGATATCTCCTTTGCTTTTTTGTCTTTTGGGGGATCCGAGGAGTCATTGCAGGAGTGCCCGATCTATAATTGGGAAGTATTTTCAGTTCTTATATATCTGTTGCTTTGCTTGTTTGTACATTTATTAAATACAACACTGTATAAAGTTTGAGAATATTACTTTTCCCTACTACAATATTGTTGCTCAGTGCAGCAAAAACAAGCTCCTAGACATAAAGCAATTCTTTAAACTGTATCTTAGTGCCTGCATTCAGCAGAAAGAAACGATAGTGAAATAGGATCCTCTTGCAGGGGGATGGGAACAACTGCATAAATAAGGGAGTGTCCGCACTGCAAAAATGACCAGTGGAAGCAATGCAGCACACAGGTTCTCTCACAGGAGCTGTCCAGTCAGTACCACTGCAGACAATGCACCAATGTTCATATGTATGTGTGAGCAGTCATTGGTAAAGAGAACTGGTATTTTAATGTTTTGTGTTTTTTATACCAGTAAACAGACAGAGAATACAGCTATGACAGTCCCTGCCCTCCATAAAATGGAGGCTTCCAGATACTTTATGCACAGACATGCTCATTATGTGAAAGAACACTAAACTTTTTTTTTTCCCACTTGTGCTTCTAATAACAAGGGTCTCTCGCATTCAGCTGTCAGAGCGGGGGGAGCTCCCGCTCCGATTGGCTGTGCGCTTGCTGACGTTTGTCAGCACGTGACAACCAGGACCTGCTGTGTCTCGCAGCGAGACACAGCAGAAAGTAAACCTGCGTGTATCTATTAAGATTCCATTTATCTTCCAGCAGTTCTATGCTCTCCTTCAGTGGTACCCCGAGTTAGGGGTATGGGTTGAATTTGAGGCAAGATACCCTCTGTTTTTTTTTTTATTTTTTTATTTTTTTTATTAGCCTTTGATACTCTTATATGCTGCAGAAACTGGTCAAGTACCCCAGGCTTTCCTTTTCCTCTGTTGTCTTTACCATTAGCACTTTAGGTTGTAAGTCCACAAGAGTGGCCTATAATCAGTTTCTTATTAGCAGGTCTAAATATACGTATCAGTGCAATACTGTACAGCAGTGCAGAATTTGCTGGTACTTCATGACTAAATGTTAATAACATCATCCCGTTCCAACACCTGCATAGTTCTAATTCACATTAAAATATGTTAATCATTACTTCAGACTGCAAATCTGCTGATATATGAATGAAAAATAAAACATGGTAGCTCTGATATATCTAATCGAGAGCTATTCTCCATCTGTAACATTTTCTGCCTTATGTGAATTATTTATCACAGCCTTATGTATCACTGATATTTTAAATACATATTTTCAAACTAAAACAATGCACTTAGCATTCTAGTATAATGTATAATTCATAGATTCCCATAAAAGACTAAAATATCCATCATTCAACATAATAAATCACTAGCAAATCAGTCCATTATTTTCAATATTCGAAATCTGAGGGAAAAGCCAAAAAGTAGCTATGCATGGAATTAGAAGACATCATTCAAAACTGTGGAGATTAGTTTGCCATATAAGTAATTTACATTATGATTTAACAAGAGGAGGAGTTTATAATGTGAAATATCAAATAGTATCAGAGCTATATGTATAAGGCACATCTTTGGCACATATACAGTTTACTACGATTTCTAGCTAGAAATATGATAATTACCCTCGAAAGATTATGAGTTAAGATTTACTAAAAAAAAAAAACAACATTTGTATATAAACTGTCTTTGTACAATGGTTTAGAGCCATACGTGTTGTAAAATGTCTTGATTTTGCTTAAAAATGACAAAAAATACTAATTTTATATTGTTTTGTCACATATGTTATAGACAAAAAGGTGGTCAGTGGGGACTCATTCCACAATATAGTCATATTATGAATTAGAACCATGCTATTAATTACTGTATGGTGTGTCTAACTATAGAGCTACAGCCCACAAGATTAGTGGCATGGGCCCCAGCCTGCCTAAAGATAAGTAGAGATAAGCCAGGCTGTGGTGTTTATTAGGACAGGTCATTTTCTGTTGTATTGCATCACTAATGTACTTATGTCTGCCCCCTCTGCCCGTGCTTCTTAACAGTAGGTTTGAAGAAAAAAAAAAAAACAGTTTATATATTTATTTTTAAATGTATCAAATGAACATAACTGAAAAATGTCTCACCATATACATGTATATGAAAGTTCCTTTTGATAAGATCTCTTTTACGTTTCCAGAATCTCACCAGATATTATCAGAGCTTACACTGTATCTTTTATTTTAAAAAGCAATGATATGTAAATATCGACCTCACCTGAAAGCCCCTGGTTATATTTCATTGCTTAAAATAGCATTATAAATTGTCCCTCTGGCTCTGCTGACTATGTGTCTTGTTATGACTGGATTAGAGTCTGTTTACTTTTGCAGGGTGTGTTAGAGCACAGATTGTTTGTTCAATCCTTTGTAACGTGATTAAGTTATTACCTCTGCCTGTTTGCATGATACTGCCAGTTTGCAGTGTGTGGCAGAACACAGCATTTATACATTTTCTGCAGTTGGAGCTGCCACCAACTTTTTGCATGGTGGGAAACACATTGATGGGGGTGGGAAGAGAATGCATCTGTTCACAATTCTATTCACAGAAGATTTTTCCCATTGGTAATCAATGTGAGAAAATGCTCACTGAATAGAATCATGAACCAATGACACACAAAGGAAATGAAAATGAATCAAGGTACTGCTCTGTCATAAAGTTAGCACTTTAATTAAGCAAATCACCTCTGACAGCTGCCTATGGGTGTGTAGTAAAATCCTAGTTGTAAGTTAGGGATCTAGTTACACACAGGGATGTTAATACCAAAGCAATTTGGTTTTATAGCAGTTTAAAAAAAAACTGGTGCATTTTGTTGCATGTGGTGGTTAGAACAGATGTATAGTGATAAAGGTTACATAATTTACTGAACATTATACAATCAGTATGTGGTGCATTTCTAGTTTTACTGAAGCAACACTGTTTTAGAATGGATATTAATATAGTCTACCTTCACCATCTAAATGCATGTAACCCATATTCATGTTCAATGTGATAGGTGCTAGGTCGCTACCGTTATAGAGGAGATTTGGCTACTGATGCCCAAAGACTACAGAATGAAGTCATAAGCAAGTGTGTAAGCATTACTAGGTGTTCAACTTTCTAATCCTGCTTTAGTCTGGCTTTCGATATAATAATTCTACAGTTGCTTTTTTGAATGGTGTGCAATCATATTGAGAGTGGCATGAAAAGTGAGCTTACTGGAGTAGTTTTCCTAGTTTTTGCCAAGGCCTTTGATACAGTTAACAATGACCCCCGACAAATATTCTTTAGGTATTGAATTGCTAAACTGTTGTCAGGGCAGGCCTTGGGTGGCACCCACACACACCAGCACCCAGTTATGGTCCAGTCCACAACTAACACACCACCTGCTGTTAACTATAGTTCCCATGATGCTCAGCCAGACATACTGCTTCCATGATACTAGCTGAGCCTCATGGGAAGTGCAGTCAAAAGTAGATAAAGATGCAGATGTTAACTGTGAACTACAATTTCCATGATGCTCAGCCAGGTGTCCACCATGACTAGGCATCATGGGAGTTGTAATCCACAACTAACACCTGTCTCACCATCTCCTGTCAACTGCAGTTCCCATACCGCTCAGCCAGACATTCTGCTTCCATGATGCTGGCTGGTCTGTGGGGGCATCCTCCTGGGCTGGCTGTGGAGGGAGATGCGGGTCTCTCTCTTGCAGATACCTGCTCCCTCAATCCAAGCTCTCCGCAATCAGGGCTGGGGGTGGGAATATGATGACTTATATCCCTTGCTTCTCTCCGATTGGCAGTGGGATGATTGACAGCAGCAGGTCTCTGTCGAAAGAGGCAAAGACCTGCTGCTTGTCAAAGGGCAGGGAGAGAGCGTCAGCCCCCCGTTACTCAGGGGCTGCACGCTTCTAGTGATGGTGCTGATCGGGTGATCAGTACCTCACATAGAAAAACATTTGTTTGTTTTTTAAACTTGTTGCATGGGGGCCAGAGGACACGCCAGTAGACAGGGGCGACGCCAGGGGCATCCTCTGCGACCTGGGGAACACCCAAGGACAATTGCTTGGCACTCCCAGGATACACATCCTGGCTGACATCCCGAGTGAGCCTGTACTGAGCACCCTGTGTTTTTTTTTTTTTTTTTAAATCTTTTTTTCTATATATGATAAAAAATAAAAGAATTTAAAGACAAATACAAAGTGTACAGACATTAGCACTCACTGCAAATTACAAAAACATTGTAGACCAGGAAGACATCATAAAAGGCTCCAAGACAAGAGCAGAAAGGGAGAGCAACCTTGTAGAACTACTGCTTTTAAATTTCATCAATGTCAATAGCGTTACAGCATTTTCCTCAGTAAAATATTCATAGTAATCTCCAATATTTTAGATTTAACAAATATGTGGGAAGAGCATATTTTCCACCAAGTTTTACTAATGCATAGTAAGAATACCAATAGCATAACTATACAAATTGTAACTGTTTTCCCATCACTTAAATATCCCTAGTGACCCTGAATATTTATCAACTTGGTATTAATATAAATTCTAAGAGGGGCAGCCCGTCCTAACCCGTTTTCAGCTGTATAGTCAAAATGTGGACAAAAGCTTGAAGATTTCATCGCTCAATGACTCTCAGGTCTACAATCTTTCCAACGTCACAAAAGTCATAAAATCGCTCATTACACAATTAAAGTCTCCATCAAGGTGGCCCACTCCCAGGGCTACGTGGATACCAACAGGTTCACCAATTTGCACCCCCATCGAGCGGACCATCAGGCAAGAATGTAAATAAATTAAATTAACTCCCAGCAGTTGATACAAATCTGACAGAGTTCCATAGGTCCTCTATCTCTTTAAATCTGGTCATCAGGGTAAGAGAACCCTTTTTCTAACACTAGTTGAAGAGCTATCTGCTTCTGGATATGATCCCAGTCCAGAATTCCCTGCCAAACGAGCCAAAGATAATTTGGTTGGCATAAAAATATTAGTTGCAGGGATTAAATTTTGATGATCGCACAAATTGAAATGAAATAAAAAAGGACATTTTTTTGAAAAAGAGTCCATAAGGATTGATATTTTCCACTTGATAGGGGCCAAATGATCACAGGATGTGTACCCTCCCCTCACACCTCCAACACAAGCTTGAGAAATTAGGATATATTTTATTAAGGCGGGTCAGAACCATATACCAGCGGGAAAGGATCTTGTAATGCTCCTCTAGTATCCCTGCAAATGGCAGACCAGATCTCTAAAGGGAAAACCTTACCGAGGTCGGATTCCCAGTGTCTAAAATGGTTGATCTTAACATGGGTAAGTGTGTTATCTATAAGGACCTGCAATTTATCCTCAAAAGGAATATATGAATTTATCCAAAGGGGAGCATTCCACCAGTGGATTAGCTTTTAGATAGCTCTTAATTCGCAAATAGTTAAAACCCTCGTAGTATGCAAGGTTAAAGAGATTTTGTAATTCAGAAAAAGAGGGTAAATCATTATGGGGTAGCAAATCACACATCTGGATAACTCCGGAGGAGTACCATGAATAGGACTGAAAATCAGAAATAGCAGATGTCATTGCTCCCAGTGGGGCCAGGTTGGTTAATCCCTGCAGAGGCGAAAAATCCTCTTAAACATCCCTCTTATAACATCAACATGAGCACCCTGTGTTTTAAGTCCAGCCATATTGAAAGCAGGGTGTCGCTGGTGCCTCCAAACCTAGTATATCCACAGAGAGGGTCCATAGTCCACAGGGAAGTTTTTGACCTTCAGGGCCCTCTAGAAGTCCTTTGTGGCACTGACAAAACACAATCCAAAATGGATATCTACTATCTGATGACTGATCTATGGAATTTAACAATTAGGTAAGTTTGACAAATTTTCATCTCAGTTTCGGATTAAGTTTTATATGTAACGAATAGACTCAATTTTGGCTTATGTAATGTGGTTAGCAATAACTTAAAGGACAACTGTAGCAAAAAAAATAACATGCTTAATTGAAAGATATCAAGTGTAAATTATTTATAAAGAAAATCTTTTATGAAAGAATACAAATAAAGTTCCTCATTGAGCCTTCTTTACTCCATATCGTTCTCTCAAGGGGCAGACATCTTGTGTCAGATCTTCACTCAAGTTGGTTCAGATGAAGAAAGATCTGAGCCATCTGACCAAATATTCTAAACAAAATGTCTCCTGGTGGAGTTATATGGGGTAAATATTGCTCAATAAAGGTACTTTATTTTTATTCTTTCATTAAAGCATTTCAATATAAAAATGCTTACACTTGATGCAATCCTTTAATTAAAAACACAACTTAATTTTTTGCTACAGTTTTCCTTAAGACCAAAATTTAGACAAATTGTCAAATTGGACATAGAGTGACTGTCAGCATCTGAATGAAGGAATGACCGAATGGACAAAATTAATTTCATTCATTTAGCAATCTTTCATTCGGCTTTCAGTCGTTTTTTAAGTTTTCATTATTTGGACGAAAAATTTGATTTTCATCCGAAAACAAATGCACGTCTACCAAATATGATACACAGGGTAAAGTGGTATACACACAAAACAAGTGTGTGTGTGTGTGTGTGTGTGTGTGTGTCCGGCGCCACCAGTAAGGCGACCTAGGCAGCTGCCTAGGGCGCATCTTAGCTGGGGGCGCCAGAACCCTGCTTTAAAAAAAGTTCCTTCCCCTTACTTACCTCCTAGCTGCTGCTCTGTCTCCGGTGCAGGTCCGTGGCTGTGAGGGAAGCGTTGTGCGCTCCCCTCCAGCCAATGCGCATTCAATAAAGTTTGAACTTTTTTTTTAAAACAAACTTTATCGAATGCGCATTGGCTGGAGGGGAGCGCACAACGCTTCCCTCACAGCCAAGGACCTGCACCGGAGACAGAGCAGCAGAGAGGAGGTAAGTAAGGGGGAAGGTGTGAGGATCCTGGCATATTGTGTGGCATAATAATGATTATTATCCCACACAATATGCCAGGATTTAGGATTATTTAATAATCCTGGCATATTGTGGGGGAAAGTCCTGGCATATTGGGTGGCTAAATCCTGGGATAATGAGGGGCTAAATCCTGGGACATTGAGGGGCTAAATCCTGGGACATTGAGGGGCATAAAGAACTAAATTTGGGTAAGAAACCATGAAGTTGCAAAATGTAGGAGTAAGCAAACAATCTAATATACAGGCTTGTTTCTTTAGCTATTGCTTAAGTTATGGTACTTATTCTCCACCATTCAAAAGGCAAAAATCCTTGCACCGGCCGTGTGTGTGTGTGTGTGTGTGTGTGTAAGTAATTGTATAACCCTATATGTGCTCCCCACAACTACACATGTATGGTTTTTAACCCCTTGCCGACACAGGACGTGCTAGGTCCATCCTGTGTGGCAAGGCGTTAATGACACAGGACGGACCTAGTCAGTCCTGCACCAAAACGAGCACTGAAAGAGATTTTATTTCGCTTTCAGTGCTCAAATTGTATTGCTACGATGCTTCCATGTGGAAGAATCGTGCAATATTGAAACAAAATGCCCATGGGCATTTCGATCGTAGGATGTGCCTACCTCTCCTCACATTTTTTTTTTTTTTTTTTTTTTACTGAGGAAGTGCGATAGATCAAAGTAGTAAAATAAAATAAAAATACAATATTTTTTTTTTTTTTTATAAAAGCCATTCACTGTGTTTAACCCCTTCCCTGCCATTGATCTTGCACATCAGCGCATTTTTTGCCATTTGTGCATTGTTTAGGGGTTATTTTTGTTGTACTGTAATTTATTACAGTACTACAAAGGCTCTTCTAAGAGCCATTAACCCCCTCCTTGCCGTCGATCACTGCTTACGCAATGATATTGACCCCAAAGAAATTTTTATCTGTGTGTGTGTGTGTATTATTTTTTTTTACACCCGCTAGGGGGTCACGTGTAAAGTAAAAATATTTTGGATTTTTATTTTTTTTTTAAGCTGTCTGAAGGCATAGCGATCAGTAACAGCGAAATAGTGGCAAAGGCGGTTTGGTGATTGCTCAGATGAGCATCACCATTCGCATGGTCAGATCAATATTTGTGAATATTGATCTGACCAGTTTGGATCTGCCTCCCTCTTCTCGCTTACATTTTTGTGAGAGAAAGAGACAGATCAGTATTAGTGTTTAAATAACATTTTATAAAATTGTCAGGTTTTAGGAAAGCCATTCCCTGTGTATTAACCCCTTCCCTGCCATTCATCACTGTATAATAAATTACAGCAAAACACAAACCCCGAAGAAATGTTAAAAACAGCCCATGTCACCAAGCGTCAGACAAGCCAAAAAAGTAATGTCACTAAGGGGTTAAATGTTCCACATTTTACTGGACTTGCTTCCCAGGACAATCTTCATAAATAAAACAATATTTCATGGAGCTACTGTATAGTCACAAAATGCATTGAAGCACATTATCAGGCTCCCAAGACAGCAAAACTGCTTTCAAATATTAATGCATTTCTTGAATACTAAAAATCAATGGCAGATAGTGTTTGTAAATGTGTCACTTAGCAATCTTAAGTGGTAAACATGTTAGCTAGATAGCCTTATTTTGCGTGTACTAGAAAATGTACTAGAGTATGACATTTTATAAAGAAACCAGTAACATTATATTTGGTATTTGTGGGACAAATTAAGAAGAAATGCAAACTCATATCAAGAGTATAAAAAAAAAAAAAAAGTATCACTGCTGAATATGGTGACACCAGCAAAATACAGTGGAAAATGCTATATTAAACACATAATTTCCAATGACAGAAGCAGATATGTACAATAAAACCCGATACATACTTGCTAGGTTATAGTTCCCTTCTTATAAAAAAAAGACTTCTCATATGCTCCCTTTCAGAGTTTTTTTGTGCCAAGACCTTGTTCATGTATGTGTCTGAAACAAGACTAAACAGTACATAGGACAGAAGCTGTTGTGAGAAGAAGTTCCACTGAATGAAATGTGGGAGGCTTATATTAGTTCCGTTCACTTTACGGATCAGCGATAGCCATCAGTAATGGGGGAAAAAAAAAAATTTAAAAAAAATTAAAAAACAATTTTTTTTTAGAAAGAATGTGCTTACAGGTATTTTATATTATACAAGAACAAACTTGATTCATTTTTCAGTTAATCAAGAAGAAAGGAAACTTTGCAATATATCTGTTCCACAAATGAATAGACAACAAATTGTGCTCCTTTTCTCCTGGATCAAACTAATCCTTTGTAGATTATTTCAATAAATTGTATCACAAGGACATGATACAATAATGCAATCCATTTTGTACTCTGTACCCATTTGCAGCAGTGCAATGGGGGATATGTAAAAAGAAAAAAAAACTCCCGCCCTGCAGCTATTGAGAGTTTTATAAAAGAATTTTTAAAAAGCGCAATCGCAGTTTTTTTATTTTATCTATAACGTGATTGCACTTTTTTTTGTATAACTCCCTTTGCAGTGCAAGAGAGACCTCCACCAAACAGTGTTTTGTGTAGGTTCTCTGTGAATACATTGGCTACGATGGTGCACGGAGTGCAGTCAAAACCCGGAAGCGACTTTGTGGTGCAGCGTGTGCAGACTCCTGAAATTTTTTGGGAGTCTACTTTTTACATAGGCAGACTCGCTGTTATTTGGCGCTATCGGCGTGTGAGCCATCTGTATACATAACCCCCATTGTGTTATGTGTTGAAGTGTTGGCTACCCCATAAATCAATAGAACAAGCTGCAAAAGATCCTCTCCAGATCATAACCAATACAGCAAATGTGTTTTCCTTAGACCCTAGATCAGTCATGTCCAAAGTCCGGCCCGCGGGCCAGTTGCGGCCCGTCCTTTACTTCCATACGGCCCCAGAGACACGGCTGATCAATGTCTCTCTCTGAAAAAAAAAAAAGCTTGCAGGCAGAGACGGAGGTGAGAAGGGATCGGAAGATCCCCCCCCCACCATCGCTCTGCCTGCCAGGCTGCACGGGGAGCCGAACAGGCAGCACGGAGAAACCTCCGTGCTGCTTTGTTCGGCTCCCCGTGCAGTGTGCCGACACGGAAGTGCCGACAGGTCACGTGACCGGCGCGCTGACGTCATACGCACGCCGGGTCACGTGACCTATCGGCACAACCACCTGTGAGACGAACAGGCAGCATGGAGAAGACCATGCTGCCTGCCACTAGCCACCAGGGAAAGGTAAGTGCTGGGGACTGGGGAGATTGGGGGAAAGTACTGGGGAAAGAGGCAGGGGCTTATTAATGATAAGGTAACACTGACATATTATTGGGCAAATTAGCTGGGGAATATTAATGGCAACTAACACTGGTATATTACTGGGCAAATTGGCTGGGGCATATAAAATGGCAAATAACTGGCATATTACTGGGCAAATTGGCAGGGGATATTAAATGGCAAATAACTGGTATATTACTGGGCAAATTGGCAGGGGCATATAAAATGGCAAATAACTGGCATACTACTGGGCAAATTGGCAGGGGATATTAAATGGCAAATAACTGGCATATTACTGGGCAAATTGGCAGGGGATATTAAATGGCAAATAACTGGTATATTACTGGGCAAATTGGCTGGGGCATATAAAATGGCAAATAACACTGGCATATTACTGGGCAAATTGGCAGGGGCATATTAAATAGCAAATAACACTGGCATATTACTGTGAAAATTGGCAGGGACATATTAAATGGCAAATAACATTGGCATATTATTGGGAATATTGGCAGGGGCAAATTAAATGGCAAAAAATACTGGCATATTACTGGGAAAATTGGCAGGGGCATATTAAATGGCAAATAACATTGGCATATTATTGGGAAAATTGGCAGGGACATATTAAATGGCAAATAGCACTGGCATATTACTGGGAAAATTGGCAGGGACATATTAAATGGCAAATAGCACTGGCATATTACTGGGAAAATTGGTAGGGGCATATTAAATGGCAAATAACACTGGAATATTATTGGGCAAATTGGCCGAGAGAACCATGCATGGGAAGGGAGAAGAGAGACATAAATGGAATGGTAGAGGAGAGACAGACAGACATGGGTTCGCAGAGGAGAGACAGACAAATATGGGATGGCAGAGGAGAGACAGACAAATATGGGATGGCAGAGGAGAGACAGACAAACATGGGATGGCAGAGGAGAGACAGACAAACATGGGATGGCAGAGGAGAGACAGACAAACATGGGATGGCAGAGGAGAGACAGACAGATATGGGATGGCAGTGGAGAGACAGACAGATATGGGAAGGGTTAGTTGTGTTCCTGACATATATTTCAGCATCTTGTGTTGTTGTTTTTTTTCATCTGGCCTTCAGATATGAAAGGCAGAGTGATTTTACTACTGTTTAGAATTGTCATTCAAATCGTTTGCAATAAAGTTTGCATAAAATAGTTCATTTGTACTTAATTTTAACTGTCAGGCAAAATGGTCGGCCCTCACGCATGTTCACTTCATCAAGTCTGGCCCTCTTTGAAAAAAGTTTGGACACCACTGCCCTAGATAGACCGTTTATAGCCTACTGTTATAAGCGATGGCAAAAATGGCTTCTATAGTGATCCATAGTCTGGACTGTTCATCTATAATACAGTGCAGTCACAACCCGGAACAACAATATTTTTATAATACATTAAAAAAATTACAATTTATTAAAAACCCACTAATGTTGATATATGAAAACACAACCTCAAGAAGCTGAGGTAACCATCACATCCATGAGGATTCACCACTTTCTTTACATGACAAGCTATATTCAGCTACATTCAGGAGGATCATGTCCAAAGAAGGGAAAAAAAACTGAGCATATAACTACTCCTTGAATAATGGTGTACCTGGTATCAGCTTGGTAAAACTAAATATCCGCTACCTCAACATATAGCAGACAGCAATTTATGTTACTGTTGTGGATATAAAAGCAACCTCTGAGACAGTTGGCATTACCAGCCAATCAAACTCTCCGGCTTACATTTATTTTCTCACCCTTATACCCAGGTGCAGTATAAGCCCTGGAGACAATAGCTTTGGGCATTTAGCCTAAGATGCTACATGTGGGACCAGGTATAGGGTTAGTTGGTTCTGGGTGGGTCAATCTGTTTCAGGAGTCAATAACAACAAGCAAAAATCCTGGCATATTAAATGGCCAAATCCTGGCATATTGAGGGGTTAAATCCTGGCATATTGAATGGCTAAATCTTGGCATTTTGAATGGCCAAATCCTGGCATATTGAATGGCTAAATCCTGGCATTTTGAATGGCTAAATCCTGGCATTTTGAATGGCTAAATCCTGGCATTTTGAATGGCTAAATCCTGGCATTTTGAATGGCTAAATCCTGGCCTATAATGACTGTAAAAATATGCCCCCCCCCCCCCCCCCCCATAAAAATGTTCTGCCATTTGCATTTATATTCTAAATTTGAATCAATCATTCACAGAAATGTGAATCTTTACAACTGTTTAGTGTCTCTTTGAATTCCATCATATGTAATAAAAGGCCATAAAGGCTCCTTACTCATCATGTGACTCAGCAAGGCAATAAGTCTGGCAGCAGATGCGGTTTACTTTTCACTCAATAAAGCAGATCTTATTCAAGTTAACCTGCAGTTGATATGGAATCCTGAGCATGTACATGAGGTACTTGCTATCAAAAGATGGTCAGCTGTGACTGTAAGGCTGAGTACAAATATGCAGTATGAGCCCCAGTAAATAATTTAATTTTTCCAACAAAGATACATGAGCAAACTAGCACAAACATGACACACAGCATAAACATGAATCCAGATTCAGAGAAGCCCAGTTCTGGGGTGTACAGAGAATGTGTATACTGTATATTTGTCTAAGTCCCACACTTGCCCTGCTCAAGGAAAGTTAGCTACAACTTTTACAGAACATGTGTCCCATTGCAGGTGTGCCATTTAAAGCAACAGTAAGATTGGGTTGTTTTTTTTAAATCATCTTCCATCCATGCTATTGCCTTCATAGATTTAACACTGTTCTCAAGCCATTTTTTCTAAATCGCTCTACCAATAAAATACTAGCTGGGTGGAAACCATACGGACTACAGTACCTTTTTTTATTACATGGGGAGAGCTACTGCAAACAGCTCTACCAACCAGAGTTCAGAACCAGTGCAGTTCAAATGTAGTTCATTTGCATATCAAGCCATAAGGTGATGTCATAAAAAGGGATCCTACAGACACATAAAAGCACTCAGTTTCTAAATTTATAAATGTGATGCCAATTCTGCTAACAATGTATAAAGATTGGTTTTGGTCTTTTTTTAAATCATCAACATTCACAGTATAACAAAAGGTTTAGGTGACTAAGTCCCTTTAAGAAATGTTAGGGAAAAAGAAAATGTTATAATCTTATTAAAAAGACAAGAATACAATATTAATATACGTGGTCGTGTCTATTAACACGTAGTCAATGCATATATTATAGTGCAGACCACAACAAAATCCCTTGTCAGATCTTCCCACTTGACTTGAATTCTAAAAGGTGTTAATTTACTTGTATAGACCAAGCTGCTTATCTCAGAAAGGTCTCATTAGAATAGACAGAGGTCAAGGATAAGTCGATGAGAGCTTTATGCTACCTAACTACACATACACCATTCTGTGTTATCTTTTTGCTTTGTATAGAAACACAATTGTATGTATACAGAGGATAAACTTTTCCCTGAAGCATGACTAAATACATCAGTGAATTAGAAGAAGAGTTATACTTTGAGCATTGGCTAATGATTGTTTGTGAGTATACCAATATTCATTTGTCATTTAGTAACATGGTTAATGGTAGTTTGGTGCAACATTATTTGCAGCGCCCCAGAATTCTCAAATATTGCTGTATGGTACTCCCGAATTTACTGGTCAGCAGTTAGTAAGTTTGACACTTCAGTATCACACTGGAAATTATGTATCAATGTCAACTGTGCGGCAATGTTCTAAAAAGTAGTCCAGTCCAATTAAATATTTCTCCTGGCTAGTCCACTCTTAGCATTTTACCTTTATAAATAACAAATGAAATATTTGAAAGAAGAAGATCATTGTCTACAGAACAAAAATGTATTGTTAATGAAAATCAGAGTGAAAGAATACAAACTGTATTGTATAAATCATGTAAACACAATGAGCAAACGTTTTTAGAAATCAATTCTCACAGTTTGTATGACTTACTGAGGGTGGAGAGCCAAGTATGCTGTGGCACTTGGCACTGAGCTCCCCATACCTCACCACAAAGCACCCATTATTTCTACAGCTATCTGATGGGAAGAAATAGACATTAATAGCTTCTAATGGTATTTCAGCTAATGACATTTAAAAGTCAGTTGTATCTAGTTTTCACAGAGCAGCAGAGATCATTTTTCAATCAAGACTCCAGAAGACAATATGAAGAAGAGCTACACGATATCAGTCATTTCCCCGCTCTGATAAACCACTGAGACTTCCCATAAAGGTTTCTTACCTGGTTAGCTGAGATTGCGTCCATTATGAAGCCAAATTGATAGATTTCTTCTGACCCACTCATTTTAACCATTTATAAACTCGCCTCTTCTCCTTATTGAAGCGAAAAGTTCTTCTGCTAGCAAAAGAAGATGGTTTAAAATCCACTGTAGACCACTTGTAATCCTTAGGAAAATGACAAAATGACAAAACCAAGCCTGACTCTTGTAACGGTATGTGTATTGTTTCTCTTTAAAAAGTAAGATGAGCTAGTGGAAAAACACAATAAACTTGATATGTTGTGATGATATAAACAATTCATGAGAGCAACCAAAACTGTGTGAGGACTAGCACCGCCCTTAGACTCGTCCCCCTCCCCTCTTCTAGACAGTATCTTCAGATTCCAAACGCAGGCATAATGACCCCTTAGGGTTGGAATACACGAATATAGAGTGGAGAATTTGCTGTTGTACTACAACTATAAAGATATCTTAACTGACAAAGTAATCTGTAAGCTTTCACAAAGGAGCTGTTTGCAAACAGGCTGTTATCATCAAAACTAACGCAACAACCCCAACAAGGTCTTAAAAGAATCTGGATCCTGTTGGTGAATGAGATTCAGCTTTTGGGTTTCTATTGAGTTGATTATCAATTGATTTTACAGCTGGGAATGGCAATAGTTTTGATCCAATTGTATTATTGGGTTTAATAACAGTGCTTGTGAAATCACATGGCTGACATGAATGCAGAGTAAAATCTTTCATACTTTATTATTTATGTATTGATAACCAAGCCCTGATTGATCACATCCAAATCACAAGAAAAACACAATGCTGATTTTAATTTATTCTGAATAACAACCAACCCATATAAGAGATAAACCATTGGAATTAGAGTTACCAACCACCTATAGGGTTCATTTGATTAGAGCCAGCCTTGGAGTATACATATTTTATGCAATGGCCAGTGTTTTATGTGCACAGATACCGCTATTGTGATATATGTTACTTCATCATGGATTCATATAAATCAGCATTAAAATAATTTTTAACTTAAAGCTATTTATTTGATCGTTTTAGATATTTTAAAGGGACACTACAATCAAAGGTGTTCTTTTTAACTTTTACCACAGTCTAAGTTATTTAAAATTGTTTTTTTTTTCTGTGATCTAAGTGTCAGATTTCATATAATCATGAAAAACAAACATTTTTAAAACCTCAAGCGCTATTGGTATTCCCAGAACAGCCTAGATATATTTAACCTGTGAGTGCCCAATGAATACAGTACTAAACTATCTTCCAGCACTAAGGAGGTTAACATCCAATAGTCACACTTTAAAAAGTCAGATTTATATAAATACATTTTAAATTAATGTATGAAAAAGCCAATTGTTGCAAGGTGATCTACCTCTGCAGCTAAGTTTTCTAATGTGTTTAAAACTTAACTGCAGGGCCATCTTTAATATTGATTGGACCCTGGAAAGCATGTGCTTGGGCCCCCTGGACACTGCCCCCCATACGCCCTACATTGCAATATTCCCCCACAAAAATAAGCACACACACAATTGGACTTTTATTGCAGTGAGTACTTTTATTGCAGTGTATAAAATGTGTATAAATGTATAATTGCAGTCGATAAACTGTATATATGGATCAAAATGTGTATCTATATGGCTGCAATGTGTATACCTTCTTACTATGCAACACTGCCATAAAATTACTCATTGTTTTTATTCCCTTTTTCTGCAAACACATTGCACCTTAACACAGCCCCATAGAGTAGCCACATCACTTGTCATGCAACTGTATTGCACCCACAGCACTTGGCATGCCACATTGTCAATTTGCCCCACAGAACATACCACAGTGTCACTTTTGTCGCACAGTGCCCACTAATATGCCACAGCCAATTTGCCCATTAATATGCCAGTATTATTGTGCCTTAAGATGCCAGTATTATTGTGCCATTAATATGCCACAGCCAATTTGCCCATTAATATGCCAGTATTATTGTGCCTTAGGATGCCAGTATTATTGTGCCATTAAGATGCCACAGCCAATTTGCCCATTAAGATGCCAGTATTATTGTGCCATTAAGATGCCAGTATTTTTGTGCCATTAAGATGCCACAGCTAATTTGACCATTACGATGCCAGTATTATTGTGCCATTAAAATGGCAGTATAATTGTGCCATTAAGATGCCACAGCCAATTTGACCATTAAAATGCCAGTATTATTGTGCCATTAAGATGACACAGCCAATTTGTCCATTAAAATGCCAGTATTATTGCGCCATTAAGATGCCACAGCCAATTTGACCATTAATATGCCAGTATTATTGTGCCATTAAGATGACACAGCTAATTTGACAATTAATAGGCCAGTATTATTGTACCATTAAGATGCCACAGCCAATTTGACCATTAATATGCCAATATTATTGTGCCATTGAGATGCCACAGTCAATTTGCCCATTAATATGCCAGTATTATTGTGCCTTAAGATGCCAGTATTATTGTGCCATTAATATGCCACAGCCAATTTTCTCATTAAGATGCCAGTATTATTGTGCCATTAAGATGCCACAGCCAATTTGCCCATTAAGATGCCAGTATTATTGTGCCATTAAGATGCCAGTATTTTTGTGCCATTAAGATGCCACAGCTAATTTGACCATTAAGATGCCAGTATTATTGTGCCATTAAAATGGCAGTATAATTGTGCCATTAAGATGCCACAGCCAATTTGCCCATTAAGATGCCAGTATAATTGTGCCATTAAAATGACACAGCCAATTTGCCCATTAAGATGCCAGTATTATTGTGCCATTCAGATGCCAGTATTATTGTGCCATTAATATGCAGTCTTATTGTGCCATTAAGATGCCAGTATTGTCGTACCATTAAGATGCCAGTATTATTGTGCCATTGAGATGCCACAGTCAATTTGCCCATTAAGATGCCAGTAGTATTGTGCCATTGAGATGCCACAGCCAATTTGCCCATTCAAATGCCAGTAATGTTGTGCCATTCAGATGCCATTTATATTGTACCATTAAAATGCCAGTATTATTGTGCCATTAAGTTGCCAGTATTATTGTGCCATTCAGATGCTAGTATTATTGTGCCATTCAGATGACAGTAATATTGTACCATTAAGATGCCAGAATTATTGTGCCATTCAGATGACAGTAATATTGTGCCATTCAGATGCTAGTATTATTGTGCCATTCAGATGACAGTAATATTGTACCATTAAGATGCCAGAATTATTGTGCCATTCAGATGACAGTAATATTGTGCCATTCAGATGACAGTAATATTGTGCCATTCAGATGACAGTAATATTGTGCCATTAAGATGCCAGAATTATTGTGCCATTCAGATGCCAGTATTATTGTGCCATTAAGATGCCAGTAATATTGTACCATTAAGATGCCAGTATTATTTTGCCATTAAGATGCAAGTAATATTGTACCATTAAGATGCCACAGTTAGGTTTTCTATTAATATGTCAATGCTACAGTGCTCGTTATATACAAAACAAATAAGTGAAATCGTGCGCTTCCCAAAACACTACACACTGTTATTTACCCTTATAGGAGGCAATATTCTCTGTATATAATGTAAGGGGAAGAAAAACAAAAACAAAATAAAGTAATATAGTGTAGTATATTAAGACTAATAAGTGGACCATAAAACATATAATATATGAGGGTTCCAGGGGGAGGGCAGACAGTATTTGTGGTGAGCTGGAACTCTGAGATCATCTGCATCCTTACTACAACACCCTTATTGGAAAGGAAGGATCTATTTATTATACTTATGTGCTGTGTTGCAAGACACTGGTGTCAAAATCGGACGGGATCACAGTGTTAGGTACTGCCTCTTTAACAGTGCTGTATTTACCGCGAGGCATCCCTGCCGCCCCCCAGCACTGAAAAATAAAAAATAAAAAAAATCCGCACCTTTAAAAAACAAAAAAAGACCGCGCTTGCAGGCAGAGACGGAGGTGAGAAGGGATCGGAAGATCCCTCCTCACCATCGCTCTGCCGGCCAGGCTGCACGGGGAGCCGAACAGGCAGCACAGAGAAACCTCTGTGCTGCTTGTTCGGCTCCCCGTGCAGTGTGACACAGATGTGCCGACAGTCACGTGACAGGCGCGCTGACGTCATACGCGCGCCGGGTCACATGACCTGTCGGCACAACCGCCAGGGAGCTAAACTGGCAGCATGGAGGAGACCATGCTGCCTGCCACTGACCACCAATGAAAGGTAAGTGCTGGGGAAATGGGGGGATTTGGGGAAATTAGCAGGGGCTTATTAAATGGAAAATAACACTGGCATATTACTGGGCAAATTGGCTGGGCACATTAAATGGCAAATCACACTGGCATATTATTGGGCAAATTGTCAGGGGCACATTAAATGGCAAATAACACTGGCATATTATTGGGCAAATTAGCAGGGGCTAATTAAATGGCAAATAACACTGGCATATTATTGGGCAAATTGGCAGGGGCAAATTAAATGGCAAATAACACTGGCATATTATTGGGCAAATTGGCAGGGGCATATTAAATGGCAAATAACACTGGCATATTATTGGGCAAATTAGCAGGGGCATATAAAATGGCACATAACACTGGCATATTATTGGGCAAATTGTCAGGGGAATATTAAATGGCAAATAACACTGGCATATTATTGGGCAAATTGTCAGGGGCATATTAAATGGCAAATAACACTGGCATATTATTGGGCAAATTGGCTGTGGGATATAAAATGGCAAATAACACTGGCATATTATGGGGCAAATTGGCTGCGGGATATAACTTGGCAAATAACACTGGCATATTATTGGGCAAATTGGCTGGGGCTTATTAATGGCAAATAACACTAACATATTATTGGGCAAATTTGCAGGGGCATATTAAATGGCAAATTATACTGGCTTAATATTGGGCAAATTGGCTTTGGCATATTACCGGTAAATGGCAGAATAACACTGGCATATTATTGGGCAAATTGGCTGGGGAATATTAATGGCAAATTATACTGGCATAATATTGGGCAAATTGGTAGGGGCTGATTAAATGGCAAATACTGGCATATTATTGGGGAAATTGGCTGTGACTTATTAATGGCAAATAATACTTGCATATTATTGGGCAAATTGGCTGGGGCATAGTAATTGCAAATGATACTGGCATATTATTGGGCAAATTAGATTGGGAATATTATGGGCAAATAATATTGGCAATGTGTATGTAATGGGGTGATAGAGGCATGTAAATGGGTTGATGGGGCATGTCCTTGGTGTGCAACGTGGGTTATGGGTCATGTCGTGGGTGCGCATCTTGGGTAGGGGGGGGGGTGCCCAAAATTTGTCTGCCTAGGGCAGCACAAAACCAAGATACACCACTGCTCTTTAAGCTTTACACGTCCAGAGTGAGGAGGACAGTGAACTGCCCTGTGAAAGTGCTTGATACAGGGCCATCTTTAACATTGACTGGACCCTGGGCAAACATTTGTTTGGGGCCCCTGGACCCCACCCCTCATCCCGGCATGCAATCACACCCTCCACCCTAATACCTCCCTACAAAAAAAATAAACACACACACTTTCTCTGAGTGTGTGCGTGTATATTTATATAAAATATTATATAAACCATATGCTATATATTATGTAAATATTATATAATTATCTAAAACTATATATATATATATATATATATATATATATATATCGATCCAAAGTACCAGCACTCTGCCAAATATAAGTCACAAAAATGCAAAAACGTGCCTGGGTGCAATCCACATCAATGTATACAATCCAAAAAGGAAAAGAATGCACTCACAGGACTTCTAAGGACAGTCATTCAGGTTTTAATAAAGATGATCAGTCAGCATAGTTCTTTCAGCGACGTTTCAGGCTGTTAAGCCCTTTGTCAAGCACTCCAAATGAGGACAAACACAACAAACATATATGTACATCTAATCAAACACTTACCAGCAGCAGCTGGAGAAACACCCATCCCACACCACGATGTGTAAATCAAGTAGCAGTTTCCGGTCCGTGGTGAGTAAGTTTGCGTTCCACCATGCGTGTCACCTATGACTACCCGTTGCTAAGCGACGCTCAAAAGGCGTCTCGTAATGGAGCGCGCGATCGTGTGCATAAACAGAGACCAAAGCCCCGTGCTGACACGGGGTGGTAGTACCTAGATATAACTCAGTGTCTAAGGGGCATACTACTGAGCAGAGTGCCATAGCTGGGCACCCGTTCCGTGACCGGAGACTCTCTGAAGCGAAGTTGTGTCCCGATACAGACACAGCTGTACATCACGGGTCTGAGACTATAAAGAGTGGTCACATGTGCGCGATCAATGAATAAGAGACACTGTTAAAGGGCAGACTTGAGAGACTGCTGTAAGGATACTTACTGTCTATAGCTGAAGTGTAGTGGGCGTGTTGAAACTACATCAGCGGGTACCCTGGGACATGCTAGCGTATACAGGTAGTGACGTGATATAAAGAAAAAAGAGTGATAATATACAATAGTGTGTAAAATGTGGAAGAATAAAGAGAAGAGCAATACACGATTAAAAAGAGAAAAAGAGAGAAAAAGAGAGAAAACAAGAGAGAAAAAAAAGGACAGAAAAAAAGAGAGAAATAAAGGGAGCATAAAAAGAGCGAAAAACAGAATAAACCAATCAGAACATGAGATATAAATATGTAAGCAAAATATACACAATAGCAAAAAAAGTCAGAGATAAGTAAACATAACAACAACATAACAAAAAAAGTTGCTAAAATACAAAATGGCAAAAAATGAAAAAAGACAAAAAAACCAAAAAAATGATGATAAGAAAAATAACAAAAAACAGGGACAAAAAGTATCATTTGTACCCACGAATCTCCCTAACCATTTTGAACAAGAGATAGACCTCTATAAGTTTAACAGATCTCTAAGATTAAAAGAATTTTTCCACCGGGCACCAACACAGAACGGAGCCGCAGCACCATTCAAATTGAAAAGCCAATTCGATCCACACACCAAAAATATTGCGCTGAAAACCTACTCTAAAATCACAGAGAGACAAATCCGGGAAATATGTACTAGTCCCGTTGGAACAGAATACAATTTGACAAAGGATGAAACACATGTAATTCAATGTTTGGCTAAAGACCCACAGATTATTATTCGCCCATCTGATAAAGGTGGTGCCATTGTTATACAAAACTATGCAGACTACCGTGGAGAGATCCTTCGACAATTACAAGATCGGGATACCTACCGTAGTACACCTTGTGACCCCACTTTAAATGTCCAACAGGCAATCACCAATCTGTTGTCTGATGCTCAACAACACCTATACATTGACGACCAAACGCACCAATTTCTACATCAGAAATTTCCGATCTGCCCTGTGATTTACACTTTACCAAAGATCCACAAAAACCCAAGGAAACCACCAGGAAGACCAATTGTATCGGCGAAAGGCAGTTTATTGGAGCCGATCACTCAATGGATCGATTTTCACCTTAAGGAGACGGCTCTCCAGTTGACTACATGCTTGAAAGATACTCCCGACTTTTTGCAGAAATTAAAGGACATCAAACTACCTACATCTGAAATCCTGCTAGTTACAATGGATGTCTCAAGTCTTTACACAGTGATACCTCATGATCAAGGAGTGGAGGCGGTGAGGACCAGCTGTCCGTCATAATAGACGGAGGTGTTGGGCAGCATGGAGGATGTCTGCACGTATCATGCAGACGTATCATGCAGACTGTGGCGAAACCGGCCTCGCCACGTGTCCTTGGAGGGGGCTGCTTGCCCGCCTCTTGCCTTTGGACTATGGACCAGACTTTATGTGAATGTGTTATACCCCAGATAGGAATCCCATGGAGCCCGTTCGTATGAAACTGACTGTAAAGACTTTGGCTCCATGGCGATTAAACTGTATTTGTGTGGTCCGAGCGCCATTCACTTAATAATGTGCGCTCAGACCTGAGCTATCTGGGGATATGTGAAATGTCTGTGTGTTATGTGTAAAATGTGACAAAGAGAGTGTCAGGGAGAGGAGCAGGTTACCCCCTCTCCCCAGCGGCAGTCTACAGTTCAGAGAGAGGAGCTTGTTACACCCTCTCTCCAGCGGCAGCCTAACCCACCAAGGGGAGATGTTAAGCCCCACAACTATGCAGATGGGACCGTAGTCTCTGCACTTGCAGCCCCAGGGGCAGGGACGGTCGGTCCTGTCCCCCAGCCACAGAGCAGTGTATCCAGAGGGGAGACAGTCGGTCTCCCCCTCCCCCAACCAGGCTCCAACCAGGCTACTTCAGTGGTAGCGCTGGCACCCGGGCAGAGTACCGCTGGTCTCTGCCCACTCAGCAACCCACCAAGGCAGTCTACCAGCCCCCCGCACAGCTGTGGTGAGGCACCTGGACATGGACAAGTTGCTATTTCATCCAGGTGTAGTAACCAGTTATTGTGGGTGGGTTGTATTGCTGTTTGTGCTTCGTGGGTGGGTTGCTGGACTAACCAGGGCACTGACCGGCAGGAGGTCAGATACCCTGTTAGTTTGGATGGTAAAGGGGAGAAATGTGGCGAAACCGGCCTCGCCACGTGTCCTTGGAGGGGGCTGCTTGCCCGCCTCTTGCCTTTGGACTATGGACCAGACTTTATGTGAATGTGTTATACCCCAGATAGGAATCCCATGGAGCCCGTTCATATGAAACTGACTGTAAAGACTTTGGCTCCATGGCGATTAAACTGTATTTGTGTGGTCCGAGCGCCATTCACTTAATAATGTGCTCTCAGACGTGAGCTATCTGGGGATATGTGAAATGTCTGTGTGTTATGTGTAAAATGTGACTTTATGTATTTTAAAGTGTGTCCTCAATTACCCGTTGCAACATTGTTGCGAACGGGTAATTGAACAGTAAGTAGCCGTCCTTTGTTCTCGGGGGTGGCCGCTGTCACGAAGTGAATTCTGACAGTCTGACTGACTGGGGTTCTTGGAGGGGCCTGAGGGCCAAACACCTCCCTATAGATTATGGACCCTGTCAGTAATGTGTTTAAGCCTTCCATTGTTTAATTATGTCAGCCACCCAGTCTGACTACCTTGCTTCTGGCTCCAGATTAAAGTGGCTAGATACTGCTTTACTGGTGATGTGTTTAAGTTTTCTATTGTTTAATCAAGTGTTATCTGATTGCAGTTTGGTGTATATAAGTCTGTGTTGTTTGTCAAATAAAGTAGTTCAATCTTGCTGTAAAAGTTCCTGCTTAACCCTCAAAGTGAAGTGTCGTCTCATTATTGGGGGAAGGATTTATTGTATGCTGTTCCAGTTTGACTGCTAGGAGAGTAAACCTATTCGTATGGTTCCTATTCAACTGTCTACAGCATTCATATGCTTGGGAGGATTCATATGCTTCTCCGGTTTGGTGGTTGTGGTGTCTGCTGCAGTGCTTGGAGTCCTCAGGAAGCGCTAGGAGCATCCTTTAATGGAGGTACCCAGTCGGGGTGCCAGGCGATCCGTTACACAGACATCCCCCAGCTGCCCCCACTAGCCACCAGGGAAAGAATCAAGGTGAGGGGGAGGGAGGGGGGAGATATAGACAAGGGGGGGAGGGAGGGAGGGAGGGAGGGAGGGAGGGAGGGGGGAGATATAGACAAGGGGAGGGGGGACAGAGAGAAAAGGGGAGGGGGGATAGAGAGATACAAGGGGGTCGGGAAGAGAGAGACAAGGGGAGGGGGGAAGAGAGAGAGATTAGTTTGGGGGGGGGGGGGAGAGAGAGACAACGCTGGGGGGGGAGGCCGCATTGGCACATAAAAGGAAATAAAAACAAGAAATGCATTTGTATAATATCAATTTTTTATTAAATATTAAAAAGCAATTTACATATATACAAGTTAAACTTTTTTTTCCTATAGGGTACTCTTATATTCAGGCTTTTAGTTTTTTTCCTAAAGGAATATACAAAGTTTGGGGGGTCGTCTTATAATCAGGGTCGTCTTATAATCGAGCAAATACGGTATATAATCAGGTACATTTAATATTTATATAATATAGCTTGGGGGTGGGGCTGTACAATTGCACACAGAAAGACAAACTAACACAAACACATTTACACACAGTCAGACTTACACAGAAAACCTTACACAGTCATATAGACACACTTATACACACAGACAACCTTACACAGTCAGACACTTACACACACAGACTTACACAGACAACCTTACACAGTAAGAGAGACACACTTACACACACACTTATACACACAGACTTACATAGTCAGATAGACACACTTACACACACATACTTACACAATTAGATACACACACACAGTCAGACACACTTACACACACAGTCAGACTTAAACACACACACACACACTACTTTCGTTTGTCCCCCTCCCTGCTCGCTTACCTTACATTTGCAGGGAGGGGGCTGTTTCTTCTGTGCGTGGCTCCATGTGTTCTGAGCACCGGTATGTCACGGACATCAGTTGCTCTAACATGCTCTGTGAGGGGGCGGAGGCAGATGCACACAGAGTGCACCTCTGTGTCCGCATTTTGGGCGCACCTGTACTATGCGATCAGTGCATAGTGCAGGTAGCAGTTACGGATGGTCATGGGCAGCGGGCCCACAGGGCAGCTGCCTTGGGCCCCCCAGGAGTAAGTGGGCCCGGGGCAGCTGCCCCGTTTGCCCCGCATTAAAAACGGCCCTGGCTTGATAGTGCCTTCTCTTTGGTCTGCAGAAGCTGCTCTATGGGGGGATTTCATCGTTAATGGGGGTTTATTACTAATCAGCCACTATTTGGTGACACAGTACTGATATGGCAACACTAAAGGATCGTCTCAATATGTGTCAATATTCGGTAACAAAATGATGACTCCAAAGACCGGACTGATTCAGGGCCCATCGAGGACAATATGCCCCGATGTGCCTTCGAATATGTCCACAACTTGGACATCAAGGTCGATTCCACACTGATAGCTGCCGAAAGCGAAAGCAACTGAAACATGCCTGAAATGCACAGAACCGAAGTGGTAGCCTGTATCCTCCCCCAAGTAACCCTGACCTCCCTGCAATAATAACCAGGGCCGGGAGCTACTTGCCCTGGCCACCATTTAATAAAATTACCCCTCCCTGCAGGAGTCAGGAGGCTGGCCTGTTAAATCACATCTCCCCTAGGGCCTGTTGCCTCCCCCAATAAAACGCAAGCTGTTCCCTGGAGTTCGGAGCCCATCCAAAGGCCCTAATCCCCCCCCCCTCCCCATTAACAATTGTTACCCCCATTGGTGTATGGGGGCTGCTCAAAGGCCCCTGAACCGTTTCATTAAAAACAAAGCTAGCCCCTCGGTCTGGGGTCTGGCCAAAGGCCTCTAGTCCCCATCAATAAAAATGAACACCTCCCTTCATCTGAGCTGAAGGCTGGCTAAAAGCCCCGGGACCTGATAAAAATAATAAAAATAAAATATAATCCTACCTACTGCTATCTTGCCTAGTTATGGGGGACGAGTCACCTGTAAAAACACTTTTTGGGTGCCAGGGAGGTGGGCAGTAAAAAATCAGTCAAGATTCCCTTTCCAATAGCAGGAATTTCATTCTGCATCCGTAGTCCGCTGAGGACAGATGTTTAGAGATGGGCTTGCCCTGGCCCCTAAGGTATAATATAGGGCCATTAAGCCATTTTGACTTCTCGCAGCCCTGATCATAATACTGGGGGGCAAAGGCAAGTAGTCATGGCCCACAGTGTATTAAATTGGGGTCTGAGAATGACTGCCCAGCTCACAGCCTCATGTATTACAGGAGGAAGTTAGGGTTACATGCCCTGACCCTCCCATGTGTATAACTGGGGGCTGGGAGTCATTTGGGAAGCTCCCAGCCCTGTTGGTCAGAAGTGGGGGTCAGGGTTACTTGCCCTGACCCCCCATGTGTATATTATGGGGGTTGGGAGACATTTGGCTTCAAACCCTGACCCCCCCCCCCCCCCCCCATGATTTTAATAGGGAGCTAGGGACAAACTGTATTTATATATGGGGCCAGCAGCAGTCCACTGGCCATGGGGGGGTATTTTTTTAAATTAATGTTTAATCATTTTTATTTAAATTCTCTAATTCTTAAAAGGACTGTCTGGTGCCCATAATGCATCTTCCAGATGTTAATGCATATTAATGTGCTTTCATGCATGTTTTACATTCTGCATTGCTTAAAATTTTAAATACTTTTAGCTAGATGTAACTGTGAAATTACAGCAGTTTACAAGAAACCAAGACTGCCCACACTAGCGGAGTAAAAGTCAATATCCTCTTCTTCTTTTTTTTCTCTGAATGCACCAGTGAGAATAATGCCATGTGTTGTCATTAGATAATGTTTTGCACTGTTAAGAGCCCACTGTGTACATCAGCAAGTCTATTACAGTTGAACAATGTATTCAATTTCAGCAGCACAGGAAGTGACTAAATCAAACAAAACTTTATCTGCTCAATTTCTATATAATCGATGCTGCCACACCTGCAGTTAACATGCAGAGTAATCATTGGGGAGGGCTTGAGTCAAATATTAAAAATGTGATTTAGGCAGAATGACTGTATCAAATCACACTGGAAAAAAGCCTGTGCACTATACAAGCAGTAGTCTTCACCTTGCACCAAAGTGAGTTTGGGGACTAGACTGTCCCTTTAACTGGAGAATTGGAATGCTCGAAATTTCGTTATTTAAACTGATTTTCAGAAGGTTTTCCAGCAGATTTCAGCTCATATTGAGTAGGTTGAATCTATAGGATTGAAATCCCGAAGTGAATATGGATGAAAATTGTCGAAAATTGCTGATTTTGTGCCAGAATCAGCTAACAGGAGTAGTCGAATTTTGCCTGATCCCCCATTTCAGACCAGATCAGTGAATAGTGAGTCAACCCTATAGTATCAACTCCTCAAAATAATGTAGCAAACCACTGGCTCGGCAACAGTATCAGTTATATCTTAGTCTGAATGACACACACTGCAGCCTTTGTCTTTAGTTTGGTCTACAATAAACAGCAGTGGGTGAGAGTCAGTCTGTGAGCTGACCACCACTTGGGAAACACAAGACTATATCTTGGTGCTGACTGGGGTAAGTCTGTCTTTTTCATCTGGTGTTGGAGGATGTGCTGGGTGTGCATTCTGGGTGCTGGGGTATGATTTGAGTGTGCATTTTGTATGTGCTTGAGCATGTCTTGGGTATATAATCTGTTTGCTGGGCATGTCTTTGGTGTGTAGTCTGGGTGCTGACTGGGGCATGTCTTATGTGTGCAATCTGTGCTGGGGCATGTCTCGAGTGTGCATTATGGGTGTTGGGACATGACTTGAGTGTGCACTTTGTGTGTGATATGGGATCTAAATGTTGTTCCTTGCACAAACTAGCCCATGCATTCCTGGCATGAGTGTATGACTGTCTAGTGACCAGGGCCCAAGCACCTTCCAGGAGTGCCAGAGTTTTAGTCAAAACATCTGACACAAACCAAGGTCCCCAGAGAGGTACCACGCCAACAGTTGGAAATGACTGTGCAACAAGAGAGGATGAGGATGGCCATGTAGATCTACCAGTAAATCTGGAGAGCATGGTAGTAGCCTGGGCACATACACGGATAGCTCCATAAGAGATAGAACCAAGGCTGAGTGTCCCACCAGGGAGTTATCAAAATCACTGCTGCCTGTTGGATTCGCAGGTGGATCGGTGTGTGAAGAATCAGACTGAAGGGTGGAAAACCGTAGAGTCTGCCTGCAGGCCAGGTCTGTAGAAAAGCGTTTGGGGCCAAGTTGGGTTCCCACTGTATAACAGAAAGAGTTGGGTGTTGAAGCGAAATAGATCTAACTCAGAAGGACCCCAAAAATACAGGATCTGATGAAGCGTACCGCAGTGAAGACACCAATAGCTGGAATTGAGCAAAACGAGAATTCCAATCGGTAACGATCAATCCCAGTATATGCTTGCAACGAACGGAGATGTTACGGGCTAGACAAAATTGCCAAAACTCCATCACCAGTTGTGATAGGACTTGAGATCTCATGTCCCCCCAGGTGATTGATTTAACTGACTGTGGAAACGTTGTCCATCCGAAGGAGGATGGAACAATTGCAGGACTTCCCAATGAAGCTGAATACTGAAAAATCCCCTGCAAGCAGTAACAAGCAATTTATGTAAAGTTACATCAAGTGTGGAAGTTGAACCACATCGCCATTCCATGCATCTATGTGAAGAAGCCACCATGTCAGTATTACGTGATCGCAGGTCAAACCACTTAGTAATGATCTGTTTAGCAGCCTCTAAAGAGCTCGGTAGTGCAGAGGCCCAGGGAAAATGTCCTGAATCAAGGGCTGAGAGCAGGCTGATCCATCGAGCAAGGTGTCGAATGATGGAAGATTGATTCAAAAATGTTTTGATCTCCTTTCTTGATTTCACTTTCGCTGAGGGTAGAAGGAGGGATCCTTGTATCGAATTGATGGTAAACCCTAGGAATTCCATAATCCTGGGATGAAACCATGATGGATTTGTCCCAAGTTATCAGGAATCCCAGGCCTTAGTGCAGTGAAGTTCACCATGACAGGTGGAGGCGTAGAGTAGCCAGATCTTGGGACATGATCAAAATATTATCCAGGTATTTGATCAACCGCACCCCTCTCCTCCGGAAGTGTCCGACCACTGGTTTCAGAAGTTTAGCAAAACACAATGGGGTCAATGAAAGACTGAATGGCAGACACGTGAAGCACCAAATTTGAGTGGAGATAGTCCTGATGTTCTTCTGCTATGGGCACTATCATGCTAAGGCATGATTTGGGCCTATACAGGCCTTGTATTTCATATTCTGTGGTGTGTGTTTTCATATTCAATGGTGTGTGTACTGGAGTCCTATTGTCTAATAAGTTCCTTTGTAGACTAATTACTAATTAACATATCCTAGGGAACAGCAAATGGGTCTATTCATATCCATCCCAGGCAAACTCACACTAAGGTGTGATCTGTTTGTTGGTAATTGTAGCATCCTGTACTCCAGTACCAAAATCAGACATTGTGGCATCAACCAACCCTGGGGGTCCCAGGATATATTTGGCCCAGAGATCAGAAACGAATTCCCACATAGTTCTAGAAATTGCTGTATCTGGACACAGGTTGGGATGAGGTCCAGGATTTTGAGGGACACCAACCAGTAATAGGAGGTGGCGGATGGCATGGGAGATATGAAAATATGGCATTTGGGCTAGGTGCATACATATCATGTCTGATCTTAAACTGACCGACTGGAACAGGGTATTAATATGAGCCCAGTGTCATAATTATGCCACGCGCAGGGAACCTTCTATTACATATTTTGTGTTGTAAGGCAAACGTTTAGCAGTTATGACCCCGCCTTCAGGATGTCATAATCTGCTAAGCCACTTATGCCCATCCTCTTTTCAGGTGACAAAGTCTTAGTCTTAGCTAGGGACAGAGGGGGATATAGTGGTGTGCAAGGGATAATGAAAGAGAGTCATTTTTTCCATCAAAGGCCACAACAACGCTAGACTCCAGGAACCACCTATGGTATGATCATTTCTGTTTTGTCCTTTTTATTTTAAACTGTTTATGTTCTTGCATTTATGTCTATGTCTCTTTTCATATACATTTTTTCTGTAACAGCGCTGTGACTTATTTTACTCAGATTAAATATTTTTAATCAGTTCTGTCTCTTGTTCTCCAATCGAATTCAGCCTAGAGGTAGCCTTTTTATAACACGTTTTGCTTGCCTTGTGACTTTGTCTAGTGATATTCCTCCGTCAGACTGCTTTTGAGAAAGCACCGGTTGGTGTGAAAGTAGTCAAACGTTTTAGTCTTTTTGTCTCCCTTTCCATTTCCCTGTTTTTTACCGTCAACTGGACCAAATTAATATTGTTATTTTTCTATTAAGAAGACCTTTAGCTCTTTTTCCAGATGTTTCAGCTGACATTCTATTTTTGTGTACATATTGTTAAATTGAGCCAGGAGTAGGCTCTTAGTGTTCCAGCACGCGGAGAAGGCATTATATTATTCGTTCATCGATTCATGAGGCTGGAGCCTGACACATTTCTTTGTTTGTATAATTTGTTTGTTTTGTAGTTGCGGACGGCCAGGCGGCCTCTGGATTATCTGGCCTTGTCAAAAACTCTGGAGTTAAAAACTCTTTACATACTGGACTGGGCCTTGTCCAAGCAGTAAAGGTTGATTCAAAAGAACAAAGTTGTCTCCAAACAGTAGACCTTTGGCTTGGGTGCCAGGCTCAGATGGCAGAAATAGGTCTACATAAAAGTATTGACATAATGCCTATAGCGCTTGCAGGACCACCAAAATGGCCGATGCAAGTCTTAAAATGGCCGCCATGTGAATGGTCTCCAATAAAATGGCCACCGCGCATCAAATCATGAATGCCTAAATAGCCAAAATGCGAATAGGATACACACCAAGAAAATGGAGGGCTATGGAAGGCCTAAAAGCAGGGTAAAGTAAGGAAGGGGCGGGACAAAACCCACCCCAGAAAGATGAATAAGGATGAAGTTAGTGACATGAATGGAAAAGGAGTCAGAGTGATACAAATAAAAGCAAAATGCCAAATAACAATAACACTTCTTACTAGACATGTGCATTCATTTTCGGACGAATGCATTTTTGTCCGAAAATAGCATTTTCGTCCATTCGTCCAAAAAACGAATAACGAAAATGCTAAGCTAATGAAAGCCGAATGAACGAATGGTTAATAAACGAAAATAATTCGTTCATTCGTCCATTCGTAGTACTATTGCATTCTATAAGCCGAAATAGAGTCGGTTTATAGAATACAATAGCATAGTACACTTACATTCCATAAACCGACATAATGAACGACTTTCGGTTTATGGAATGCATGTAAGTCTATTGGCATTCTATAAACCGAACGTTCGGTTTATAGGCTGTCGACATTTCACTACACGGAGACAAAGTCTCCATTCATAAATTTATGTAATCCTATTGCTATTCTATAAACCGAACGTTCGGTTTATAGAATAGCAATAGGATTACATGTATTCCATAAGCCGAAAGTCTATAAACCGAACGTTCGGTTTATAGACTTTCGGCTTATAGAAAACATGTAGTACTATTGCCTTTCTATGAACCGAACGAGAGCCCCATTCATAAGAATTTCTTATGAATGGGGCTCTCGTTCGGTTTATAGAAAGCCAATAGTATTACACGTATTCTATAAAAAGAACGAATAAAACGAAACTAAAATAATGAACGAATTTCGTCTGAAACGAATGCAGTAATGAACGAAATTCGTTTTAGACGAAATAAATAACATTTTCGTCCGAATGGACGAAAACGAAACCAAAATTTTAGTTTTGCACATGTCTACATCTTACAATGGAGGTACTCAGCTATGAGGAAGTAGCAAAGAAAGATGAAGTGTTTTTTGGAATGCTGATATTTATAGGGGAGAGGAGGGGAGTTCATAATATGTTCTGATTGGTTCAAGTTTATTTTTTCTTTTCTTTGCTGCTGAGAAAATAAAGAAAGAGATATGCATAATGTCTCTGTCTCTTTATAAATTGCAGATTATGAGTAGAAATTGGCCATATTGGGTAGCTGAACTGCACATTTCTTATTTATGCTCCAGTCTGACCCGACTTTGGGCCAGATCGTGGCATATTGGGTAGACCCTTATGTCCTCCTTTTGTGGTAGTTTTTCTTCTTTTAAATACACTCTCCTCCTTTATGTATTCAAATTTTTCTATCATATCATCTCTCTCTCATCTGTTTTCCAAGCTATACTTGCTAAGATCCTTTGACTTTCCTGGTAAGGTTAATATTATTTTCACCTAATCAAACTGCACTTACCATGTGAAGATCTGACTACTTTCAGTGTGGTGGTGGCCATCTTGCAAATGCTTCCCCATTTTAGAAGTACACACATGTTTGCTCTAATATAGGACATTGTTTTTTTTTTTATAATGCAAATACTCAAATAGAGGTCTGACTATAAGACTCTGATCTAGGTCCCCCACAGAGGGGCAGAGAAATGCCAGGGGGCCATCTCAGAAGTGCACTTACAGCTGCCTCAACCAGGGATGGGAGGTGTACTGACAAGTATGTGGCCGCATTGGCAAGTACTGGATGTGTATTAGTAAGGTTGGGTGTACATTGGTAAGTACTGGTTTTGCATTGGCAAGTGTGTGTGTGCAATGGTAGACTATTCCATGTCTGTTGTCTCTCCTCTCTGCACTCATGTCTGTTGTCCCATCTCCCATGTCTGTCCTCTCCCCAATATCTGTTGTCTGTCCCCCCTTAACTCCCATGTCTGTTCTCTCCCTCCCTCCCATGTCTGTTCACACCCAGGACAAGTTCCAACCAAGATATGCCCCACCACCCACATCCAGGGCCGGCGCCACCGATAGGAGAGGTACCCACGTGCTAAGTAGAGAGTAGCAGGCGGAGGGAGGCGGACCTTCACTGCTACCGGATGTGGGGCATCTGCATCTGGTGCAGTCTGCCTCCCTCCCCCTGCTACTCTTTGCTTTTTTATAAAGGTGCCCAGGCCAGCGCCTACCTCTCCTATAGGTGGCGATGGGCCCTGGATGTGGGTGGTGGGGCATATCTTGGTTGTGCAATGTGGGTGATGGAGCTTGTCCTGGGTGTGCAATGTGGGTTTGGTATAAATATAAAGATGCCACATACGTTAGGATTGGAACAAATTAATTCAGGATGAGAGGAGGGAGATGTCCCTGATGTCTGCATCTATTATCCCTTCCTTGTCTGGTGTGCATGTGTCTCTGTAAGTATATCACCCCCAGAAAATTATCTATGGTACATTTTTTGTCTTCTAAGTTTTTATTTTTGTGCATCTATTTTTGTTAGATGTTCCTCTGCCCTGACCATGTTCATGGCCTGTCAGATAGTCAGTCTGTTTTTCTAATATAATTAAATTAGGTATTTCTTGATTTATGCAGCCATCCAGCTTTGGTTGCCATTTATGACAAATATTTCTACTTCCATAGACACCATCTATTCTCACCCCTTTTCATCATAGTGACCTTCGCATGACCATGTAATCTGCTTCTCATTTATGATTTTAGATGCGTAAAATGTATAAACTGTTTTAACTTTTACTATGAATTATCCACATGTGTTAAATGCATAGGTGTTTATATATGAGAAACCAACAATAACAAACATGTACACTGTTTACTAACATAACCAATTACCCTCATGTGGAAGGTTTTCTAAACACAATGATCGTCAAAGCAGCAGCATGAACAGTAAGCATTATTCCGGTATTTTAGTTGGTTTATGTTCAAACTCACTGCTGATAATATCAATGTGCTGCTCTGAGGTAACCTCATCTGAGCATCCTTCACAAAGAGTGTAACGTGAAACTGGATCTCTTTTTGTCAGAAAGTGGAGCACGTCAGGAGATATCTGTTTTGTTTGTTACAGTATCCGGTACAAGTATATCACGTAACCAGTACCATTTGTTACAAATTTATCTAAACTGACATGCTTATAATCGCAAGCTAAATAGTTTCTAGAGGAGAACTGCCATTATTTAGACTTTTTGGAATAAGAGATGCTAAGATAATGTCACAGACCAATCACCAGGTAGAAACTGTGCTGCAAGATAAAACAATATATAAACCAGTACAAGCAATTTACCAATGCTATAAATATAGACTATATGAATTGAATGTAACACCCACACTCAATAACATTTATGCCAATCTTGTCCAAGAAGACTTTATGGCCGCATGGGATGTCTTGCTTATAGTTCTATGGAGGCATGATCTCTCTAAGTAAGTCGAACATTAACCTCTTCGCGCTTGTAGTACATTCTATGCCATCATAAATTACAGGTGCCTAGAAGCCTGTAGCACAGCATAGAATGTCCTGACTTTAACAGCTCATTGCGCCCCCACGAGATGAGCAGAGGGGCCTCTGTCAGATGAGGCCACTTTGAGTCCGACATGAACAATGGAGCTGCTTAAAGTGATTGGCAGCTGCGTTTTACTAATCCATGCTATGCCTCAACTTTGGACCCTCCTCTGCAACTTCACTTGTAACATGGCAAGGTGTGAGATTTGGGGCTGGGAGCCTCTGGCAGGAAGGTAGGCAAGGCCACAGGGGAGCAGCAGTAAGCGGGGTACAAGGTAGAGTAACCAGGGAGTAAACAGTTCGAGCCAGGATCAATGGGCAGGAGAAATCAGAATATCCAGGAGGGAAGCCAAGGTCAAAATCCGGGAGGTTAATAAGTACAGGAGGAATCACAGGGATAAAGGACTCTGAAAAGGAACCAAGGGTATACACCACTTAGTAGCTCAATACACAAGCACTGATTGTAGTCAGTGCTTGGTATTTAAGGGTTGTCAGGTGAACCTCCCCGCCTCCTCCAATTAGGGAAGTCCACCTACTCACATAGAGTAGCATGACACTCACTAAGCCTCTTTCCACACCCCAGCTGCCTCCACCAATGGAATAGCACCATCCCGCGTTAGGCCACGCCCCTCCGCCATCCGAATAACAGAAGCATCAGCAACGCGAGTTACTAGAGTCCGGGGATGCGGCCTACCACTCAACGGCCTTCCCCTCCGTCGGGCAGCAACGGAAGTGGGTGCAGGTAAAGGACCCCGATTTTGTGGAAAACGGGGTCTGGAACCCCCACACAAGGTCTTGAGTTATTTCAATAGCATCCGATTACTGTGTGCTCTGGACAAGAAGCATAAAGATGCTGTTTTGGTGCTTTGGTCCTAGGGGAACGAAGCATCATCAGGTGTAAAGGAGTTAAGGGTGCTAATCAATAAAGGTGAGGACAAGGTGAGAAAGATATCTAAATCTTAGTGAATAGCTCCTTCATCGACTGATCTAGCTCATGGACAAACCATAATAACTGTGCAAGGAAACACAAAGGCATTATAATTAATACAAAAAGGTAAAGAGAGAGACAGAGAAGTCTCTCTCCAACACCGACTCCACTCCAAATGAGGTAGATAATGCTTCCGAAATGGTAAACCAAGTAGTTAGGGGTGCTCCATCTCGTTGTTGAAACGGAGTAACAAGAGAAAAAAAAGAAAGAACGATGTCTGCACTCCCAGTTCAAAAAATAATAAAATAGTGATTTATTGGCAGGTGATCAAAAATACAGAAGATAGAGGCAGCAAGGCATAGAGTGGAAGTAAATGGCCTTACGCGTTTCGCGTGTACTCACGCTTAATCATAGGCTAAAGACAAAGTGAAACAGTGCTGTTTAAATAGGGTGTTACTTCAAAAAGTGCAAAGGTCAAAATCATTATGTTAATTATCACATCTGAGTTTATAGATCCAATGTGCAGTCTTTATAACATGAATGTTAAAGAAAACATATAATTATATTAATGGATAAATTCATATACTGTTGAGTGCAAAAACAGCATATAAATAATGTCCTACTAAAGTGCAATACAAGTGATATGTGACAAGAAAAAAGGACAACATGATTTCAAATAAAATACAAATGTAATGAAACATATATATGTAATGCATAAAAACAAAACAGAACCATATAGTATATAGTATAAAGTGCCTAAGCACATGTGCAAAAACATATAAAAAGCTCCTTTATTCATATAAGAACAATACAAAACGGTTATATTTAATAGTAAAACAGTCAAATAAGACCTGGATCTTTAAAGTGAGAGTAATGCGTTCCTTATAAGTAAGTAGCTTCAACAGGTTGAATCAGGGTGAACAGATGTTTCTCTGTAAATCGTTCCTAGAAGGTAGAAAAAAGTAGAAAAAAAGTCAAAGTAGCAGTCCGGAGCAAATGATAGTCCTAAACTTAATACATGTGTTTCTGCATTGGAGAGTGGATAGTTGGATAATTTAATAACATTGGTGGGGCTTAATGCTTCTTGTTGCTTTTTTGTTTTAAAAAATAATAGTAACATAACTATTGTAGCGGAGATGCAATATTACCCAGGTTATCTCCGCTTATAATCCAAGTGAGACTCAGGAACAAGTAAATAGTAAATCCAAAGGCAGGGTTTCCAGCAGGTCAAATACAGCAATATCCCAACAGCAATCCCAATAACTGGACGACACACAGTTTCAGGAGCATAACTGACAAGCCTTTTACAGCAAGATTGAACTCCTTTATTTGACAAACAACACAGACTTATATACACCAAACTGCAATCAGATAACACTTGATTAAACAATAGAAAACTTAAACACATCACCAGTAAAGCAGTATCTAGCCACTTTAATCTGGAGCCAGAAGCAAGGTAGTCAGACTGGGTGGCTGACATAACTAAACAATGGAAGGCTTTAATACACAGAAAATACAGCAGATACACGGATGCAGCTTTATACAGTATTTTTGTAGGGTTGCCTGGTGCCATCCGCTACACTGCTCCCCCTTGCCCACAAGCCGGCATACACAGTCTGATCCAACACGGATCGGCTTGGGGATGTCCGGGGAGGCTCACGGATCATTTCTCTAGGTCCGTTTGCCGAGACAACCCATCCGCATTTCCATTCTGTTTACCCGGGCGGTACTGGATATTAAAGTCAAAGGGCTGCAGCGCCAGACTCCAGCGCAGCAGCCGGGCATTGTCCCCAGCCACCCGGTTTAGCCATACTAACGGGTTGTGATCCGTGAGCAGGGAAAAAGCTTGTCCGTACAAATATGGCTGTAATTTCTTCAGGGCCCACACCACAGCCAGGCATTCTTTCTCGATGGCGGCGTAGCTTACTTCTCGAGGTAACAGTTTCCGGCTGATGTAAGCCACGGGATGTTCTCCGCCATCGGCCCCGACTTGGCTTAATACTGCTCCCAATCCAAACATAGAAGCGTCTGTGTGGACAAGAAAACGTTTAGTTGGATTGGGAGCTGCCAAGACAGGGGCATTTGTCAATGAATCTTTTAACAACTGAAATGCCTGTTCACACTCCGGGGTCCAGGTTACTTGGCGGGGTAGGTTTTTACGTGTTTAAATTCGGTGAGAGGTTTGGCCAGTGCACTGTAATTCGGGACAAATTTCCGGTAGTATCCGGCCGTTCCTAAGAACGCTAACACCTGGGTCTTAGTCCTAGGGGTGGGCCATTGAGCTACAGCCTCTACTTTGGCTGGTTCCGGCTTTTGCTTGCCACATCCTACCCGATGACCTAGGTACTGTACTTCAGCCATTCCTATGCTGCATTTGGCTGGTTTCAGCGTTAAACCAGCGGCCCTAATCCTGTCTAGGACCGCTCCTATATGGGTCAGGTGTTCCTGCCAGGTATTGCTGAAAATAGCAATATCGTCGAGGTATGCGCAGGTATAATCCTGGAACCCATCTAGGAGGCGGTCCACCATCCGCTGAAAAGTAGCCGGGGCGTTTTTCATCCCAAACGGCATGACCTTAAATTGGTACAAGCCGAATGGGGTGACAAAGGCCGACTTAGGGATGGCGTCTTGTGCCAAGGGTATTTGTCAATACCCTTTACACAAGTCAATTGTGGTGAGATAGTGCCCCCTCGCCATCCGATCCAGGAGTTCGTCTATCCTGGGCATAGGATAGGCGTCCGATACCGTCTTCTCATTTAATCTCCGGTAGTCTACACAGAACCGGGTCGTGCCGTCCCGCTTTGGCACTAGCACTACCGGAGATGCCCAGGGGCTGTCAGAGGGCTCAATCACCCCCAGCTGGAGCATCTCATCTATCTCCTTGCGCATGTTCGCCCGTACCGCTTCTGGGATGCGGTACGGGGTCTGACGCATGGGAAGTTGCCCTGGGGTGTCTACTCGGTGAGTGGCCAGAGGAGTGTAACCAGGTACATTAGAGAAGATATCCTGCTTCTCCCTCAACAGCTGTTGTACCTCGCTCCGCTCCTGTGGGCTCAACCGATCCCCCAGGGTGACCTCCCCTAAGTCCCCGGATAACTGACCCTCTCCCAGCAGATCCGGGAGAGGTAAACTGTCCAACTCCTCGGAGTTAGGCGCACATATAGCGGTCACTTCCTCCGAGCGCTCCTGGTAGGGCTTCATCATGTTCACATGGAGCATGCGTCGCCCCCCAGTACCAACGCACGAGCCGATTATATAAGTGGTGTCACACCGTTGTTCCACCACCTTATAAGGGCCCTGCCAGGCGGCCTGCAGCTTATCGTGTCGGACAGGTTTTAAGATTAACACCTTCTGCCCGACCTGAAAGCTACGGTCCCTGGCGCCCCGATCATACCATGTGCGTTGGCGTGTCTGAGCCGCCTGCAAATTCTCGCGTACCGTCTGAGTTAAGGCCTCAAGGCGGTCTCGGAATGCCAACACATAGGGTATGATGGGGGTGCCGTCAGTGCTCCGTTCTCCCTCCCAATGCTCTCTGATCAAATCTAAAGGCCCTCGTACCCTGCGGCCAAACAATAGTTCAAATGGGGAGAACCCAGTGGATTCCTGCGGCACCTCCCGGTAAGCAAAGAGGAGGTGTGGCAGGAACTTCTCCCAGTCCTTGTGGGTCTCTGCGAAGGTTCGGAGCATTTGTTTCAATGTACCGTTGAAACGTTCGCAGAGCCCATTCGTCTGGGGGTGGTAAGGGGAACTAATGACCGGCTTAATGTCACAAAACTTCCAGAGGCGCTGCGTGACTTCGGCGGTGAACTGGGTGCCCTGATCGGAGACAATCTCCCTGGGGAGTCCCACCCGGGAGAATATCTTCATCAGGGCTTCGGCTACTGTCTCAGCCTGTATATTCGTCAGGGCCACCGCCTCTGGATATCTGGTGGCATAATCTACTACTGTCAGGATAAATCTTTTACCTGACGGGCTTGCTTTGTTGAGGGGTCCTATTAGGTCAACTGCTACCCTGCTAAAGGGTTCCTCGATTATGGGGAGGGGATGTAACTTGGCCTTGCGCCGGTCCCCCCTTTTCCCCACCCTTTGACAGGTATCGCACGTGTTGCAATACCTGCGCACCTCCTGGCTAATTCCCGGCCAAAAGAAACTTTGGGTTAACCTGTATCGGGTCCTGCTGACCCCTAAATGTCCAGATAGCGGAATGTCATGGGCTATCCGTAGTAACTCCGCCCGGTACCGCTGAGGTACCACTAACTGCCTCATCACAATCGGGTCTGACCCGGATACCTGCTTATCCGTCTCCCGATATAACAGCTGGTTGTCCCAAATAAACCTTTCGCCCTCCCCCCCAGGCGTGTCTGCTGTCACCTTGTCCCTATACACCTGCAAGGTGGGGTCAGTCACTACCTCAGCTGCAAATTCGTTAGGAGGGGCCCAGGGGACACAGTCAGGGGAAGGGGAAGGATCTCTTACCTGAACCTCCGGGAGTGTGTTGTAGTCCTGGGTGCGGGCCTGTTGTCGAGTGACCACAGGGTGAGCTTCTCCTGTGGTGGGTGTCTGGGGCTCAAAAGCAGATGTGAGCCTCCCCAGATCGTTCCCCAATAAAACCTCCGCCGGTAACTGCGGCATCAACCCCACCTCCACATGCCCTGCCCCCGCTCCCCAATGCAAATGTACCCTTGCTGTGGGTAGCCGGTATACTGCTCCCCCGGCTACCCTGACGGCCACAGTCTTATTAAGTTTAGCTTGGTCTGAGACCAGGTGACTTTTTACCAGGGTGATGGTGGCTCCTGAGTCACGTAGCCCCTGAACCGCTTTACCCTCCAGATACACGGTCTGCCTGTGATGCTGGCGGTTGTCTGCGTTAGCCTGGACGGGATCTGCCTCGTGCAGTACCTCCCACTGCTCTACTGTTGTGATGGGAACTGCTGAACCATACGGTGTGGCCACGATGTCCTGGTAGTGATGGGCTGCGGCGGCTCTCGGTGGTGGTGGCGGACCGGGTCGAATCCAGGTGGAACGGTCCCGCAGCTGGGGGCATTCCCTTTTATAATGTCCCCACTTCTGGCAGTGGTGGCAAGGGCCCGACGTGGGCTGGCGGAAACGTGGCTGTGCAGCGGGGGGTGGTGGTGGTGGCAGTGACCTTGGTAGAGCTGGCGTGTAGTTATTTCCCCCAAAGGTTTTAAAAGGTACTTTTGGAGCTGCAGGTTTTTGCTGCCTGCGTGCATCCAGGTACTCGTCCGCCTTCCTGGCGGCTTCGGTAAGGGAGGTAGGGTTTCTGTCTCTTACCCACTCCTGTACCTCGCTGGTTACTCCTTCATAAAATTGCTCCAGCAGTACCATTTGCAATACATCCTCCATAGACCGTGCCTTGCTCGCTTGCACCCACCCCAAGACTGCTCGTTGCAGTCTGCATGCCCACTCAGCATGTGAGTCTTTCTCCACCTTCTTTAAATCCCTGAATCTCCGCCGGTATGCTTCTGGTGTTATAGCATACCTGGCCAATATAATTTCTTTCACTTTGTGGTAATTCCGTATTTCATCATTCGGTACAGTCCGATATGCCTCAGCTGCCCTCCCAGTTAACCTCCCTGCCAAAATAGGTACCCAGTCCTCTGTGCTGATTCTATGCAGTGCACACAGTCTCTCGAAATCTTGCAGGAAAGCGTCTATATCTTCCTCTGCCTCCACATATGTTTTAAAAGCCTGGTACGGTATTTTCGGCTTACCTTCATGTGGCATATTTACTGCAGAGCTGCGTTCCGGGGCCGCTGTTTGACTCCTCAGTATAAATTCCTGGACCTCCGTTATTGTTTTGGAAACAATCTCTGTTGGAGGGTGTTCCCCATAGAAAGACAGCCGAAATTGTACCTGCCTCTGGAACTCCCTTTGTTCCGGTGTTTCTCCCGAATTCCCCTGTTCGGGAACCGAATCGCCTTCCATTTGGTACTCCGCCATCAGTTCAGTGATAAGTGCCGCTTTTGTCTTATTGCTGGCTTGTATACCCTTTGCCTCCAGAAGGTCTTTTAGCGTGGAGCGTTTTAGTGTGGCAAAATCAATCTCCATCCGTACTCCATTTAGGCTTGTTCCTCTGTGAGTCTGGATCCCAGCGCTGCCAACCAATGTAGCGGAGATGCAATATTACCCAGGTTATCTCCGCTTATAATCCAAGTGAGACTCAGGAACAAGTAAATAGTAAATCCAAAGGCAGGGTTTCCAGCAGGTCAAATACAGCAATATACCAACAGCAATCCCAATAACTGGACGACACACAGTTTCAGGAGCATAACTGACAAGCCTTTTACAGCAAGATTGAACTCCTTTATTTGACAAACAACACAGACTTATATACACCAAACTGCAATCAGATAACACTTGATTAAACAATAGAAAACTTAAACACATCACCAGTAAAGCAGTATCTAGCCACTTTAATCTGGAGCCAGAAGCAAGGTAGTCAGACTGGGTGGCTGACATAACTAAACAATGGAAGGCTTTAATACACAGAAAATACAGCAGATACACGGATGCAGCTTTATACAGTATTTTTGTAGGGTTGCCTGGTGCCATCCGCTACAACTATCAAGGAAGCCGACACAGGAGGCTCTGTGGTTGTTCTAAATAAGGAAGATTATAAAAAAAGAAGTAGACAGACAGCTATTTGATGCACCTATACCAAACTCTCTGCTGATCCCACTACGAAGTTTCTTAAAGATCTTAAGAATATACTAGATACTGGTGTATTTATGGGTATATTGGACGGTGTGGAATTTGAATATCTATACAAAGAAAATCCTATAATCCCTGTCTTTTATTACTTACCCAAGATCCACAAAGATTCCATCAACCCACCCGGACGTCCAATAATTTCAAGTATAGGAAGTCTTGGGGAAGGTTTGTCAGAATGGGTGGACTTCTATTTACAGCCATTAGTCCATCAACAAAAAAAGTTTTTTAAGAGACACAAAAGACGTCTTGGTACAACTAGAAAAGGTGAAATGGCAAGAAACATATATATGGGCCACTATGGATGTGAGTTCTTTATATTCCTGTATCCCGCATAATTTGGGACTAAATTCATTACAATACATTCTAAACAAATACAGCAACTATACAGAGGATCTAATTAAATTTATACTACAAGCAACAGAATTCCTTTTAATGCACAATTATTTTATGTTTGACAAACAAATTTTTTTTACAATGCCAAGGCACAGCCATGGGCTCGAAATTCGCCCATTCGTATGCAAATATCTATATGGCAGCCTTCGAAGAAATATTTATTTTTAACCAAGCTAACTCCTTTCGTCAATGTATTCCCTGGTATGGGCGGTACATTGACGACCTGTTGTTTGTTTGGCAAGGCTCTTTTTCTCAACTTAATAGTTTCTTTGATTTTCTCAACGACAATGGTCTCAATTTAAAATTTACTATGAACAACTCCAAGCATAGCATAAACTTTTTGGATCTCACCCTCATGGGCGACCCCAGTGCCAACACGACTGAGACCACATCTTTCAGAAAACCTACCTCAGGCAATACTGTTCTGCATGCCACCAGTTGTCATACTAAATCAGTGATTAAAAATATTCCGGTGGGTCTTTTTATCACCCTCAGACGGAATTGTTCCAGTCTAAAAAAAATTCACAATAAATGCTTGGAACTTACCAATAGACTCCTCAACAGAGGATACAAAATGTGGATGAAGAGAGCTATTCAAATAGCAACCACACAAAATAGAGCTTCCTTGCTACACAACAACAAAAACAATAACAAAAACAAAATTACAAACCCAGGCAAAAGGCAAAAATAGTAGTAGTCATTCTCCAATAGAACCGAGTTTACCTAATTCCTTTGTGACGGCACATAGCCTAGAATTTCCCAAAATAAAAGACATTGTCAATAAGAATCTTTCTATCCTAGCAGTTGATAAAAATTACAATGATATATTGGCATCAGGGGTTCGCTTTTCTGCCCGAAAATCAAATACTCTAAGAGACATGCTCTCTCCGAGTTTATTCGTATCACTTAAAAATAATTCTTCTACAACTAATAATAAGTGGCTCAATGCCCAAGGAACCTTTCCATGTGGAAACAAAATCTGCAAAACATGCAAACATGTAACAAAGAAACAAAACATTACTTCTTCTGCTAATGGTAAGATCTTTCCCAGTAAACAATACACAAATTGCAATACAGCTAATGTGATCTATGTAATAACCTGTACCAAATGTAACAAACAATATGTGGGACGCACCAGTAGAGCACTTAAATGTCGCGCAAGAGAACACCTAAACGACATTGACAATACAGCAGGTACCCCCGTTGCACGACATTTTCAGTACTGTAGCAATAACAACACCCGATTTTTTTAGGATATCTATTATAGAAAAAATTAATAAAAGCCAAAGGGACGGAGATACTCATACGCTCCTTTGTCGACAAGAAGCATTTTGGATCTTCACTTTACAGTAGACACCAGATTCCCTGCCATGAATACAGAATTCGACATTTCCTGTGTCTACTAATGCCCTATCTATCTTTTTTTTTAAATTTGTTCTCTATTCTGCTTTACTGAAAATGACGCTACTTACTGCATATTATCACCTAGAGCATGATTGCTCTTTGTCGGCTTATTTTTGTAGTTACTCCTATATCTGTGCATTCATATCTCTGTGCATACGCTCATTTTTTGTTTATATTTGCATTGAAGCAGTTACCTTATTGTAGGAAAGTCCTATTACTATTAACAATTATAGTGTATCGAACCCTTCTAGGAACGACTTACAGAGAAACATCTGTTCACCCTGATTCAACCTGTTGAAGCTACTTACTTACAAGGAACGCATTACTCTCACTTTAAAGATCCAGGTCTTATTTGACTGTTTTACTATTAAATATAACCGTTTTGTATTGTTCTTATATGAATAAAGGAGCTTTTTATATGTTTTTGCACATGTGCTTAGGCACTTTATACTATATACTATATGGTTCTGTTTTGTTTTTATGCATTACATATATATGTTTCATTACATTTGTATTTTATTTGAAATCATGTTGTCCTTTTTTCTTGTCACATATCACTTGTATTGCACTTTAGTAGGACATTATTTATATGCTGTTTTTGCACTCAACAGTATATGAATTTATCCATTAATATAATTATATGTTTTCTTTAACATTCATGTTATAAAGACTGCACATTGGATCTATAAACTCAGATGTGATAATTAACATAATGAATTTGACCTTTGCACTTTTTGAAGTAACACCCTATTTAAACAGCACTGTTTCACTTTGTCTTTAGCCTATGATTAAGCGTGAGTACACGCGAAACGCGTAAGGCCATTTACTTCCACTCTATGCCTTGCTGCCTCTATCTTCTGTATTTTTGATCACCTGCCAATAAATCACTATTTTATTATTTTTTGAACTGGGAGTGCAGACATCGTTCTTTTTTTTCCCCATTATAATTAATAGACATATATGAATGTGCAATTTACAGGTTCTGGATCCATCCCCAGGACTAGTCTCAAAATGAAACGCCTGATATCGGCAGTTTTTTAGGTGTCAGAGCCGTAGGTCAAGGAAAGTAGGTTTACAAGGAAATAATAGTCATGACAGTGTCCATTAAAAGTGATTCACTCAATGCCCATAATGTCTGCTCATCACAGTGTTGGGAAAATTAACAATGTGGAGAAAAATATTGTGTGTATAAATTGCCATTTAGTCCACAGAGATATGCTTCCTGTGTGGTCCATTAAAGGGACTGTCTAGTGCCCAAAATGCATCTTCAAAATATTCAATATGCATATTTATGTGCTTTCAAAGTACTTTAAAATGTTTTAATGCATGTTTTACATTTTGCATTGCTTAAAATATAAAATACTGACAGCTAGATGAAATTGTGAAATTACAGTAGTTTGCAAGAAGCCAGGACAGCCCATACTAGTTATTTTTTTTTTTCTGCAGGGACCCATATAAATAATTTCATTCTAATGAATGGAATATCGTATCATCAGACAATGTGTTGCACTGTTAAGAGATCTTACTGTGTACAAGAGCAAGGTCACTCAGAGTCCACATAATGCATTCAATTATAAGAGCACAGGAAGTGACTAAATAAAACAAAACCTTATATCCTCAGTGTCTTTAAAATCAGTGCTGCCATACCTGCAGTAAACATGTAGAGTAATCACTGGGGAGGGCTTGAGTCAAATATTAAAAATGTGATTTATACGATACCTTGTCGTGTACTCAGGGGTGGTAAGCATAGAGCAGGCAACCCTGACTGGTAAAAAAGGGATAGGCAAAAGAGTGGTCAAGGGACAGTCCAATGGTCGAGGCAGGCAGCTTGGGATCAAAAACGAGAAGGTAGGTCGAGGTTCAAGGAGCAGAGAAGATAGGGTCAATGATGAGGATAGCCAAGGGTCAAAACCAGGTAGACAAATATACGTAGTAGTAGTATACATAGTAGTGAAGATGAAGGAGACTGAGGAAGTACACCAACTAGCTCAACAAGTAAGCAAGGAGTGAAGCAAACGAGGGGTTTAAATAGTAACTGACCTCCCTGAGTCCCTCCTCCCAACACCAAGCCTCCGTCTCCTCCATAGACTATACAGAGGAGGATGGAGTGGGGGAAACACCACTCCCCCGCTGTCTGGTCCTACAGGACCCGCCCTGTGATGCGATGCCAACCGGAGGTAAGACACGCCCCTTGGCTGTTGCTGGTACACGCGTGCTAGACAATCGCGGTGTACCCACAACTTAAGGGCCGGGGGTAAAGACGCAGGATGGGACCCTGGCATCCCAGATGCAGCCCTGGAAGTGGACCCTCGGTGCGGGATAAGTGAAGAACCCTCGGCCAGACACACCTACAGTGACAGGTATTCGTATAGACGTGGGCAAATATATCTAGGCCTGCTATAGTAAGCTAACAAGTAAGAAGCTCCTTGTCGGTGTGATATGGCGATGCAATTGGTAATGGGTGCCAATGTGGGTACCACCCTATTCATGATATTGATCTGAAAGAGAAGGGGGGAAGTAAATCTAAACCCACAAATAAATGATTGGGAACCCCTAGGGGTTAAAAAGGGTTGATAACAATTCAGCATCTCGGAGAAAACACAATATCGGAAACTCTCTTGGCACCATCCCCCCCCCCCCCGGTAATTTTTAAAAGCTTGATACAAACCTACACTGTGTACTAATGCAATTCGATATATATGCTGTTTGTATTGTCCCTTTTTTATATTCAAGACACGAAAAATAAAAGATTATAATTTTTTTAAAAAAAGAATGTCCCATTAAATGGGCCCCGGGAATGACCTTGGGTGTCATCTGGGAGTGCTATGTTGGGCAGCCCTAACCCACTAAGAAACTATAGGCGCCCTTTTGGCTGTTGGAGGGTGTAAAGCACGTTGTTTTTCTTCACATGGCGAACAAAGGGCATACACCAGGGGTAGGCAATGTCCGTGGTTCTCAAAGCCGTAAGCACTTAAGAGCTTTTCGTGCCCTCAGTTTAGTTTGAGAAAGATCTGTGCAAAGCGGTATTTACTATTTAGGATTATACTATGGAAAGCCTGTAGTATGTCTGCATGGTTATTTTTGGGTGGGCCTTCCAGGGCTTTGTGTGCGCCCCAAAAAAGACATTTATTCTACTTTTGGAGGATTAGTCTACTTATTCTGGGGACTCACATTCAATTTAAGCTGTGAAATCAGGTTATACTGTCCGTCTGTGTGACGGAGCTCCGGTGATGCACGTTTACCATTGTTGCTGGCTAACTTCGCCCACTTATTGATTTATTTTTTGGCCTATTCAGACTTTTCACCATCCATAATCAAGTATGAGGTCTGGTTACATAGAAAGTAAAAGTGCAATAAATGCAGTGGTAAGCCATTCTTCATTATCATAAAGGTTTACAGAAAACATTCCAGCTGTCAGCATTACTTAAATAATATAATGTATAATATATACAAGTAACTATAAAAACAATAAAACAGTGAGAGGTGTGGTTGGGTTAAACAATATAAAGCAATGTATTAATATTTGTATTAAAAGAATGGCAAATGTCTTCCGGCTATAATGACATTTTCTATAGCTTTGCGGAAAGAATTGTATTTCATAGCAGTGTGGAGGCAATGCTTTGATTGTATAGTTAAAGCCTTAGGGCATGTTTTATTATTTTTAAATGACTCTTTAAAATGATATAAATTAGACTAGATACCAAGGATTGTCATTTTACAAAGCAATGTTACAAATTAATCGTTTCCCATGACTGAATCCAGCTTGTTACATTCTCTCAAGGTTGTGTACTTACATCAAAAATCTGAAAAATATTATTCAAACATTGAAACAGAAGAGCGCCAGGTTATTAAAGGGACAGTCCATGCATAGTGTTTAACCTGTACTTTTTCCACAAATGCATGCAGGGAATCCTTGATGAAGACTCTCAAAATCTCCTGCTCTAGCCTCCTTTTGAAAACAAAAGCAAATGTAAACATTGCCAGAAGATTCGTGCAGATAAACTGGGGCCAGAAACCGTTTCATTCAGTACTTGGTAGCAGCCTCCATTTTTTACAGAATTGATTGGTGGAGCAGAGTTGTTGTGTGATTCACTAATGACTTGCAGTGGGCATCCCCATACATCTAAGGGAGATGCTGAGGACATTTTTTTTTTTTACAGAGGGCAAACCTGCAGCAGGTCCGTTTTCTAGTTAAGTATTGAAAATCTAGAAAACAAAACTGGAACACATAAATCCATATTAAAATTGACACTTTAAAAATACAAATGTATCTATTTGCCCAGTTTTAATGTAGGATTGAGTGACCCTTTAAGTGACTTTCTGTGGAATCGTAATTATTGGCTACACTATATATGAGTCTAGTAGCGTCTGGAGAAAGAAAAAGAAAAAGTGCAACAGTTGATAACAACCACTCAAACATCTCAACACGTATTATGTCTAAAACTGTGATTCCAGCACATTATGGATGGCAGAGAATTTCACCACAATTTAAGGCGCACTTCAACTTTTTTCTTTTAAGTGGTTGGTGTTGGCGCTGGTGCAAGCTCCCTGAGCAAACTGGAAATAGGGGACTGGCAATTGTCAGGAGTTAGTGTTATGTAATGGAGCAGACTGCGATTGCTCCACTATTAGGCACAATTTCTGTCTGTGCTACACTTATATTTTCTCTCCCATTTTGTCTAATTCTTCCAGTACTATTCTTATAATTACAGCTTACATCTCTCTAATCAGTATTGTTCTGATACTTGAATCTAGTAAAAGGAGGGTATAAACTATATTAAAAAATATGAAACATATTAGACTTATTCTATAAACAGTGAACTGTGGTGAATTACAAACAGCCACAGCTATTTAGCGCTGCTATGTCACTCACCACATTTCAATGTTTAGTGAATAAATACCACTGAAACAAACTGCCTGGCTGTTAAAGGAACTGGCTTTGTCATCACTTTGGGTTTCATTCATGAAAGAAGAAATTGCAAGCTTAAGGCCAAAGTAGCTGAGTTGGTAATCCTTATTTTTATGAATAAAGACCTTAGACTATCTACCTTTGTATACCGCTGTTTTTTATAGGCGGGGGGCGGGATGTGTGCAGGAGGAGTTCAGAGTTCAATCTAGCTCTATCAAATTTGTAGAAACCCCAGCTGCTTTTCTTCTCAAGCTATCACCATTTTGCATATCTCACCATTAGGGACTTGGTTATTCTTTTACCCACAAAGATTTTCAATATATGTTTATTGATTTTGTATTGTGTGATCGGTGGTCCTGTAATCTGTCTATCACCTACATGACCACTTTGATTTGAAAATGACCTACCTTTGTATTCATTAAAATCTGTATACTAAATGTATTTAATTTATCTACAAACAGGGGCGGGCTGGGCCGGGGGGCAGGGTGGCAATTGCCCCCCAGGCCGCCCTAAACTATGTAAAACACGGCCGCTGGGCCAGTGTTTTAAAAAAAAAAAAAAAACCGCGCTTGCAGGCAGAGACTGAGGTGAGAAGGGATCGGAAGATCCCCTCTCACCTCCGCTCTGCCTGCAAAGCTGCACGGGGAGCCGAACAGGCAGCACAGAGAAACCTCCGTGCTGCCTGTTCGGCTCCCCGTGCAGTGTGCCGACACGGAAGTGCCGACAGTCACGTGATCGGCGCTCTGACGTCAGACGGGCGCCGATCACGTGACCTGTCGGTACAACCGCCGGGAGGCCGAACAGGCAGCATGGAGGGACCATGCTGCCTGCCACCAGGTAAGTCCTCCAGCCACTGGCCACCAGGGAAGTCCTGCCTCTAGCCACCAGGGAAGTCCTGCCACTAGCCACCAGGGAAAAAGGTAAGGGGGGGGGGGGGGGGGCAAAAAACACTGGAATATTTTTGGGCAAATTGGCTGGGGCATATTATATGGCAAATAAGACTGGCATATTATTGGGCAAATTGGCTGGGGCATATTACATGGCAAATAAGACTGGCATATTATTGGGCAAATTGGCTGGGGCATATTACATGGCAAATAAGACTGGCATATTATTGGGCAAATTGGCTGGGGCATATTACATGGCAAATAAGACTGGCATATTATTGGGCAAATTGGCTGGGGAATATAACATGGCAAATAACACTGGCATATTATTGGGCAAATTGGCTGGGGAATATTACATGGCAAATAACACTGGCATATTATTGGGCAAATTGGCTGGGGCATATTACATGGCAAATAAGACTGGCATATTATTGGGCAAATTGGCTGGGGCATATTACATGGCAAATAAGACTGGCATATTATTGGGCAAATTGGCTGGGGAATATAACATGGCAAATAACACTGGCATATTATTGGGCAAATTGGCTGGGGAATATTACATGGCAAATAACACTGGCATATTATTGGGCAAATTGGCTGGGGCATATTACATGGCAAATAAGACTGGCATATTATTGGGCAAATTGGCTGGGGCATATTACATGGCAAATAAGACTGGCATATTATTGGGCAAATTGTCTGGGGCATATTACATGGCAAATAAGACTGGCATATTATTGGGCAAATTGGCTGGGGCATATTACATGGCAAATAAGACTGGCATATTATTGGGCAAATTGGCTGGGGAATATAACATGGCAAATAACACTGGCATATTATTGGGCAAATTGGCTGGGGAATATTACATGGCAAATAACACTGGCATATTATTGGGCAAATTGGCTGGGGCATATTACATGGCAAATAAGACTGGCATATTATTGGGCAAATTGGCTGGGGCATATTACATGGCAAATAAGACTGGCATATTATTGGGCAAATTCGCTGGGGCATATTACATGGCAAATAAGACTGGCATATTATTGGGCAAATTGGCTGGGGCATATTACATGGCAAATAAGACTAGAATATTATTGGGCAAATTGGCTGGGGCATATTACATGGAAAATAAGACTGGCATATTATTGGGCAAATTGGCTGGGGAATATTACATGGCAAATAAGACTGGCATATTATTGGGCAAATTGGCTGGGGCATATTACATGGCAAATAAGACTGGCATATTATTGGGCAAATTGGCTGGGGCATATTACATGGCAAATAAGACTGGCATATTATTGGGCAAATTGGCTGGGGCATATTACATGGCAAATAAGACTGGCATATTATTGGGCAAATTGGCTGGGGCATATTACATGGCAAATAAGACTGGCATATTATTGGGCAAATTGGCTGGGGAATATAACATGGCAAATAACACTGGCATATTATTGGGCAAATTGGCTGGGGAATATTACATGACAAATAACACTGGCATATTATTGGGCAAATTGGCTGGGGCATATTACATGGCAAATAAGACGCATATTATTGGGCAAATTGGCTGGGGCATATTACATGGCAAATAAGACTGGCATATTATTGGGCAAATTGGCTGGGGCATATTACATGGCAAATAAGACTGGCATATTATTGGGCAAATTGGCTGGGGCATATTACATGGCAAATAAGACTGGCATATTATTGGGCAAATTGGCTGGGGAATATAACATGGCAAATAACACTGGCATATTATTGGGCAAATTGGCTGGGGAATATTACATGGCAAATAACACTGGCATATTATTGGGCAAATTGGCTGGGGCATATTACATGGCAAATAAGACTGGCATATTATTGGGCAAATTGGCTGGGGCATATTACATGGCAAATAAGACTGGCATATTATTGGGCAAATTGTCTGGGGCATATTACATGGCAAATAAGACTGGCATATTATTGGGCAAATTGGCTGGGGCATATTACATGGCAAATAAGACTGGCATATTATTAGGCAAATTCGCTGGGGCATATTACATGGCAAATAAGACTGGCATATTATTGGGCAAATTGGCTGGGGCATATTACATGGCAAATAAGACTAGAATATTATTGGGCAAATTGGCTGGGGCATATTACATGGAAAATAAGACTGGCATATTATTGGGCAAATTGGCTGGGGAATATTACATGGCAAATAAGACTGGCATATTATTGGGCAAATTGGCTGGGGAATATTAAATGGCAGAATAACACTGGCATATTATTGGACAAATCATCTGGGGAATATTAAATGGCAGAATAACACTGGCATATTATTGGGCAAAATGGCTGGGGAATATTAAATGGCAATTAACACTGGCATATTGGGCAAATTAGCAGGGGCATATTAAATTGCAGATAACCTTGGAATATTATTGGGCAAATTTACTGAGTTATATTAAATTGCAGAATAACACTGGCATATTATGGGACAAATTGGCTGGGGAATATTAATGGCAAATAATATTGGAAATGTGTATGTAATGGGGTGATGGAGGCATGTAAATGTGGTGATGGGGCATGTCCTGGTGTGCAACGTGGGTTATGGGTCATGTCGTAGGTGTGCAACGTGGGTAGGGGGGGGTGCCCAAATTTTGGGATATTGGGTGTCTAAATCCTGGCATGTTGAGGGGCATAATCCTGGCATATTGAGGGGAAAATCCTGGCATATTGAGGGGGCATCATCTTGGCATATTGAAGGGAAAATCCTGGCATATTGGGTGTCTAAATCCTGGCATATTGAGGGGCATAATCCTGGCATATTGAGGGGCATAATCCTGGCATATTGAGGGGCATAATCCTGGCATTTTGAGGGGCATAATCCTGGCATATTTAGGGGAAAATCCTGGCATATTGAGGGGGCATCATCTTGGCATATTGAGGAGAAAATCCTGGCATATTGGGTGTCTAAATCCTGGCATATTGAGGGGCATAATCCTGGCATACTGAGGGGCATAATCCTGGCATTTTGTAAGGGAAAATTCTAGCATATTAAATGGCAAATCCTGGCATATTGTGGGGGAAAATCCTGGCAATATTCGTTATAAAACAAGGAAAAGATGGCCGTGGATGGGGAGGCGATTCGATGGTGCAATGGGCCACTTGACTGGATTTGCCCCCCAGGCCTAAGGCTGCCAGCCCTCCCCTGTCTACAAATAACAGGTTATAACTGGTCAGATTAAACAGGCTCCCCTGCAGGATATAGAATTCATAGCTTTGTGAAAAATGCATAGTTCAGGGCTGCACTGGGTAAAATGAAGACTGCAGATTGGGTTTACATTTATCGAATATAGCCCTTGAACATTAATTTATCATATGGTTCACTGAATAAAATGGCAATATAGTCACCCTAGAATGCATGTGTGTTCAAGGAGAAGTAATTACACTCTCCTGACTGGACTACCTCTTGCTCATCTTTCTCCCCTGCAATCTATCAAAAACACAGCTGCCAGATTCATCTTTCTCGCTTGTCACTCCGATTCGGCGGCTCCTCTCTGCAACACCCACCACTGGCTCCAGGTTACAATTTAAAATTCTGTCTTTAACCTACAATGCCCTGCACTCCTTGGCCCCTTCATACATTTTCGCTCGTGACCCAATACTTCCCTGCTTTGTTCTCCTCAATGGGACTAAAGCTCTCCTCCAGACTCATCACCTCTTCCCACTCATGCCACCAAGGTTTTGCCCAAGCTGTCCCCTCTCTCTGGAACTCCCTTCCACAAAGAATCCAGCTCTCTCCCTTCTTTTCAAACTTTAAAAAGTCCCTCAAAACTCAAAAGAAGCTTACTACCCACCCAACTAGCATACTGGCCACTTTTACCACTAACTAATCCCACCTATCTGGAACACACGCAATTAATATATGGCCAGTCCCACCTAGTGCCAACCATCCACATTATTGTTACTACAACTACCTCCCCTCCCTTATGTGCTTCATGTATCCAGTTCCCTCTAGATTGTAAGCTTGCAAGCAGGGTTCTCTACCTCATGTACCAGTCTGTTCTAGTTTATCTATCTTAGTAAGTTGTTCCCTTCTATGCTATGTACCTAGCACAGTGTAAATTGTTGGCACTATATAAATAAATGTTAATGTAATGTAATTAATCAAAGAGATGGATCCCTTAGGAAATAAAGTGATGTCCAACGGAACATATAAGTGCTAAACTTATATGTCCCTCCAAAAATGGCTGAACATACATATGTATGCATAGAACAAGAAGCAGGCGGCGTTAAAGGAAGAAAACAGTAGCATTACAGAAAAGGAAGTCTCAGAAGATTAGCTGCTTAGGACAAACGTAACAATATGGAAATCAACATTGTTTGTAATGTTCCGAAAGAGCAGCCTCAGAAATTAACACAGAATTGAGTCTGCCCTTCTGTGACCCAGTTCCAACAAAACCGTGTGTCATGAGCCTTACAGGCCTGGAATTTATGGCAGAGCTGCCATTTGGAAACTGCCCGTATCCAAGGCCGACACACATAGACGCATAATATGGTCTAAGAAGCACAAAAGATGAGCAGTTAAAAAAAGTAATAACGTCTAATGAGTAATCTATCACCCTGTTTCATACATCCGGATGGGTTTATGTCTAGAGCAAGTCAAAGGATGTTTTCAATGTCTGCTGCCAACTGCTAAACATAGCAGGAGAATGTGTAAGATTTTGGGCAGCCATCTTGTGAGAGATTAAGTCAGATAAGTGCTCTAAATGGTGGCCTATTGGTCAACACATACATCGCTTTGAAGGACCAGATATTGGACCTTATATTGTAAACACTGCACAGTCATTTAGGTTCACTAAGAAACTATATTAAAGGAGTCACAAGTTTCTGATCTTGGCACAGAAAGAGCTAACAGCAAAGATAAGCACTTCAAAAGTGTTGGTGAACCGCACTGTGGCAGTTCCCACAAAGCATCAGGAATTACATATATATATATATATAAATAAAAAGTGCAATCGCTATTCCACTTTTTTTTCTATACCCAAAACTTTGCTCTGTGGAAGTTTTATGTGTGATCGCCTATGGTTCTGGGATTCTGATGGTCTATCAGAGAATAAAACATGTCATGAAATAAAGCATAGCATTTAATAATGATTACATGCACTGGGTAATGGTGTTAATGCCACTAACTGAACATATTTGTAAATATGGTAGTTTAATATTCCATAAGGAATTTTTTTTCTAATAAAATCGGATTAACCATTACCTCATTTTCCACTTGTCAGTGGCCAATTTTAAGGTTTAAGTAGAACAAAGTGTGCACTCCACTCGCCAAGTAGTGAATGAATAAAGTGCTTTAATGCTTTCAAAAAATCCAAACAAACAGGGTAAGGTACAATCCACAGATGATAAAGTGAAAAGGGAAGGCCACCTAACGCGTTTCGCGTGTCACCAAGCTTAGTCATAGGACTATGACTAACCGTGGTGACACGCTAAACGCGTTAGGTGGCCTTCCCTTTTCACTTTATGGTGACACGCGAAACGCGTTAGGTGGTCTTCCCTTTTCACTTTATCATCAGTGGATTGTACCTTACCCTGTTTGTTTGGATTTTTTGAAAGCATTAAAGCACTTTATTCATTCACTACTTGGCGAGTGGAGTGCACACTTTGTTCTACTTATTGCTTAATTGTTGTGCCTAATCAGCACTGTGGAGCACCCACCCACCTCCTGCACTTTTGTTCCTGTGACTAGAGCCGGTGTTGCTTTCCCCCCCCCCCCCCCCCCAATTTTAAGGTTTATTCTTCTGGCAGCATAAGATGTTTAAATCTTCTTTACTACTGTAAAATCTATTGTGTTAATTTACAGAAATTGTACAAGAAACAGAAGCTGCAGATAGATTATCTCTATATCTTAATTCTGGGCTTCTTTGGGGCAGTAAGGGTAACTCCACTAACAAATTCTCATGGAATCCCTCTGTCTGTGATGTCTGCACTTAGTACTATCTCACAAAGAGGCCAGATATGGCTGCTCTGCCTACATATAAGCCGCACATTAGTGCACTAGATAGGCCCAGATGCTTAACTCCTTAACAAAGACCAATACACCAAAAATATGCCTTTGTTTTTCTGGACCTGATCATAGACATGGGACCCAATCAGGTCACTTTACAGACCATGTGGGTCTCTGCTGGAAAATTCCAATGTCCGGCAACGTCGCTCTGGTTAGTGATTTGTCTAAATGTAACACTGGCGCTCACTTTATGCATCGGTTACATTTAAGAGTCCACTCAATAGAGAATTGCAGGGAATTTCAAACTTTGGGCCAATGTTGCCAAGTTGGAAAAATTCTCCAATGCAGCTGAATGGGAAAATTTTGAAAATTCCTGTCTCAGTTCCCCGCAATGTTTCTCTTTATTGAGTAGACCATTTAGTCTGTCAGACTGCGGCCACTGAAAGTGGTCTCACCTGACAGGGGATCCTACTGTGGTACCCTGGATCAGGGAGACATGATGGGCTGCCATTTGCAGGATGTGCTATGCAGTCCACATGATCATTTGTGCCACTATTTGAGCATAACATAGCACATGGTCTATATGCTTGAAGGGGTTAAAAACAAAAACCAACAACATTGTAAAAGATACTAATATGTACATGGACTGTTCTAATGGAGCACACCATTTTAAATTCAAATAAAGTTTCAGGCTGGAGATGGAGAGGGGATATAATATAATCCAGGGTGCAGAATTATTTTCCAGTGAAAGGTTTTATTTTAGGCTGACAGACTGATTGTATGGGAAGCAATGTAACTTATTTACACATAAGTATAGTTTAATTTACCAACTCTGACAGGCACACAACGATTTCAATCAGTTGTGAGTAACTAACATTTTATATGATTATCTTATATCCTTGTTTACCACTAAATAATATAAAGGAATGACAATTTAATCATTGGTTAAAAGATTAAACTTACAGGAGGGTGGGCCACAATTACTGTATGCCAACACAGCTCCTAGAGGGGGGCTTGGAGATTTATATCTAAAATAGACATGTGGGAATGGCGCCATATAGTGCCACTAATGCAGTGTATGCCAATGTATCCCACTTACTCCTGACAGATGTATTCTCTCATCTACTACTACCCAACTTGATGGTACATAGTTTTTCATTTTTTTTTAAGTGGATAGACTATGTCAACCCCTCTGCAACCCTGAGAATTGGCAGATTTTAGTCAGAGAATTAGCTCACCGAGCCAAATCCTTCTAAGCAAGGTTTCATGGGAAATTAGATCATAAAACGCACTTGAGGTTAACCAATTTCTCATAGCATTGTCTTGTCTGCCATTATCGATCATGTACTAAAAAAAATGCCCTGCACAAACAAAAAGTCCTGAATATTCCACTGGCTCTATAATGCCTGTCATGCTTCTAAGTTTAGAATTACATTTCAGCTCTAAGTGATAGGATGTCTGTAGGAGACAACTTCCCAAGCAACCATGGGTAGCAACCAAAAAGCAAACATGACTTAGGCCTTGCATGGGTGTAAGCCGGATCCTTTGTGGTTTAATTAAATGACAGTACATGACTTTTTAAAGCTGTGGTAACAGCTGATATGTCAGCTTAACATGCTGTGTGGATTTAATTTCATACGGCAGTGTGTGCTATTTTTATAGCGAAGATAGACAGTATTTAAAATGACAAAAGTAAAGCAGTTTAAATGATATAAGGTACATGTTATTACTCTTGTGGTATAATCCGTGTAAAATGATCCCTATAAGAAGATTATCAAATGTGAATTAGGAGTGTTATTTTGCATTGGGAATGTACCGGACAAGGTGTCAGGAAAAGGGGTCTTTTCCCCTTTTTCTGACACCTTGTCCGGTAAATTCCCACTGTCTGTCATTGAACTAATAAAGCACTTTATTGATTATTATTTTTGCCATTACGGAGTGCACATATTACTTTTTTTGTCTAATTACAAAAATGACAAACACCAAAGAGCCCGGTGGTACATTAAAAGCCTCACGCGTTTCGCCCTTTTATTCTTCATATCATTGTGAGCGACGATTATTAATTAGCTGGTTTGGAGTGGACTACATCTTGTATTTTGCATGTTTAGCCAACACAGACTGTTACTATAAGCAACTCTGTAAGCATTGGGTCTAGTTCTCAACACCGAGGTTGGTTTAGAATGGTAGCAATATCAGCATGTTAAAAAATATAATGGTCTGTTCAGTTTTAATGTATTGACTATTGTGCAGTTTGGACAATGTTATAAATTGGCATATTACAAGGGAGTCACCTTCTTGACTTATAGCTAATGTAACATGGAAGTGCTATTCAGTTTGGATGCAGTTTACTTAATGTCAGTAAATATAAACTGCTTATGCTAAGAGAATTGTTGCCATCTGACAGCTCATACTGAAGATAACTGTAGAAGGGCTATAAAACTTTTTTTGTGTGTGCGAACTATTAAAGCTGAAATAATCAGTCCCCGCACACACAGAAATAATGAGACCTGCTCTGTGTATATTTTATCTAATACTACAAACTGCTTAAAGACAACCACAGGACGCAGACAAATGTTTGATGCAGCAATGGAAGACACTTAAATGACACAGCATGAAGCAGGAAGTTAGATTGTGAAATGACTCAACCTATATTACATTACTGATCAGGCCACTGCATCTAGTTGTTATTTTCTATTTTTTATTGAAGATGTCACAGTTAATACACTTTTTATTTTATTTTCCTCTGTTTTTCAAGTCCATAATTAACTTAAGTGGCTTATTTATGGGTTGGGTTGGGTGGGGGGAGTGTGCATATGAACAATTGTGGCTTTTTGCCACCACAGAATCATGGGGAATGTACCGTATTTGCTCGAATATAAGACAACCCTTATTATCAGACGACCCCCAAAGCTCTGGATATTCCTTTAGGGAAAAAAAACTAAAAGCCTGAATATAAGACTACCCTATGGGACAAAAGTTTAACTCGTATATATTCACATGTAAATGGCTTTTTAATATTTAATAAAAAAATGATGATATAAAAAAAATGCATTTCTTGTTTTTATTTCCTTTTATGTGCCAATGCTGCCCCTATCCCCCAGACTTGCCCACTGTTGTCTCTCTCCCCCCTCCCCCCAACGTGGTCTCTGTCTCTCCCTCCCTTGCTCCCCTTAACGTTTTTGCCGTCTCCTCCTCCCTAGTGGCTAGTGGGGGCAGCCGGGGGATGTCTGCATGATACGTGGGGGCAGCAGGGGGATGTTTGCACGATACGTGCAGACATCATCCATGCTGCCCGACACTACCGTCTATCATGCAGACATCCACCGGCTGCCCCAATCTCCCTGGTGGGTAGTGGGGGCAGCCAGAGGATGTCTGCATGATACGCACAGACATTCTCCACTGCTGCCAGGCACTTCCACTGGGACTTCTATGATAAAGCCGGAAGGTCACATGACACAGGCTGTCAGCCATGGAATTTGCATGGCACTATTTGCCCCTTGGTTCACAAATGAACCAAGGGTTCAGGAATGAAAGTAGGAGGGGCTGTGGACGCTATCAAGCAAATAAAGTATAAAGTCCCAAGTAAAAATAAGTTCAATTAAGTTAATTATTAACTTATTGTTTAAAAACACGGAGTTAAAAAAAATAAAATACGTTTTTCTCCTTTAAGCTTAAAGGGTCTCTGTTGTATTAATAGTGCTAACTAGGTTTAATGAAGAACATAATAACCAAGAAAATGCATGAATTCAAATAGTGTTTTAGATTTGTCTGTGTTTACAATTCATGACATCACTTTGTGGTATAATATGCAAATTACATGTTAATAATGGTGGTGACTTATTTGCATATGATTCAACAAGCTGATAACATAATAGACATTTAAAACACATTTTTGTCTTCGCAGAATTATAAGCATCTTTAGATTAATGTAGGTGTCAAACTGCTTCTATTTAGCGGTTTTTGGACTCCAACTACCATTCTGAAAGGCTGTTTGTTGGTGGAACATGGGATTCAGTGTGATCTTTTACGCTCTGTATCAACAAAACAATGTTTAGGTGACAGGATCTCTTTAAAACAAATGGAATATAACACTTAAAATTCATTAATATTTTAAGATAAATCCCTTGTGTTTAGTGTAAACTTTGTCATCCATGGAGGTTTTTAATTCCTGGAAGTCACTAAATGAACTTTCCAGTCATATTTTTCTCACACACATTGGTATAAAGTACATTATAAAGCACAGAATGTAAGGTACAGACACAACACAAAGCATTGGCACCATTCAAAAAAAATACTAAGTCAATTTGTCCTTCAGGATGCTCTGTATGTTTAGATCAATAAACAGATTTAAGTCCTTTGAGTGCACTGTACAATTTATCAGCATTTACACAAGGATATAAATGAAAACAAGTCTTACAGCGACCACGAATGGTAATCATAGGTAAGAATTGAGTTTTGTGCAATATAAATAAGCATGCATGATATGGGCATTATTTAATAAGACACCAGGCTGGTGAATATTTGATAGGTAATTTGTCTGCTGTCGGTATGACCTTGGGACATAAAATGTTGGCCCCTTAACATGGATCCAATACCAACAGTGCTTACTGGCTGCAATAGACATTCAGCTAATTCCAGTACAGTAATTCACAGAACTATTTTCAGTAAGAAGCTTTACAGATAGGGCTATTGTTTTTATTGTTTTAAACAGAAAGGTTCCACCTAACTTAATTCCCACTTGTTCCAATGTGAAATGAATCCGTAGAAAGGAACCTAAATTACCACACTAGCTCTGTCTGGTGAATGTGAGATCAGTTGAGAGAATGAACAGTTGACCGATGTAGATCAGAGTTGTCAAACTGGCTTTCAGCTACAGATGGCCTAAACCTCCCGTAATACTCTGTCAACTAAGAGACTGGCAGGGGGGTATGTGAGATGTAGTGTACCAACAGCTGAAGGACTGCAATTATACACCCCTAATGCAGAATAGAGCATGAAGAAATAGGTGTATAAGCATTATTAAAGCCCTCTGCAAATTAATAAAACTATGGTACTGCAAGATAAATATACAGAGCATGCAGAGATCCACTAATGTTCTTCTTTGGTTATGGCACTGAAATAAATACATACTGTTTTAAAGAACAAAAATAAACTTCTAAAAACAGGACAGAGTCATGGCTAAGAAAGCTTTGCTATTTAGGCTGTTACAGAACATTATAGACCAGTGATGGCTAACCTTGGCACTGCAGATTTTTGGGAACTACATATTTCATGATGTTCTATCAGCCTCATTACTAGGATATATATGTCGTTCCCAAACATCTGCAGTGCCAAGGTTAGCCATTACCGATATAGACTATTAAGGAGAATGTGAAGAACAGCAGAAAAGGCATCTAGTAACATTATGGAACAATTCACCCAGTGCCGTGCTTGTTTAACTGCCATTTATGCTCCATCCATTCTCACCTTGATGGTTCTTTTCTGCAAATATTGCAGTGTGCAGTGCCCTTCACATAATCCCCACAGACTGTTCATCATATTCAGTTTCTTATCTGCCAAACAGGTAAAAGACTAGTACTATGTTAGCCATGGAAAGACAGGAAATAATAGAGTTAATGTTGTGCCTTTTATTGGAGCTTTCCCAAGGAAGGGCAGGTAAGGGGGGTAAAATATGTGTATCTCTGATGATTAAGTTACACCATGAGCAACTAAATTGTTTATTTCCCCTGGTTCAAAAGTTACCAGCCCTCCCCTGCTCATGCCAGACAAAGGGACCTAAATATTTGTCTTGAACGTTTGCACTCAAATTCTACTATCCACTAAGGGTCTGCTTTTAACTCTTCTGGTTTTCTATATCTGCCAAGTTGAAATACACATTTCTATGTTATATGGAATATTTATTTCCTTTTTTGTATCTTCAGTTGATGTAAAAAACAAGGCCCTTCGTGTACTCAGTGTCGTTTGTAAACGATCAAGTATTAATTCAGAATGAATAAAAGAAGTATTCATAGAAACCAAGTTTATATTTGTACTTTATTGGGCAATAAATTGCATGTAAAAAAATAGTATAAATCATTACAACTACTGTTTATTTGGTAAAATAAGATTTTGTAATAAATTGCAGCTGAAAGCTCACATTCCATAGTCAGTAGTTGGCAATGCAGTGTAAGAAAGCAAGTAACAATGGAGCATGTAGCACTTCACCAAAACATTGCAATATCTAACATGCAGACTCATTTTAATACTGCAGTGCAGGGGAAGGCAGAAACCTGTTGCTCTCAGGCTGTTTACTTACTATTCACTTTTAGAGATGATTTTATCAACAGCTGGAGAGCTGCAGGTTGGCTACCTCATCTGTGAAGCTATTCAAGTCACACACTTACATGAAAGTTTATTAGTTAAAAAGAAGTGTTACAGTGAGGACAGTGATCTGCTTCTAAATCTAATATCCTGATCGTTAAATTAACTAACATGGAGGAAGGCTCTAAGTAAGTCATTTACACTAAACCCAGCATTAAAACATTTGTATATCATATATTGATCACATGTATAGGGCACTGATGGCAAATGTTTTTAAGTCACAGTGCCCATTTTTCTGCAGGACACCAAGTTAAGGATCTCAAAGTGCATTTTCCCAGAGATTATGATCCCCTCTCCCATTTACACTGCAGAGTCTGTTCATTTTTGCTTTTCCCTTCTCTCTGTTATTGCTCTCTTTTCTTCTGTTGCCCCATCTCAGTGCCCCCGTGTGCTCCACTGATCTCTATGTATGATTATGGTGACAATGCTAAGTGCCACCTCAGAGGCTCTAGAGTTCCACAGATGGCACCAGTGCCATAGGTTTGGCATCACTGGTTTAGGGCATTCTTTAATATTAATGAAGCCTGGGGCCAAGACTTGATGTGTGACAAGTCCAATTATGTCCCCATCCATCTAAGCTGCCATTCCCCTTACTCTATCTTAGGATCCCATCCATCTAACATAATTTAGCCTGCCCTTCAATTTAAACCTCTCCCTCGAACACATTCTCCTCTACTACTCTCAGCGACTTTCTCATAGTTTGACATGTAAGGATCTCCCTGCATGGCTTCAGTCTATACTGCCATATGCGCCACACCAATCCACATGTACCAACTGTGCCCATAATCATGCAGAAGACCCAACTGAAAGCTCATAACTATGGCTGTCACTGATATCATATTTTAGTTGTCAGCTAACCACCTAGGTTATAATGCAGGCAGCCTGCCAGCTATGTGTGTAGTAAAAATAAGTGGGGTAAATACAAAGAAAAAAAAAGTAAAAATAGAGTAGAAATTGGAGATGGGGCAGAAGCTATGGCTGCCATAAAATGCTTGGGACCTTGCACCCTTTTTTTTTTTTTAAAGACATATGGATACTGTACCAGTGTACTCTAGCCCAAGGCTTTTCAATTGGTCAATCCTTAGCTTTGTAGATGCAGATATAGGTATTTCATTTTTTACAATGCAAGTTTTTCAACTTAAAACAACTGCTTTAGAGTTAAGTATCCTTCATTTGTAGCGAAAAAGTTAATTCCCAGCTAAAGTCTTATCTTTCTTTCTATTCTGGGGAAGTCACCTGTACATTTCAGTAATTCTGTTATATTTTCCATCTAGAAGCATCACATTAAAAATAAAAACAATAATCACAGCTTATGAACATTCAGTTACTTAACTTATTCTAGAACTATATTCACGAAGAACCGATCAGCTATAAATAAAGCCAGCATATAAAACATTTTTTATTGAAGTACAAGAGAAAGGGTTGTAGACCGTTTAACAGAGGTGTGACAGAAACACTTTGATCAAATGACTCCAGTACGCAAAAGCACGCTTGGTTAATACATGGCTTTAAAGGTGAGGCTACAATTCTGCATCTCGATGCAATGTTGCTGTAAGTCAGTCAGGCGCAGATGTGCAAATCATTTGAACGCTTTTCATAGTCCTTTACTTTCCAAGTGTCATGGAGATGCTGAAGACGTTTATATGTATTTAAACTTACATTCAGTGCTGGATGTACTTCATTGATGCCCGATTCCCCCATCAAAGATAGGCCACATATCCCAAAGTAAGCATGCAAGGCATCTGAAAAGGGAACAGATCAACATTCACTAAAATTACTAATACATTAACAAGGATGTGGTTCACTCAAATTAAAATAACAATTTATATGCTTTGAAGATAGTTGAATATATTTGCAAAGCTTTATACAGTAACCAAGGATGCTAGAAATTGATATAGAATGCAGCAAATTCAGGTATGATGTGCAAACTTACTTTGTAATCAAAACAAATAAAAAAAAAAAAGAAAAACTAAGAACAATAATAAAAAAAAAAAGTATAGATATTCTAAAATTGGATCTCATTTTATTTACCTGGGTGGCTATCTGGCCATTTTGCAAATCCCCCAACAAGACGGTCTTGGGTGGACAATATAAAATTTCTGTTTTTCTCTAAATTAGCATATTTGAAGATGTCTAGAAGCTGCACATGTAGAAGGAAAACAAAAAAAAAAAAAGTGAAGACTGTATTTAAAGAAGACACATTTTCTGAGATAATTCTCTCTCAATGTGTGAAGGTTACCACTGGTCAAACCAAGTGAATATACAAATCCAGTTAATATTTACTTACAATGTATAATATTCAAAAAGTTGCATAAGAGTGCATGTACATGCCAACTATGAGTTGTTGGCAGTTAATTACATTCGTTTTTCTAGTAATTTCTCCTTTTTCTTTTCAGAAAGATAATCTAGTCACATGACCATATCCTTATTTCCATAACCAATTTCTTTTCTAATCCTAAAGACAAAAGAAAAACTAACAAAGACAATTTGGTTTCTAACAATGTATGGTGAGGGAGTGGCCATTAAATTCAGAAGCTTCTCCCAAAGGGGGGATGAACTGGCTGTTCCCTCTCCATCCTGACAGCACTTCTGAGGAGATAATGAGGTGTACTCTAACTACTACTAATAAAATGGTTAAAATACCAATACAGTTGTCCTTTGATGCCAGACTGTGATGACCTCATGCATTTCTATTATTTCTTAGGTGGAGCTTTGTAAAGAGGTACAGGGTACTATAGATAGACTGAATTGTTTTTAGAAGATTTTTTTAAAGTGCAATTATAAACTAACATTTGGATTATCCTTCTGAGTATATACATACTATAATGCAATAAAGGTCTTCTAAACAGGCCACAATCCATTTAATTACTCTAGGACATACTCTTGTAGATTGCCTGGGAAAAAGAAGGGAATAACAAAGGCAAACCTTTTCATGTAACAACCATTACATGTCCGGAGGTGTGATATACGTAGAGCACTGATTCACAATACAAAGCATGTAATCCAAATATTCAATGCATCGCAAGTAAGAATTTACCCTTCGAATACATAATTAACAAAATTCAAATCACTTTGGAACAAGGAATTTACCGTTAAAGTTGCTCCAACCCAGAAGGAGTAACAAGTGTCCACAGGCTTGTTTGGACGACCATGGAAACCATTTTGTTGCCTCATTATACACCATCTTCTTATTCTGTTCAGTTCTTTCTCTGAAAACACTTCCTCCAGTTTTCCCATTAGACAGAGTGACGCAATTCCACAAAATGTAGAGCCACCTGGTGCACAAAGGATTATAAAGATTCACCATTTACAAACATGTATTATCAATGACCATATCCTAATGACTTACCTCACCTACATAAAATAAAACACATGTATGCTATTGGACAATTATGACAGGTGAAGCCTTTGCCATGGTTCCTAGTAAATCCATGCAATTTATTGTAGAAGAGTATACATCAACTGAAGTTTATATAACCTATGGTTGTAACAGTGGTTTAAAAAAATAAATACATTATTTATTAGGTCACATCTAGTCATATTACACTATTTTTGTCCTTTATGTCAAGATATGGATTATGTATGGTGTGTAAATTCAACATATTAGAGGGCGTTTGGTTCAGGATAGTTACTGTGCCTCCTAAACAGGGAAACTTGTGGGGGAAAGGGGTGTTCTGAAGTCCTAAAATGGCTAAAGACTATCAAACAATATACATACCATAATATTTTTAAATACCCATTTTAAATATTTATTTATTTTATTTTAGGTTTGTTATTAACCCATGAAATAAATGGCTTATGGTAGAATGATAATAACATTTGAAAAAAATGAAGTTCATGAGAAAAGCAATATGGAAGTTATGTAAGCTATATAAATTTATGTTATAAAGACTACACTTATTTATTTATGAAAGAGGACAGTGTTCTGTGAAAATACGAAAATCCTCTCTGAAATTCATTTGAAAGATTTGTGGAAAGAAACCCTGTCACTTCTAACTTTGGGAAGAGAAATCGATGTTGGCTACTTGGCAAAGAAATAAAAATATCACATTCCACATTTCATCTAGTTCACTGAGAAATTCATGGCCTAAAACCAATAAAAACATTCCCAAAATGAAAGCACAGCTTACAAACATGTAATACATCACCAGAAGAATATGGGAAAGTAAATGGATTGAAATAGGTTTCAAAAAACAAACTTGCATAGACATACATGAATTACACACTTTTTAAATGTATTAGTATTTATAACATGAAATGTATTGGAATAGACCTATAAATTTACCATTATAAAAATGTACACAGATCTGCCATAACATTATGACCAATCGCCTAATATTGTGTAGGTCCCCTTTTAACATCGAAACAACCCTGGCCCTCGAGGTATGGACTCCACTAGACCTATGAAGGTGTGCTGCGGTATCCTTTAAGTCCTTTAAGTTGGAGGTGGGGCCTCCATGCATCGGACTTGTTTGTCCAGCACATCCCACAAATGCTCGATTGGATTAAGATCTGGGGAATTTGGAGGACAAGTCAGCACCTTGAACTTGTTGTTGTGTTCCTCAAACCATTCCTGAACAATCTGTTTTGTTGCAGGGCGCATTATCCTTGAAATTTCCATTAAAGGGTATACATGGTCTGCAACAGTGCGTAGGTAGGTGGTACATGTCAAAGTAACATCCACATGAATGTCAGGCCCCCAGGTTTCCCAGCCGAACATTGCCCAAAGCATCACACTGCCTCCACCGGCTTGCCACCTGTCAGTGGTCATAATGTTATGGCTGATCGGTGTATAGAGAATAAGTGTTTAAAAAACAAGACACTAATCATGCTATTATTATTTCACTCAACTGTGTTGAGTAAGGTTATTGCTTCATTTTACTTGAGTTAATGATAAACTAAAAATATCTACTGCCACAATGATGCATCTATCTCCCCATTGTACAGGGCTATACAATGCTATAAAAAGGAGCATATGAAAGCAGCCAAGCTTATCATAGGGAGATTAAAAAGTGCTTAAGTCTATACTCCTTTCTAGTGTGCTGCTTGATGTTAGGTGTGCCAGCTTTTAAGACACATTATTGTCTGTGTGACAATGTTGTCAATGTTCACTTCCAGGAAAATTTACAAATAAACCTCATTTTAATTAATATAATGTGTTATGACGCAGTTCTCTGTAGAACACAGTGCTATGCTGGCTCCCATCGGGGCTCAGATGTATACAGACCATTAGCTTAGTGGTTGATAAATATTTGGGGAGACAGATAGGTGTACTAATCACCTTATGTTATCAATTTGTAGTCAGGAGAGAGTTTAATAGAAAGTAATGTTGTCCCCTACGGTTTTCTCATAAAATAAGTTTAAAGTGGTCATGAGCACCTATCTTGCAGAGTGTATCAAGATTTTGACTGGCCAATTTTTAATAGGTGTCTTTTCCACAATTGATATTTAAATACAATTTATCGCCTGTACTATATTCCTTAGGCCAATGTAGATATTTTACTAGCATATCAGCAAAGTGGAGAAAAAAAACCCCATGGCCATAGCGGATTAAAACCTTGATGTAAAAAACAAACAAACCCCCCCAAAAACTTACAAAACTAGAAATCAACAAATCCAAGTTTGCCCTGGAAATTTGACCTGGCATTCAGGAAGTCATCCACATGGCACTCATTGCTGCTGCCATGAGTTTTTTCTTCCAGCACAAATAGGCAAAATCTGTGCAGGCTGCGCAGCGTGCTAGTGTCTAAGCGCCAGGTGTCACGTGACTTCCGGCCGCTCAGCAGTACAATCCGTGTAGATGGTCTGTGCCTGTGTGAGAGGAACAGACCAGGCTGCAGCAGAAATACCTCCCTCCCCAATGAGGTGATGAAGCAGGGAGGGGGTGACATTGCGAAAAAAAAGTGAAAGACGGTCTCTCTTTGTGTCTGGGACCATCTTTGTTTGCGTGTCTATGTGAATGATGTGCTGTTGTCTGGCTCCTATAACTTAAATTTATCAAGCCCTGGCATACCATAATAATGAAAACTCATAATACTTACCATGAGCTTCTAATCCAGCTCCTTGACCCAATGCATTTTCATAAGACTAAATAAAAAGACAAAAATAATTTTTTCAAAAAACAAATTTGCATAAAATACCACATTATATTTTAACATAAGGATGTCATAGTTTGTGTTTTGAATTCCTGAAAATATCATGCAACGTTTCACACCTTTTAATACAGTAATGCATTGCTCACTCCTGAACATTTTCTGTGATCCTCCTGCCCTGTTGTGTGCAACTCTTTTGAGGCTCTAGTTCAGGGCTTGACAAGTGTTTGGTGACCTTAAGGCTTCTAAAATGTCAGGCAGGTATGTGGTTCTTCCAAAGGCTTCTATACAAAGCAATCAAAGAATCTAAGAGCCTGCAACATGGATTTAAGGAGCCATGCCACCCTGGCTCCTATGATTTGTCAAGTTCTGCTCTATCCACCCCTACATGATAAAAACACAAACACGGTACTAGGAGTAAGCAACAGTCACTCCACTGGCTCAGTGAAGAAGCAGCTTCGCAAAATGATTTCTCCCAATTCTCTGTGTTCTAGACAATGAGATATCTTTTGAATAGCAGTTCAGAGAAATATCATTCATAAACCATTTTAAAAAGAGAAATTTCATTTATTGCATAAACATATAATTCTTTGGTTTAGTCTCTCTTTAAGCAGGAAAACAATAATGTGATGTGTTTTGGAATTGTCCTACATGACATGATGAATTTAGACATTAACTGTAACCATTAAGTAGACTATTAACTGTGAGTTCCCACTGATGCTCACAGATGTCCATCCACTAATAGAAACATCATCCCTCTATTTGCAGAGTTTCCATGAATCAAGGAATATGCCAGGATATGTACACTTTCAACAGTTAGGTAGAAGACTCACTATTTTGTAAATGAAAATGTTCATTCTTTCTCCTTTAAATACAAAGTGGTCTACTTGGCAGCACAAAGCACAGCTGAAATGTCAATGGTAATGCATAAACATTGCCAGAATAATGTTGCTATGTAATTTAGTTATGTCGTATCGTCCTGTTCTCTTCAGAGCGAGAACTTGAAAATAAAATTAGATTACTCTCCTGTAGTTTAACATAGACCAAAATTATTTGTGTCACTCATATCTTTTCTGGAACATTATAGTCTCAAATCATAAAAGCAGCTACTTGTTGAATTTTCAAAAAATAACTAGCTTATCAGATTTGAATTTGGCACCAGCAGAACCCAAATGGGCTAAATATTTTTAAATATTACAATGTCTAGTACATTATCTGAGGTTTATTAAATCTTAGGAGATGACTTGAATGTACTCAAAAATGGCCTTGCTTGCTGTTTTGCCATGTTGTGTCCTAAAGAGAACTCACGTTTGTGTTGAAAACCAGACACAATAGAGTTAGGGTTCTGCTGCTTGTAATTCAAACTATCTGATGTGGCAACAGACCCTGCTGTGTGGAGCAGAGTCCAAATTTAGGTTAATGGAACTTCTTCAACAATTGTTAGACCATTATCACCCCTTGGGTGCACTTGTGAACAGATACAGTCAGTGGTAGCTAAAACCATAGTGACTTTACAGTGCTATCATCACTGCAAAGGAGTCTGCTTAGTAATGGGCAAATATGGTCTACGACTATTGCTTTTTGCCTTCTTATCCACTTTATTTATGGATCCCTAGGAGGATCCCTTTTTAAGAAAGCCATTAAAACATAGGACATAGGTTTCTTCTCTAATGGGACTCATCAGAATGTGGTTGGGTTTTAGGCATCTGCTTAAGAGATTTGGTACAGTACAACAAAAAGTTATGGGGTGGTAAAGGTGGCAGGAAACATCTCCACTTAAAATTTAGTAAGTCCATAAATCATTATTAAACATATCTGCTCATCTTACAAGTTTGTGAGTTTAAACAAATAGAATGGATAGGCCCATACTGCGCATGCTTCAATATAAGAGAAGGAAACTAAACTTCCCAAATTTTCTACATAAACATTTACATATTAGAAACAAAATGTTGCAAATGACAGCATGGAGTCTCAATGAACAATGCGCGCAATTTGCACATGTTTTAATGAATATGCAAATTGTTAACAAAGACACACTGTGTAACCTGCTGTCATCACTAAAAAAACAAAAAACAAAATATAACACAATGCAAGTTTGTACATATTTAAAATAAATGATTTCTGTTCTTAACCAACAATAAACATTAAAAAAGCAGAAGTTTGCATTTCGGATATTATTGAGTCCATAACTATAAATAATATGAGCCAGGTATTAAAGGCAGCAGTTTCACAGGTGTGAAATACATTGTGCATAAGAAATATTTGTGGCATATTTAGGTTTATTTAAAAGTTCCTTACCATACTCCTTCTAATGTAATCAATGGACTTCTCCATGTCCATTCCTGACCAGTCATCGAGCATATAACAAATGCAAGCAGCACAGTACACAAACCTCATGTCATTCTCGCTTCCTTCTGGCACAGCACAGAAACTAAAAATATAAATAAAAGGGGGGACAAATATCTGTGTCTTGTATTATTACAACAACTGTGTAACAGTCATATAAACACAATATTATTATTAATAGATTGTATATGTTTAAACACATTTGTATACGTAGAAAACCTCATCATGCTGCTAACTTTCAAATTGGGCACTTATTTTAAAGGGAGCAGATAGAAGTAAATGACACATTTATTTCAATGTCAACAGATGAATCAAACACAAAGAATTATTTTTTTTTTTCACAAAAACTTTGAGTGCCAGTTTTTTTTCCAGCCACACTTTTGTATTTGTTATATACCGTATTTGCTCGAATATAAGACGACACTGATTATAAGACGACCCCCCAAACTTTGGATATTCCTTTAGGAAAAAAACTAAAAGCCTGAATATAAGACTACCCTATAGGAAAAAAGTTTAACTTGTATATATTAACATGTAAATTACTTTTTAATATTCAATAAAAATTATATTAAACAAATGCATTTCTTGTATTTATTGTGCCAATGCTGCCTCTCTCTCCTTAACAGTCTGATCCTCAACAGTCATTAAAAACAGCTATTGTGCGAGACATTTTAGTTTTCAAATCACTATTAAATTGTGAATTGAAATGCCCGAAACATGGGCCAATTTTGGGGGCCTTCGACCCTTATTGATTATGGGGTATCCTATGGATTCAGCAGGCCAATTTCTCCAAACTGAATATGGTCGAAAATCAGACTGAAATTGCCAATTTGAGGCCAAAATCAGCCATATTGAGTAGCTGAATTATGGAGAAATCTGTACCCATTTCTGCAAAGTACTCCCTTTAATTAATATATTCTATTTTTTTTAATAAAGAATGTGCATAGTTAAACATTATTTTTTTTTTAAATGTTTAATGTATAAAGGAAACACTCCCCAGAGACAGTGAATAAAAGGGGAACAAAAGATAAACGTATTGGAATATCCCAACTAACCATTTATTTACAGAATGTAATCTGCCATATGTCTGCCATATGTTACTTTGAAATATCCTTGCTAGGAGATAAACTAGGTACAGAGATGCAGACATCAGTACATACCTCCCATCAGGAAGCTGGAGAGCATGCAGACCTGCCAGGCAGGCTTCCTTATTTACTCGGCCCAAATCATCCCCCAGTATAAGTAAACTAGAGAGAGCTGTGTAAGTCATTGCTATGTGACCACTGTCATAGGGGTGATACAAGCCAAGTCCCTGAAAATAAAAAATAAAAAGTATTTTAATCATCATTTTAGTGATTTCAGTTTTTTCTATTCCTTATTTGCAAGGGTCAACATACCAGAACATTCCATTAGAGCAAGTCAGGATTTCAGTTGATCTAATGGAAGGATTCACCACTAATTCCTCAAGTGATAGCTTATTTGTAATGTAGTTTTCCCAGAATGCCTTGGTAGAGTTAAGTGACAGGCTTAAGAGCCGGTCATCAGGAACATGCTTTAATATATATTCACATTTATTTATATAGCGCCAGCTATTTATGTATGCAAATTCTCGTTTGGTTTTGAAAGATCCTCAAATAACAGTACTTTACAAATTACCAAGATAAGGTTACAATTTTGAGTTCCAGGAAACATAAAATATACAGAGGGCTATAAATCAATATGACCTACAAAAGCAATGTATGAGGTGTCATGTGTATGTAAATACTGTAGGACAAAAAACATGTATAGGAATATAAATCAGTATATCATTTTAATGGACAAGAATTTACAAAATGGAGATAGAGATATGTATATTCAAATATGCCTTTTTTTAGGCTAAATTCATAATGATAATAGTGTGTACATTCAAATTCACCTTTGAGGGATTAAAGGGCAATCCCAAACAGGATGAACCCCGGAATCCACAGCAATCTAGGTTAGACCCTGCAAAGACAGAAACCACATTTTAAATTGTCATAAATACAAACAGCACACATCACACAGCTACCCAATAAATAGATGTATGTACGGTAATTAAAACACAAGAGGATATCTATTTAAGTACCTAGATTAGTGCAATAAAAATGAGTACTGTCTGTCTAGTAAGTCAATAGAAACCTGTATACCTATGTCCTAGAAAAGGATACTGGTGAAAAGAGAGCAAAACGTTAATCATTTTGCTCTGCACTTCCTGACTAAATCCATGCTCTGTGCTGAACTTATATAGGATAAGCTTCATGTCTGTAGCCATCTTCAAGCACAAACTTTACATCTCAATTAATATCACTGAAGGATGCCATTCCTTTGGATCAGTGCTGGATTAAATATGTACGCTCTGTACATAAGTAAAATAAGCACAACAAATTTGGTACCACAAAATAATCTTTGCATTAAAAAACTGTTTTTTCTTTTGTCCACAACCTATATACTTAAATAGTACACAGTGATCCGGTTTCCAACGCTTACTCATTTGTTGATTATTTTTTTTAAATAAAACCAATAGAAATGATCTCAAGAGACAATGAACCTTTATAAATAGTGGTTGCTTTTTTCAAACTCATTTCTACATTTGCTGTACTCGGTGGGAGAAGAAGCATGTACTTTAGACAGTAAAAACTGCTTCTCCCCCAGCAGGGGACACTGCTAATCGATACGCAACCTGCAGCCAATCGGCTGTAACTGTCGGTGCGAGCACCAGCAGGGAGAGACTGACTCTCTCTCAACAACATAACACCCTTGTTCTTAGTTCACAAGTTGTTAGAGGTTAACTACCGACAGTCTGTGATTAATTTTTAAGAGACGTATAAAGACAGATCTAATTTTAAAAACTTGGAATGTGAAATGCCTACTAAACAGTTGGGTCTACTGTTGCTGCTCAAATCACACCGAACCAGCAGTAACTGTAAAACTACATGGGCCAGCTGGGCTTTAATAGCAGCACATAATGCAGATTAAGTGACGAGTATGCAAATAAAATGTAAAAAGGACTAACTAGCTATTTATATATGAGAAAAATCAATTGCTAACAAAAAGATGGAAAAAGCTTGTAGACTATTGGAGCCTGTCCTTTTCTTCCCCTCATGGCAAGATAGTTAAATATTTCTTTATGAAATATTTTTTTTTTTAAAAAGGAATAATTTAAAATAAAGAAAAAGGTCAAGCGGATTTAAAAGGTCAAGAATTCTATGAAATGCCAAGCCCTGAATTATTTTAAATGGATTCCTGTAATTAAAAATGGTATGCTTTCCAGCATGTTTTCATCTATATGTTTGCTAGCTGTGTTACTGAAATGAATACTTGTCATCTCAAGCTTCTGGGTGCTGGACACCGCTATAAATACAAATGATCCCATGTGCATGTGCCCAGCTTTTTATTTTTTGTATAACTGTCTCTAAAAGATTTATAACTAAACATGGCACTATGAAGGATAGAAGTATTGCAGATAGCCCAATTGGTTAATGCACCAAACTGTAGATCCTGTTCAATTTTTAGGTACATTTTCCCAGAGTCTACTCAGCTTTTCATCTTTCCAAGGCAGATAAAATAAGTGCCATTAAGTTGGGTAATTCAGTTAAGGATCAGGGCATGCATTAATTAATTTTACCCCATTCATATTTTCTTAATGCTAGTTAAATTATGGGCTGTAATCATATGACACCAAAGATTTAAAATGTTTGCACTGTCAACAGCACAAAACATATCCTGTTTTGTGTTCAAGGGCAGTGAACATTACTCTTGGAGAAAGTCTTATTTTCCCAAAATAAATAAGGTTGTGGGATCACCATTTTCATTCTCTGTGTCAGTCCTTCTGAATCATGGCATTTATTCTGTTTATTTTTTGTTTTGTTACTTTTTATTGCATTTTGGTGGGTTATTTACATATAATTTGATATTGTGTGATTTTGTATGACAATACATAAAACAATGTTAGTGATGCTCATAATTTATTAGGTGGTTGGTGTGTGGACGTATTTGTAAACATATACAATAAAGTGAACATGTGCGCTAGTGACCAACATTAGAAAAGAAAAAAAAAAAAGAGCATTACCCTTTTCTATGAGACGAAATGCTCAGATATTATGCAAAGGGAAAAAAACAAAACCAATAATAGTGTAGTATATCAGTGCAATGATATAATAGTGCAAAGTGCATAAATGGTACACTCACATTTACATGAGCAATACCCTGCTCAAGATAAATAGCGTGGGTGAGCTCAGATAAGAGCAGGAAGATCTTGTAAACCAGCTCCAGAGGCAGCCCAGATATCCAGATCACATGGGAAGGAGAAGGCAGGATTGCACAAGTAAGTATTTTAATATATAAGCAATAAAACCAACAAACAGTAAGATCTTACATTTAAAAACGTTTTAAAAGTCCCAGATGCTTGTCCATAAAACCAATAGTGTTGTCTGTGCACTCCTCTCCTCTCACACAACGCGTTTCCCCTCTTGTTGAGGCTTTTTCAAGTGTCACACTTTAAAAAGCCTCAACAAGAGGGGAAACGCGTTGTGTGAGAGGAGAGGAGTGCACAGATAACACTATTGGTTTTATGGACAAGCATCTGGGACTTTTAAAACGTTTTTAAATGTAAGATCTTACTGTTTGTTGGTTTTATTGCTTATATATTAAAATACTTACTTGTGGACAAGCATTTGTTTTCACTGGTTTGCTAGGAGTGAGACACTAGCTGTGCACAAGTGCTAGCTTACTCCATCACAGTTATTGGCGCAGTATACTGTATTGTTTGTTTATTGTATTTGTAAACATGCTTCCCAGAAATCTTTGCTAGTGTCCTGGAATAAATAGATGACTGAACCAAAATCTCTTTCCGATTCATTTAGTTATGCAAAATAAAAAAGCGAATTGGGGTTTACTGTTCAATTAAAGAGAAAAAAAAAAAAACCACCATATTCATAAAATGTTTGTTTAAAGCATCTATGAAAGCTGTTGTATTTTAGGGCATTTTTAATCAAATGTTCACCTAACAGGTTCCTAATAGATGATTTAATGAATAAAAACACTGCATGGTGATTGTCTCGGAACAGCCTTAACTGGGTCATTGGTTCTGCAAAAATAAATTGTTGCATAGCAGAGCTGTGTGGAATGTAACCTTTTAGTAACCTTTCAAACTATTATACATGTCTCTATTCAATGGATGAAAAGCAATCAGACCAAGTGTCATTCTCACTGCTATTGTGTGTATCTATGACAAAGATTTTCTTTTTGGCCTGCTTGTGTAAAATGGCATGCTCTCAGTTTGCCCAAGCTGCAGAATTTATCTATGATCAGCCTTGTATTTGCTAATATATATTTAGCACATATTTGCAGAAACATGCCCTGAATTCCAGGTTTACAATCAGTATCTGGATTAAATATTTTGTTTTATTCAGTGTAATTTGGAAATGATGTTAAATGTTAATACTGCTTGGAGCAGCTGACCAGTGTAAGACTCATTCAGTAGGAAACAGCAGTCATGCTAGCATACTGCCATCTACAGCCGAAACCTTTCCCTTGATACTGCCATCTACAGCCGAAACCTTTCCCTTGATACTGCCATCTACTGCCGAAACCTTTCCCTTGATACTGCCATCTACTGCCGAAACCTTTCCCTTGATACTGCCATCTACAGCCGAAACCTTTCCCTTGATACTGCCATCTACAGCCGAAACCTTTCCCTTGATACTGCCATCTACAGCCGAAACCTTTCCCTTGATACTGCCATCTACAGCCGAAACCTTTCCCTTGATACTGCCATCTACAGTCGAAACCTTTCCCTTGATACTGCCATCTACAGTCGAAACCTTTCCCTTGATACTGCCATCTACAGTCGAAACCTTTCCCTTGATACTGCCATCTACAGTCGAAACCTTTCCCTTGATACTGCCATCTACAGTCGAAACCTTTCCCTTGATACTGCCATCTACAGCCGAAACCTTTCCCTTGATACTGCCATCTACTGCCGAAACCTTTCCCTTGATACTGCCATCTACTGCCGAAACCTTTCCCTTGATACTGCCATCTGCAGCCGAAACCTTTCCCTTGATACTGCCATCTACTGCTGAAACCTTTCCCTTGATACTGCCATCTACTGCCAAAACCTTTCCCTTGATACTGCCATCTACTGCCAAAACCTTTCCCTTGATACTGCCATACTCTGGGAATAAAGGAACACATTCTGGACAGTCACATCTAAATTATCTAATTATCACACATATATACATGCACAACCGTGTGACTACACATTATGAGTTCTAAAATTATTACTACCATAAGTTGTGTCAAACTAGAAAAACTATCAGTTGTAAAAATAATTTCCTTTATTTGGATGGAAAAAGTAAATAGATTGCTGCTTAAATAAATAAAAGAGAATATTTGAAAAACTAGTTGATAAGTCAAGATGAGGGGTTTCTAACCTTTTGAGATCATGCTACCCTTTCAACTGTCATCAAAGTCTCACGCTCCCTTGGGCAATTAGAGCCCTGTTGGCTCTTAGTCATCGATGACCTACGCATAAATAACCTCTATTAACTGTGCTAGTTTTATTTTCTTTCCTTTCCCCTACTTCAACTCCATGTATGTTTGAGAGCCTGATATACAACAACAAAGAATATCTAGACACCCCGAGCATATACAAGACCCACACTCTCCTGCCGAGACATCACATGCCCACCAGGTTGGGAAATACTGGTGCAGATTATGTGTGTGAGTACACTCCCCTGTCATGTGTTAAGGAAACGAGATAATAAGAAATTTCAGTGTAGTTTTGCTGCAGATGATGTATATGAAAAGTATTTCTTGATTTTTAAAAAGAAAAGAAAGAAAAAACTAAAAGTGACAGTCTAGTTCACACTTTGGTGCTTACAAGTTGCACTAAAGTCATATATAAAGTCATCCCTTTAAGCGGAAAAAAAAAACCTTGTTCTCTTAACTTACAGAAATGTATAGTGATAAATGAATGCAACCTTATGCATAAACAAATACACTGAAGTGCCTCTTCACAGGGTGAAAAATGCACCTGGATAGAGGATCAATATTTAATATAATTAGGAACAAAATCATTTTTTGGGAAGTTGCAGAATAGACTAAACACTAAAGAAATAAAAAAAAAAACCCACTAAAGTAGGTCAGGTGCAACCATTAATATTCTTAAACAGGGCTAGACCAATTTATTTTAGTTTTAGAAGCCAGCAAAAAGATGTAGGAGCCAGACTATGTCACATCCACACACCTCACAGACATCCAGTCAGTCACATCCACACAGACATCCAGTCAGTCACATCCACACACACACATCCAGTCAGTCACATCCACACACACACACACACACACACACACACACACACACACACCTCACAGACATCCAGTCAGTCACATCCACACACACACACACACACACACACACACACACACACACACACACAGTCAGTCACACACACACACATCCAGTCAGTCAGTCACACACACACATCCAGTCAGTCAGTCACACACACACACATCCAGCCAGTCACACACAAACCTCAAGGACATCCAGTCAGTCACATCCACACACACACACACCCCTCTCATAGACATCCAGTCACATCCACACACACACACCCCTCTCATAGACATCCAGTCACATCCACACACACACACCCCTCTCATAGACATCCAGTCAGTCACATCCACACACCCCTCTCATAGACATCCAGTCAGTCACATCCACACACACACCCCTCTCATAGACATCCAGTCAGTCACATCCACACACACACCCCTCTCATAGACATCCAGTCAGTCACATCCACACACACACCCCTCTCATAGACATCCAGTCAGTCACATCCACACACACACCCCTCTCATAGACATCCAGTCAGTCACATCCACACACACACCCCTCTCATAGACATCCAGTCAGTCACATCCACACACACACCCCTCTCATAGACATCCAGTCAGTCACATCCACACACACACCCCTCTCATAGACATCCAGTCAGTCACATCCACACACACACCCCTCTCATAGACATCCAGTCAGTCACATCCACCCCTCTCATAGACATCCAGTCAGTCACATCCACACACACACCCCTCTCATAGACATCCAGTCAGTCACATCCACCCCTCTCATAGACATCCAGTCAGTCACATCCACCCCTCTCATAGACATCCAGTCAGTCACATCCACCCCTCTCATAGACATCCAGTCAGTCACATCCACCCCTCTCATAGACATCCAGTCAGTCACATCCACCCCTCTCATAGACATCCAGCCAGTCACATACACCCCTCTCATAGACATCCAGCCAGTCACATACACCCCTCTCATAGACATCCAGCCAGTCACATACACCCCTCTCATAGACATCCAGCCAGTCACATACACCCCTCTCATAGACATCCAGCCAGTCACATACACCCCTCTCATAGACATCCAGCCAGTCACATACACCCCTCTCATAGACATCCAGTCAGTCACATACACCCCTCTCATAGACATCAAGTCAGTCACATACACCCCTCTCATGGACATCCAGTCAGTCACATACACCCCTCTCATGGACATCCAGTCAGTCACATACACCCCCCTCATGGACATCCAGTCAGTCACATACACCCCTCTCATAGACATCCAGTCAGTCACATCCACCCCTCTCATAGACATCCAGTCAGTCACATACACCCCTCTCAGAGACATCCAGTCAGTCACATCCACCCCTCTCATAGACATCCAGCCAGTCACATACACCCCTCTCATAGACATCCAGCCAGTCACATACACCCCTCTCATAGACATCCAGCCAGTCACATACACCCCTCTCATAGACATCCAGCCAGTCACATACACCCCTCTCATAGACATCCAGCCAGTCACATACACCCCTCTCATAGACATCCAGCCAGTCACATACACCCCTCTCATAGACATCCAGTCAGTCACATACACCCCTCTCATAGACATCAAGTCAGTCACATACACCCCTCTCATGGACATCCAGTCAGTCACATACACCCCTCTCATGGACATCCAGTCAGTCACATACACCCCCCTCATGGACATCCAGTCAGTCACATACACCCCTCTCATAGACATCCAGTCAGTCACATACACCCCCCTCATGGACATCCAGTCAGTCACATACACCCCTCTCAGAGACATCCAGTCAGTCACATACACCCCTCTCAGAGACATCCAGTCAGTCACATGCACCCCTCTCAGAGACATCCAGTCAGTCACATACACCCCTCTCAGAGACATCCAGTCAGTCACATGCACCTCCCTCATGGACATCCAGTCAGTCACATACACACACCCCTCACAGACATGCTCATAATATATGTAAAAAATAAAAGTACACAGAGGTAGAACAGGCATTTTATGCTGCATGCTCAAATGTGCAAAAATTATGGATAATGTTTATGATACCTGATTTGCAACCTCCTTGTCAAATCACCGCCTTTCCTCTTTAATGAATAGACCACAGTGTTTTTTAACGCAATCAGTTGGTTATTTGCATCACACATTATACTTGTTAGCTATGCTTACATAAGCAGACCACATTTTGTGTTAGAGGAACAGCCAAATGGTGCCATCTGTTACCTTAATTTGCAAAAAATCTAAAAAGAAAGTTTATTACTTTTATATTTAAATTGTTTTAGACCGGTGTGTCTATAGATTTATTACATGTGTGAAAAGGTTTGTCCCCTGTACACATTCAACTCCTGTAGACTGTTATTGGCCCTCGACATAAATTTATTTTTGGACCCTCTTCCAATTTTATGTACACCAGTTTGGAGATTCGTTTGGAGTCTCCTCTGAATGTTAAGTATTGAGCTCACTTTTTCAATACATGCTATAAGTTTAAATTTGCAGATTGCTTATATTTTAAAATGTTGCCCTATAAATCAGGGCTCAACAAACTAGGGATCGACCGATATTGATTTTTTAGAGCCGATACCGATACCGATAACCTGTGAACTTTCAGGCCGATAGCCGATAACTTATACCGATATTTTGTGCATTTTAATTATTTGGGAAAAAAAACAATTTCTACTCAAATCTGCTGTTAAATGAACATGTTTATTGTTAATGTTTAGCTTTTTTTTTTGTAAATCTTTTTCATTGCTAAATAAAAATAAATAATGCAGCAAAACAATGGTGATATGGTCAAATACAACAAATTGGACCACTTTTTTTTTTTTTTTTAAATAAATATCAGTCAAAAGGTAACAAGAACAACAATGTTCAATTACACATAGTCCATACTTAGATTAAATCTTAGTAAAATGAGCAGCAATGACATAGGCAATTATATCAAAGGGACACTACAGTAAATATAAGCAAGGCATCAAAACAGCTTAATTAACCCCTTAGTGACAAGACATTTTCACCTTGACTTTCCCTTGGTGACAATGGCTGTTTTGACATTTCTAGGGTGTTTGTGTTTAGCTGTAATTTTTTGCTTTCTCACATACAGTACCCACACAAATTATATGTTGTTTTTATCGTCATAAGAAGGGCTTTCATTAGATATCATTATGTTCATCATATCTTATAATTTACTACAAAAAAAATCATAAAATATGATGAAAAATTAAAAAAAAAACACTTTTTCTAACTTTGACCTAAAATATAATTTACACAAATAAAATCATTAAAAAAGACCCCGGCTAAATAGTTTCTAAATGTTGTCCCGAGTTCAAAAATATGCATGTTTCCATATTTTTCGGTATTTTTTTGCGAGTTATGGGGCAAAAACCAAAAATAGTGTTTTTTGGTTTTTTCCTATATTGATCTTTTGACCCCAACCCGAACCCAAAATTTAACCCTAACACTAAATTTAACCCCAACTCTAATCCTTATTATATCCCTTAATATTTTTTAACTTTAATTTAATTTTAACCCTATCCCTTATGCTAAAAAATATTTAATTTTAACCCTATAGGCTAATATAGCTAAATAACCTATTTTTATTTAATTAAATATGTATTTTAATTATTTTCCATTGCAATGCTACTAAACTACCACTAGGGGTAGTCAAGTAGCATATTCAGAGCGACGGAAGTGAAGTTACTTTCACTTCCGAAGCTCAGACCGGCAGAGGACTTAGCCATATTGACGGAGCAGCATGCTCCGTCAATATGGCTCCCCACGATCGCTCCGTGGGGCGATCGTGGGGGTCCCAAAATAGAAATATCGGTGCTGGCTATTGCCTCGATGTCGAGGCAATAGACCAGCACTGTTAAAGCGGTTTTCGCGATCGTTGATCGCGAAAACGGCTTCATTCAAATATTATCGGCATTATCGGTAAAGTTAGATGCCGATACCGATAATTTAGGAAACTGTGAATATCGGCCGATAATATCGGTTAATCCGATAATCGGTCGATCCCTACAACAAACCCCGGACGCCATGGCGACCAGGAAATTAGACCTGGTGCCCGGGTATTGGCACACTCTACTTTGCGTCCCCTCACCTCTGGGATCCATGGAGTTTTTTCTGTTCCTTTGGACAGCGCAGCGCGAGGCGGCAGCATGTGCCCTATTTCACACACTGCCAGCTCCGCCCCCTCGCGCTTCAAAGTCTGAGTTCCGGGGGAACACGTAACATCCTGGTTCTCAGCAGGATGGGTCAGACTGAGATGAAATGGAAGTGTTCCCCTCCCTTGCAAATCAAGCAAAGCAGCAGGGATGGGGACACACTGAAACACGCACCTTTTACTTTATTTATAAAAAAACAAAAACGGCTGACTTGTCAGGTCTGTATGTCAATGTGTCTGTCTCTATCTGTCTTTGTATGTCTTTTTGACCATCTGTTTCTGTCTGTGTCTGTCTATGTGACTGTCTGTGATATTCTGTGTATGTAAGTGGAACTGTCTATGTGACGGTCTGTGATTTTCTGTGTATATAAGTGGAACTGTCTCTGTCTATGTGTGTGTGATTTTCTGTGTGTGTAATTGGAACTGTGTGTGTGACAGTCTGCGAGCGTATGATTTTACATGACTCTGTGATTGTGTGTGTGTAGATGTGGTTGTCTGGCTCTTAGATTTTTTTGCTGGCTCCTAAAACAAAATGTAATTTGTCAAGCCCTGCTATAAATAAGTATTTACAATAGAGATATACTCACTGTCTTCAGTGGGAAGAACTTGAAGGGAATATATCCATTCAATGATTTCTGCCTTGTTCACGACATGTAAGGAATTTAGCATGTCAAGACCAGACAATGCAAAAAATGCAATTGTTAACCTGAAATAAAAAATACATGCAGGAAACATTAGGCTAAATTCAGGCTGTGTGTGTCAAAAACTGAACTACCAGTAGTTTAGAATGTTGCTAACAGGGCTAGCACCATGTAAATATAAATTAAGCATGATTTCATATTTTAAAATAACTGCTAGACAATACAATAGAGTAATTACTAAGAAACTTCCTCTACACAAAGATATCACATCCTTCATAACAGTTCACAATGTACCGGTAATCAGCATTCTTTCTAGCAATCTTATTCACATTGTCATTAACATGTGCTTTTCTCCCCTCCCTTACATGATTGACAACAGACACTTCAAAAGGCTGGAGCAAAGGTGGCTGGATCTGTTCAGTGAAGTAGTAGCCCAACAGAACAGCAATCCTCACATAGCATTGAGACAGGTTAGCTAGCAGAGATAATACTTACAGCATACTATCTATTGTTTTCTACACTATACACTTAGATTAAACGAAATTCCATACAATATGTAATAGCGAACTGGTTAATACTTTATAGTATTTGGGGACCTACAGATTGAGAACTAGTATTAGCTATTATTTTAGCATAAATGTATGGGCAAACAATCTTCTTCATGTATAAGACACATGTGCATAGCATCCAAATTACATTTTGTCGAGTATATAGATATATATATCGTATAAGCGTATCATATGTTTTGCATAATTCTGTATTCTGTATGTAAAAAGTAGTTTTGCCCACTGAAAAACTATTTTACCCAAATCAGTTTAATTAATAAATATGTAACACTGTCCATAATGGCAAGATATACAGCATATGGTATATTAGTGATTACAAAACTGCCACTAAAGCCAAAAGTCTATCTGAGCATCTTGAGTCATGGTGTCAACATCTCCTGCAGTGAACAGCGACAACCCACTGCTCCAGATGTGACAGTAACCTACACACGGCTACAAAGGACCTCCGAGGACACTGTTACCTGCTGGTCTCTAGGGAGGCGCACTGCTCAGGCAAGGCTTGGAGGCTGCGTTGAAAATATCGTACATGGCGATCCGGGAGAAACAACAACCTCTCCTCTGGTAACCCATCCTCATCATCCGCCATATCCATCCCTGCTCAGGGTCGCCGCCTCCTCCCCACCCCGTAACTTAGCACTACTTCCGGGACAGGCGGAAGTCGATTTAGCGCCATAGCAACCAACTAAGAGTTGCAATGGTTGTCGCCTGCCGACATCTTAAGTGTGGCACAAATCCGTCTTAAACCATAACTAAACATTACATTCAATTTGAGAACATGAAAAGAAAGTTGTATTTATAAAGTTTTTACATTTGGCTTTAAAGATAGTAAAATAATTAAAAAATAAATAAATGTAACTGAGAAGAAGAGAAACTAGGTAAAGAACAGTTATGGCAAATCTTTCGTACTGGAGCTCTCTCCAAAACCTCATTGCAAAGGTGAAAGGGACTCCGTCACCTAATCATCGTTTATACTGTGAATGAATAGAGAATAACAAATTATTAAAAAAAATTACCTATAGATTGTAATTTGCATATGCACAAATTAATTAAGATTTTTTTTTTTTACTGAGTCTGTAATGTCTAGGGTTGTGTGGGCGGAGCTACAAGAGGGAGGGGCCATGAGGGGTGGAGCCACAAAGGGGGCAGATTATAACTGAAATGATATATATTATTTGTATATCATGCCAGTGAGAAGCGTGTGTGTGTGTATGTATATATATTTATATATCATATACACACACAAGCTGTCTCTCACATTCGCAAACAAGCTTTCTCGCACACACACACACATGCTGTCTATCACACACACACAGACAAGCTGTCTATCACACACAAAGACAAGCAGTTTCTCACACAGACTTTTACTCACTCTCTCACAGACTGTCACTCTCACAAACTCCCCCTACCTCTCCGACAATATCTCCCACTGGCCCCACCTACCCTCACAAGCATGTTATCCCGGTCTAATATAATATGAAGTGTGGTTGGGAGCAGTTGGTCAATATGCCAGTAATATTTTGCCACTCAATAAGTCAGTATTTTGCCACTCAATAAGTCAGTATTTAGCCATTCAATAAGCCATTCTTTTGCATGTAATATGCCAGGATTTTGCCCTTCAATAGCATTTAATAGCCATTTAATATGCCAGGATTTTGCCAATTAATATGCCAGGGTTATGCCAATTAATATGCCAGGATTTTGCCAATATGCCAGGGTTATGCCAATTAATATGTAAGGATTTTGCCAATTAATGACAGGGTTATGCCAATTAATATGCCAGGATTTTGCCAATTAATATGACAGGGTTATGCCAATTAATATGCCAGGATTTTTCCAATTAATATGCCAGGGTTATGCCAATTAATATGCCAAGATTTTTCCAATTAATATTCCAGGGTTATGCCAATTAATATGCCAGGATTTTCCCAATTAAAATGCCAGGGTTATGCCCCTCAATATGCCAGGATTTAGCCACTCAATGTGCTCGTTATGACACCCTCCTCCCCCCTTCCCCAGACCCCAGTACTTACCCCCTTGTTGCTGTCTCCCGGTGCAGGTCCGTGGCTGTGAGGGAAGCGTTGTTCGCTCCCCTCCAGCCGCGCGGATCAATAAAGTTTGTTGAAATAGCCGCGCAGACCTGCAGAGCACCGGGAGACATCAGCAAGGAGGTAAGTTCTGGGGAAGGAAAATACCGGGCTTTGCCGGGGCCGGTATATCTAATATACCGGCCCCGGCCTGAAGACCATAAATACCGGCTGTGCCGGTAAATTACCGGTCGGGTGGCAACCCTAGTGCTGTCTCCTGTCAGTGCATTACCTGTGGCCTAATATGCAAATTACACAAGTCCCATTGAAAAGTAGTACATTTGCATATCAAGCTACAGATGATGTCATAAACAGGAGACTGCACAGATACAGTCAAAACATGTTTCTCTCTTAAGTTTTATCCAAGGCTTCTAACACAATGTATAGATCTTTATTTTATTTTTTTCTATATTAACAGTATATGTAATATTTAGGCCCTTATAATCATTATATTTCTTTGGTACACAAAGTGGAATTACTGATATCTGCACATTTCCACTGATATTATCAATAAGCAACAGAGGAACAGACAAAGACCTATAAAACCAGAAATTGAAAATTATGATTGCAACAATGCCAAAACATATAAAGTCTCACAAAATAGACATAGGCAGAAACCCAGCAAATAATCATACAAAGGCAAAAAAAAAAAAAAAAAAAAAAGGTTTCTTCAAAAGCGCTATTTGTTCTATAACACTATACTGTACTATGTGACACTTTGTACCGAAATAGTTGCAATCATGTATTTATATATTGTTGTAATTGAATAAATAATTGCTATTTTAAAACTGTGGATGTGCCTCTGTTGCTTAGAAGTATACAATATTTGTGCACAATTAAGAACAGTGTGAGTATATATGAGAGCAACCCACAGAAATACTTGACCAGATTTTTGGAGAAAGGGTGTAATATTTTAATTACTATTACAGTGAAAATATATAAAATACTTTTAAAAATATTTTTTAATTAGGAGCAATTTATTTAGTTAAAAGGTGCAATTGTAAGGACATGCTGAAAAATACTGCCAACAAAAGTATGGCAATGTCCTCTCAGGTATCTAATGTAAATTAAAAAAAAATTCCCACCTGAGAACTTGAGCATTGTGGGAGCTTGCGTGTATGTGCAAACGATAAATGTGACTCCAACAGTTTAGTTTTGATCTTTAAGTGGTCAGCATGTTCACACCGTAATGGTAATTTCCATGACAGGTGCACTGGAACCTTTCAGATTGCCGATAGCGCTTTGCTGTTTTACCAGTTCAGATCTTTCTCCTACTGGTTTAGCGCCATCTAGTAAACTTTGCATGGAGTATGAGAAGTACTGGACTGAGTAGTCAGGTATTCATAACCTTTCTGTGTGATATTTACAGCAAGGTCAACTCCATCTGTGAAAAATGGGCCAACATATACTACTAAAGACAGTTTCTGGCCCCAGCCTTTCATCAACTATTAAAATAAAATGGAAATTTGTTGTTTTTCATGAGAATAGAGATGGCAAGTGCAAATGTTTGCATATTTCAAAGGTTGAAACGGAAAAACCGGTTCATGAGTTGCTGTGAATAGTACATGTTTGCATTTAAATGTAACTATATAGATCTAAAATGAAAATATAGTCTGCCATCACTGAAAGCGCCCTACAAAAGGAAAGGTGCATTATTATCCTAGAGAGTAAATAAATTCACCAGAGACTCAAGTATAAACAAGAAATAATTCTTTGTCCCTGGATACCAATTATCATCATAATACCTATCACTGGTCTCAGTGGGAATAGATATTCCTAGTGATGACAAAGATACAAAACAATTGTTTTATAGTATTTATGACTAGTCATCTATTGTGACAAAGAAAAAAAGCAAGATAACTAGACAGGTTATAAATCTTAAAACTGATTGAAAATATATTTGCAAAAGTATTTCAACTATCTGGTTAACCACATCCTTTGGGCAGTCTGCCTTAAATAGTATTTCTATACAGTCAGGTAACGCTCTACTGTAATTTCAAATGCACAATAATCATTTCATTTCATGAAAAGCTTACATCTATTGTATCCACATTGAGACACGTTTTCTACTCATGTGACATCAGCATTACTAAAACCATTGTATACATGTGAGTCTTTTAAAGGCTTCCTCTTGAGTTACTCCTAAGTCTATTCCATTACAGCTGAATGTCATTTCTGAGATCATCAGTTCTCTGTAAAATTAATCTAAAGTGTTTTCATTTGGATGTAGTTCAAGTCCCTTTAGGGCCTAAATGTAAAATATAACAGTAAATACATTTTCAGTCCATTATGTCCCCATATTCTGTGGAATAGATGTTCTAGAACCTCCTCCTACAAGGAACCAGAATTCATTTTCAGCTGGTAGTTGCAAGGGAGATTTGGAATAGGTCAGGGAGTTTTACTAGAACATGGATTTACCTCTGTAGCTGTCACATGTGCAGGTGACAAATCCAGGTGCATGTACACCTCTCTCCCCCCAAGGTTGGAGCACCAGGTGTCTGAGCAAAAAGATATACAAGGTACAGGCAGGAAGTTGACTACAGCAGAGCAAGCCTGGAAACCAAGCAATCAGGTGCTTAGCAGAATAATTGCAGGTACAGGAAACAAAGGTCCAAACATATAAAAATTACCAATAATGGTTATTTTTTGAAAATTCAGTTTTTCACTATTCTATTATCCGGGTCCATGCTGGATTTTTCTCTGTAGTTGCCGATGTATAGTTACAAATAACATATAATCAACATTTTACCATTACAGATAAATAACCAATGACCAAAATAGTGAAATAATTAATAACACAAAGTAATGTTTTTTTTCCATCCAGATAGCATTGGTCTACAGTGGATAAGTGATGTATATGGTTATCATAACCACACATAATTCAGTAATTGTTTTCATAAAATAGTGCTTGTAATATTTTTGATTGGCTTAGTTCATTTTTGTTTAACATTCTACTACCAGATCAAAAAAAAATATGTTTGCAAGTTTGAGCAGCCGCATATTTATACCTAGGCAGGAAGAGGTGGCAGAGCTCCAGGAGGCAGGGGAAGCTGGTTAGAGGAACACGTGGAGCACCAAAATGATAGGGGGCAGGCATAGCACTGGGAAGAGAATTGGGGAGCAGTGATGGCACTGTGGAAAGTGATTTGGGGACACAGGTGAGCGTATCCCTTTTAGGGGCACACTATAACGGAGTGGAAGGGGTTGAGTCTGAAAAGGGTGCAACAAATACTGCAAAAAAAAATAGAATAACAGCATTAAATGTATTGCTTTAGTATTGAAGAGTTAGTGTTTACTCCCACTACAAAAAATTATTTTCTTCATAATAGAGAAGAGAGTCTTCAAGATAAATGTTTAGGAATATCTAATTTACAGCAATAAGTATGGTTGAAAAATTCAAAGTATTTTCAGTTGATAAGTGTACATGTTTCTTCATAAAACCATTTGGGATGTCTCCTATTCCACTATAAACCTTGCCTCCATGTTGGCACAGCCCTAGAAAACAGAGACAATGTCATATGTTAATATAACAGCTTTATATGATTAAAAAAAAAGGAAAACAGAGAAGCCTATTGGTCCGTCAGGCTAGCAGACATGCATTTAATCTTACCTATGTGGAATATGCAATAAAGGAGCTGATCCTGTTGGTCCAATCTCTTTATAACGCTCTTCCCATCCTTTGGTAAGTTTACAAAGCCTAGAAGGATCTCTGTCAACGTGAACTTGCACCTGTTCATTAGACATAATGATAGGGACAGTATAACTCTAGAGCCATCATATCACCTTGTAATTGAGCAACCATGCAGGAACCAGCCAAGGAGAACTATAACCACAAATTAAGCCGTTTTAAAGTTCTAATATTTCGATGGGAAATTGATTTATCAAGCATATTTTTCCAAGGCTAAATTTCGGTTTGCGGAACAACAAAAACACAAAAACAGTTGCAGCTAAAAAAACAAACAGGCAGCTTGTTATCTGACTCAACATGCAGGGAAGAAGAAAGTCAACAATACAGAAAACAGTCAGCTACAAAATAATACACAGTAGCAGGTCCAGGTTGATGAAAAAATACTCTTAATTTATTTTGGCACGATAGGACAAACACTAAATCCCCCGCTGGTACAAAAGAAATATGGACGTTTTCCGTATTGTTGTGTTGTGGCTGGGACGCTGGTTTGGAGTTATACCTTGCATTTTCTCTGTATCACAACAAAGTGTGTAAATATTATACTTTCTTGTGATACAGAGAATATATATATATATATATATATATAGCGCAGTGGTAGAGCCCAATGCATTACATTGTCACCACTGGCATTTCACTGCCCCTTTTGTACCTCAGATCCATCTATGTAGAGTAAATTTGCATGTTTATGATGTCATTTTGGAAGACCAGAAAATGGAGCCTATGCAACCTTGGAACATTGCATCCTATCAATCCCAACCACAGTCTCATCTAAGAAGGACTGCTGCCTACCATACAAGCCTCTGCCTGTGTGCACTTAGAAGTCATAGAGGGGTGCAGCCCAGGCCAATTGAAAAACAGAATACCTTTTCTTTTAACTTTGCTAGTCTCTTCTCCTTTTCTACATCTGCTTCTTCTTTTGCTCTTTTTTCCAGTTCCTTTTCTACAAGTTTGAGTTGGTCCTAAAACGAGGAGATCAGTGTTATCACGCTCTTAAGACAAGTTTGAAAACAGATTTTCTGCAGTATTTTTGTTGGTTAACTCTCCTACAAACAATTGTGGTGAGTTGGTCCATGTTGATAAATGATGTGATTGAAGGTTGTTTCGAAACTTGAGCAAGAGCTCTCCAAGCTGCAAGCACAATCCTGAATATTAATTGGTTTTCATGTTTTGTGCATGCATCATGAGGTTTTGAACGGTGGAATGTGTGGGGGATCTAATTGGATGGGAAATCAGACCCTGAATTTAATATTGACTATCTAACAGGACAAAACCACTACTTACAATAACTAATACTGATCTAGAAAAAATATCAGCTGACAATCAGTTTAATGATCACTAGCACTGATACCGTGACAGCTGGAGTGAAACTTATTTTTATTCACTGAATACATTAAGAGATCTGTCCAGGCATAGATACATGAAATTGTCTGGTATTTATCTCCAATTAACAGCAGTTTGAACAGCGGTCCTTAGCTTAACACATATTGTTCTGTCTAGTAAGACCTGGCATGGATCATAGCAAGATGTAACAACATATGACTATCAGTCAAACCTGTCTAATTTATATGCAGAGATATTATGAAATAGTCAAAAAGAAGTAGAAAAAAAAACTGGTTTGAAATGAAATCTTAATGTGAAATATTCGTATTACACAGTTAGATTTTGGATACAGGTAATTTTGGTTGGTGACTGAATTTAAGACATCTGCAACACACATTTTCAGGTGAGTGACTGTAATAAGCTCTTTGTACTGTGTGATGTGTAAGCACCTGCAGCAGTATGTAAGGTTGTTTCATGAAAGAAAGAAACATTTTTTTTGTAAAGTGACATAACACTCACTTATCCACAGTTCTTAAAGAAACTGTCTGGTACCCAAAATGCATCTTCCAAATGTTAATGCAAATTAATGTGCTTTCAAATTACTTTAAAATGCAAGTTTTACATTTTGCTATACTTAAAATATTGTAATTGTAAAATTATAGCAATTTGAAAGAAACCAGGACTGCCCACACTAGCTGAGTAAAAGTCAATGTCCCTTTTTCTGCTGCAGAACAAACGAGAAGTATTTCATTCATATGAATGGAATTTCCTGTTTCTCTAGTGAGGTCATCAGACAATGTGTTGCAATGTTAAAAGATCCTACTGTGTACAAGAGCAGGTCACTTAAATTCCACACAATGTATTCTATTCCAGCAGCACAGGAAGTGACTAAATGAAACAAAACTTTTTATGCTCAGTGTTTATATAAATCAGTGCTGCCGCACCTGCAATAAACGTGCAACGAGTAATAAATGGGTGTGGGGGGGGGGGGGAACGACTATACAAGCAGTAATCTTCATTGGAGACTAAATGCTAATTTACTTATGTGCTGGAACAGAAATAAACTTGGTAATATAGGAGTTTCAGCTGCAGTTGTACATTTTCTTTTTTCTTTCTGCATACTTGCATGGTTTCTTGCATATCAAACTAGACAACATCATGGGCTCAACTTACCCGGTATTGAAATCTATGTATCTCAAGAGAAGCCAGTCTCCTCTTCTCTTCTCTCTCTGCTTCATCTCTCATCTCTTTTTCTACCCTTAGAAACTCGTCCTGTTCCTTCTTGGTCCGTGCATGCTCCTCCACTAAAAGCTTTACTTCCAGCTGACGCTGGCGCTCCTTTCTCTGTTTCCTTTGCTGCTCCTCTTCTTCTTTTAATCTCATCTCATGCTTTGCTATGGCCTCTATTTCCTTCTTTCTTTTCCAGGCCTCTAGTTCCTGTTGTCGTTGCTTCTTTTCCTCTTCCAGTTTTTGTTTCTGAGCTTCTTCCTGTTGATTTCGATCAAACTCAGACACTTCTTGTGTCTTATCTTGCAGCTTTGATATTTCATCTTTTTCTTGTTGTTTCTTAGATTTCCACTTTTTAATAGCCTGTGATATAAAAAACATTGGAAATATCATTTTTTTTTTTTTACATTTGGTTAATAAAAGGAAAGAAACATTGTCAAGAAAGATAGTCACAATTAGCATTAGCAATATCAGGAAATAATTATACTTTGTTATCACTCTAGAGCAGTGGTTCTCAACAAGTCATGACCCAAAAATATTTTAATTTCTAAAACATTATAATTTTTTCTCCCACAAAACAATTAGTAAATGTGCACTGTTCAAAATATAAAAAACAGGGCATCTTCGCAAAATGAATAGTGCAGTTATTGAAGTGCAAATGAAAATGCTTTTGAGCTTAAAAACCAATAAAATAAAAAGCCATTGAAACTGGAGTTGATTTTAGCTCCTCATAAGTGTTTGAAAGTCTGGAGTCCATTCTGTTCCTACATTTGTCTTCATCTGGACCAGAGTTTAGAAGCCACTCAAGAAGATAGGTAAATTAAACACTCACTGCTGTATATCTGCCGCATCAAGGCCAAACTTCACTTGACTCATCTCAGAAGATATTTGAAATTGTATCCTCAAAGTGAACACTAAAACCTTGGTTGTTTCCAGGAGCAGATATCAACAGCACTACTGAAACAACGCCATCCATTCCTTGGTGGGCTTCTAAGGTTCAGTCGGTGAACGTAACATGCTCCACTAAGTCATCTTTCCTCTCTCCAATCAAAACTTAGACTTTTTGACAAAGCAGAAGCGCATACCAGCGACCTACTCCACACCAGCTCATGACCCACTTTTGGGTCAAGACCCATCAGTTGAGAAAGACTGCTCTAGAGCACCTTATGATTAGGAGGAAGTGAAGGAACGTAGTGTTGCCCAGCCTGGAACATTAATATTCCAGGCTGTAATTGGTTACCTACCAATTACACATTTCCTCTCTTGGACTGACAGACTAGAGAGGAATAAATCAAGGCACCTTTGTGAGCAAATCAGAGGACGTACAAAGAGATGCTAATGTGCATGATGGTAACATTACTCGCATACACAACTGGAAATTTCCATTAATATAACACAATAAACTAATTATACATCACTAAGGCTATCAGTAGGGTACTGCTAGTACTGATTATACATGTACAGATACTAGATGTAGCTTAGAGTAAGATGGGATTCCAAGCATTTCACAGACTTTCATTTGTAGTGATACCACAGACTGGTATAATCCTCTGAAGATAAATGCTCCTCATTGTAACAATATAATCAAACTCATCTACTGCATAGAAGACAAAGAAGCAAAATGCTGAACTGTCAACTGATTAATGTGTCTGTTTTTGAATCTAGTCTACAGGTAAAACCCCCAAATTCACAACAATTGGACTATAAATCAGGTTTCTGTGTGGTACATTTAGTTCACGTCAGAAGTTCAGTACGTGCATTGAAACCTGTCATTTATAAACTATTATGTTAATTTTTCTCCACTTCAAAAAAGTAATCAGCAAAAAAATTTTTGGAACAACATCAATCTGTTTTCCATTGAATTTGCATTTATGAATCTCAGAATCAAAGGGCTGTCAAAGACTGAAATGTGTGCACAATACAAAAAGAAATGTTACAGAGGGCCAATTCAAACTGGAGCTGCATAATATTATCTAGTAGACAATAATTTCTAGATTCATTCACCCTCCATTTATATTGTGGCACATATGATGTTGGCAATTAGAATGAAACCTTTTACCATTCTCTTGATACATTACCAGCAGTGATGATTAAATAGTCATCTTAAAAATATATGGCTAAAATTTGCTTATTTCCTAAAATGTGCTTTGTGATAAACAGGAGTTCTTCTAATATTTTCTAGGATCAACTTTTCATATGCAATCTGTCATGCCAAAGCATGAGTTGGCATTCATATAATTTGTTATGTTTATGCTTGAATAGCCTTTATTGTAGGCTTTGATCCACCACTAGGCCTAAGCCATAAAATGTAAGTAGTAATTAGCCATCACCAAAGCTGGACTTTGTGAGCGGGGTTCGTAAAAGGTAGTGGAGCATGTACTCTGACATTGGGTAAATCAGAGGACAACCACAAAATATGAAATGGGGAAAACGTGTATATATTGTGTGAGGGTCCAGTATATATATATATATATATATATATATATATATATATATATATATATATTCAGATTGTCCAGGTTTTAGTCTTTTGTTTTTGTATCAAACATGGCCAGCGGAATGTGTTACTGTCACGAGAACCAAGAATGAGTACTTTCCAAACTGTTAAAACATCCATGTTTGATGTTTAAATACTCCTAAAAATATAAGGAATGTGATCCTAACTAAATGATGGTGTTATACAGTACATGACACGCTTTGGTAAGCTTATTGTGTTTGTAGGTAACTATCCACACTAGTGCCCTAGACAGGTATGATGGAGTGGGCCATAAACTGTCAGGCCGAGCCCCTCTGATCCACCCAGGGGGGCTGGTCTCTTAGAAAATCACCAGGGATCTATATAATCAGCAGGTTGGATTATCCAAGAGAGACTTTTTAACAACTGTATGGAGAACTTTACAATCTGAATGTCCCACAAGGATTATATATATATATATATATATATATATCGGTAATTATATGTAAGGATTTCTTGTGTTTTCTCCTATTTTACGGACTGTTTTGCACTTGTACGTTGTATGTCTGTATGTCATCTATATCTGTATTTTTGCACATAGCACTGTGAAGCCTTTTTTCAGATTAAATGTTTACTTAATCAGCTCTATTCTCCAATATGAACTCACTCTTCTGAGGATAGCTCAGGTAGAACACGTTACCAAAGGTTGTGATACTATATTGTACTGTGTTTGGGGTAACCGAAGACGCCCGGATTTAAAGTCTTGGTGGTGGCAGCATATTGTGTACTAGGCTAATAGTGTAGGAGGTATTGCAGGGGTTAATTTAGTGGTTGCTGGGACTAGCAACAGGTAACCAGGGATCTGGTGTCATTAACCCTTTCACTCCCACACTCTCCCCACTGTCTCAGCCGGGCCAATAGCCTGCGTTCGTGACACAATCATATAAGGAATATTATGAATCACAAACCAATGTGCTATGCATCATTTGTTAAACCTTGTGTGTGGCGGGCTCTTGCAAAGAAGAGAATGAGAGCCTGTTAAAAACTGTGGAGGCCAAAGGAAACTGACTTAAGGGCTTCCTACAACAGAACAAGGGATTGCGTATCTTGCACAGCATGTAGAGACTACGCAATTCTGCAGCTATTATAATTAAAAAGAACTGCTAGAAATAGGATACTGATTATGAGCATAATAATACACATCCTGTGTAGAATTTCTCACCTCTTTCTTGTTTTCCTCTAGAAAGAGGAATTCCAGATACCAGCTTTCATGGCGTTGAACGTCCTCTGTTGTCCGGCTAGGGAGATAAGCCATTGCTTCCTCCAGATAAGTAGCCTTGCCCTTGTGTTTAGTCCACACCTTTAGAAAACTTTGGTGGTCAAAATCATCCCATCCTCCAAGACGGCCACCCGTTTGCTGTAGAAATTTTTCGAAGGCCACCACCTCTTCTGGAAGATGACTTGAGATCATTTTGTCAGACAATGCTTTCCCAGTGGGTGCTTTGAAGACGTTTTCTGAAACTGTGCTCAGTGAAGCTTCTATTTTCTTTTCCAAGGCACTCAGTTCAATAATAGTAGACTTCTCCTCCTTCATAAGTTCTTCATAACTGAAATAACAAATAAGTGCAGACTTATTTTCTGTAATGCATTTTGCACTTAGAGTATATATATAAAAATGTCCAATGCTGCTCAAATTTTTGACTATAAAAAAAACAAAGTCTCTCAGTATTATGGTAGAAAGCCAGACCCAAAATTGCCAATTTTGTGCCAAAATTGGCGACATTTGGTAGCCCAATTGCATATTTCCCCACAATTTGGCGAAATGGCCCAATGTGGCCGAATTTCGGCCCAGATTAAGTTGACCCTTACATTATACAGTAGAGGGACTTCCTGTTGCCTGTTAACGTCACCATAATTTCTTACAAAGAGAAAAGGTTTGTACCTTACTTTCAATAAAGTATATATTCATGACAGCTTCAATGCAAACATTTTACTGGTTTATTTTTTTATATACTTTGTTGTTTTTATTGAATCAGATAATATTGCATACAGTACTTGTCAAATAATTCTTGGGCAGTATAAAATTCAAATTGACATTCGACTATACAGACTCATTTTATATTTTAAAAAGCTAAAACATTATCAGTGAAAATTACGAAAAATAAATGTATTACAACCAAAATTTGGAGGATAATCTTATTCACTATATAACTGACCAAAGATTGCTCCATATGGCCAGGGAATAGGTTTAGTATAGTGTATCACTATAATAACTGGGTGAAATGTGGACCAAATAACTGAGCAAGAGGCCTGGGTGAGGAAACACGCTCATAGACTAACAGAACTTGACCTGGGTGCATCCAAGAGGCCATGGAAACCTATAGGATAGAACATTAGTTTAAGTATAACTAAGATTAGGTAACAAGTCAAAAATATAAAAAAGAGAAAGAGGAAACATGTAAAAAAAATAAATAAAAAATAAATAAAAAAAAAGGCTGAAAAGGGGAAAGAGAAATGGGAGTTAAAAAAAGCATGGAGAAGGTAAAATAGGTTACAGGGAAAGGGGGTGCCGGTGGCTCAGGAGGGAGTAGCTCAAAAAGACGTGCCTCTGGACCACACTTTTGGCAGCTAGAAAAAAAATGCTTCTGGCTATGGAGCATTAAGAGGCACTGCACTGGGGGGTGGGTGGAGGATCTGTGTCGCCTCGGTATGTGTGTGTGGCGACATTCATTTATTTAAATTAATTAAGTGAATATTTTAAAAGAATTTAGGATAGCAAAACACAAGAAAAAATGGTTGTTGCACAAGAGCATAATTGCATAAAAAGTGGTTCAAACATGCTTTGTAGACCATGTGATAAGGTAATAGGCATTCCCTTCACTTTGCTAAAACTTTACTATTTGATGTGGTTTTGACAATAGTTAGCATGCAAGCATTTGCATTACTAAGGTCTTAAACTGGTTATCAACAAACCATTCATGCAAAGCTTAATACATTATTTGTAATATCACCATCACAATGGGAATGTAAACATTGACTATATACTTACGTTACCCTCTGATCTTCTTTAAAAGCAGTTATAGCATTGTCTACTTCTTCCATCATTTCTCTTAACTGGTCAACAACTGCAAGACAAGTAACAAAGTAATATCTCCTATTATTCTAAACATATCAATATTAACAACATAACATATACATTTATTCATATTGCTGTATAGTCGAGATATGCACTGTGATTCTCATTGAAAAATGGCAGCTTGACCTCCTAACCCATGAATGACGTGTATCCAACATGTAAAGTCCATATCTACTCAGTTTACAGTTGAATGCTTTACATGGAGAGACTTTTTTTGAGCAACGAAAACCATTGGTGTTTAATTCTCCACTTCTCTTATGTAGGTTTTGGTCTTTCCCCCAATAGTACTTGTTGTTTAGGCATTGTTTATCATAGTACAGTGTTGGTGATAATGTTTATATCCCTCAGACTGGAATTTTACTGTACATATGGGATATTTTACTTTATTCCCAATCTGTTTCTGCATATTTGATTGGAAGAGTGATGGTGCCATAATAAAACAGGGATTCCAAACACCACAATTAAGAAAAATAAATCTTGTACTCATTGACACGTGTACATATAACACACATATTAGTATTCTTACACTCTGGAGTAGGTTTCACGTCTTTTAACTGTCGCTGCAGTCTCTTGACATTGTGGTGTATTTTTGAAAGCTGCTGCTCTATTTTTTTTTCTATGGAACAAAGAGGAAAAAAAGTACATTTAGCAGAATTTCTCGAAATGCAGTGATTATTGGTGTAATGCCCTTCTAAGCACTGAACTGCAACAACATACTTTTATCTCCTCTTAATAAAACAAGAGATATAATGCTTAGTAACATCCCTTGGCTGATGAAATAGAAACATCACCAGGATGTACTTGAAAACCAGAAAATGTCCAAACAAACCGGTCCTGGTTAAAAGGTTTGCTATTATTATTACTACATGCTAAACAGACTTGCCAAGTGTATATAGATTTACACTAGGAATTTCAGGGCCCCTTACTGAACAAATTAAACAAACTGAAAATATCTGCCACTCGCCCCACCTACCCTAACAAGCATGTTGTCCCGGTCTAATATAATATGGAGGGTGGTTGGGAGCAGTTGGTCAATACGCCTGTAATATTTTGCCCCTCAATATGCCATTCTTTTGCCATTTAATATGCCACTATTTTGCCATTCAATATGCCAGTATTTTGCCCCTCAATATGCCAGTATTTTGCCCCTCAATATGCCAGCATTTTGCCCCTCAATATGCCAGTATTTTGCCCCTCAATATGCCAGGATTTTGCCAATTAATATGCCAGGATTTTGCCGATTAATATGCCAGGATTTTGCCCCTCAAGATGCCATTCTTTTCCCATTTAATATGCCAGGATTTTTACCCTCAATATGCCATTTAATATGCCAATATTTTGCCCCTCAATATGCCATTCTTTTCCCATTTAATATGCCAGGATTTTTACCCTCAATATGCCATTTAATATGCCAATATTTTGCCCCTCAATATGTTATTCTTTTGCCAATATGCCAGTATTTTGCCCCTCAATATGCCAGGATTTTGTCAATTAATATACCAGGATTTGCCAATTAATATACCAGAATTTTGGCCCACAATATGCCAGGATTTTGCCAATTAATATGCCAAGATTTTGCCCCTCAATATGCCATTCTTTTCCCATTTAATATGCTAGTATTTCCCCCCTGAATATGCCATTTAATATGCCATTCTTTTGCCCCTCAATATGCCATTCTTTTGCCAATTAATATGCCAGTATTTTGCCCCTCAATATGCCAGTATTTTGCCCCTCACAATGCCAGGATTTTGCCCCTCACAATGCCAGGATTTTGCCAATTAATATGCCAGGATTTTGCCCCTCAATATGCCAGGATTATGCCATTTAATATGCCAGGATTTTGCCCCTCAGTATCCCAGGATTTTGCCCCTCAATATGCCAGGATTATGCCATTTAATATGCCAGGATTATGCCAATTAATATGCCAGGATTTAGCCAATCAATATGCCAGGATTATGCCAATCAATATGCCAGGATTATGCCAATTAATATGCCAGGATTTAGCAATTTAATATGCCAGGATTATGCAATTTAATATGCCAGGATTATGCCATTTAATATGCCAGGATAATGCCAATATTCCAGGATTATGCCCCTCAATATGCCAGGCTTTTGCCCCTCAGTATGCTCGTTTGCCACCCTCCTCCCCCAGTACTTACCTCCTTGCTGCTGTCTCCCGGTGCTCTGCAGGTCCACGGCTGTGAGGGAAGCATTGTGCGCTCCCCTCCAGCCGCACAGCTACTATGAAGTATGTTTAAAAAAAGAAAAATGCGACCAGAGTAACTCTTCTTGAAGCCACGCTTCAATAAAGGGAGCACAGCTGGTGTGCCAGTGGGAGTCAGTGAAGTGGAGGGGGGGGGGGGGGGGGGGGAGAAAATGGAGATGTGGAAACAGCCAGTGGGATCATTAATACTTCATGGTTTTATTGCACATAAGGTAGTGTTTTAGAACATTTATCTTTGTATGTAGGTATGTTAACTTAGAAATGCAGAATGTCAAGATGTATTATTTCCCACTCCTTCTAAGGTCCTGGTTAGAAAATACAAAAAGTCATCTAAAAATATATACACATATATTTGAGAAATGTAAAATAAAACTCCACTAAGTAATTGCAAGCATATAATTAAAGTTGCATAGAGTATTTTGCAGTCAAGTCTTCAAAATAATTAATTAAAAATTTTAAAAAAAAATCCAGACTCTTAGGATGCCAGTCACTTTAAACCCAAAATGAATCCACAAACATACTTTCTGTTTTTATGTTATTTGCCAGTCTCTGCTCATATTCTTCAAGTGTGCTGTATTCAGTCCTACAGTCATTCTTCTTGTTGTAAAGATGTCCATTCTTGTCTTTTTCTAAATTTACAATTCTTTGAAGACAGAAAAAAGACAAACGTTCACAATTCACGCAAGTAATTGTAATAATGAAAAAAGCATCCAATAAAAACGTAATTTTCCACATGACTTAAAGCACTACATGTAGTCCCTGGTGGTAACGTGTTATGTAAACTATCCAAACCTCCTCATGGGTGACACAGATAAAGGTCTACATTGGTTCAATACTGAATCATGCCTCCAGGGAAGATATATTAGAAGCACATTTAGGTTTTTTTCTGGCCAGCTTTCTAAAATGGCAGTTTTCTCTGGCTTATTTCTTGTATATTGTGCATGCATTTAATATAAGTGGGTAGCAGAGGCAAAGCTAAACATAAATTTACACATACCAGACAACTGAGAAGGCTGTTTTTCCCCACAGAATCACACATTTACAATTTTACCACCACGGCAAGGGATTCTGGGTGGGCATATGCAAATCCAGTCAACAATGACCACTTTTTTAAAACATGGACCCCTTGGAGCAGATGTACTCTGTAAAAGACAGCTGTGAAACATAGCTCAGGACAGAGGTGCAGATGCCAGATCACCACTCATGGACAGCTGTTTTGCCCTTAAAGGGAGTTATCAACATGAGGTGGGTTTACTGGCTTTCTGCTTGAGGCTCGGAGCCGTACAAAGAACAAACTATTTAAGTAATGGTGGGGTAATGGTGATGGCGAAATTCAGTGGGTAGCAGAGGCAATGGTTGTAAATGTATGTTTAGCATTGGCTCTGCTACCCACTGAATTTCAGGTCGAGGGGTTTTAATAAATGTGAAAAGCACATTTTACTATAAATCAATTTACAGCAGTTTTACAGAGAAAATAAAGTCTAAAAGTTTATTTTTCTGATTAAGCTGTACTTATACAGAAATGTTTTTTCAGGCACTGCATGTGGAACTGATCCTTTAATTAAAAAGCAAACTGGCAAATAAATGAATATTAAAGCAAAATAATTTCCTATAGAGGTATTTTTAGAAATACAAGTTGATCCAGCTGTCAGACAGGTAGACATATACTACATTAAATTATATTATATATTGCAGGGCTTGACAGGGAGACGGGGACCCGTGCTTCCAAGTCCCTACAGCTGGCTCTTAAAATTTTAATTGAACTCTATGGACGTATTATGTTCTTGGCTCCTAAAAATAACTAGATGGGCTCCTGAACTGGTCTACATGGCTCTTAAAGTCTACAAATATTAGTCAAGTGTTGATATATTGTATATTATATTCATGATCCATAGGTATGAGGGAACACTGCATGATAACTTACTGTTTTTTAAGCTTATCAGCTTCACGGAAAAACTCTGCTTTCTTTGCTTGATCAGCCTTTATCTTCCAGTTTTGAACATGGAATTCCCTTTCACCATAATTGTGACTAAAGCAGCTTTCATTCTGTGCCAATTGAAAAATGTACCATATTAGTAAAGCAGAAATGTGTAAATCTTGACAGACAGAAGGCACAACTGTACATTATTGGTTTTCCTGTGCACAAGTGGTTCTCATTATTTGCTTGGACTGAATACAGAAAAGCATCACAGTTAATAGGAATAGTTCACTTAATACTCAAAATTTTAGGTAATTGATCTTGATGACAAAATATCACAATGAAACGTAATGTGTTTCACCATTCTGCTGGGGCTTCCTCAGAGGTATTTTAGTGTGTAGTGAACATATGATTGGATTTGAGAGTCTTATTTGTGGTACCCTCACATATGGAGAGAAGAAAGGTCGGTTTGTCCTCGCTGTCAAGAAGTATTTAGTACAGGTAGGTGTGTTACAGATCTCGGGTGCTCAGAATATAAGCAGCTGACCACGTTGCAGGAATCCAATATGACGTTCAAGAAAAACATCGGCACTCTTGGATCCAAACATTACAAATAATTTAATGGAAATTGAGGTTACATATTGTGCAAATGGAGAAAACAGATACTTAACGTGTTACACGTCTAGCAACGCTTATTCATAAGTACCATATTATTATTATTCATATTTGTGGTAGTCCAGTGGTTACCGTGATTTATATTGGCAGCAGTAAGCAGAGTAATGTTTAGAAGGTTAGACATATAGGATGTACTCCAGGGAATACCTGACAGTTGTCTCTTTAAATAAATTGCTGACTTACAAGCCAGATAATATGCACGGCAAGAAAGGATTGTACAGATCAAACATGTTAGATTTCATTGCGTTATTTTGTCATCAGGAACAATTTCCTCAAATTTTGAAAACTATTCGTATTATTTGTGATGCCATTTCTGTTTTTATTAAAAAAAATGTAATTATTGTATTTTAAATACATTGTCTAAAACTGCTTTAGATATTATCCAGGCATCTGCACCATCTATAACACTATGTATGCCCCTCCATCGATGTTCAGTGCTGCCTTCTGAAGGAGGCGCAGACCTAATCTGTCCATAGGTAAGTGTTTGGGAGTAGAAAATAGAGCAGATGCACATAATTGAGGGGGTGCAGTGATACTAGCATGCAGCCCTGAAATACAGCATCTTGTGAGTATTATATCTGGCTGACATTGGAATATAATTATCAGCAGGTAAAGATGTTAGCTGTGAATGAGGTCCCATGATGCCATCCCACCCAGCCAAAATACACCTTTACTCAGTTAGTTCAGTATAATTTCTGTCTTGCTGACTATATACTGATGAGATCTATAATGCACCACCATTAATGTCTGGTTAACTTCATACTGGTCGGAGCTAACAGTATCACTATCTTTGTCCAGCTAAATACATCCTAATGGCAGCTATACTATACCACCCTGATTATTAATTGATGGGAGCTACTATATCTAGCTCACATCAAAACTATAGAGCACGGGCGTCCAGGGCGGTGTGGCACGCTTGAGACTGGCAGCGGTAGCCGCACCTCTGAGCCACTACAACAAAGCGTGCACAGGGATATCACCGACACCCATTGCTCCAACAACTTCAAAGAGCGAGGGGGCGGAGCTTTCTCCCCTCGTGCAGGGGAGAAAGCTCCTCCCCCTGACACGCTGATCCTGTTGGAGAACCGGTGTCAGAGACATCCCAGTGCTCCGACAGAAAATAGCAGCCCACAGATGGAACAATTCCCGTCCCTGCAGATACAAGGTAAGCAAGCAGGTAGGGGGAACAAACAAAATAACAGGGTTTTTTTTTTTTCTTAAAAAAAATAAGAAACAATATCTGTGTGTGGAAGTGTGACACAGTGTGTGTGTGTGGAAGTGGCAGTGTGACTATTTGTGTTTGTGTGTCTGTGTATGCACGTGTGAATATGTGTGCATTTAATGTGAGTTTTTTTATTTCTGCTGTTTTATTGCTGGGGAATCTGTGATACATTCCCTCAGTGCACATTACTGTGATATACATACACACACACACACACACACACATTTTCTTTCACTGAAACATGAATGTGGCCCACGCACAAATACATGTACAGTGAAGTGGCCCACAGCAGAACAAACTTGGACGCTGGAACAGCATGTGTATATATAAATATTAGATCCAAAATAAGTGCACTCAACTTTACAAAAACTCCAACAATTCTTCCAACTGGTTGCAGTGACGCTACACACACACACACACACACACACACACACAAGAATCCAAAAAGAACCACGCACTCACATAATGTTTCCTAAGGGGACCAAAACGTTGATGCTTATGTTCTATTTCTAATATAGTGATTTTCTTAACGGAAAAATCCCGAGTGCGTGGTTCTTTTTGGATAGATATTTAGATATACACACACACACACACACACACACACACACACACACACACACACACACACACAGTCAGAAGATGTAACCCTTATGAATAGAATCCCTTGAACTTATTCCAGTCCATTTAGTTCATTATAATAACCAACAAATGGCAAAGACTGAAAGTTTGATCTTAGGGTAGTGGCTTTAGGTGCATGAAAAAGTTCCATAAATTCTACCTCAACTTTATAAACAATAAAAAACTATTTATCAATAATCAAGTTAATTACAACACGGACCAAGACAAATAGCATTATAAAAATGCGTAATTAGTTCAGAAACTATGATCACATATATTCAGAATGCATCAATGTGGGCCTAACATGTTCTGAGCACTCTTCCTACATAGTAAGATGACTCATTAAGAAGGTCACCAAAGAGTTACATTTCACACAGTGAAGAAGATCACGGAGTTGAACCATGTCTACCTTTATAAAACCCGATTTATGCTTATGGAGTAGATCCCACTGTGTGTGTGCAGCCTTCACGCTGGCCAGTTTATCATATGACCCACTGCTCCAGCGTCAATGGAACGGTTGTATTATTCTTTACAAACTGCAAACACCTCGTGTTACCCCCGAGCCTGTACTGTATCTCCTGCGCCCACAGTAATCAGTGTGTACCTGTTTCACACCAGTATCTCCATTATCCGAGAGCGCGCAGCCCGTTGCTAGGGAAGCCATGATGTGACTGCTACAACCGTCTCCCCAGACTCATACTAACCCTGCCGGAAAGGGGGCGGAGACTGCGAGGCAAAGTGCGGGCTGCTACAGTGTGGGCGCTGGGGGGAGGAGGCAGCAGCAGAGGCTGAGCCATGCCCAGGTGTACAATGGTGGGGAAAGCAAGTGGGCAGGGTAGGAGAGGGAAAGGTGTGTAATGGTGGCGGGATCTTGTTTGTTACTGGTAAAGACCAGTTAAAGTGCACTTGCCATGCAAGAATGATAGAGATTACTTTTTAATAATGTAAAGCTAAGCATTGTGTTTTTACAAGATTATAAAATATGCATGTCTCAAAAGGTTGGTGATTCTGAAATACCGTGTAGTGGGTATGACGGTAGCAAGTAAGGAAATAAATCAAACTATGTCCCATTATCAGATCTGCCAGCATAAATTTTGGGGCCCCTTATAGAACAAATAATATTTCCCCACTTCATTTGTATTGCCCTCCTTTCATTATTGTACCACATCTCTTGCCATTGCACCCACATAACTTGCCACCTTGTAGCATTTATGGCAATTGAAACTGCACCCACAGGTCTTCCTTGAGCACCCAGGACATGCCCCAGGCAGCACCCAAATTGGACATCTAGGACATACCCCAATCAGCACCCAGCTTGCACACCTAGGATACGCCACAGTCCAGATTGCACCCACAGAACATGCCCCAGCACACAGATTCCACACCCAGAACATGCCCCAGCCAGCACCTAAATTGCATCCACAGGACTTCCCTGGTGTCTAGTGGACGTTGCTCTGATTTCAGATGACGTGCAAGAGGCAACCTGAGTGGATGTCTGTGCGCCTGGGCATCTAGACATCTGAATGTTTTCTCTAAAATAGACATTTATTCCAAACAATGTGAATGATCTTTCTAGAAGTGTGCAGTAATGTGCTTATGCACACTTTGTTGAATAAAGTCAGCAAAATAGTTTGACGTAGGGTGTTTTGCAGGGTTACAGTATACATTTTACACACATACATGGTAAGTGTGGCAAACCTAGCCACTTATTGCAGAACATTTAAAGGTTGTCTGAAATAGCTGTGTTAACCTGGTCTAAAAATGTATTCATGTTAATGTCAAAGTTATATATTGTTATGTTAAAACCAGGTTCTGCTGTATTGAGGGATAATCCACTTAACAGGATTATCTAGTGTGAGTGCCCCTCCCGTACAGCAGTGCATAGTGGGAGAAATGTCCTGTATTTGCACTTCCCAGGTAATCTACTATTGTATAGCCCCTGTAAGGGGATTAAGTAAACCCCTTGCATGGGGAATTGCATAAATGCTGGAGCTGTGAATAAAGTAATCAGTTGACTCCCAGAACTGTGTTTCGTCTGGTTACTGGGGGATTTGGGATATTGCCTTACTTTCCAGCGCTTTATTTGGATTACCTTCTTTTACCAGCGGAGATATTGGGATTTAATATTGCAGCTCCGCTACATTTGGTGGCAGCGGCGGGATCCAACCTTACAGCCGAAAAGCGGTGTTCGTGTAATTGAAACTACCGAACAGGAAAGTGAATGGCAATTCGGATGCAACAAAGAACCGAACACAGAGGTGAATGGAGACAGACTTTACTGCATTGAAACGGCAGACGGTAAAGGAACTACTGGAAGCCAGGGGTAAGATAGCCAGCAATAAGCCAAAAGCTGTGCTGATTGCTGAATTGATGGAGGGAGACAGAGCTCGCAGCGTTACACCCCCACCAGCCATGGAGGAAACCCCCTTCCAAAAGGAAATGAGGACCAGGATGGAATTTTTACCCCAGCCAGTACCCCTGGAAATACTGACAGTACTGATGGCGGATGTGCAGGAGTATGTGATGGCACACGGACCGCAGGATGCTCCTCCCAGAGCAGAGTCTATTACTGCTTCAGTCATCAGCCAGGTAAAGCCTAAGATCCCATACCATGCGTTTAAAATGTTCTGTGAAGAGAAAGACGAGATTGATGGGTATCTACAAGACTTTGAGAGGCTATGTGACTTGCATGATTTGGAGCAGGCAGTGTGGGTACCTTTACTGGCGGGCAAACTGTCAGGTCGGGCAGCAGAAGCCTATCGGGCTGTACCCAGGGAAGACAGCAAAGATTATGCCCGGGTGAAACAGGCTATACTGGAAAGATATGCCATTACCCCAGAGGCATACCGGCGCAAGTTTAGAGGGTTGCGCAAACCAGAGAAAGATTCCCACGCAGAGTGGGCCCACAAACTGGACCAAGCCTCCCATGGGTGGATACAAGCCAGTCAAGCAACCACCATGGAGGAGTTACGGCAATTGCTGCTGTTAGAACAGTTTTTCAATGGCCTGTCCCCAGAGGCACAGGAATGGGTGAGAGATAGAAAACCCCTCACCCTAACAGAAGCTGCACGACTAGCCGACCAGCACTATGACGCCAGGAGGCATCACGGTAACCTCAACCGATGGTACCCTCGACCCACGGCTCAACCTCACACAGCTACCCCTACTGCACCTACAGCGACCTCCTTCCGGCCAACCCCGGGGGGGCACACTCCACCATCCAGATATAATGGCAGAGCGAATATCCAGTGCCATACGTGCAAACAATGGGGCCACATGGCGAGAGAGTGTACCCAGAACCGGAGCCGCCAAGCATGGAGCCAGGTACGGCAGAACCCAGCACCAAGAGCAGCCACCCAGCAATACAGACAACAGGCAACACCATGGCCAGCTAGTAACCCTGGAAGTGAAAGATCTGAGAGGGGGAGAGATAGAAAACCCCTCACCCTAACAGAAGATGTACGACTAGCCGACCAGCACTATGACGCCAGGAGGCATCACGGTAACCTCAACCGAGGGTACCCTCGACCCACGGCTCAACCTCACACAGCTACCCCTACTGCACCTTCAGCGACCCCATTCCGGCCAACCCCTGGGGGGCACACTCCACCATCCAGATATAAGGGCAGAGCGAATATCCAGTGCCATACGTGCAAACAATGGGGCCACATGGCGAGAGAGTGTACCCAGAACCGGAGCCGCCAAGTATGGAGCCAGGTACGGCAGAACCCAGCACCAAGAACAGCTGCCCACCACTACCAAGCGGAGCCAGCAACACAGGAGATACTTTTTAATCAGACCGAAGAGCCCCTGGGGATACTACACGATGTGATGTCGGTACAAGCCACAGACAACAGGCAACACCATCGCCAGCTAGTAACTCTGGAAGGGAAAGAGGTCCAAGGGCTCCGGGATTCGGGAGCCACTCTGACTCTGGTAGATCCTCATTTGGTTCCAGGCTCCGCACACACCGGCGGATCTGTAGCAGTGCGAGTAGCAGGGGGAGCGGTATACAGATTACCCACTGCCAAAGTACATTTGAATTGGGGTGTTGGGGAGGGCATGGTAGAGGTGGGCCTGATGCAGAAACTGCCAGCGGATGTCGTATTGGGGAACGACCTGGGTCGAATGACTTCCGCCTTTATTCCTCAAGCTCCACTCCAAGAGGCCCACCCAGTAACCACAAGGCAACAGGCTCGCACCACGGCTCCAGCAACGCACTCTGAGGCTCAGATGCTTCAATGTTTGAATTGGGAGCAGGGCTGAGCCAAGTTGGAGCAGATGGCGGAGAACATCCCGTAGCTTACTTAAGCCGAAAGTTATTACCCCGTGAAGTGAGCTACGCCGCCATTGAGAAAGAATGCCTGGCCGTGGTGTGGGCCCTCAAAAAGTTGCAGCCTTATTTATATGGACAACCTTTTTCCCTACTCACAGATCACAACCCGTTGGTGTGGCTGAACCGTGTGGCAGGGGACAATGCCAGGCTGCTGCGCTGGAGTTTGGCGCTGCAGCCTTTTGACTTTACTATTCATTACCGCCCAGGAAAGCAAAACGGTAACGCCGACGGGTTATCTAGACAGACTGACCTTGAGAAGTGATCTGTGAGTACTCCTCCGGACATCCCCAAGCCGATCCGTTTGGATCAGACTGTGTATGCCGGCTTGGTTCTGGGGGAGCATTGTGGCAAACCTAGCCACTTATTGCAGAACATTTAAAGGTTGTCTGAAATAGCTGTGTTAACCTGGTCTAAAAATGTATTCATGTTAATGTCAAAGTTATATATTGTTATGTTAAAACCAGGTTCTGCTGTATTGAGGGATAATCCACTTAACAGGATTATCTAGTGTGAGTGCCCCTCCCGTACAGCAGTGCATAGTGGGAGAAATGTCCTGTATTTGCACTTCCCAGGTAATCTACTATTGTATAGCCCCTGTAAGGGGATTAAGTAAACCCCTTGCATGGGGAATTGCATAAATGCTGGAGCTGTGAATAAAGTAATCAGTTGACTCCCAGAACTGTGTTTCGTCTGGTTACTGGGGGATTTGGGATATTGCCTTACTTTCCAGCGCTTTATTTGGATTACCTTCTTTTACCAGCGGAGATATTGGGATTTAATATTGCAGCTCCGTTACAGTAAGGTCTCATTTTTTTTCTGCAGTACTTGATACAAAGTTGCAAATATTTAACTATTCAATCGCTGATCTTGCATGCAGTTATGAAATGGAATCATGATAAATTATAAATCAAGGAAAGAAAAATTAGTCAATACATTTGGAGGGTTTCGGTTACTGAGACAAAACAAAGAAATGGGAGTCACATCTTACCTAGAATGGACAGTGCTAAAATAGCCTGCCCTATAGGATGGTACGTACTCAGTGGGTGCATCACCATTCACTAAGAAGATTAAAGGGACTGTCTGGTGCCCAAAACGCATCTTCCAAATATTAATTTGATTTCAAATTACTTTAAAGTTCATGTTTTACATTTTGCATTAAAATAAAGATATTTGCTTAAAATATAAAAACGTACAGTTAGATGAATTTGTGAAATTACAGCAGTTTGCAATAATCCAGGATGGCCCACTAGCTGAGTAAAAGTCAATTTCCTTTTTTTATTTATTTTTTGCTGCAGGGACACTATAAGGGCCTAATGGGCCCTGGGCAAAGTCTTTAGCAGTGGGCCACCCTCAACCCAATTAAGGCTAATAACAACCTAAAATGTATTACAAGATCTGGCATGCTTGGCTGGATAGAAACTCTCCGGCCTAGCTGATTTTAACCATAATGGTCCCTCCAGCCTTCTTAGATCATGGGAAGTGCACATGGCCGTGGTGCGTTTGGCTAGGTTCCCACTTTGCGACAATGGACATACCAGGTCTGTCACTTCTAATTAATGATCCTCTTAGATTTCTCTGCTTTGACACTGTTGACCACCACCTCCTTCTTAACAGATTATCCTCATTTGGCGTAGGTGGTATGGCACTCTTTGGATCCAGTCATATCTATCTCAGTGCTTCTATTAAGTGTTGCTTGCTAGAGTGACATCGTCACCTATTCTGCTCTCTGTTGGTGTTCTGCAAGGATTGGTACTTGGCCCGCTTTTGTTTTCCCTGTACAACACCTCTCTGGGAGAACTCATCAGCTCTTTTGGCTTCTAATACCACCTGTATGTCACGTGTATTTGACTGTTGGCCATCTCTACCTGCAACGTAATCTTTCCAAAACGGAGCCGATCATCTTCCCTCCCTCAAGTCACCGTTGGAAATGCTACAATCGTACTTGCTGACCTTGTATGATGTCTTAGGGTAATTTTTTCTCTACTCTCTCTTTGTTCCCCATATTCAGCCTTCTGACTGGACTACCTCTGGCTCATCTTTCTCCCCTGCAATCTATTCAAAACACAGCTGCCAGACTCATCTTTCTTGCCTGTCAGTCCAATTCCGTCAGTCTGCAAAACCCTCCAATGACTCCCCATCTGCTCTAGGATAACATTTTAAATTCTATCTTTAACCTACAGGGCCCTCCACTTAGATGTAACTAATCGGCTCACAATTGTGAAACCACAAACTCACATCCAACAGTAGATGGCAGCCTTAAATTATAAGAAAAGTTTTCCTGCTCTGCTTGATTCGTGTGTGTCACAAAAAAGCAACCGAATATTTCACAACACTGTATGTGCTCAAGTCGCCTAATTTTGTTCTGCCAGCAACCCCTTGTTAGGTGCCTCATAAGCTACACTGACCATTCTGTTTTCATGCAATAAATGGACAGATCCAAGGCAGAGATCAGAAGTAGATCAGGGCCGTCTTTAATATTGCTTGGACCCTAGGCGAGCATTTGCTTGGGCCCCCTGGACCCTCCCCCCCACCCTGGCATGCAATCACGCCCTACATCGCAATATTACCCCCCCCCCCCCCCCCACCACACACACACACACAATTGGACTTTTATTGCAGTGTATAAAATGTGTATATTGGTTGTATAATTGCAGTGTATAAACTGTATATATGGATCAAAATATGTATATCTTTTTACTATGCAACACTTCAATACAACTACTCATTACATAAATTACAAAAATATACACGGATATTAGAGAGCACAAACATATGTTCATATATATTTATAAATATCTTTACACATCTCTTTCTCACTAGTTGCATTTATATGAACTTCTTAATATTATTTTCAACAATTTTCATATGTAATAAAAATTATTGAAGAGCTGGATTTCTTGTTTTTATTCCCTTTTTCTGCACCCACATTGCACCTAAAGGACTTAACACAGCCCCATAGAGAAGCCACAGCACTTAGCTTGCATTCATATTGCACCCACAGCATTTGTCATGCACCTATATTGCACCAACAGCACTTGGCTTGCACTCATATTGCACCCACACAATTTGGCATGCCACAGTGTCAATTTGCCCCACAGAACATACCACAGTGTCACTTTCCATCACTGAACCGCCCATGCAGAACAAGCCACATTGTCACTTTCCCCCATAGTACTATGTTATTTTGCCCCACAGAACATGCCACAGCATCACTTTGCCAATTAATATAAGCCATTGTCAGGTACCAATTAACATGCCACAGTCACTTTGTCATTAACATATCCAACGGCCAGTTATTAAAATATGCCACCGTTTGTCCATTAAGTATTCCACAGTGTGCCCATTAATATGCCACAGCCAATTTGCCCATCAATATGCCAGTATAATGTTGCCATTAATATGCCCATATTATTTTGGCATTAATATGCCACAGACAATTTGACCATTAATATCCCAGTATTTTTGTGCCATTAAGATACCAGTAATATTGTGCCTTTAAGATACCAGTAATATTGTGCCATTCGGATGCCAGTAATATTGTGCCATTCGGATGCCAGTAATATTGTGCCATTCAAATGCCAGTAATATTGTACCATTAAGATGCCAGTAATATTGTGCCATTAAGATGCCCCAGCCAATTTGCCCATTAAGATACCACCTGTTTTCTATTTATATGTTAATTTTGCAGTACTTGTTATATGCCACCCTCCTCCCCCCTTCCCTGGTACTCACCTCTTGGCGGCTTCGTGTCCCCGGACGTCTCCTCCATGCAGTCTTCCCTCCTGCATGGAGGAGGGTAACAGTCACCAGATATGACGTGATGTCATATCCGTTGTCAATGGGGGGGTTTCGGCCGCCGCATCCAGCACAACAACAAAAATAGTTAAGCAGGGCGATGCACTGAGAAAAGGGCGCACAAGGGCAGGGTGCCATGGGACAGCTGCCTTGGTCCCTCCAGGAGTATCTGGGCCCGGGGCAGCTGGCCCATTTGCCGGTTGGTTGCTGATATACATCTGGAGGCACTATGAGACTGGAGCTATGTAGCAATAAAAACTCTCCTTTATTAATACATCGGTAAATACATGCTGGTAAAGTAAATAAACAGTCAGGATACAATATTTTCTTGACAGTTTAATGCCAGCATGTATTTACCAAACTATTAATAAAGGAGAATGTTGAATTCCTACACAATTACAGTCTCTTGAGTTAAATCAGCAACCAACTTATTGTCGTTTGCTTACCACATTGTGGATTTTTTTCCCATGGCTCCGGCTGCCGTAGGAGCAGATAACTGCCTGGTTGCTACCCACACTTCTTGTTTTCATAGCTTCAGTGCACCATCTTTAGCCTAAAAAATACACAACTTCCAGCTTCTTCATTAGATGATTGTGAGAAAAAATATTATAGGAATGGTGTACGCATGGTGAGAGCATCATGGCTGGTGCAGGTGTATGTATATATTTTTTCCAAATCATTCAAGGACCAGCTTTATCTACCCTTACTTTAACTTCTTCCCTTAGGATAATTTATTTAAGCTCAAAATGAACATTTACTTTTCATTTTTATTGTTCTCAAATATTCGAGTTCAGAAACCAGTGTGATGGCCTCCCGCAGTGCATCTAAATTTACTGTTCCTATTACATATATGCCAGTTACGCATTAAAACCTTTTTATCTACAAGATTATTACCAAAAGGAATCTGAAAATATCGTTCATTCATTGTTTAGTGTGTTCAAGTTTCTTTGTACACTGTCTGTCATTTATTTTTGGAATAATGACTAATGCTGCCCTTTATTTCTTTTGTACCTAAGCAACAGCAGCTTATTTTGTGTCTCGGAATCATATGTCCTGTTCATTGGTGTGTTTTTTTCCAACGCAGTAAATCAAACGTGCATTTGGTATATATAACTAGTATACTTTATCCTTAATACAAATGCATTACTTATTTAAATTAATTATGTACTGAATTTCCCTTTCCCATTAGCTAAGGGCCAGCCGCCTCCCCCAGACAATGCACTGGCCTGGGAAAGGGCACAATATATTGTCGGCAGTGGATTTGCTAAAACGCTTTCCAGGTGTGCTGAAAACACATTTCTGATGTGCAATTTAATATTGTGAAGGGAAGTGCGAACAGACTTTTTTTTATTGTGCTTGTTGGGCGCTGTTATTATTGAATGTTATTTTATGCTACTCTTGGAATAGGTGTTAAGTGTACTCCTGTCATCATGTGAGTAACCTATTGTATTTGTGTAAAGTTAGGATGTGTGTACCTTCAAGATGTTAGCCTAAAGTAATACTTATGTGCACTGTGTTCATAATGTGAGTTATGCTCTTTACTAGTGTTTTCTTTTAATTAGGAAGTTCCTTTGTATCCCTAGACCCTGCTGTTTTAGTTATGGTATATTGTATGTTAATTCTTGGTTAATATAAAAAAACTACAGTATTTGCTCGAATATAACACAAGGTTTTTTTCAGAGCAAATGCTCTTATATTCGAGATCGTCTTATAGTCTGACCTCAAATCGAGGTCAGATAATAATACTGGGATCCAGGTCCCCCGCAGAGCTGCAGGGGACCTGGATCCCCCTCGTTAACAGCCTGTGGATGTCTGCACAATGCGCGCAGACATCCGGCACGACCGCCGGGACTGCGTATCGTGCAGACACCCTCCGGTTGCCCCTGCTAGCCACCAGGGAGATTTGGGCAGCCGGGGGAGGTCTGCACGATAGTGCAGACATCCTCCATGCTGCCCGACACTTCCGTCTATTATGACAGACTGGCTGTCCGTCATAATGAACGGAAGTGTCTGGCAGCATGGAGGATGTCTGCACGTATCGTGCAGACATCCCCCGGCTGCACCCACTAGCCACCAGGGAGGGGGGGGGGGGGGAGACAGACAACATTAGGGGGAGGGTGGGGGATAGAGACAGACAACATAGGGGGGAGGGTATGGTAGAGAGAAAGACAACTTGGGGGTTGGGGGGAGAGACAGACATCGTGGGGGAGAGAGACAGACAACTTGGGGGAGGGTGGGGGAGAGAGACAGACAACTTGGGGGAGGGTGGGGGAGAGAGACAGACAACTTGGGGGGAGGGTAGGGGAGAGAGACAGACAACATTGGGGGGAGCATTGGGTAAATCTGGGGGGTAGGGGCAGCATTGGCACGTAAAAGGTAAATAAAAACAAGAAATGCATTTTTTTATATCATAAGTTTTTATTAAATATGAAAAAGCAGTTTACATGTGAAAATATACAAATTAAACTTTTTTCCTATAGGGTAGTCTTATATTCAGGCTTTTAGTTTTTTTCCTAAAGGAATATCCATAGTTTGGGGGATCGTCTTATAATCAGGGCCGGGTTATATTCGAGCAAATACGGTAGTTCTTATTTTAACCCTACACTACATCTCGACTAGTGGTCTGGGTGTCTGAAGATATCGTGGCTTAAATCCCTGCTTTCACACTCAGCGCTCTTTAGTCTTAGCGCCAGGTATTACATGGCATTGTTGCTCGAAAAGAGCCAGACAAAGTGCCGGGAGGCAGTATTGTGCATCACCAAAAGATCTATCCAGGTGTTGGTGCATTTTGTGGAAGAATCCATACAACTGCAATTGTTTAAAAAACACCATATACTAATTTCACAGCCATCACAGCCCCTGCTCTGATTGGCTGTGTGCGCGCTGACGTCAATCAGGAACTGCTGTGTCGCATGTGAGACAAAGCCGATAGTAAAACCCTCCCCCCCCCCCCCCCCCCCGACATGTTTTGTTTAACCCTTCCTTCTTTCAAGGTAAACAAGGTTCCTTTAAACAAAACAGCATTTATATGTATCTCAAATTTGTGATCTCCACCAGTGTGTTGCTTAGAACAGTTTAAAATATGTTCTTTAAGCCACTAAAATCTGTTGCAAGGGGATCACAGAAATAAAAAATGCAAGTGCTTTGAATAACTTTTTGGTTTTGCCTATTATGTATATTGTGTGACAAGCAAAATCATTATATTCAGTCAGTTAAGGGTTTATTCTGTATGCTCAGTCAGAAGCCACTTAAATCATTTTTTATGGATTATGGGGACGCACTGGATGTCCCCAGACACCTGGGGTGTATTCATTTGTTTCTTTAAGGAGTTAGGGGATCTATTGGCAGCCCTGGCCCCTGATTTATTTTAGAGAAGGCTAGGAAATTAAATACTTAAAAATAATTCGAACATTTTTACATGGAGACTTATTTATTAGTTCTACAGTGATCTTGTTCCTTTAAATAAATGTCATTAGATTGCTAAGTATATTTTCCTATTCAGAACCATTGATTTTTATGTGCGATTGACACTGATTATGCTTATTATGCTTTGAAATACTATTGTACAGATGTATCAAATGTAACTAGCTATCGAATACTGTCCCTGATTGCTATGTGTTACCATAGAAACTGACACTTTCATACAGTTTCTTTATTTTTTTAAGTGTAATACCAATCAAATTGGATGGAGTTGCCATTCTAGGATAGTAATTAAATCAAAATGAGTGGATCAGTCAATTGAACAGCTGCAGCACTGGCCACCTTTCATATTTCAATTATTTGTGCAAATCTCTTATTAACTTTGTTAGTGATAGCAAGTCTCTGGCAATTCACCTGTGGACTCCCATAATGCTCAGCCTGACATTTGTAACATATTAGCCATTGTTGAAGGGCTCTTTCACCATTTTAGAAACTGAAGCCCATAAATGTCAAACTTTATCGGCATCTCATCTACGCCCTGTACACAGTCTGTCCATTTATTTAACCTGTTGGTTACTGGACTGTTTTGAAAATGTGTTATTTGTGTTTAGCTGTAATTTTCCACTTTCTCATTAAATGTACCAACACAAATTATAAATTTAGAGATGACCTTGGCTGTTGCAAATATCACCAAAGTCCTCCCATACAGGGCCGATCCTGGGCGGGTGCACGGAGTGCACCGCGCCCAGGCGCACGGGAGGAGAGGCGCTGTAGCAGGGAGCTCTCTCCCTGCCGTCCTCCTCCTTGTTAAAGCAAGCACAGCGCGACGGGTGCAAGCTCCGCCCCCATCGCGTTCTGTGATTGGCTGCTGCCGGGAGGAGGACGTTCTCTAGAGTATCTGCCAAGACACCATAGAGAACATCCTCCTCCCTGCAGCCAATCACAGAACGCGACGGGGGCGGAGCTTTCCCCGTTGCTCTGTGCTTGGATTAACAAGAAGGAGGAGGTAATAACAGTTGGGGGGGGGGGGGTGTTAAAATATAAAATAAAAAAAGAAAGAAAGTGTGGAAGTGTCTGTGAATGTGTATAAGTGTGTCAATGTGTGTGTGTCTGTCTGTGTAAGTGTGTGTGTGTATGTGTATAAGTGTGCATGTGTGTGTCAATGTGTATAACTATGTGTGTGTTACTGTCTGTGTATGTGTGTGTGTGTGTGTATGTGTATAAGTGTGTATGTGTGTGTCAATGTGTATAAGTATGTGTGTGTGTGTATGTGTATAAGTGTGTATGTGTGTGTCAATGTGTATAACTATGTGTGTGTTACTGTCTGTGTATGTGTGTGTGTGTATGTGTATAAGTGTGTATGTGTGTGTCAATGTGTATAACTATGTGTGTGTTACTGTCTGTGTAAGTGTGTCTACATGAGTGTCTGTGCAAGTGTATCCTCTGTCTAAGTGTGTAAAGGTGGCTGTGTTTGTATTTATGTATGTGTGACAGTGTGTATAAGGGTGTCTGTGTAAATGTATGTCTGTGAGGGTGACTAAGTGTGTAACTGTGTTTGTGTGACTGGGTGTTTATGGATGACTGTGTGTATTTATGTATGTGTGGCAGTGTGTATAAGGGTGTCTGTGTAAATGTATGTCTGTGAGGGTGACTAAATGTGTAACTGTGTTTGTGTGACTGTGTGTATTTATGTGTGACTGTGTATTTATGTATGACTGTGTGTATTTATGTATGTGTGTATAAGGGTGTCTGTGTAAATGTATGTCTGTGAGGGTGACTAAGTGTGTAATTGTGTTTGTGTGACTGTGTATTTATGTATGACTGTGTGTATTTATGTATGACTGTGTGTATTTATGTATGTGTGTGACAGTGTGTATAAGGGTGTTTGTGTAAATGTATGTCTGTGAGGGTGACTAAGTGTGTAACTGTGTTTGTGTGACTGTGTGTGTTTATGTATGACTGTGTGTACAAGAGGCCAGCATGGAGAACAGAAAGATAGAGATGGAAAAAGATATGAGGGATGAGGGGAGAGACAGACATGGGGTATGAGCGGAGAGAGAGAGACAGACATGGGGTATGAGTGGCGAGAGAGAGACAGACATGGGGTATGAGTGGCGAGAGAGACAGACATGGGGTATGAGTGGAGAGAGACAGACCGACATGGAGCATGAATGGAGAGAGAGACAGAGACATGGAGCATGAGTGGAGATAGAGACAGACATGAGGGAATAGGGAGAGAGAGACAGACATGAGGGTACGGGGAGAGAGAGACAGACATGAGGGAATGGGGAGAAAGAGACAGACATGAGGGTATGGGGAAGAGACAGACAGACAGACACAAGGGTATGGGGAGAGACAGACATGAGGGTATGGGGAGAGACAGACAGACATGAGGGTATGGGGAGAGAGAGAGACACGTGAGTGACTGACTTGGTGGAATATTATTTATCACTCCTTATGTACTTCTTTTCCAATGATGCTCAGCCAGACTAATGAGAGATTTTGGCTGGTTGGGAATCATGGGAACGGTAGTTAAAACTCATTTTGCTAGCCAGCAAAAAGTCTCCCATGTTGCTGGCTGAGCATCATAGAAATAAATAAAACCACTACACAGTATTATGGCAAAATATATATCTTTATTTAAAAAAAACGTTGGTCCTTTACATTAAAATACAGTTTTCTCCCTCCCCCTCTCCCCAATATTGAAATGGGCATGTCTGGAACAGAAATGTCTAAAGGGGAGGAGTTCATAATATAGCCACGCCCACCCTTGGGCGCCAAAGGAAAACCTGCACCCAGGCGCCCGTGACCCTAGGATCGGCCCTGCTCCCATAGCAATCAGTAGGAGGGTTTGGGCTATAGCCGAAATAGCTGAAGTCGTCCCAAAGTGTAATAAAATAAAGACCAGTGAAAATAAAAATGATAAATTATTAAGTACCTAAAATAAAGTAAATAAACAAAAACATTTTTTTAGTAAAATTTAAAAATGCTTATATTATTGTAAATATTATATTATAATACCTAACATCAATATATTATAATTGTATATAAATATTTTGGTGTTTAAAATATTTTTAATGCTTCTATAGTTTTCTAAAATCTGTTGAAATGTGTGAATTTCGCCTATATTACCTGAATTCGGAGCATGTTCACGGGTGATCTGCGCATATTTGGGTAGCCGAAAATATATGCTTTTCATTCTGAAAATGTCCTTATTCGAATGCCACTGATGCTTTGGTTTTCGAATGGCCTGAACTGCCGATTCAAACCTAAATTCAGAGATACTGAGTGGCCCCGTTTCGGAGATTTGTAAAATTCGGCTAAAGTGCCGAACCCAAATCCAATTCAGGATTAAGTGTTGTGTATTGGGTCAACTTTATTGTTTTTTTTTCAGCCTAAGAAGGCCTTCTTTTAGTTACCATAATTTTGATCATAATATATAATTTAATATAAAGAAATAAGATATGATTAATTGTTTTAAAAAAAACTCTACTAACACTAATAAAATAACATTCTAAATAGATTTAAATTTTTGTCCTGAGTCCAATGTTTACATATTTTTATGTTGTTTATTGAAAGTTATAGTGCTATAACTGGAAATAGTACGGTTTATTGTTTTATACTAGCAATTTTCTCCTACAGTGACCTTTTGACCCCAAGCCTTATACTAACCCTAACCTAACTCTAAAACTAACTCTAACCCTAGATCTAAGGATAAGTCAGGCAAATGATTTTTTTTCTGTTGCTGCCTACCCACTGTAATCAGAGCCAGAACAATCGTAATTTTGGTGCTTTGTCCTGAAGTACCAAGGCAGGACAAGCGCACCATCCAGTGTCAAGAGACTGATGATGTTTCTTCTTTAACTATTTCACTGTTCCTTGGAGTAACAGGGGGGATATGATAGAAACATTTAAATACATAAAAGGGAATCAACACAGTAAAGGAAGAGAGTATATTTAAAAGAAGAAAAACTACCACAACTAGAGGACATAGTCTTAAATTAGAGGGGCAACGATTTAAAAGTAATATCAGGAAGTATTACTTTACTGAGAGGGTAGTGGATGTATGGAATAGCCTTCCAGCAGAAGTGGTAGAGGTAAACACAGTCAAGGATTTTAAGCATGCGTGGGATAGACACAAGGCTATCCTAGCTATAAGACCGGGAACGGGGGATTAATAAAAGTACTCAAAAAAAAATTGGGCAGACTAGATGGACCGAATGGTTCTTATCTGCCGACACATTCTATGTTTCTATGTTTTAAAGATTTGATGAGAAAAGATGCTCATTTAATGACACTGAGAAATTAATGTCAGATTGGGTGCCTTGTTTTCATTAATAACATTCATTCTCTACTTCATAAATTCTTGAAATTACTGTTTGTTGATTTTCTGAATTGGTCTTCAACTCTGAAGATTGCTAGATAAGGGGAACACTAGATAGGTGTCAAGTGCACTTCCAGTTTAGTTTATAGTTCACTGAATTGTTTGCTTTTTCCTATAACAACATTTTCATTTAGAAATGTAACTAATAAAATAATCAAACTTTTACAATTGCAATTTGTCATATGCAGGCAGATGCCTGATTTATATATTTTTAATAATCTTTCATAGAGGTGTACCATAGCAATTAATCAATGAAAGTAAACCATAAAAGTCAACTTTATTTGTATTATTAATAGTCTTGACTGGTTAAGAGGGAGCTAAACTCAGAGAATGTATTTCTCAATAGAGGTAGTTAATAATAGGAATGACATATTGTCCTGTGTGGAAAAGATTATTTTGTCTGTTGAAACCTGTGGTCAGTGACCCTGGCAACAATTCTTGTTGTAAGTCTTTATTGCTTCATTATGTACTTTGCCATGATACATGGAAACTGGCTTGAATTGTTTGAGACTTACAGACATTATTACCCTTCGCAATATGTAACATAGTAATTTAGGTCGTCAAGTTAAATTCTTTACCTCCATCTCCATCTTCCCTCTATCTGTTGATTCAAAAAAAGGGCAAGATTAAAAACCTAATTACCATTTTTACAGTGTCCACAAATTTTTTTTTTTTTTTTTTTTTCTTAACACTCAGACTCTGCCACACATTTCATTTATAATTTATATGCTCGATTTACGTGTGTTGCGGATCATCCTTGTGTCCTTATCCAAAATTTACAATCATTTATTATATAAGTCAAAAAGAAAACAACAGTAATACCAGACCCGGAACGGAGAGTATAAGTATGCATTCGAATTTAAAAAGACGTGCTACAGTTACACATATTTAGCACATTCATACATACCAAACAGGGAGAACAAGGAGAAAAGAAAACAGACATATCGCCCAGGGAGGGTGCCGGTCCGGAGCCAGGACCGGGGAGAGCAACTGGCCTAGAGTCCACAGCGGGAGTAGAGGATAGTGATGTTCAGGGTTATTAACTCTCAGGGTTAGCTTTATGATACTGAATCCAGGGGGGACCATATATCAAGGAACTTGGGGGAGGTTCTCCCGACAGGGTTAATCAAGGCCTCTGCATCCATTTGTAGATTGGTTTGCGATTTTATAACTTCCCAAGAGGGAACTTCTGGCGATCTCCAACATCTCGCGAGTGAGAGTTTGCAGGCTAAAAAAATGTGGATCGCCAGAGATCTGTTTGGTTGTTTCGGGAAGTTTAGGTCCGAGTGGAGGAGAAAGGCCTGGGGGGTCAAAATATACTGGGATTGCCTTATAGCACTTAAAATGTGGGAAATCTTATCCTTAAGGGGTCTGAGTGAACTGCATCCCCACCATATATGGGAGTGTGTCCCCTCTGCAGCCCACATCGCCAACACAAATTAGAATTGGCTGAGTGAATTTTGGAAAGCCTCTGGGGGACCCAATACCAGCGCAGAGCTACTTTAAAAAATAGCTCGACTAGATTCAGTCCCCCTACTGCTTTCTTTGTAACCAAAACAACGTGGGACCACTGATCAGTAGGGAGTCGGATATTCATCTCTGCCTCCCACGTGTTGAGAGCATTAGGTCTGATGCAGTCTGATACTGTGTCTACCAAGGCAAGAAGTTTAGCAATATTCTTAGATTTGTTCAGTGATTCAATAAAGGCTTCTAGTTCCGTTGGGTCAGACAGGTCCCTGTTAGCCATATATGACTTTATCCTATAATAATTCAGGAATTCGTGGTCAGGTAAGGTATATTTATTTTTCAAGTCCTCAAAGGGGAGTATGTGGGGTCCTTGGAAAATATCACCCAACTTAAGAATGCCCCTACTTGACCATCCAGTCAGGTTAAGATTCTCCACAACCTGAGAAAGAAATGTGAACGGCACCTGAAGGGTCATACCGTGAGGTTTTGAAAATTTATGTTTGAATTTAATCATTGCTTTAATTATCTCTTTTATAATTGGATTAGGAAAAGGTATTTTTTTTTTAGCATCGGCTAATTTGAATAGATCTGGAAAACCCAGGCCACCTCTTTTACCATTCTGTTGTAATATTGCCTTTGCGATCCTTGGGGTCCTTGATTCCCAAACAAATGATGAGAACAACAGGCCCAGTTGTTTCAGATATAGGTTAGGAGCACGTATTGGAATCGTTCGCATTACATATAGTATTTTCGGAAGGACATATGCTTTTAAGATTTGCAGGCGGCCCAGCCAGGACATCTCCAGGCCTCTCCAGCGAGAAAGTAGGTCTCTAATTTGCTGAGTGAGGCCTTCGTAGTTAAACAGTAGCGTTTGCCTTAAATCTTGTTTAATTTTTATCCCTAGGTAATTTAGGACCGTGTTATGCCAGTCAATATGAACAGTTTTGTATAACTGTGCTATTTGAAAAGGGGAGAGAAAGAATGCCAGAGTTTGGGTTTTGGAAATGTTAATTTTATAGTTAGAGTAGGTACTAAACTGGTTAATTACAGTAATAAGGCCGGAAACTGATGTCTCAGGGGAGGTCAGAGAGAGAACAACATCATCGGCTTATAAAGCTATCTTATAATCTGCCTTGTTCATTTCTATCCCCTTAATCTCAGGAGACTGTCTAATTAGGGCCGCCAGGGGTTCCATACTCAGCGCATATAGGAGGGGGGCCAATGGACAGCCCTGTCTGGTCCCATTACTGATCCGAAAATAATCTGAATTCAGGAAGGGACCGGTGATCTTTGCCCTAGGGGTGGAATAGAGGGCCATAGTATAGGTTTTGAACAGGCCCGTAATACCAAAGGCCTCCAGGGAATGCGCCAAGAAGGGCCAGCTAACGCGGTCGAAAGCCTTTTCGGCATCAAGAGCCATAAAGACTGATGGAATTTTGCACGTTTTAACCCTATGGATTAAATTAAGAATGTGTCTTACATTGTCCGCGCCTGACCTTCCCATGATGAATCCGGTCTGGTCCAAGTGAATGAGATCCGAAATAACACGATTCAGTCTCTCAGCAAGAATCTTTGAGAAGATTTTGTCCAAATTTATCAGGGAAATGGGTCTATAGTTGGAAATAGCCGTAGGAGCCTTACCCTCTTTAAGAATTGGAGAGATTGAGGCCTCTAACATTTCAGAGATAAATCCACTGCGTGTTGCAACTTCGGCATAGACTCGCGTTAATAGAGGAGAAATAATTGGCTGTAGAGTATGGTAAAAGCTTACCGGGAAAACATCAGCTCCCGGGGCTTTCCCTTTTTTAATAGTATCTAATGTTGTTTTTACTTCAGCTTCCGTTATAGGTTGTGTTATAGTTTGTAATTTTTCGGGAGAAAGTTTCGGAAGAGAGAGACTATCTAAAAAGGTCCGTATTTCTAAGTCAGATCTTATGGGAGTTGGTAAGTTATATAATTTGCTGTAGTACGCTGCAAAGGCCTTGCTGATGTGGGATGGGGATAAACAGGTTTTGCTTTCGTAAATGATTTTATTAATCCTAACCTGCTGATTTTTAAATTTTAATTTCCTCGTCAGTGTCTTACTGGGCCTGGCATTGGAATAGTACCAAGTTTGCTTTAGTCTAGCCATCGCTTTTTTGGTCTTCTGTTCCAATGCCTTTGTGATAGAGAGTTGTATCTCTCTAATTTCATCGGCAGTATTTTGGGTGGGAGACAATTTATTAGCATTTAGTTTTTTGGCTAGGAGAATGTATTGGTCTGCGAGGGGTTTGCCAAAGGCTTTCTTCATGTTTGTGCCCATTTTAATCAAAATTCCTCTAAGGAAGCACTTAAAAGCGCACCAGAGCATCTGGTCTAAGACCAGTCCGTTGTCATTTACCTCAAGAAATTTTGTTGCTTCCATACATAAGTCTACCCTGTTCTTCTCTAGGTTTAAGATGTTTTCGTTCAGTCTCCAGTTTGACCTGGCGGCATATCCTGGATTATCTTTAAGTGTCAAGAACAGTGGACCGCGATCTGACCACACTATACTATCAATATCACTTCCGATTATATTATGAAGGTGAGGTGCCCTAGTAAAGAAATAATCGATTCGTGAGTACAAGTTATGAGGGTTAGAAAAAAAGGTATAATCTTTCCCTTGGGGGTTGTGGAGCCGCCAAATATCAAAAAGCTGATTCTTTAGAATAAAGCTAGTGAACGCCTGGGAAGCAGATCTGATCCCTGGGTCAATACTACGGCCGTGGGGCAAGCTCTTATCCCATTTTGGATCAAGGATACAGTTCGTATCCCCCCCAAGGACCAGGATTCCTTTTTCTATACGATCCAATCTCACCATCAAATTATCTAAGAATCTAATGGTCCCAGTTCAGGGAGCGTAAATGTTGACCAAGTTATAGGTTATATCATTGAGCTGACAAACAAGAATACAATAACGAGCGTTCGGGTCGGATTTGAAATGGATTAGATGGAATTTAATAGCTGTGGAAATTATAATTACAACTCCCCTTTTTTTTTTTGTCAATTAAGGATGATTCAAATACAATAGGGTATTTACGGAAATTCCATAGTTTTGAGGGCGATTGCTTCCAATGAGATTCCTGAACAAAGCACACGTCTATCTTTTTGTGAATTAACAAGTTGTAAAGGTTAGCGCTTTTTTGTGGGGAATTAAGGCCCTGAGAAATTATTGACATGAAATTAACCGGAATCAATCAATTTCGTGACAAGATCGCGTGTGGAAACCAGTCCCCCTCCGACCCTGGACGCGGAGCGGCACCCTAGAGAAAGAAAAAAAGTAAAAAAAAACAAAGAGAGAGAAGAGGAGAAAGAAAACATTCATACAGTATTCAGTAATAAGACAAGGCTCTACTGAACACAAAAGCCCTACTTCCATTGTAGGGGACAAACAAGTGACTGAAGATCGGTGGGAGGACAATGAGAACGAGGATAGCGGGAATTAGTGTTATAGATAGTTCTGAAACAATAACAGGAGGGGAGGAGAGAGGAAAAAAAAAAAATAGTATAAGGTAATTCCAAAGTCGTTTCCCTGTAATGCTTACAGAGCGGACTATGACATGAAAATATCAAAGCAAATTGATTGCATAGCCTCCTGTGCTAAGTTATAAAGCAGTGTCAAATATTACGTGAAACAATTCATTAAAACCCAAATTCGTGCATATTTTACATAAATGATTAATACTTAAAGTGTTATACTTTTGAGAAAGGGAGACAAGACAAGAAGTGGGAAGTACGTTTCCAACCGTTAATAATACAGATTAGTGCAAGCTAATTCGGTACAGAGAGAGAGAGAAAAAAATAAAACGTTAATATAGGATAATTCAAAAATCGTTTCCCTGTAATGCTTATGAAGCAAGATGTAGCGTGAAAATATCAAAACTTATAGGATGCATAACGTACTGTGCAAAGTTATAAAGTGATATGTCAATTATTATGTAAAACAGTTCGAACAAAACCAAATTCGTGCATACTAAAAGTGTTGTACTTTTAAAAAAGGAGGCAAGCCAACAGTGAGAAGTAGGTTTCTAACCATTAGTAGTACAAACTAGTGCGAATAAATACGGTCAGTGATAGAAGAAAAAAAAAGGGGGGAAAAGCGGAACAGAGACATCGGGATTTAGTATAAGATAGTTCAACATTATAAGACAATGTGCAGAATATTGTGTCAACTGGTTAGTTCAAAAACATATTTGTGCCTAATTTAGATAGATAGTTACTACTAAAGTATTATACTTGCAAAGAGGAAGTCAGGCATAAGTAAGAAGTGGATTCCTAACCCTTAGTAATGCAAATTAGTGCGTAGATTCAGCCACAAATTTTCTTTTCCATTCTCTCTTCATAAATATGATCTCCCATTCCCCATAATGTTTTTTTCTAAGGGACAGTGCCCAAAATTGCACGGCATATTCTAGGCAAGATTATATTCAAGTTAATATCTTATTGGCATTTTCAACTGCTGACTGACATTGCACAGTTGGTAAGTCTGTAATTATTCCTAAATCCTTCTTATTTTCCCAGGTAGATACAATTTAAACTATATGTGGCATTATTATTTTATCCAAAATGCATAAGTTTATATTTGACTAGATTGAATCTCATTTGCCATTTACCTAAACATCAAGTTTAGGCTGAATAACCCAACATCATTTTGTGTCATAAGCAAACACTGAGACATGGCCCTGAGACAAGTACAACTTCGGAAATCATTAACCCCTTAGCGACAGATGACGTGCCAGGCACGTCACCGAATATCGAGGACTTGGTGACAGGTGACGTGCCTGGCACGTCATGCATTAAAAAGAGCAAAGAAAGTGATCGAGTGTCACTGCCTAAGCAGCGCATATGGACGCTGCCTAAGCTGGAGAAGCAGCGCATATGGAGCAATCTGGCTGCAGAAGGATTTTTGTTGCTATCGGCATTTTTTTTTTCACACTTGCTATGGGTTAATTATACCCACTAGGGGATTACGTGTATTCCTTCTGAAGCTGTCTGAACGCATGTATAGCGATCAGTAACAGCTGATCAGTGGCAAAGGCGGTTTGGTGATTACTCAGATGAGCATCACCATTCGCCTGGTCAGATCACTATTGGTAAATATTGTTCTGACCCACATGGATCTGCCTCCCTCTCCTCACTTGAGTTTAAGTGAGGGAGAGAGACAGATCTGCATAATATAAGTTTTTAATTGTAATAAATGAAAAAAAATGTTACAAAATTGTGAGACCCAAGGGCTTTTTAAAAAAAAAAGCCATACCCTTTGTATTAACCCCTTCCCTGCCACTGATCACTGCACAGCAGAACATTTTTTCTTGTCTGTGCATTTTTAGGGGTTAATTTTTTTTTGTACAGTACTACAAAAGCTCTTATAAGAGCTATTAACCCCTTCCTTGCTCTAAATGTCAAAATTCCAAGTTGGAAAATCAAAAAGCACACCTCTCAAATGTTTCTTTTTAACCCCCAAACAAGCTGACAAACCTATGCACAATAAAATTACTACCACAAACTTTGACAAAGGCTGGTGGTAGAATTGGTGCATGGAAAGTGTTAAAATACCACTATTTAAAATAGCCTATGGTGTCTACTTTTACAAAAAAAGTCCCAAATGAAAGATTGACGCAGGCTGACTACACGTTCAAATTCCAAGTTGGAAATGCACACCTTCAAAATGTGGCCTTTTAGCCCCCAAACAACCCAACAAATCTATGCATGGGTGGTATCCCTGTTTCAGGAGATGTTGTTGAACACATATTGGGTTGTTGTTTGGCAATGACACATACCAAAATCTGTGAATTCATGTCTGAAGTACAATGTTTGTGAAAAAAAAAACACACAAAAATTTACTGCTACAAACTTTGACAAAGGCTGGTGGCAGAATTAGTGCATGGAAAGTGTTAAAATACCACCATTTGAAATAGTCTAGGGTGTCTATTTTTAGAAAATATATGGGTTGATGGGGTAAAATACACTGGCTGGCTTCAAATATGTCCCATTTGGTGCAGGCTGTCTGCATGTCAAAATTTCAAGTTGGAAAACCAAAAACTGCACCTCCCAAATGTGGCCTTTTAGCCCCCAAACAACCCAACAAACCCTATGCATGGGTGGTATCCCTGTACTCAGGAGAAATAGTAGAATCTATTTAGCATCGTTTTTTTGTTCGCTTTTTTCAATGAGGAGAAGATGTTTCAAATAAAATTCCGGAAATTTGTGTTGCTGTTTTTTTTTTACATATTTTATTTATTTTTTGTATAATGTGATAGGATATGATCAAAATGATGGCATTTTGAAAGCCCTTCTTGTCCCGATAAAAACAATATATAATTTGTGTGGGTACAGCAAATGACAAAGAAGAAAATTACAGCTAAACACAAACCGCACAGAAATGTTAAAATAGCCATTGTTCAGAATGGACAAAAATGTTTCAAAGGCTCTGTCCTTAAGGGGTTAATAAATAAATTCAAAAGAAGAAGACCCAGGTCAGACGCCTAAGATACAGAACCAATGGAGACTTTTATCCAATCAGCAAATTTTCTATTACCATAACTCTCTGCATTCTATCGTTTAGCAAAGTTTCAAACCAAATAAATACATTTGTTAATTTGTAGAGGGACCTTTTTTGTCCCAAGTTGAGTATAAATATTAATAAACAAATTCTATAATTCAAATACCACTATTTTTTATCTATATTACTTGTAGGTGAATGCTGGAAGCCACCAAACATTAGCATTGATGATGAAGCTTTTATTACAAATTGAAAAGGCTGCAAATCTGAATGAAGTTTTAATCATGGGAGATTTAACTACCCAGTTATAGATTGGAATTGTGGAACAACTAGTTCCACTAAGGGCAGCAAGTTTCTGAACCTACTTAATCACTTTGTGATGCATGGTGCTTGTGTCCCAGACCACGCAAGCACCAAAACATCACAATTTGTTTCTGGCCACCGATCACAAGGTGATCAGTAGCTAAGAACACTATGAAAGAGACCCGATCAGGGTCTTAATAGACCCTGTGGGTCCGTGCCAAAAAATCACAAGACCTCCAGATGTTACGTGTGACGTCACAGAGGTGTAACCTAACCCGGAAGTTCGGGCACGGCGCGATTTAGTGAAATGTAGCCGCTGCTCAGTTTGAGCACCAGCTACATTTTCCCTGTCAGACTGAGGCCACTCAAAGTGGCCTCAGTCTCGGAGCCCTGATGAGCTGTTTAACGCTGAACGTACTATGCCGTCCTGGCGACTTTTAGGCACTTAAAATCAGGATGGCATAGTACGTCCTAGCGTCGAGAAGTGGTTAATAACAAATTTATGGCACAATTAGAAGACACCCTGACTAGAATGGATGCCTGTCTGGATCTGGTAATAACAAACAATGAGGAGCTTATCTCAAACATCCAAGTACGAGAACACTTGGGGAATAGTGACCATAACATGGTTTTATTTGACATTAATGCAAAAAATCAAATTGGTAACTACTCCACCAAAACACTTCATTTTAGAAGGGCCAACTTTTATGGGCAAACGACATTGATTGAACTTGTAGACTAGGAAGGATTGTTTTCTGGACAAAACACAGAAGACAAGTGGAATTCCTTTAACCCCTTAGTGACAAGACATTTTCACCTTGACTTTCCCTTGGTGACAATGGCTGTTTTGACATTTCTGGGGTGTTTGTGTTTAGCTGCAATTTTCTTCTTTTTCACATACTGTACCCACACAAATTTCACACACACCTACTTTACATATACACATATATCCAAACACCTCACACACACCTACTTTACATATACACATATATCCAAACACCTCACACACACCTACTTTACATATACACATATATCCAAACACCTCACACACACCTACTTTACATATACACATATATACAAACACCTCACACACACTTACTTTACATATACACATATGTACAAACACACACCCACCTCACACAGTCTTTTCTTGGGGGTTTCTTCTTGATGTGTCCCCCTCCCTGCTGCTTTACCTCACTGCAGGGGAGGGGGACATTTGTGCTGCAGCTGATCTTCGTTGGTCGGCCTGCTGAGTGCCAGGATGTCACGTGACGACACCCGGCACTCAGACACGCGTTGCGCGAGGGGGCGGAGCTTGCAGTCTGTGCCATCCGCACAGACTTTACCCGGTCGCGCTGCGAAATTAAAAAAAAGAAATCGTATGGCAGCAGCAAGGAGACCATGAGGCTGACTGCACCCAGGCGCCAGGTCTAATTTCCTGGTCGCCATGGCGACCTGGCGCCTGGGGTTTGTCGAGCCCTGATTGACACAAATATAATCATTAAAAAAGACCCCGTCTAAATAGTTTCTAAATGTTTCTAATTGCTGTCCCGAGTTCAGAATTATGCATGTTTCCATATTTTTCGGTATTTTTTTTGCGAGTTATGTTTTTTTCCTATATTGACCTTTTGACCCCAACCCGAACCCAAAATTTAACCCTAACACTAAATTTAACCCCAACTCTAACCCTTATGCTATCCCTTAATATATTTTAATTTAATTTTAACCCTATCCCTTATGCTAAAAAATTATTTAATATTAACCCTATAGGCTAATCTAACTATTTAACCAGTTTTCAGCTAATTAAATATTTATTTTTTATTTTTTTACATTGCTATGCTGCTTGGCTACCTCTAGGGGCAGTCAAGCAACATATTCAGAGCGACGGGAAAGTGAATTTACTTTCACTTCCGAAGCTCAGACCACCAGAGGGCATAGCCATCGTGGGTGCCCAGAAAATAAATTTTGGTGCTGACTATTGCCTCGACATGGGCGAAAACCGCTTGATTCACCGCAGGACGTGCCAGGCACGTCCATTGTCGGGAACAGAGTTCCCGGCAGGACGTGCCTGACACGTCCATTGTCGCAAAGGGGTTAAGCACACATTACAAATGTATACATCCCAATATATACCTTTGGGAAACAAATACAAAAGACACAAATCAAAACCAATGTGGCTTATCGGTAACGTGAAACAGGAAATACAAAACAAGAAAATGCCATTCATACATTATAAAACCGAGGGATCAGCAATATCATTTAAAGAGTGCAAATATACCAACAGAGCTGGCAAAAAAAACAATTAAAATGGCTAAATTGGAAAATGAGAAAAGGATTGCTAAGGAGAGTAAAACTTACCCCAAAAATGTTTAAGTATATAAATGGAAAAAAACAAAAGGCATAAAATGTTGGGCCCTTGTTATGCCAAATGGGAAATTTGGTTAGTGAGGACAGAGAAAAAGCAGACATTTTAAATACTTAAAACAATGGATGAACCCCTGCTGTCTGAATTTACAGAACAGTTGAAACATGGGATTGGCTAACATGTAAAAAGTGCTTAAGCAAAATAAAGAAAGACAAGGCCCCAGGGCCAGATGGTATACACCTTAGAGAGCTAAGCATAATTCTGGACAGACCATTATTTTTGCTCTTTAGGGATTCTTTCAGTTCTGGTATAGTGGCAACAGACTGGTGAAAAGCATATGTCATTCCAATATTTAAAAAGGGATCAAAATATCAGCTTGTTAATTACAGGCCAGTGAGCTTGACATCTGTAGTGAGGAAAAATATTTGAAGGATTGCTAAAAGTATACACACAAGAATACATCTTGAATCAGGATATAATTAGTCAAAGTCAACATGGTTTTGTGAAAGACAGGTCTTGTCAAACCAACTTAATAACCTTCTATGAAGAAGTCAGTAAAAATATAGATCTAGGTGTGGCAGTTGATGTGATCTATTTAGACTTTGCTAGAGCATTTGATACAGTTACACAAAAAAGGTTACTCTACAAATTGAGAGAAATAGGCTTGGGGCAAATGTATAAATTTGGATAGAAAATTGGCTAAAAGATAGAATGCAGAGGGTTGTTGTAAATGGAAAATCCTCAAACTGGACCAAGGTATTACTCGGGGGTCTGTTTTGGCCCTCTTCTTTTTAATTTGTTTATTAATGATCTCCCAAGTTGTGTTGAGAGCCATGTCAAGTTGCTAATGACACTAAATTAGGGAAGGTAATACAGACTAACCTAGATGTTTGTTCTTTACAGGAAGATTTCGACTGGGGGACTGGGCAATTAAATGGCAAATGAGGTTCAGTATAGACATGTAAAGTTATGTATTATGGGAAAAATAATAGCAAAGCAACATATACTTTAAATGGTATCTCCCTCGGAAAAACTACCAATGATAAGTGTTTAGGAATAATTGTAGATAACATACTTCGCAACAGTGCTCAGTTCCAGTCAGCAGCTGCAAGGGCCTATAAGATATTGGCATGTATAAAAAGAGGCATTGATTCATGGGTGGAAGATATCATCTTGCCTCTTTACAAGTCAATGGTAAGACTTCACCTTGAATATGCAGTACAATTCTGGGCACCAGTCCTTAAAAAGGAAATTATGGAACTAGAAAAAGTGCAAAGGAGGGCTGCACAATTAATAAGGATCGAAGGATCTTAGTTATGAGACTTAAAAAGTTGCATTTATATATGTTAGAAAAAAAGGCATCTCAGAGGGGATATGATGACATTATATCCATATGTGCAGGGCCAATATACAGAGCTTTCCAGTGACCTGTTCATTAACAGAAATGTACAAAGAACACGAGGTCACCCCCTGAGACTGGAAGAGCAAAGATTTCATAGACAAAAAAGGAAGGGATTCTTTACGGTAAGGACAATAAAGGACAATAAAGTTGTGGAGAGGTGGGGCTATCAACTACAATAGATGCATTTAAAAATGGTCTGGATGGGTTTTTTTTTTTATTTTTTAGAAAAGCAGGACACTCAGGGCTATTAATAATAGAATAAGCATTAATGATAGAGAAATCTGATTGCCCTAAGAGGCAAAATTAAAAATAGCTTCTTTATGTTTTTTTTTTTACCTTCTTTTCAATCAAAAGCAGGAATGATAGGTAGACTTATAAGCTTTATGATACAACATCTATTCCATGATAATTAATAATAAATGGAATACCTGTTTCCAGTGGTGGATCTTGGTTTTGTGCTGTCTTAGGCAGACAAAATTTGGGCATAATTTGGGCAAGAAATTTATTTCTTGTTTTTATTCCCTTTTTCTGCACCCACATTGCACCCAAAGGACTTCACACAGCACCATCCAGTACCCACAGCACTTTCCATGCACCTATATTGCACCCACAGCACTTAGCTTGCACTCATAGTGCACCCACACAGTTTGGCCCACAGAACTGCCCCTGCAGAACAAGCCTCAGTGTCACTTTCCCCTGTAGTACATGTTATTTTTCCCCACAGAACATGCCACAGCATCACTTTGCTAATTGAAATAAGCCACTGTCAGGTACCAATTAACATGCCACAGTCACTTTGTACAAATGCAACAGTCAGTTTGCCTATTAAAATATGCCACCGTTTGTCCATTAAATATGCCACAGCTTGCCCATTAATATGCCAGTGTTATTTCGCGATAATATGCCACAGCCATTTTGCCATTAGTATGCCAGTATTATTGTGCCATTATTATACCACAGCCAATTTGGCCATTAGTATGTCAGAATTATTTTGCCATATGCCAGTATTAATTTTGCCATTACTATGCCCCAGCCAATTTGCCCAATAATATGTCAGTATTATTTTCCCATTAATAAGCCACAGCCAATTTGCCCAATAGTATGCAAGTATTATTTTCCCATTTAATATGCCCCAGCCAATCTGCCTAATAATATACCAGTATTATTTTGCCATTTAATATGCCCCAGCCAATTTGCCCAGTAATATGCCAGTATTATTTTGACATTAATAAGCCCCAGCCAATTTGCCCAGTACGTGTCCCTATCACCCATGGCTTACCTTTGTCCCTGTTGGCTAGTGGCAGGCAGCATGGTGTCCTCCGTGCTGCCTGTTCGGTTCCCCTGTGGTGTGTGCAGAGAGGTCACGTGACCTGTCGGCACTTCCCCGTCACACTGCACGGGGAGCCGAACAGTCAGCATGGAGGTTTCTTGCTGCCTGTAGGCACAGCGGTGGTGAAGGGAGATCTTCCGATCTCCACAGCCACCGTCTCTGCTGGAAAGCGAGTTGTTTTTTTTTTGCGTTTTGTGTCATCGCTTAAAGACATAGAAGGCAAGTGCTGCCCTAGGCACTTGCCTTATTTGTCTTGCGCTCAATACAGAACTGCCTGTTGTGCAGAAAGTCCAGGTGCTGGGGACCTCAGTTTAATATATTGCGCGCTGAGAAGTTGCCCCTTTTGTTTATGACCATATACCCTATGAACTTTTGATATAGTTAACTACCTGAGATGACAGTGAAGATATAGCCAGTGGCCTTTATTACAACAACAGAATCCACTTCATTACATGTTCCGTGTGTATGTGTATAGAAAGCAATATCAGCTGTTTGGAAAGTATGATCTCATACACTGTGTATGTGTTTCAACGTCACCAAGCTATTAAAACTCTAGCTTCACTAACTGTAAAGTCTTTATCCAGGTTGTATCTGAGAAACTGGACACCGGCAATAAATAGTCTGGTAATAAATAACTCTGCTTATTTTCCCTCATTTTAACCACAGGATAGCTACACAAGCCCAACTATGTAAACGCTGCAGGTGTATAGAAAGGAAAGACACACATTCGCACTCCTACTTCTTAGAGCCAGGAAGATGATATTCTCATTGAGCTGGCTCTGGACCAATAGGTGGTATACATGAACATCAGCCTATGTGTCTCCCCGAAATAGAATGTACCTGTTTAGGAGGGAGAGTTCATATTTTGGACAAAAATATTTTCTCCTTTAGTGCCCCACTTTCCTAGGTACTCAGAATTTTTCCCGTGTGAGTGTGTCCAGAGGAATTAAGTATTATTCTAGCCTTGGTGAATAAATAATCTAAATTGTATTAAAGACAGAAGGCAAGTATTTGCATTACCTACTTTACTGAAACCTCCAGCAGAAAAGGAACAGTTAACAGGCTATAATTAGGATACATAAGAACCTCATCAAACCCTCCCTTTTTTCTTTGATGTGCCGATCACGATGCATCCAAAAAGATCAATACAAAACAGTTGAACATTTTGATAAACGGGTCAGGAATCTAGGCGTAGAAGCCCAATGAAGCCATTAAAACCAGGAAAGAAACAGAAAAAATGTGAAAGTAAACAGCAAGTCATTAAAACATTACATAAGAAAAAAAAAAAACATATCAAGACATTAGACATCCCATTTAGCACAAATGTAAAACTAAGTAGGGTAACATAGTAACATAGTAATTTAGGTTGAAAAAAGACACAAGTCCATCACGTTCAACCCATCTACCTATCATTCCAGCGTTTTGATCCAAAAGAAGGCAAAAACCCCTAAGGAAGCTATTTCGAATTTTGCCTCCTAGGGGGAAAAATTCCTTCTTGACTCCAAAAGGGCAAATCAGATTTCTCCTTGGATCAATAAGCTCTATTATTAATGCTTATTCTATTATTAATACCCCTGTATGTTCTGCTTTTCTAAAAAAAAACATCCAGACCATTTTTAAATGCATCTATTGTGGTTGATAGCACTACCTCTCTTGGCAGTGAGTTCCATAACTTTATTGTCCTTACCGTAAAGAATCCTTTCCTTTGCTGTCTATGAAATCTTTGCTCTCCTAGTCTCAGGGTGTGACCTCTTGTTCTTTGTACATTTCTGTTAATGAACAGGTCCCTGGAGAGCCCTTTATATTGCCCCTGCACATTTTTATATAATGTTATCATATCCCCTCTAAGACGCCTTTTTTCTAAAGTAAATAAATGCAATTTTTTAAGTCTCTCTTCATAACTAAGATCCTCCAATCCCCTTATTAATTTTGTAGCTCTCCTTTGCACTTTTTCTAGTTCCTTAATATCCTTTTTAAGGACTGGTGCCCAGAATTGTACTGCATATTCAAGGTGAGGTCTTACCATTGATTTGTAAAGAGGCAAGATGATGTCCTCCTCCCGTGAATCTATACCTCATTTTATACATGCCAATATCTTATTGGCCCTTGCAGCTGCTGACTGGCATTGGGCACTGTTGCCAAGTTTGTTATATACAATGATTCCTGAATCCTTTTCTTTAGTAGTTTTTCCCAGGGAAATACCATTTAACATATATGTTACTTTGTTATTATTTTTCCCATAATGCATAACTTTACATTTGTCTATATTGAACCTCATTTGAAACTTTCTTGCCCAGTCCCCCAAACGATTGCAAAACAACGAACGCACTAATGCAGAATGAACTAAAATCATTTGTTCATTAGTCCATTTGTTACATTCATTGGTCCACTCACGAAAATAATTTGTATAAAAGAGATCTATGGAAGATGGATTTTCGAATAAGATACTCAACCGGTATTTTCCTAATTTGTATGAAGAATGGCAATAAACCATAGCCAGAAGAGACTACTTCTCTCAAATAAGTGCAATATAAATAAGTGTAACTTTGGTCAAGTTTGAGCACTATTATTCTGCAAAACCTCAGTGCACTGAAAATATCACAGCATGTAAGTGATGAGAAAGGTCACTGAAAAACATGCTGAAGCAAGAAAAGATACATACCATTCTAGGATTCACTGGAATGTTGTCTTCTTCTAACATCTGCAATGAATGCACAATTTTAATCACAACTATCAATCAAATGCATAATAAATGACAACAGTCATATGAATGTGTCTTGTTTGTTATGTCTGCCCTTACGTGAAGGAGGAAAAGGTCCAATCCTACCGATATGCATACAGTATGTGCTGAAAAATATATAAGGAAAAAAATAATAATGCTTATTACATCTTGTATTCTATTAGTAATTAGTGTTAAGCGAACTGGAACCGCACTGTTTGGGTTTGTACCGAACATTACGGGTTTTTGGACCCCGGACCCGAACACGGACATTTCACTGTATGGGGCAGCCAATCAGAAAGCCCATAGCATTACATACATAAACATTGTATGTAATGCTATGGGCTTTCTATAAAGTGAAAGTCTATAAACAGAATCTCTTTCGGTTTATAGACTTTCGGATTATAGAAAGCCCATAGCATTACATGCATTCTATAAAACGAAAGTATGTTCAATGGCATTTAATGTTACGTTTGGCCAGTAGATGGCACTGTTGTAATACGAATGGTTACATTCGTGTAACCTGAAGGTTTAAATGTATCTTTCAAAGTTACTTAATTATAGACGAAAGTCTATAAACCGAATCTCTTTCGGTTTATAGACTTTCGGATTATAGAAAGCCCATAGCATTACATGCATTCTATAAAACTAAAGTTTATAAACGGAAAGAAATTTGGTTTATAGACTTTTGGTTTATAGAAAGCCCCTAGCATTACATACATATACATTGTATGTAATGCTATGGGCTTTCTATAAACCGAAAGTCTATGAACCGAATCTCTTTCGGTTTATAGACTTTCGTTTTATAGAATGCATGTAATTCTATGGGCTTTCTATAAACCGAAAGTCTATAAACTGAATCTCTTTCGGTTTATAGACTTTCGGTTTATGGAATACATGTAATGCTATTGGTATTCTATAAACCGAAAGTCTATAAACCGAAAGAGATTCGGTTTATAGAAAGCCAATAGCATTACATGTATTCCATAAACCGAAAGTCTATAAACCGACTCTCTTTCGGTTTATAGACTTTCGGTTTATGGAATGCATGTAATGCTATGAACGAATGAACGAATGGTTAATAAATGAAAATCATTCGTCCATTCGTGCTATTGGCTTTCTGTAAACCGAAATAGAGTTGGTTTATAGAATACCAATAGCATTACATGCATTCCATAAACCGAAAGTCGTTCATTATGTCGGTTTATGGAATGTATGTAATGCTATTGGTATTCTATAAACCGACTCTATTTCGGTTTATAGAATGCCAATAGCACGAATGGACGAATGATTTTCGTTTATTAACCATTCGTTCATTCGGCTTTCGTTAGTTTAGCATTTTCGTTTTTCGAACGAGTGGACGAAAATGCTATTTTCAGACGAAAATGCATTCGTCCGAAAACAAATGCACATGTCTACTATATATAAGCTGGAGTCACCGCACATCACATGAGCTATTCTTAGTGTAGGGAGAGGACGCTGCAGCTGTGAGGGACAGATTTAAAAAAATTCTGGTGTTGAATCTGCAAACTACAGCGATTATTCAAACTACAGCAATTATTCAAATTACAGTGATTATTTTAGTGGGTGCTATACTACATATTTGCAGGGCCGTCTTTACGCGGGGCAAACGGGGCAGCTGCCCTGGGCCCATTTACTCCTGGGGGGCCCCAAGGCATCTGTCCCGTGGGCCCCAGCCCCTGCTTGCTGCGTTCACAGCGCATTGCGCTTGTGAACGCTTTTTTCCGGCAAGCCGCATCCGATGGATGCGACGGCCGGAAAAAAAAAAGAAAAACTGACGCCGGATGTGACGTCGCGTCACATCCGGTGACTGTTTCCCTCCTCCGTGCAAGAGAGAAGACTGCACGGAGGAGACATCCGGCGGGGGACACGGAGCAGGGTTATGTAAGTACTTGGGAACGGGGGGCTGACTGGCACTATATTACTGGGCATCTGGCTGGCACAATATTACTGGGCTCTGAGTGGCACTATATTCCTGGGCATCTGGCTGGCACAATATTACTGGGCATCTGGCTGGCACTATATTACTGGGCTCTGACTGGCATAATATTACAGGCATCTGGCTGGCACTATATTACTGGGCTCTGACTGGCATAATATTACAGGCATCTGGCTGGCACTATATTACTGGGCATCTGACTGGCACAATATTACTGGGCATCTGGCTGGCACAATATTACTGGGCATCTGGCTAGCACAATATTACTGGGCATCTGGCTTGCACAATATTACTGGGCTCTGACTGGCACAATATTGCAGGCATCTGACTGGCACAATATTCCTGGCCTCTGACTGGCACACTATTACAGGCATCTGACTGGCATAATATTACAGGCATCTGACTGGCATAATATTACAGGCATCTGACTGGCACAATATTACAGGCATCTGACTGGCACAATATTCCTGGCCTCTGACTGGCACACTATTACAGGCATCTGACTGGCATAATATTACAGGCATCTGACTGGCATAATATTACAGGTATCTGACTGGCACAATATTCCTGGTATCTGACTGGCACAATATTACAGGTATCTGACTGGCACAATATTACAGGTATCTGAATGGCACAATATTCCTGGGCTCTGACTTACACAATATTCCTGGTATCTGACTGGCACAATATTCCTGGTATCTGACTGGCACAATATTACAGGCATCTGACTGGCACAATATTACAGGCATCTGACTGGCACAATATTACAGGCATCTGAATTTCACAATATTCCTGGTATCTGACTGGCACAATATTCCTGGGCTCTGACTGGCACAATATTCCTGGGCTCTGACCTGCACAATATTCCTGGGCTCTGACTGGCACAATATTACTGGGCTCTGAATGGCATAATATTACTGCGCTCTGACTGGCACAATATTACTGGGCTCTGACTGGCACAATAATACTGCGCTCTGAATGGCACAATATTACAGGCATCTGAAAGGCACAATATTACTGGCATCTGAATGGCACAACCATTATGGCATATGTGTGTGTGTGTGTGGGGGGGGGGGTAACATTGTGATGGATGGCGGGATTGCATGCAGGGGAGGGGGCAGGGTCCAGGGGGCCCAAGCAAATGCTTGCCCAGGGTCCAATCACTATTAAAGACGGCCCTGCATATTTGTACCCTGCCCTGAGCCCAGTGCCATAGAGAGTGCAGTGCACTTGCAACTGCATGTGTGCCAGGCACATGACTTTAATCCTGTTCTGTTAGCTCAGTAGGCAACATCTAGGCATTTTTAAATACTGCAATTTGTTGGTGTTAAATATTACATTTGAATCCTGCACTTCATATCTGAGAGTCAAATAGAACCGTCAAATACTGTGCTTACAGCGCACTTTGAAAAATTTGAATAATTTTGGGTGGTAAATAGTACATTTGCGTCTTGCGGTGCACTTCATATCTGAGAGTCAAATAGAACCGTCAAATACTGTGCTTACAGCGCACTTTGAAAAATTCTAATAGTTTTGAGTGGTAAATAGTAAATTTGTGTCTTGCGGTGCACTTTATATCTGAGAGTCAAATAGAACCGTCAAATACTGTGCTTACAGCGCACTTTGAAAAATTCTAATAGTTTTGGGTGGTAAATAGTACATTTGCGTCTTGCGGTGCACTTCATATCTGAGAGTCAAATAGAACCGTCAAATACTGTGCTTACAGTGCACTTTGAAAAATTCTAATAGTTTTGGGTGGTAAATAGTACATTTGCGTCTTGCGGTGCACTTCATATCTGAGAGTCAAATAGAACCGTCAAATACTGTGCTTACAGCGCACTTTGAAAAAGTCTAATAGTTTTGGGTGGTAAATAGTACATTTGCGTCTTGCGGTGCACTTCATATCTGAGAGACAAATAGAACCGTCAAATACTGTGCTTACAGCGCACTTTGAAAAATTCTAATTGTTTTGGGTGCTAAATAGTACATTTGCGTCTTGCGGTGCACTTCATATCTGAGAGTCAAATAGAACAGTCCAATACTGTGCTTACAGCGCACTTTGAAAAATTCTGGCTACCTCCTCCTCCTCCAGCGCCGCTTCCACCTACACTGCCACGGTCACCGCCTCCTCAACCTATGGGTCACTTAGTATAAACTGAAAGAGAATACCCTGCACTCCAACCCTCTCTCAAATGGATAATTCTGTTGATCCTCCTGGCAGCCATGCTTTAGATTTAGATTTATGTTCTTCCAAAGCTAAAATCAAAGATTCCATCTAGTGCTATTTTATGGCTCAGCTGTATTTGTAATTTTTATGTATTTTATGTTTTATATTTTAAGTTATTTCCCTATCCACATTTGCTTGCAGGGCACTTGTCCTACTCTTACCCACATTTTACTTCCTTTTGCAGCCCTCTAGCCCTTTCCAGGACTTTTTTAGAGGCATTTTAGTGGCCAAAAGTTTGTGTCCTTATTGACTTCAATGGGGTTCGGGTCAAGTTCGAGCACGGACCCGTAAATTTTTTCGAAGTTCGGCCGAACCTGCCGAACCGCTCAACTCTATTAGTAATGCAATGCCACAAAAAATCTCATCCTGGCATATCAGCTACAATTAAAATATTCATGATGAGGTGGTGAAAAGATGAACATTTAATTGGGTGAGACATGTACTTTGCCAAAATATGGAGTGTTAGGAATTCTGTAACTTGGTTTAACAGTTAGAAGTAGGTTAAAGATTCAGCTGCAGGATTTGTTCCTCATAATTGCAGGTTTCGTTTCCAGTGAGGTTGACTTAGCTCTTCATTATTCCGAGGTAGATTAACCCTTTAAGGACCAGGGATTTTCCAAGGCCAAGGACCAGAGCGTTTTTCAATTTTTAATATGCTTTTTTTTTAAACATAATTTTCCTCTCTCTCATTTAACGCACCCATACACGTTATATGTTGTTTTTTAAAGGACAGTTAGAGATTTCTTTTGATACCCTAAACATACAAATTATTTACATTTTAGTATTAAAAAATACATATAAAAGAGGAAAGTTTTATATATATATAATATATAATATTTATCATATAAAAGTTTTTCCCCATTATTTTCCCAATAATAAGCTGCACAACTAGTGCAACACTAACCCACTTATCCCCCCTAATTAACTAACTAATAAAAAAGAAAAATATTGGTTCCCAAACCCCCCTCAACAAAAAAGACAGAAAAAAAACTCTGAAGAGTGCGATGTCAGATCCATAAAAATCACGCAACAGGCATGCAGGGGTTAAAATAATAAATATATATATATATATATAAATACATTTATTAAAATTACCTTCGGGCTATGTTCTTTATTTATTTTTATTTACAGGTCACTCTCTGTGCTTCACTATAAGAACGTGAAGCACAGAGAGTGAATTAGAGGCAAAGTCAGTGTGTGAACACATTGACTTTGCATCTAATTTGCATGTTATCACTCAATCACTGCGATCTCATGCCCGGAGATCCACCGATCGGGTCCAGGAGCTTTGCTTCGGGTGCGAGGCTTAGTCCTGGACCCGTTGCAGACTGGCTGGCGGTGCGCACGGAGCGCACCGCCGGCTATACTGCATGACGAGTTAACTCGTCATAAGGTCGCTAATGGTGCGGCTCTTATGACGAGTTAACTCGTCATAAGGTCGCGAAGGGGTTAAATGAGTACCATCAAGTTGGTACGTGCTTAAAAATGAGTAAACATCAAAAATGTACTTTTCCTGTTTAAATTATTATGGTTTATTATTTTTATCCTATAGTTAATTGACAATTCACTGATTTAAGACTCATGACAAGCAAAAAATAAATAAATTGACTGTTTTGTTACTTGTAACCTATGAAGTCATAAATCCCACGTTCTGAATTGCTACAGTGTTCTAACTATTAACCTAAATTTTAGTTGTGTTTAGGGCCTTTTTCAATGTTCACCATTTTTCATATAGGGTATTAAAAGAGTGAAAAATGTATATTGCCGTCAGTTGTCAAAATACGTTAAAAGAAAAGCTTTATAGTCAACAATAACATTTCCATTACCTGAACTGCACAAATCTGCAATAAATTTGCCATTTATTCTGTATTTTTAGATTTAATTAAAGCCAATAAACATGTTACTGATACAGATGATGCATTATTTAGATTACCTAGCAGAAAAAAACAGGTTGTTTATGATTTCTAATTAAAAAGAATATCTTCCATACTGGAGTATGTGAAACTGTGGGGAATGCTTAATAATAATGCAGCCTGGTGCAGTGAGAAAAGAATGGTCCATAACACAGTTTGAATTAAAAGACACATGCAGAGTTTAAGCCTATTATAGCTAAATGACTATTTCTATTCACAAAATATTTTTTATACAAAATAAAATCAAAATAGTAAACATTTTGATATATGAAATGTAATGTTCTGTTTCCCAGAAACATTATACTTATTTACAGCTAAAATTGGGGTTTGACAGGTCCCCACTGCAACAGTATACAGCATCTATTTACTATAGAGAAAAATATGATAGTTCTAAACATACAAAAATAGGAGACCAGACAATGTCCATAATATGAAACTGATACAGATTTCACCCAATAGTTAGCCAGATAATAAATATTTTATGGTAGTGTCCTGTTAACTAATTTATTATTTATTTTGTGTTCAAGAAGTTGCATCATGTGTTTATAAGAAAACAGAATTGAAATATGGTTTAACATTAACTTCTTTAACATACCTGCACTATATCATATATATTTCACACATGGTTTCACAAGTGTCACATGTAAAATGACACTCACAGATAAATTTGTAACACAGCTGCATCACAGCGCACCAACTCCTTTACATAGCGTGTATATGCCAACCTATTATATTACTGGCAAAATAAGCCCTGAACTGCACTGCAAGGTCTGGATTCTATTACCCCTGGTAAAGGTATCACTGATCCAAAATTCTAAAATGGACTGTAATAGAATATTTTAAACCAAAGTATAAATGTTTAAAAGACAATATTCTCCAAATTTATTTTGAAATAAGCAGCATTATATATTTTGTAAGTTTATCCGATCTCAAGATTATCGATAGGATAGAAACAATGGAATTCAGTCCTAAATTAACAATTGTAAAGATTGGTCTACTATCTTTATTGATGTCTCCTAAAAGTGAACACTAACACATATATACACATTCATATGCTGATTGTGTACACACACGAGCACACATATACACGGCCATGGTTGCGAGGCCTTAGGCGACCACCTAACTTGCCTTATTAGAGAGCCGCCTCTGGACATAGATACACATACACAAAAGAGACATATTAGACAGACCTGGACAGACACATACATAAAAGAGACATATTAGACATAAAAGAATACTATGAGACCCAGCACTCGGTGTCAAAGAGAGTTTTAATAAGAAAAAGGCGACGTTTCAACCCGCTCGGGTTTTTTTTGAAACGTCGCCTTTGTCTTATTAAAACTCTCTTTGACACCGAGTGCTGGGTCTCATACTATTTTTTTTTATGAGTAAAGGACTTGGGAGACTTCCTGTGACTTCGGCACCAACGAATAAATAGAGTGCGGTCCGTATCTATTACTTTTTACCCATATTAGACATAGACACAGACACACACAAAAGAGACATATTAGACAGACATGGGCACACTAACACACACAAAAGAGACATATTAGACAGACATGGATGCACACGTACACAAAAGAGACATGTTAGACAGACCTGGACACACACATACACAAAAGCGACATAGTAGACAGATATGTGCACATACACAAAAGAGACATATTAGACAGACATGGATGCACACATACACAAAATAGACATATTAGACAGACCTGGACACACACATACACAAGAGACATATTAGACAAACATGGACACACACATACACAAGAGACATATTAGACAGACAGGGACACACACATACACAAAAGAGACATACAGTGCCTTGCAAAAGTATTCACCCCCTTGACTTTTTACCTATTTTGTTATATTACAGCCTTAAGTTCAGTGTTTTATCTGAATTTTATGTGATGGAACAGAACACAATAGTCTAAGTTGGTGAAGTGAAATGAGAAAAATATATACATAAAACTATTTTTTAGAAATAGAAAATAGAAAATTGGCATGTACGTATGTATTCACCCTCTTTGTTATGAAGCCCATAAAAAGCTCTGGTGCATTACCTTCAGAACTCACATAATTAGTGAAATGATGTCCACCTGTGTGCAATATAAGTGTCATATGATCTGTCATTACATATACACACCTTTTTTGATAGGGCCCAGAGGCTGCAACACCTAAGCAAGAGACATCACTAACCAAACACTGCCATGAATACCAAGGAACTCTAAAAAAAAAAGTAAGGGACAATGTTGTTGAGAAGTACAAGTCAGGGTTAGGTTATAAAAAATATATCCAAATCTTTGGTGACCCGCCATGGGAATGGCCAGAAGAAAGCCATTTCTTTCAGCAAAAAAACAAAATGTATCTTAGTGAGCCCTCTTTGCTTGTATGGTTCTAACAGGGGGCAGACATCTTTGTTCAGATGGGTGAGATCTTCCTTTTTCTGACTTAATATATAGGGCTATATAGGCACAGTGGTTTTGATAAGGTTCTTTGTTTGTATTTTTCCAATAAAGGGACACTCCCACCAAAAAAATGAAAAGGTTTTTTGTTTGTATTGTTGATTTCAGATATGTCTTTTGTTTTTTGTTATGTGACTATATTTAATGAAATATGTAACTAAACAAATGTGAATGTGGGTTTGGGTGCCACCCCCTAGTGACTTTACAACACAAATTTCTCACTTTGGGAAGAATGCAGTCTATAAGTCAGAAATCTGATCATATGGGAGGGTAATGTAACTAATACATCACAAAGGGGCAGAGTTATGATCCTGTCTTTGTGTTGGAAGGCAGGAAAAAAAAAAAAGTTGTACACAGCCACCTAGTCCTGTCCACTATGAAACACAGGAGCCAGTAAGAGAGCAGGGGAGTAACTTATGACATCATCATGCAGGCTTTGGCCACAGCTGTAAAGTGAGACAGGCTGGAATATTTTGGACGATGTTGCATCATGGTACATAGTCACAAAATAGAGCCAGGAGATAAACACCTCATTTTATTTTTCCTTTTATATGCAATTAATTCAATCATATAAAAAGACAGTGGCATATGATTTATATTTGTGTTTGTTTTAAATGACCAGGTTATCTAGTTACAGTTTATGTAAGTGGTAGTGTCCTTTTAAAGAGTTTCTATTTAAAACACCTTCACTAGATCCAATCTTTCAATTAAACATAACTTATTTTTTGTAGACAATTGTCCTTTATTTAGTTAGAAAGTGTTTTACATTAAGATTTATCTTGTTTTTTTACACAGTGTTTCACATTTAAAAAAGAAGCTAAAAAGGAAGTCTCTGTGGAGACTGATTCAAAAATAAAGTTTAGTGGTCCTTGAATGTTTTGTGGCCATATTTGTGACACATATCCCGCTGTATCTCTTTCCTCTTCTTGCAAAGAGTTCAGAATGGTTGATGTGTACTACAGCATTAAATCTCATATTAATAAATCCCATAATTAAGCAACAGAGGTGACACATTTTATGGATAACACAAAAGCCACTGTGAAATTCACTATTCTCAGCAAAATAATAATCATGTCTGTTTTTTTAATAGGTATAAACTATACGTTTTGCATTTTACATCTGTTCCCATAGAACAAAACCTTCCAGCTTGAGGCAGACACCATACTGGCTTGTGTCTTGTGTTTTGATGTGGATAGCAATGACTAAACTAGTTATTAAAGATCTCCAAATGATCAGGAGAAGTTAAAACAAAACTCTGTGTGAGAGTTTCTGTTCCGTTTTCATGATAATGTGTGTTCTTAATACCAACTGCACACCTTGCAAAATAGAAATAGCAAGCTGGGAGTAATTCTGCTTCCTAAATACTGATGGGAGTTGCTGCAGTTTTTTGTTCTTCTTTTAGACACCGTGGAGTTGATTAATTAGCAAGCTAATGCCATCTGGTCTAAGCAAAAGAAACATTTCCCATATGTGATAATAACTTTGAAAAACACTATTACAATGGAACAGAATCGCTGGTACGTTTAGCACATTTTCACAAATATAGAACTCATATCAAGAAAATGAAACAAGCAGAAGACTAAATATAATACAAAGAGATCAGTTAAGATAATCACTTCTCGTTTATAAAAGGGATGCATTAAAACAGTTTTGGAAACAGTTTCTAAAAGTTTACTGCATTTTAATTTTTTCTTCTGTTAGAGAGGGGGAAATACTGAAACTTGCCAGCTAAGAGGCTGCAGTAAGATTCCTAAATAGGGCACCACCCTTCCAAATGCACACTGAAAGCTTCATTTGCTGTTGGACTGGTTTGAGATCAGGGCAATCTTTAACCCCTTACTGACAAGAAATTTTGACCTTGACACATGGTGACATCCAGGCAACAGAGCAGCACCGTCAGAGCGGTTTTCGCGATTGATAATCGTGAAAAACGCTTGTCGGCAACAGTGTTGCCAGTCGGACGTGCCTGACATGTCCTTTGTTGCAAAGGGGTTAATATTGATTGGATCCTGGTCAAGCATTTGCTTGTGCCCCCTGGACCCTGCCACCCTCCGCGGCAAGCAATCACGTCCTCCAACGCAATATTCCCCCACCCCCAAAAAAAACACAATTGGACTTTTATTGCAGTGAGTGCTTTTATTGCAGTGTATAAAATGTGTATAAGTGTATAATTGCAGTATATAAACTGTATATATGGGATAAAATGTATACCTTCTTACTATGCAGCACTGCAATAAAACCGCTCATTGCCTAAATTACAAAAGTATACACGGATATTAGAGAGCACTTTCATATATATATATTTATAAATATCTATTCACATCTCTCTCTCTTGCTAGTTGAATTTCAACTTATATGAACTTCTTAATATTATATTCAACTATTTTGATATGTAATGAAATGTTATTGTAAAATTGCATTTCTTGTTTTTATTCCCTTTTTATGCACCCACATTGCACCCAAAGGACTTAACCCCATAGAGTAGCCACAGCACTTGTTATGCACCTATATTGCACCCACAGCACTTGGGTTGCACTTATATTGCACCCACACAATTTTCCATGCCACATTGTCAATTTGCCCCACAAAACATACCACAGTGTCACTTTGTCCCACAAAACTGCCAATGCAGAACAAGCCACATTGTCACTTTCCCCCATAGTACATGTTATTTTGCCCTAATTAACCCCTTAGTGACATGACTTTTTTGGCTTGTCCGACGCTTGGTGACATGGGCTGTTTTAACATTTCTGAGGTGTTTGTGTTTTGCTGTAATTTATTTCTGTCTCATTTAGTGTACCCGCACAAACTATATATCGTTTTTATCGTTATAAGAAGGGCTTTCTTTTGATACCATTTTTTTGATAATAGCATATAATTTGATGTAAAAAAAATAATAAAATATGGCAAAAAAATTGAAAAAAGTATTTTTTTATGACTTTTATTTGAAAAATCGTATACTCATGTACAAGAGACAACAAAAAAACACTGCTAAAAAGTTTCTAATATATGTCCTGAGTTCAGAAATAGCCCATGTTTTTATGTTTTTGTGCTTTTTTATTCATGTTACAGGGCCAGAACTATAAGTGGTGCAAAGCTATTTTAAAATCCTTTCTTTCAAAATTAGCGATAGTGACATTGTAACACTGATTTCTGTACTAAATCCACGAATGACCCCCAACATGTACATATTTTTGAAAACTAGACAACTCAGGGCATTTAACTTGGGGTATTTTGACACATTTCATGTAGCCATTTTACCACCAATCTATGCCAAAGTTTGCAGAAAAAATTCTTTTTTTTTTAATTTTTCACATATATTGCAATTTAGGCAAACATTACCTTAAAATGTGAAGGGGTATTTCCAAATAACACCTCAATATGTGTTCAGCAACATCTCCTGAGTACAGGGATACCACCCATGCATAGGTTTGTTGGTTTGTTTTGGGGCTAAAAGGCCACATTTAGGGGGTGCGCATTTTGGTTTTCCAACTTGGAATTCTGACATGCAGAAAACTTGTGCCCATGTCCCATTTGGGACATTTTTGAAGCCAGAAAGTGTATTCTACCCCACAAAACCATATATTTTTTTAAACTAGACACCCTAGGGTATTTCAAATGGTAGTATTTTAACACTTTCCATGCACTAATTATACTACCAGCCTATGTCAATGTTTTGGGTAGTAATTTTTTTTCACATACATTGTACTTTGGGCATGAATTCACAGATCCTGTTATATGTCAGTGACAAACAACACCTCAATATGTGTTCAGCAACATCTCCTGAGTACAGGGATACCCCCCATGTATAGGTTGGTTAGGTTATTTGGGGGTTAAAAGGCCACATTTGATAGGTGCGCTTTTTGGTTTTCCAACTTGGAATTCTGACGTGCAGAAAACCTGCGCCCATGTCCCATTTGGGACATTTTTGAAGCCAAAAAGTGTATTCTATCCCACAAAACCGTATATTTTTGAAAACTAGACACCCTAGGGTATTTCAAATGGTAGTATTTTAACACTTTCCATGCACTAATTATACTACCAGCCTATGTCAATGTTATGGATAGTAATTTTTTTTCACATACATAGTATTTTGGGCATGAATTCACAGATCCTGTTATATGTCAGTGCCAAACAACACCTCAATATGTGTTCAGCAACATCTCCTGAGTACAGGGATACCACCCATGTATAGGTTGGTTAGGTTATTTGGGGGTTAAAAGGCCACATTTGAGAGGTGCACTTTTTGGTTTTCCAACTTGGAATTCTGACGTGCAGAAAACCTGCGCCCATGTCCCATTTGGGACATTTTTGAAGCCAAAAAGTGTATTCTACCCCACAAAACCATATATTTTTGAAAACTAGACACCCTAGGGTATTTCAAATGGTAGTGTTTTAACACTTTTCATGCACTAATTCTACCACCAGCCTATGTCAATGTTATGGATAGTAATTTGTTTTTCACATTCATTGTACATCGGGCATGAATTCACAGATCCTATTATGTGTCAGTGCCAAACAACACCTTAATATGTGTTCAGCAACATCTCCTGAGTACAAGGATACCACCCATGTGTAGGTTAGTTAGATTATTTGGGGGCTAAAAGGCCACGTTTAGGGGGGGTGCATTTCCAACTTGGAATTTTGACATGTAGTCAGCCTGCGCCCATGTTCCATTTGGGACACTTTTGAAGCCTGTCAAAGTATTTTACCCCATAAAACCATATATTTTGGAAAACTAGACATCCTAGGGTATTTAAAATTGTGGTATTTTAACACTTTCCAAGTGCTAATTCTACCACCAACCTATGTCAAATGGTTGGGATGTCATTTTTTCCCCACACACATTGTAGTTCAGGCAGGAATTTTCAGATTCTGGTATTTGCCACTGCCAACCAACACCTCAATATGTGTTCAGCAACATCTCCTGAGTACAGGGATACCCCCCATGCATAGGTTTGTTGGTTTGTATTGGGTCTAAAATTCCACATTTAGGGGGTGCGCAATTCCAACCTGGAATTTTGACATGTAGTCAGCCTGCGCCCATGTTCCATTTGGAACATTTTTGAAGCCGTCCAATGAATTTTACCCCATCAAACCATATATTTTTGGAAAATAGACATCCTAAGGTATTTCAAATGGTGGTATTTTAATACTGTATAGGTACTAATTCTACCACCAGCCTTTGTAAAAGTTTGTGGTAGTACTTTTTTGGGAGTTTTTTTTTCCACATGCATTGTACTTCAGGCATGAATTCACAGATTCTGGTATATGTCACTGCCAAACAACAACCCAATATGTGTTCAGCAACATCTCCCGAGTACAGGGATAGCAACCATGCATAGGTTTGTTGGTTTGTTTTTGGCTAGAAGGCAACATTTGTGAGATGCGCATCTCAAAATTCCAACTTGGAATTTTGACATGTAGTCAACCTGCGTCCGTGTCCTTTATGGGATATATCTTTGAAGCCAGCCAATGTAATTTACCCCCACCAAACCATATATTTTTTTATCGGTAGACCCCCATCACTACTTGTGGCAAGGGCTCAGAAGCCACCGATACATCGCTAGATGATGTATCAGAAAGCTGAATAGGGTCAAAATCGAACCCTGAGTCCGCGGCCTCAGAATCAGTGCGTAAGCAGTGATCTCGAGCAAAGAAGGGGTTAATAGCTCTTAGAAGAGCCTATCTAGTACTGTAATACATTACAGTACAAAGAAATTAATCCATAAAACAGTGCAGACAGCAAAACATACTGTTGCTGTGCAAGATTACTGCTTACACAGTGATGAATGGCAGGGAAGGGGTTAATACACAGTGAAAGACTTTCATAAAACCTGCCAATTTTATAAAATGTTATTTTATATCACTAATACTGATCTGTCTCTTTCCGTCACAAAAATGTAAGTGAGGAGAGGGAGGCAGATCAATATTTGTGAATATTGATCCGATTAATTTTGATCTGACCAGGGCGAATGGTGAGCTTAATTGAGAAATCACCAAACCGCCTTTGCCACTAATTCGCTGTTACTTGATCGCTATGCGCGCAGGCAGCTTTTAAAAAAAAAAAATCAAATATTTTTACTTTGTGTACTGTGCACTGTGCCTTTAAAACCGGCATTTCGATCGCTCTCTGGAGCGATCGAAATGCCGACGGGCATTTTTTTTAGCATTGTACGATGCTTCCACACGGAAGCATCGTTACAATGCCCTTAGAGCACTGAAAGCGGAAAAACTCCGCTTTCAGTGCTCGTTTTGACACAGGACGGACTAGGTCCGTCCTGTGTCACTAACGCCTCGGCACACAGGACGGACCTAGTCCGTCCTGTGTCGCCTAGGGGTTAACATGCCACAGTCACTTTGTCATTAACATATGCAACAGCAAGTTTGCCTATTAAAATATGCCACTGTTTGTCCATTAAATATGCCACAGTTTACCTATTAATATGCCACAGCCAATTTGCCCATTAATATTCCAGTATTATTTTGCCTTTAATATACTTGTATTATTGTGCCATTAAGATGCCAGTATTAATGGGACATTAAGATGTCAGTATTAATGTGCCATTCAGATGCCTGTATTATTGTGCCATTCAGATGTCAGTATTATTGTGCCATTCAGATGCCACAGCCAATTTGCCCATTAAGAAGCCACAATTAGGTTTTCTATTAATATGCCAATGTTACTGAGCTCATTGTATACCACCCTCCTCCCCCTTCTCCAGTACTCCTGGCTGCTGCGTGTCCTCGGCCGTCTCCTCCGTGCAGCCACCAGATATGACATACTGTCATATCCGGTGGCAATGATTTTTTGCATTACATCATCAGTGTGGTAAAGCTGGTGACAGAGTTGTCTTTAATGTTAATGGGACCCAAGTCAAGCATATATTTGTGGGATCCCCAGCCTAACTCTATCTCATCCTCCCAAAACCTCTGAATAAAAGGTTCTGAGGAAAACGCTTCCTGACAATGTGCAGTGTAAATTCATTACTCCACTTTGACATCAAGCACCCCCTCAGACAGGGATGCGCACACTGCAACACCATTTAACATATTGAATTTGTTTCTAATAACAGAATCCCACCTTTTAATTGCCAGAAGGGTGTGTAATGCCTCACCTGGCATTGACATGGTTAAAAATAAAGATTTTCTCACCAGTATAACAGCTCTCACACAGGCAGAGGAAACATGAATAAACATGAATAGCGTGTTGCTATTTACCCATGCAATATATACTATATCTTTTAATATATACAAGTCAATCAGCAGACTCCAAACACCCCCTCTCTCATTTGTATTCTCCAGTTTTATCCACTGGGATCCTACTCAAATTGACAAGCATTTATTTGCATCCAATTATCATGCCTGATACAATGCTTAACTGTGCATTTCCTATTAACAATGTATTTGACTATATATATATATATATATATATATATATATATATATATATCCTACCCATATACATTTATTTATATATAAAATGTAAAACATCACTACGTTTTCTATTAATATTATTAATGCCAAGTCAGCCATACTGATTTAATTATAAGATTTATCGAGAAAAACTTTTAGTCAATGAAGCAAAGACAGAGGAATGTTAATTTGACCCAGTTTTTTAGATGCTCCTGGACCCTCAGGGGGATCATGGCAAGAAAACATTGAATCACAGACAAGCTCATGTATCAAATTATGTAGAATCATTGCAAGAGATGTTAGAAACTGTAGTATTTAATTTATAATGTTTCACAATATCACTGCTTCTATGTATAACTGACTAATTATTTACTTTTGATTTAAATAGACCTTAGGGTATTTTCTAATTTAATTTGAATATATTCTATTTAAACCTTTGTTTACTGCATTATGTATTAATTTCCTGGAATTTGTAACTTAGGATATTGTATTCAATGGGTGGGGTCGGCTTTTTGAGAGCTTAATTATGCAAACCTTGTAGTACTGTGCATGCCAAAAGAACTGGATAACTGGATTTGTTAACTGGATTTGTTAGATACATTTCCTAGGCTCTACTCATTGGGGAACTATATATACTGCCCTAAAAGCAGATCATTATCCAGTGGCTGCTGGTACTCTTGGGCTGCTTATGTGACTCAACTTTGAATTTGATAAATAAAATAGGAAAAGAATTATGCACAAATTGGGTCATAGTAATAATATTACATTCCTGAACCTGTATTGGTACCCAGTATTTTTTTATTACATGATTTCATAAAGCTTTCAGAATCCTTTCAATCCTTGGTACAACTATTCACTGAGGCCCCACAAAGATCTGCTTGGTGTTTTTGTGTTTGAACAATGTAGGTAACTGGTTGACTAAATCTCCAAGACTGATGTTCATTTTCAGGAGTTTGATCACCTGTGACCCTTCACTATCATTAAGAAGACTTTAGTGCTCAGTTTTCGGTTCTATGTATGATTGATAGCCTGGGTTTTGGCAACTTTGACATGCCATGTTTTACAACTCTACTTGTTTTTTACCAGTCACAAACCTTAAAATATTCTTTGTTTCTGTGCTTTTCCTATTTTTTTTTAGTACAGATTTATCACCTGCCTAGTCCTCTCTGGCAGGGCTGAATCTAGGGCCAGATGCAAAGTAATTTGTGGGACTATTTAAAAAAACAAATCAAGGCAATGTACAGGGAGTGCAGAATTATTAGGCAAATGAGTATTTTGATCACATCATCCTCTTTATGCATGTTGTCTTACTCCAAGCTGTATAGGCTCGAAAGCCTACTACCAATTAAGCATATTAGGTGATGTGCATCTCTGTAATGAGAAGGGGTGTGGTCTAATGACATCAACACCCTACATCAGGTGTGCATAATTATTAGGCAACTTCCTTTCCTTTGGCAAAATGGGTCAAAAGAAGGACTTGACAGGCTCAGAAAAGTCAAAAATAGTGAGATATCTTGCAGAGGGATGCAGCACTCTTAAAATTGCAAAGCTTCTGAAGCGTGATCATCGAACAATCAAGCGTTTCATTCAAAATAGTCAACAGGGTCGCAAGAAGCGTGTGGAAAAACCAAGGCGCAAAATAACTGCCCATGAACTGAGAAAAGTCAAGCGTGCAGCTGCCACGATGCCACTTGCCACCAGTTTGGCCATATTTCAGAGCTGCAACATCACTGGAGTGCCCAAAAGCACAAGGTGTGCAATACTCAGAGACATGGCCAAGGTAAGAAAGGCTGAAAGACGACCACCACTGAACAAGACACACAAGCTGAAACGTCAAGACTGGGCCAAGAAATATCTCAAGACTGATTTTTCTAAGGTTTTATGGACTGATGAAATGAGAGTGAGTCTTGATGGGCCAGATGGATGGGCCCGTGGCTGGATTGGTAAAGGGCAGAGAGCTCCAGTCCGACTCAGACGCCAGCAAGGTGGAGGTGGAGTACTGGTTTGGGCTGGTATCATCAAAGATGAGCTTGTGGGGCCTTTTCGGGTTGAGGATGGAGTCAAGCTCAACTCCCAGTCCTACTGCCAGTTCCTGGAAGACACCTTCTTCAAGCAGTGGTACAGGAAGAAGTCTGCATCCTTCAAGAAAAACATGATTTTCATGCAGGACAATGCTCCATCACACGCGTCCAAGTACTCCACAGCGTGGCTGGCAAGAAAGGGTATAAAAGAAGAAAATCTAATGACATGGCCTCCTTGTTCACCTGATCTGAACCCCATTGAGAACCTGTGGTCCATCATCAAATGTGAGATTTACAAGGAGGGAAAACAGTACACCTCTCTGAACAGTGTCTGGGAGGCTGTGGTTGCTGCTGCACGCAATGTTGATGGTGAACAGATCAAAACACTGACAGAATCCATGGATGGCAGGCTTTTGAGTGTCCTTGCAAAGAAAGGTGGCTATATTGGTCACTGATTTGTTTTTGTTTTGTTTTTGAATGTCAGAAATGTATATTTGTGTTGAGATGTTATATTGGTTTCACTGGTAAAAATAAATAATTGAAATGGGTATATATTTGTTTTTTGTTAAGTTGCCTAATAATTATGCACAGTAATAGTCACCTGCACACACAGATATCCCCCTAAAATAGCTAAAACTAAAAACAAACTAAAAACTACTTCCAAAAATATTCAGCTTTGATATTAATGAGTTTTTTGGGTTCATTGAGAACATGGTTGTTGTTCAATAATAAAATTAATCCTCAAAAATACAACTTGCCTAATAATTCTGCACTCCCTGTATGTGTTTGTTACTGCTTACTGCTTCAAAGCTCTGTGACACACTCTTACACCGCACATATTGCTGTGACGTTTATTGCTGTGGAGCTGTTTTGGACACCTGCCCAGCATTACAACTACCACTTCCCTCAGGGAAGGGACTCGCACTAGCACACGACCTGATGCAGTGGACCCTGGGCACCTGCCTACAGCTGGTTCTGCTTCCTGTTATTTAGGCTAATGGTCACATGGTGGATGCTTAATGCTGAGTGTTTACCCCATAATGGTTATTTACTAATAAGTCCCTGCCATTAGGAATTATGCTTCCATTCTTGAACATAGACATGGCAATTGGTCACAAATGTTGCAATTATTGATTTTGTTATGTTTTTGTTTTTTTAATATTTGCAGTTCATTTTCCAAGAACAGATAACTTACAAAATACATGTGAACAGAAGATACAGAAGTTTACATTGGATGAATAGTATGACAAATGATAATATAATTACAAGCAAATGTTCATATTACGGAAACGTTGGATTCAAATGTGGTTTTACATTTCCCAATTAATCTGATCATCACTTGCACCATGTGTGAGTTCACTTCTACAATTTAGTTCTTATTTTAAAATTGAATATTCTACGAAACTTGATTCAAGCCTATAAGTATGATGTAAGATAATTTCACAAGGCATTCTGTACAGGCAAAAATAAATGGACAAAAATAGAAATGCTGGCCAGCAGCATGCAATTAGCCTGCTTAGCAAACCCATCGATGATGACAGTAATATTTGGTATGCCATGAGACATAAGCATGTTCCTAATGATGTACAACAGAATGTGCATCCAGACTTGTATATACTAAGGGCCGGGTCATTGTCTGCTTGAAAAACTACAGCAAGATTAGCTAACGTCTGGAAACCTAAAACCTCTTTGTTCTTATCATGTCATATGACTGCACGCATGCCCCCATTATATGATCTATGTAATGTAATTTATAGCAACTATGTTACCACAAGGTAACATGAACTGGGGAACCAGCAGTAGGAAGTAATGGGGAAATATTGATGTGAAGTAGAGGAAAGCCAAAGAAGATGAATCAATCCAGGTTAGCCAAAACCTGTCATTTGGAGCGAATTATCTTCTGCAGCTGATTAAATGAGGTAGCAAACCCACATTTCACCATTCAAAAAAATATTCAAGACTAGCAAAGTTTAGGTGGCCTCAATCTCATGGAGAGTTACTCCACAGTAGCAGCGAGCGATGGACCAGTTACTGGATCTCTCTGTCATTGTGATTGAGTCAGTTGTGCGACACAGAGCCAAAAGCAGGGCAGGGGATGATCATCTCCTTCCCTTCTACCCATGTGTTTGGTGTCACAGACCACACATCAATCAACTACTGCCTACCAATAAAGATCTCCTGTGTTTTTCTTCTTTAATTTCACAACTGATGGTATTTTCACCTCTTCCTCTCCTTTTGTATACTGGGATCCTTCACTTTTTGAGAAGGCAGCATCTTTTCTACCTTTTGCACAATGCATTATTTTCATGGGCACTTATAAAGATTCACATTTCTTTGGATTTATTATTCAGATAATTGCTTGTAGATTTTATTTTACAAATTTAGATTTATTTATTATGTGATCACATATACATTTTTAAATATTCCTTCAGTGCAGGCTAAAGTCTGGCTCACTGTTTATGTCCAATACTTATGACACAAATTCACAACAGGTATCAAATAATTAGACTGTGGCAAGCATCATGAATGAGCCACATACACCATACAATCAATCTGTGTAGTCCCGATCAGGGTCATTGTGGAGTCAAAAAAAAAAACCAGGAAGAGACTGGGAAGACTGGGAGAGTTCCATGCAATAAATGGTTACAGCAGGGCTTGACCAATTTGATTTAAATCTAGGAGCCAGATGAAAACTTTAGGAGCCAGTACTAAACGCTGTGTCACAAAGAAAAATGCTTGGGTCCCAGTCCATAAACATATATAAATGACATACACTTATGGATACACACCATTCATACTTATTAATGCACACACATGCTGACACACACAAGCTGACTGCAGGAACATGGTAATAAGAAGATGTTAGCAAGCCAGAGAAGTACACCTCTTCACCTTTCAAGTAATATCAGGATTCAAAGGAGTGTTGAGAAAACATAAGACAGCTTATCAGGATCCATTGCCAAACTGTATATATAAATATGCAACGAAAGATACTCTGGAGACCTCAAACTGACATCCAATTTTTTTTCTGACATACAATTGACTAACTCCTGGCAAACAACAGGGGCTTTGCAAGACCAGTATCTTTGTAGTAATTCATACAAATGTTAAATGCAGTTTTCCACTCGTCTCCTTGCCTAATGCAAATCAAGCTGTTTGTTCTTCTGAGATCTAATCTACAAAAATAGAAGAAGCCGGTCAAACAATTCAGGAATAAGATGCATAAGGTATTTTTAATAACAATATCGTTGCTACCCCGTAGTCAATACAGGGCCTTAGTTTCCCATATATAAATAAGAAACCAGCATCAGCAGAAGTATACTTTCTTCCATGGCAAAATTCAGAGAGGGGATAAGTGCTACCTTTAGTCATGGGAACGATGAGGTGGTAATTCTTTTGCCTGTTTTTATTAAGTTCATCATAGAGCATCCTACAAGGACCAGGAAGAGAGTTCAGTTCTTGAGAGGAGATTGAAGTATTTCCAATCGGGACTTTTAGAAGACATTGTGAATGGCAAAAAAACTCCATGTATGTATATCCAATCAAAGACTATGTGACTGGAGACAAGGAAGGCCTAGTAAAACAGGGCAATGAAGAGAAGAAATGACATTAAAGGTCATGTATTCTTGGTGTAGAATGCCCACAATAAGGATTACACTAATGATTTGTTGAGTGAATTTAGCTGGTGGTCATCAGTGGCTTTAAGAAAAATTGAGCGCTTTAAATATAACAAAAATAAAAAAAACAGTGTGATAAAAAATTATTAAAGTATAAAAATAAATAGAGACTAACCCGTATGTACTCCACACACAAAAAAACCTTTAACATGAAATAGAATGTGGAGAAAAAAAGTATATCTCAATCTCGTAGGAAGGGGGGCAAGCCACTTACAAATAGTGGAAAAATATAGCAGCTAGTCTTACAACTGCAGTGGACTGCACCACTGCAAAAGAAAAGCACAAGATTAAAAAAAGGGGAAGAGACAGCGCTAGAGTATACCCCAGAAAAAAAACAAGACATGTATTATGAAAATGAAAATTATTTATTATACATCACAAAATAAAAATATGCATATATATAAGATAAAAAGACCATGCAAAAGTCCAGTACCACCGAGAAACAAATATTAATAAGTGGTCACGTGAACACAGGAATAAAGTAAATACAATCTATATATATATATAAATGTACATAAAATTGCAAAAGGGAAAAAAGGGTATAAAATAAAATGATTTAATACAATATTACCCACTGCTAGTATAGTGCTGTTCACCTGGCCATGTTACAGAAACATAGGTATAAAATATACACTATTTGCACATACACAAAAAAACAAGACACCCCTCAGGACGCGTTTCGTAGAAAACTTCTTCAGCTGGTGGGTGTGTGTGCATACTCTTGACAACAATAGGATGAAAAATATCGGTCAGATTAATGTGATTCTTGTTGACAAAAGTTTTGTCATTGAATGATCCAACAGCAGTAGATATAGAGATTTCATTTAATTCCAGAGAAATTAGCACCAGTAATCTTTCATTTTCTGATGGGGTGGAAGTGCACAGATCACCAAGGAGGTGCAGGTGATTTATCTCTAGACCTAGGTGCCGGAGTTTTCCATCTTTTTGGGATATAGTTTGGCTATGTGACTCTTTCTACCACACTAAAGACAGACCTTCAGATCTCCTATGAGACTTTGATTCTACAGAGTTTGGTTACTTCTAGGACTTCTGCATAGGATCTTCAGGACAAGAAGTAGGAAAAGTAGCAGATGAAAATCTAGGAGATAATGGGAAGGGATTCCAATGCCATTTGTTCTTTTGAGACTGCCTCTGCCTGATATGGTTGTCAAGCTTAAGTCCTATAGAAATAAAATCTTAAAATTCTTTAGAGAGGTCTTGTGTTGATAATTCTTTTTTAAGACACTCAGATAATAATCATAAAATGCAGCAATCAGGGCTTCATAAAGCACAGCAATGAGGGCCTCATTGGACCAAACATGGAACGGATGCAAGGAAGCAGTGGCTGCTTTACCAGGAACATCAAAAGATTTTACGGAATGCATGGCTGAAGGTGTAAAGATCAAAAGAGGATTTCTTTCCCAAAGAGGCTCTGGCCAAGGCTTTACGCATAAGAAGGGACACAATGTAGGCCACCATAGCATGTTTGGAAAGGAATATTGCACCATGTCCATCTGATTTGTCTGGCGTTTTTTCACATCTACCTCGTGAACTGCACTTTGTCTCGTATATTTTTTGAGAACTGGCATTATTCCCATTGCCTGTAAGTAACCTATTGGAGCAAATAAATGCTACAATATATTTGGCACCAACCTTTCGTGCTTTTGTGCTAGTAAATATAGGCACGAATGGTATAAAACACTTATTAAGAAAATCTCTGCAGTGATGGAGTTCCCCATCATAGTGGTTGGGTGCTGGTAATTTGAGTGGATACTGGACATGAGTACTGTGGCGTTGTCTGAGTAAGAATCAACAGGAGGAGTGGGGCCTGGAGTGGCCTGGGGGGAACTAGTTTCAGATTGAGATCTAGCAATTTAAATTTCCATGGCTTGGGTTCATTGATCTATCTTGCCCTCCATACTGTTAGACCAATCCTCGTGGGCCCCAGCATATGATCTTGAGCTGAGAGAGCTTTGTCAACTTCAGAAGAGTCCATGACCCTAGTGTAATGATGTGTCATGATGAAAATACCTGAGGAATACAAATAGTAGCTAGTGTTTCATCTCAACCAACTTTTCACCAAGGTTAAGCCCCAAGGTTAGTACAGCCAAGGAATTAGATGCTCCCAAAGTGTGTTAAACATTATATGGCTATATAATAGTGATTCTAAAGGTAAGTGGCAGATAATCAGCAATACCAAGGTTGGTACACTGTCCTGGTAATCAGCCAATACCAGGAATGGTACACAGAACAGGTAGGCAAAACTAAGCTAATACACAAAGCACAGTAAATATCACAGTAAGTAGAAAGAGCAAAAAACAAGAAAATGGTAAGCATAAACAGAACCATAGTAGGGTGCAGTAAAGCACATGACAGGCTCAGCACTGACAATTTGCATCATAGATTCCATCATACGCTCATGATAACTGAGGTCGCTGGGAATGTGAATGTAAGTGGGAGGCCGCACTACAGGCTTGGATTGTAGCAGTGGCCGGGAGCATTGACCTTCTGTGACATAACATCCATGATAGCAAATTTATTCTGTAAGGGTAAGGCTCGCTCCAGCCAGTTCAGCCTGGCTAACTTGTTCCTGCATCCAGTCTCCCTGTGGTCATGTTTTCTTCTTTTTTATCCATTCCTTGTTTCTTTGTGTTCCTGTCCACCTGCTATTTTGTCCCTGTTTTTTACCCTTTTGTATTTCTGGATCTGACCAATTTCCTGCCTACATTATATGATGTTCCACCTCAAGGATACTGCAGAGTATTGCCACACATCTCCCTTTCCTGGACAGAATGCCTGCTGCTGTAATCATAAAGGTTCTGAAATGTGGCCACACAAACCTGGTGGTGCACTCCCTGAAAGCCAGTGGTTATCCTACATCAGGCCTTGTGAACCTGCTCCTGCCACAGGACTCCTGTACCCTAACAACATGTTCCTTTGGGGTCCTGACATTAAATTTTTATGAGTTCGAGTTCTGATTTAATCCCATGAAACAATTCATAAATTAACAAAAGGAGAAGGAAGATTAGGATGGTGCTAATCACACAAGCAAGTCATGGCTTAGATGACATCTGGTATCAAACATGAAGTGCTTGAAATGTTCCACAAATAAAGCGTAATCCAGTTCTGTAACTAAATGAATAGCAGAAATGTTATTAAGCTAGAAGAGAATGTCTGGCTATTATCAGGGCCCAGCCATGAAACCTACTGAGTAGATAACTGACAAACCACAAACATCTCAACTAATTAGCACATCATCAGCTAGGCCTCAGAATATTTAGCTGGATAATATGTGAGCAACAGAGTGTGGGATTCACACTGACATATAAGATCATACATTTCACAGCATCATCCACCAGTATAGTCACCAGCAGTATTGTTTTAATTGAATTGTGAAAATGTTAGACCCCACATTGGAAAATAATTCCCCAAATGCTCAATGGAGATTAGATTAATTAGCTTGCAAATAATACTCAAGAAATAAGTGAGAAGAGTAGCTTTTAGGTCCTACATATTATAATGTTTGCAAAACAGCTTCTTACAGCTCAACACATTTCACACTATTAGCGCAAAATATCCCCAATACCTCCTACCTTCCCCCCATTGTTTCACCTACACGAAAGCTTACACTTCCGAGTCCGAGACGGTGTCCCGGCAGGAAGAAAAAAGCTGTGCGTGTGGCTGGGGGAAACAAAAAAAAAATAAAGCAGGACAGCAGCCTCAGAGACTCAGGGCTATGGACTGGATATTCCCCCTGAAAAGTCCCCCTTCAGACACAATGGTAGAGAGTACTTGTGTCAGCAGTGGTTCATCATCGGTCCACATTTCCAGACTGCATAAGACGTGACACCAAGGCTGTCCTAGACACTATGCTGCTGAGATGTGATAGAAAGCGTCTGGAAAAAGCTCCTATGACTAGATCACACCCCTTTTTTAAGGGCATTGATTGGCAGCAACGCAAAGATGGTACATAAGCTCCAACATTCGCACTGAAAGCACGATAAATAATGGATATGTGCAATGAGCTAGGCTATATAACAGCGTTCCCAGCAAACGAGTCAGAAGACCAGGAGAGGAGGTTTAAGGGTTTCTCCTCCACGTCACCAATTTCAGTGTTTTCCATGCCCTTAATCACGGTGGTAGAACGAAAAACATCATTTTCAAACAGGCTTCTTCCATGTGTGATAAACTACCGGATATGGTCACAATACCAACTGTGGTAATAAAAAAAATCCGTCTCATTCGTTTATGTCAAATCCGGCAGTTGAGGCAGCTCTTGGGTTCAAATCTAGCTGCTGGGGCTGATCTTAGGTGCAAATCTGGCTGCTGGGGGCAGCTACTGGGTGCAGATCTGGCTGCTGGGTGCAGATCTGGCTGTTGGGGCAGCTCCTGAGGGCAGACCTGGCTGCTTGGGCAGCTCCTGGGTGCAAATCTGGCCGATGGGGTAAGTCCTGTGTACAAGTATGGCAGCTGGCACAGCTCCTGGGTGAAAATTTGACTGCTGGGGCAGCTTCTGAGTGCAAATTTGGCTCCTGGTGTTACTCCTGAGGGAAGATCTGTCTACTGGGGATGCTCCTGACTGTAGATCTGGCTGCTGGGGCAGATCATGCAAGTGCAAATCTGGCTACTGGGACAGCTCCTAGGTGCAAATCTGGACGATGGGGTAAATCCTGGGTAAAAATCTGGCAGCTGGTGCAGCTCATTGGTCCAAATCTGGCTGCGGGGCAGCTCCTAAATGCAGATCTGGCTGTTGGGGGCAAAACCTGTGTGCAGATGTAGCTATTGGGGAAGAACCTGGGTGCGGATGTGGCTGTTGGGGCAGCTCCTGATTGCAAATTTGGCTGCTGGTGTAGCCCCTAAGCGAAAATTTGGTTGCTTGGCCAGCTCCTGACAGCAAATTTGGCTAGTGGTGTAGCTCCTAAGTGTAAATTTGGCTAGTGGTGTAGCTCCTGAGTGCAAATCTGGCTGCTGGGACAACTTCTGGGAGAAGATTTGCTTCCTTGGGCAGCTCCTGAGTGCATATTTGCCTACTGGGATAGCTCCTGAGTGCAAATCTGGCTGCTGGAGCAGCGCCTGAGTTCACATCTGGTTGCTGGTACCGCTTCAATGCTTCAGTGTGCAGATCTGATTGTTGGTACAGCTTGTTGGTGCAAATCTGGCTGCTGGGGCTGCAAATGTATCTCCTTGGACAACTACTGAGGGCAGATATGGCTGCTGGGGCAGCTCCTGGGTGCAAATGTGGCTGCTGGGGCAGCATCTGGATGCAGATCTGGCTGCTGGGGGCAGCTACTGGGTTCAGATCTGTCTGCATGGGCAGCTCCTGGGTGAAAATCTGGCCGATGGGGTAATTCTTGTGTATAAGTATAGCAGCTGGTGCAGTTCCTGGGTGCAAATGTGACTGCTGAGGCATCTCCTGAGTGCAAGTGTGGCTCCTGGGGTAACTCCTGAGGGAATATCTGGCTACTGGGGTAACTCCTGAGGGAAGATTTGGCTGCTGGGGCAAGCCTGGATGCAGATCTAGTTGTTGGGGCTGCTCCGATGAGCAGATCTGGTTGTTTGGGCAGATTTTGCTCCTGGTGCAGCTCCTGTGTGCAAATAAGGCTGCTGGGGAAGCTACCGTGTGAAAATTTGGCTCCTGGGGTAACTCCTGAGGGAGATCTGGCTACTGGGAATGCTCCTGACTGCAGATCTGGCTGCTGGGGTAACTCTTGTAAGTGCAAATCTGGCCACTGGGACAACTCCTAGGTGCAAATCTGACCAATGGGGTAAGTCCTGTATACAAATGCGGCTGCTGTGGTAGCTCCTAAGTGCTAATGTGGTTGCTGGGGCAGTTCCTGTGTGTAAATTTGGCTCTGAGGGAAGATTTGGCTGCTGGGGGAGCTCCTGGATGCAGATCTGGTTGTTGGGGCAGCTCCAATGAGCAGATTTGGTTGTTGGGGCAGCTTCTAGGTGCCGATTGGGTGCAGATTTGACTCCTTCGGCTGCTCCTGAGGGCAGATCTGGCTGCTAGGGCAGCTCCTAGGTGCAAATATGGCTGCTGGGGGTAGCACCAGGATGCAGATCTGGCTGCTGGGTCAGCTACTGACTAACTTCCTATATTTACTGTTTGTAGAATACAGGCAACGTAATTAGCAAGCAGGCAAATGAAATGTTAGCGTTTAAGAATAATTAAATGAACTGATGTTTTTTTTAGCAGGTTACACAACACTTGAACGTACAAACACAACGTTATCTGTCCTGGGGACTGTCCCTTTTAAAATCCTTGTGTTTGACAAAATCATGCTCATAAGTTCTCGGATACTATGACTGTCTATTTAAATCCACATCTGCAGAATGCCAAAGGTCCGCTTAGTCCCTAGTAGTGTGTCCGTGCCACGAACCCGAACCAGGACATTTCACTGTATGTCCGTGTTGGAGTTCGAGGTTCGGCTATAAACCGAAAGTCTTTAAACCGAAAGTCATTCGGTTTATAGACTTTCGGTTTATAGAATAGCCAATAGCATTACATGTATTCTATAAGCCGAAAGTCTATAAACCGAAAGACATTCGGTTTATAGACTTTCGGTTTATGGAATACATGTAATGCTATTGCTATTCTATAAACCGAAATAGAGTCCCCATTCATAAGAATAGGTCAATTGACCTATTCTTATGAATGGGGACTCTATTTCGGTTTATAGAATAGCAATAGCATTACATGTATTACATCTGAGAGTCAAATAGAACCAAGTCAAATACTGTGCTTACAGCGCACTTTGAAAAATTCTAATAGTTTTTGGTGGTAAATAGTACATTTGCATCTTGCGGTGCACTTCATATCTGAGAGTCAAATAGAACAGTCCAATACTGTGCTTACAGCGCACTTTGAAAAATTCTAATAGTTTTGGGTGCAAAATAGTACATCCACCTCCTCCTCCTCCAGCGCCGCTTCCACCTACACCGCCACGGTCACCGCCTCCTCAACCTATGGGTCACTTAGTATAAACTGAAAGAGAATACCCTGCACTCCAACCCTCTCTCAAATGGATAATTCTGTTGATCCTCCTGGTAGCCATGCTTTAGATTTAGATTTATGTTCTTCTAAAGCTAAAATCAAAGATTCCATCTAGTGCTATTTTATATCTCAGCTGTATTTTTAATTTGTATTTATTTTATGTTATTTTAAGTTATTTCCCTATCCACATTTGCTTGCAGGGCACTTGTCCTACTCTTATCCACATTTTACTTCCTTTTGCAGCCCTCTAGCCCTTTCCATGACTTTTTTAGAGGCATTTTAGTGGCCAAAAGTCTATGTGCCCATTGACTTCAATGGGGTTCGGGTCAAGTTCGAGCACGGACCCAGACTTTTTTCCGAAGTTCGGTCGAACCTCTCGAACCTGAACATCCAGGTGTCCGCTCAACTCTAGTGCCTAGGTGACCGGCTTGGGGAGCTTCATGGGCTAGGGTCTTCAAAGCGGGTCTATGGAGTGCCGGGACCGCTGTGAGGCCACTCTTGTTCTATTACAGTAACCCATCCTTCCAGATAATCTGGTCGGAGTAAGAGCCTATCTCACCAAAGTCAGGCTGTGGTAACGGCGTAGACTAATGTCAGTAAGGGTCTGGGCACAAAACGAGTCTCCAATATTCCAATGTCATTTCCAAGTAAAACATCCATGGTCAATCTGGATATAATGCTCACCACGTGGTAGCCTTCTCCGGTAAGCCAATCTAGGGGTACCCGGGCCACCGGCAGTTGGTGTATTCGCCCTCTGGCTGCCTTAAAGGGACACTACCACTTAAATAAGATATAACTAGATAACCTGGTCATTTAAAACAAACACATATATAAATCATTTGCCATTTTTTTTTAGATATATATGATTAAATTAATTGCATATAAAAACAAAAATAAAATAATAATAGGTGTTTATCTCCTGTCTCCATTTTGTAAATATTTCCCATGATGCAACATCATCCAAAATCTTCCAGCCAGTCTCAATTTACAACTCTTACCAAAGCCTGCTTGGTGATGTAATAAGAACTCCCCTGTCTTCCAACACAAAGAGAGGAGATTAACCTGAACAAACAGGATCATAACTCGGCCCCCTTGTGTTGTAATAGTTACATTACCCTCCCATTCAATGCAAGTCTATGATCAGAATTCAGACATATAGACTGTATTCTGTGTCCCCAGCCCCAAAGTGAGAAATTTGTGCTGTAAAGTCTCTATGGGGTTGCACTCATAACCACTATATTTCACAAAATGGTGGCGTCAAGTCACATTTTTTTAGTTACATATTTTATTAAATACAGTCACATAACAAAAACAAAAGACATATCTGAAATCAACAATACAAAATAAAATTACATTAAAAAAAACTTTTTATTTTTTGGTGAGAGTCTCCCTTTAACGTCCAATTTTTTGTCAATCCTTTGGGCTTGAGGTAGCAAGCTGGGTTGAATCAAAGTAAGGGGAGCTGCAGAGTCTCGAAGTCCCTGCAGGATGGTCATTGATCCATACCGGTTGGTAATGGTGCTCCCGGTTATCATACTGGCACACCTCATTCTGGTAGCCATAACCTGGTTGGCCCCAATGCAGGGCTGGAGTTGGACTGTGAGGGAAGCTCAGACACTGAGCTTGCTTGGGCAGCCAGGGTGCTGGAGTGGAGGACCTCTGTGGTCCTGGTGTAGCGGATCTCTGCTGTAGATGCGGGCAGTTGATTTTAATGTGTCAGCTCAGAGGTCCCACTGATGGAAGTTCTCAGATCGTCCAGAGGGACCAGGGCAAAATCAAAGTGAGGCGGGGAGGTGTGGGTGTGAGGCATCGAAAAGTGTGGTCCACCAGGCAAATAGGAGGTTGGCACGAACACCCTGGTGGGGGACCGTTGAATGTCAACAAATATATCTGCCAATGGCAGCCTCCTCCAATGTTGTGGGGTTCTGGTCCCAGACCCAATATCGAACATCCCCAGCTGTGTGCTAAAAAAGTTGTCAGGTAAGTATTTGCCATTCCTACATCCAGCTGTTGGCAGCTTGGGTCATCTTGTGTGCCTAATGCGTATGGGGCTTCTCTGAACCACCACCAATACAATAGCATATTTAGCCAGGAGGCAAGTTTTTACCTCCTGGTAGTCTCTTGCCCATTCCTCAAGGATGCCACGGTAGGTCTCTGCCACTCGGCCAGCCAGTTTTCCCACCAGGATGGAAACCCAGTCCGGGGGTTTCCATATTATGGAGCTGACATTGTTGCTTTAAATCTTGAAGAAATATCTCCTACTGTGTTATCAAATTCTTTAGACGGCTAGTGGGTCAGTTTGATGGAGCAAGAACATGAGTTGCAGATGTTCTCTGGTCCCGTTCTGCTAATTCGGCCCAAGTGAGCAATATTCACCAATGCTGTCAGATAGTTCTGCCCCAATATACGTGGACAACACCAGTCTTATTAGGTTCAGGAAGCATAATATGTGTTTTTTATTGTAAAAAACACATATTTATACATTTACAGAATGAAAATAACAATGATTCAACATTCTGAAGTTGTGCCTTTGAAACCAGCGACCAATCAGCACTGTGCCTACCTGAGTGTTGAATGCAATCCGAAATACGGCCAGTCTTTCCATGGGTTTGTGGACACTTGGCTGCCTGTTTAAATGGGCAGCCAATCACAAGTGGATTGACATTTAGCTGGCTCAAAATAAGAAGTGGTCTTGAAAACTCCCAGCCAATCTGCTCTCAGCCTACGATTTACCCCTACCAGAACGTACCCAGCGACCGGACTTTACCTTTATTTGAAAGCAATTGCTAGGGCAATGTCTTGGCAATTGCTATTAAAATTAACTTTTTCTAAAAAATTCAAGGTTTGTGCTGAAAAATAAAAATTAACCACTTCACGATGTTAGGACGTACTTTGCCGTCCTGATTTTACGTGCCTAAAAGATGTTAGGACGGCATAGTATGTCCTGTGTTAAACAGCTCATCTCAGCTCCCCGCAATGAGCTGTGCTCGGATTCCACTGCAGGCACTTGCAGTGGGATCCCACTTGTCAGATGAGGCCACTTTGAGTGGCCTCAGTCTGACAGGGAAAATGTAGCTGGTGCTCAAAGGGAGCACTGGCTACATTTCTCTAAATCGTTCCGTGCCCGAACCCGTTCCATGTGACATCCGGAGGTCTTGCGATTTTTTGACAGAGACCCACAGGGTCTATTAAGACCCTGATCGGGTCTCTGCCACAGTGTTCCTGGCTACCAATCACCTTGTGTATTTCACCATATTTTTTTTTTTTATAATAAATTATAAATAGTTCATATAATAAATTACATAATATGAGTAAAATAATGGTATCTAAAGAAAGCCCTTTGTATCTTTAAAAACAATATATAATTTGTGTGGGTACAGTAAATGAGAAAGAAAACAGTCTGGTCACAAAGGTTGAACTATGTTCTTTCTGTTATCAAACTGGCTTCGTAAATAAAATGTTTACACTATAGACGCCATTTTGTTTTGGTACGCCAGGTGATGTTCCTAATTATTTTGTCATGGCTTTGTCTAGTTGCCAAGAAATCAAGACTTAAGGTTAATTAACTTAAAAGTAAACTGCAGTTACCTATTTTAATGTATTATATGGTATTTTCCCTGCCCAATAATGATAATATGTATTACTTAGTGCTAAATCTGAAATCTATATACGGTATATTTACTTATTATGGATGATCACATTTGTATATTTTCTATATTCATTTATATTCAATAATATAAAGTGCAGAGACCAACTGTTGTTTTTTGGTGTGTAATAACCATGGAGCACCTAGTTAGGATTTTACATAAAAGCAAGTGACTCACTGTGCTTGCAGCTAGTGATGAGGCTTCCTGCTTCTCAGTGATGCATGAAGACTGCCAGCCATAGTGTAATACGCCATGTATCCTAAACAGCACATGCCATATTATCACCATACTTGAGCCACTTTAATTTTCAGTTGTCCTTTTATATAGAGAGTCACAAAAAGTTTAGTGGCTCTTTAAGGATTCTTCACATTTAAAGTATACAAATAATTCTTAGACCTTCACTGCACATATCCCATTTCATTGAAGCCTCACATGCCAGCGACTACTCAATGTTTCTAGTCCTGTATGGCAACAAATAAAAAACAAAGGATTTGCTAAATGCTACCGTCTCAACATTAAGATCATGACATAGGGAAAAAGAATGCATGACGCTAGTTAGGACCACAGCTGTTATTATCCCAATCATTAAAGCACCATAGTGGCCTCTAGTTCATCGTGACTGGTAATTTAATCTGTTGTTATTTTTACTGTGCGTTCTGCCAAAAGTACATGAGGAAAGGTACACTGCCTTTCCCAGCCTTACCTACAGCACATTCGCTAGTACACGCCCTGGTGCTAATTTATACTTGGTTTGCTCATAAATTTATTTGAGACACTTTTTGTTATTCACTGGCATGCCAGCTGAAATACATTATAAGGTACATTGGTTTTAAAGACACAGTAATGCTTCCTTTTAAGTGGAGTTGACATAAAATGGTGCATTTGAGTGAAAATGAAGGTCGTCAGGCTCTGTCATGTGGGGGAGAACCGTAATGGCATAAGCAGATTTTTAACAGAGTTACTAGCTCATGGGAAGTTTGAGAGTGCATTCATAAACACTAACCAAGTAAAAGGAAGGCTCTACATGCTCTGAGTGAAGGCCCATGCATGCAACAAAATGTTCATGTACGAACCTGTCTCAAAATATTAAGTGGAAGATGGTGAAAATTATGAATTCTTTAACCAGTTGAAGTGTGTCTATACACCCTGTTCCAAATTATTATGCAAGTTCTATTTAAGTGTCACAAAGATTAAATATTTTGTTTTTCAGTTTAACTCATGGATGGCATTGTGTCTCAGGGCTCTTTTGATCACTGAAAACAATCTCGGACACCTGTGATAATTAGATTGCCAGGTGAGCCCAAGGAAAAACAACTAAAGGAGGGTGTTCCACATTATTAAGCAGAGCACCATTTTCATGCAATATGGGGAAGAAAAAGGATCTCTCTGCTGCTGAAAACAGCGAAATTGTTCAATGCCTTGGACGAGGTATGAAAACATTAGATATTTCACGAAATGTAAGTGTGATCATCGCACTATTAAGAGATTTGTGGCTGATTCAGAGCACAGACGGGTTCGTGCAGATAAAGGCACATTGAGGAAGATTTCTGTCAGATCCATGCATCGGATCAAGAGAGCAGCTGCTAAAATACCATTACATAGCAGCAAACAGATATTTGAAGCTGCTGGTGCCTCTGGAGTCCCACAGACATCAAGGTGTAGAGTCCTCCAGAGTCTTGCAACTGTGCATAAACCTTCTATTCGGCCACCACTAACCAATGCTCACAAGCAGAAACGGCTGCATTGGGCAGAAAAATACATGAAGACTAATTTTCAAACAGTCCTGTTCACTGATGAGTTGTGTGCAACCCTGGATGGTCCAGATGGATGGAGTAGTGGATGGTTGGTGGACTGCCACCCTGTTCCAACAAGGCTGTGACGTCAGCAAGGCGGTGGTGGAGTCATGTTTTGGGCCGGAATCATGGGAAGAGAGCTGGTTGGCCCCTTTAGGGTCCCCAAAGGTGTAAAGATGACCTCTGCAAAGTATGTGGAGTTTCTGACTGACCACTTTCTTCCCTGGTACAGAAGGAAGAACTATGCTTTCCGTAATAAAATCATTTTCATGCATGACAATGCACCATCTCATGCTGCAAAGAATACCTCTAACGTGACCTGTTAAAATGTTTAAAAAGTTAAAATGTTGTTATAAGTTTGATTGAAATAGCTTTTGATTTCAGTAAATATGCTGCTGCAGGATTAAGACCAAATAGAGAAATGTGCAGAAGCATGCTGGACATGAACTGGTGCAGCAATTTTAGTGATCAGTCGGTAGAGATTAAGGCATGGATGGATAATGGAAACCAAGGTTCTTTCAGCTTCCATAATTGCTATGATACCTACTAAACAGACAGAGGAAAGAAAATGCTTTGCTATTACCTCTATAGACTTAACATTGGGTTCAAGCCAATTGTTTTACTAAAATACTGTCTGGGTGGCAACCATAATGATAAAAAGTGAGCTCATGTACAGAGTAAAGACATGGACCCTGACTCAGGGCCAATCCTGGGTGGGTACATAGGGTGCATCGTGCCCAGGCAGGAGGGAGCAGATCACTCTCCCAACACACTCCCCTTGCCTGCCTTACTCTTACTCATGATTGTCAATCTCAGACCTCAATCAGTGCTGCTACACGTAAATTCATCACTATGCACATAAAGAACGAGGAAGTGATGACTGAGGTTTGAGCTAGCAGAAGTGGAAGAGGAGTGCCACGCTACAGAGCCTGCACTACTATAAGGGTCTGGGAAGAGGCAAGGTAGCACATGGGCCATAGGCGTGCGCAGCCTATTGCATTAGGGTGTGCACCCTAAAGCACAAACACACACGCCGCACACGGCGTCCCCCCCCCCCCCCCATTATCATATTATTTTCCCATATCATGACATCACATGTTCCACCCCTTTCTCAGCATTTAAATTAAAAGAGAGTTAACAGAGTTACATGTTGCAATAAAGCCCCCTATTAAGAATGGTGGAGAATAAGTAACATAACTTAAGTCTCAATATGCCAGGATTATTCCCCTCAATACCCCAGGATTATGCTCCGCAATATGCCAGGATTTAGCCACCCAATATGCCAGGATTATTCCCCTCAATACCCCAGGATTATGCTCCGCAATATGCCAGGATTTAGCCACCCAATATGCCAGGATTATTCCCCTCAATACCCCAGGATTATGCTCCGCAATATGCCAGGATTTAGCCACCCAATATGCCAGGATTATTCCCCTCAATACCCCAGGATTATGCTCCGCAATATGCCAGGATTTAGCCACCCAATATGCCAGGATTATTCCCCTCAATATCCCAGGATTATGCCCACAATATACCAGGATTATTCCCCTCAATATCCCAGGATTATTCCCCTCAATATGCCAGGATTATTCCCCTCAATATCCCAGGATTATGCCCCACAATATGCCAGGATTATTCCCCTCAATATCCCAGGATTATGCCGCTCAATATGCCAGGATTATGCCCCTCAATACCCCAGGATTATGCCCCTCAATATGCCAGGATTATTCCCTTCAATATCCCAGGATTATGCCCCTCAATGTCCCATTATTATGCCCCTCTTTATCCCAGGATTATGCCCCTCAATATGCCAGGATTAAGCCCCTCAATATCCCAGGATTATGCCACCCAATATGACAGGATTATGCCCCTCAATATGCCAGGACTTTCCCCCAAAATATGCCAGGACTTAAACACCCAATATGCCAGGACTTTCCCCAGCAATATGCCAGGACTTTCCCCCAAAATATGCCTGGACTTAGCCACCCAATATGCCAGCCAGGCCTTCTTTCCTTTACTTACCTCGTCGCTGCTGCTGCTGCTGCTCTGTCTCCGGTGCTGGGCCGCCTGTGACTGAGAGGGAAGCGTTGTGCGCTCCCCTCCAGCCAATGCGCTTTCAATAAAGTTTTAAAAAAAAAAACTTTACTGAATGCGCATTGGCTGGAGGGGAGCGCACAACGCTTCCCTCTCAGCCACAGGCGCCCCAGCACCGGAGACGCAGCGACGCCGACGAGGTAAGTAAGGAGGAGGATTTTTTTTTTTTTTTTTGGAAGCAGGGTTCCGGCGCCCCCAGCCAAGATGCGCCCTAGGCAGCTGCCTAGGTCGCCTTACTGGTGGCGCCGGCCCTGGATTAGGGTGTGCCCAGGCACACCCGGCACACCCGTGCGCACGCCTATGACATGGGCAGCCGTCCCCAAGACCATAATGGGGAATGGAAAACCAGACATGGAGCAAGACATGACTAGGAAAGTTATATAACTTTTATATATGCATTTGAAGTCTCCACAATGTCCTATTTAATTTTATAATATTTATATTAAAACATGACCAATTCTATAATAATAGTAAAATAATAGTCTGGACTTAAAATCCCTACATTGTGCATCCATGTCTGTAATTAACTACAATAACCATGATGTTCAGCTGGGAATACAGCTGGCTGTATACCATGGGAGCTGCAGTTAGCAAGAAAAAAAGTCATGCTGGGAGTTGAAGTCAACAAAAGTTAGTGTAGCCTTGATTAAAGGCATCATGCTGGACTGAAATGTCGTCTATGTAATTTACTATACGTGTTTTTAAGATTATTGTAAGACCTATTTGCGCTGCTTAAGTCTGTAGACTCTATATGTCTCTTTGTACGGCGAGTAAAAGCACACATACCTTTTTGCAAAGTTTATAGCCCAGAGGTGACATTTATTACCCATAGCTCAACGTTCTAGTCCCACACAGGGGACATGGTCTTGATAAAAGTGCCCTGTGTGGAACTGAGATTTTTGATCTTTGGGAAATACATCTCTGATTCTTCATGATATCCCCTGAGTGCTCCTTTCTCCAGCTACTACATTGATTATATATATATATATATATATATATATATATATATATATATATATATACACATACAAGGTCATGGTAGACAAACTCAAGCCACAACAAACAAATGTTACTTTAGCCCTATTATTCTGTTAAACTACTTTTTTAAACTAATTTTTTATTTATTTCATAGAAATTATTTTTAAAAATTAATCTGGCAGAAAAAGCATGCCAGTGGCCCATATGCTAGTTGTGCTAGGAGTGGTATTGAAATCTTACACGTACAAACAACACATAATATTCATGCTATTTTTACAGAGCAATGCTTTTTAGTCTCAGTCCATATGGCCACCAATAACAGATTTTGTGTAAAGCGAAGTAGTAGTTGTTAAGTGCAACAGGGCTAAATCCCAATGTTGGACTGTCTCAAGGCAATGATCAGGTAAGCGCTGCTTTTCATTGTGTGCACATAACGTTTTTTAAACTTTACTGTTTTTATTTGGGAAATCATCTGGTACAGTGCAATTTGGTATTTCCGCAGGTCCATCCGTCAAAGAGGGGTACATAACCATGTTCAGTTTCTCCTCAGATGGAACTAAAAAAGCAAAAACTGTTTAGCAAATGAGAGGTGGAAGACTGTAGTCAAAGTAGGGGGAACAAACCATTTATAACTGCTGCCCCTTTGCTCCACCACTGGTCAGGCATGGAACAAGGTAGGACTCCATGTAATTTGGAGAGGAGGGGTGGGATTAGAGGGAATTTGAGAATTTGTAATAGTTTATATATGTCTTCTATGGATTGTTACTTTTTTATAATTCTTTGATAGGTTTACAGATATGGAATGAGAGTAGAGGGGGCCCACTACTGAAAGCACTGTCCAGGGCTCAAGAAGGTCTTAAATTAACCCTGCACAACTTGTATTTTTATAGATTGTATCCTCACATGTTAAGTCAGCATATAGTGTCTCACAATCCGTAGCCAACAAATACGTATTGCAGAAGGACAAAATGTTGTGTAATACATACAAACAATATTCTGCAGTTCAAATCCTGATTGAAACATGTCCCACGTTGCCACAGAGATTCCCTCTAAGATTTACTTGGCACCAATAGTAGCAACTTAACAGATACATTTCTACTATCAGCTGTCATGTGATCAAGATGCCAAACATCTAATGCATTTGACAGTGTCCTATTTGCCCGGATCAAGTGACAAAGAGCTATAAAACTTGTTAATCTGCTTTTCATGTGTCTTTTCCTGGAAAAGTACATGTCCATGGTGGAAAAAAAAGAAAAAGAAATTAATTAATGCACATTTCTTTTCACTTCAGTGTTAATGTTGGGAGAATGATAATTAAGACAATTTTCTTTTCGCCGACTCAACATTTCCATAAAACATATATTCAGTATTTGCTTGAATATAAGACAAGGTTTTTTCAGAGCAAATGCTCTGAAAAAGATCCCTTGTCTTATATTCGAGGTCGTCTTATAGTCTGACCTCAAATCGAGGTCGGACTATAAGACTGGGATCCAGGTCTCCCGCAGAGCTGCAGGGGACCTGGATCCCCCTCGCTAACAGCCGGTGAATGCCTGTGCAATGCGCGCAGACATCCTCCGCTGCCGCCCAGCACGTCCGTCGGGACTTCTATGACGGAAGCAGGGAGGTCATGTGATGTCTTCGCGTATCGTGCATACATCCACCGGCTGCCCCCACTACCCACCAGCGAGATTTAGGCAGCCGGGGATGTCTGCACAAAAGGCTATTATAGCACCTCCGGCTATTATGACGGACAGCTGTAGTTATTACAGAGGTGATGGTCTGTGATTGTGAATTACATTGACTATTGATATATAGATACACCAATCAGCCATAACATTATGACCACCTGCCTAATATTGTGTAGGTCCCCTTTTTCTGTCAAAACAGCCCTGACCCGTCAAGGTATGGACTCCCCTATACCTCTGAAGGTGTGCTGTGGTGTCTGGCACTAAGACGTTAGCAGCAGATCCTTTAAGTCCTGTAAGTTGCAAAGTGGGACCTCCATGGATCAGACTTGTTTGTCAGCACATCCCACAGCTCGATTGGATTGAGATCTGGGGAATTTGGAGACCAAGTGAACACCTTGAACTCATTGCTGTGTTCCTCAAACCATTCCTGAAACATTTTTGCTTTGTGGAAGGATGCTTTATCCAACTGAAAGAGGCCAGTGCCATCATGGAATATTGTTTCGATGAAAGGGTGTACATGGTCTGCAACAATGCTTAGATAGGTGGTACGTGTCAATGTAACATCCACATGCAGTAACTAGAAACCACAGGGCCCCGGTGCAAAAAGTACCCTGGGGTCTCCCCCATGCATCTTCCCTGCCCCTCCATTTGTATAACTTATACATATACATACACGGACACACATGCTAATACACAGAATGACACACATTCAGATACACAGAATGACACTTCTACAGATACAAACACTGACAAACATACACAGACACACACTGATACACATGCAGAACACACATACACACATACAGACAGACATATAGACACACATGCAGATGCCCATAGACAGAATGACACTCATACAGATATAAACACATGCAGACAAACAGATACACGTACAGACACACATACACACACAGAGAGATACACATATAGACATGCATGCAAATACACAGACACACTTAATGACAAACATTCAGATACACATACAATGAGATACACATACAGACCCACATGCAGACATACAGACCCACATGCAGACATACAGACACAGACATACACACACACACTGTTAAAAAACTGTACTCACCCTCCTGTTTCCTACCTTTTAGGTGCAAGACTGGGATCCAGTGGTTGCCTCATGATGATGGGAGTCAGAGCTCCCACTCTGACTCCCTCCTCTGCTCCCCGGCGGTCTCTTCCCGTGCGGCACTCTGTTAGGGCTTCCTACTAGCACTGATGTCATCACTGGAATGCCCCTTCAATGTGGCCGCACCACAATGTCGGGGGGGCACACTGGTCGTAGGGGTTGCAGGGCAGCCAGGCCCCCGGGAGTGACGGGTAGTTCCACCACTGTCCACATGAATGGCAGGACCCAAGGAGAACATTGTCCAAAGCATTACACTGCCTCCACCAGCTTGCCACCTGTCAGTTGTCATAATGTTATGGCTGATCAGTGTATATATATATATATATATATATATATATATATATATATATATATATATTTCTGCGTATATGTATATATACATCTTAGTAGATGGCTAAACGTTCCCTTTTCTTTGTGGTTATTTATTGCTGTATGTTCTGCACATGCATTTAGCTAAATGACCCTTTTTGTGATGTGTTTTTTGCCATGTCCATAGTTGTATATATGTGAAAATATAATTTTTTTCCCAATTATAATTCTGGATATTTGTATCTGAAGTTACATTTGGGCATATAGACAATCATTGCCATGTGAAAAAAGTAATATAAAAGTAAAATATTTGTGTATTTTAGAGGGCTTTAAAGTTGAATACACCTGCTCAGAATAGGAGAACTGAAATGGACGAAATGCACCAATTATCATTGAATCCGAATTGTATTCAGGATGATCTTTGCTTATTGGGTATTCAAAATGGTTTGGTTTTTGTAGTGAAAATGTCCTGATCAGAAACCTTCCAGTGCTTCAGTTACCGAACGCCTCCAAACGGTCAATGCGGAGGCACATTCCTTTATACCGAGTAGCAGTTTTTTGGGGATTTGACCGGCTTTTATGCTCAACCCGAATCCAATGGAACAAATCGGCAAACATTGAGTAGAACCTCAAATTACTAATGTTACGGGGGCGTGGCCTAACCTTGATCGTGAATGGCGGCTTAAGTCAAGAGCTCCCGCGACCCACACGCTGCAAAAGCACCTAACACAGCTACAATCGAACAAAAAACGAACATGGGCAGATCCAGAAGAGGTGTAGATGAGAGGGATACCCCCGGTCCCAAACCTAAGACCCCTAATCCATCATTCCGGGACTATTTCACAACTACGGCCTTACTCACCTCCCAACCAGAAGAAGCCTGCGACACGGACTCCAGAGAATCCACGCTAGATCGAGGCCTAGACGAACCTGGCCCCTCCAACACCAGAAGCGTGATGATGTCAGGGGAGGAACTGAAAGATTTATTCCAATCGTTACCCTCCAAAGCTGATTTTAGCAATTTCATAGCCGATGTCAAGCAAACAGTACGAGAGGAACTCTCACAGACCAGGGAGGAGCTGACTACTTTAACGCACAGAGTGGACGTCCTGGAAACCACTCTCCCACAGGCCCAAGAAACTCTTCTCCAGGCTCGGGAGGCCACACAACAGACCCTGGGAATAATTGCCTCGCATACCACCGCATTGACAGAGATGAGATCTCTCCTAGAAGATCTGGACAATAGGGGCAGACGCCAGAACATACGGGTCAGAGGCCTCAAAGAAGGGGAAGACCCAGGAGGTCTTAAACTGATCCTAACAAAGATGTTCAACGAAATGCTAAACTTGCCTCTAGACTCACCGATAGAGATTGATCGAGCCCACCGGGCCTTAAAACCAAGGGGACCAGACACTGGCCCACCGAGGGATGTAATCTGCCGCATTCATAGCTACACTACTAAAGAACGCATAATGCTAGCGGCGAGAAGCTCTAGACAGTGGCTATATGAAGGACAACAGGTGGAATTATATCAAGACCTCTCCTGGTTAACGCTTCAGGCAAGAAAAGCACTCACACCCATAACATCACAGCTGCGAGAACGTCAGATCGTGTACAGATGGGGGCACCCATTCAACCTATCGGCCAGAGTGGGGTCAGACACACATACAATACGCACCCCTGCTGATGTCCCACAATTCCTAGCAGACTTGGATCTAGAAATGGTCGAGATCCCTAACTGGCTACTGACAACACGTCAAACTCAGAGAAACAGACCTGCACAGGGCCCACGACCACCCAGAGCTCGGAGACCAGTACCCCTCAACTTACCTCTACAGCAATCCACGGCTGACCCACAGGCCCGGGAGGAATAATTTTTTCTGATGGATTTGAACTGTGAAACTCCCATGCTACCACGGATCTTGCACTCTGGATTGGTATTCTGGACTTGAACTTGCGCAGCAGCCACTTGGCAACCGGTCCCTATGATATATTGCCTGGACATATTTGGGAAAGCCTCAATATACACCTAAAGACCCAACCCCCGACACTCATCGAGAATCTTCCCTCATCCCAACAAACGAAAGATACCGAAGCATCACTAGGGAATTACCGACAAGAGAGTAATGGGAAGGGGCGCTCTCACAGCCCCTTTACTTGTACAGCAGATGGACTATTCATCTATGGAAGATCACCAATTCAAAACACGGAGTAATGGATAAGTGCATATGTTTTATTGAAATGTATAGAAAGCCACAATGGATATAAGAGAGGGGGATTTTATGGATAGTGCAACACACGAGAGACCTAGACGAGTTCAGTATTTAGAATCCGTCCAGATCTAAATTGTAATCTGTTGACAGGGATATAGGGCGAAGCTGGCTGAGAGAGATAACCCTTTGTCAATGGCTCTGTTATGTCAAGCAATACATGGGGGGGTCTTAACACACTGACCTTAAAAATTATATCCCCCGGCAAATGCTAAGACGCCAGTGGATAGGAAGGAGAGAAGAAGTTAGGGAATCATAAGTCCCTTTTATAATCCCCTGTGCGAGATCCAATCCCAAAAGCTCAGAATAGTGACTCAAAAAGTCCGAAACAGTTTCACAAGATATACAGTTTGTTGTTCATGTTCTTCTGAAATACCGAATACAAGATTGTATTTTGTTAATTAGTTGATAGCAGCGGAGGTAGAGCGGGTGACACAATCAGACCCAGTACTATAGACTGCACACAGACCCGAGACGGCAATAGGTTTCAAAACCTTAATACCGCGATCAACGGCTGTGGCCTCCAAGTAGTGCTGACCCTCGATTGAGGTTACCCCGTACCCCACAGGGGAAAAAGTGCCTTACTAAAAACTTGCTGGACCCACTTACCATTTACTACGGTGGTGGGAACGGCAACAGGCACAGTTACCCACACAGTTGACACTTTACGTGTCCTTGTAAATATTTCTCTATTTTTTAGTTATCATTACTTTTTCTTGGTGTCTCCTCCCCCGCCCCAGTGACCCCCCCCCTTCTTTTCAGTACATATCTTTATTTACCCCAACTATCTACACTGATCCCCCTCACATATAAAGTTATCAGGTAACACGTACACTTATCAAGATGGAAGATATTAGATTTTTATCGATAAATGCAAAGGGTTTAAACTCCCCACAGAAAAGAGCCATAGCTCTGAAAGAATTCAGATCCCATAAAAGTGACATTGTGTTTGTACAGGAAACGCATTTTAAAAAGGCCAATCCACCGAAATTTACGGACGGAGTGTTTACACAATCTTTTTTCAGCCATTCCCCCGATTCTAAATCTAGAGGGGTGGGTATACTTATAAACAAACAAGTACCATTTCAGATGAGAGACCAAAAATCGGATGAAGAAGGCAGATATCTCCTATTAAAGGGAGATATAGCAAATGTCCCCTATACGTTGGCCAATGTTTACCTCCCTAATAAGCGACAACATCAAAGCTTGTCCAAAATTCAAAAGTGCATAGAAGAGTTCAGAGAAGGTATTCTGATTCTGGGAGGGGATTTCAACACCCCACTGCACCCACATACTGACACCTCGACAGGTAAAAGTCACATGCCCATCAGGCACCTACATATAATACATAAACAATTAGCAAATATGCTACTGACGGACGCTTGGAGAGCGATACACCCTGATAGCCGAGACTATTCTTTCTATTCACATGTACATAATATGTATTCGAGACTGGACTATTTCTTTTTGACATACGGAAAACTAAGGCTGATTAAGGAAATCAAATACGGCCAAATAACTTGGAGTGACCATGCACCATTACTCATGGTTTTAGAGACACACATACAAGCTAGCACAGAACGGACCTGGAGACTAAACGAATCGTTACTGACAGACAAAGACACGTGTGACACGATCAACTCACACCTAGAGAATTATTTCAAGGAAAATTTGACAGAAGACGTTGCTCTACCAGTGGTCTGGGAAGCCCACAAGTGTACGGTTAGAGGATACTGGATAGAGATAGCATCTAGACGCAGGAGGGAGCATACTAGGGCAATCAAGACGTTAGCACAGAATATAGCCACCTTAGAACTAGAGCATAAAAACGGTATGGATCCGTGGGTATTAGAGAAACTGATTACAGCCAGACGAGAGCTATCCCAGCTCCTAAACGCCAAAACTCACAGGGCAATGGTAGCAACAAAACATCTGTTTCAAGAGAGAGGGAGCAAGTGTGGACGGTTACTAGCTCGTACTATTCGAAAAAGACAACAGAGGGCACACATACATAAAATGCATGACAAAAAGGGGCAAATGCACTATCTACCAGACAAGTTAGCAAACATATTTCATAAGTACTATTCAGACCTATACAACATAGCCCCACCACAGGACAACAGACGACATAGCAACAAAGATCCCCCCGATATTAATACATACCTGGAACATGCTATCACACGGTCTCTCACAGAGGAACAGACTAATTCGTTAGAAGGCCCGATTACTATACAGGAGTTATCCCTCACCATGAAAGAGTTAGCGATGGGGAAGTGCCCAGGACCAGACGGTCTACCTCTGATATATTATAGGAAATTCCAGAAAACACTGACTCCACCTCTAGTTGATATGTTCAACTCAATTTTACAGGGCACACAATTTGACCCACACACGAAACTGGCCACTATAACAGTGATACCAAAGGAGGGAAAAGATACAACGAATCCCAAGAATTATAGACCTATTTCTTTGCTGAACACAGATATTAAGCTGTTGGCAAAGTTGCTTGCGATGAGATTACAGCCACTTATCCCACAGCTGATCCATCCTGACCAAGTGGGGTTTGTGCCTGGACGGGAGGCCAAAGAAAATACAGTAAGAGCACTTAATGCTATTCATGTTGCGCAGAAGAAGGGCCACAAAATGCTACTACTATCCACAGATGCCGAAAAGGCCTTCGATAGAGTGGCGTGGCCCTTCTTGTGGAGCACCATCAAAAAGATGGGACTAGGACACGACATGCTTAAATGGATACAGGCTCTGTATAATAGCCCCACGGCACGGGTCAGAGTAAATGGCACCCTATCTAAACCAATACAGATCCACAATGGGACACGACAGGGATGCCCGTTGTCCCCCATACTTTTCGCATTTTCTCTAGAACCGTTTCTGGAGACGATAAGGAAAGAAGATAACATCAGGGGTATCAAAACGAAGGGAAGACATCATAAAATTGCTGCATACGCGGACGATATGCTGTTTTTCATTACGTCACCAGAAACAACATTGCCGTTACTAAAACAAGAGTTAGACACGTTCGAGGCACTTTCAAATTTAAAAATCAACACACAGAAATCAGAGATTCTAGCGGTGTCCATAACCCCTTTACAAATTGACGCTTTAAAAGAGATTTTCCCATACAAATGGCAAGTGCAGAAACTCAAATACTTAGGAATCTGGCTCACTACGAATTTAGAACATCTTTATAAAGAGAATTTTCTTCCACTAGCATTGACAATATATTCGGATTTACTTAAGTGGGGAGCCACTTTTTTGTCCTGGCAGGGTAGGATAAACTCTGTAAAGATGAATATATTACCTAGATTGTTATATTTATTTCAATGTATCCCTATCAAGATACCTCAAGATTTTTTCGATACTCTGAGAAAAGCCATCACAAAATTTGTATGGCGAGACAAACACCCCAGACTTCGATACTCATATCTTACTCTACCACACAACAGAGGGGGGTTGGCACTCCCAGACATGCAAAATTATTACAAAGCTACGCATTTGTTGCGTATTATAGAATGGACAATCTCACCGCCAGATAAATTGTGGATAGATATGGAAGGAGAAGCTCTACCAGACCCGATACAGAGTCTCCCCTGGTTAACACCGGGGATAAGCAAGACTCAAGCGAAACATAATCCTTTTAGTGTAAACACACTAACGATATGGCACTCCTTGGCCAAGAAAGCCCAGATCACCACATTTCCCTCGCCACTTACACCTCTTTTGTATAATGAGGCTTTCCCACCGGGGAGAGATGGAACATTGGGGAGAGAATTTCAGTTGACACAGGTGGGACATGTAAGAGAGGTTATGGGGGAGACGGGTGTTCTACCTCTGACCTCCATACTCCCAGATGTAACTCCCTCATTCCTCACATCCCTGAGATATAGACAAATCACGCACTTTGTACAATCACTTAGACAACAACACGATCTGACTAGACAATTGACCTACGTGGAACATCTCAGTACCAAGACCACACAACCCCAGCATGGGATAAATAAGCTATACCAAGAGCTACTACCCCCTATAACTGACCCTTACCCAACTTTCACTGCCAAATGGGAAGAAGCATTGAATATAACATTTACGAATACTCAATGGGATAAGATATTTATCTTTACAAAACAGTGCTCCACCTAATCTGTCATCCAAGAAAACGCATATAAGGTTCTTACTATGTGGTATAAGACCCCGAGTCTTTTACACAGGATAAACCCGATAATCTCTGAAACCTGTTGGAGGTGTGGGAAAGAGGTGGGACATATGATAAATATTTGGTGGGAATGCCAGGTTCTCAAACCCTTCTGGGAGGAAATCAGAGACGTCATAATTAATTTGACGGACACACAAATACCATTCACCCCGGCTACCTTTTTGCTACACCACACCACTCAATCGATAGCTAATTACAAAAAATCAGTGACCAAGCATTTACTGAATGCGGCGAAACTGTTTATTCCCCTCAAGTGGAAATCTGTTACTCCCCCAAGCCGTCGAGAATGGGAAAGGAAGGTTGAGGAGATTAGAGTATGGGAGGACATGTCCGCAATAACAACCAAACAGAAAGAAAGACATCGTAACACCTGGTTTCACTGGTCAGAGTTCCTCACAAAAACTAACCATCCATAGGTGATTCAGGAATCAGATCCCAATTTGATAGAAGGTAGAATCACTATACCCCCCCCCCTCCCACCCCCCGGATTCTTTCAACCCCCACCTCCCCCCTTTTTTCACACACTTATCTTCCCCCCAATAACCCCACCCTACAATTTTATCTCCCCCAGATGTATATATGAAGGAGATCAAGGTTATTTACGTAAAGGAAATTGGAGCATCAATATTATTACAGATAATCTGGTTGATTAAATATATGGAATGTGATGTTTTAAATCAGCTATTGTTTAAAAGCTGAGTTGGTAAAAAAGTTACAATGTATAAGAATAACACAACTCCGATACTGATTGTCATATTTGTTTATTTTGTACCCACAGCCCCCTACCCCTACCCCCTCCCATTCCCACTCCCTTGCTCCCATACGGAATACTCATGTTTGTGCTGTTTATTATTTATGTATTTATGTGTTTTTTGTTTTGATTTCTGTGAAAATATCAATAAAAATTGAATTTCGAAAAAAAAAAAAAATTACTAATGTTACATTTTGTTGTTTTTTGAAAAACATGATCCTAGGTGATCAAAGGTAGACTACATCAGAATAATACATTTATTTTAATTGCTGTAAAACAGTGAGAGCCAACTTGTTGTAAGAAAAGCACAAACACAAAAGTCCTCTTATTCAGTATTTTTTATATTGTTTTTCCATGTTGGATTCCTACAGAGTATTTGAAAATTGTTAAAATAAAGAGCTTTTTTTAATTCCTTCTTAGTAATTTGCTTGGTCAGATGGATCATGGAGAGTAGGATGTGGTTGGCAAGAATGAATAACCAGCTCTGTGGTACAGGCTGTTCTGTATTCTTGTCTTAAAAACTGTTACAGCCCACATAAATAGTTATTTCACTGGTAAAGACTTGTTTCTAATCAGCAAACACTGATAAAACATCTACATGATTTAAAGGGACACTCCCACCAAAAAATAAAAAAAAAGGGTTTATTTTTTTTATTTTGCATTGTTGATTTCAGATGTCCTTTGTTTTTTTTATGTGAGTTTATTCTATGAAATATTTTACTAAACAAGTGTGACGCCATTTTGTGAAATATAGTGTTTTTGGGTGCCACCCCCTACTGACTTTGCAGCACAAATTTCTCACTTTGGGGCAGGGGACACAGAATGCAGTCTATAAGTAAGAATTGCATGAATGGGAGGGTAATGTAACTATTACATCACAAGGGGGTGGAGTTATGATACTGTTTGATCAGGTTAATCTCCTCTATGTGTGTAGCAAGGCAGGTAAAAAAAAAAAAAAAAAGTTGTACACAGCCACCTAGTCCTGCCCACTATGATACACAGGAGCCAGTCAGAGAGCAGGGGAGTATCTTATGACATCATCATGCAGGCTTTGGCTACAGTTGTAAAGTGAGACTGGCTGCAAGATTTTGGACAATGTTGCATCATGGGAAATATTCACAAAATGGAGCCAGACACCTAATTTTATTTTTCCTTTTATATGCAATTAATTCAATCATATAAAAAAACCAATGGCATATGATTTATATATGTTTTTTTTTTTAAATGACCAGGTTAGTTACATCTTATGTAAGTGGTAGTCAGAGGCGTCACTAGGGTTGGTGTCACCCAGTGCGGTAACTCATGGTGTCACCCCCCTGGATTTCCTCCAATACCATGCCAAATAGATTCCTTAGTAATGCCAGTCAGATAGCCCATTAAATATGGCACATACAGGAGCCCCACAAATTATGTCACACACAGGAGCCCATTAACTATGCCACACACAGGAGCCCCATAACTATGACACACACAAGAGCCCTATAAATTATGCCACACCAGAGCCCCATAAATTATGCCACACCAGAGCCCCATTATTTATGCCTCACCTTGGAGCCCAATTAATAATGCCACACACACAGGCGCCCCATAATTATGCCACACAAAAGAGCCACTTAATTATGCCACACATGGGGCCCAATAAATATGCCGCACATGGGACTGCCATTAATTATGCGACACACAGGAGCCCCACGAGGTAACAATTGTACAATTCTAAAACAATACATATCTATACACACAGACATTTCTCTCTCTCTCTCTCTCTCTCTCTATATCTATATATATATATATATATATATATATATATATATATATATAACTAGTTGCATTTATACTTATTTGATTTTTTAAATATTATATTCAACTATTTTCATATGTAACAAAAATGTTATTGAAAAATTGCATTCCTTGTTTCTATTCCCTTCCTCTGCACCCACATTGCACCTAAAGGACTTAACACAGCACCATACAGTACCCGAACAGAAAATAGAAAAAAGTGACAGTGCGCTATACGTGCTGTAAAGTGACAATTCAATAAAACAGTGGTTCAACTGTGCAAATTATGCAAGATATATACCCAGTGAGGCAAATACAGAGGTATATTAATAGTGCAAATATAGAGACATGGAGCACTCACATATAGTCCCTATATTGTTGGGACAAAACAGAAAATACATGACAGCTCCTTTTCCTGGATTCTTTCAACCTTGATTATTATATAACTTGATTGGTAGCTGTGGGTTCCTTGCAGCAAATGGGTAAAATGTTTGTATTGCCGTAGAATAATAGCTCAGTCTTCTGTAGTTGACGATAAAACCTCCCACATATTCCAGCTGCACATCCCACAGTACCCACAGAACTTGCTGTGCACCTATATTGTACCCACAGCACTTGGCTAGCACTCATATTACACCTACATGATTTGACATGCCACAGTGTCACTTTGCCCCACAGAACTAGCCTGTGTCACTTTCCTCATAGTGCATGTTATTCTGCCCCACAGACCATGCCACAGCATACCTTTGCCAATTAAAATAAACCAGTTTTCCCATTAATATGCCAGTGTTTGCCCATAAATATGGCACAGCGGATTTTCCCAATAATATGCCAGTATTATTTTGCCGTTAATAAGCCAGACAATTTGCCTAATAATATGCCAGTATTATTTTTCCATTTAATATTCCCCAGCCAATTTGCCCAATAATATGCCAGTATTATTATGCAATTTAATATATGCCTATATTTTGCCATTCAATATGCCAGTATTTTGCCACTTAATATATTCCAGTATTATTTTTCCACTCAATATGCCAGTATTATTTTGCCATTCAGTATGCCAGTATTTAGCCACTCAATATGCCATTATTTTGCCACTCAATATGCCAGTATTTTGCCATTAAATACGTCATTCTTTTGCCATTAAATATGCCAGTATTTTGTCACTGAATATGCCAGTATTAGTTTGCCATTCAATATGCCAGTTTTAGATTGCCATTCAATATTCGAGCATTTAACCCCTCAATATGACAGAATTTTGCCATTCAATATTGCAGCATTTAACCCTTCAATATGCCAGAATTTTTCCATTCAATATTGCAGCATTTAACCCCTCAGTGTGCCTGAATTTTGTCACTCAATATGCCAGCATTTAACCCCTCAATATGCCATTATTTTGCCATTCAATATTGCAGCATTTAACTCCTCAATATACCAGAATTTTTCCATTCAATATTCAAGCCTTTAACCCTTCAATATGCCATTATTTTGCCATTCAATATTCCAGCACTTAACCCGTCAATATGCCAGAATTTTGTCACTCAATATGCCAGCATTTAACCCCTCAATATGCCAGCATTTAACCCCTCAATATGCCATTATTTTGCCATTCAATATTGCAGCATTTAACTCCTCAATATACCAGAATTTTGCCATTCAATATTCAAGCCTTTAACCCTTCAATATGCCATTATTTTGCCATTCAATATTCCAGCACTTAACCCGTCAATATGCCAGAATTTTGTCACTCAATATTCCAGCATTTAACCCCTCAATATGCCAGAATTGTGCCACTCAATATGCCAGTATTTAGCCATTTAATATTCCAGCATTTAACCCTTCAATATGCCAGAATTTTGCCATTCAATATAGCAGCATTTAACCCCTCAATATGCCAGTATTTTGCCATTCAATATTCCAGCATTTATCCCCTCAATATGCCAGAATTTTTCCATTCAATATTGCAGCATTTAACCCCTCAGTGTGCCTGAATTTTGTCACTCAATATGCCAGCATTTAACCCCTCAATATGCCAGCATTTAACCCCTCAATATGCCATTATTTTGCCATTCAATATTGCAGCATTTAACCCCTCAAAATACCATTATTTTCCCATTCAATATTGCAGCATTTAACCCCTCAAAATGCCATTATTTTTTCGATTCAAAATAGCAGCATTTAACCCCTCATTATGGCGTTATTTTGACATTCAATATTCCAGAAAAAAAAGGTTTAGCAGCGCAATGCGCTGTGGGGGGATGTGGGCAGCACGGGTGTCACCCCCGCTGGGGTAGTGTCCCTTTAAGGAAACACTTTAGCCTCAGTGAGGGGGCTACAGATATTACCAGAGGTATAACTACATGAAGAGATGACAAATATATTGATATGCCTCTCTCCCACTGGTGAAGCACATTAATTTACCCAGTGTTATAATACTCCCTTTCTGCTCTAAGGCTACTTTGGAGGAAAAAGGGCTGAGGGAATAGCCATAGGTGCTACAAATGGTGGTCTAGCAGTGGAGGAGGAGATCTGCTACTCTGCTCCTTCTAGCTTACTTTCCTTAGATGGGAGTAATCCTGGTTATAGAGTTAAACATTTGTACCAGTTCATGTTAAGAGGATATTATGTACTCTCTTCTGCACGATGTGTAGTGCTCCCAAAACCCCTGGGTGTGCAGTTTTAATTACAACCTCTGCAATTATGTATGCTACAAATTTGGAAAATTATTAAATCATAACCTGGTACAGAAGAGGTTGAACACGCCTATGAGTCATATACAGGACGACTGGGAGCAATGGCTGATACAAATGATCACTGTGGTCCCCACTGAGTGCATTTCTGAGATACAAGCATAAACAAGTGGAGCAGAACAAGGGCTAGAAAACACTGGAAGAGAAATACTGGATTGAGTAGAGAATGGATCTATGTGATTATGTGACCTTTGCTAGACTAAAAATAGGACTTCTTACATACACAAGCATTCTACGACACCAACTGTGTTCATCCAAACGGTCCTGCAACTGGTTCCCTTCTCGTGAAAACTTGGGTGCTGCACAATTTGATCCATTAGTTCTAAATTTCAAAGGTACTAGTTAATGTATCTATAAGCATTACAGGATATCTACAGGGGGTGAAACAAAATAATGTAAAATGGAAAGTTACCAAATCATAATAATGTCATTAGTCAGTGCTGTGGAGTTCTCTATGTTGAACTAAATTATTACAAGCGCTTTGAATGTAAAGAGAAGCCAGCTGTCATTTAACTCAAGAAGGAGGGTTTGAAGAGACTGGCAGGACTGTTGCCGTAACAACAACTCTATTACCATTTATGTATTGTTTTTAGGAGAAAAACAGATAATACAGATCTTTTTCTTTACTTTACATGATGCAGCACTTTTTCGAAAAATATTTTTTCAGACACAGTAGGAGAAACTGCTCCTTTAAATTATTTGGTGACAGCAAAAATATTGGCAATCAGAAAAGCATGCTAAAAAAATAGGGGTATAAAAGATTGCATAAACAAGGAAATAGCTGTTAATAATAAATCATTTTAATAAGTAGGCATATGTTTGAAATTGCAAGATGCGAAGGAATGTAGTATAACAGTTACCATGGCACCAAACTTCAACCCCTTTGTCAGATTTGACAAGAGAATGGTGCTTTCGGTTTAATGAAACATACTGGCATATGCATTTGCATCTGTGCGGACCCAAGGGAAGCAAAAGGTAGATAAATCAACAAGGACTTCTTCTCTCGTTAATCCCTCCATAAAATTACAAATGTTTCTTTTTTTAAAACATTTTTTTATAAGGGAATTTAAACAACAGACATATACCTACTATGTTACAAATCAATAAAGTGAAATAAGGCGTGACAAATTGTGATATCACAAAAGTGATAATCTGAAGACATTGCAGCTCGCAATTGATACACAATCCCCAGTGTGCCAGATATACTACCATTATCAGTAAAGTGCAGCACATACAATAAAAAGATGGGTGCTGTGTATACATCTTTCTTGTGTGTACACAGAACCTTGGGGAGACCCATCTTTTTATTGTATGTGCTGCAATTTACCGATATTGATAGTGGCCTGGTATAAATTTCTGAACTTCATAATTTTGGGAGGCAATCCTGTAATACAAATGTAATTACAAATGTGACTGGTTACTGTGCATGCACAATAGCACTGCCAGTTCGGGTGACAGCGTCTACACGGTAGCGTTGACACTTGAGCTCCCAAGCTCCGTCCCTGGAGGCCTGATTTGCCACAGGCAAGAGTTGGGAGGTATGCTTGTGGGAGTCTCTCGATTTTTCATAACTGTACCAACTTCATCATAAAAATAACAAACATAAATAGAAAAGGGGATAACTGATGTAACATGTCCATTCACAAAAAGAGTTTCAAATATACTAGGCTCTTATGCATATACATGTCAAAGATGAAAAATATAAAATGTCAGGTGCTTCAATAGATATTGTGCAACGGTCAGCATTTCTCATCAGCCCCGAACATGATTTCCTCCAGGCACACCACAACTCACCTTTTAGTGAATAGACCCCTCTGTATTGTACAGTAGGAAGGCCTTTGGTCCCTGATAAGAAATATAATTGAAGAGATTAAACCACATATAAGCAAAATTATTTAGTGTTAGGAACCCCCCGTATTGGAGTATTTTGGCATAGTGGTGTGCTAAGCTTTATGAGTTTGTAATGTGTATGTGAAAACACTGATCTTTTTAGATTGTGTATAACGATCTGGTCTTCAGCAACATAACCTTTTAATAAATGTTAGTTTAGGGGAGTGATTCTCTTTTGGACTTATATATACATACGCACACACAAACGTATATATACACCAATCAGCCATAACATTATAACCACTGACAGGTGCCAAGCAGTCAGAGGCAGTGTGATGCTTTGGGCAATGCTCTGCTGGGAAACCTTGGGTCTTGCCATTCATGTGGATGTTACTTTGATACGTACCGCCCACCTAAGCATTGTTGCAGAGCATGTACACCCTTTAATGGAAACTGTATTCCCTGATGACATGGGCCTCTTTCAGCAGGATAATGCTACCTGCCACAAACCAAACATGGTTCTGAAATGGTTTGAGGAACACAACAACAATTTCAAGATGTTGACTTGGCCTCCAAATTCTCCAGATCTCAATCCAATTCAAACATCTGGGGGATGTGCTGGACAAACAAGTCCGCTCCATGGCGGCCCCACTTCTGCAACATACAGAACTTAAAGGATTTGCTGCTAACGTCTTGGTGCCAGATACCACTGCACACCTTCCGAGGTCTAGTGGAGTCCACACCACTACAGGTCAGGGCTGTTTTGGCGTCAAATGGGGACCTGCACATTATTAAGCAGGTGGTCAGAATGTTATGGTTGTTTAGTGTATATAGTAGCCAGAGATCCTTCACTCAGCCTCAAAATCTATGAATGGAAATTATCCCATAAACCATGTTTAAATAAATTATGTGAATGTTTTACTTTTTTGAATTGCTGGATATCTATATATGTATATTTATAGAGAATATTTACTTTTTTTATATTTACCTTTTTCCGATCTGATCCGACCATGACTTTTAGTCTGCGAGAATTATAAAGCTGAATAAGAGTTTCACTGTTCATGCACATGAACTGTTACAGGCACATGTATGTATACTAAAATGTGCATCTGTATGGATAGTAGTGGAAATGTGTATTGGTTTGTTTCAGTTCATCTAGTTGACTATTTATACAAATGATAATTTCCTAAAATTTTCAAAAGGTGAAAGTAAAGTGAGTGTCCACTTCTTTGCATACAAATAAGAAATGCTTAGAATAGGTTTATGGACTAGCTTTCTATGGAACGTTTTGATGTACTACAATCTATATTACTTATATGATGACAATATCTTTCAGTTTGTGCAACAACAAAAATAAAAGAGCACCAGGAACAAGTAAGTAAAAATATGGAGTAACAAACCATATAATCAGTAAAGCAAGAACATAGAAACATAGAAACACAGAATGTGTCGGCAGATAAGAACCATTCGGTCCATCTAGTCTGCCCAATTTTTCTGAATACTTTTATTAGTCCTCCGTTCCCGGTCTTATAGCTAGGATAGCCTTGTGTCTATCCCACGCATGCTTAAAATCCTTGACTGTGTTTACCTCTACCACTTCTGCTGGAAGGCTATTCCATACATCCACTACCCTCTCAGTAAAGTAATACTTCCTGATATTATTTTTAAATCGTTGCCCCTCTAATTTAAGACTATGTCCTCTAGTTGTGGTAGTTTTTCTTCTTTTAAATATACTCTCTTCCTTTACTACATGTAGGCAAGTATTACAATCTAATTTTCCAACTGTGGGCTTCATTCTGTTCCTGGAAGACAACTCCCAGATGTTCTGCCATTCTAAGACAACTGCCATGGAATATGGGAGTTGTAATCCATTGGAATCTGTACGGCCTATAGGATGCTTAACATTAATTATGTTTAAGAAATGGCTAGTGTGCTAGGGCAGCAAAGATATAATTTGAAAGAAGGCAGACTAGATGGACCGAATGGTTCTTATCTGCCGACACATTCTATGTTTCTATGTAAGGCAAATAGAAACGTATCATTTAAAAAAATGAAATATTCTATAAATGGATCTGCAAAAGAATTCACCGAGCATTTTTATTCTCTCTTGTTTAATGTTAAGTTGTTTTTTTTTGTTTAAACACCTGCCATCTCTAGAAAACACAAAAGGCTTTTTCATTTTTGATTTTTACTTTACAGTGTGTTTGCTGCATCTGAAATTGTATGTTATAGTTCCTCCTACTGTTTTTTCACTCCATGTAATCATTTTCCTTTCCCCCGAACAAAATAATTATTTGTTTTTTACTAAGTAAGAATAATGATCCTTTCCGTGTCCTAATCTATATATGAATGTCACTACCTATGATGTCCAAATTGTGGACATATTGGTAGGCACATTAGGGCTACCACGGGAAAATACCATTGTACCCCAAGGATATGCCAATGTACGCAATAACTTACCAATGCCCCCCCATGACTTTCTAACGCTCCCCCGGGACTTCCTTCTGCTCAGTGACACAAACATCCTCTGATGCTGCCCGACACTTCCACCAGGTCTTCTGAGGTGCAGCACTGGGAGATCAAGTGCCCTCGTTTCCATCTCAGAAGACATGGCGGAAGTGTGAGGCAACATCGGAGGATGTCTGTGCATAGCAGCACAGTGGGGGACCTGGATCCTAGTCTTATATTCAGACCTCTATTTGAGATTATAAGATGATGATGAATATAACACAACCTTGAATATAAGACTAGGGGTCTTTTTCAGAGCACTGATATTCAAACAAATAAGGTATAAATACTAAATGTTCAAAAAAATAGTGCTTGCAGATCAGGTGGATGTATTTATTTGGATGATGAAAATGAGCAATGGGTACACTGCAGGCTTCCAGCACAGGAACTTGCTTAGAACTCTTCTGGGGCCAATGATAACCAATCACAGCGATCATATGCCACCTGTGACAAAGTCTATTGGCTTTGGCCCCAGCATTTAAACATAACACCCCTTGTGGTGAAAACGAAGACAGTGCAACACAGAGTTCTGGGTATATAGCTTATTTTATGTATTAGGGCTAGGTGGAGTCTTGAATTGGTGTGCTGCCCGACATTGTTTAATTTTTCATTTAGACATGTTAAATGGGCAACTTTGACATGAAGAGGTTAATAACTGTTCTGTAGAATATACCTACCCTTGGGAAGAAAAGTTACTATTGACTAGTATAAGTTCCATTTATTTATTTTATTGAAACAGACTATGTTTTACCAGTGTAAATTATTGTTTATAACATTTATTAACCCCTTCACGTCGGATGGTGCTTTGGTCCTTAACGACCAAAGCACCATCTGACGTCTGTGTGTTCCTGGCTGCCGATCATGAAGTGATCAGAGCCAGGAACACGAAAGTAGGGACCCGATCAAGGTCTCTATAGACTAGACATGTGGATTCGTTTTCGGACGAATGCATTTTCGTCCGAAAATAGCATTTTCATCCATTCGTCCGAAAAACGAATAACGAAAATGCTAAGCTAACGAAAGCCAAATGAACGAATGGTTAATAAACGAAAATCATTCGTTCATTCGTAGTACTATTGCATTCTATAAGCTGAAATAGAGTCGGTTTATAGAATACAATAGCATAGTACACTTACATTCCATAAACCAACATAATGAATGACTTTCGGTTTATGGAATGCATGTAAGTCTATTGGCATTCTATAAACCGAACGTTCGGTTTATAGAATAGCAATAGGATTACATGTATTACATAAGCCGACAGCCTATAAACCGAACGTTCGGTTTATAGGCTGTCGGCATTTCACTACACGGAGACAAAGTCTCCATTCATAATAAATTTATGAATGGAGACTCTGAACCGAACGTTCGGTTTATAGGCTGTCGGCATTTCACTACACGGAGACAAAGTCTCAATTCATAGAATAGCAATAGGATTACATGTATTACATAAGCCGACAGCCTATAAACCGAACGTTCGGTTTATAGGCTATCGGCATTTCACTACACGGAGACAAAGTCTCCATTCACTCTGTCTCCGTGTGGTGAAATGCCGACAGCCTATAAACCGAACGTTCGGTTTATAAGCTGTCGGCTTTTCACTACATGGAGACAAAGTCATAATGAATGGAGACTCTGTCTCCGTGTAGTGAAATGCCGACAGCCTATAAACCGAACGTTCGGTTTATAGGCTGTCGGCTTATGTAATACATGTAATCCTATTGCTATTCTATAAACCGAACGTTCGGTTTATAGAATAACAATAGGATAACATGTATTCCATAAGCAGAAAGTCTATAAACCGAACGTTCGGTTTATAGACTTTCGGCTTACAGAAAACAAACGGTAGTAGTGCCTTTCTATGAACCCATTTATAATTCTTATGAATGGGTTCAAAGAAAGGCACTACTACTGTATGTTTACTATAAGCCGAAAGTCTATAAACCGAAGGTCGTTTGGTTTATAGACTTTCGGTTTATAGAATACATAGAATTACATGTAATTCTATGTAGTCTATAAACCGAACGACCTTCGGTTTATAGAATTTCAGCTTATAGAAAACATGTAGTACTATTGCCTTTCTATGAACCGAACGAGAGCCCCATTCATAAGAATTTCTTATGAATGGGGCTCTCGTTCTGTTTATAGAAAGCCAATAGTATTACACGTATTCTATACAACGAACAAATAAAACAAAAACAAAACGAAAATAATGAACGAATTTCGTCTGAAACGAATGCAGTAATGAACGAAATTCATTTTAGACGAAATAAATAAAATTTTCGTCCGAATGGACGAAAACGAAAATGTTAGTTTTGCACATGTCTACTATCGACCCTGTAGGTCCCTGCCGGCATCGCGCTTGCCCTAACCGCAGGGATGCCGGAGATGTAGTGAACGCTCTGTTTGAGCATTTGACATTTCCTAAGTCAGACTGAGGCCACTCAAAGTCCCTGCAGCGGGATCCTCAGTACAGCTCATCACGGGGAGTCTGAATCTTGACTGAATCTACAATAATATTCAACTAGCCACATTGCTGGCTTAACTGTATTGGATTTGTAGTTACAGACTGGGATTGTTACACTGCACACTAATCTTTTTGTTGTTACCTGCAGATCCCACGATATACAGCTAGCCCATTACTGGCTGAATACCATAGGGATTGTAGACTGGGTAATAGTGGCTGATCTTTACCACCCCAGCTATTGTACACTTCCCATGAGGTTCCAGGACACTTCTTCGTCGCATCTTCATCGCTGACAGTTCAGCGCGGCAGTTAGAACGATGAACTGTCAGCAATGAAGAATAACGCGGCCGTTTCATCGCAGCCGCGGCTATGTAAGAGCTGACAGTTCAGCGCTGAAATGTCAGCTCTTACAAATGTAAAACTAAAAAGAAAATAACCCCCCCTAATAAATGATTCCCAAACCCCAACATTAAAATTAACTCCCAAACCCTAATACTAACCCCCGACCCCTAATACTAAACCCCGAAACCCTAATACTAACCCCCGACCCCTAATACAAACCCCCTAAACCCTAATACTAACCCCCGAACCCTAATACTAAAATTAACCCCCTAAACCCTAATACTAACCCCCTAAACCCTAATACTAACACCCGAGCCCTAATACTAACCCCCTAAACCCTAATACTAACCCCCGACCCCTAATACTAACCCTAATACTAAAATGAACCCCCTAAACCCTAATACTAACCCTAATACTAACACCCAACCCCTAATACTAAAATTAACCCCTAAACCCTAATATTAAAATTAACCCTGAACCCTAATACTAAAATTAAACCCCTTAAACCCTAATTCTAACCCCCTAAACCCTAATTCTAACCACCCTTACTAAAATAGCTAAAATACTTACCTTTAGCGATGAAATGTCCCGCGATGAAATCTCCAGCGACGAGCTGTCTTGCGGTGCAGAGTCGGCGGTGAAGCGGCTGTGCGGAAGCTGCCGCAATGAAGTGTCCCATCCCTTCCCATGATGCTCAGGTACTACCATGGTTATATAATTTTCCATTAATGGGTAACTTTTGTTACATTTACCTCCCACTAGGAAACCCCTGAGCCAACAAAGTAAAGAAGGTAGGATTTATTGTGGGTACCGGGGAGGATATTTTGCGCTAATCACACGATATGTATTGTCAGAAGTTTAGCTCTGCCTCCTCACGATATCACTTTGACGGTTATTGATTCCATGGATGTGTCTCACCAATTTTCTTTAATAAATTGCTGAATTCCATACACCATGATTCCATTCCTGCTTTAATATTTAAAAAAGTATAGGTCTCCCTCCAAAAAATTGCTGAGTGCATGGAATGGAAAGTAGGAGGAGTTAATGTAAGATCTATTCAGGTAGCAATTCATAAAGTGAATTGAAAGGAACAGTAAATAAACTGTGCATAAACATTTTTGGCGAGGAGTGAGCCTTTAATAAGTTGAGAATGGTTACGGATAGAAACCAATTCAAATACTATTTATCTTAATGGTGTCATTTAAAAAAAAAACAAAAAAAAAACTTGACTCCCACTTTAATCACAATGCATTTATAAAGCTTTACTTTTATAGTGTTAGATGCCCCCCTTTGTTTTGCTTAGTAAAAACAATCAAATGGCAAGGGTTATTTCTGCAATAGTTCTAAGCCATCACCCTAAAATTACATTTTCCTGAGTTATAATGATAAACTTCCTAAATGCCTGTGTAAGGTATCTGAACAATGGCTTCCTTAATGTCATGAGAGTAAGGATTACCGCTTCAAATCTGAAGTTAATCCTTCTAACTCTAAACCAATAAGATTTTGTTTAGATCCATGTACTAATCCAACCTACTTGACAGATTCACACAATGAATCTAATGCTGTAGCCTGTAGTGGTATATGAAAGGATAGTTATAGCAGTTACACTATCAATGTAGAAGCACCAAAAACCCTTCATTAAAGTATTTGGAGGGAAGTAAGGGCATGGATACTGATTTGTACATTATCTTAGCAGACCTACAAACAAACATGTCTCCTGTTTGCTAAGTCATCATATAGGTTAGCATTTGCAAATAATTCTCCATTGTGGTTGTTTGCTATATCCTGGTGCCAAGAAGTGATTTCAAACCCAAGATAAACATTTAAATATATAGGTAATTATCGATAACACCCCATGTACAAACGATTGGGAGAGGCACTGTGTATAATTGTGCCCTTTTCTTTAATACATCCCTAACACTTCAGTATGTGCGGATAGAACCTGTGCCAAACAAAGTTTAAATAGCAGAGTCGCCATCATGGGCTACAAAGCCTGGCAGAGTCGCCATCATGCGCTACAAGTGCTATGGTTGTAAGGCCGGCTTCCTGGGAGACTCGGCCCAAGCCAGTCCACCCAGAACATCTGGAGGCCGGGCAGCGGCTGAAATAAAAACTCTGCAGCAGCTCCAGAGCGCTATTACCTACAACTTGAGCACAGGTGTCCACAGCAGGGGGGAGTGCTTGACCTTTAAACAAATCTTACCATCTGGCATCCATGATCTGGCGCTTGCTGCATGTTTGCCGATGCCATTTTAGCACTATCAACCAGGGCTTTTATAATCATTCATCAGAATTACTCAGCTGTCAGACTCTCAGGACTAATCGGATTAACTGGGAATAAATCAATTACATTGGATTTATGTCACCAAGCAAAGTTTCCTGCGATGTTTTGCATGAAATGTCTTTTGTATGACTGAGAATTTGACAACAATTTTAATATGACATAAAAGTCTTAATTTAATTAAGAACTGAAAAAAAGCTGTACAAATTCAAGATAAATGATAGATATTTTAAATGATTAAACCAAAAAAAGGCAAAGGATACTTGTACCAACAAAAAATGACATTCAGAAGGAGAATTGTACTTAATAGTATGATTATTGCTATCGACAACGTTTTATTTTATTCGCGTTCATTTTGCATGAAGCCCCTAATGCTATTTGCCGATGCCAAGCCCTAATACAACTGTTCTGTTTATGTAAATTTTCAGCCCCTAGCCATATGAATGGCATCCAGGTATGGGCATTTATAATGGTGGACTACTCTCAGGAGTAGAGATATGAAACTACTCATTACACTTACACATTGTAAGGGGTGGTAACACTACAACTATAAGCTTCAAAATATTAAGATATGTAAGGGGTGTGGTCACAAAACCATGTATCTAACCATGTTAGATTGCAATAGTTATTACACATTATAATATGTATAATATAGGAAACACTTCTGCATTGTAAATGTACCGCACAAGCTGGCATGGGTCTTTATTTAAATGAAAGTGTAAACCATCAGCTTCATAACTGCCAATCACTCTAAGTCAGCAGTGTCTGTATGGAGCAGACTTATGGTACCCCTCTCTACATCTCATTTTGATACAGGTATGCTTTTTTTTTTATTCTTCTGTTATTGTGATGTATGTACTATAAACACTAACCATGTTAACACTTTGCAAGACTGTTTTAGCTCCTTTTCCATTCAGGGGAACATTGTCTATTCATAAAGGGATAACTTAATGTCTTCATCTTTGTATCTTCTTATTCATTTACACCTATAGGTCACATTCTGTTTCTTGTAGTCTTACAGCAAACATGCTGCAGGTGCCTAATTCCATCTACACGCTCACTCCTATACCCTCCCCCATCACAGATACATTCATGGTATACCACTAAGGGTAAACCTGGCCTAATATCCCAGACTAATCTAATAAAAGGTAATCCCAAAATAATATAGTAAGGGTAACCCTTGCTAATCTAGTAAAGGTAGTTCCATGCTAATCTAGCAAGGGTAATCCAATGCTCATTTAGTAAACTTAATCCCAGGCTAGTCCTACGTTAACCTAGTAAGGCATAGTTGCCAACATCGGCCATGTTTCCAGGGACACGTTTGTGTCCACATGCTGCAGGAAGAGCATGCAAAGTGCAACCCGGCAGGATGTATATACACACACACACACACACTCCAATTAATTAATCAGGGTAGGTCCTTTGAGATCTCCACCCCGATTAATTAATTGGATTCTGTCTGTGCGTATATCCATCCTACATACTGCTGGGCTGCACTTTGCATGCTCTTTCTGCAGCATGTGGAACAAATATGTGTCCCTGGAAACATGGCCGATGTTGGCAACTATGGTAAGGGCAAATTCACCAGGGGGCAGAAGGGCAATTGGCCCCCAGGTTACCCTCTAACATGACTGAACAGGCTGGGCCTTGACCAATTTAACTTCTAAATGCCCTGAACATATCAATTTCTACATTTCTATAAAAATGTCTAATCTTTCTAACAACCCAATATCTGTCAACATATCTATGTCTGTAATTGATTAAAAAAAAAACGGATAGGCTGATGAAGTTGCACCACTAAATTGGCTATGGCCTCCCGTGCCACAACGAGAGTTTGGGTATATACATGGGAGAGTAGCATGGGGTACACTGACAAACCTTCACATACTCGCTGGTTAGTTGAAGATTAGTTTTCATCATTATTTTCTGGCCTGGATCAACTATTGCCCTTGAAATACTTGCATAAAAACAAAGCAATCAAAATACCACATCAAACACCCATTTTAAACCTTGTTAACATTCATGGATGCTACATCCATTTTATTCAACCTCTTTGTCTGCAATCCAACTAATGCTTGCTTCATCCAAAATCTATTTCACCTTGACTTAAACATCACTTTGCTTGTTTCCATTTATCTTGTCCTTAGAATTTCCTATTTAAAAAAAAACACTGTCTGCAAAAGTCTATTCACACTCCGTAATCAGTTTCTTAGCAACATCCTTCACACTTAGGACAAAAGTAGAGGACAATGTTGCCTGTTTCTCTTGAGGATTAAGAATTCATGTTTATAAAACAGGATAGGATGTACATTTCTCACACGCTGTATTTTAAGCTTGAAAGCTCGCCTTTTGAAATGTTTAAAACCTCACAAGATCACTCAATTACTGTGAATTAGGATTCTACCCAAAAATCAGCTGGGAAAATCTACCTAAAGGGAAAACATATTGTGTTAATTTATCTACCGTATATACTCGAGTATAAGCCCAGTTTTTCAGCACATTTTTTGTGCTGAAAAATGCCCCCCTCGGCTTATACTCGAGTCAGCATCTGAAAAAGAAAAATCTAAAACTTACCTCTTTGCTGCTCCGTCTCCCGGTGCTCTGTAGGTCCGTGGCTGTGAGGGAAGCATTGTGAGCTCCCCTCCAGCCGCGCGGTCAACAAAGTGTGTTGAAACTTTTTTTTTTAAACAAACTTTATTGATCCGCGCGGCTGGAGGGGAGCTCACAACGCTTCCCTCACAGCCACGGACCTTCAGAGCACCGGGAGACGTAGCAGCAAAGAGGTAAGTACTGGGGTCTGGGGAAGGAGGGTGGCATAACGAGCATACTAAGGGGCAATATCCTGGAATATTAAATGGCATATTGGGGGTAATATCCTGGAATATTAAATGGCATATTGGGGGCAATATCCTGTAATATTAAATGACATATTGGGGGCAATATTTGCCAGTAGCTGCCTCATTTCCACCCTAGGCTTATCCTCGAGTCAATATTTTTTCCCAGTTCTTTGTGGTAAAATTAGGTGCCTCGGCTTATATTCGGGTCGGCTTATACTCGAGTATATACGGTACTTAATTTCATAGTTCAAATAAATAGATTACAATCCCCTAAGTAACTGTACTTCTCGAAAATATTTGGTCATTCAGGACAATGGTTCTTTTAACACTTACATAGTGTTTGTGTTTAGCTGTATTGATCTTTTTATCATTTACTGCATCCACGCATATATACCGTTTTTATTGCCATCAAAAGGGCTTTCTTTAGATACATTATTTTTATCATATCATATAGTTTACTATAAAAAAAATCATAAAATATGCTGAAAAAAACCCACTTTCTATCTTTTACATAGAAACTATTTTACACATGCAAATAAAAGCCTGCTAAATAGATTATTTTATTTGTCCTGAGTTTATAAATAACCCATGTTTTTTTTTTTAGTTATAAGGCAATAACTGAAAGAAGTGTATTGCTACTTCTAACCCTAGATCTTAATTTAAAAAAGGTATTTTTCATCTGTAATGTTCTCCCACACTTCCAAAGCTCTTACCCACAACAAGACAGCATGCTACCTCTAAATATGGTGTTGGGGGCAAATTTGATATTGCTTGATGCCTCGCTATCGAGGCATTGCATCAACCCACGTTGAGCCTAGGAAGTGACTGGTGATCCCTTTCTATGCATGTCAATTGTCTCTAACAGCTTGTTTTAGTGTGACGTGCCTGACACTGCAAAGGGGTTAAATTATTTAAGAATCTGGGCAATGTTTTATTTGGTACAAAAGATCCTTCCACAATTTGTGCACATTGTTAAGCAGATATAAATCCAACTTTCCCCACTTATGTCCAATCGGGCAGCTGGAGTCTCCACCAAACATATTCTTTAGCAATCTGGACAAAGGCTGGTTGGAGGTAAGAAATCCATGCAATATTTTTGCTGAATGAAATTTTTTTAAAAAAAAAATGTATTCTTCCATTAATAAATATGGGGATGAGTGGCAGAGGCAGTAAAGACACAACTACAAAACACCTTTAAGCCTTTCGACCTGCTACACAACTCTTAATCATAGGCCTGGAACTAGACTATTTCAGCCTGGGTTATTCTTTCATTTATCCAATTCATCAGTGTATTGAAGATCTAAATGACTACATAGTCATAGAGAATTGTGTCCGCCTCCAGAAGACAGACCACAAACAGGGCTCCAACAATATCAGAACAGGTGAAAAAGGAATCCATAGAGCAAGTTTATAAATCTACATTGTAATTTACACTTGGAGGCTTAACTTCTGAGAAAGGTGGAAACTATTGTGAAATAAGAACAGACAGTCTCCAACATCTTTACTGAGAATCTCTCCTGTCCACTCCTCCAAGCCTTATATAACTTAGTAAAACTAGAGGTGTTAGTCATCCAGAGGCTTTGGAGGGGCCACCTGAACCTAAATATTGTTTATACTATGAATTTAGAAAATAAAAAGATGAAAAATTAAATATACATTGCATGCAAATCGATGAAAGAAATAGATGCCTTAAAAAGGTTTCTGGGGTGCCTCCTGTTTATGACATCTGTGGCTTGATAGGCAAATTAATAACTTTACAATGGGAAATGTGTATCAAGCCAGTTGATGTCATAAACAAACCAATTTAAAACATTTGCATGACATTTTATGTATAAATAATTTGTAGTCCTTTCTTGTTCTATATATATTCAAAGTATAAGAAATGTCCCTTTAAGGTTCAGGTGATGCGTTGGTAGAAATATACAATCTAGGGTTTTCACTAAGGATGGCCTGGCACAACCATAATGTACGTATTCAGCAGAGACAGCACAGACTCTCCATATTTGTCGGGAGTCTGCTTTGTACATTTGCGCACACACAGATTGAGAGATTATTTGGCGCAATCTGCCTGTGCACCGTGTTTATCCATGATCCCCATTGTGTTTAGTGAATACACCGCTTGTTTATATTCATGCAGCTCAAGACAGAAGGCAGGTTGTACAAAATGTACTATTGATAAATGTCATGTACAATTACACACTAATATAACACAATGTACCGGTTTACTGCTTACAGGTTTTAAAATACCGTATTTGCTCGAATATAAGACGACCCTGATTATAAGACAACCCCCCCCCCCCCCCCCCAAACTTTGGATATTCCTTTAGGAAAAAAAACTAAAAGCCTGAATATAAGACTACCCTATAGGAAAAAAGTTTAACTTGTATATATTCACATGTAAATTGCTTTTTAATCTTTAATAAAAAATGATGATAGGAAAATATGCATTTCTTGTTTTTATTTCCTTTTATGTGCCAATGCTGTCTCCCCCTCCCCACAGCTTTGTCTCCCCCCCCCCCTTTGTCTCTCTCCCCCCCCCCCCCCTTTGTCTCTCTCCCTGGTGGCTAGTGGGGGCAGCCGGGGTATGTCTGCACGATACATGCAGACATCCCCCGGCTGCCCAAAAATATCCCTGGTGGCTAGTGGCGGCAGCCGAAGGATGTCTGCACAATACGCGCAGACATCCTTCGCTGCTGCCCGGCACTTCCACCGGGACTTCTATGATGAAGCCGGGAGACATCCTCCGGCTATTAGCGAGGGGGATCCAGGTGCCCTGCATCTCTGCGGGGGACCTGGATCCCAGTCTTATAGTCTGACCTCGATTTGAGGTCAGACTATAAGATGACCTTGAATATAAGACAAGCGGTCTTTTTCAGAGCATTTGCTCTGAAAAAAAAAAACCTTGTCTTATATTCGAACAAATACGGTAAAATGCAAACTTAAAAGAAAATTTTGAAGGGGGAGTGCCGCCTACAGTGTCTGGAATTTTTTTTAGATAAGAAAAATAAAGATTGGTCAGCTTTTTCCTCAACTACAAATAATGTATAATAGATTGATAGAGGTTGCTATAGCAACAGCTCTCACTCTCTCTTCAAGCCCTCTGTAAAAGGAAGGCATTGAATTTAGAGACCCCTATGAATAAAATGTCAATTTACACTACAGGAAAACTGTAAATATTTTTTAAAGAAAAAATAATATTAAACATATGTACAACAAACAGAATAGGCATGCACTATACACAAACACTTTGAATATGTTCATGGAGTTACTCCTGTTTGCAACAGAACAGCTATAACTTTAAATAGTGAACTGCAGTTTGACCCCCATTGCAAAATGCACAATAAATTTGCAGAAAACTGCTCTATATTCTCCAAATACTAATACATACAACTGAGAGGCCTTTTTTTTCTTTTGGTTTTCCTATTCTTCTAAAAATGACTTGTATCCAAGCAACAGACTATGGAAATAAAAGATGCCATGGATTATAGTGCCTACAACCACTAAGCTCTATACAGAAGCCATTATGTTGATGTCATCATTGCCCTGAAAAGACACTGCTCTGCTGTATGAATCAGAAGTACAAACTTAAAAGGGGATGTTCATTTTTAAACATGTGTATAATGTGATCTTAAGTTCTGAGCCAAATATATATAACCCCAAGAATCTCCCAGCCCCCAGAACAAAAGACAAATGTTTTGTTACACAAATATATATATTAAAAACGAAAAGTGTGTGTGTGTGTGTGTGTGTGTGTGCGCGCGCGCGCCGGCCAGAGAATTGTTACATTTTGTTGGAGTATTTTTTTTTTTTTTCTTGTTGGAGTTTACTAGTTACTCATGATCAGCTTTTAGTTGGTTTACCCAACATAAAGAAATAATCTATAACTTGTTCTGAACCTAAGAGCAGTTCTTTCTGTGGCTTCTCCTCCATCATAACAACACTTCAGTTGATCGTCAGTTCTGCAAACCTGTGTGTGTCTACTGCAGTGCTTGACAAGTTCAGGAGATATACCTGGCTCCTAAAATAACCAGGCTATGGTGCTTCCATAGGATTCTATGCAAAAGTTGGGTTTTTGGGAGTCATAGCTCCCTGGTTCCTGAGATTTATAAAATTCCAGGTCCTTAATATATCTTTAACGTATACAGCTATTATGTGACTGTAGTCAGGAGGCAGTTGTGTGACATGTGCAAACACTCCGAATTAACTAAAACTGTATTAGAGCTGTACTGTGGTGAATAACAAACCTTCAGCTTCCTTCTATGGAGAACATGGCACCGATGACATCATCTCTCCGCAGCCTTGCATCCACAGCACTTTGCATGCATTTAGGAAAATGTGAAAGTAAAAATGTATACTAAGCTTACACCAGAATACAAGTAGAAGCCGCTACCAGAGAACACCCAGATGTGGTTCCTCAACGAACACAGTAATACAATTTTAAAATATTGGTGGGAGTGCTGAATAAGGATTAGGAAAAGAAATATTGTCTGGACCTCTCAGGTTATAAAAAAAAAAAAAAAAGTAAAAAACAGATTTAATAATATTGTATAATACAAGTTGCAAGCATAACCTGCCAAATACATTACATTAAAAACAATGTATACAAAGACAATTTAAAGGGATATTTCCTCTATATTTGTAATGCATCTGCATCAATGGGTATAATGTGAAACACATTCCAAATAGAGGAAATATGCTTTTAAATGATGTCTTTGTATACATTGTGTTTTTAATTTAATGTATTTGAAGATTATGCTTGCAATTTGTATTATAAAATATTATTAAATCTATGGGTTTTTTTTTTTTTTTACTTTTCTATAACTTGATAGTTATAATATTTAGGAAAATGTGTCAGGGGTCTCATTTCTATGCAGCAGGAATTCATTTAGAGCATAAAATTACTTTTTCTGTTGGTCGTGTCTTTTCCACTCCCACATAAACAGCCAGTCACACTTAATTTATTCACTGTACAACAAACGGTGATGAGCTGACGAAATTGTGAAACAAAAAGGTTAAAAAGCAAAGATGGAGATGTTTTCAAGTACCTGATTTTTGACAATTTTTTTTTTTTTTTAAAAAGCCTATGTATCAACTCACTGTTTATTCACTCTTTAGGTAGACAAATTTTGCATTAGCTTTGTGAGGATTAAACCAGAGTAAGAGAATTATTGCCTTTGTCAGAAAATGTACCAGTCTGCAAAATGCTTTTCACTATTAGGGAAGTGTGTGTTGAGATGTACAACAAGATGTGAGAACATGGTATCAAGCAAAGGCAAATATGTTTACTCACTGTTTAAGGCTCATCACTTTGTTAATGTCATATAGAAAACTGTTCATCAACTGAACATATTTTGCAGACACTTTTTCAACCAATATTTATGAGGTTTCATATCAACAATATCACTGCTTAAAGAATTACAAGAACAGGTTTTGTCCACTGTTGATACTTGCACACTAAGCAGCCATCTTTCTCAATCACACTTTGAATTGATAGATTTCTTGCTATTAAACTGACTATATTTTACCTCCACCTCGTCTGCATCTATGCATATAGATGTATGATTTAGATTTACATGTAGAATGCATATAACAAATCAAGGTAGCACCTATGGAATCTATGGGAGGCATGTGCCTGGACATGAATTTTACATTCATAACTGCATGCCAATTAAAAAAAAAAAACAAAAAAAAAAAAACTAGCTGACCTGGAACCCTAGCTGTACAACCAACCTTGTGCAATATCCATGACATTTGTGAGAAAACAAACTTAAATTAAACTTTAAACTATTTAAAATAAAGATGCAGATTTTAATGAATTCATACAGTTTTATAAGTTATTTGAAGGGACAGCCTAGTACCCAACTCACTTTGGTTGAAATGGAAGGCTACTGCCTGAATAAGGCACAGTGTTTTTACCAGTGTGTTTGATGCAGGCATTCTGCATCAATCACATTTGTAATATTCTACTCAAGCCCCCCCCCCCTGCATCCTATCATACAGGTAGTGCCGTGTATCATTTAGTCACTTCCTCTGATGCTCTTCTGGTAGAATACAATGCATTGTTTGTAACCTAAGTGACCTTGTTCTTGTACCCATAGGATGTAACAGTGCCACACACTGTCTGATGACATCACTAAAGAAACAGGATATTCCATTAATTTGAATCCTGCAGCAGCAACAAAAACAAAATGATGAAATTGACTAATGGGGCCATCCTGGCTTCTTGCAAACTGCTGTAATTTCACAAATTCATCACAATTCAAGTGTAAGATTTTGAATGTTAAGCAATGCATAATTTAATATATGCACTGTAAAGTACTTTAAAATGCACTAACATTTGGAAGATGCATTCTGGGCACCAGACAGTCCCTTTAAGATTGGTCTAAATTGAGGACCTAGCCAAATTTGCACATTTGAATTATTTTAGTGTGTGTGTAGGATTTTGGGTGACAGATCATTTTAATGTTACAGCCTTGTATTCTGTGTCAAAACACACTTCAACAATCTAGAAATCAAAAATGTCCCTTACAGTTTTTAGTTCATAAAGCACACCAAATGCCAAGTATCTCATATTACTATGATTTTCTGGCCTCTAAACAAGGAGTGACAACATATAGCCATCTAATTGTTGCACTATAACTCATTTTCATGATGCTCACTCAGTAACTGGTTAGCAGTTAATTAAATTGAGTATTTAGCATTTTGCTTATTTTGTTAATCTTAAATAATACATATTTCAAACCACATCAGGAATGCACACAAGCTTAAATGGCAATGTTGCTAAACCATATCAAACTAAAGGCACATTTTTTATTGATTTTTTTTTTATTGTAAGACATTTGCAGGGCCAATATTATAAATGTTATTCCGATCCAACAATAAAGTGCTGTATATCACCTGAATCTTACTCGTGCGTTCTACACTCCTGTTTTTCTGACCAAGTCTGTAAAGCCCTTCCTGCCAAGAAAAAACAAGCATGGTGGGGTAGATCTTTAAAAAAAAATCAAAAAAAAATCATCTAGGTGTAGAAGTTCCACGTGTTCAGGAACTAGAGGTTTCTTTTTAAAGGCCCATTGCCATGATCCCATTTGAGGGTCAGAGGAAGGTGGAACGCATTTGAATAGAACCCCCTGATGGCCCTTGAGATGTGGTAGAGGCAATATCAAAACATGCAAAAATTACCTGAATGGATTACTGAAAAACAGAGGACATGAATACAAAATATGAGACGCCCTGGCTTGAAACCATTTCCTACCAATTGGAAAGCCTTACTAAGTATGTATTAGTTTTGACTGGTGTTGCAGCATGCCACACTGAGGCTTGCTCTGGTGCACCATTTATATCTACCTTTGTTGCAAATTTAAGGATAAGGTACTGTGTGAAGAAAGCAATTAAGGGATAGGAGGTGCTCTGGACAAGCAAGTCTCTTATGTATGAAAGATTTGCATGTCAATGCTTCATTATAATGGAACAATATCTTCCCTTTTCACATCTCACTAGACAAAATGTCTATATACTCTGGTTTAAACGGGGGATGTCAAAAACAAGTTTGGAACAGCTGAAGTAATGCACCAAACATTGCCATGCTGTTCATTGCTCAGCCAAAACAGAGTTCAACTAAAAACTGCCTAGGAACTGGATTGGCAAAATGCTGCATAGAATTATGCTAACACACAACAGTCATGTCTAAGCCAGTGCATAGAGGAGGTAAAGCACTTATGGTAATTGCAAACATTAACATGTTCATAAAGCTTTTACAACTTAGCAATGGTCCATATAAAGAGATAGGTCCTATCACCCACTGAGTGTGAAAGGTCTGAAGATAACAAGAGCAGAATTAACCTTAAACTTGAAAGAAAAAAAAAAAAATCCACAAACCAGCATAAGCAAAAAGCCACCAGGAAAGTCATAAGAATGAAATTAATACTTAGGTCACCCTCCCCAACACCATCAGGCAAAAACCAAACCAACTGAGAATAGAATTTGGCAGATGATTTAGAAGTAAGGGTGCAGCAATTACAGTTTAATATGACATAGAAAACCCAAATTATATATATAGTATTTTCATGTTTAAATAGGGCTAACCAATCCTTAGAACGCTGATGACGCCTGCGTTGGATCATGACATGAGCTGCTGAAGCATGATTATTAGTGTCACATCAACAGTGCTTGAGTAAGAAACCAAAAACCAAGTGCACATCCTTCAAAATGTATCAGAGGCCCCAGCAAAGCATCATCTATGAAGCAATACAAAGCTCTCCAGCTTTTCAGGGATTTCTTTTCTGTACTGTAGATTATGTTTCACTATCACGCGTGCAGCTAGACACTGCAGTGTGGTGTGATTGATGGGCTGGATCAAGTTTTTGGCCATTTCTTTCTCGTCCAGCAAATCACAGGCAGTTTGGTTGTGCGTATTTGTAGAGTCAAAATGTGCCCCTGATTTAATGAGTAGATTCATGATGTCTGGGTGGTTGTTGAGAGCGGCGATGTGTAGAGGGCTGTTTTTCTCAGCATCTCGAACATTTACATCAGCACCGCACTCTACCAAGATTGCCGTCACCTGAAGAGAGGGGAATTTGCAAACGGGATAACGGCCAACACAGGTGGTATTTTTGTCTACAGCCAGGTGAAGAGGACTGAAGTTGTTCTTTCCTTTGGGATGCAGCTTAAGGAACCTATATATATTCTGTTTCTTGAAGTGCTCTTGTTCCTGGCTGCAGGGAACTTTTTCCAACAAACAGATCAAGTGCAAAATAATAGAGAGAGCCTTGTTTAACTGGATTTGGTCTGGAGGCACCATTGTTTGTTTGACAGCTCGGTCTATTTCCAGCACACTTTTGCACAGTATACCCATGAGGTCATCAAATGTAACTGTGGTGCCTAGAAGGCCTTTAGCTCGGTCCTGAAGCATGAATGAAAAAAGCTCAGCAAAAGATAGCAAGCTGCTAGCAGTCATTGGACTTAAAGGATCCAAGTTGTTTTGTTGCATGTCCAATGCATACTTCCATAAGTTGATGCATCGTTTGAAGTTCCCAGAGTCAGCGTACACTGCACCTCGATACCTGATGTAGTAGGATGTATCTGGGTGAGAAGGCCCCAAAATACGTTCTCTAATTAAAAGCGCTTGCATTCTCATCTCATCTGGGTCAGCAATTAGGTTGTCAAGTTCTTCAGATGTATTTACCTCCTTGGCATAGTCATATGCCATGATTAATGTCTGTGGCACAGGTTTGCTGATAACATTAGTCCTATCACTGTATCTCATATCCATCGCTCTCTTCCAGTACTTTAAGGCACCCAGGAGGTCCCGCTTCTTGTCTACAAAGGTTGCTCCAAGGAGCTCTAGTGCGTTGATGCGTTCAGTTTTGCTGGTTTGTGGGTGCTGAGTCAGAAAGTCCACAATATTTGTGTGGCCAGTTACACTGGCAGAAAGAAGTGGTGTCATGCCGTACCCATCTTTCTCCATTCTAGCACCATATTTAAGGAGCATTTTCATTATTTCTAGACTGCCAGATTCAGCACAGTCATGCAAAGCAGTATTTCCTGGAATGAAAAAAGGGGAAAAGCAGTTAATTAATCTGCGTGTAAAATTAAGAAATTAATATGTAGCAAATGTGTAAGTCCAAGGTAAAAGCACACTGGGTAACAAGACAGTTTGCTCTGAAAAAAAACTTGCCTTTATATTAGAGCAATTGTACCACTCTCGCCAATTGGTAATTTTTTTTCATAGAAACACAAAAAGAATTTATTTAAAATAATGCATTTAAAACACATTTCTCAAAATGTAAGCATTTACTTACGATGCTGCTAACACAATGTACCGTATTTGCTCGATTATAAGACGACCCCCCAAACTTTGGATATTCATTTAGGAAAAAAACTAAAAGCATGAATATAAGACTACCCTATAGGAAAAAAGTTCAACTTGTATATATTAACATGTAAATTGCTTTTTTTAATAAAAAATTATATCAAAAAATGCATTTATTGTTTTTATTTCCTTTTATGTGCCAATGCTGCCTCTCTCTTTCCCCTGCCCCCAGCTTTGTCTCTCTCTCCTCCCCTTAGTGTTGTCTCTCTCCCCCTCCCTTTGATTCCCCCCTCCCCTTATTGATCTGCCCCCCTCCCTCCCCCTGTCTCTCTGCCCCCCTCCCTCCCCCTGTCTCTCTGCCCCCCTCCCTCCCCCTGTCTCTCTGCCCCCCTTCCTCCCCCTGTCTCTCTGCCCCCCTTCCTCCCCCTGTCTCTCTGCCCCCCTTCCTCCCCCTGTCTCTCTGCCCCCCTTCCTCCCCCTGTCTCTCTGCCCCCCTACCTCCCCCTCACCTGTAACTCGATCCCTGGTGGCTAGTGGGGGTAGCCGGGGGATGTCTGCACGATACGTGCAGACATCCTCCATGCTGCCCGACACGGCAGTCTATTATGACGGACAGCTGGTCCGTCATAATAGACTGCCGTGTCGGGCAGCATGGAGGATGTCTGCACGTATCGTGCAGACATCCCCCAGCTGCCCGATTCTCCCTGGTGGCTAGCGGGGCAGCGGAGGATGTCTGCGCAATGAGCTCAATTTGAGGTCAGATTATAAGACGACCTCGATTATAAGATGAGGGGTATTTCTGAAAAAAAAATCTCGTCTTATAAAATCGAGCAAATACGGTATAGTGCATTTCCAATCATTTTTGTTTCTCTATATGCACAATAAAAAAAAAATTCAGGTGATACAGTCCCTTTAAAAATACTCTTTATTTACTTTTAATCTGTATGAAATAAAAAAAAAAACAGAGTCTCATGTCATTTGCTTCTAGTATCAAGGAATTAAAATTTTGCATATAAAATAGAATCAATGTGCTAAAGCCTCTCGTAAATAAAGGATTATTATACCAAATTATGAATGTCAAGGGGGTGAGTTGGCTATTTAAACGATAGAGCCACAAAAAATTAATATTTAACACCAATAAGGGTAAAAAAATAATACTAACAACATTTAAAAATCAAAATACAGAAAGCCTAGTGCACATGTTATGTCTTCACTGCTCCTCTAAAGACCTATTTTACCATATTAAGGATTGTACCTACTGGATTACATATATATTCTGGATTTTTACTCCTGTAAAACCCTCCACCTCCATAATAACGACTTTATTTGCACAGCTGAAAATAGACAAGTAAAGCAGAGCTAAGCAGGAGAATCCTAATTAAGTGATCAGAGGTAATAAGACACCAACGCTTATTACAAGCAGAGACACAGCATGAGTCATGATTTTTGCTGTCAAAGTAGAAAGAACGGGGGACCCCAAATATTCTTCAAAAGTGATCCTTAGTAATTGCAGTTTATTTTTCGGTTATATACAGAACTCTACAAGTAACTAGTGAAACTAAAATTAGAGACCTGCTTTAAAGCTTTCATTGGCTTCTCCTGTTTATCACATCACTAAAAGTAGTGCATATCAAGCTGCAAGGGCAAGTCAGATGGGAGTCACCACAGGCATATTTAAAATATGTTTTTATTCTCTAAATTCACAGTGTAAACAATGTTTAGGTGACCCTCAAATAAATAAATAAATATATATATATATAATTGCAGCAACGTCCTTTGATAATTGTAACATGCATATTAAAATTACGACAAATGGTTTTGTAAAAGAAAAAAAATAGAAATGGGGAGTTTGTCAAGTGACAACAACAAGCATTTTTAGCATGATATTTTAATACTTGGATCATTATAAATTGGAGAAGTACTCTTTTTAATAAGATTCCCAAGGATAGATCGTTTTTATAAGAATCTGGTCAAACATCTATTTTTGAAGCACACAGAGCACAGCAATGGTTCAAACAAAACCAATTCTCTTTGAGCATGACCATCTGACTGCATCAACATTTCCAAGTACAATTTGCAGACACGCCCCAATCAGGAATGTGCTTGTACCTTAGCCAGAACCTGATGTACAGTACCCTGGCTGTTTACATAATATGCTGCCAAATATTTCACAGACACTTAACCAATAAACTGCAATGGGTCACACCGTCCTGTTCCCTGAATGCAAACTGGATGAAAAAAAATATATGTATATTTACATATATATATATATATATATATATTTATAAATCATCTAATATTTATATAAATTCACTCCTCTCCGGGCTTGAAAGGGGTTAATGGCAAGGCGTTGCAACCTATAAGAAGACTTGGAAAAAAGCCTGATAATTTATAATGCGTGCCAATGGTAAAAGATCAAAAACAAACCTCTTTCTTCAATCTGCATTAACCGTTTCAGTTTAATTTACTTGCGTTTTAGATTTGTTTTAGACTGAACAATAAAAATATTCTTCATAAACAAGAGATATATTGAAACTCTAAACCAAATTTAAAAGCATCTAATAGATGAATCCAAATATTTGGAGTAAATGAACTGATTCAGTGGTAAATGTATTTTGCATATTAGGCCACAGGTGATGTCATAAGCGGGAGATTTCATAGACAAAATATAAAACACATATTTCTCCTAATTTCGGCGTTTGCACGCAATTTTCCTAACACGATTTATAGGTCATATTCAGTCTTTTTATTCTCTATATACACAGTAAAAACTATTTGCAGGTGATACAGTCTCTTTAATAAAAAAAAAATATATTTTTTTTTAAGTTGAGCCTCCACCACTTAACCACACATCTGTGTCCCAAAACAGAGTGTTTAAATCCATGAAGGAGCACATAGCAGCCTCCTCCTCCCTGCTTCCTGTTCTTGCTGCTCACCGGGCAGGAGCTGTAGCAGAGGGGAGGTGTATGTGAGGAGTGATGGGAAAGCCTTCTACTGCTATCACTAAATGGAGGCAAAACTTCCAGCTGCCCTGTCCAGCAGCAACTGCAGTGATGCAGGCTCTGTCTCCAACTTCCCAGTGCATGTCTAGTACATGAAGTGTGTTTCAGCATATGTGTGCGTGGGTTTAGCACCTGTTTTATTAAATGTCTATCAGAATCTCTGTGTGTCAGCATGTGTTAATATCAGCATATTAGCATGTATGTATTTGTGTCAGCTTATTTGTGTGTATGTATGTTTTTGTGACAACGTGTTAATGTGTTGGCATTTAAGTGTATATTAATGTGTTTGTGTGTACGTATTTGTGGGTGAGCAAGTGTGTTTGTGGCTGTATGTGTCAGCTTGTGTATGTCAACATGTGTGAATGGTGTGTATAATAAATATATAGATAGATAGATAGATAGATAGATAGATAGATAGATAGATAGATAGATAGTATGAGCTTCTTAAGTTGGCAGTTGGGTCCTAGATTTAAATCAAATTTGTCATACCATGTGTTACAGGAATAACAAAAAAATGTAATATACATCATTTTTTTTTTTTTAGCCTGTAGCGTCCCTTTAAATTTACCAAGAAGCAAAGTGCAAGCACCCTAAAACGGGTCAGGTTTCAAAGCCCCAAAATAACCTTAACTGGAGTCAGTTGGTGCATGACTGCTTACAGAGTAAAATACACTACAGGTGCAGCCAACTCCCTCCTCCATAGAAATAAATAACCTGGGGAGGAGAAAAGGCTATGTGCATGCAAGGAGAAAAAGCCTCATCAGGTAACTGAACACAAAAAAAAAAGGAAACAGAACTGATCCTGGCTGGACTCCCTTCAAAAGACACTGAGGCCTTCCAAATTCAGAACTTTAAATGCAGCAGGCCCAGGAGTAATCCAAGTACATCCTTCTTTACAGAAAGGGACGACATGGAACTGCCAAGTAATGCAATGGAATTTAAAAAAGGCTTTAGATAGGCAGACTAGTCTGGACTAATAAATCAAGGTATATGTTAAACAGCAGGTGCTTTCAGGCGGACTTGTTTTGATCAGTAGGAATATGTTTTTAAATACTGAATTGTAAGGATTGGGGTTAATAATGATGGGGTTATTTTAAAATGTTAAAAACCATAATAAACTGACCAGATTTTGCTCATTTATTCACTTTCTAAATGATTATGTGTTTCATTTACAAGAGAATGCAGTAAATGGCAAAAACCATGGAAACATTCTCCAACTCAGCTATTTTTGGAGTCCACTTTTGCAGCAAATTACTTGTTAAATGCGGAGTCCAAGAAAAATAATCCCATTGTTTTATTACCTGCACCCAAGGCAATCAATTCTCCTAATCATGGTATATGAATTACTATTAGCTAGTAACCCAACTAGATATTACCTTAATACCTCTTTTTTTGTTTCCATACAAACATATATTCAGCCATTTATTTATTTGCACACACAGAACATATAATTAATACATAGAACTGTACTGGTGGGGAAAAAAAAAAAAAAACCCCCAAGATGTGTGCCTTTTACAGGCTCATGTGCCACATATGTATACACATTGCAAGTAGAGTTATTATTTGGGATATGTTTTCGTTTTTAAGGGTTTTTAATTTTCCTTAGGCTCAAGTCAAATGCCGATAACTTGGTATATATAGATACTAAAATGTTAATATATAATATTTTAGAATTATTTTTCCTATATATTAAAATGGTAGATCATTTTCAAGTCCTTAAAGGGCAAGAAAATAAGGAAAAAGACAAATCTGTGCTAGTGGATATAGCGTGTCACTTACAGACACACCCCCTCACCCACCCTCAGGTAGTCTGTCAGACAGGCAGACACTAATGCAGCTTGGTAAACAAGTTCTTGTTGTTCACACTAGCCGTCTTACACTTTTATTCATCACACTGTCTATAGTGGAACAAAAAATGTGACCGCAGATGCAATAAGATATTAGTGTCCTGGTGCTCAGTTACATCACTACTAATATCTATTAAAGTGGCAGTTACATCTACAGTGTTTGTCAAAAATATTTTTAAAATTAAGTATTGCATCATGTAAAGTAAGGAAAAAGAAACCAGAGTTTTGTCAACTGCTCCCATATCCTAAAAACAGCAAATAATGTGTTCCATCCAGGGTTGTTGCTAAAGCAATAGTCTAGCCCAGTGTTTCCCAACCCAGTCCTCAAGGCAGACCTACCAGTCCAGGGTTTAGGGATTACCTGGGTGTGTCTAAGGTGTTTTTACAAAGAAGAAAAAAAACACCTTAGACACAACTGGGTAATCCCTAAATCCTGGACTGGTAGGTGTGCCTTGAGGACTGGGTTGGGAAACACTGGTCTAGCCTACCTTTCCACCCTTCTTATTGGCCATCACTGAATTTAGAGGCCCATGTTTTTTCAATGGATAACCACAGGAAACGGTAAGTGGTTTTAAAGCAAAGATAAAGTACAGAATAAAAGCGAGGTGGAACCACCTCTTTAACCACAATAGCATGTAAACAAGCCAGCAAAAGAGGGCAAATTTATTTTTAGGTTTAATTCACCTTGTATACCCATTTGAATAGGAACAGACAATACATTTTGGGAGGTGGGGGAAGAGAGAAATAGCTTCATGAATCAAAAACTTTGTACAATCTGCCAATCTAAGGAGGGGAGAGAGAGAGAAGTCTCCCTAGCCCATAAGACTGGCTTCAGTACGGTCAGGGCAAATGGATGCCTACAAGGGTTCCATGCAGAACTTGGAAACCAAACACATTGCATGGAACATGCATTGAAACTATGTAAATTATCTGACATTGCAGCCTTTTAGAAGAAAGTAAAGTGAGGCAAACAATCCCACCTCACAATTAAAGGACAACTAAAGGTTTTTTTGTTTATTTCAACCCCTGCTTCCTTGAAAATCATCTCATCAGGGGTCTGCACTTAATGGGGTTTCTCTCTGCTAGTGGTGAGACCCTAGTTAAGGTCTTCTGCTGTGAAGCACAAGTAGGGAAAAAAATTTAATGTTTGTCTTTTTTAAGAAAAGGGGCAGAAAAGCAAACCTTAAAAAAAGAATTTTTTTTTTTCCATGAGATCTAGGAGGCTTCCAGAACAACACTTCCAGAACACTTACTCTTCTTCTCCTTTCATAAGTCATAGGTTCAGAAAATAAACCCTGTGTGAGCTAAGCATAGCAGAGTGATACACATCCACATACTCTGAAGGCATGTATGAACAATCTTGTAGCACTCCATACGTGTCAATGCCTTGGAAATGGTTTGAAAAAAAATATGCGCTTTTTCAGATGTTCCTTAGCCCATTTTTTATCAAGTTATGAAACATTATTAATTATTCTAATTTATGTAGCTATTCAGTGAAGATTTCATGCTTGACCACTTTATTGGTGTTTAACCCCTTCAAAACACATGATGTACCATGATGTGCGATCAGATGGTGTTGCCATGATGCCGCCATATGCATAGGGATAGAGTAGGAGTTGGGGTTAGAGCAGGGCTTGACAAATGTAATTTACTTTTAGGAGCCCGACAACGGCACATTCATGCAACCATACGCACACACACATAGAGACAGTCAGTCAATCACATACACACACACCCACACAAACATAATCCATCAGGTTGTTGTTTTTTTTTTTTTTAAATAAAAGAGAAAATAAAATAATGACACCCCCTTCCCTGCTGTTTTACCTCATTGGACGGGAGGGGGTATTTCTACTGCAGCTTGGTCCATGCCTGTCACACAGGCACAGACCTTCTGCACGCTACTGTTGATGGGATGTCACGTTGCGATGGTAAAAAATTAAAAAAAAAAAAAAAAAAACTAATCTCAGGATGGGAACCGCCATGTGCTGCTGATCCTACCAGGGTGCCAGGTACAATTTCCTAGTCGCCATGGCGTCCGGGCTTTGTCGAGCCCTGGGTTGGAGTGAGAAGTTGGTTTTAGAGTTAAATGGACTTTTTCAACCATTGCTTACTTACACTGTGAATGTAGAGAATAAAATAAAATACCTTGTGTTTGCAAAATACATAATAAGAGTAACATGCGTCTGTGGTGGTTAGAACATCAATGTAAAGTAGTTCTTTTGCATATCAAATCACAGTTGATAAAAATGAGACACCACAGACCTATTAAACGTTTTCTCCTAATTTATGCATTTGGGTGCAATTGTGCAATATATATATTTTCATCATGTTTTTTTATTTTCTACATGCACAGTATAAAGAATGTTGACGTTGACTTAGTTACTTTATGTTAGGGGTTCAGTTGATCATCATGGGTTGTGGTCCAAAGGCACGGAAGGGAAAATTGTTAGGGGGGGGAAACGCTACTTTAAGTTATTGCCCTATAACTTGCAAAAAAATTACAGAAAAACATTGGCTATTTCTTAACTCAAAGCAAATTACAATTAGTACTTGTGTAAAACATTATATTATATATATATATATATATATAATGTTCAGGTATAAGATAGAAAAAGTTTTTTTTCCAATTTGTCATCATTTTGAGTGATTTTTTTATAGTAAATTATAAGATATAAAAAAAGTATACAATATGGTTACATTAGACAAGAAAGATGAATATTACAGCTAAACACAAACGCAGAAGTGTGAAAACAGACTGTCACTAAGGGGTTAATATGATTAACAAATCTTGTGATTAAATATACACAAGACTATACCCATTTTAGCATTTCTTAAGTTGAACATCAGAATGCTGTTTCCAGCTGTTGTCAAGACAAGTCAGTGGATATATAACAAGAAATTGCTGCAGTATGCATCATACAATGGAGGCTGAAACAAATACAGTTGTCTTGGCAACAGCTCAGAAAATTCATGGTTTAGCTAAAGTCACAGTGACTTCACTTGTTTACCGAATGTCTACTGCAAGTAGGAAATATCATGCAAATAAAACTGTATTGAGGGACTTGTTTATTTGGCGACATATTGGTTTATCAGTTCATATTAAAGGGACAGTCTAGTCTCTCCCCAAACTCACTTTGGTGCAAGATGAAGATTACCGCTTTTATAGTGCACAGGCTTTTTTTTTTTTTTACATTCTACATAAATCACATTTTTTATATTTGACTCAAGCCCTCCTGAGTGATTACTCTGCATGTTTACTGCAGGTGCGGCAGCACTGATTATATAGACACTGAGGATATAAAGTTTAGTCACTTCCTGGGCTCCTGGAATTGAATACACTGTGTGGACTCTGAGTGACCTTGCTCTTGTACACAGTACGATCTTTTAACAGTGCAACATATTGTCTAATGACATCAATAGCTAGATAGGAAATTCCATTCATTTGAATTCTCACTGGTTCCTGCAGCAAAAAAAAAAAATGAAATTTACTTTTACTCAGCTAGAGTGGCCAGTCCTGGTTTCTTGCAAAACATGCATATTAAAGTACTTTGAAAAGGACATTAATATGCATTAACATTTAGAAGATGTATGCTCATTATTTTAAAACAGGCTTAACCTCTTCCCGCCTAATGGCGCTTTGGTCAAAACCGTTCTTTCTGCTCCTGGCCCCAATCACAGGGTGATCGGGAGCCAGGGACACAGAGACCCGATCAGGGTTTTTATAGACCCGTTGTCCCCTGCTGAAATACTGCAAAACTTTACGTCACATGCAACATCGTGCCCAAACCCCGAAGTATCGGCATGTCACATTTTGGTACAATGTAGCCAACTCTCACTTTGAGCATCAGCTACAATTTCCATGTCAGACTGAGGCCATACAAATTGGGCTCATCTGACCACCAGGATCCCACTGCAAGTTCCTGCAGTGGGATCCACAGCACAGCTAAATCACAGGGGGCCGCAATGAGCTGTAGAAGTAAGGATGTTAGATGCTGTCCTACAGGCTTTTGGGCATTGTAAATTAGGAAGGCATAGAAACTCCTACAAGCGGGAAGGAGTTAAAAGCACCTATGATGCAACAAAGAAATTGATCAGTGAAAAGGTTCCATCAATGTTTAGATCAAATCCGACATTTCTGGATGACAGGTGAACTTTAAAGAGGTGCAAACCAAAAAAAATAAAAACTTTTTTTTAGTGCAATGGAAGCACATGAAGCCAAACTAGAGCTTAAACCACAATTTTCTTGTTCCACATATATTCACCATTATGGACAGTTACAGTTTCTTACTTGTAAGAAAAGGACAAAAAAGAAAAAAAAATGTGCTACCACTCTTAGATTAGAACAATGTCCTTTATGGCAATTGCAGCCTTTTTATACATTCACCTTTAAAGGGGTAGTGCCAGCTAAACAAATGTCATTACTTTAAAAGGGACACTCCAGGCACTAAATTAACTTTGGTGTAACAATGTCTCAGACCATGTCTTATCTGATTCATTAGAGAATCCTCTTTAAACGTTGTTGCTCAAGTCCTGCCCTTAGCATTCTCTGTGCATGTGAAAAGACCTGAACAGGGGTTCTGTTGATTGAACGGCATAGTGCATGTCCTTTTTCCCCCTTCTCTTCGTGTCTAATCAGGCTATGAAGCAAGCAAGCAGCTTCACTGGCGGAGCCAGATGTGTGCACGTGTGTGTCCATGGAAACGCAGAGATTGAGCTGCACGGTAGTTTGAGCTCTGCACTGTGGCAAGGGCATTAGGTGCTAGTAAAACATCATCAATGAAGTTCACACAACTGAGGGGTTGGAAAAAAAAAAAAAAAACACAGGAAGCATTTGAGGCTGTCCCATATGACTCGAAGGACCTGCAGAAGTGCAAAATAAATGTACGTTTTATGTAAGAAAAATGTATCCCATGCAAAAAGTAATATATACTATCGTGTAGCCACCTGTGTTCAGAAGCAGGGCTCCTTTCCAAACAATCATGTCCCAAGTTCAAGAGCAACAGCACTGAAACAGGGACGGTATAAAATGTGTTTCATCTCGACCGCTTCTGGGCTTTGACAGCCTTAGTCTTGCCCAGCCCTACAGCGATTGTGTGGCAGGGAGAGACTATTCACCACTTGCTCATGTCCACCAAACACCACCCAGATCCCACCCCCTAGATGTTAGGGTTAGAGCTAGGGCTACCTACAATGTCCTTGTAGGAAATTCTGGAAAAATGGTTAGAAAAAAAGCAATGTGCTACTTTTGCATATTGCCTTGTAACTTGCAAAAACATTTTGAAAAACATGCAGTATTTCCGAACTCAGTACAAATATTAGAATCTTTAGCAGGTTATTTTCATTAGCTTCGGTAGATGTGTAAAATATATTCAAAGTTAGAATTTTTTAATTTTCCATCATTTTGTAATTTTATAATATTTGTGTTGGTACAATAAATAAAAGAAAGAAAAATTACAGCTAAACAAAAAAACCTGCAGAAATGTTAAAGCATTGCCCAACCCAAAATTGTCAAAAAAGCCCAGTCATGAAGGGTTTATGGCACTAATGGTTCCAAGCAAATAAGAATAAAGTAAGAACGGTTGGGGGGCAGAGAGATATGAATGACTGTAGTAATGTCTCCAAGTGTTATTACTAATGCTTTTTATGGATACATAAAATTTGGGTTTTTTTGGTCTTTGCCATCAAGCTTACAGTAATAAATGACGCCCATAACAGAACAAAATGGGAACGGCTGTTCTGAATCTGAAAAAACACCAGCTGGGACCTTGGGAGACCAGGAAGTAATGATGAGTAAAGATCAAATAAGGACATGTTATACCAGGGCTTGACAAATTTAATTTAGTTTTAGGAGCCAGCCAAAAAATTTAGGAGCCAGACAACGGCACATCACAAAATCGCACGGACACAGTGGCATACACCCACCTCACATACACAGCCAGTTACATTCACACATACATACATACATACACACACACCACATATACAGCCAGTTACATACACACACACCACACACACAGCCAGTTACATTCACACACACCACACACACAGCCAGTTACATTCACACACACCACACACACAGCCAGTTACATTCACACACACCACACACACAGCCAGTTACATTCACACACACCACACACACAGCCAGTTACATTCACACACACCACACACACAGCCAGTTACATTCACACACACCACACACACAGCCAGTTACATTCACACACACCACACACACAGCCAGTTACATTCACACACACCACACACACAGCCAGTTACATTCACACACACCACATACACAGCCAGTTACATTCCCACACACCACATACACAGCCAGTTACATTCACACACACACCACATACAGTCAGTTACATTCACACACACACCACATACAGTCAGTTACATTCACACACACACCACATACAGTCAGTTACATTCACACACACACCACATACAGTCAGTTACATTCACACACACACCACATACAGTCAGTTACATTCACACACACACCACATACAGTCAGTTACATTCACACACACACCACATACAGTCAGTTACATTCACACACACACCACATACAGTCAGTTACATTCACACACACACCACATACAGTCAGTTACATTCACACACACACCACATACAGTCAGTTACATTCACACACACCACACACACAGCCAGTTACATTCACACACACCACACACACAGCCAGTTACATTCACACACACCACACACACAGCCAGTTACATTCACACACACCACACACACAGCCAGTTACATTCACACACACCACACACACAGCCAGTTACATTCACACACACCACATACACAGCCAGTTACATTCACACACACCACATACAGTCAGTTACATTCACACACACACCACATACAGTCAGTTACATTCACACACACACCACATACAGTCAGTTACATTCACACACACACCACATACAGTCAGTTACATTCACACACACACCACATACAGTCAGTTACATTCACACACACACCACATACAGTCAGTTACATTCACACACACACCACATACAGTCAGTTACATTCACACACACACCACATACAGTCAGTTACATTCACACACACCACATACAGTCAGTTACATTCACACACACACCACATACAGTCAGTTACATTCACACACACACCACATACAGTCAGTTACATTCACACACACACCACATACAGTCAGTTACATTCACACACACACACCACATACAGTCAGTTACATTCACACACACACACCACATACAGTCAGTTACATTCACACACACACACCACATACAGTCAGTTACATTCACACACACCACATACAGTCAGTTACATTCACACACACCACATACAGTCAGTTACATTCACACATACATACACAGCCAGTTACATTCACACATACATACACAGCCAGTTACATTCACATACATACACAGTCAGTTACATTCACACATACATACATAGCCAGTTACATTCACACATACATACACAGCCAGTTACATTCACATACATACACAGTCAGTTACATTCACACATACATACATAGCCAGTTACATTCACACATACATACACAGCCAGTTACATTCACATACATACACAGTCAGTTACATTCACACACACACCACATACACAGCCAGTTATATACACACATACACACCTTTTTTTTTTTTAAAGAACAAAAGAATATTTCTTACAGTGTCCTCCCTCCCTGCTGCTTACCTCATTGCAGGGGAGGGGGACATTTATGCTGGAGCCCGATCTTCTTTCGGTTCCTGTGCCGTGTTGTCACGTGACAATCGGCACTACAGCGTGTTGCGCGAGGGGGCGGAGCTTACAGTCTGTGTGATCCGCACAGACTTTCTCCCCTCGCGCTGAAAAAGAAAGTAAAAGAAAAACGGATGGCAGCCGGCAAGGGCTCCCTGTGACAAACAGCACCCGGGCGCCAGGTCTGATTTCCTGGTCGCCATGGCGACCTGGCGCCCGGGGTTTGTCGAGCCCTGTGTTATACCAACATCAAACAAAGGGTTTCATGTCATGTATCAATGAATTCAAAATCCTGGTCCTTAATTTTATTTTTAAATGCAACTTAATGTTAAAAGGGGAAGGACTCAAGTATGCAGATAAAAAGAAAAGAACGAATTTAAACAAAAAAATCAAAATCAAAAAATGCCCTATTCTGACTAATGTACTAAAATTACCCATCATATTTCTTTTAGAAAATATAATTAGTTAAGCATGGGGAAAACAAAACAGTAGAGAGTTTGCTTCCTTGAATCTGGGCCATTGGGTGTATCCTGCTCACTGATGATCACATCCCTTGTCTGTCAAACAGCAAGTTGCTTATTAATGGAGCACAGCAAACAACGAAGTAACAAGGTAACATAGTAATTTAGTTTGGAAAAAAAGACCTAAGTCCATCACGCTCAACCTTCTACCCATCATTCCTGTCTTTGATCCAAAAGAAGGCACCCCCCCCCCCCCCCATTCTTGACTCCAAAAGACAATCAATCAGATTACACATTGGCTCAAGAAGCTCTAAAACATTAATGTTTATTCAATAGTTCTCCTCTGACCAATAGAGGAGCATCTACACAGACCATGCCCACATACTGGAGGAAGTACAGGTTAATTCCGTTATGTGGTGCACCGATGGGTCCCTTGGAGGCATCAGGCGCCAGATCTCGCTTTTGCTTCCACATTTAAGTGGTAGTATAATGAGATCTCAGGACTAACTCCACAATCCTGCTAGTATAGTAATGCGAGTCCGTGGATCCCTAGCCCCACATTTAAAAGGAACATTAAACGTTGTTTAACGCTTGCTTCCTACAATTAAGTACTTAACCTAGCTAAGGTCCCCCCTGCTGATCCCATGCAAAAACAAGGGTCTCTCTCTGCACTAGCAGAGAGACAGTCGCCAACCAGATGGCTGCCTGCTTCCTATGGAAGCATTGCAGCTGTCGGTCAGAGGATAAAATCAAAAGTACACGCCAGTTCATCCTTACACTAGGGGAACTAACTTTTCACTTCTATATTAGAAGCACAAGTGAAAAGAAACTGTTAAGTGTCCCTTTAAAAGTAACATCAAATGTATTAAATGCAAAAGCAATGTTAACCATTTACTGTCAAAACTGCAGTTGTGGTCTTCTTGCTAATTAAAACCTCAATGGGCATTTCAGAGTGATCATTTCAAAAAGCACTTGTCTGAACAATAAATTCATATCATAGCCAACGCTAAATGATTATTTCTTAATTACAATTGAAAACACATTTGATACTGCCCCTGTTTCAATGCTGTTGCTCTTGAACTTGGGACATGATTGTTTGGAAAGGAGCCCTGCTTCTGAACACAGGTGGCCACACGATAGCATATATTACTTTTTCGCATGGGATACATTTTTCTTACATAAAACGTATATATATATATATATATATATACATATATATACATATACACACACACATACACACACACACACATATATAAAAAATCATTCCCAAAAATGTAGAGCAAGAGATATACTTGCCCAAAAGAAAAGCTTGAAAAATGTTTTTGTAGACTTAACACGCTAAAGACAAGCTATTAGATATATGAAAACACACACATATATATATATATATATATATATATATATATATATATTGATCTTGCTTATCTTATAGAAACTAGAGTTTTTATGCACCCCTCCAGCTCCCAGAAAACAGCTGCTATGTTTTAAAATACAAATTCCTTTCTCCAACTCAGTCAGCATGAAGCATTAAAACAGACAGGAAATCTTTTTCTATGTTATCATGTGAGGTTTTGTTCCAATGTCACCCTGTAGTAGTGCACTGCACATTTTCTCATTATATGTTATCCCGTATGGATGCAGGATTTTTGACAGTTCATGTTGTCGCTGGATTTCAAGAATGAAAACCCCTCCAAACCACGGTCATTGGCTTCAAATGGAAGGGTAGGCCATTTGTAAAGTTGCTCCAAAAAAACACATCCTCAATTACTTACATCACTTTTTCAAAATAACCCAGGGTTGCTTGCACATGACATCACTGAATCTGTGCATGAGTTCAACTACTGCACAATATGCTTGATAATGTAGCATTAGCATTCAAGAAACCACCCATGCATGTCAATGGGTATGGAGCAATAGGGCTGCAATTAATAAATTGTTTCAGCAATCTGTACACATCTTATATTTTTATATGATCACTTTAAAACATGCAAAATTGCTTTAGCGCACGGCTTGACAAATGTGTGTCACATTTTCTGAAGCAAGTGGACCAATTCAGGAGCCAGCAAATGATACTTTGATAGATTTTTATACATTCACTTCTCCCATAATGTAAAACAGGTGTTGGAAGAAAATCAATGAAGAATGTTTAATTTTTTTCTCATTTGAATAAAGATTACTAATTGTATGACATCAATGCGGTTGACCGATTTCCTTTAGTAAAGATAAAATAACTGGGTTCAAAACATTTGTGAAATTACATGAATGAATCACTCATGTGGAAGTGTTGCAAATAACCTCTTGCAAGGAAAATGAATAATATAAAATGACAACTAGAATCTCTAGGTTTACTAAAATATGTCTGTATTGAGTTAGTTACATTATTTGTAATCCTAATAAGTGGGTTCCTCAAGGTCTATGCAGATACACAGGTTTGGACCAACCTGTTTTTTTGCGACCTATGATACCCACTACCAGCAGGAAGGAGTCTGTACATTTCAAGATTTTAATCAAATCAACCCGTTTGTAGAGGAAGATAGTCATGGGAAATACATGATTTACTTGTGGTGAAAGTTTAAAATAATTAGTTGGATATTCTACAGATGACCCATTTGGTTATTTAACAATAACAGAAATTGCTGTTTTTTTCTGAAAATATCAAAGTGGGTGCACTATTTATTGTGTTCACCAATCATACCCAAGCCAGTCTTCTGTTTGTTATAAAGCGAGGACTGAAATGTATAGACAAACTAGGCAGATTTAGACAGACCTGCAGTGTATAACATGACAAATCTCTATCAGCCTGCTTAGCACCATGGTCACATGGCAGCTGTGATTTACCAATGTGCAGGAACAATGCACATAATTCCCCATGTGGAAGGGGTTTATTATTTTACATAATGAAATGTTAAAAATCTAGTTATATTGTTAATAATATAGTTGACAAATGCCAATAAAATAATTCAACCCTAGTATTTTCTGCATGTCTCCAATAAATATGTAACAAGTAAACAGATCCAAACACTGAATATTAATGTACAGTCTACAAAATATAGGCTAATACAGATTTATGGGAAACTGTATCAAGATACAATCTACTTGTATGGCGTTCACCCCCTACTACTTGGCTGCAGGTAAGAAAATGTAATTATTCACTAGAACTACATGAAGTCTACCACTTTCCTTAGAACAGAAAGTAAACATTTAGTTGCACAGCCATTAAAATGTATGCAGCAAATTCTGAATTATTATACAGATCTATTCTCAATAACATCACTGAAAGGTCTGTCTTTACAAAAATGGAAAAATCAGAAACTCAAGGCACTTTGTATTTATCACCTCAGGTTTAATATAGCATACTTTAAAACAAGCAGACAGGATGTATATTGCAAAAATCGATGAATAGCAGCTAGCATAGCTTTTCAAAATGTAGCGGTTTTCTCTTTGCTGCCTGATTTGGTAGACAAATTGAATATGTCTTACTTATTCCTGGCAAACAAACCTTAAAAAGGACTAGTAAGCTTTTTTGTCCTGCTTGTCTGGAGTAAACCAAACATGTATCTTAAAAGATACACACAGGTTTACTATCTCTTGTGTCTCACATGCGAGACACAGCCAATCAGAGCGCCAACTGCTGAATGCAAGGGTCTCTCGCTGCTACCGCAGAGAAATCCTCGTTTTTGACCAGACGGCTGCCTGCTTCCTATGGAACCCATATTAGAAGCACAAGTGAAATATAATGTTTAGTGTTCCTTTAAACCTTACCTCCTTCAAAGAAAATGTGTCCACTTACCCAGAGTAAACCGTACATGTATCTATACACGCGTATCTATACAAGTGGGGAGGCAGGTGCATGCCAACAGTGACAGCGCACACACAGCTAATCAGAGCGGAGGACATGCCCCGCTAGTCTGATCGAGGTCTGTTACTGCCTAGTTCAGGTCCCCTCTACTGATTTAATGTAAACATTAACGGGGGGGAACGGGGGACTAATAAAAGTACTAAAATAAAATAAAAATTGGGCAGACTAGATGGACCGAATGGTTCTTATCTGCCGACACATTCTATGTTTCTATGTTTCTAACATTGTAGGACCACTAAACATTTAATTTGTGCTTCTATATTAAAAACACAAGTGGGGGAAAAAATGTCCCTTTTAGAAATGCTGTTCAAATCTTGTCTGACTACATTCTCAGAAAACAACAGTACACCTGTATACAATCAGCAATATCTCTATTGAAATACACATATGGACAACACTCCCATGTCACAGACCTGTGTAGAATAGCTTTTCAGACAAAGCATTAAAATAAGCTTAATCTTACTATTTAGCAAGTTAAACAAAATTAAATAAAGAAACAAAAAAAGGGAAATCTTCCCAAAAAAGGGAAAACGCTTTACAATAGAGAACAAAAAACAGAGTGTTCATACAGTGTCTCGATTTATTTTATATCCGTTAAACTATTACCCACAGCTTGAAACCTTGTCCTGCCTGTGAATGTGATGCATATATATTGCTATACATGCACATTATAACTGTGGAAAAGAAACTGAAAATTATTGTGTTGCTTCCTAGATTCTTAATGGATTTGTCCTTTTCAAACAATACAGTGATATTTATAACTACATTTACTATACAGAAACAGACTAGGGGGTTATCTATAACTAGTGGTTCTGTACTCCCACAGTCTGATACAGAGCTTGCCTTGCCTGTGAATTGTTTTGCAAACAAAAATGGCTACTTGACCTCTGTTTATTTACACAAGTTAGAAGAGATAAAATGTAATCATTTGGGTCTCCAACAGGCAAGAGGTGTTATCAGTGTAACGAATATAGGCTTTATCGTCAGTCTACATGCAATCACCCTGCCTAAATACTCAAGGTACAAACCATTCCTGGTATTTAGGGAATATACATTTTTGTGGACAATTTTTTTGTGTAGAATAAAAATGTCTTGCCATGTAATTAACAGAACATTGGTTTTCTCTTCATGCTTTTGACATAAAAGTATGCTTGTCACAGCAGAGTATAAATTTGTTAAATTTTATATTTTTTTGCAGTGTTTCAAAAAAATATATGCATGTGTCACAAAATTACCTTTTACGCTCTTCCTGTTAACATCAGCCCCTTTCTCCAACAGGAACTGGGCAATCTCCTTGTGACCTTTGTAACAGGATATCATCAGGCAGGTGTGACCATGACGATTGGCTACCTCCAAATCAGCGCTGTGCTCTACAAGGTACATCACGATTGCTAGATGCCCATCAAAGCAGGCAGCTCTCAAAGGGGTGGAGTTAGTAAGAGTGGTGTTGTTCACAGACGCCCCATGATCCAGCAGTGATTGAACAACTTTTAGGTGTCCTGCAGCCGATGCAGCCCAAAGAGGCGGTGCTCCTTCTATGGTTTCCCCATCAAAATTGACAGAGCCCCCAATCTCCACTGAGGCACTACATTGATCCAACAGGTAATCTACCATGTCTAGGTGGCCATAACGGGCTGCCATTAAGAGTGGTGTGGCGCCATTTGTTTTCTCAGACATGAGCACAACCACTTCATCCTTGGCTTTGTTTTCCAACAGCTTGGAGAGAAGGCGCAGCTTGCCATCACGGGCTGCATTGAACACTGCTGTCTTGAGATCCATGGTTGCTCTAGTGTGACAGGTTGTGTATACCAGAGGGAACCCAATCTGCTTCAATGGCAGCCAGAAATTTCCAGGCAAGGCACAAATGTTTGAAATCTTGTATGCTTTTCACGAGAAGCATAAATACGGTCTCACAGATGCATAAAACTGAAGAGGGAGGGAAAAAAAAAAAGCATTTAGCATATTTTGTTGCACACCATACCTACTGGAGATAACAGATCTGACCTAATACTGTCTCACCACATGCATGCTTGATTATAGATCTACAAAACATTCAAGGGAGAACAAAAAAACCAACAACAACTATCGCCTCTGCTTTTGTAGAATGCTGTGACAGTGTGAAGTTGCCCACTTGGCATTGTAATGTGGATTGGTTCTGACAACTGCCAACATTAAAAAGAAACAAAAAAAAAAAAAAACATATTTGTCAGTAAAAGCAGAGATGTATCATTTTGACAATTTATATAGAAAAAGAATGCACTGTGCGCATCTGGACACAGAAATAATATATATATATATATATATATATATATATATATATATATTGTATCGTTTTCCCCCCCATAAACTATATTCTTTACAAGATTAATGGCTAGCTTTAGCTATAAAAAAAAAAAGCAACGCTTTCACAATAAAAACACTGATTGCGGTCACTTTAGCGTGGTGATTTAAAAATAACTGTCATCTACATGTGTTTTACTGTGAATGCAGATGTATATTGATGAAAATGTTTTACAAATGTGTTGAAAATGTATCTATAGTGTCTCTAGTTTGACATCACCTGTGGATTGATATACAAATTACACATTCCCATTTGAAAGTAGTTGATTTGCATATCAGGCCACGTGGCCTTAATTTACACATTTGCATGCAATTCTGCCAACAAAACAGATTGCTTTTTGCATGTTTTTATTCTCCACATTCAGACTATAAATAATGATTAGGAGACAGGTCCCTTTAATATGTAAAAATAAAAAATGTAACTATTGATTTTGTTGCAGAAAGTGAAAATGCTAAACCTGAAACAGATTAAGCATAGATGTTTCCAAATTATCAAAAGCAAATAACTAACTAAATGAACCTGTCTCACTAAAAGAATACACAAAACTAGCATATTCTTTCAATCAAGTTATTTTTCAGAATTATTATTACCTACTTTCCAGTTCACTGGAAGTGTCCAAGTGCTGATTGCTTTGCATGCAAGAATGCTGTACTGTCCAAGATAGCAGTAGACATGGAACTCTGGGTTAGGCCTGCCAGCAAACTTAGCAGTTCTAATTTGTGATGTTTTGAGTGACCTAATGCCACTCACAGCACAGCTTGCAGGAACAGACATAGTTAAATACTAATTTTGGTTTAAGAGTTTGAGGAAAACATAATTCAATGCAGTTAACATGCATGTTTTACATTTTGCATTGTTTAAAATATAAAAAACTCACAGCTGGATTAAATTGTGACATTACATCCGTTTGCAAGTAGCCAGGACTGCCCACACTAGTAAAAGTAATTTCCTTTATTTATTTATTTTGCTGCAGGAACCAATGAGAATAATTTCATTCAAATGAATGGAATATCCTGTCTCTATAGTGATACCATCAGACAAGGTGTGTTGCAGTGTTAAGAGATCCTACTGTGTACAAGAGCAAGGTCACTCAGTGTCCAAATAATGTATTCAGTTGGAAGAGCACAGGAAGTGACTAAATGAAACAAAACTTTATATCCTAAGTGTCTATATAATCAGTGCTGCCGCACCTGAAGTAAACATGCACAATAATCACTGGGGGAGGGCTTGAGTCAAATATTAAAAATGTGTTTTATGCAGAATGCTTGCATCAAATCACACTGGAAAAAAAGCCTGTGCATTATACAAGCAGTAATCTTCATCTTGCACCAAAGTGATTTTGGGGACTAGACTGTCCCTTTAAAAAAAAAAAAAGAATAGCATTAAGTCTACAGAGCTATCATTAGGTGTACATGGTCCAAATTTGTAATGTGGATGGACCCACACAGTGCAAAAGCATATATTACATTTTATAAGTAAATACAACAGAGGCATAAATATATTGGATTATGTAATACATTAGAATCTATTTTCAGTCAGCAAAATGGCATAAGAACCACTGAGATGGTCAGTTGGATATCAATAATATTGTCCTTGTTCTGACTTAATTTACTACTATAGAACGTATGAGATTTTATTAGTCTTATGTTAACTCCTGCACACATTAACACAAATCATTATGTGGAAATACAGGAAGTGAAAGGATGAAAGCATGTAACAGAGTAGACAGAATAGTTTACTTCAATAATAAATGATACATTTTGGACCTTTAGACATGAACTCAACAAATCTCAGCATGTTACATATTTTCTGCTTTCATTTCCGGATGATTTTGATCTCATGCTGAAGATATTGATTGTTGCAATGTGATTCTTATGGATTTACTGAAAGTGGTGGTTTCAATGGGCTATTATCTATGTAGTTGTTTGTGGTTACAGAACTGGACCGTAAGTTACTATTTTAGAAATACAATTCTCACTCATTTCACAAAATATATTTAGAAAATGCTAGACAAGCAAGGCACATCGGAGGCACGTGATTAGCTGGTTGAGAAGCCAATTCATTAAGTTTTTAGTAACAGAAATATAGTATTTGCATATCATGCAACAAAAACAACATTTAGTGACACAAATTCACATTTAGAAGTATTCCAAAACTCTGACATAATTACAAAATATTTTGGATTAACATCATCAATGGTATGCAACATCTATAGAAAGTACATGAGAACACATTTGTGATTGTATACATCCCTGGTTACTTTAATAACCCAAATCAGTGCCAAATAAATACAGCTGCAGCAGTGGGAGCTTTATACATGCCCCATGTAGTTGACCCTTTGAATACTTAAACATGGCATGAGAATGAATAAGATCTTTCACTTTATAGCTAGAATGGTAGGCACTGTGTAAAACTTTTCAGGGACCTTTTGAACAGAGTGTGCAAAGTTACCCACTAGTCAAGAAGGCAAGATAACCATATAATAAGCTACAAAATTATAAAAGCTATAACAAAAACAAAGAACATTTGCGGTCTTATTTATATTTATTCTTTGCCGAACGTATTTGTAATTGAGAGAAATCGCAAAGCATTCCTCCTTGTAAAACACTTAAAAAAACAAAAGTAAAACACTTTTCTTGCACAATTCCCCAACTGTAAATTAGAGAAAGAAAAATCATACCCCTACAAAACACCCACCAGCCTGCCTAAAACCAAATAGGGTCAACATAGATATGGTGGTATATTCCAGATGGTTCTTTTAGCTATAAATAAGTTCACACCAAACCTATGATAATCTGCATAAATAGGAGACATAAAGAAAAATAAATGTGGCTGCTTAATCTAGTTAAGATGGTGTGTGATATTTATGGAGACATACACATAAACTGTATGTAGATCTAATAATTTGTACAATGTGGAGGTACAACTGCAAGAACATGTATCAAAATGAGATCAAAATAGAAAGTGTTAGTCTCTGTGTTGTCTACCATTTCTGACAGAGCATTGAGGAAACATATGCAAATTAACCACTTTCGTGAATAATGCTTAACTTGCATACACAGTGTCACAAATAATGTCAGAGGCACATTCTAAAACACTTTTTCCCCAGTTGTGGCTAATCTTTTGGAGCTGCAGTTCACTACAGATTGGATGAAGCGCAGCCAAGAAAACAAATTCAATAGCCATATGCTGTTTGCACTCGAGTGTGGCTGAGGTTTATGGGAGTTGGAATAGCAAAAAGCAGCCATCACCAGCTGAATCTATGTTTTTGTTCCCAATCCTGTCAACACAATGTGTAGTATTCTTTACATTCCCACTGTAAACACATGTACTGGGAGTGCGACCTGATGAGAACTGGTTTGTTTATTTAAGAATTAGCACCTCTAAGGGGACACAGTGACCTGCACGCATACAATAACAGGAGGGGGGGACGGTGTAATCATGTCACTCGCATACACAGAAAATGCATCGCTTCCACCTTCTGTATTCCCGGTTAATGATATATTACCCCTGCCATGATGAATGCTCGCAGCGCCAGGTCATTCCTTCCTGGGTATTGACTTCTACCGTTCCTACTTCCGCAGCGCCTCGGCCGGTGTGACGGGGCAGGCGGGGCTCCCCTCCTCCTGATACAGAGCTCATCTAACCTGCTACAAGCCGTTACGCACCAGCAGGATAGATTCCAGCCAATCAACGCTAGAAGGAGGGGCCTGAGTGTGGGATACGCGGCGCTCAATGACGTTCCTGCGTGTCAGGTTTGGTTGAAAGCACATCGGCGTCGAGTGGCTGGGAGGAGGCACAGGACAATGGCGATTTGGGGAGGGCTGTGAAAGTATGACGTAACTGGAGGAATACCTATTAGTAATGGGTATCGGAATGTGTGTGGACAGTAGGGTTGTACTTTTGGGGTGTGCTTCTCTTAGTGGAGTACAGCTGGCCCATGGTAGTTTGCATGTTAATATAGAGCAAAGGTTAGATATGGGAGGGGCATGCAACATGGTGGGTGTGTAAATAAATGGTTATTCCCGTTTTTGTAACTTGTCAATTTTATGCGTTCCTGCGGTAATGACTGGGAGCAAACTGGTTGCTATACCTAGTATTCTCGCTAGAGGGACAGGTCTTTTTTCAATATCCTCCCACACTTTATTTTTTGAGTCCACTTATTTGGAATCTATACCATTTATACAACCCCCCCCCCCCTCCCCCAACTTTGCATATTCATTTAGGAAAAAAAGCAGGCTTTTAAGACTACCCTATAGGAAAATAGTTTTACTTGTAAATATTCACATATAAACTGTTTTTTCATATTTTAATAAAATGATAGAAAAAAAAACTTTTTTATGTCCTTTTATTTGCCAATCTGCCCCCAGACTTAGCCATCTGCCCCCCCAGATGACCAATGCATCCACCCACACAGCAATTTGCCCCCCAGACTTGACCAATGTATCCATCCACACAGCCATCTGCCCCCTGTCTTAGCCAGTGCATGCCCCCACACTGCCATCTGCCACCCAGACTTAGACAATTCATCCCCCCCTTTTCTCAAAAAACATGGCCAAATGCGAGGGTGGAGCAACAAAAGCATAGTTTCCAACATTGGCCATGTTTCCAGGGACACATATTTGGTCAACATGCTACAGAAAGACCATGTTATGAGACCTCCACCCTGATTGATTAATTGGGTTCTGTCTGTGTGTATATCCATCCTACATACTGCCGGGCTGATCTTTGTATGCTCTTCCTTCAGCATGTGGAACAAATATGTGCCCGTGGAAACATGGCCGTTGTTGGCAACTATACAAAAGGGTGGGGCCCTGACTTAAATAAGACTGAATTGATTGCACGTGTAATATTGGCACAAATTGTGTTAGCAGATAAAAACCCTCCACTCCAGAGGAGGGTTGGCAAGTAGTGCAGGGCTTCATTTTATAAGCTTCATTTTATACATTCATATTTTTTGAGCCTGTGATTAGCTTAGCGCACCGACATTTTTCTTTTCCCTGCTTGCACATATTTGAGGTTGTTGGCTTCTCATTGTCTGGTTGCAGCTTGCTGTCAAGAGGTTAATTGGGAGGAGGTTTAATTGCAACTCTTCTAACACATGAAAAAGGTTTTGGTAGTAGTATAAACTGCTTTTGTGTGCCCACTAGATAGGAGATAAGAGTAGATTCTCACCCTATTGAGAGTGTGCCTTGATGCAGCAGGTGAACTTAATTATGCTTTGGCCAATTCATATAACCAAAACCTCTCATTAATATTAAGTTTATATATTTGTTGCCAACGTTATTAGGGTGAGAAGTGCAGACAGTTTTTGTTCATTGCTCTATAAATTGACTTCATAGGCTGGGACGGCACCCCTTTTCACTTCTAATTTCACTGGCTCGTTTCAATCATTAATTAGTTCCACAGACATGGGTATGCCATATCTTTTCAGATGGGCCACACCCATTTTACCTCATAAGGTAATATGTACTCTATATAAAGCACACAATTCCCTCAGTAGTGTATGTGGAGGTGTCTGGAGCAGTGCTTACTAGAGAGTTTCTAATCAGCGCATTTGTAAATGATCATCATGATTCGAGAAGTAGCAAAAAGCCATAGGTGGCAAAAGCGAATAAGTCGTTTGCGGCGGATGGTCCAGATTATTCCTCGTCCGCTTAGGTGCCGTTGTATATCTTGGAGGAATAGAACTAACTCCAAATCCAGCTCTGCAAGAGGTCTTACAAGCGGGAAGATAAAGCGCCCTGGGTCATCTGAGGACACTACCTGAACATGGATAATTTTATATTGAAGATGTTCCATGGGAAGGTGAGAATGAAGAAGACATATAGAACATCAGCAATAGAGCCTGTATGATATGTATACAAAGGAGGAAAGCAAGGACCATAGTTTGTGTAAGATAGAACAGATTCCTGATGTTTCACCACTTTCACCTGAAGAACCTGAATCTTGTACATATACAAACAAAATGTTTTTTGACCATCTTCCTCCACCAAGATTTTCAGTGTGTTGCATGTCTGATATAGAACGAGGCCCACCAGGATCACCAGTTTGGAGAGTGATCTAGAAAGAAGCAATAGTGAACATTATATTTTATATACAGAAGAATTTATTCCTGGTGCTCCACCACCATCACTAGATTTAAGGAACACCATAAATAGAGTAGAGATTCCTGGTGCTTCACCAGTGTCTACCAGTATATCAAGGGCTTCTGAAGATCAGCCAAGCCATAGAAGACACTTTTGTCGTTTATTTGTTGATGGAGTGGAAATGCAAGGCCAAGATATAAAAGCCAGGTGAATGCTGGTACCAAGCTGTTGGGGGGGGGGGGGAGGTACTACTACTGAGGTGTATAAGGACCTTTATTAGGAGAAGACATCCCAAGTAGAACCATTAATGTAACTAAACATGCCTAGCTGTTAGTGGAAAAAGTTTTTTTTTTTAAGTTCAAGCTTTAGCTTCTGATATGAGAACCACTTTTATTGGAAGCCTGGTGAACCCATCTAGTCTGACCAATTTTCTAAATACGTTCATTAGTCCCTGGCCTTATCTTGTATCTAGGATAGCATTATGCCTATACTATGCATGCTTAAACTCCTTCACTGTGTAAGTCTCTACCACTTCCGCTGGAAGGATATTCCATGCACTCACTACCCCCTCAGTAAAGTAATACTTCCTGATACATCCCAGCACCCTCAACCCTGCATACAAGCCACTGAGATCAGCAAAGTGTTCATAAAAGAAGGAACTGGGCCCTTTAAATAACATAAATAAAGATTGTGCAATACACCTAACCAGTCCAAATCTCGCATACTTGTTACACGTAACCAGTCCAAATCTCGCATACATGTTACACGTAACTAATCCAAATCTCACATACATGTTAGGTTTGCCACCCATCGTAATTGTAGGTTGGGTTACAAAAGGGGTGGACCCCCAAAAATAAAAGCACTCCAGTGTTGTATTATATACCTTAGTACTGTATTTGCTCGATTATAAGACGACCCTGATTATAAGACGACCCCCCCAAATTTGTACATTCCTTTAGGAAAAAAACTAAAAGCCTGATTATACCCTATAGGAAAAAAGTTTAACTTGTATATATGTAAATTGCTTTTTAATATTTAATAAAAAGTTTATATTATACAAATGCATTTCTTGTTTTTATTTGCTTTTATGTGCCAATGCGGCCTCTCCCCCGCTCCCCCAGCTGTCTCTGTCCCCCCCAGCGTTTTGTCTGTCTGTGTCCTCCCCCTGCCTTTGTTTCTCTCTGTCCCCCTCCCTCCCCTTGTCTGTGTCTCCCCCCCTTGTCTGTCTGTGTCCTCCCCCATCCCCCTCCCTTTGTCTCTCTCTATCCCCCCCTCCCCTTGTCTGTCTGTCCTCCGTCCGTCCCCCCCTCCCCCTTACCTCAATCCCTGGTGGCTAGTGGGGGCAGCCGGGGGATGTCTGCACGATACTTGCAGACATCCTCCATGCTGCCCGACACGGCAGTCTATTATGACGGACATAGACTGCCGTGTCGGGCAGCATGGAGGATATCTGCACGTATCGTGCAGACATCCCCCAGCTGCCCGATTCTCCCTGGTGGCTAGTGGGGCAGCAGGGGATATCTGCGCGACGAGCGCAGACCTCCCCTGCTGCCGCCCGGCACGCTCGCCGGGACTTCTGTGACGAAAGTGGAAGTTCCCTGGCTTCTTCACAGAAGCCCCGGCGGTCGTGCCGGGCGAAAGCAGGGGAGTCTGCGCTCATCGCGCAGACATCCCCTGCTGCTAGAGAGGGGGATCCAGGTCCCCTGCAGCTCTGCTGGGGACCTGGATCCATGTCTTATAATCTGACCTCAATTTGAGGTCAGATTATAAGAAGACCTCGAATGTAAGACGAGGAGGATTTTTCAGAGCATTTGCTCTGAAAAAAACCTTGTCTTATATTCGAGCAAATATGGTATATAATAGTAGTACAAGGAAATCCCCATATCTGTGGGGGTAGGTTGCAAGCACCCCCACAGATGACCAAAAGTGCGAATAATAGCGACACATTATGGTCCGCCCAGGTGATTACCCATGCTTTTTATTTAAATTCTCACCGGACACCTTAAACGGTAGAAGCCCTTTTAGCGTCAGGACCCATCACTTGCAGCCACAGCACATGTCATCACTACAGCCTCTCGTACCACCACTATATCCCACATAATGACATGGTAGACAAGATCCACATTTTTAAATATAATATATAGAGACTTATTTAGTCTTGTTAGACTGGAAGTAAGTTGCCAGTCGCTGCTTGTCAAAGTTTTATCTGTGAAGCAAAATGTCAGGTTTTCAGCCCAAGTGCGGTCTATTGTCCCAAGAAATTTTGGTTTTGATAAAATGTCTCCGTTTGTGATGGGGTCTTCAGTCCAAGTGCAGTCTACTGTCCCAAGAACTTTCAGCATCCCTGCCACCTAGTAACAGACCAAGTTGACCTCATGCCACGCTGCATCCTTGGCGGGGTAGTGGATGTACTTCTTAACTCTGGAGACCAGCTTCTGTAGCACTAAATAAATGAACTGTGATAAATATTGATGACTGATTCAGAGCTCTGACCCACATGTCTGGAATGTATGTATATCTAGATGATGCAGTACTGCTAACACCAACCTAGGTATTGAACGGTTCCTTCCAGTCAGAGGCTTCATATTCTGTCTCATATGGGAAACACCAGAAAGCCTAAAGTTCTTGAGAAGTTGTAGTGAGAGTACCTTTTCAGGATGTCCCTGGCAAACATGCACCCAGGCACTCTATCCCCAGTAGAATCAGCCAGCAATGCACTCTGGTTGTCATCTGGCGAGGCCTCCCAATGTGATAAAGATGGAGGGCATACGACTCTCTCTCACAAACTGTCCTCTCACTGGGTGTAGCAATGTCTGTGATTGTGAATCTCCCTTTTTATATTGATCCTGATTGGGTTCATGAAACGTGTTCTTTGATTTGATTGCTCGGATCTCACAGGTGGATTGGGTGTGTATTGCATCATTCTGAACGCTTTGGGCCATGTTAATGAATGAAGTAATCTATTTCCATGTAATATATGCTATTCCTGTGTATTTGCATGCATTTTCCTGCCAATTGTATTTTCATAAATGTTCCTTTTTATACCATAGTCATGGTCTGTGACTGTGTATAACAGTGCCTATAGATATATATACATCATGGCACATGTGTACTCCTTCCTTTTCATTATGGTAACACATTGGTGTCTGTGCTGGATGTGTATTTTGCTGCATAAGACTTTTTTTTATGTTTTTTGGGACACAGGCATAAATGTCCAAATGCCATCTTTTTTACAATTATAATGCTTAGGGCATATATGTAGTCATATCCATGTGAAAAAAGAAGGTTCAAATATTTTGTAGTGTACTTTAGAGAATTAAAATGGGAAAATTCCGCCCATGTTACCCGAATTCGCAGTGTGTTCAGTTAACCAAAATGGTATGTGTTGGGTCTGACATGTGGGAGCGTAGTACAGGGAAGCTTCAGCAGAACCCAATAGTCCAACAAGCGTCACAACAAAAGGGTAAGGAAATGAGGTCAAAAGGAGTCCAAAAGTTTAAGGCAGGCAAAAAAGGTTTAAATGCAAAGGATACAAGCCAAGGTCAGAGGAGGAGAAGTAAGCAAATATCCAAAGGAAAGACTAATGGTCAAAGTTGGGCAATCTAGTACACGGCAGATTGCAGGAGCAGTAGGGAACAGAAACTTCACAATGAATGGTCCTCGCTTGAGAATAAACAAGCATTGAATGACAGGTGAGCAGGCTTTAAATATGGAATCAGGACTACAACCCCTACCACCAGTACCAGATATCTCCCCTTTCTGCATCACTGAATGGGAGGTATTGCCTCCTTTTGCCTTGCTCATTTCTGAAGCAGCCGTGCCCCCGGATGTGAAGACACCACTCCCATTTGTTGCAAAACGGTGCGCTGCTCGGGGCTGGGGATGCAGCCTAGTCTGCCACATTGCGGGAAAACCGAGCTCCAGAGGTAAGTGGCACAGGTGGGAGGCCCTGATGCGGGATGGTAGCGGGTCCTGGAGCCTGACAGTATGGTTTTCATTGCACATAAACCCTTCCGATGCTGCAGTTCCAAATGGCTCGCACTGCCGATTAATACCCGAATTCAGGAATATTAAGTGGCCGCATATCGTCGATTTGGGAAATCCAGCTAAAGTGCCCAACATAAAGCAAATTCAGGACAAATTGGTATATATTAAGTTAACCCTTTACTTACCCGGAAGTGTTTAGTTTACCATGCTCAAAATCCCTGAATGAGTTGAATGGCTGAAGATGAAGGAATCATGGGAACTTCCAGGAGGAGCTGCAAACACACTAGTGTTTGCTGCACTTATTCAAGAGCTAAAGTGGCAATCTCATTTCATATTGTTCTGATATTCCTCCTATTTCTGTAGAGTTGTTCCCCCAGATGGGGATATACAGTCTACAAATGACGGCAATCAATTTCACCCATGTCATTAGGTATGCCTCTCTTGATCCTGTGCTAATCCTCTGGAAAATAAATGTGTCTGTGGTCATTCCTCCTGAATGTTTCAACTACCTCTTTCAAGATCTTTGGGTGGTTTGGCTTTACTGTACTTTCAATGTCACTGAGTGTAGATTGGCTGGAAACTTAATCGGGGGCATCTGCCTCCTCAGAAGTGCAGTGGACAGAATGGCATGGGTGGTAGTAACCTGGTTTAGTTTGTTAAACCGGTATTGGAAGATCGGCTGCCATCGTGTTGCTGCTTAGGCTCTAGTTATAGTTGTGGATCACATACATCCAGCAGTGGCTTTTTATCAGGTGCAAGTCTCCCTAGAAATGTTAATGGGGACATTGGAGAGATAAATAAAAGTGGTGCACGCAGCAATTGCACAGAAGAGGGATGCAATCTGTGCATGCGCCAAAGTATAGCAGTAAGTTGCGCCTGCACTCTTGTTGTCTGTGCAACCCATATATTTATCACCTTAATGACAAAGTGCATTCATATACAGGCTCCCATTGCATTGGTGACAATGACCATATATGGACATTTTTTGAGAGATTAGTGCTTTCACCACTGCCATGGAAGCCTATCCAGGAAAGCAACAAATGTTCTAAAATTTTCTAGGTGTCATCTGAATTTAAGGTTATTCAATTACATTATTAATAATATTTTTATATTATCAAACCTCAATATGCAACATAAATTGCTAAATGTGTTTTCTACATATGTTTTATACAGGTTGCCCCTATTTGTATTCATTTATTTACTTTTTTATTTAGAAGCACACTTTTTTTTAGTGTTTTGGTATGAAACAGTAGTTGTGTGTGGATATTTTATTGTGGATTCTTTAAGGTCTGAGCTCAGAGCTTTAGGGTCATGTGGCCTGCTGGTGCTCAGACTTCAGGCAACGTGGGGAGCATAAGAGGCAGCATGGTAGGATGTCTGTGCACCTGGGCAGCGCACAGACACAATGCTGCCTGCCACTAGACACCAGGGAGCTGTGGGTGCTGGCTGGGGTTAGCCCTTGGCCTGATATATGGGCTGGGGTGCTGGGGTACGTCCTGGGTCTGCATTGTGGGTTATGGGGCACCTCCTGTGTGTGGAAGGCGGTGCCACGGCAAGGGATGTGGGAGCAATAACGAAAGAAGAAATGGAGTTGGGGAGGTGGGGACCCCACCATTTCTGATGACTATTACAGACTAATCTATAACGGGGCCTAAACGTGGAAATAAAATAGTGAGACATGGGAAGGCATAGCCCTTTGGAGACTTTCTATGTACTGATCCACTTAACTAGATTTAGAACTGTTTTTGGTGAATTTATTTCCAGCAGGAAAGAAAATTAGCTGTAAAATAACAAAAAAGCATTATAAAAAAAAACATTACCAAACTAAATAAGATTCAAAGTATCATTATTATAATGAATGCGCAGAGGCCGCTTTCTAATTAGGCGAGTTAGGCAGCTGCCTAAGGCCTTGCGGCTGCCTAACTCACCTTATAGCCTTTCACTAATCTTGGTCGTTTCCTCCGTGCATCTTCCCTTCTGCACGAAGGAAGGAAACTCCGGTCGCGGGTTTTTTTTAAACTTTACTGAAGCTGCGCGGCTTCAATAAAGTAAAACATTTTTTTTTAAAACGCGACCGGAGTTTCCTTCCTCCATGCAGGAGGGAAGATGCACGGAGGAAACGACCGAAGAGCAAGCAACAAGAAGGTAAGTACTGGGGAAGGGGGAGAAGGGGAGCAAAATCCTGGCATATTGAGGGGAAAAATCTTGGCATATTGAGGGGCAAAATCCTGGAATATTAAATGGCTAAATCCTGGCATAGAGGGGCAAAATTCTGGCATATTGAATGGCTAAATCACAGTGCATCCGGTGCTGTGAGGAAGAACAAAGTGCCATGCCTCCAGCACAACGTGGTCTGTGAGACCACTTTCAACATTGAGCAGCTTTCCTTCTGGCTGAGTGTTTCTGTTAGTGTGTGATTGTGTGCTGGGTAAGTGTGATTGTGTGCTGGCTGAGTGTGTCTGTGAGTCAGTGTGTGCTGGCTGAGTGTCTGTGAGTCAGTGTGTGCTGGCTGAGTGTGATTGTGTGCTGGCTGAGTGTGTCTGTGAGTTAGTGTGTGCTGGTTGAGTGTATCTGTGAGTGTGTGCTGGCTGAGTGTGTCCTTGAATGACTGTGTGATATGTGTTAGTATTCACATTTAGGACACAGCAATAAGAATGTGAGTTAGTCAGCCACACACTTTTTATCTATACCAAATGTTTATAGATATTTGTAGAATAATTATGAGACAAATACAATTCTAGGAGCTGTAATTTCCTAGAAGCTGGGATTTAAGTCTGATCTTGAAATATGCTATTTATACAGTTCATTTTTATTATCACTTGCATATATTTTATTTGTCCGTGAGGCCTCATGTTCGACTTTTGCCGAAGGCCTCACAAAGTCTAGAGCCGCCTCTGCAAATGCACACAGACATTTTTTAAATATACAGTAAGTATTGCTTACTGCCAGGGGCGTTGCTAGGTCTTCGGATGATCTGGGGCTAGAGCCCAGATGAGCTCGGTCACACACAGGGGCGTACCTAGAGCATTTGGCACCCAGGGCGGACCCTGAGTGTTGCACCCCCCCCCCCCCACCCCATAATAAAAATGTAAGAAAACACCCACACATTTTTCAGTGTTTGAAAATTGTACAATTATAGATACCAGGAATATTGTGCCACTCAGAACCCAGTAATATTGTGCCAGTCAGATACCAGTAATATTGTGCCTTTCAGATACCAGTAATATTGTGCCAGTCAGATACCAGGAATAGTGTGCCATTCAGAGCCCAGTAATATTGTGCCAATCATAGCCCAGTAATATTGTGCCACTCAGAACCCAGTAATATTGTGCCACTCAGAGCCCAGGAATATTGTGCCACTCAGAACCCAGGAATATTGTGCCAATCATAGCCCAGTAATATTGTGCCACTCAGAACCCAGTAATATTGTGCCACTCAGAGCCCAGGAATATTGTACCATTCAGAGCCCAGTAAGATTGTGCCACTCAGAACCCAGGAATATTGTGGCAATCATAGCCCAGTAATATTGTGCCAATCATAGCCCAAGAATATTGTGCCACTCAGAACCCAGTAATATTGTGCCAATCATAGCCCAAGAATATTGTGCCACTCAGAACCCAGTAATATTGTGCCAATCATAGCCCAAGAATATTGTGCCACTCAGAACCCAGTAATATTGTGCCAATCATAGCCCAAGAATATTGTGCCACTCAGAACCCAGTAATATTGTGCCACTCAGAACCCAGTAATATTGTGCCAATCATAGCCCAAGAATATTGTGCCACTCAGAACCCAGTAATATTGTGCCAATCATAGCCCAAGAATATTGTGCCACTCAGAACCCAGTAATATTGTGCCAATCATAGCCCAAGAATATTGTGCCACTCAGCACCCAGAAATATTGTGCCAATCATAGCCCAGTAATATTGTGCCACTCAGAACCCAGTAATATTGTGCCAATCATAACCCAAGAATATTGTGCCACTCAGAACCCAGTAATATTGTGCCAATCATAGCCAAAGAATATTGTGCCACTCAGAACCCAGTAATATTGTGCCAATCATAGCCCAAGAATATTGTGCCACTCAGAACCCAGTAATATTGTGCCAATCATAGCCCAGTAATATTGTGCCACTCAGAACCCAGTAATATTGTGCCAATCATAGCCCAAGAATATTGTGCCACTCAGAACCCAGTAATATTGTGCCAATCATAGCCCAGTAATATTGTGCCACTCAGAACCCAGTAATATTGTGCCAATCATAGCCCAAGAATATTGTGCCACTCAGAACCCAGTAATATTGTGCCAATCATAGCCCAAGAATATTGTGCCACTCAGAACCCAGTAATATTGTGCCAATCATAGCCCAAGAATATTGTGCCACTCAGAACCCAGTAATATTGTGCCAATCATAGCCCAGTAATATTGTGCCAATCAGAACCCAGTAATATTGTGCCAATCATAGCCCAAGAATATTGTGCCAATCATAGCCCAAGAATATTGTGCCACTCAGCACCCAGTAATATTGTGCCAATCATAGCCCAGTAATATTGTGCCACTCAGAACCCAGTAATATTGTGCCAATCATAACCCAAGAATATTGTGCCACTCAGAACCCAGTAATATTGTGCCAATCATAGCCAAAGAATATTGTGCCACTCAGAACCCAGTAATATTGTGCCAATCATAGCCCAAGAATATTGTGCCACTCAGAACCCAGTAATATTGTGCCAATCAGAACCCAGTAATATTGTGCCAATCATAGCCCAAGAATATTGTGCCAATCATAGCCCAAGAATATTGTGCCACTCAGCACCCAGAAATATTGTGCCAATCATAGCCCAGTAATATTGTGCCACTCAGAACCCAGTAATATTGTGCCAATCATAACCCAAGAATATTGTGCCACTCAGAACCCAGTAATATTGTGCCAATCATAGCCAAAGAATATTGTGCCACTCAGAACCCAGTAATATTGTGCCAATCATAGCCCAAGAATATTGTGCCACTCAGAACCCAGTAATATTGTGCCAATCATAGCCCAGTAATATTGTGCCACTCAGAACCCAGTAATATTGTGCCAATCATAGCCCAAGAATATTGTGCCACTCAGAACCCAGTAATATTGTGCCAATCATAGCCCAGTAATATTGTGCCACTCAGAACCCAGTAATATTGTGCCAATCATAGCCCAAGAATATTGTGCCACTCAGAACCCAGTAATATTGTGCCAATCATAGCCCAAGAATATTGTGCCACTCAGAACCCAGTAATATTGTGCCAATCATAGCCCAAGAATATTGTGCCACTCAGAACCCAGTAATATTGTGCCAATCATAGCCCAGTAATATTGTGCCAATCAGAACCCAGTAATATTGTGCCAATCATAGCCCAAGAATATTGTGCCAATCATAGCCCAAGAATATTGTGCCACTCAGCACCCAGTAATATTGTGCCAATCATAGCCCAGTAATATTGTGCCACTCAGAACCCAGTAATATTGTGCCAATCATAACCCAAGAATATTGTGCCACTCAGAACCCAGTAATATTGTGCCAATCATAGCCAAAGAATATTGTGCCACTCAGAACCCAGTAATATTGTGCCAATCATAGCCCAAGAATATTGTGCCACTCAGAACCCAGTAATATTGTGCCAATCATAGCCCAGTAATATTGTGCCACTCAGAACCCAGTAATATTGTGCCAATCATAGCCCAAGAATATTGTGCCACTCAGAACCCAGTAATATTGTGCCAATCATAGCCCAGTAATATTGTGCCACTCAGAACCCAGTAATATTGTGCCAATCATAGCCCAAGAATATTGTGCCACTCAGAACCCAGTAATATTGTGCCAATCATAGCCCAAGAATATTGTGCCAATCATAGCCCAAGAATATTGTGCCACTCAGAACCCAGTAATACCCACACACACCTAGACACCCTGACACACACACACACACACACCTAGACACCCTGACACACACCTAGACACCCATACACAGTCACACTTTTTTTTTTTTACTTACCTTACACTTGGTCCGTCATCCAGGACCTTCTGCCGGATGTCCGTCCACCTGACATCCGGCAAGCAGCTGACACAGCGCGACGGGGGCGGAGCTTGCACCCGTCGCGCTGTGATCTCTATGGCCAGGAGGAGAGGCTAGGGAGCGAGCTCCCTATAGCAGCCTCTCCTCCCGATCGGCCCTCACCCCCGCGTGAGGTTAATCCTCCGATTCTTTTTTTTTTTTTTATATTTATAGCCCTGGAGTCTCTTGGCTAAAGAATACTATAGCCCCAGAGTCTCCATTCGGGGCTATGAAGGGGGGACTCGGGGCTATAGCCCCAGTAGCCCACCCCTAGCGACGCCTCTGCTTACTGCATTATTTGCAGTTCCACCTCTATTCCCAGTCATTATGGATAGTATAATTCAATTGTAATCTATTCAAGGTATACAAAAGTGTTTTTTTTTTTTGTCTCCATGCATACCTGCACTGTTTCAATGTTTGTGCTAATTTAATAACGAGACCTCCCTTTGCATCACAATTATTGTTTTTGACTCATGGATGAGTAAGTCCTTACATTGCATACATTTTCCCTGAATGATACTATAACACAGGTGTAAGTAATTACTGAGTATCACTAGCAGATCAGGACATGATTTCTTCCAAGTTAGTAGCTTATTAAACCAGCGCAAAAGGATGAATAATTCTGTCATCGTTCTTAAAAGACAATTTAACTGATAACAAGTTAAGTCAAGTTAACCTCACTTTTGTAAGGTACCTCTGGGTATTTGGGTTATTTTGCACTCTCTGCAATCATGTAGGCATTTGGGAAGAAAATAAACATTATAGTCAATCTTTAAAAGGAAGAACTGCTTCTTTCACTGAAGTGATCGTAAATAAATTTGCAGAAAGAATGTCATTCATAGGTAAATTTTAAATATCCTTTCAATAAATTAGTAATAATAATAACCACTGTTAGACGTTTATTAACTCTAGTTAAAGAGGGATTTAATGCTAAAAAATTTGCCATAATAAATATTGACATTCTTATTCATTTAATCATTCCTATTACTCTCAATTCTCATTCCGATTCACCTCAGTGTTCTCATTCTCTTCATATTCACCTCAGCACTTGCATATCAATAAGTGACTGCTGATCCTTCTAGTATACAATGTGTGTGTGAAGCATGTCACTGAAAGGTGAGTTGAGGTTAGATGAACATTTCATCTCACCAATTGAACTATACACTGTGCATAGACAGTTTGCCTAGAAGGGAATTGTACTTGCACAATGTATTGTTAAAATGGTGAGACAATAGACCCCATAGTCATGGTAACGATTGGATTGCATCTCAGAATCATGGCATCTCTAGATTTCCAAACCTGTTATTGCATCAGCAGGCCTTCCAACTCTCCCTCTTTGCATGGGACAGTCCCGATTTTGGGAGTTTTACCGCTGTCAGTTTAGTTTATCATGACTATCCCATACATTTTTCTGTAGTGTCTTATAGAAGCACTGCATTGGATGAGCAAGGCAGGCACCTGTCATACCTGAATCAGGACACTTGGGTGTTATACTACATTTTTACATGTACCATCAATCATAATGTATTTCAAAAGGCAATGTACATTGACATATTCTCTCATTTTCATGTACATCCTGGGGATGTTACTGTTACCCAATTTAATGGCACTCATTTTCTCCAGTAGGACTGAGGCAGACCTGCCAAGAAATGAGCCAGTAACCCTAATGATTGAACAGATTATATAGTTGAGGAATTGAGCCATTTCATTGACACTCTTGTTGGCTTTAACTTCTAAAATGAGCAAAACGCTCCATTCTGTAGATGACATATTGCAGAACGGGTCCAGCATCGCCTTGTTTTTGTTTGTTTTTACTAAATGTGCACATTTTTGTTGCTTCCCGGCTGAACTCCTATGCATCCAAAACAAACTAATGTATTACTCAAAGAGGGCATCCCATGGAGCACTGATTTAGAGATTTCCTTCTGGAAACCTATCAATTCTACATACAGAATATAACATTTGTCTAACGCTATAAGAGAAGAATTGCAGATAGAATGCAGAGGTTTTTAAATCCTGTTCAGGTCTTATTTTCTCATAAAATAATATATTATTTAGGAAAAGAAAACAAACCTAAAACAAACAGCAATTGGGTAATCTTTCACACGTACATACAAAGTTTTTCTCATGTTTAAAGGTTGTACACCTTAGGTTGTATTAAACACAAGTCTGTTGAAAGGTCACTATAAGGCCAGATGCTAATCAGGAGAAGCATTGCAATATTTTTAGCTATTCATAAATAGGCACAGAGCTGCAGCTTGGACTGGCAACACCTAGTGAGAGCGTGGTGAGCAAAACTAAGAAACAAAACATGAACGGCTGCTAGGCAACCAGCTGAACATGAGCCTCCATTTGGATCTCTGACAAATGTGTCAGGTGTGGCACTAGAGAACACTCCAACCATTCCAAACCACATACTGGAACCAACAACATCTTTGTATTTTTATTACAGATACAAGTAAAATCTCTGCTGGAGATAATAAATGAATGTAAAAAAACATCCTAAAGGGTCTTCTCAATAAAGAGTCGGAAACATTATCCAATGTAGCTGATTTGGCCATATGTTTGAAATTCCCATTTCAATTCCCTGGAATTCTCTCTTTATTGCATAGACCTGTGGTGGGGAACCTGAGGCCCTCCAGCTTCTGATGAACTACATCTCCCATAATGCTCTTTCAGCTAAGGGGCTGGCAGAGGAGTATAGGTAATGTACACCTGCAACATCTGGAGGGCCTCAGATTCCCCACTCCTTGCGTAGACCTCAGAGTTTAAGGCAATCTGGTAGATCCACAGACTGTGTGCTTTTCAGTAAGATAGAAAATAAATTGAAAGCTATGGTGTAGTTTCAGTAGAATGTAAATTTAATTTATTTTTATTCAAACCTAAAAGACCATGCCGGTTTCCCTGTGCAAAATTTGTCTCTGGGTATTTTGGGATAAGAGATTGTGTATTTAGATGCCTCGTAATGTTCATGTTGGTTCTTTGGACTGTACATTTATACAGGTATAAGTATAAGGTTTTCACAGAGGTCTCCAGGGAATTGTCTGAAGTAAGTTCTCATAATTCTGTGACATAATACCAATGCTATTTTCTATCAGCCATTAAAGCAGCTTGTTAGGGAAGACATAAAAGTGGGATGCAGACTTGCTATCATGTTATATGCATTGCTAAGCCCCTGGATTGCATTTCTTAATTTAGTCCATTGTCTGTGTAAGCAGCAGGATCCATTACATTTTTTCCAGACCCTTTACAATCTAACTACTTCTACTCACTGGTATTACTCATAAGTGGTAGCTGGCCCTACTAAACTAGGCTACTGACTGTCTGTTATTCCTGGTTTTGACATTTTTCTTCTCACCTAACACTGCTTCTCTTTGCTACATCCTTCGACCTCTAGACCATTTCCTGGATATTACTTTTGCCTGCCGATTCTGAACCTCACCTAGATTTTTACTGCTGGGGGCGCAACATTTGAGGGTAGACTGAGCCATCACTAGCAATAGGTGAACTTAGTGCTCTCCGGGGGGGGGGGCACCTGCTTCATAGGATGCATGTATCATGGCAGCTACAGGGGAAGGAGGAAGCTCATGCGCACTGACATGCTCTCTTGCTCCCTGTCAGTGTAATTTATAGCAACTGGGGTCATATGACCTCCCGACGCTTAGATTTGAGAGACATGCAGGAAGTACAAGAGGCAACCTGGGTTAATATCCTTGTGCCTGAGCGGTGAACAGAAATCGAGCTACCCAGCACTAGACACCAAGGAAGTCCTGGAAAGGTCCTGAGGCATGTCCTGTGTGTGCAATCTGGGTACTGGGAAATATCCCATGTGTGCAATCTGGTGCTGGGGTAATGTGAGTACAAATTGGGTTTTGGGGAAAATCTTGCGTGTGCAATGTGGGTTCTGGGCAAGCCATGTGTATTCAATCTGGGTGCTGTGGCAAGCCCTGTGGATTCAATCTTGGTGCTGGGCAAGTTATGTGTGTGCAACCTAAGTGCTGGGGACTATGTGTGTGCATGTAACATTGCATTTGTGAAACTACATTTGTGACTGGTTGTGCACATGCCTGAGGTTGGGATTAGTAAAGGGCAGCAATATGGGTATAGATCGGTAATATATAGCCACTGCCTTTTGATTGGGATTGTCCAGCCAAATGTTACACACAAAAAACAATATATAGTGCAATATGTCTGTGAAGGTAATCGTGGGGAGGAGACCAATATGCAAAATATAACAGGATACCAGAATCAGACCACAGAATAGTAATACACACCTGGAATCTGTGTTGGTTCAATGATAGAGGTAATGATAGTCCAAATGACCAAGTAGCCGTCTTGACACCAAACTCTTTAAGCCGCAGGTGAGTAGAGGCGTACTTTTCAGTAATCCACAATACAGATGACATATACACTTATAGAAGAGATGTGAATTGAATACATGTAGGAACACAGGCAAGGTAACACAACGGTGAAGAATCCAGGTCTGGGGCACAGGCACGGTAGCAGATCAGTAAACAATCCAGGTTAGGGGCACAGGCAGAGTAGCAGAACGATAAACAATTCAGGTCAGAGGCACAGGCAAAATATCACTGGAGAATATTGCAGGGAGAGAGGTGCGAGCCTTGATGGTGTGTGCAAGATGGAATCTTTACTGTGCATGGAGGATGGGTATCCACTGTAAGTGGTGAGTACAGGGTAAATAGGAGATCTACTCTGAAGCCTGACAATGTCATGGAACAATAATAGAGGCCTATGGATGATAAATTTGAGAGACTCTTATAGTAGTGGGAGCAATTGATGGTCAAGTACAGCGCTCAGGACAGCCCTTTGATGTCTTGACAAGACCAGGGAATTTTCCAAGCATAAAAGACAACAGACGAAGTTATAGAAGAGTGTTGCATTTAATAAAAAAAACAAATGGTATCTCGTACAAAAAAGAAAGAGTAGAAGTCCTCCCACATGGACAAATCCTAACAGGCAGGGTGATGTGATGGCGCAGTTTAGAGCAGCACTTCTGTCTCCGACTCCTAGTTTCTCCGATCAGGTCTCCGTGCTAAACATAAATGATGTCAGGGCGCAATCTCCGCGTTTTGTTTTTTTCAGGAATGCGAAGAGGCACGCAGTTGTCACTCTGAATCTTGCAGAAGTGTGGGAAACTATAGAGTCGCCTTATATTCAGACTACTTCTTTTTTCCTGTGGGTCACGGGGATCACCTTATAAACGGGTTGTCTACATTAGAGCAAATATAGTACTTATGATACTCTATGACATCAGAGTCTGACTAACTATGTAGCTTAATGTAGACCATTACTAAATGAAACATTTTATCATTGTAAAATGGCAACACCACACCCCCAGACACACCATCTTAAATAGTCCTGAAAATGGCTCAGCAACAGATTGCAACTGTACTCCTGCCACACAGGTAATACAATCTAATTATCAATCTAGCACCAACTAGACTAGATTATATTCAACGTTTTTCATATTTAATAAAAATGTTATAAAAAAAAAAAAGCAACACTGGGGACCTGAGCATTTACAGGGGTGACACTGGGGAGCCGAGCATGGACAGGGGTGACACTGGGGAGCTGAGCAGGGACAGGGGTGAAACTGGGGAGCTGAGCAGGGACAGGGGTGAAACTGGGAAGCTGAGCAGGGACTGGGGTGACACAGGGGAGCTGAGCAGGGACAGGGGTGACACTGGGAAGCTGAGCATTGACAAGGGTGACACTGGGGAGCTGAGCAGGGACAGGGGTGACACTGGGGAGCTGAGCAGGGACAGGTGTGACACTGGGGAGCTGAGCAGGGACAGGTGTGACACTGGGGAGCTGAGCAAGGACAGGGGTGACACTGGGGAGCTGAGCATTGACAGGGGTGAAACTGGAAAGCTGAGCAGGGACAGGGGTGACACTGGGGAGCTGAGCAGGGACAGGGGTGACACTGGGGAACTGAGCAGGGACAGGTGTGACACTGGGGAGCTGAGCAGGGACAGGTGTGACATTGGGGAGCTGAGCAAGGACAGGGGTGACACTGGGGAGCTGAGCATTGACAGGGGTGAAACTGGAAAGCTGAGCAGGGACAGGGGTGACACTGGGGAGCTGAGCAGGGACAGGGGTGACACTGGGAAGCTGAGCAGGGACAGGGGTGACACTGGGGAGCTGAGCAGGGACAGGGGTGACACTGGGGAGCTGAGCAGGGACAGGGGTGACACTGGGGAGCTGAGCAGGGACAGGGGTGACACTGGAAAGCTGAGCATTGACAAGGGTGACACTGGGGAGCTGAGCAGGGACAGGGGTGACACTGGGGAGCTGAGCAGGGACAGGTGTGACACTGGGGAGCTGAGCAGGGACAGGGGTGACACTGGGGAGCTGAGTAGGGACAGGGTGACACTGGGGAGCTCAGCAGGGACAGGGGTGACACTGGGGAGCTCAGCAGGGACAGGGGTGACACTGGCGAAAAGGGCCAGACCATTCTATGCAATTCTTTCACAAATGCGAAGTGTCCCAAGATGTTCAGTCATAAGAAAACTAAGTGACTTATGACTTAATGAGCATCATGAGATATATAGGCGTCGCTAGGGGTGGGCTACTGGGGCTAAAGCCCCGATTATCCAGTCCATAGCCCCGAATCTCTGAGGCTGCTGTCCTGCTTTATTTAATTTTTTGGTTTCCCACAGCCAAACGCACAGCTTTTTTCTTCCTGCGGAAGTGTAAGCTCTCGAATAGGTGAAAAATGTGAGCCGGCACTTAAGAGACAGGGGGCTTCCTGCGTTAAGCCACCTGTCACACATTCGGCGTCGGCACTTTAAGGGCCGCATGCCACCTTCCTTGCCGTTCAGTTTTTTTTTAAATTTGCTCTTCGCGTGCGGTCCTCAGCTTCTCATGGACCGCACGCTATTAACTTTGTGAAAAGGACCGTACCGCGCAGCCCCCACTGCCAGCAGCGGAAGCGACTGCTCCTGAAGATTGCGAGTTTCTCCATGATAGGTAGGGAAGGAGGGGGACATTTGGGGACTCATGAATGTACATTCCCCATAGCCCCGATGCTCATTATGTGACTCTAAGTGCTAAATGCTCCTAACGATGGTCATTAAAAAAACAAATCTGCTGGTGTGTCTGTGAGTGAGTGTGTGCTTGCTGAGTGTGTGTATGAGTGAGTATGTGCTGGCTGAGTGTATGAGTGAGTGAGCATGTGCTGGCTGAGTGTGTGAGTGAGTGTGTGCTGTGTGAGAAAGTGTGTGTGCTGTGTGAGAAAGTGAGTGTGTGCTGTGTGAGAAAGTGAATGTGTGCTGTGTGAAAAAGTGAGTGTGTGCTGTGTGATAAAGTTTGGGCTTGCTGAATGAGTGTGTGTTTGCTGGCTGTGTGTTTCTGTGAGTTCCTGTGTACTGGCTGAGTGTGAGTGTGTCTGTGAGTGTGTGCTGACTGAGTGTGTCTGCAAGGGTGTGCTGGGTGAGTGTGTCTACAAGTGTGTGTTTGCTGTGTGTGTCTGGAGGAATAAAAGTGACCTGATGACAGATGTGGATTACAAGAGGGGAGCCACATGTCATTATGCAATATGTACCAACCATTTTAGCACCCCTAGCTATACATACATTTTCAATTTCACTGGGGATATTGCATGTTTGTTTCTAGTGTGCCACATTGTGCAGATGGAAATCCATTAGCATTGCTGCTAATATTAATTATAACAAAACAAAAATAATAAGAACAAAATGCTCTATTGTGTAAGCATCTGATGGCTGAAATTTGTGTGCTATTTTGCATTAGGATGGGGAATCCTTTTTCCTCTAGAGTGCAATAGCGGAGTTTGTGTAAATCCCATGCATATATATTTTATCAGAACTTATGCCCAACGATTAGGGGATAGTATACTGCATACGCACATAACCACATAAAAAGGTCATTTAATTGTCCCCTTGTGTATATTTTGCAAAAAACATCCTTGAGTATGTGTTGAAGAACATGTATTACAATGCATTTCTCTTATGTCAGTTTATTCTCTCTCTAAAAGAAAAATAAATGGGGACCTTATTGAAACATGTATTTTATTTTTCAAACTCTTCTATTGGCTGGTATGTGTGTGCGAGACAGCGAGTGTGTGTGCGAGACAGCAAGTGTGTGTGCGAGACAGCAAGCGTGTGTGCAAGACAGCAAGCGTGTGTGCAAGACAGCAAGCGTGTGTGAGACAGCAAGCGTGTGTGTGAGAGAGAATGTGCATTTACAGCCCATAGGCATCAAATACATTATTTAGATATTCACATTGGTATAAAGCCTTGCATATAATGTTATTGTTAATTGGCATCCAATACATAATTTATGTTTTATTGCTTGTTGCTTATATTATATATACCTATTACTCACTGGCATCATCATAAATCATTTAGATGTATTTATAGTTTAATATTATATATATCCAAATACCTATTGCTCATTGGCATCATATAAATCCTTCATATGTCCACCTAAGCATGTGAGCTTCTTTACTTCACTTCTATCAAACCTGCTATGGGCTCCAGCCCCAGATCTTTTGGAGACCTAGCAACGCCCCTGGTTCCTACACATCTGTAGTGCCAATGTTTGCCATCACTGATCTAAGCCATACACGTCTGGTCCGCTGGAAGGATCTGTCCTCTGTCTTTCAGCTTTCCATATTGCTTGCTGTTTCTGGTACAGTTGGTCCTGAAAGGTCTTCTTCACTTGATGGGCAAAAGCAGGACTGTTTTCTTCCAGAGCATTTATGAGTTTCAAAACAAATGGAGTCTTTTCTCTTGACAGATATTTCTTTTGTGGTCTCACTGGTATGACAGTGTTGTATTTGTGACGCCTGTTAATGGAATTCATTAGTGTAGCATGAGACTGAAAGTCACACCAAGTCTCAGTCAGAAAGTTTTCAGTGAGCAATAGGATTGTCCAAGCAGACCCATTTACCGCATTATCCAGGGCTGTCAGGATGTGCTGCCCAGCAGGCAGCTCTGCAAATATGATGCCAGGTTTAATGTGAAATTCCTCTTCCAGCATGTTTTTAATTCTCAGAGCTTCCTGTATATCAGTTTCCGCATGTAGAACAACAAATTTGTAAAACACGTCCTCGGGTTCATTGTCCAATCCATCGTCATCAGTCATCGCTGTCTTACCAGCTGTAGAGGCCTCCTCCAAGGATTTCACTGGGCAGCAACACTTACTATCTTCTTCAAAATGGCTGGTATGTGTTGTGGTTTCCTGTTTGTGTCTTTCCCTGCATGTGTTTTGTGAATAATTTCTATGCGAATGGTTCATTCCCATCTTTTGGCAAATACATGGTGGTTTTTTGTGAATTCAAATAAGACCTGGGAATCAGACAAAATATGAAATATGTTGAGCACACATAATGTTTGCACATATATACAGCCATCTATTTGTATACATGGCTGGACATTTCCATTATTATGTGATGAGTATAAGTCTATAAAGTTTAGACAAGTTAAAAAAACTTTGATTTTCAGTGCACACGTAACATGTTTCTTACTTTGCATTTTCACCCAGCAGAGAATAACAGTGATTATACACATACCTAGACAATTTTGATTTGAATGCAAAGTTATTGTTATGTGAACTCAGTAGAAACTGAGTCCAGTGATGAGGGAGAGCGGAATGATGCTAGGAGTGTGAGGGATGTGTCCTATGATGAGGGGAGCGTGGACTGTGATGCTGGGGAGGGAGGAAATGGGACAGAGTCCAATTATTGTATGTTAAATATTAATATGATTAAATATTCATATACATTCAAAATTGCTGTGTTATGTAACTGTACAGCTAATAAACTCCCATGTTAAACTGCTATATAATTAACTATTATTTACATGTACAACTTTGAGTCATCTAGCAGCAGAAGCTTTATCCTTGTTGTTTTTTTTTAACCTTATTACATAACAATAGAACATATAATTACATTACAGTGCAATTATAACTTAATAATGAATACATCTTAACCGATTTTCCAAAGGCAAACTAACATTTTTTGGAAATACTTTCTTTCATAGAGTTATTAACCCCTTTGTGACGCTAGGACGTTCTATACCATCCTAATTTTAGTGGTCCTAAAAGACGCTAGGAAAGCATAGAACGTCCAGTGTTAAACAGCTCATCACAGCTCCCCGCTATAAACTGTGCTTGCACCATGCTGCAGGAACCTGTCAGATGTGGCCAATTTGAGTTGGGGATGCAAGCACCATGCGTCACAAAAGGGTTAAAATAACTCCCTCAGCAATAACATGATGAAATCAACCCTTCCCTTTATGTTCTACTTTCAACCTCACCGTTGAGTAACTTCTTGACGACATTGGACATGCTGGGCATGTTCTGGAAAACACTCCCTTGTGACACTGGATGTGCCTGGCACATCCTTCATTTCTGATCGTGTTATCCTGGAAGTGATCAGACTGAGACACGAGCCATGTCTGTGAAGGCTGCCATAGGCAATCACAGTGACCGGATGTGTTTAGGTGTCTAAGTCTATGTCTGGTTTTGACAGCTTTAGTCTCTCTCTGCCCCACTTCAGTTGTGGGACAGGGAGATACTAATTACAGTATGGGCAGCATGCCCCTTTTTAGAACAAATAAAAAAAAATTGTTTTTTTTTTTTGTTTTTTTAAGTTGGCCTTAGGTTTAGGGCTATAATGTCACTCTAGGTAATTCTGAAAAATAAAAATAAAATTTGTAGATGTGTAAAAGATCTTTCAAGTAAAAGTTAAAGAAAGTGTTTGTGTTTTTTTTCAATTTTCCACCATTTGTTTTAGTAAACTATAAGGTATGATCAAAATAATGGTATCTAAAGAAATTCCTTCTTACCCTGGAGAAAGAAATGTAATTTTTGGGGTACGGTAAATGAGAAAGAAGAAAATTACAGCTAAACACAAATATGTTCCTGCTTTTAAAACCCCACTTGATGACCATATCTGCCTGCTTTATATATTGAGTTGACACACTAGTGCCTTTCTGTGTTATCCAATACTAGAACAAATGTAATCTATATACAAGCAATAAAAGGATGTAATGTTCTTAGAACTAGTACGCACCTTGCAACTATTCCTCTTGTTCACCTCCACAGAACCAGAAATTGCAAATAAGGAAATTCCTAAATACATTTTGCACTTGTAGTAAATGGATTTCTTTTGAAAAGGCTTGCAACAGTTCCCTTTGCTATTTTAGTAAAATCATGGATGTTGACAAAGCGCCACCTTGTGGCAATACTGATTGTATGCCTGTCACAGATAAGGTAATTAAGAGCAAGTACCACTCATGTAAACCTGTCACAAATATAGATTTCTAGCTGGAGATGAGAGCTTTCTACTGGCTTGCCAGAGTGTCAGCCCAACAGGCCACTCCCACAAACTAGAGAAAAGAAAAAGTCATAGTACTGTATCAGTGTTACAAAGAAAATAGGATAAAACCCGGCGCAAGGATGACTTTAGAATACACCAAGAAAGTGTTGTGTAGTAGAGGATGAATACTTACTTAAAAGTGATATAAATAATAAAATATACTTACAAGGAAATGTATATAAAACTATAAGGCAAAAATAAAAAACAACAAATAGTGGAAGACGTCCAATTAAATAAAAATAAGTGAAAAGATTAATTGCACCCAGTAAGCACAAAGGGAACACAAATGCTGAACTTTTGGTTCCCAAACACTTTATTTATTGAGTAACAGCAAAAGCATGGAAGACTTCATAGCGTGACAGTTCATTCGGCAGACGCTGGGGATTATTCAACCAAACGACTGTATAGCGTATCAAGGTGTTTTGTTTTATTTTATTATACACCATTTTTTGTAATTTGTTATTATTATTTTCAATTATTTTTAATTAAATGGAATGCACTTCATGATTTGCTGTTTTTTGCCTTATAAGTTTATATATATATTTCCATGTAAGTATATTTCATTGTTTATATCACTTATAAGTAAGCATTCATCCCTTACTACACAACACTTTATTGGTGTATGTCTAAAGTCATTCTTGCGCAGGGATTTATCCTATTTTTGTTGTGATTTGGTGTACTGTTTGTTATTGGTTGCTGCGTGGACACCCCTGATTCTTTTCTTGTATCAGTGCAAGTATGAAAGAAATTTGAAAAAGTAAGCAAAACAGGAAACAATGTTATAATTAAAATTAATAATTTGAAAATGTTTTTATCCCTATAATTATTAGAACAGGGCTTTTCAACATCACAACATAGGGTATAAAGTGGTGGTTTTGTGGGGACCCAAACAAAATAGCAGATAGAGGCCTCTATGCCAGTTATTTGCTCTTCTGTTAAAATAACACTGGCATATTGGGCAAATTAGCAGTGGCACATTAAATGGCATATAACACTGGCATATTATTGGGCAAATTGGCTGGGCACATTAAATGGCAAATCACACTGGCATATTATTGGGCAAATTGGCTGGGCACATTAAATGGCAAATCACACTAGTATATTATTGGGCAAATTAGCTGGGCACATTAAATGGCAAATCACACTGGCATATTATTGGGCAAATTGGCTGGGCACATTAAATGGCAAATAACACTGGCATATTATTGGGCAAATTGGCAGGGGCACATTAAATGGCAAATAACACTGGCATATTATTGGGCAAATTGGCAGGGGCACATTAAATGGCAAACAACACTGGCATATTATTGGGCAAATTAGCAGGGGCACATTAAATGACAAATAACACTGAAATATTATTGGGCAAATTGGCAGGGGCACATTAAATGGCAAATAACACTGGCATATTATTGGGCAAATTGGCAGGGGCACATTAAATGGCAAATAACACGGGCATATTATTGGGCAAATTGGCAGGGGCACATTAAATGACAAATAACACTGGCATATTATTGGGCAAATTGGCTGCGGGATATAAAATGGCAAATAACACTGGTATATTATTGGGCAAATTAGCAGGGGCATATTAAATGGCAAATAAGACTGGCATATTGTTGGGCAAATTGTCAGGGGCATATTAAATGGCAAATAACACTGGCATATTATTGGGCAAATTGGCTGCGGGATATAACATGGCAAATAACACTGGCATATTATTGGGCAAATTAGCAGGGGCATATTAAAAGGTAAATAACACTAACATATTATTGGCCAAATTGACAGGGGCATATTAAATGGCAAATAATACTGGCTTAATATTGGGCAACTTGGCTGGGGCATATTACCGGTAAATGGCAGAAAAACACTGGCATATTATTGGGCAAATTGGCTGGGGAATATTAATGGCAAATTATACTGGCATAATATTGGGCAAATTGGCAGGGGCTGATTAAATGGCAAATACTGGCATATTATTGGGGAAATTGGCTGTGATTTATTAATGGCAAATAATACTTGCATATTATTGGGAAAATTGGCTGGGGCATATTAATGCCAAATTATACTGGCATATTATTGGGCAAATTAGCTGGGGAATATTATGGGCAAATAATATTGGCAATGTGTATGTAATGGGTGATAGAGGCATGCAAATGGTGTGATGGGGCATGTCCTTGGTGTGCAACGAAGGGTTATGGGTCATGTCGTGGGTGTGCATCGTGGGTAGGGGGGGTGCCCAAAATTTGTCTGCCTAGGGCAGCACAAAACCAAGATACACCACTGCAGTACATGCCATGTTATCCTCTGATCAGCAGCTACCATGCTTCCAAACATGCAGCCCTGATTGATTGGCAACAGTGTCTCACTGCTAATGCAGAGAGAGATAATTATTTTTTACATGTGATCAGCAGATCCACTCTGTTAACCCCTTTTAAAATGAGGGTTTCTCTGTACTAGAGATCCCAAGACCTGACAGACCTTGATCAGACTAGTGTCGGGTTTCCTTTGTAGAAGAGGACATTTTTTTAACACTTGCTTCCACTAAGAGAAAAATGTATTTTAAATGTTTTTGTTGTCTCCTGTTTATGTCATCAATTGTGGCTTGATTTGCTAATGACCTACTTTTACATAATTTACATATGAAGCCAAACAGTGGTATCATAAGAAAGAGACACCATGGACACATGTAAGACACCGATCAGCCATAACAGTATGACCCCATGCCTATTATTGTGTAGGTGCCCTTTTGATGCCACATAGCCCTGACGCGTTGAGGCTTGGACTCCACTAGATCTCTGAAGGTGTGCTTTGGCATCTGGCCCCAAGACGTTCTCAGCAGATCCTTTATGTCCTGCAAGGTTGGGCCTCCATGGAGCGGACTTGTTTGTCTAGCACATCCCACAGATGCTTGATTGGATTGAGATCTGGTGAATTTGGAGGCAAAGTCAACACCTTGAACTCGATGTTGTGCTCCTCAAACCATTCCTGAACCATTTTTGCTTTGTGGCAGGGAGCATTATCCTGCTTAAAGAGGCCAATGCCATCAGGCAAAACCATTTTCATGAAAGGGTGCCCATGGTCTGCAACAATGCTTAGGTAGGTGGTAAGTGTCAAAGTAACATCCACATGAATGGCAAGGACCCAAGAACATTGCCCAAAGCATCACACTGCCTCCGCCAGCTTGCCACCTATCAGTGGTCATAACGTTATGGCTGATCACTGTATATTTCTTTGGTTTTATGCGTTTGCTTTCCATATTGCTAACACAATGTATAGATTATTTTCCATCTCTCTTTATTTTCTACATTTACAGTATAAGTAACATTGCTTTATAAATATAACCACAATAATAGCCATTATCCATTTCAATCTCATATAGTTATTACTAATTAAGCACACTGAACTTTTGAAAGCATTTTCTCACATGGTTCCATTTCACAAGTACTCTTTATCCCTTGCTTATTTCTTTCCATCATTTGAGGGCACTAAAAAGTTGAACGCAAAACACTTAAACTGCTTTCACTCATTTACAGGAAACAGCAGTAAACAGAACCAAGAGCCCTGTGTATCACACGGAAGGGTATTGCTTACCTCTTAAGGGGAGATGTTCACTTTCTTTGAATGATTCAGGCATTAGTTACAACCAAGAGTTCTAGCATTTTCTGTTGTGTGTGGAAAGGGGAGGTCAGAAGTAAATACTGGTAAATGAAATTAAGCCTGCATAGGGAAGTGCATAGGGAAATTCACTGACAAACATGAAACCACATATTTTTTTTAACTCATCATGAGACCAGTCCGGAAGAGTGTAAAACAGCCTTTTCTTGTTATTTCCAGCTAAGCACTGAACACGTATAGCTAGTTTTAATAATTTAAAAGATCAAACCAAATTTTGATTAGTAAGTAATATTTTTTCATTTTATACAGAGTTAGCATTTTTTGACATGAATACAGACAGGGCTGGCCTTTGTTGAGTGTGACCAGACAACCAGTGAACTTCTCCCTGAGACCTAAGGTAAAGAAGCAGGGATGAGAAACAAATAGTAAAATGTTTATTTATTAATGTATGTTATTTATTTTTCTTTTTGCAAAGAACTATTTTAATATTTTTATCCACATAAACAAAAGCTATATTGTAAGAATACATGACCACTTTCAGTTTGAATAAAAATTAATGTTTGAAGAACAAATGAATGATGTCATCAGTGTGCAGCTAGGTATTCTTGGTAACAGTGTATTAATAATTAACCTAATCATGTCCTTTATTAAACTTTGTCTCTACTTCAGCCACGAGAGTCCAACACATTGCTTGTATCACCGGTCTAACCTCTGGGATATACTGAGAATGAAGAAATAAAAATCTAGTGTGGATGTCACACAGAACTTTCAGAATTATTTTTGTGTGCCTATATGACAGTCTCAAATAGTAAAATGTTTATTCTCTCTCAAAAAACACACAAAATAGTCTACTATGTGACTATGGGTGTGGAGCTGTGTGACTGCCTGTGTGTAATGACATATAGGAAGGGGTGGGGAAGAGGGCGGCGTTGCAATGGAGGTGTCCTGTACAGGATGCCCAACCACCTAAAGCAGGTCCTGAACACAGAACTTGACATTCGATGTGAAATATTTACTGCAGAACTGTGAGAAATTATCGCTGTCTTTTATGGTAATGTCTGTGAACTTGCTACCCAAAAAAAATTACACTCGTTTTTCATTTTTAATCTTCCTTCATATGCCTTTGGAATAGAGTTTGTAGCTGAAACAAAATGGGGTAAGCCTCAGGCACAGTATTCACATGTAAAGAGCCTCTATGCTCCTCTATAGAGATGCTGACTTTGAGAGCACACAAAGTCTTTGGGTTCCCTCTGACTCCAAAGAAATGTTGGCAATGCCAGATTTAGAATAATAGTCCTCTTGGGAGGAAAATCTTGAGGAAAAAGTCTGTAAATATTGAAAAACTCAAGACAAAAAAATATATATATTTTTTCAAATGTCACTTTTAAAGGGATTCCATCACCTAGCCATTGTTAATATTGTGAATGCAGAGAAAAAAAAATATAAAAAATTATCCATATGATACATATGGAAAACTTGCTAGCAAATTCATAGTTGAAAAATGTGCTCAGTGTCTTTTGCTTATAACGCCACCGTGTATCATAGTAAACATATATACAATGAAAATCTCTCCATTAATACGCCATTCAAAGGCTAAAGATACAAGAGTTCCAGGTGAGCATTATTTCTATGCCCCACATGGACAGGAAAGGTCTTCTAAAGAACCTACCACCAGGGGCGTTGCTAGGCTCAAAAATGATCTGGGGCTATAGCCCACAGTTTTAATAATACTTAAAATACAATGATGTCTCATGATCGATAGGTAGACAGACAGAGGTACAGAATGCATAGGTATAGATATAGGATAGATGTAGATAGATATAGGTACATGATGATGAATGAGTACATATATGATACAGATGCATATATAGATAAAGATACAGGATGCATAGGTACAGATTTAGGCTATATGGACAGGTACAGGATCCATAGGTACGGATATAAGCTATATGGACAGACACAGGTGCAGGATGCACAGGTACAGATATAAGATACAGGTATAGTAATGCATAGGTAAAGGTATAGATATAAGATAAAGGTATAGGATGCATAGGTACAGGTGTGGTCAGTCTTAAATATCCTAATATCTAGGATAACCTTATACCTGTCCCACGCATGCTTAAACTCCTTCGCTGTATTAACCTCTACCACTTCTACTGGAAGGCTATTCCATGCACCCACCACCCTCGCAGCAAAAAAATATTACGTTTATAATCACAAAACAAAACCTGTAAAATATTAAATATTTCCAGCCTTTTCAAAAGCTTGAGGTAGACCCCAAATAGAAGTATATAACTAGTTGCATTTATGCCAGGGCTTGACGAACTTAACTGAGTTTTAGGAGCCAGTAAAAAATCTAGGAGCCAGACAACAGCACATACACACAATCACATGCAGTCATATACAGACACACATACACACTCATACATGCAGTCAGTCACATAGACACACACACTCATACATACAAACAGTCTGTCACATTCACTCGTACATGCATACATAGTCTGTCACATACACTCATACATACAGTCTGTCACATACACTCATACATACAGTCAGTCACATAGACACACACTCATACAGTGTCAGATACACTCATACATACAGTCTGTCACAGAGACAGACTCATACATACATACAGTCTGTCACAGACACACACTCATACATACATACAGTCTGTCAGACACACACACATACAGTCTGTCACAGACACACTCATACATACAGTCTGTCACATAGACACACACTCATACATACAGTCAGTAACATAGACACATACATTCATAGAGTCAGTCACATAGACACACACACCCATACAGTCTGTCACACAGATACATACATACAATCTGTCACATAGACACACACACTCATACATAGTCTCACACATACATAGTCTATCACATACATACGTACAGTCTGTCACATACTCTCATACACACACACACACACACACACACACACATACAGTCTGCCACATACACTCATACATACATCCAGTCTGTCACATACACTCATGCAAGTGGTGTATTTAAAATTAAAAAAAAAAATGTTGCTCAATATGTCCCCCCTCCCTGCTGCTATATCTCATTGCAGGGAAGGGGGCATTTCCGTTCTGCACAGACCATCACTAACCATCATTTGTCAGGGTTAATTTCTCCATAATATGCCAGGGTTATTTATCCATCATTTGCCAGGGTTAATTTCCCCACCATTTACCAGGGTTAATTTCCCCACCATTTACCAGGGTTAATTTCTCCATAATATGCCAGGGTTATTTATCCATCATTTGCCAGGGTTAATTTCCCCACCATTTGCCAGGGTTAATTAATTTCTCCATCATTTGCCAGGGTTAATTTCTCCATCATTTGCCAGGGTTAATTCAGACATCATTTTCCAGGGTTAATTCAGACATCATTTGCCAGGGTTAATTCAGACATCATTTGCCAGGGTTAATTTATCCATCATTTGCCAGGGTTAATTTATCCATCATTTGCCAGGGTTAATTTATCCATCATTTGCCAGGGTTAATTTATCCATCATTTGCCAGGGTTAATTCAGACATCATTTGCCAGGGTTAATTCAGACATCATTTGCCAGGGTTAATTCAGACATCATTTGCCAGGGTTAATTTATCCATCATTTGCCAGGGTTATTCTGCCCATTAATGTCACCCTCCCTCCACCCCCTTCCCCAGTACTCACCTGGTGATATTTATATAAAAATACATGGAGGTCCTACCTTGTGCAGCCTGTTCCTGGATGGGAGGTAAGTGGCAGGTCATAGAGGAGGCTTTTCTGCAGCCCCTGGAGCAGAGAGCAGCTTCTCCACAGCAGCACAGCATCCCTCGTGGTCTGTGCTGTGAGGGAGGACACGTGGGTTCCTGCCGGTCACATGGGTTGGGGGCGGGGTTATCATAGTGACAGAGCAGGAAGCAGGGGAAGCTTCACAGACTCGGGGCTCCAGCCCCAGTAGCCCCCCCCCCCCCCCCCCCCTAACGACGCCTCTGCCTACCACGATGAGCAACTGGGCAAGCCCAGGAAATACCTTGTGCATGTGTAAATCTTGCTTACATGAGATCTCAGTAAAAGAGGGTCCAATGAAAACAGGACCCCAGATATAATTTGCAACTTTTAAAAACAAAACCCTGATGGGTAATTTAATCTATATGTTGGCACAAAAATGAATTTGGGGGTTGTCTTATACACGGAATGTTGCAATTTCAGCCACAGCCGCTGTAAGACGTTAGGTAGCTTTAAGAAGTTCGTCTGAGGCCGAAATGCCAGAGCTAGCGCTACCATTAAAATGCGAATGAAGAGTTCGCCTAAAGTGCCGGCTGCTGCTGCAATGGACAGCCTTGTTTTTTCTCTCCAGGACACTGGAACCGACATGGCGCCTCCTCAACCAGAGCCGTTGGCTGGGGTGATCTAAAAGGGAGCTTGGCAGCATGAGGAATCTACAGTACTGTGGGGAAGGCAAATATTAACAAGCACAATATAGGCACTGGGGCAAGTTTATTTTATATAATTGTGTGTGTGTGTATATGTTTGAGTAGCAGAGTGTGTAAGTGTCGAGTGTGAATATCCCTGGGGCTTGGGGGCTGGCCAAAGCCTCCAAACCCTCTTTAATACAAATTATTGCCCTCTCTTAGGATTCAGGGGCTGCCCATAGGACTCTGAACTACATAAGATACCCTACCTACATATACCTCACCCAGGTAGGGGTGGACAAGTCACCTGTAGGTAAAACCCTGTGGGTTCCAGGGGGTGAGCAGTGAAAATCAGTGTCCCTGTGAATAAAATTATACCTGTTCATGATGTCCAGTAAAAATGTCATGATGTCCAGTAAAAATCGGCAAAGTCCTCAACTTTGGACTTTTTAGGTTTTAAATCTTGTTATTTTAATCTCAGCATATGTGAGAATGAGGGGTATAGCAATTTGTTCCTACACTGAAAAGGTCACAACTTGTTAAAAAAAAAAAAAAAAAAAGTAGTAATATCCCATTTGAATAACAATTGCCAAATTCATGTCACAGACCACAAACTACATAACATAGCCCCTCAAAACCACCAGCACTTTAAAAGCCTTGATGAAAGTCACAGATGAATATCACAGTGTGATTAAAAGAATAACCCCTCCTACACTAGTTAAAATTCCTCTATATGGTTGATTCAAAAGTTTATTTAAAACAATCTATTGGAAAGATTTGAATGTTTAACCGGGTTTCATTACTTGACATTAGTTCATTAACTTAAGTTCCATTGTACAGAGTAATAACAATTAAAACAATCTCAATCATGCTGTTGGTGCAATGGTTTCTTAAATACCCATGTGATCTGAAAACACACATTTAACTTTTCCTGGATCTTGATATGTGGCTCACATGGGTGGAGACCACTGACTGTAGTAAAGATCACTAACTAATACAGATGGGCATAAAAACAAATCACATGTACTCAATTACATTAATTAACTTTTGTCTCAAAGTAATTAATGTATTTAAAAGCTTGTCTGTAAACATAAAAACCATTAAGGCTAAAATCTTGTTTAATGTAGATGTTATTGACACTTTGTAATTACAAGAGCTGTAATAAATGTTTTTTTTTTTTTTTTACAAAAAAAAAAAAAAAAGAACCTAACATATCTATCAGTAGGATTTAGTGTGGGTTACGTTAATTGCTTTATTTAGAAGAAAAATATATATGGCAATGCTACATAACTGCAATCACCTGTAAAAAGGCTACAAATTCAAGTTGGTGAAAAGGATTTTGTTTCCTTACATGGAAAATGGCTAAACTGGTGTTTATTTTTCTTCTACCAACTCTTACTACAGATATTAGCATTAAAACAATTGGTATTTTGTAAATCCAAATAGGTTTGTTTTTTTTAGAATAACTGTACAATATTTGATAGGTTTGTGTCTGGATGCCACATCAGAGCAGGCGACCCTGTTTATTATCATGTGAAAATTCTGTGTAATCCTATTTGTATATAAATACTAAAATAGCTTATCTAGATTTACACAACTATGACAAAAATATCATGTTTCTAATGGTCTTATTTCATTCAGTGGTAGACAGCTTTATAAAAGGGCAAGGAATTTAAAAGAAATCTTATCAGGTCCCTCTGTTACAACCAGTGATCAGTTGCCGGCTAACACCAACACACGGCATGGATCCGTGTGGTTGCTGCATAAATTGCAGTGGAGTGATAGTTGCTAAACGTTTTACACATCCAAGCAGAGGTGCCCAGGGCCGCCATCTGTGAGGGATGTGCGATACACCTGTCCCGAGCCCTGTCACTTTAAAATTGTAAAAAAAGCATAGGCAAACTGAGCAGCTGCTCAGGGCCCATTCATTCATGGAGGCCCAAATCAAATGTCCCGTGGGCCCCCACTGCCCATGTGACTGTCTCACACTCACGACAGTCACCAGCCGGCTAAACCCATCCTTCTGTCACAACCGCCAGAAATAACGTCATGTCATAACTGGTGGCTGTATTTCCTGAACGCAGTGTGCATGCAGGAAGAAACACTGCGGAGGAGACTGTAGAGGACGAGCAGCATCCAGGTAAGTATTGGGGAAGGGGGAGGATTGGTAAGTGGCTATTGATGGACAAATTATCAGTGGCTCTTAGAAAATAACAGCGACATTACTGACTACATTAAAATTACAGATATATATATATATATATATATCTATTATACATATATTATACATACAAACATATCACACACAATATTTCTTGAATTTTAAGATCACTCCAGCATTTTAAACAGGACGCCAATTATATATATTTTTAAAAAAAAAATATTTCGGAATTGTGCAGGAATATTCTATATTAATAGTGATTAAAAGACACATTTGCTTTATTTAACGTTTTGGCTTCCCGCTTTTAATATATTTGTAGTAGAGTTTGCTTTCATATTTCCTATGTATTATAAGTTGTGAAATTCAAAAAAATACTTTTGGGCTTCCTATTTATATCTAAAATAACCCCCTAAATTTCTTCTAGACAATACCCTGTTAAGGAAGCAATTCATTATGGCGGCGGCATATCTTCACAAAATTGTATCAAACTAGGAGATAATTTTTATTGCCAAACACAATCCTATAAAAAAAAAAAGGTGGCCATGCATTTTAATAGTGCCAGTTCCGGTCTACTTAAAGGGGCAGTCACATGTACACTTTTTTTTTAAAGGGGCAGTCTGTATGCTGTACACTTTTTTTTTTTTGGACCACAGCTGGAACTGCCGCTTTCACATGAAGAAACTTTGCACAGAAATAATAAATATAATTTCACGTTTAATGTGTTTGCTTTCCATCTATACAATCCCATATAGTACTTTAAAGAGATAATAAAACAGAAGATGGAAATTTCAAGGTTGTATAACTTTCAGATTTTAAATCAAAAACACAACTAAAACCCTCCAGCGCACATATCTTCCCCACATATGTAAAACCCAAAGTGAAAAATGGAACAATGAACTAACTACAAGCCTATCAAATAAAATGAAAACAAATTAGAGGGATAATTGGAGAGATACTTTATTATTTGTAATTGTTGCCTCACAAATAAATTCTTTACATGTCTCTTAAGTGTGTTTAAGAAACCCATTCTCTACAGGCATTTCCCCCCACAAGTTTCAGTAATTCAGTCACACAATAACAATTTCTAAGAAATAAAAAAAAAAAATGTATACTCCTAAGCCTTCTCAGTGACACATAAAAATTCCATCGTCTCTCTTTTGCTGCTCCCTTAAGAGTTGAATCTTAAATAATAATATAGAAGAGTTTTCTTTTGGTCTTATGTCAAAAAATAAGGTGATGCGGTAAATTAATCAAAGTTGCATTGCAGATTACATACGCGCACTCTGGTAAACATGGCTGACAAACGTTTGTAGATTTTTTTTTTTAAAGAAATTGTGAGTAATACGACAGTCCCTTTAACAGCGATGTCTCTATGGTTCATTTGAGAAGTTCTAACATGAACTTTACATCTAAAGTTTTGACAGCTAGTAGTAATATTTTTATGATTAACCTAAAAAGCGTTGGGGAAACAAAGCAAGCAAACAAACCAAAAAAAATCACCTTCACTGGACAAAAAGCTCTAGTATAAGGTTGCCAAAGTAAAATGGATTTAGGATGCGAGAGTTAGCGCAATGTTAAGATAGGCATCACATTAAGTCAATCTAAGGAGACAAAACTAGACAGTGGTACAAATCCAAAATGAACAGTTTTATGGTTTGTTGACCTTAAAATTCATCTGCGTTTGAGATAAACTAAACCAAAATATCTGATAAAATCTGCATTTCCCTTTGCCGCTTACTCACAGCTCTGAGCTGTAAAGCAGAGATCTATTGTAACTATCTCAGTGCCAAAGGGAGAGTATAACTTAATAGGGCACTCACTCACCATGCACAAATGGTTAAAGGTCTGCAATAAAATGTGCTTACCTACAAAAGGTTTCATCATTCCCGAGCAAAGAAAGTATGTGTTTATCAAAGGTAATCACAGAATTATTATGGAAATAAAAATAAAAAAAAAAAAAAAAAAAAGTATCTGAGAAGGAAAATATATTAACATCAAAGTTGTATGTGTCAAATAAAAATCAAAAAGTCCCCCTTGAAAAAAAAGCATCTCACAAAACAATTCAAATAAAAATGTTATACCCCTGCCACAAACGCCTGTTTATTTAATTTTTTTTTTTACATTTTAAGGGGTGGTCTTTAAAAGGTAAAATTTAGCTTTACCAATATATACAGTCCTTTACCCATAGGTAACTGGAGAAAAACTAAATTTGCAGTTGGGCAAACAGTGTATAATAAACAAGACGCATCCTGGAAATATATTGGTTATGATCCAACACGGGTTGTAGTGGTTCTTTTATCAGAGAAGAAACTTTTGAGAAGGAACACTTGTCCAATGCTTACAACTAAGAGAATAACTGCCTCCCCTACGGACCAGTAGGCAACTCTAGTATTCAGATCTTCAGCTCGACTACGGCCTTGTGCTTCTCTCAAGCGGAAATGTGTCTGGTAATCAATAACCGACTTCAAAGCTTCATGAATTGAAACACAAGCAGATTCCATCTACGTAAAAGAAAAAGAAAAGTTATTTTGGTTCATTGATATTGTTCAACTCCGTTATACCTAGGTAATATATTTTTTCAAATATTATCAGTCATACAAAAAAAAAAAATATATATATATATATATATATTTTATATTGAAAGCTAAAATATTAGCCTGTTGTATCTTGAGGGATACCAGCCATACCACACTGATAAGGCCAAGATCTGTGGTTAATTCGTACTATCTGCAGAGGTGACTTGACATTTTAGGTACTGACTGCTTTTATACAAAGGATAAGTCCATTGCTGACGGAAAGGTATGTCCTATTTTTGATGCATGACAGAACCCCCCCCCCCCCCCCCCAAACAAACTTGAGGATTGCTCCCAAGTGGATACATTTAAATAGGGAAGGCTATTCTAGCAATATACATCCTTGATAGAGCTGGATTCACAATCCCAAAATGCATTTTCCATGGAGCCAGTTAATTAATGAACATGGATTGTCATTCAAGATCTAGTTCCATAATTAGTACAGAAATCAAAGTCATTTACATCGATCTATCAGGTCTTCAGTCTGACAATATATTCATCTCTGAGCATAAGTTTATTCTGGATGCACAATTCATGAGCCTGTGTAAAGAATAGCTAGAAAATACTGCAACATATGAAGATCATAAGAGATATAATAAGTGATTTTTAAAATATTGGGGTATTTGAGAGTTTTAAAATAATTTTCTAGATGTTGCAGTCTACACAGACAAGAACTAAATTTTTATTTACAAAAAAAAAAAAAAAAAAACACGCCCAATGCACGAAGACAAAAATCCAAATACTTCATATTATTAATAGCAGAGATGGAGAGACAGGCAAGTTAGAAGTTGTCCAAATAAGCTATTAAAATGTTGGATTTTTGAAGTTCACTTTTTAGTGATTAGATTCCGATGATTATCGGAATATATGAAAATGTTACCAAGTTTTCTGTTCTCTTTAGCCGTACTTTAAAGTAAATGTAATTGCCATGCATCAAGGAGATAGTGCTACAGCAAACATTGTTACAAGTCAAAGAGATCATTCTCACCTGAGTGAGAGCAGTGGCCCGGTTCTCATTGGGAAACAATGGAGGGTCTTCTCCAACTTGGAAGTCAAAATAGACAGTCTTGTGCGTGAATGTGGAGAACTCGTTACTGAAGCAGAACTTGTAAGCTCCGTCACGGGATGCAGTGAAGGTAAAGCTGTCATACTGTTTCTTCATCTCCTTGTACAACACAATGCCATCTGGGTCTTCGAGTCGGCAGTCCACATCATAATGCCCACCAGTAATCACCTGCAGAAACAGGTCAAGCATAAGGAGGTTTAATATAGGACAGGGCTCGACAAACCCCGGGCGCCAGGTCGCCATGGCGACCTGGAAATGGAGCCTGGCGCCCGGGTGCCGTTGCCCTAATGTTCCCCTTGCCGCTGCCATCCGTCTTTTGCAGCGCGAGGGGACAGACAGCAAGCTCCGCCCCCTCGCGCAACACGTGTGTTAGTGTTCAGCCGAAAGAGCCATGAGAATCGGCTGCGGCACGAATGTTCCCCCTCCCCAGCAATGAGGTAAGGCAGCAGGGAGGGGAAACATTCGTGCCGCAGCCGATCTTCATGGCTCTTTCGGCTAAGTGCTGGGTTGTCAAGAGACGACACCCAGCACTCAGAAGTTAAGAAGGGAAAAAAAAACTTGTGTATGTTTGAGTTGTATTTGTGAAGTGGGGGGGAGGGATGTATATGTGAAGTGTGGGGGGGAGATGTATATGTGAAGGGGGGGTATATATGTGAAGTGTGGGGGGGAGGTGTATATGTGATGTGTGGGGGGGAGGTGTATATGTGAAGGGGAGGTATATATGTGTGAAGTGTGGGGGAGGTGTATATGTGAAGGGGGGGTATATATGTGAAGTGTGGGGGGAGGTGTATATGTGAAGTGTGGGGGGGAGGTGTATATGTGAAGTGGGGGGGGGATATATATGTGAAGTGTGGGGGGGAGGTGTATATGTGAAGGGGGGTATATATGTGTAAAGTGTGGGGGGAGTTGTATATGTGAAGGGGGGGAGGGATGTATATGTGGGGGGGGAGTTGTATATGTGAAGGGGGGTATATATGTGAGGTGTGGGGGAGGTGTATATGTGTATATGTGAAGTGTGTGTGTGTGTGTATATGTGAAGTGGGTTGGTGTGTGGGGTGTATATGTGACGTGGGTTGGTGTGTGTGGGGTGTATATGTGACTAGGGTTGGTGTGTGTGTGTTTATGAATTGCGTGTATGTTTGCGTGATTGTCTGGCTCCTAAAAATTTTTGCTGGCTCCTAGAATAAAATTAAATTTGTCAAGCCCTGATATAGGACATTAGCTTGCATGCCTTTCAGTAAGTAAATGTACAGTCAAAATAATTATTCAATAAAGCAGCAAATATAATTTTACTCGTAGCTGGAAACTACCTTTGTAAATACAAAGAAAACTTGCTTACACAGAATTTTATTTAAAAACTTCCCAGGCAGGCTTGGACAGCCAGTCTGACTATCCATGCCGTAATCTTTAACACTACCCACAATCCATGCCTTAAAATACATTGCTGTGCACATCCATTGTCACCCACTGTCCCAAGTCTCTGATTATATCATTTTGTGGCTACACAAGTCATCCACTATTGACCTGAGCTTCTTGTCCATTCTTCTTGCTCCCCCTCCTGAAGCTACCATCAAACAGGAGGAAATAAATTAAATGGGATCATGCAAGCATGTCCTTTTTAAATAATGATATCATAGAAAAAGCCCCAATCATTTAGAATATGTGCACCGATAAATCTCAGTTGTGGCATGTTTGTGCTCATCTGTGCAGAAAACCTACAGTGGACCACAACTAAAATGCAAATGACATCATGCCCTTTCAGACAAACCAGTATGGGCGTGACATCACCACACCTATGTTTGCCGTGACTCACTGATTTGAGATTGTACCGTATATCCACGATTTGTTAGCACACTTTTAAAAAGTATGGCTTTATTTTATAAGATGGAGAGAATGACATTCCTTACCATTGGTCAAGAAGTCAAACTTTTATTGATAAAGACCATTGAGAAGAATGTAATAGGATATCTTTAACTCAATTTGCATTTCGCTTGCAGAAGTAATAGGAACCTAAAATTGGATGCTATAACTAATAATAAATAAATAAATAAATAGAGAGACACGATGTACTCTCCTATTTTTTTACCCCCAGCAAACTGAACTACATATTCTTTTAAATGTGCAATGGAGGATGCAGTGGGCTCCTAGATGGGGAAGTACACCATGATTTTCATCACCTCACAACTGTCAACATTTACAGCAATGAGGTTACTGCTTGAGTCCCAACTTGAAAGAACTTGTCACAATATCCCCATTAACTTTATCAGTGAAATGTGCCTTGTACTTTGATTTAATATGCTTGAAGTACTTTTCCAAATATTTAAGCCACTCATCACATATTCCTATAATACTTTGGAATAATTAAACTGTAGTCAGCATATGGTTGGGGCTGTCAAATTTATTTTACTTTCACATATCCAGATTCTGGATATGGAAGAGGAACTGGACAGGCCCTTCTACTAACACTATGAAATGTCCCATTTTCTAATGGGATAAGTCATAGATTTCAGCTAGTGTTTTGGGCGGACCACCTGAACAACCACACTAAATACCTCATAAAGAGGGTTTTATTTCAAATGGTCTAAGGTGTCATCAGATAATCCATCCTTGAAGAAGCAGTGAAACTGGTAGATGTGAGGGGGCGAAGCCTGGTAACCCGAAACTGGAAATGCTGTACATCCATAACAAATTATGCAAGCAGATGTATACTCTCTGTGTTGAATCATTTTGTTTTATGTTTCCGAATACCCGGTTCCTTTCTGTGTCTGCCTCTTCTGTCCTGCTTGCTCATAAGTGAAGCGGAGTGGCTTCAAGTCTCCAGTGGTACACAGCTTATACTGCTGGCTTTATTAATCCTGCGTATGCCTGCCTCCATTAACCTGGAATTGTAGGCTACACACTCACTTTCTTTCACCCACAAAATTCTCTCCTCCATGAACACAATTACTTATTAGGCATGGATCTGGGAGCAGAATATGCAAATTTACATTTCATAATGGGCAATGGCAAGAAAAAGCTGACTGTTTCACTGGTCTGTAAGAGGCATTGCCCTCTAGATATATGTACATGCCTATGCAATTTATAGAGTTCACCTCTGGATATACTTTTGCCTACAATTGATTTATCGTTAGCCATGAATTGATATGTTTGATATGTTTTGAATTGATGCCGAGTCTCCTCTTTACTCTCACTGTCGGCTACTTTCTGCTTCAACTGTCATTCTTCCTAATGCATAGTTATTTGGCGAGATGAAATCTATTACTCACCAACCTGCATTGTGCAGGTACAAACCTACAGAGTTCCTCCTGCAAGACGAATAGAACTGACTTTGTCTAATTGTTAAAAATGTGAATTTAAGATGTTAGCTATTCACAGAAAAAGGTAAACCGGCACTCCAGGCATAGTAGTAAATGCATCAGTTTAATAACAAGAAGCCATGAAAAATATTGTGCAAAGGGCGAACAGGACAAACCTCCCGCGTCTCCTGACGCTTAATCATAAGTCTTATTTTTATTAAACTGATGCATTTACTACTTTCCCTGGAGTGCCAGTTTACCATTTTTTCCATGTTCCTGCAAGCTTTGTCAGCTTTATAACCTGAGCACCTAGGGATCTATAATAGCAGCTTGGATTATCTTACTCGCCAGCGGGATTTGGAGCCTCTAAGACATGGCTTGACAAATTTAATTTGATTTTAGGAGCCAGCAATTTTTTTTAGGAGCCATGCACACAAGCATTCACACACACACACACACACACACACACCAACCCACTTCACATCCACCCCTCTCCCACTTCATACACACCCCCCTCCCCACCCACTTCACATACACCTCACACACCTACCTACTTCACATACAGTTTTTTTTTTCTTTCTTAACTTGTGTGAGTGTTGGGTGTCATCACTTGACAACCCAGCACTCAGCCGAAAGAGCAATGATGATCGGCTGCAGCATGAATGTTCCCCCTCCCGCAATGAGGTAAAGCAGCTTTTTTTTTCACTTTTCAAGTGACAACACCCAGTACACACACACGTTGCATGAAACATAGAAACATAGTAAATACATGAGGGGGCGGAGCTTGCCGTCTGTGCAATCCGCACAGACTTTCCCTTCTCGCGCTGCAAAAAAAAAAAACACAACGAAATGGCAGCGGCAAGGGGGCCATAAGGGTAACGGCACCTGGGTGCCAGGCTTAATTTCCAGGTCGCCATGGCGACCAGGGTTTGTCAAGCCCTGCTCTAAGATCCTGCTTGCCGGGATCATTTGTTGTTTGTTTACATTGTTAGCTATTCAGGATGCATGGGCAACAATAGTTGAGACAATAGATGAAATGTTCAGGTAACCTTAAATTATTTACAACTCCAACAAATAAAGTTTTCTGGGAGAAAAAGCCTTTCAAATGTAATATAAATATTATAAGGGTTTTTCCATGGGAGAAACAGTTTGAACTTTATTACAGTACATAATTATTTTATTTCCCCAGGGATGTTTAATGTGCTTTATTAATGTGTGCTATAAAACATTCAGTACCCTTCATTAACAGAAAAAAGCATGTCTAAGCTTAAACAAATAATTAGAAAACACTGGATTCATTTAACCCTGCACAGAAACCAGTTTTACCAGTTAGTTTAAATGGATAAATTACAATATCTACTCCTTGATAACTGACAAAGGCTAAGCTAGCATCAGTAGGGCAAGCTTTAAGCAAATATCCAAATAGTCTTTTCAAGATGCCTAGAGCCTAGTCTGAATGAATGGAAATTTAACACGTAAGCACATCTCAGCAGCAAAGCATTAATTATTGTAAGCAAAGGGGTAAAAAATTGCAATGTATAATTAACTTTCTAGCAAATTACACTGCAATAAATCTTTTATATGGGAAGGTAAGTGCATAGACATGCGTGGCATTACCAACAAAAAGGCATTAAAACAAATACATTTTGTATAAAGCAACAAACATTTGATTGTTTCATAAATAAAAATGTACATTTCGGATATCTCCAAGGAATAAAGCATAAAAAGCACTCCTCAAATGGTGAAAATAAAGTAGCTTCAGGCATAATAAGCATTAAATCTTCAAATTTAACCCCTTCGTGACGCATGGTGCTTGCGTCCCAAACGACGCAAGCACCAAAACGTCACGATTTGTTCCTGGCCACCGATCACAAGGCGATCGGTAGCCAGGAACACTATGGCAGAGACCCGATCAGGGTCTTAATAGACCCTGTGGGTCCCTGCCAAAAAATCGCGAGACCTCCGAACGTCACGTGTGACGTCACGGAGGCGTGCCCGAACCCGGAAGTTCGGGCACAGCGCGATTTACCAAAATGTAGAAAGCGAGCACCGGCTACATTTTCCCTGTCAGACTGAGGCCACTCAAAGTGGCCTCATCTGACAGGTGGGATCCCGCTGTAAGTGCCTGCAGCGGGATCCGAAAACAGCTCATGGCGGGGAGCCACGATGAGCTGTTTAGTACAGGACGTACTATGCCGTCCTAACGACTTTAAGGCACTTAAAGTCAGGACGGCATAGTACGTCCTAACGTCGGGAAGGGGTTAATTCACCATCTCGGTGTCACTCACACCTCAGTGCAGACCTCAGGTCAACATATTCCATGCTGCAGAACATGTTGGGAAGTGCTTGAATCTGCAATCCACAGCACACACTCCCAGAATGCATTGTATTGACTGGACTGACCACATTCCAGAAACTGATCCTGATCCCTGCAAAATGAATTCTTTTTCTGGCTCCTAATTTATTTAAAAATATATTTTTGGATAGCGCAGAGATCATAATACCGTTTTAATGAGCAGCCTTTTTGCTTTTCTGACTTTTTATTTATCAAACCAGGCGGCTAGTTTTATAAAAAAGAATTTTGTAAAATGAACATAAAAAGTGAAATAGAGTAATTGAAAAATACACACAAACATAGTGAAACACTAGTAAAAGGTCATTGTTACCTGGAATTCCAGAGTGCATTTGGTTCCCTGAGTGATATCCTCATAGAAGCACTGCTTTGCGTTATCGGGCAACTCAAACGTGATCTCGGAGGCCTTCACACTTCCCAAACTGAGCAGTAGTAGCGAGATAAAGGACCACCGCCTGGACTCTTTCACCATATCATGCAGCATCATCGTATTTCTTCCAATGGTCACTCTTCACTGCATCAATAACCAGCTGGAATTACAACAGAATAAGAATTAATAAATAGAATTAATAAGCACAAACAAATCCTTATCATATTGTTGGCACCTAACAAATAACCTCCAAGATTTTTTTAAAACCTATATATAATAATGGCCAATGCTTTCCTAAAGCAATTAGGTTATTTAAATACAGAACTCCTCTTATGCCTCCAAAGCTTATCGTGATGTTCTCTTTCTGGACCTCACCTCTTCATGCCAGGACCACACGCTAGAAATATGCTAATTTAACCTACAGCAACATCATAAGCCTCCAACCCTGCAAGCTGAAGTGGACCTTTCACAAAATTATATGGTTAACCTCTCTTCCTATCAATGTCCTTTCAGGTACAAATGAGAAATATTACATGAACTGTATGCTAAACCCATAAGAAAAGAAAAAAATCTATAGCATAGCTATGGTGAAAATTAACTGTTGATAATTAGCTACCCAGACGCTTTACGACAGAGCACAAATATAATGGTCATGTTTTATCCATAATCCTAGAAATGGTAGACCAGAGAGTATGGGTGTGGTACAATACACAAGGCCTCTTTCCCTTTTTCTGTGGTACACTGGAATCCCCAGTCATTTAGTCCTATGGAGTAGAGTAGGATAAATATTACGATGTGTGACATTTTGCTAAAAGAATATTGTAATAACATTTTTAAATGATTCTCCATTAAAATAGTGCATATTACATACTTTAAGGCTCAAAAGATACATAGAGCCATGGCACCTAAGAATATGATTACATTCATCTGACGTGTAGTATTTTCTATAAAGCTCTATGGATGGACCTTATCACTGAGCAGTTGTGATGGATACACCAGTCAGTTTGAGTTGCCACATCACTGGTTAATCATATACTTCAATAATGTATTGTGCTGAGTGGGTGCTTACAAAAAAAGCTTTTTATCCAATGTATTTTTTTTTATGTTTTCTTGATTAAAATACAAACCTACTGTTCACACAGTGCATGTTACAGAAAAGTATATGCCAGTTCCCATGTACGGAGCCCATTATACACTACATCAGATAATACTTGGTACACAAGTCTAAATATGACCAGGTCTGGAAATGTTCACCAGTTCGGAGTACACACATCATAAGACGAGTATAAAAAAATTATTATGATCTGTTTTGATTCACATAAAGATTTATAAAGGGAGCCAGAGTCGCAAGTGTTGGACGAGTGAGAAAAGGTGTAATTGCTCTAATCATATCTAGAACCACTGCACCAATTTTATCCACGTTTGTGCACCTGAAATTGCATCCCCACCACCCACGGGTTCCGCAGAGATTTTATGTGCAATTTCAGGCACACATCTTTATCTTTTTATTCATTACATAAGCGCTGGCACAAATAGCGTCAGCGCAAGGAGGCGCAAACTTCAGACGTCCGACATAGTATGTGTTATACATTGGCGCACATGAACATCATGCCAGGCGCCACTATTAGGTACAATTTCTGTATGTGCTACACTTATACATCCATCATAGAGTACTGATCGGTCTGGCAGCATATCACTAACTTTTGTTTTCACTTAGAATTACTTCAGAGTTTACTTCTCCTGACATGCACATGGTGAATGGGTTGTACATAAACAAATAACTTTTAAAGGTGCACAACGGGTATAGGGCAGTTCATAAATATTAGGCAGCAAACCGCTTTATCAATTTAAACAAGCAAAGGGCACCCCGCATAAATGGTTATGTTTTGATCTATAGTGAAAAGACCACTGTTCTTTTCAGCCTGTGTATCCAGAGTTACCCAGAACCATGGGGAGCCACTTTGTAGACCTATCACAAAACACATGATATGCATGGACACCTTAGAATATTACAAATAACTATATTGTGCAAGGCAGAGGGAGATCTAGGGGGGTGGGGGAGGAAATCACCACTAGTTCTGGAGATCCAGCACCTCTTTTTGTATAGACTCACAAAGAACAGTATAGCAGTATATGTTCCAAACATACATGGTTCAGGGGGAGGAGGAGGTTAACCTTTGCACTCCAGCTGAACTACGGCTCCCATGATGCTCTGTCATCTTTATGTTAGGCTCAGCACCATAGGAATTGTAGTTACGAACAGCTAGTGTCAGTCGTGGACTACTATGGGTTAATCAACCAGTGACATCGGAGTTTTTATGCTTTTGACAGAGCGGTTTTTATGCTTTTGACACTGTCAATCCGATATAATAGTTCTATATCAGCAAAATGCACCTGTCCTCAGCGCCCATCAGTGACGTCACAGTAATACCCACACTGGACCCCCAGCTCACTCGCTCCCTTATACAAGCCCCTTTGTTTGACTCACCCCGACAATGTCCCGGATGTTAGATGACAGGCGATGTCCTGCAAGCGTGGCAGAGGTGGAGAGTGACTGGAGAGAAGGCGAGCCTTGAAACCGGAAACCGGTAAATCTGACCCGGAAGCGATTCTCAGACTGCATACGTGTTTTTGTTTGGGAGGAGTGTTCCTGTTGGGCTGAATGTGAGCGTCGTATGGTAGGAGGTGTGTCATATAGGTCTGTGCTAATAGCTGGTGATTTACCTACTTGGCTTTGTGACTTTTCAATTAAAATACACGTTACACAATGCCTTTATAATAGGGGTGTGTAATACAAGGACATACCTATGGATATGTCCACTCTATAGGACAATGACACATTAACCTAAAAATGATATCCACGCCCCAGTAAGCCACCCTGCTTAACCCCCACCACAGCCTTCCCATCCCAGTATGACCGCCCCTATCTTCATCTGTAGTGTTTTTTTTTCCAAATGACACATCATTGGGTAGTAGATTTAACATTGATTTGTTTTTATGGTGCTTATGATATATGTCCCAGTTTTCTTTTATATATATGTATATATAACCCCATGTATCGTGTGCAAGTGCTATTGTGCAGTATATATTTTGTAGCTCATTATCAACAGACATGCTAGTATTACCAAACAATATACTTACAATAATAAAACCAAATATGCCCACACAACCTGCTGCTAGAGATAATCTGCACACCACTGGTATTTAGTAATGCTTAAAAAGCACAGTTTGTAAATAAAAGGAGACTGATCATTAACGTGTATTATGGCATATTTTTAGATAATTGGAGAATAGTGAATATGAAACGTTTGCATTTAGAGATGTGTTTTTATTAGCAATTAAAGGATCATTTTCGTGATAACAAAGCAGCCCTGTTTGATAATTAACAAGCATTACATTAAAGCACTACTGCAGCAAAAGTGAACTTTTGTTTAATTGAAAGATGGCATTTATTGTAGATGGTTTATATAGCAATTCTTTAATTTAAAAATACAACTAAAGGTGGCATTTACCATATTTATGTGGATTTCAAGTACGTTATTAGGTGCTATTGAGAACCCTTAACTACATTTTTAAGCAAAATATATTGGGAAGTGTATATATTGCTAACTCCTGACAAACAAGTGCTTTGTACCAGTGCGGGTGGAGTTAAAATTTCAAGAGCAAAAAGTCTCAAGATGTGTAAAACAGGTGCAATGGTTGTTAGAAATATAAAACCAGCCATTGCTGTTTTATTAAAGCAGATTTAGAGAGGTATAGGAAGTGCTAAAAGATAGCAAATCCTAAAGAAGGTCTGTTTAAGCAGCACTAACTATAATTATTATAGCAGATTGCATACATGCCAAGTGCCCCAATTTTTGTCCCAAGTCACTCTGTCCCTCTTTACTCCTTTGGCAACCCTATTTTCCAGGAGGTTGGAATTTTGTGTATGTATTAGTGTATCAAAGTAATAAATTAGTGCTCTAAAGTAATAAAACTGATAGTGCTTAAAGTGCTGTTAATGTGTTTATATACCACAGTTTGTAAGTAAAATACTTTATTTATATACAAAATGATTTACCAGATTACATAAATCGCTATCATCAACTGGTGCTTAAGTTACTTAAAATGTACTGGTCAAGCTCCCTCCACAGACACTTCTTTTCCTCTCCCACAAAAAAAGTGTCACTCTTTGGCTACCTGAAATGTTGGGAGGTATATGATTGTGAAGATTTTTTTTATCCATAACTAGATGTAAAGCAATGACATGGGACTCTAATAAAAACATGTCTTTTTAAACATAAGTTCTACACAAAGTTAAATGGAGTCAGTTTAACTGTGTCATCAGGGTTGGATTACGACATTGTAGGCCCTTGGGCTACCGGTACTGTGAGGCTCCTAGTAATATCGGATTGAGCATAAGTCGCTTGACTAATGTGCCAGTGTTCCAGCACTTAAATTGCGCTCACAGGACTAGACCCAGGACTGACCCAAGCACGTAGATTACACTCACAGGACTTACCCCAGCACGTAGATTGCACCCATAGGACTAGCCCCAAGACTTACCCCAGCACTTAGATTGCACTCACCGGACTAGCCCCAACACCCAGGTTTTACCCCAGCACTTAGATTGCCCTCACAGGACTAGCCCCAGCAGCACTCAGGACTTAGATTGCACTCCCAAGATTTGCACCAGCACTCAGCAGTAATGTATAAACTTTGCATATCATTTCAAAATCAGCAGTAATGTATAAACTTGTCATATCATGGCAAAATCGGCAGTCATGTATAAAATGGAGATATTAAATTACGGGGAAAAAAGTAAAAGCCTAACTATAAGACTACCCTATAGGAAAAAAAAGTTTTACTAGTAAATATTAATTCACATGTACACCATCTTTCATTTTCTGCATAAGGGAGTTGTTAATTGGTAATAAAAACAATCACATGATTTTAACTTGTATAGCACTTTCAGAATGGCTTTTATGCCGAAACCGTTTGGTGAATACTACCATGTACCGTTTTCTAATGTACTGAATAAAGGAGTTTGTTTATAAAGAAGAACGTTGCTGTACCACTCTGCTGTAAGTTTGGTGTGATTTCACAGCACTGATTGCTGCTGTCAGTACTTGCGGATCCGACAGAGCTTGTTTTATACATGATCTGCTACCTGGTAATATGTCATTATCCGGGCAGTGTGTGCTGGCCAGAGCATGGTCTCCAGTGACCGTGCCTGCACCTGATGGCTGCATTGTATGTAGTCTTGCCAGGAAGCGAGTATGGGAAGAGGCACACCAATGAGGCGCTGCTGCCAGAGGATTCCTGAAGTGAGGCAGGTGGCGGTGCAATCTCAACACCAGGTTTTAAATCTCCAAAGTTTCAGCTCATGCTCATCCAAGTGAGGTCTCATATTAGTTTCCTGGCTGTTACTGACTACCCGTCCTGTGCATCTACCCGGGCTGTTACTGACTACCCGTCCTGTGCATCTACCCGGGCTGTTACTGACTACCCGTCCTGTGCATCTACCCTGGCTGTTACTGACTACCCATCCTGTGCATCTACCCTGGCTGTTACTGACTACCCGTCCTATGCACCTACCCTGGCTGTTACTGACTACCCGTCCTATGCACCTACCCTGACTGTTACTGACTACCCATCCTGTGCATCTACCCGGGCTGTTACTGACTACCCGTCCTGTGCATCTACCCGGGCTGTTACTGACTACCCGTCCTGTGCACCTACCCTGGCTGTTACTGACTACCCGTCCTGTGCATCTACCCGGGCTGTTACTGACTACCCGTCCTGTGCACCTACCCTGGCTGTTACTGACTACCCATCCTGTGCATCTACCCTGGCTGTTACTGACTACCCGTCCTGTGCATCTACCCTGGCTGTTACTGACTACCCGTCCTATGCACCTACCCTGGCTGTTACTGACTACCTGTCCTGTGCATCTACCCTGGCTGTTACTGACTACCCGTCCTGTGCATCTACCCGGGCTGTTACTGACTACCTGTCCTGTGCATCTACCCTGGCTGTTACTGACTACCCGTCCTATGCACCTACTTTGGCTGTTACTGACTACCCATCCTGTGCATCTACCCTGGCTGTTACTGACTACCTGTCTTTCCTAGACTATTCTGAATATCTTCTGCTGCAGTGTATGCTTTGCACTCCAGCCTGCTGCAGTTATACACAAAGTGCAGGCTCAGTGCTCCAGTCTCCATCTTGCTGCATGTTCTCACTAAGTTTTTCTGATGCAGCTGATACTCCATTTCAACGAAACGTGATGATTTTCTGCTCTTTTTCGACTTTTGTTGCTGTGCCTGTTTTTACATTGACATTTTGTATGCCTCCCCACAGCGGGGGTTTGGTTGTTTTTATTCAGCGATCTGCATCATTGTGTTATCTTCCACTTTTGTCTTCCAGCATTAAAATATTATAGATCCAGCAGCTGTGAGCGCATGTTTAATAAAGGCAATCATTACATTGATGTTTGTGAGTGTTATTCACACATTCAAGCATGTTTATTTATTCAACATTATTACACTATTGTGGTTATCTATTACATTCTAGCGTTCCTGCGCCATCCCCTGTTCTCTGTTTTGTGTATCTTTTGGCACCATGGAGATCGCCCAGTTTTGGGAGGCTGTGTTATGCTTGGGGAAGTATTTTATATATAGTGTGTGCAAGTACTATGTTATTAAGTGCAACCTCTGTGTCCCAGTCTCCAGCCTGCTGCAGTTACTCGTTAAAATATGGACAAAACATAAATGTATAAATGGACACTATCACCAATAGACAATATAATTCAACGGAATATCCTGAGGCAAATACAATTGGAATTACCTCAAAATGTAAGTAACCATGTAAGACTTACAAAATGGATAAACATACAAATTGTAAACCAGAACAACAAATCACTACACACCTTCATTGCCCAAAATGTGCTGAACTCACTACAGTAGGATGCCAGTAGGGACATGTTTCGATTAATTCATCAATCTGAAAAATGGCGTCCAGCACATTTGTATATTTATAGTATATAGCATAAAATTGTTGCACTGATTAAAGAACAAATAAAACTGTCCTTCTTTAGAATCTAAAACAGTATTTATAATCTTGCCAACATGTTGACTGTATTTCCTGTTCATTTTACAACTCATTTGATCTATGTTTTCACAGAAAACAGGGAAATTTCGAAGTGACCCCAAACTTTCTAACAGTATTGTAATACGGTTCAATTAAGTAAATTAAATATTTATTCTGTGCTATCAGCCGATTTTGTTTTTGTGCAGTTTGCCCTATCCACACAAGATGGTGCTATTTGTAATACAATACTTTATTATTTATTTTACATGTTATCTTTTACAACCTTTATTTACAGATAAAACATTTGTTAAAATGTGTCCCCAGTCCATCCCTAGTCTTATTTTCTATCCATTGGCACCAATATTATGTGTAATTTGCAATTGTGTCTTTATAGCTTTTTTCTATAGGTAGTGAGAAGACCGTGGTAAATGAATTCCACAACATCATCATTATTATTATATTGTGGGACATTAATGCATATGTCTAATACTGCTCTGGCACCTTTTTTTTCATTGTTGATTCTGACTCTAGTATTTTTATAACTTGTTAAGATGGAGCAGCCAGAACACAGATCCCTTCTCCTTTTTGCAAGGATTGAAAAAAATGCAAGAAGGGCAGCCTCAATATAATACGATTAGACACTGAGGGACAGTAAGTTGTCACTGCTCTTAAAGGGACTCCTGTAGCCTAAATATTGTTTATACTATGAATACAGAGTATAAAATTGATGACAAATGATTACACACTGTGCCAGCAGAATTGCAAGTCAACACACCAAGAGAGAAAGACATTTCAAATGTATCTGTGGTGTCTCCTGTCCAAGATAGCGCCATGTGGCCTAACATCCAAATCACAAATTACTCTTTGAAAAAGTAATCAATGTAAATATCAAGCCAGAGGCCATGCCACAAAAAGGAGACACCACAGATGCCTCCCCTAGTTTATGGAAATAACCAATGCAGACACCAGCACTTGGTGTGAAGTGGGATACTTTATTCACACGCTTGGCGACGTTTCAATCCTTTACGGATTTTCTTCAAGCCTACAGTTGGGAGGCGTCTTGGAGTTCCTGCACCGGGATCATGTTTTGAGTGCGGATCTGGAACTATTTATTGTTTTCCCCTAGTTCTACAACTCCACAAACAAAATGTATAGACAACCGCTCATCATTTATTTTTATTGGCAGTGTAAACAATATACACTGTAAGCCATAATCATCGCACTTATGACAAATCATGGCTTGAACTATCCTGCTTTGCATGTAATGCGTCTATCTCATATATTAGTTTCCCCTTTTACGTTGCATTACTGAAATAAATGAACTTTTGCACAATATTCAAATTTTTCGAGTATCACCTGTATCTAAATCGGCTTTCATCACTGTTTATTCTATACCAGTTTAAGGTTATGCCATTTGGAATGAAGAATGCACCCACCACCTTTCAGCGCCTAGTAGACTGGTCTTGGATGAATTAAAAAACATTTCTTGTGCTTATTTAGATGATCTAGCAATCTTTAACCTAGCGTGGGAGGACCAAATCCTAATGGTTTAAAGAGGTTGAAAACATCAGTCCCAGCTACAACAGCTGAGTATTTCTGGAAAATGATAATTGTATTCACTTCATATTGTAGATCTGGTGTATTGTGGTAAGCCGTGAGACTCTTATAGGGACACTAAACTTTATTTTTCACTTGTGCTTCTAGTATAGAAGCACAAGTGAAAAATTAGTTGTCCCTAGCATGAGGATAAACTGGCGTATACTTTTGATAGTACACATCAGTTTACCCTCTGACTGACAGCTACCATGCTTCCATAGGGGCAGATAGAGACCCTCGTTTATGAGAGCCCTTCATTTATGTTGTGTTCATTAAGTGGTTGTATTTACCAGGTGTGATTATGTTATTTCCTACTGTATCTGATTACCTGTTTTAAATGAGTCATGTCATATTTGTTTGTGTATAAATATCTGTGCCATTTCCAAATAAATTCCTTGTTCCACTCCTACACTGGTGTGTGTCCATAGTCACTGACTTGACCCCGGTCTCAGCAACGTTCCCCTTCAGGACAATACACCTAGAGGAGAGGTTGCTCTGGGGTTCCATATCGTCACAGTCAACCTGTGAGAATCCAAGTAATAGGGAGATATCCTTAAGCCATGAGCTCTCAACGGTGGGAGTGGTTTTTTTTCCCTCTTTTCCTCTCCGCTCTCTTCTCCCATATGTTCTCATGTTGTACAATCCACTGTCATTTAAGAACGTTATATAGATGGATAGAAAGGACAAATTAAAGATAAAGGTAATGTCTATTAATGCAAATGGATTAAACTCTACACAGAAAAGATCCTATTTGTTTAGAGAAATGATGTTGCATAAAGTTGAAATATGTATGGTTCAGGTGACACATCTATGTAGAGGCAAAGCGCCGAGGATATCCAACTATCTGTATATAGAATTTTAATACTCCAGCTCACCTGATAAAAAAAATAAAGGGGTCACTATAATTCTCAGTAAATCTATCCCATTCATAGTTAAAGATATCTGTAGAGATACAGAGGAAGGATCAATCTTTATTAAGGGTAACCATCAAGTATTCATGTCATCAATGTTGGATAAGCTAGAAGCATTCGCGGAAGGGTGGATCTTAGTGGGAGGGGACCTACATTTTTCTATGGACCCATTAATTAATACCTCCACAGGATTCTCAACATTACAATTCTCTAAAGTTAAGCAAATTAAATGAAAATGTAATAATATACAACTTATAGATGTATGGAGGATAATGAATCCAGCGACAAAAGACTATACCTTCTCTCAGCCACACATGCGTTACTCCAGAATCGATTATTAGAGTTGAGCGGACACCTGGATGTACAGGTTCGGCGGAAAAAATGTCCGGGTCTGTGCTCGAACTTGACCCCGAACCCCATTGAAGTCAATGGGGACACAAACTTTTGGCCACTAAATTGCCTCTAAAAAAGTCCTGGAAAGGGCTAGAGGGCAGCAAAATGAAGTAAAATGTGGGTAAGAGTAGGACAAGTGCCCTGCAAGCAAATGTGGATAGGGAAATAACTTAAAATAACATAAAATACATACAAATTACAAATACAGCTGAGCCATAAAATAGCACTAGATGGAATCTTTGATTTTAGCTTTGGAAGAACATAAATCTAAAGCATGGCTGCCAGGATGATCAACAGAATTATCCATTTTAGAGAGGGTTGGAGTGCAGGGTATTCTCTTTCAGTTCATACTAAGTGACCCATAGGTTGAGGAGGCGGTGACCGTGGCGGTGTAGGTGGAAGTGGCGCTGGAGGAGGAGGTAGCCAGAATTTTTCAAAGTGCGCTGTAAGCACAGTATTGGACTGTTCTATTTGACTCTCAGGTATGAAGTGCACCGCAAGACGCAAATGTACTATTTACCACCCAAAACTATTCGAATTTTTCAAAGTGCGCTGTAAGCACAGTATTTGACTGTTCTATTTGACTCTCAGATATGAAGTGCAGGATGCAAATGTAATATTTAACACCAACAAATTGCAGTATTTAAAAATGCCTAGATGTTGCCCACTGAGCTAACAGAACAGAATTAAAGTCATGTGCCGGGCACACATGCAGTTGCAAGTACACTGCACTCTCTGTGGCACTGGGCTCAGGGCAGGGTACAAATATGTAGTATAGCACCCACTAAAATAATCACTGTAATTTGAATAATTGCTGTAGGATTATGCCCCTCAATATGCCAGGATTATGCCCTCAATATGCCAGGATTATGCCTCTCAATGTGCCAGGATTTAGCCACCCAATATGCCAGGATTATTATGCCAGGATTTTCCCTCCCAATATGCCAGGATTATTATGCCACTCAATATGCCAGGATTTTCCCACATTTGGGGACGTGATGTTGACGTGACGTACTCACGCACGCATGCGCGCCGCTCCTGAGCCCCGAGGTATGAGGTAACCCGCCATCCCGACTACTGGATCGAGGACGACGACAAATCGACCCACAACCCATCGAAATATCATGCAGGCTGCACACCAGGCTCCACGGATGCCGCTCTCGACGCTCCTTCCTTGCTGACTCCCTTCCTTTTGGATCTAGCAACACACGAGGACTGACCTTCACGTCTTGGAGTACACCAATGAATCTACACCTGAATCACTGTCACAGCCAGTACACCTGCTCCGATCTCTCTCCTTTCCTCCCACTGCCGAGACCCTTCGGACCAACCTCGTAAAGCCGAACTATTCTTCTCTGACTCTACTCGGGAAACCCTTATCACTACCTACAGGACCGCAGTGAGTAAAGATCTCTACAATCTAATATGAATGGTGCCTGCGGCCGCGTCTGACCGATATAGCCACGCCACAAGGCATGCTTAAATTCCACTGCTTTATTACATATTGTGGCCAATCCTATTTTATTCTATTTATGAACGTGTAGAGGCCACTTAAAAAACCGAAAATAAGAAGGAGAAAGGTGACGGCAAGAGGAGTGGAGGGAGGGAGTGAAAAATAGACGCTAAAAAAAAAAAAAAAACAGGAGAGGGAGAAAGGAGAGGAGACAGAGAAGGAAGGAAAAGGGGAAAAAAGGGAGAGAGAAAAACGGAGAACTATAATTCCTTTCCTCTCGAAGACAGTATTACTGAGCGCACTAACTCACAGGAAATTTATATATGGACAGAACTGCAGCTTTATAAAGGGAAAAGGAGAGATAAGTGGGAAAGAGAAGAAGAAAGGCAAAGAAAAAATACAAGCCTACTCTAAATTGCCTGAACAAATCATTACCAACTATATTGCGATCTTCTGACTATTGGTCTACTATGACTTTTTGTACATCAGACCTGTGATGTTGGGTCTGTGGCACCTGGTGACATACGAACGCTTATTGGTGGGCGACGACTGAGAGGGTGGCTGGGCCATCTTGCCTGGGCCATGTGGAGCTTTTCTGTGGCTTATTGTCCAGCTGACCTGAAACTAGGACATGCTCTAAATTTAATACTACCACTTTAATGACTCTACCAATAACTATTGTCATACGAAATCTGCTCGATTGGAATCTATAATTTCTGGGTCTCTGATATATATATAGGCCTTCAGGTCCTATATTCCTATGCTCTGGCTCTGATCTATATACGGTTAAATCCGTGCTGCATACAAATCCCGGCTGTCCCAAGAGACTCTTTCATATATATTAAGTAAACTCTTTATAAACTTCCTCATAGGGTCACACGACAGATTGCTCAGTATTTATAGTCTTCCCAGCAGCACAAGATTATATCTTGAAATTGACCTTAAATTTAAGGTTACCGATTCAAACACCTCCTTCGGAACACCTTTCATATGAGCACCATCTAGATTTATAAACATACTGTCTGGCTCCCAAAAACTCGAAGGGCTCCAAAACCTCTACAAACCTAGTGTCTGGATCAGCAATATATGTTATCAGATTAGGCGAATTTGTGCAGTCAATAGTTCATCAAGGGGTCTCGAAACCACTATCTAGGCTACTGTGTATCTAAAAGTGTTACTAAGTGGATATATACCACCTTTTGCAACTACAAGCATCCAACTGATTAAGCTTTTATCCACCTGCTCTGCACATGAACCTATACTTACAAGCTTTTAGCTGAATAAATTGAACAAAGACCTATATTTGTAAGAGGAAGTGCGGGGATAATAAAAAGTTGCAACTGTCAAGACTGATAAAAATTTGGTCTGGGTACAACAACATACCTCTATAACTAAGAGAGGCACCTACAAGCATTTTCGTACTAGTTAAAATCATCAAACAAAGATTTTACATGTACTCCAAGTGTGTCCCATTTGTTACCCCTAGCTGCGAGTAACCAATTTACTTATAAACAAATCACTACAAATTAATAAAAAAAAAAGAAAAAACGACGTAACTATGCCACCAAAGAAAGAAAAAGAAAAGCCCCTGGAAAAAACTAAACAACTACATCTCTCTTATTCGCCTAAAGCACCGGAACAACTGAAATCTAGAAAATCTCTAACAGTAGAGAGACGAGAGTCTCTAGGGGAACCTAGCGTATCCACCCCAGAAGAGGACACGTTATTGCAATCAATCTCTAGCAAGGGAATGGAAGCATTGCTAGATAACCTTTACAAGAAAATCAAAGCGGATCTTGACTCAAATATGAATGCACTTAAACTTGAAGTTACTCATCTATCAGAGGCACTCAATGTGCAGACGACATCCTTAAACAAACTACAAGAAGATAACCTATCTCTACAAACTAAGAACATTGCTCTGGAAAACCGAATTAAATCCTTAGAGCTCAAAACAACCGACCTGGAAGACAGATCCAGAAGGGATAACATTAAAATACGGGGTATACCAGAGGAGGTGAAGCAAGACCAACTTGAAGAATACCTGATAAATCTAATGCATAACCTAGCCCCCAACGTAGACCTTGGCCCCCACCCCTTTGACAGATTCCATAGACTTCACAAGGCAAGAGGGGTTGACTCCGCACTACCAAGAGATATAATGGTTAAGTTCTCTTCATCATACATCAAAAACGCATTTACGAGAGCTACAGGAAGACAAATGAGCCGAGAAGGAACATTTAGAGATATAAAAATCTTGCCGGACTTATCCAGAGCAACAAGACAAGCAAGACTACAGTTCACTGAAGGGACGCGGATCCTTAGATCTAATGAAATAACCTACAAGTGGGCTTTTCCAACGGCTCTAATCGTAAAATATAAGGACTCTTCACATTTCTTCAAAGACCCAGAGACCCTTAAAGAAAGCTTGAAGCAATGGGACTTAAACTTTAACTAAACTCAGTTTGGGACAGTGGTCTATACCTTATTCGGTGGGGGGGGGGATGTGGGCTCTGGGGTGGGGGGCGGAGAGGGGGATGGCCAGAGATGACCTGGGATATATTGATTTGACACAATGGGTAACATTTTAGGACACTATGCAATATACTTATATATATTTTTTTTTTTTTTCTTCTTCACAGTTCACACACCACGGTAGTAATTATATACCCTATACACAATTAACAAATACATCCAGTTGTTTATTCACTTAAGCACACAAGGACAAGTCACGTATCCCAATTTTTCTTCACATGCAAGTACCTTAAACACTCACATAACAGGAATTGCTCCTAACATTTAGCACCTTGGTCACTCATAACTACACGCACACATAAATTTTCACTTACACACGGTACCGCACTTTGTTTTTGTTTTTTTTTCTCTTCCTCCCTCTCTCTTCCATTCTTCCGCCCTCCAGTCTCTCGCCCCCCCTCCCCTCTCTCCGCCTCCCCCCCCCCTTTCCTTTCTACTTGCACTCTATTTCTTATTAGTCCCCTACTAGGGCAACACTAGATGGGTTATAAACTTAGTAATTTAAACGCAAATTGGCGGGATCCTCACATCTCGGGGCACCAATCCTGCAGCGGTAGCAGGACTAGACTTATTGATAAGGAAATGTCTTTGTCTAATGGGTCTTTGGGATGTATGTGTGTGGTGTGTGTATGTGGGTCGTGTGGAGCCGACGGGGGGTACTGGGGGAGGGGCTTGGGCAACAGTGTTACATCATTAAGATGTCGCTGTTCATAGCCACCCTAAATGTCCGGGGCCTTAACTCTCCCCAAAAAAGAGGATGTCTATATGATTTTCTAGTGACCAATAAAATTGACCTAATGATGGTCCAAGAAACACACTGGACAGGATCTGCAGATAAATTATGGAGGTACTCTAAATATCCCATAGTTCTCTCAACTAATTCTCCAGATGGGAAGAAAAGAGGAGGAACAGCAATCATTGTGGGCTCACATATTAAATTCGAACTGATACATTGGGTCCCCGACATAAGCGGACGGTACATGATTATAATGGCTAAAATAAACAACATATCATATACATTAGTCAATATTTATGCCCCGAATCAGTCACCGATTAGACTCTTAAAGAAGGTTCTTGGGGAGATAGAAACTACTTTGACAGGTACTCTAATCAAAGGAGGGAACTTGAACTGGATCTCAGACCTTAATCTAGATAGAAGTGGTCGAACCCCAGCAAGTAATAGCTCACCTAAAAGAACCTCGGACATACAAAGACTTCTTCAGCACAATGCAATGTATGACATATGGCGCACCCTACACCCAAAAGAAAGGGATTACACATTTTTTTCACAAGTTCACCAAACTTACACCAGAATCGACTACTTCCTAACAAACGGTTCGGGTCTGAACTCCATAAGTAAAATAAAAATAGGCCCAATTACATGGTCTGACCACGCCCCCGTATTCATTGAATTAAAAAATAACTCAAATTACAAATCAAGAGCTAACTGGAGACTAAATGAAAATCTTATGAATAAGCCCCATATTAAAGAAAGCCTAGAAGAGGAGGCAAAGAAATTAATTGAAATAAACGATAACGGTCAAGTCCCAAACAGTACATTGTGGTGTGCCTTTAAGTCATTCATGAGGGGGGTATTGATAAAAAAGGGTTCAATTTATAAGAAGACACTAGGTAAACCCCTCTCAGAGCTGCACATAGCACTGGCGAAGTTAGAGTCAATAAATAAAAAGAAACCTGATTACAACATAACGGCTGAGATAACATCAATAAAGGAACAAATAAAAACTAAGACCATAGATAAAATAAATAGATCAATCATTCGCCTTAAACAAAAATGGTATTACGGAGCAAATAAAACTGGGAAATTATTATCCAATAAGTTAAAGCATTACCAAAAACAAAAAATAATACAAAAAATCATTGCAGGTAACCAGACGTTCTTGGCACCAAAAGAAATAGCACATGCTTTCAAAGAGTACTATGCTTCATTATACAATCTCCCAGAAAATAAAAAGAACTCTGAAGGACTTAAAGAATTTATGCTAAACTTAAATATTCCACAACTTCCCAAAGGAAAACTAGACCTCTTAAACAGGCCTATTACCCTAAAAGAAGTAGAACTAACAATAAGAAATTTAAAATCTGGAAAGGCCCCCGGTCCAGACGGGTTTTCGGCCCCGTTTTTTACAAACCTGGATAAGATCATTTCCCCAATACTCCTAAAATGTTTTCAAGGGTTTGCAATAGGAGACCAAATACCAAAGGAAATGTTATTAGCCACAATAACCCCAATCCCAAAACCTGGGAAAGATCCAGCGTATACAACCAGTTACAGGCCTATATCACTGATAAATCTCGATATAAAGATTTTCTCAAAGATACTGTCGGAGAGACTTAAGATTGTTATACCACAATTGATCCATGGAGATCAGTCCGGCTTTGTACGAGATAGAAGTCCCTCTGACAATATCCGTAAGCTCTTGAACTTGATTCATAAAATAAACCTAGAACAGACTCCGGCTGCTCTATTATCTATCGATGCCGAAAAGGCATTCGATAGGGTTAACTGGCAATTCCTCAGGGAGGTTTTGGTTAGCTTTGGTGTCACGGGCTCCTTTCTGACAAACGTTATGTCTCTCTATACCGCCCCAAGTGCCATAGTAAAAGGGCCATTTTTTCAATCTGAGCAATTTTCCATCACGAATGGCACCAGACAGGGCTGTCCGTTGGCACCATTGCTTTACATACTTTCTCTCGAACCTTTGGCAATCATGATCAGAAACAATCCAGAAATATATGGGATTAGGAAAAACAATAAAGATTATAAACTAACACTTTATGCAGATGATGTGGTGCTGTCCTTATCAAAGTTGGACCGGTCAATTCCCGAATTACTTAAAACAATAAAAGAATATTCAAACTTTTCAAATTATAAAGTAAACCTCAAAAAAACACATATAATAACAACTAATATACTCTTAAATGATAAAATTAAACTCCAAGAACTATATCCCTTTGATTGGAAACAAAAAACACTGGATTGTATAGGAGTAAAGATAGGGTTTGACATACAGACATCCAATCAAGTAATGTACAAAGATATGCTTAAACAAATCAGGAATAAACTCTCGGCATGGAGTGGCCTGGAGGTGTCCTGGCTTGGCAGGGTTGAAGTTATAAATGCATATACTATCCCAGGCCTGTTATATCTTTTTAGGACGATGCCGCTCAGGGTCCACTCAGACATCCTCACCCAATTCCATAGACTATTTGTCCAATTCATTTGGAGAGGTTCTAGACCTAGAATATCCCAGAAAATACTTAAACAAACTCCGCAGGAAGGAGGTATAGCATTTCCCGATGTATTTAAATTACATGAAGCCTGTATGGTGATGCATTCCCTGGAATGGAATAATCAAAGAAATTACTCACTTGACTGGTATACGTTGGAGAGGGGAGATATCTCCCCCCTTGATTTAATCACCATTTTCTGGAATACAAAAAAAACTCTACATAAATATTTTCCATTAAATCCAATAGTCCAAGATTGTTTGACCACAATCAAGAAATTTAAAAAGAAAATGAATATTATTGATGCTATACCACTAACCCTACCCTTTAGCTTCCTCTCCACAGAAATTGAGGACTTTGCTGTTTCCCAGTGGACCCTGACCGGCATTGCAGTACTGGCGGACTTATTCTCCCATAACCAAATTCGGTCATTTAATGACCTTCAAGCCAGGTTTACCCTTCCAATAAACCAACTTTTTTCCTATCTAAGGGTAAATTCTTATATTTCAAATATTAAGAAGCTTCCCCAGGACCACCCAGTGGTGTTACTGCTGCTGAGTGTCCATAAAAAGAAGCAGATCTCAAGAATATTAAAGGCCATTAATCAGACTAACCTCCAATTTAAGACTTCCGCACTTACCAACTGGGAAGCATCATTATCTTGCTCCTATTCTAAGAAGGACTGGGTCCAGGGCTTGAACCTGGTGAAGAAGAATATACACTCGATGTCCCTATTAGATACTCAACTTAAATTAACTTATCAGGGCTACCTGGTTCCCTCTAGGCTAAATAGAATATCTCCTGCATACTCTGACCAATGTTGGCGCTGTCTTGAGCAAAGAGGGGATTCCTATCATATTTGGTGGGAATGCTCTGCGCTCACACAAATTAAGGACACTTTGAATTATGCACTGAAATTCATATTTAAATTTCCATCAGACATCACCCCTCAAACCTTTCTTTTTCATATGGAAATAACTGCTCTAAATAATATCCAGAAAAAACTTCTTGTACACATTCTTATGGCTGTCAAGAAATGTCTGGCCAGGGCATGGAGACAAACCGTAGCTCCAAATTGGCTGACTATATCTAATCAAATACAATATCAAGAAACCATGGAGCTCGGACTTTGTCACGATCAAAATAGAGTCAGTCAGCATGGAGAAATATGGAAACCCTGGCAGACATTTCTTGACAGTAAAATAATGAATTTCACAAATGTAGCAGCAGAAGATGGGTGATCCAAACTAGTTTCCCCGGCCAACAGGAGGGCATCCCTCACCCCTTTGCGACCACCCCCCCCCCCCTCGGCTTCGTCGTCCAATGAGATTGTGGTATGAGTGGGTTGTGTGACTGAATTGGGTTTAGGGGTGGGAGGGAAGGAGGGAAAAAAGGGAAATTTTTGTTTATTAACTAGATAAATATCCACGAAGTACTGACTCTCACAAACTCTGATAATTTCTCTATCAATTGTATCACGATGAGCACGTTAAATTTATGTTAGAAGGGAAATTGGATTCCGAGGCGTAGGAGGGGGAACGGCCTTGGTCTTCCCGCCCTAGCTCTTCGCCATCCTATTATGTGGCTGTAGTGCATGCTAAAAAAAAAAAAAAAAAAAGAAGAAAAAGGAAAAAAAGAGGGGAAGGGAAAGGGAAAAGAAAAGGAAAAAGTCTCTTCTAACTCACCTTGCCTATTACTGCACCAAGAGAGTCTTAAATTGTATTGGTATGAACAATTAATAAAAAGAAGATAATAGAAAAAAAAATAAAGGGGTCACTATAATTCTCAGTAAATCTATCCCATTCATAGTTAAAGATATCTGTAGAGATACAGAGGAAGGATCAATCTTTATTAAGGGTAACCATCAAGTATTCATGTCATCAATGTTGGATAAGCTAGAAGCATTCGCGGAAGGGTGGATCTTAGTGGGAGGGGACCTACATTTTTCTATGGACCCATTAATTAATACCTCCACAGGATTCTCAACATTACAATTCTCTAAAGTTAAGCAAATTAAATGAAAATGTAATAATATACAACTTATAGATGTATGGAGGATAATGAATCCAGCGACAAAAGACTATACCTTCTCTCAGCCACACATGCGTTACTCCAGAATCGATTATTAGAGTTGAGCGGACACCTGGATGTACAGGTTCGGCGGAAAAAATGTCCGGGACTGTGCTCGAACTTGACCCCGAACCCCATTGAAGTCAATGGGGACACAAACTTTTGGCCACTAAATTGCCTCTAAAAAAGTCCTGGAAAGGGCTAGAGGGCAGCAAAATTAAGTAAAATGTGGGTAAGAGTAGGACAAGTGCCCTGCAAGCAAATGTGGATAGGGAAATAACTTAAAATAACATAAAATACATACAAATTACAAATACAGCTGAGCCATAAAATAGCACTAGATGGAATCTTTGATTTTAGCTTTGGAAGAACATAAATCTAAAGCATGGCTGCCAGGATGATCAACAGAATTATCCATTTTAGAGAGGGTTGGAGTGCAGGGTATTCTCTTTCAGTTCATACTAAGTGACCCATAGGTTGAGGAGGCGGTGACCGTGGCGGTGTAGGTGGAAGTGGCGCTGGAGGAGGAGGTAGCCAGAATTTTTCAAAGTGCGCTGTAAGCACAGTATTGGACTGTTCTATTTGACTCTCAGGTATGAAGTGCACCGCAAGACGCAAATGTACTATTTACCACCCAAAACTATTAGAATTTTTCAAAGTGCGCTGTAAGCACAGTATTTGACTGTTCTATTTGACTCTCAGATATGAAGTGCAGGATGCAAATGTAATATTTAACACCAACAAATTGCAGTATTTAAAAATGCCTAGATGTTGCCCACTGAGCTAACAGAACAGAATTAAAGTCATGTGCCGGGCACACATGCAGTTGCAAGTACACTGCACTCTCTGTGGCACTGGGCTCAGGGCAGGGTACAAATATGTAGTATAGCACCCACTAAAATAATCACTGTAATTTGAATAATTGCTGTAGGATTATGCCCCTCAATATGCCAGGATTATGCCCTCAATATGCCAGGATTATGCCTCTCAATGTGCCAGGATTTAGCCACCCAATATGCCAGGATTATTATGCCAGGATTTTCCCTCCCAATATGCCAGGATTATTATGCCACTCAATATGCCAGGATTTTCCCACACAATATGCCAGGATTATGCCCCTCAATATGCCAGGATTATTATGCCTCTCAATATGCCAGGATTTAGCCACCCAATATGCCAGGATTATTATGCCACTCAATATGCCAGGATTTTGCCCCTCAATATGCCAGGATTTTCCCACACAATATGGCAGGATTATGCCCCTCAATATGCCAGGATTATGCCCCTCAAGATGCCAGGATTATGCCTCTCAATATGCCAGGATTTAGACACCCAATATGCCAGGATTATTATGCCCCTCAATATGCCAGGATTATGCCTCTCAATGTTCCAGGATTTAGCCACCCTCTTCCTCCCCCCTTCCCCCTTACCTCCTCGCTGCTGCTCTGTCTCCCGGTGCTGCAGGTCCGTGGCTGTGAGGGAAGCGTTGTGCGTTCCCGTCCAGCCAATGCGCATTCAATAAAGTTTGTTTTAAAAAAAAAGTTTAAACAAACTTTATTGAATCCGCATCGGCTGGAGGGGAGCACACAACGCTTCCCTCACATAAATGGACCTGCACCGGGAGATAGAGCAGCAGCGAGGAGGTAAGTAAGGGGGAAGGGGGAGGATTTTTCTTTTTTCACGGTTCCGGCGCCCCCTGCTAAGTTGCGCCCTAGGCGGCTGCCTAGGTTGCCTTACAGGTGGCGCCGGCCCTGCTGAACCCTGAACTCCAACACGAACATACAGTGTAATGTCCGTGTTCGGGTCCGGGGTCCAAAAAACGTAATGTTCGGTACGAACCCGAACAGTGCTGTTCGGGTTCGCTCAACACTATCGATTATTTTTTAATGTCCCATAGAGGTCTTGAATTGGTCAAAGATGTAAAATTGGCCAAATAACTTCGAGCGACCAATCGCCAATTTTTAGAACTCTACAAATACCCTCAATAAAACAGAGGAATAATAATTGGAGGCTAAATGAGTCTTTGCTCAGGAACGATAAACAAGTAGATAAAATCAAAACCACTATAAAACATTTTTTCAATGAGAATCTGGTGGGTGATATTAAGATTCCGGCTATTTAAGAAACACATAAAATGGTTGAAAGGGGACAGTTGATTAGCATTGGGTCATTTTTGAAAACAAAAATATACACAACAATACACAAACCTAATAAATGAAATCTCAGATTATGTCCCCACAAGTTTATCAAAACCTTATCAAACTTAAAGCTGATTTAGCCACAATTATAAATGCTAAAATACAAAGAAATTACAATATTACAAAAGGGAAATTTTATGAGTACTGGGATAAAACCGGTAAACTATTGGCAAGATCACTAAAAGATCAAATTATATACCCAGAATAAAAGTTGCAACAAAAACATACAATTGTACAGCGCAAATTGCAGAGGCCTTTGGGTCATATTATGAAGAACTATATAATCTCAGGAAAACAAATACCACAATACATCCTAACTTACCAGACGAAAACATGCTTACAAATATCAAATCATTTAGAAACAAACATTAACTGCAGTATGGCCCAATATTGGATAGTCCCATCACCCTAGAAGAAGTGAGAAATGCTATTAAACAATCTCCTTGTTGGAAAAGTACAGGACCGGACGACTTCATGGCTCTATACTATAAGGTGTTTCAAGACTCATTATTCCCCTCCTTGGTAAACTTGTACAACTCTATGTCTGAGGGGGAAATCTTCTCACCTCAGGCACAAGAAGCGCATGTGACAATAATACCAAAAGTAGGCAAACACCCAGAACTTTGCCCTTGTTACCACCCAATATCCCTGTTAAATACAGATGTAAAAATATTTGCTAAAATAATAGACTGAAGGATATTTTGCCTCAGCTTGTTCACCGAGACTAGGTCGGCTTTGTCCCAAACCGCAAGGCTAGGGATAGTATGACTAAGACACTGAATCTGATCCACTGTGCCGGGACGGGGGACATCCAGGCCCTGTTCTTGTGAACTGACACTGAAAGAGGGTGGACTGGTTATTCCTCATGGCAGTATTGGAACGTCTAGGCTTAGGCCCAATAATGATGACCTGGATAATATTTCTATACCATGCACCAGCTGCCCGTGTTTGAGTAAACAGAACCTTAACTAGACCGGTCACCCTGTTGAACACCCTGGCAGGGATGTCTCCTCTCTCCGATACTATTTGTCCTGGCCCTGTAACCACTTTTAGACACAATAAGATCTAATCCAGACATTATGGGACTTGAAATAGGCAAAGAACACTACAAGATATTGGCCTTTATAGGTGATTTACTATTTATAGTAACAAGACCACATATTATGATGCCAAATATTCTTAAGGGACTACCTATGGAAAATAATTACATTTCAAGATAAACCAATCAAAATCAGACATTTTGGATATCTCTATAAAAAGTCCTGATAAAGAAATATTACAGACAGCATTTCCATTCAAGTGGACTATAAATAAGATGAAATACCTGGGAAGTTATCTGTCCCAAAACCTGAGCCAAATTTATGATCTGAATTACATCCACCTGCTGAGTGTGATAAAGCTTGATATTAGCAGATGGAATAAACTTGGGTTATCATGGTTTGGTAGGGGAGGAATCACACTCTCTGATTTGGAAACTTACTAGAATTGGTCACACTATGAGGTAAATAGACAGTGGAGAGTACTAGAATAAAATATCTTGAATACTTCCATCTCAGTGGCCCCCAGGTTGAATGGAAGCTCTAGTCAGGACATACTGAGGGATATAAAGCACCATACGGTACCAACGACATTAGAGGTAATTAGAGATAAAAGGAGAAAAACATCCTAGTTAAAACTAACTCATTAATGACACCCCTGATACAAAATAGGGATTTCCCTCCGGTATGACCAAGGGAGTATTTGACGGATAGAGGGATAGAGTAGAGGGTGTGGAAGGTCGTTCTAAAGAATTCAAGCATTTATTCTTGGATATTCAATATCACATTTTATAGGCAGCCTGAAACACCATGGAGAATTACCATCTGAATAACATCTTACGAGGTGCTATGTTGGCGCAAAGAAAGACATACAGGATCTATATCAAAGATATACAAATTATTAAATGAAGCTAGTTTGTTGGATAAATCATATTACATTAAAGACTGGGAGAGAGAGAGGGTATAGTGGAATTTACTAACTAACAGTGGTAAAAGATATCAGAGATCACACATAAATGCTCATTCTCCACTAAAATACAAGAAAATTAATTTAAAGTCTTCATAAGATAGTATAGCGTACCCTACGTATTACATAAAATGCATATAAGTAAATCAGATAAATGCTGGCAATGTCTATCTCAAAAAAGGACATTTATACATATATGGTGGACTTGCCCATCCATCAGACCTTTTTGGGAGACAGTGATCAGTTTTCTTTATTTTCTTTTTCCTTTTTTTATTGGATGATAGGTTAATGTTTTAGATATATTGGATCGATAGAAGGACATTTCATTTTTCTAATATTGATTCTGTATTATTATTATATTGTTATACTTGATATTGTCTTTCTATATAACTTGAAATGGGAAACCCAATAAAATAAGAATATAAAAAAGAAAAAGGATACAAGGACCAACCGTGACACATACCTCAGTGCAGAAATACCTGCATATTCCATGATATAAACATTTCTAACTATCGCAAATGTGTGTTTGCTAAGGAGGTCTCTCTTTGCCCAGAGCATTTACTCTTAATTATTAATATACTTTGTGCAGCATAATTGCATTTATTCTAAAAACATAAAACATTAAACATCACATAGGCAAGTTGGAATCACCTGGATATGAAATAGTGATAATAAAGCACAAAGTACATCAGAAACGACTGAATTGAATGAATAAACATTCTGAGATATACAATATGACTAGGGCATGACCTGGGGAGCTCTGACCTGTTTACCAACCTTGAACATGATTCCATATTACATTCTGATAATAGTCTTTGAAGCATTGAATAGCTTCTATAGAATATATTTTATAGCCATATTATTATTTCATTTATTATATTATTTGTTGAGCAAATTTGTAGAACAATTTAGTTATTGCATAACATAGCACATATGCCATGTTTGCATTATCTTTTGTTGCTCAACAAAAACAATAGTTCAAACTCCATAACGGTCTCCTGATATATTATAGTTTTTCAGCTTATTCTGCTATTTAAGACCTCACCTTGAATATGCAGTACAGTTCTGGGCACCAGTCCTTAAAAAGGATATTAAGGAACTAGAAAAAGTGCAAAGGAGAGCTACAAAATTAATAAGGGGTTTGGAGGATCTTAGTTATGAAGAGAGACTTAAAAAATTGAATTTATATTCGTTAGAAAAAAGGCGTCTCAGAGGGGATATGATAACATTATATAAATATGTGCAGGGCCAATATAAAGAGCTCTCCAGTGACCTGTTCATTAACAGAAAGGTACAAAGAACAAGAGGTCACCCCCTCAGACTGGAAGAGCAAAGATTTCATAGACAGCAAAGGAAGGGATTCTTTACGGTTAGGACAATAAAGTTATGGAACTCACTGCCAAGAGAGGTAGTGCTAGCAACCACAATAGATGCATTTAAAAATGGTTTGGATGTTTTTTTAGGAAAGCAGAACATACAGGGCTATTAATAATAGAATAAGCATTAATAAAAGAGCTTATTGATCCAAGGAGAAATCTGATTGCCTCTTGGAGTCAAGAAGGAATTTTTTCCCCCAGGAGGCAAAATTCGAAATAGCTTCCTTAGGGGTTTTTTGCCTTCTTTTGGATCAAAAGCTGTAATGATAGGTAGAAGGGTTGAACTTGATGGACTTGTGTCTTTTTTCAACCTAAATTACTATGTTACTATGTAAATTTGGTTGGCTTAACACTAAGCTAAGGATTCCTTCTGTACATCATACGAGATACACCTTGGTTTGCTCTATAATGTATTTTTCTTTTTACAAAAATGTAAATCTTAAAATGACAGTTTCATGTTGTACCTGTACATGTTTTTACTCTAAACCAATATTTACAGATTTCCTGTAGTTTCACATTAAAATAATTTCACATAGCCTCTAAATTCAGGAACATCTAATAAGGGGGGATTTGGAGAGATAGGCAGGACTGTTACTATACTAGTATTACACGTGGGCACTGTAGGTGGATCTGCCCATTTAAATACTGTTTAGAGGAGATTCTTACCTTTAAAGTCTACTCTAAGCAGTTTTGCATTCGGTGGATCACCCCTGAATGCCTCCGAATTTGGGGATTTGCACATATAAATTCTCCAGATTTTAGTTGGAGAATCGAATAGAAAAGTGTAGAAGAATTAACTTAAATATATTTTATACCAAAAAAAATATATATTATAATAGTATCTTTACAGTAATATAAGCATTTTAAAATTTTAATAAAACATTGTTAATATTACTGAGGCCCCTCAGTATGCTCGTTATGAGCATACTGAGGGGCAATATCAAGTGGCAAATTCCTGGCATATTAAATGGCAATAACCTGGCATATTGAGGAGCAATACACTGGCATATTAAATGGCAATAACCTGGCATATTGAGGATCAATACACTGGCATATTAAATGGCAATATCCTGGCATACTGAGGGGCAATAAACTGGCATATTAAATGGCAATATCCTGCCATATTGAGGGGCAATAAACTGTCATATTAAATGGCAATATCCTGCCATATTGAGGGGCAATAAACTGGCATATTAAATGGCAATATCCTGGCATATTAGAGGCAATAAACTGCCATATTAAATGGCAATATCCTGGCACATTAAATAGCAATATCCTGGCATACTGAGGGGCAATATCCTGGCATATTAAATGGCAATATCCTGGCATATTAAATGGCAATATCCTGGCATATTGAGGGGCAATATCCTGGCATATTAAATGGAAATATCCTGGCATATTAAGGGGCAATATCCTGGCATTTTAAATGGCAATATCCTGGCATATTGAGGGGCAATATCCTGGCATATTAAATGGAAATATCCTGGCATATTGAGGGGCAATAAACTGGCATATTGTGATAGACAGCTTGTCTGTGTGTGTGTGATAGACAGCATGTGTGTGTGAGACAGTGTGTGCGATAAAGCTTATTTGCAAGTGTGAGAGACAGCTTGTGTGTGTATATGATATACAAATATATATATATATATATATATTTTTTTTTTTATATATATATATATATATATATATAAATATATATATATATACACACACACACGCTTCTCACTGGCATGATATACAAATAATATATATCATTTCAGTGATAATCCACCCCCTTTGTGGCTCCACCCCTCATGTCCCATCCCTCTTGTAGCCCCGCCCACACATGGACGGTATTTTTTTGAGGAAAAGGTGGCAACCCTATTGTGAGATAAGGATCTGGACCTCAGAAAATGGTAGAATAATAACTTTAGGGTATACTGGAGTGACAAAAGGTTAAATTATTCCATCAGATCACTGCAAAATATCCTTGTCTTTGTGGGGAGGTCTTTAATTTCGTAAGAATTAAGGCCTATTTGACTATAAATTTTAGTTTAGCGAATATGGAAGTTACTAAAAGGCTAGAAAAAGATCCTGTATAAGAAAGAACGCAAATATATGCTGACCCAGTGTAGGGAACTCCTCAGGGTGGGTAGAGGAGAAGAGAAGTTTGTGGCCTTTGAGAAATGGGAGAGAGATATTAATTAGTAAAAAAAAAATCTGGATGTGCAAGGATCAGAAAGGCAATCTATTACATATTTGGTGGTCGTGTGACTTCCTACAAAGAGTATGGAAATGGATGGTACAAAGAATTCAGATAAATCACACTTTCAGTGGCACAGTTCATATAGTTCCTAAAACTCATAAACAGTAGATACAAATATTGATTAGTACTGGCTACGTAATGGCAACAGTAATTAACAATGTCGCCCTAGCTGCTGGTATTCGGAGCATGCTCAATGATAACATGTTCCCCAGATGAAGGCATATTGCTTGATATGTCAATAGGTCATCACGTTATCTGCCATTATGTGTATCATAGGCCATCTGAATATCAGTATTGGAATAGTACCTTATTGTAAATCTGTTGTTTAAAATGGCCTGTTGATGCCACAGAATGCTCATTAAGTTTATACCTACAAGACCAATTTACAGGACTGAGGTCATGACTCGTTTCAGTAGCTATTTGCACAAGAAGCATCTAAAGAACAGATTTGCAGTAAGGTAATATATATATTCAGATTGCCTATGATACGGCTAATCAGATGTCTTGTTATGACCTTTTGACAGATCAAGCAACATGCCTTCGATCCTAAGGCAGAAAGCGTTAAGGATACCTTATTACTCCCTATAGTAAGGTGTTTAATCAGATCAGGTTTATTTTGAACAAACATTTCAAGGTGTTGTGAACAGACATGGCATATACTAAGGTTATTAAGCAGGGTTTCCAATTTGTCTCCAAGAAACCACAGAGTCAGGGGAATATGTTATCATGCTATGATACCAGTGGCTAGATGGAGCCTAGGGGGTTAAGTGTGGGTAATTTATACTAGTTTTCATTCAGTGAAATTGAGACAGTTCAAAAAACCCTCTAGAGGCAGTAGTCTCACTGAGTGTTTAAACCAGGGTTTTAAAAGTTAGGTTTATGCATTCTGAGCTTCAAGAAAAGAGTGACAACAATAGAATAGGAAAGAGGTCAGAGCTACTTGGCTCAAGACTGGGGACTGTTCCTTTATAAGGTATGATCAGAGTATCTGAAGTATTTGAGGTTTTACCACTGCAAACAAAATAGATGATATTTCAAGTATTATATCTTGGAGGCAAAAAACAAAGGTGTGGGATCCCTCTCAGCGAGAACGGGCAAAGGCTGAAATAGCCAGCCCTATAGGATGTAACCTACTCGGGAGAGGAATCACTGTTTTTTTGCTCGCTTGCACCATTACAGAGGAAACCTCTCCATTAGCATATCAGACTGGTCCCACCCATAAGGGCAGCCCAGATGCAAATAGCCTGGCAGGTCTCCTCTGCACGAAGAATACAGCAACCACAGACGTACGATTGAGCCTTCAATGGCCTCATCAGTGTGTACCAGCTGGTACCGGCTGGTATCCCTCTAGGTGCAGCCAGCTAGGGAGCCACGTCTGGGCATACCCTGATTACTCATGGAGACAAAAAACAAAGGTGTGGGAGACCTGCCAGGCTATTTGGATCTGGACTGCCCTTATGGGTGGGACCTGTCTGATATGCTAATGGAGAGGTTTCCTCTGTAATGGTGCAAGCGAGCAAAAAAACTGAGATTCCTCTCCCGAGTAGGTTACATCCTATAGGGCTGGCTATTTCAGCTTTTGCCCGTTCTCGCTGAGAGGGATCCCACACCTTTGTTTTTTGTTTGAATAAGTATTATATCTTTACGTATTATACCTTCCAAGTATTATACCTCTCCACAGTTTTGTATTTTGAATTAATAGAAACAAATAGGGATCTTATTTCTATCTAATTTCTCCTGTCTTCCTTTTTCTTTTATGTTTTTATTTTTAATAATTGGAGTGCCACAATTGGGAAGCACTGTCAGTGTTAATTACCACTTGATATGAAAACGATTAATCTGCTTGCGTAACCTAGTTAGCAAGTGTATTTATGAAGAATTAATGAGGCATGGGTTCCTTTGGGCTTGTGTCATAATGGTTGATTATTGCTAGAAATTCCTTGTTTGCAGTGGGTTTATACCAGTGAGCAGTGTTAACTCCTTCATTAGTACATATTGCATTAGCATGTGCTCTACACCGATAGATTTAAAGAGCAAAATGGAGAATTTGGGAGTTGTTGAGTAATTTATTGGCTGTAATGTACAGTGGGTACATTTAGAGTATGTTGTTTTTTTTTAATCTATATTGAGGTGTCATACATAATAAAGAAAAACCACAATAAGGAAGTTGTAATAACCATACTTTTACAGTATTGTGTATATATGATAGACCAGGATAAAAGTATTTAAGAGCAAACGAATGTCCATCTCATTAAAATACTGTTGTACTTTGATTTAGTAGATTTCAGACATCAGAAATCATTAGGCAAAAAGAGATGTGTAGACAGAAAAACATGTGTGGAATCAAAGGCTTGTTAGATTATGTACAGGTATATCTTATTTTTTACTTGCTATTGTTACGAATCCTATATGACAATCTTTGTATAATGGTATACTGTAGTCTACTTCTATTCTGCCATCTTTCATTGAAAACATTCAATATACCGGTACTTCAAATCTCGACAAATAATATTATAATATATATTATAATATACTTCACATTATGACACCTACAGGATACTGAAATGGATTAGGCCTTGAATAATAGTTCCACCTGTTAGATAGTGGATGGCTCTGAACAAATCCACTAGTGAAATAACATAAGTAAATCGAATACTCCACACTTGAAGGATTAAATAATAGAAAAAAGTTTACTGTAACATGGTTATGACGTTTTGACCCAAACCTTAATCTAAGGCATTACACCTAACACACTTTTTTCTATTACTTATTTACTTCTTTGAATAATAAATTGAGAATTAAATGTGACCTAAGGAAGTGCTAATAACCCAGATTTCAAAGCTCGTTAACTTCGTTCTGAGGTCGTCGTTGGTTTAATATAGAATCCAAGAGGTCATTCACCTTGTAGCAACTACTGAACCAAGATGCTGTTCTCTTATCTATCACCATTTTCTCAGGACATTTCAAAGTAGATATCCTGCACTTGAAAAGGTCATAGCCTCCAATATCCAACTCACTGTTTGTTGAGAGGTGGGAATAGCGTTTAATAATTGTAGTTGGATATGATTTTTAGGATGAGGTATCACAGTTGGGTCGTGTACACATACAGGATGTCTCTTAAGCTGTGCCATAGGCCTGAAAGTATTACCAAGAAAAGTGTTACCATCCATCTTTAAAAAATCCCCAAAAACCCACTTCTTCAAAGAAATCTACAACACACTTACCTAAATAAAACTCCATCCTCTATACTTACTCATTTCTCATCTTTACCTACCACAGTAGCTATATTTCCTGCCCTGGATCTTGTGTTTTCATCTGCTTCCCCATTCAGTTTAGATTGTAAGCTTGCAGGCAAGATTCTCTCTCAGTTGTGTATCTGATCATCCAAAGCATTGTTTGCTGCATAAGCTGTTGGCACTGCATAAATATTTGATAATAAAAATGTCATTATTTTGTCCACCCATTTACCACCTGATATATGGTCTGAATTCTCTTATCACACAGTATTTTGTGTATATTATGCATTGCACACAATATAGCATTGGAGATATCTGTGCAGAGAGCCTAATACTTTAAATGTGCCAGGTGAGTAAACATGTCTGATATTGTGAAACAGATTATTGTTACATGAACTCTCCATTATCACAAAAAGATACATTATCTGAAGGCCGTTCAGTTGCATATTAAGTAAACACGTAACTCAGTTGCATAGACTGCGGGTTACTTTTTAAAAGTTTATAAATGTTACAGCAATAAATAATTGGAAATAAGCTGGAAGGCCAGGAGGACTTTAATGGAGGAGTGGATTGTACTCATGGATTAAAATGGAGTTAATCCTTCGAAAAAGACATGAATGCTTGTTAGTGCTTTGCAACTTTTAAAATGTTTTAACAATGTAGTATTTGGGTTTTGCAGATTATGTGTAAATGTACAATACAGCGCTGTCTATAGTAGGCACATAATTACTAATGTGGCATTTAATGTTACAATTCCAAAAATTCTCCTCATGTGCCTTAGAGCTGAGTGCTGGGTATGATGTTAAATCCAGAACACCATGAGGGATCTGTGCATTGGATCTGTGCTATTGTAAGTACAGATGCATGCCACTCCACACTACATTATATGCCAGGAGTATGGGAAGTGGGAGGAAAGCATTATTTAAAAAAGCAAATTCCCTACTCCCTAACACTAAACACCAAAGTTGTTCTGGATTATAATTCCAATGGTCTACAACACAAAATCAAGACACTCTGCACTCCAGCTGTAATGTTCGCTCTGCCACCATTCGTCATCAACCTCAGTACCCTGATACCACACAAACCCCGCGACCGGGACCTGCTAATTCCCACATCTCTAAACATCGGGTCCTCCGTTCAATGCGCGTACGACGCTGGCTCGCACGCGCGCACCGCAACTCTATGGCATTTCTCTCTCAGGCGTCGCTATGGAGACGGGCAGCGAGGCGCGCGTCTCACACGTCACGGGGGCGTGGCTACAGCCCTTTAAAACGGCAGCGCGCCTTATTCCAAATTGCTTGAATATTGTTTCTAGCTTGTTTCAGCGTTTGTGTATCTATTGCTTGTTACCAGACCTTGCTTTCTCTTGGACCTTCCCTACTTCTGGACTCCTGACCCGGCTTGTTATTGGATATATTTGGCTTTTTCACTGACCTTGCTGATCTCTATACTCCCTGACCTGGCTTGTTTCCTCGACCTCCCATCTCTCTATATTCCGGACCCAGCCTGCTGTTTAGGATTCTGCTACTTCTCGTGCCCAAGTCAAGACCATCCTGGTGCAGGTACCCGTGTCCCCCACTCACCATCTAGACACTCGTGCCTGTTATCCTTGCTGAGGCCTGCCATAGCCTTATCAGTATTGGTACCTTGCAAGGGCTGTCCACTTCGGCTCCCCTTCAGAACCACGGTACGTCTAGCTTTGGTTGTTACAAAATATTCAAGCCCTTTACTATGGACCCCGCAGAAGTAATGGAAGCCGTCTCAGTCCTATCTCGGCAACTATCGACTCTGACGCAATCCGTACAGGACCTACAAGCGGGTCAATCACATTTCCAACATTAGCTCCATGACTTGCAAACGTCTCACCATTTCTCGTCTACCGAGGGAACACCTTCACCTTCGAATTTACTTGCTCCCGAACCAAGTTCCATGTCTACACCGGAACCTAAGATCCCTTTGCCAGAACGATTCTCTGGGGATCGGAAAAGATACCGGGCCTTTATGACCTCATGCCAACTTATGTTTTCCTTACAGCCCAGGACATATGCCTCAGACTTTGTCAAGATACGGAGAGTCATATCCTTACTTCAGGGGGAACCTCAGACCTGGGCACATCACCTCCAGCATTCCAACCATCCAGCTTTGGACTCGTGGTCTTCTTTCTGTCAGGAAATGGATGCCCTATTTGATTACCCACTCAGAACGGCTACGGCACAGTCCTCACTCTGCTCCCTAAGGCAAGGCCGAAGACCTGTGGAGGAATATGTAACGGAATTTCGAAGTCTGGCGATTGACAGTACCTGGAATGAACCAGCGCTCGTTGATCAGTTTAGTCAGGGATTAGCTGAGACACTTAAGAAAGAACTCGCCCGTCTAGGTATACCGTCTTCTCTCGATGCCCTCATCCATTTGGTAGTACAATTGAATAGAAGACTCAGAGAAAGAAGACTGGAACGTGCCTCCGCTCTCTCATCCCAGACGTCCTGCTCCCTTCTTTGAGCCTTCCGGTACTACTACCAATACAGCCAGCCCTCCTGAAGAACCTATGCAATTAGGCCTTGCCCGGGGACCTCTTACTGAGGCTGAACGCAGTCATCGTCGAACTAATAATTTGTGCCTTTACTGTGGTAAGCCAGGACATCTCATCCGTTCTTGCCCCCGATTACCAAGACCATCTGTAGGTAAGAATCTCCATCCTGATACATGTCTCAGTTCCATTCTGTCGTTTGGTTCTACTCACCTGTCCCTTTCCTTGAATCTACAGTGGACCACTGACTCTGCTTCAGTCCAAGCAATCATCGATTCCGGGGCTAGCTGCTGCTTTCTTGATCACTCCACAGCAAAGCGTCTTCGCATCCCTACTTGCCAAAGACAGAAACCTTTACATATACAAGTGGTGGATGGCACCCCCTTCAACTCCGGACCCATTACTCTAGAGACTCTCCCGCTACAAGTTCAAATTGGATCTCATACAGAAACTCTTCGTTTTAATATAGTGACTTCTACTCTCTTCCCAATCATTCTGGTGATTCCATGGTTACGTGAACACAATCCTGTAATAGACTGGGTGAAGGGGTCACTCTCATTTGTCTCTGAGTATTGCCAGCATCATTGTGTGACCGCTTCCTCCCCTCTGCTGACCGCTATAGATTCCTGTACCTTGGACACAGATTTTGCTATTCCGGCTCCTTATGCTGACTATTCGGATGTATTCGACAAGAAGGGTGCTGACCTCCTGCCTCCAAGACGCCCTTATGATTGCCCCATTGATTTACTACCCGGCTCATCCATTCCCTTTGGACGGATCTACCCATTATCAGAACCTGAGTTACTGCACTTGAGGGATTACATAAAAGAAAACCTTGAGAAAGGGTTTATCCGACCATCCACGTCCCTGGCTGGTGCTGCTATATTTTTTATAGGGAAGAAGGACGGAGGCCTCAGACCATGCATTGACTACCGGGAACTCAACGACATTACGGTTAAGAACCGTTATCCCCTTCCACTTATCCCAGAACTGCTGGACCGGGTTAGGGAAGCTACTATCTTCACCAAAATAGACCTACGTGGGGCGTACAACTTAGTCTGGATTCGCAAAGGCGATGAGTGGAAAACGGCGTTTCGAACCAGGTATGGACATTTTGAATACCTAGTAATGCCATTTGGGCTGTGTAATGCCCCAGCCACCTTTCAACATTTTTTAAATGACGTATTCAGAGACTTTTTGGATATCTTTCTAGTGGTATATTTGGACGATCTCCTCATCTTTTCCAGAAACCTTCCATATCATCGTGTCCATGTACGCAAATTTCTCACACGCCTCCGTACACACAAACTATACGCTAAACTAGAAAAATGTTTATTCGAGAGCACCAAGTTTGAATTCCTGGGATATGTACTCACACCCGGAAACATCCAAATGGATCAAAAGAAAGTCTTAGCAGTCCTGGATTGGCCTATACCTACTTCAAAAAAGCGGTCCAGCGCTTCATTGGGTTCGCTAATTACTATCGTAAATTCATACGTGGGTTCTCACAAATTGTCGCCCCTATCACTGAGTTAACCAAACAACATATCTTGTTTTCCTGGACTACCGCTGCACAGAATGCTTTCGACAAACTGAAAGAACGTTTTACTTCAGCCCCCATTTTGATCCAACCTGACATGTCTACTCTGTTCTCCGTGGAAGTGGATGCTTCTGATATCGCAGTGGGGGCCGTGTTATCACAGAGACAAGGGGAAAAAGCTCTTCTTCACCCTGTAGCTTTTTACTCCCACCGCCTCACTACTACCGAATCACATTATGACGTAGGGGACAGGGAACTATTAGCCATCAAATACGCGCTTGAAGAATGGAGACATCTTCTAGAAGGATCATTACATCCAGTCACCATTTACACCGACCACCGTAACCTGGAATATTTAAAGAAGGCCAAACGTCTTCGTCCTAGGCAGGCCAGGTGGTCCCTCTTCTTTACTAGATTCAACCTCCATATCACCTTTCGGCCAGGAACACGCAACATCAAGGCGGATGCCCTATCCCGTCTCCATGACGTACCCCTTGTAGATAACCCTTCACCGAATCCCATTCTACCCTCCCATGTCTTTTTTTCTTCCCATACCTCATTAATGAATAGGATACAGAATCATGCTAGAAAAGCCATTCTTCCACTCACTAACCCTCCTATCACGTTCCAGGGAGGATACCATCGCTACCGAGATAACATTTTTGTACCCAAACCGGTCCGTGTCCCAGTAATGCAGTCCAGTCACGATTCCTTGCTATCAGGGCATGGGGGAATCTCCAAGACAATTGAACTAATACGTCGTCACTTCTGGTGGCCGTCGTTGTTGAAGGATGTCACCACTTATATTCGTTCCTGTGAAGTATGCGCCAGAAGTAAGTCCACTCGAGCAAGACCCACTGGGTTGTTATGCCCTCTCCCGGTGCCCTCTAAACCATGGACCGCTATCTCTATGGACTTCATCGTAGACCTGCCCCCCTTTAGAAATATGACACTATTATGGTAGTGGTGGATCGATGTGCTAAAATGGCACATTTTATTCCTATCATCAGAATCCCTTCAGCTGCCACTACCGCTTCATTATTCATATCTTCGATTTTCCGTCTACACGGGTTACCTCAGACCATTACATCCGACAGGGGAGTCCAGTTCACATCCCGTTTTTGGAAATCCTTTTGCCACAACCTTAAGATACGTCCTGCTCTGTCAACAGCATTTCATCCCCAGACAAACGGTCAAACAGAACGCCTGAATCAGATCCTCGAACAATATATCCGATGTTATACTACCCACTTTACAAGATGACTGGCTACAGTTGCTCCCTACGGCAGAATTTGCCTACAACAACCATTACCAATCCTCCATCAAGATGTCACCCTTCTTTGCTTCCTACGGATATTACCCTGTCTCGGTTCCTGGGTTGGTCATGGACTCTTCAGTTCCTGAAATCAAAGATAGACTGTCTCAAATGTCTCATCAACTAGTGATATTACGCAAGAACCTCAAAACAGCTCAAATAACCCAAAAACTTTATGCCGACCTTAGGCGCACTCCTCCTCCAATCTACCACCCGGGGGACAAGGTATGGCTATCTGCTGCTCATGTCCGTTTGGCATGCCCTTCGAGAAAATTGGGTCCCCGGTTCCTTGGTCCATTTCCAGTTCTCAAGGTCCAAAGTCCGGTAACCGTGTGGTTGAAGCTCCCTTCCTCACTCCGTATCTACCCGGTCTTTCACGTTTCTCTTCTGAAACCCTACCTGGCCAATCCTTTTGCGGGTCGTGTACCAGTACCACCTGCTCTGGTCATCATAGACGGTAATGAGGAATACGTGGTACAAAAAATTCTGGACTCTCGGTGGCGTAGGGGACATATTGAGTATTTTGTCCATTGGTACGGGCCGGAGGAACGGTCATGGGAACTGGTGTCCCACATTCACGCCCCAGCTTGCTTGCATGCCTATCATCGACGATACCCCTCTTGCCCTGCACCTGTTCGCGCCCGTGGTTCGCGTCTAAGGAGGGGGCTCTGTAATGTTTGCTCTGCCACCATTCGTCACCAACCTCAGTACCCTGATACCACACGAACCCCGCGACCGGGACCTGCTATTCCCACATCTCTAAACATCGGGTCCTTCGTTCAATGCGCGGACGACGCTGGCTCGCACGTGCCCGCCGCAACTCTGTGGCATTTCTCTCTCAGGCGTCGCTATGGAGACGGGCAGCGAGGCGCACGTCTCACACGTCACGGGGGCGTGGCTACAGCCCTTTAAAACGGCAGCGCGCCTTATTCCAAATTGCTTGAATATTGTTTCTAGCTTGTTTCAGCGTTTGTGTATCTATTGCTTGTTACCAGACCTTGCTTTCTCTTGGACCTTCCCTACTTCTGGACTCCCGACCCGGCTTGTTATTGGATTACCCTCTTCGCATACTCCTGGATATATTTGGCTTTTTCACTGACCTTGCTGATCTCTATATTCCCTGACCTGGCTTGTTTCCTCGACCTCCCATCTCTCTATATTCCGGACCCAGCCTGCTGTTTAGGATTCTGCTACTTCTCGTGCCCAAGTCAAGACCATCCTGGTGCAGGTACCCGTGTCCCCCACTCACCATCTAGACACTCGTGCCTGTTATCCTTGCTGAGGCCTGCTATAGCCTTATCAGTATTGGTACCTGGCAAGGGCTGTCCACTTCTGCTATCGGGGCTCCCCTTCAGAACCACGGTACATCTAGCTTTGGTTGTTACACCAGCACCCAGACACCTGCTTAGCTTGAGAAAACCTGCAACAATTGAAATGTTGGCCTGCATCTGAATAAACTACACCATTCACAGAGTGCTGGGTGTCTTGATTCATTGCTGTATATCTAGAGAGTTGGGCGGTATCTCACTATGGTCATCCTCCATTGAAGTGCAGATGTAAATATCTTCCTAATATTCCTATGATGCACATGCAGCCCAAAGGTTTGCTGAGCATCATGGGAACTGCAGCCCACAAGAGCTAGGGTTGAAAGGTTAGTCATCAATGGCCTACAGCCAACTTTCATAATGGCAAACATTTCTCTATTCAATAAGTAGTAGACTAGAGTTCCGTGATCCTCAGCAAGCCCATGTGGTTTACCTGCATCAGCTGAATATTGTGGCTCTCTTGTTTACTCACCCGCCTGCTAAAAAGCAAAAAAGGGGTGTGTGTGCCTATAGACCTGGTCATATGACACACTACTAAGGGGTAGCTTAAAGAACACAATCCCTAAAGAAGGTCTATTTAGCTTGGCACGTGTGAAACATAATAACAGGACCTGCAATTAATATACAAACATAGAAAAATACAATTATTTTAAAAAGTCCTTCAGATGGCTAGGTGGGCATCATGGTCACTGTAGTTCCAAACAATTGAATAGACACTCTTTTTATTTTAATATTGTGCATAAATCATCACATAACAAGACAATATAACAAAAATAAGATCAGTGTCATGCAGTAGTATGGTAAATAGGATACATTTCATATTTTACATTTTCTTTTCAGATCGTCAGAAGAAACAACTTTCAGAGAGTTTATAATCAAACAAATGTGGAAATGGAATAGAAATATGTTTAGTGAACCCATATTAAAGACTAATAAAAACCTTTAATTTAATAAACCTTAACTTTTTGTCCAGTCTTCTGTCGCCACAAATCATTCCAAATCATTCCACAGGAGTATAGGGTTCTGTTCCAGCACCCACAATTCCCCCCCCCCCCCCCTTGTCTCTAGGTGGTTTGTCAAAGAATTTCTCCATAGCTGATTTTTAGGTTGAATAGTTTCTAGTGTAAGGGGAGGCCACCTGAGTATCAACCTCAATGTGATCACATTAAAGGTTTGCAAGGAGTATGTAGACTGTTTAAACTGACAAAATGCTGGCAGTAGGGACTGGAGAACGATTCAGATAGCTAGAGTATGGAGTATATATCAGCTTGGATTACCTCTTACCAGTCAGAGTATAGCCGAAGTAGGCACCGGCCAAGGGTGCAATCTTACAAGGGGCATCCTCGCGCTCCTATTTTTGTGCCACAAAATCTTTGAGGCACTGATGGAGGGAGGCGGACCGCACCGGGTGTGATTTGAAGGTCCACCCCCTCCTTCTATTGCAGCATGTTTTTGTTTTTTTATAGGGGACGCTCTGAATGATCAGTGTGCATGAGGAACACGAGCAGCACTTTCTGAGCTCTGTTTGCATTTAACCCATAGAGCTTATGCTTGCTCCCCAGTGACGAAGGAAGCCTCCCGGTAAAAAATAAATAAATGGAAAGAATGATGGAGGGGGAAGGAAAGGCCACATACATGGGAAATACCGCAGACATGGTAGGGGGAAAGACCGCAGACATGGGAAAGACCACAGACATTGGAGGGGGAAAGACATGGGAGGGAGGGGGCAGACCACAAACATGGGAGGGAAGTGGAGGAACAGACAACAGACATGGGAGGGAAGGGGGAGGGACAGACCACACACATGGGAAGGAAGGGGGGGGGACAGACCCCAGACATAGGAGGAGGGGACACAGACATGGGTGCAGAGAGGAGAGACTTACAATGGGGGGGATAGGAGACAAAGACAGGCATGAGAGAGGAGAGAGAGACAGGCATGGGAAGGGAGAGGAGATATTGGCATGGGTATGGAAAGGAGAGGGACATACATGAGGAGGGACAGAAGAGGGACAGGCATGAGGAGGGAGAGCAGAGGAACAGGCACCAGCCCTGGTAATGGGGCACAGTTTCTGTGTGTGTGTTTGTGTGTTATGTATGTGCCTGGCCAGTACTGTGTGTGTGTTATGGGTGCCGACAGGTGCTGTGTGTGTCTGATGTGCCTGGTGGGTGCTATATGTGCTATTCAGGTACTATGTTTCACACTGCGGTATTGTCAGACTCTTAATTTTTTGTGCTGTCACTTAGTTTGTAAAACCCTACAGCAACCCCTAAAATTTTGTGTTGCCTCCTACTTTATCCAGATACCTATTTCCAGGTTTCTATTAGTCTTGGTCAGCATTCTGACAGCACATGGATAATGTTTTAGAAACCTGGGAACAGTGAGTATAATGTGAGCAACAGATTAAGGATTGAAGAGTTAACATTGAATTTGTTACTTATATGTTTAAAATCAATGAAATGATACAGTATAAATCTTAATATACCAGTTATGGAACTGTTAATAAATCCAGGATTATAACCCTGGTAACTATGTTTGTTACCGGATTATTGCTGCAGAGCAGAGATCTGTGCTGAGACTTCAAAACCATGTAGGTTTGAGGGAGGTAAGATCAGTTATCGACTGGCACAGATCTGTACAAATTTGCTAATGTATGGCCTAAACAGTACATTGGTTTACATGATAATGTTAAAAAGGAAAGCTTAACGAAAGAAGAAGCCACAATGTTTGGAGAGAAGCTGAGAATGAAAAAAAGGAGGGCAAGGGTTGGAAGCAAGAAAGTGGAAATTATATGTGTGCTTCAAAGGGACAAACATAAGAAAATGCTATGAGGAGACGAGAAAAGGAAAAAGCCACAAGGTGGAGATGAGGGAAAAAATGTGTTTGTTACATTACTTGGAAATGGTACTTTTCCATAACTAATCATAGGTGGAGTCTTTACTGTTGTTCGTCTACTGACTATTCATCATGTTGTAACTGTGATACTTGCAGTCACCACTAGGGAGCAGAGACTTCAAAAAGACATAACGTACAATATGAATTTAGTTAGTGAGTAAGTGACAAGAGTAATACCAAGCATTACATATTTGTTCTTAACTATTAATGGGCACCTATTGTTCTTTACATTTATATAGTTCACTTATGTGTTAACATGCAGTCACCTTTTATAACACATCATGAGTCTGCTGATTTATATATTCAAAGACTGCCCATTTTTGATTCAGGAACAGCAGACAAAGCATGATGGAGCAGTTGTAGAAAATGTAAAGATAAAAAAGGAGAAATGTTCCATCTCAGTTTATGGTATTTTGCTGCTTTTGCCTATTTTCTGCTTTGCGTTTCTTGTAAAAAAAATTTGTACCTCGCTCAGATGTTTGCAAATGCAGTAAAGTGCCCCTCAACCACTGGGAAACACATAAGTAATAAAACTAAATATTGGTATTTCCTCTGCTACCAACTTGCCAGGGAACGAGAGCGAGTGAAAGATTATACTTTTGTGGTGGACTAGCTGTAAAATAGCCTTCATCAAGAATATTGATTGGTTGCTGTGGAAATGTGTGATGAGATCCTGCATCTGCCATTTCATTGGTTCAAGTTTAGTTATACTGAAGTTTGGTGTCCAGTCTGAAGTCTGGATACCAGCCAAATATTCCTTAAATCCATGCACTTATCAGTGACTGATGTACAGTTAGCAGCTTGGTCAGCAGTAGCAAGATACCCTTCATCACATGCTGGGCAGTCGCAGTAGCATACTGGCTAAGATGTTTGTTATATCCGCAGGGCTTAGTGATACCTTAGAAGGAGACCGAGGAATGGAAGAGATGCCACAAGAGGCACTAGGACTCTTTCAAATGTCAATGTGATATTCATCTGTCACTTCATCCGGTCTATAGAACATGTTTCCAAATTTAGATTTTCCCATCTCTTTCTCCAACTAGCTCATATAATATACATACTGATAAGTATACCTATCATTGTGTCATTATCACATATAAAATTGGGTTCCCTGTAGAAAGAGGAGCCTCAAATGAAAATAACAAAAATCTGCTGATTGGGATCACAAATACCATTGAGACTAACTGTACTATATATGCAGACATACAGGACTGGCAACCACACAGGGCGCAATACCCAGAGCATGACTGGCAATGGTGCCTAGTGTGGGATGTTGCATGGGGTGCCATACAGTGCAACCTGCCGTGAAGAATAGTGAGCACAGTTAAAGAGCTGAAGCTAGTGCTGACTGAATAGCACAGACAACATGATCTGCCCCTTCGTGCACAGTGCTTTATTTAAAGTCGTCATTCTGGATGTCAATGACATCCGGCACTCCTATTGTCTTTGGGGACAGATATGGCACAGATAAGCTGTTTCAGGACAGATATGGGACAAACAAACTGTTTGGGGTTGGAGATGGCAAAGATAAGCTATTTGGGGTTAAATATGGCACTGGCAAGCTTTTTGGGGACAATGTGCTACTTGGTGAAGTCAAGAGGGGAGCTAAAACTGGAGCTTTTTTGTTTTAGCCCCCCCCTCTCTCACCTAAATAGGGGTGACCTGCACGGGTCACCTGGACACCCCAAACTAGCAGAAGAAATTATAAACTCTGTGCCAGGAGTACTCAAAGAAGACACCAATATTTGCCAAAAATTAAAAAGATAACTATACTTACTTATACTTACTAAAATATATGAACAAATAAAGAGGTAATCTACAATAAATAAAAAGTGAATAGTGTGGTACGTCCCATAAATTGAAAAAAAGTAAAATCAAAAGAAATATACACTCACAAACGGGGTTCCATAATAAACAAGGAGCAGGGAAAGAGAATTAAGGGAACACTAACGCAAGGGTAGGTTCCAAATGTTGGTGCTTTAATGTTGGTTCACAATATGCAGATGGAGACAATCAATGAACACACTGTGGGAAGAGGTATCATGTACAGAGAATATCCACATCTTAAGGAGAAATTCCACTGAATCTGAGACATGCTGGAGTTCCGAATGCTGGCAGTAAAGTGCTTTCGGTTTCATTGTGCGTGGAGACGGCTGAAAAATATGGAAACCTCAGTATGCCAAAGATAGAGTCAAGGTGTTTCGTCCAAAGGACTTCAGGATCAGGATTCTCTCCAGGATCAGACTCTAGCCCCTAACTACACTTGGATATACACTTGGTTAACCTAACCTTGTGTCTCTTATTCTGAAATGAACTCCAGCACAATTCCATTCGTCATTATGGAATTCCATAAATGAAAATAATAGCCAATATTGGGGTTACATATAAAATCTCCGGCACTGCAAGTGTCGAGAGATTTACAAAAATGTACATTCACTGCTTGTTATGGATACATAGACTACGCCGGCACACGAGCTCCAGCACAACCAAATTCTACGCATTTGGCATAGATATCACAGACTCCCAAACTTTAGCGTAAATCTGCTGACATCCCACATTGGCTTCATTGCCGGATGCCATCCCAGTGTTGCACCCTGGATGGCTGCACATCCCACAGGCCTGCCCTGCTCACTGAAAACACTCATTTAATATTACCTTGCCTCTATCTACCTTAACAATGGCCTTGTCTACTCCCTCACCCACAAAGGCCAGTGCTGATCATAATTATGTAATACTATCCAAAGTGGAGCATAGTGCATTTTTTTTTTTTAAATTCCTACACGTTCCCTACAGTTGGCTATGATGTCTTGTATTAGAGAGCTTTCACTAAACTGGTTCCACTGGTGACTTACCGGATAGAAATCCATGGCAATGACCCTCTGGCTATAACACACATCACACACCAAAATAACACAATGTCGATTTGTATTGCAGGATGAGCACCACCACTATAGTGCACAAAATGTAAAATTCTGAACTTCCCCAAAAGCAAATTACACACACAAAGGCAAGTCATCATGATACTTAAAGGTCTACTCCAAGCATTTTCTTTAATGCATGTGCGGAGCTAGCTTTTTTGATGCTTTAATGTACATAAAGGTAAGACTCAGATAGCTCCAATTTTCTTTGAGAAAATAATAACTCCATGTTTCATAAATCGGATCACACTGACATGATCTTGAATCAGCACAAAAATCGGCCAATGTGGTAGCCTCAGTGCAGACTTCTATGGGGAGGAATTTGGCTTATTTATAGGTCATTTCGGAGGACCGTGACTATTACGTAAGTAGCCGAAGTCCCCCCATAGAAGTAATGGAAGGACGTTGGTTATTGTGAATATAGACATGCTCCTCCTAAAATGGCCCAAAATGAAATAAAAATCAGTAAAAATAAAATCAAATGATACATTAATTAAATACATCAAAATAAAATAAATTAACATAAAATAAAATAATTTAAAAATGTTAATGTATATAAATATTTCTGCATTTCAAAAATGTTTACATAAATATCACTGAATAGAACCCAATAGACGAAATGCTGGACATTCGTAAGGTTGACGTCATGCAAAATGGCCTCCATGCCTCTCTATAGAAAAGAATGGGGAGCGTATCCATTTCAGATGACCTAAAGCAGGCATCACTTATCATGCTACAGTGTCACTTTGCCATACCGAACATACCACAGTGTCACTTTGCCTCACAGAACTGCCACCGCAGAACATGCCACAGTGACAATTTGCCCATTAATAGTGCCACAGTCAGGTGCCGAATAAAATATGTAAGTCAGATTGCTCATTAAAATATGCCATGTCAGTTTGCCCATTTTGTTTATGTCACAGATGTGCCCAATAAAATATGCCACAGTCAGGTGCAAAATAAAATATGCCACAGCCAGTTTAAATGTTAAAATATGCAATGATTAGTTTGCCCATTAAATATTGCACAGTCAGTGTGCCCATTAAATATGCCACAGTTTGACAATTAATATATGCCCCAGCTAGTTTGACATTAAAATATGCCACAGCCAGTTTGGTATTGTTATATCTGGGAAGTCTCTAACTCTCATGAATTTTGGTTGAGGTTCCTATATAGATAGCATATTGGGAGCAATGGATAAAGGTCAATTGTAAGGGAAAAGCAGGGCAGTCACCATGGAAACCAATGGTATGTTCCTACTGATAACATCAGTTTTCAAACTTTGTCTCAGAATTTACCTTTTATGAAGCATGTAAACCTGTTATACGACCAGTAAAAAAGCCAATCCAGCAACTCTACTTTTCCTCTGGAGGTGAATCTTTCATGTTCCAAGTCAGGGGTGTCCAAGTTTTTCCCGCAGTTGGCCACTTCATTTCTTCAGAAATGTATGTGGCATGGGCCACAAGAGAAAATTATAAATGATATGTGAGATTATGTGAGATGATATATACACACTGCACATTACTGTATCACAATAAAACATGCAGTCGCACTTATACACATACATATGCAACCACAAATACACACAGACACACATACACACTTACACATATTCACAGCCACACGTACACAAATAGACACACAGTCACACATACATACATACACACAGACACCCTTACACACCCACACCCTTACACACCCACCCCAATGAAAGCCTTACACATTCACACAGACACCCTTACACACACACACAGAAACCCTTCCAGACATTTTTACAGACACCCTTACACACAGACACCCTTACACACACATAGAAACCCTTACAGACACCCTTACACACAGACACCCTTACGCCAGACACACATTTATTTTCTTTTTTTGTGGCGTTTGTCCCTGCTTATTTACCTTGTACAGGTATATGCAGGGAGGGGGATGGTTCAGACACACCTTCTTCTGAGCTCCTGGATCTTCTGAACTCCAGGATGTCACCTGACATCCGGAGCTCTGACAGCATCAGAGCAAGGGGGTGGAGCATGCGCCCTTCGCGCTGCTCTGACCACAATGCGCCCAATGTAGGCACGCCACAGAGGTGCGGTTCCCACATCCAATCTCGGGTGGCCCGCACCTCCATCTCAGGCCACATGTTGGATGGCCCTGTTCTAAGTTGATTTCATGCTACTGCATCCAATCTTTGTGATGGGTTAATTAAAGGACTATTAAAAACTTTTTAAATCCTTGGTTCCTCAAAGGAAGCAAGAGTTATAAATGATGTCCTGCTTCTCCGGAGTAACCCCAAAGTGTATCTTAATAGATACATGTCGGTGTACTCTCTGATGTGTCTACAGCTGTGTGTCAAATGGAGCAGCACACAAACTTAAATGAGATTGTCCAAGGAATGAGGTGATCCAAATTGAGTGAAAAACGCAATATTCTTAAATGGACAAACAATTGCACAGAGAAAAGCAGAGAAGAATGTTTAAAGTCTGCAGGACACAGGGTTCATAAAAAAGGCAGAGCACTTCTTAACTGGAAAGAGAAACTCTGAAAGTCTGAAATAGTGTAGAAATAGTGTAGAAACATAGAATGTGTCGACAGATAAGAACCATTCGGTCCATCTAGTCTGCCCAATTTTTCTAAATACTTTTATTAATCCCCAGTTCCAGATCTTATAGCTAGGATAGCCTTGTGTCTATCCCACTCATGCTTAAACTCGTTCATTGTGTTTACCTCTAACACTTCTGCTGGAAGGCTATTCCAAACATCCACTACCCTCTCAGTAAAGTAATACTTCCTGATATTTCTTTTAAATCGTTGCCCCTCTAATTTAAGACTTTGTCCTCTAGTTGTGGTAATTTTTCTTCTTTTACATATACTCTCTTTCTTTACTGTGTTGATTCTCTTTATGTATTTAAATCTTTATATCATATCCCCCCTGTTACGTCTTTCTTCCAAGCTATACATGTTAGGATGCTTTAACCTTTCCTGGTAAGTTTTATCCTTCAACCCATGAACCAGTTTAGTAGCCCTTCTCTGAACTCTCTCCAAAGTATCAATATCCTTCTGGAGATACGGTCTCCAGTACTGCGTACAATACTCCAAGTGAGGTCTCACCAGTGCTCTGTACAATGGCATGAGCACTTCCCTCTTCCTACTGCTAATACCTCTCCCTATGCAACCAAGCATTCTGCTAGCATTTCCTGCTGCTATGTTGTATTGCCTACCTACCTTCAAGTCCTCTGAAATTATTACTCCTAAATCCCATTCCTCAGATGTTGAGGTTAGGACTGTACCAAATAGTCTATATTCTGCTTTTGGGTTTTTACGCCCAAGGTCCATTATCTTGCACTTGTCCACATTAAATGTCAGTTGCCACAGCTCTGACCATTTTTGTAGTTTAGCTAAATCATTTGCCATTTGGCTTATCCCTCCATGAACATCAACCCTGCTGCAAAACGTTGTATCATCAGCAAAAATACATACTTTGCCAACAAGACCTTCTGCAAGATCACTAATAAAAATATTAAAGAGAATGGGTCCAAGTACAGATTCCTGAGGTACCCCACTAGTAACAAGACCTTGCATCGAATATACTCCATCGACTACAACCCTCTGTTGCCTGTCACTCAGCCATTGTCTAATCCATTCAACAATATTGAAATCCAAACTTAAAGATTTCAGTTTATTGATAAGCCTTCTATGTGCGACAGTGTCAAAAGCCTTACTGAAATCTAGGTAAGCAATGTCTACTGCACCACCCTGATCTATTATTTTAGTCACCCAATCAAAAGAATCAATAAGATTAGTTTGGCATGATCTCCCTGAAGTAAACCCATGTTGTCTCTGATCTTGAAATCCAAGCAATTTTAGATGTTCAACAATCCCATTCTTTAACAAAGTTTCCATTATTTTCCCCACTACTGAAGTAAGACTTAGTGGTCTATAGTTGTATGTATGTGAGAATCCAGCACTTGAGTCCCGTACACACAGAAGCAGTACCTTCAGTTTTGTTTTTTGTAACGGAACTCTCGGTGCTTCCTCCGTTAAAAGCTCTGCTTCCTTGCTTAGAGCTGCTCTTCCAAGAGTGACCTATTGTGACAATAAGCCAAACCACTAGATGAAACCAGTGCTGTGATTAGTTGGCCCTTTCAAGAGCTTTAGCGTGATCTGGTGTTAGTGTTAAGTAAAAATGACAATTTATTACAGGCACAGCACAAATATATACAAACATAATTTGATAAACGGAGGATTAGCATACAATAGTAGGGGGAGACCACTGTAGTTCCCCACTAGGTCCAGTCATTAAATTTGTACAGGTATACAGTAAACATAATTAGTTAACCGTAAATTAAATCAACAGAGAAGAATGAATCACACAGTACTTGTACAGTTTTAAAAATAACATGAAATATAACAAATAAAAAGCATTTAGAGGCATTTAGAATTTTAATTTTTATATATAGCGCTGTCTCACTTTATAATTCTGTAATTTTTATATATAGCTCTTCTGCATTGTTCGGTCTCATGTCTCTCATCTTTCTCTTGGCAAAGTCCCATAAATTCTCTATGGGGTTCAGGTCAGGCGAGTTTGCTGGCCAATCAAGCACAGTAATCCCACGGTCATTGAACCAGGCTGTGGTGCTTTTGGCAGTGTGGGCAGGTGCCAAGTCCTTCTGGAAAATGAAGTCAGCATCCCCATAAAGCTCGTCTGCGGAAGGAAGCATGAAGTGCTCCAAAATCTCCTGGTAGACGGCTGCGTTGACCCTGGACTTAATGAAGCACAGTGGACCAATACCAGCAGATGACATGGCTCCCCAAATCAACACAGACTGTGGAAACTGTGTGTGTCTCTCCATTCTTCCTCCAGACTCTGGGTCCTTGGTTTCCAAATGAGATGCAAAAGTTGCTCTCATCAGAAAAGAGGACCACTTTGGACCACTGAGCAACAGACCAGGTCTGTTTTTCTTTATCCCAGGTAAGACGCTTCTGACGTTGTTTGTTGTTCAGGACCGGCTTGACAAGAGGAATACGACATCTGAAGCCCATGTCCAGGATCCATCTGTGTGTGTACTGACTCCAGCCTCAGTCCACTCCTTGTGAAATTCCCCAACACATTTGAATGGCCTTTTCCTGACAATCCTCTCCAGGCTGCGCTCATCCCTGCTGCTTGTGCACCTTTTTCTTCCACACTTTCCCTTCCACATAACTTTCTTTTAATGTGCTTTTATACAGAACTTTGGAAACATCCAACTTCCGTCACAATTACCTTTTGAGGCTTTCCCATGATTATGATTCCTACTGAACCAGACTGAGAGACCATTTAAAGGCTCAGAAACCCTTTGCAGGTGTTATGGCTTACTTAGCTGATTATAGTGGGACACTGTGAGCTTAGAATATTGCACCTTTTCACAATATTCTAATTTACTGAGATTGTGGATTTGGGGGTTTCATGAGCTGTAAGCCATAATCATCGCACGGATGACAAATCAGGGCTTGAACTATCTTCCTTTGCATGCAATGTGTCTATCTCATATATTAGTTTCCCCTTTTACGTTGCATTACTGAAATAAATGAACTTTTGCACGATATTCTAATTTTTCGAGTATCACCTGTATATAGCGCTGTCCCACTTTATATTCGAAGATAATATGTAGTTTTCCTATGAGTGATAAAAATAATCATATGGAAAAAAGGAGAAGAAGGAATAAAGAAACAGAAGGTATATATAGTTAGTAGATAGAAAACCAAAAATAAAAACAAATGAATAATAAAAGATACAGGGTATGTGGTATCTAAGCAAGATCCCAAAAATAAATTAATAGTTAATTGTGGAAAGAGGCACTCTGATAAACTGAGATGTGCAGCTACCACTCAGGTGGTGCACTTCCCTTATACACCACCAAAAAAAATTAACTGGTGAAAAAGGGAAGAAGAAGGTGTGCAGAACTATATATGTAGAACAACTTATCTTAATAATTTACAGCTCTTATTAAATAGAGAAATAGTGTAACCAGTACACAAATGTTACTGTATCTTCACATCCCTTTGAAGTGTCTAATGTGACAATTTAATAATTTTGTTTGTAAATTGAGTATGCTTTTTTAATTATACTGATGTAAATTTGCACATTGCGTTTAAAGTACATTAATACTAGAATGAGGTCATATTGCCAAACTTAATCTTTATTGAAACAGAAGGGGTAATAATATGCAAGCAAGCAACCAATCAATGGGAATCTTCCATATACTTAAAGACGACAGGAATGGGAGACGGAAACACGCCTTTGAAGAAGCCCAACATCCAGGCGAAACGCGTAGTGCAGCGTCACCGGAAGGTGGGGAGCTAGATTGTACACAGAGATACACACAGAAGCTCAGGCTCCGTTTGGCAAGATTATCGTACTTGATGTTTTCAACCTAAAATGCAATGAATATTGTAATAAATATTCAATACTTTGTAACCTGTCTAATGCCTGGCATGCTCTCTTCCCCATTTTCCTGTCGCTTTATGAATGGTATGCTGAGAGGTACATACTATCGCAACAAAGCTGTACAACATCGCCAAATAATCCTCAGAGTCGGGTCTCTTTTGGCTCAAACCCACGTGAGTGCAACATCAATTGGGAGAGGTTATATGAATATTTATTGCAACAATCTGCACTCCTCTTTTTCTTTTGCTGTATGTGCTGAAGATTCCATGAATATTTTGCACAAAAACCCCACTAATAATAAATCACCTATGTAAATAAATAAAATACCTAATAATAATAAACTGTGTAAATCAATAAATAGATAGAAATGTCACTAGAAATGATATTGAGCAAAAGGGAGTATATATATTAAATGTATGTATGTATAATGTGTGGATCTGTGTGTATATATATATATATATATATGTGTGTGTGTGTGTGTGTGTGTGTGTGTGTGTGTGCAATTACATGGGAATACCAAATTAAATAAATATAAATCACATATATAATTACATTAGAAAATTAATAATATAGAGTGGAAAAAATTGCATTTATTTGGAAAATTACATTTAGATAAAATAATCATAATGACAAATGGTGGAATATACACCCATTGTATGTAGATGAGTAATGCAGAGTGAACAAAAATGTGCATTTATTTGGAAAATGAAGTAAATATAATATAATCATACTGAGATCTGGTGGAATAAAAACCCATTATGAGATTATTAAAAGAGAGCCCATAATGTAATGTAACAAAAAAAAGTATAAAAGTATAAAAATATGTATAAAATACATAAAAAAAACAATATATCTTAAACGAAATATAATAAGATATAAGGCATATATATATATATATAGTAAAAACATTATGTAGTGTATAACAATAGGAAATGTGATAATAGAAAGACTCTGAAAAAAAGTATTTTCTTAAACCAAGAGAGAACAGGGTCTTTAACTTATGAATCCAAAAGGTTTCTCTATGTAGTAGACTCTTATTTCTATTGCTTCTTTTTCAGGAAGATGGGATAAACTCTGTACCCATAAAGTGAAAGTCTGACAGACCCTTTTTAGACATGAGTTATAGTGGAGGGGAACCTGGTGGTCACTGTTTCCAGACCGAATTAGATCCATATGCTCCAAGATTCTCACTTTGAGCAGTATTGTATATATTGTATACTACATTGTGTACTACATCCACGAAACAAAAAGGTACACATCATGGGGGTATTACCAATTAATAAAAACTTAAGCAGAAAAGTTTATCCTCTAATATTGGATGAACATATTTTATGGGGTCATTGGTGTCCCCCTGCAAGCCTTAGAATTAGCACACTTATGAAAGCTTTTAGGTTTTGGTCCAAGCCAAAAAACATAACAAAATGAGATCAGCTTGTAAGGTCCCCTAATATTTATTTAATATGGTCTTGGGCTCTAGTGTTGTACTGAGTAAAGAAAGCAGATTAAAAGTCCAAAAAATTCTAAAATTTGAATATCATTTTTCTGCCTTGATGAGGGTTTCTTCCCTATAATGTGTGTTGGAATATGACTAGTATAATGAATTTCCATTATTAATTATTATAAGTAATAATTAACACAATAATCCTAACATCACTAAGCTCCCAAATATCTAAATTAATACCAGACATGATATCAATTGGTATCTGCAAACACTTCCCTGGTTGGCTCCCAAAATGGAGTCACCATGCTTACATGTGGAGAAGTCGAAAATGTAGTTTGTTTAAGATACATGTCACGTGAGTGTTAAATAACGACATATTTCTAAATTTGGTATACTCGAAGAGATATATTCAACAATCAACATCGAAACTGATGCACATGTAAGTAGATGTGTAATAGGTTTAATATACATATGCATAAACTGTGTTATCCAAACAAATACTTTTAGTTTAATCAAAACACGGAATAGTAATAATACTTTCATTACACTAATATTAACTAAACACACATTGTGTGTGTTTTTTTCATCATATTTTTTGTAGTAAATTATACATTTTTAAAATAATGGTATCTAAAGCCCTTCTTATGCTGATAAAAACAAATATATGATTTACGTGGGTACAGTAAATGAGAACGAAAATGTCAGCTAAACACAAACACCGCAGAGATGTTAAAACAGCCCATGTCACCAAGGGCAAGACTTAATGCCATTAAGAGTTTAAAATATGGAGTTTTAATGCAGTTGTTGTCTGTGTAAAATGTAATATCTAACAAGTAAAATGGGATTCAAAAGTAGAAAGGAATTTCCTATCATTGGAGTAGATAGAATTTATAATTTTAGCACCCATAGCGGTGCTACAAATCTGAAATTGTTTTTCAAATTAAAAATAATTATGTTTTAAAATAAAATCAGCTGCCCTATCAATAAAATCCACTTGTGAGGGGTGAATTTCGGATTGGGAAATGACTTGGCGTAAAGACCTCATGGCCTATGCATGTATACAAAGAATACACGTCGGCTGTGACCCATTTATATAACAATTTCACACTACCTTCTCCATAGCTGAACTGATAACAGTGGTATCAAGAACTGGGTCCCCGTTGACTTTGAAGTGCCCACATTCAAGAGTTACGGTTCAAGTTGGGGGCCACATACCAGTGCCCTGAGGTAGCAGCTTCTGTATCCAGGAAGGCAGAGCAAAAAACATTGGTAAGGTTCAAAAGCAGAGTAAGTCAGAACTGACACATTCATGAGTAGGGCAACGCATAAACCAAACTGAGGGTAGGAAATAATACAGAAGCACAGGGCCAAAGACAAACACAAATACAGTGAAGGGACAGACAGAGCACAGACATAGGGCCTTGCAACAGAACTTAAAGGCATTCACAGGCCACATACAAATAGGGAACAAACAAATGACAGGGCTAAAGCAACATAACAGACACAGACATAAATACAGGAAGTAGCTTAGGACTCGGAGTTAGAAAATAGCAAGGATTTAGTTCACCTGATGGTCATAAGATGGAAGCTTGCCAAACAGTATCAAGGTACCTCACAAGATGGTAAGCCCTAGCATTATCCCTGCCTATTATAACTAACAGGGACGATCCTGGGTGGGTGCACGGGGTGCACCGCGCCTAGGTGCCAGGCAGTGAAGATAGAGAGGGGCGCTGAGCGAGTGACGCTCCTCAAGTGCCGCTCGCAGGAATAGTAGGCGCCGCTGCCTCCTGTCAAACTGAAAGAGCAGAGCACCGTATCCGCGTGCATGCTCTGACAGAGCAGCAGCGCCTCTGTGCACCTAGGTCTGCTGCCATGATGTCTTCTATCAGGGACGATCCTAGGCAGGTGCACAGGGTGCACCGCGCCCAGGTGCCAGGCAGTGAAGATAGAGAGGGGTGCTGAGCGGGTGATGCTCCTCAAGCGTCGCTCGCGGCAATAGTAGGTGCCGCTGCCCCCTGTCAAACTGAAAGGGCAGAGCACCGTATCCGCATGCATGCTCTGGAAGGGCAGTGGCGCCTCTGTGCACCTAGGTCTGCTGCCACAATGTCTTCTATGTCCTCCTCCGCTGAAACAGAGGAGTGACATACACAAAGATGCGTCGTTGACGTCAAAGCAGGGGCGCAGGTCATGTGAGCCCACCCCTGCACCTATAAAAATCTAGTGGCGGCAGTGGAGGATGATCTACTCCACACAGCAGCTCCTCCTCCTTCCTGTAAGTGTATAAGAGGAGGAGCTTTGAGGAGCAGATCATCCTAATCCAAAAGTAAAAAACGGAGGTAAATGTATTATTAAATAATTAATGTCATTGTGATATATTATATCATATATTATTATAGTATTTTTGAGGCTTCTGTCTATATATAGTATGATTTTTAATTCCATACATTATGTGTATGCCCTTTTATTGCCATGAATATAAAGATACTATTATTATCTTTATATGCATGGAAATAAAAGGGCATACACATAATTTATGGCATTAAAAATCATATGTACAACCTATTTTATAGTTTAAAACCATATTCACTTATAATGCATGGCCATTGGCCAAAGTTGCAGAGTTGGAGATTTTTTCCAACTCTGCTACTTTGGCCTTATGTTTGAAATTCCCATTTCAATTCTCTGTAATACTTCTTTCTTGAGTAAAGCCCATATGTAATAAAAAGCAGCATATTCATTAACAATACATGGCCAATGTAGCAGAATTGGACAAATTCCCCCATTCAATACTCTATTTTGCAATGAAAATGAAAACCAAACACACATTGCTTAGACTTTGGATACAGAGAAAAATGTTTGTGGTGTCTCTTGTTTATGAGATTGGTAAAAGAAACATACCTCACTCTATTCTCCCCAGGTTTTAGAACCCCCTTTTTTTAATTAAAAAAATATTTACGTATATATATATAAATACACACACACACACACACATGTGTAAGAGTCAGGTGTGCCTAAGTGAGTAGCATAGTGTGTGTGTGTATGAGAGTGTGTGTTGCAAGTTTTCACGTGCAACACACAGTGGCAGGATGTGTATGTGAGAGAGACAAGTTTACACTGCCTGAGTGAGTAGCATGATGTGAGTGAGTGGCAGCATGGGAGTGTAAGAGACAGGTTTACATATGTGTGTGTGAAGGAGTGGCAGCATGGGAGTGAGAGAGACAGGGTTACACGCAGGGCCGGACTGGGAACAAAAACCAGCCCTGGAAAAATTTGTATACCAGCCCCATCGCATAAAATTTTTAAACCAACCCCATAGCATAATATAATTTTTTTGTTCATAGAAGGGAAAATCATGCATTTTAAAAAGCACATCTGAACAGTGTATTATTTATATATAAGACTGATATCCAGTATGTACACAGAGTTATATGAATTGTCCTGTGCAGAGGTATATATCAGGGCAGTGTGTGAGACATATTCTGTAGCCTGTCTCTCGCATATCTGTAGCCTGTCTCTCTCTGTCCTTTCTGTGGCGTCTCTCTCTCGGTCCTTTCTATGGTGTCTCTCTCTCTCTCTGTGTCCTTTCTGTGGCGTCTCTCTCTCTGTCCTTTCTGTGGCGTCTCTCTCTCTCTGTCCTTTCTGTGGCATCTCTCTCTCTCTCTCTCTGTGGCGTCTCGCTCTCTCTGTCCTTTCTGGGGCGTTTCCCTCTCTCTCTGTCCTTTCTGTGGTGTCTCTCTCTCTGTCCTTTCTGTGGCATCTCTCTTCCCCCCTTCCCCCTTAGTGTCTTTCACCCCTCCCCATCCCCCTGTAGTGTCTTTCACCCCTTCCCCCTGTAGTCTTTCACCCCCTCCCCCCTGTAGAGTCTTTCACCCCCTCCCCTTCCCCCTGTAGTGTTTCACCCCCTCCCCTTCTCCCTGTAGTGTCTTTCACCCCCTCCCCTTCTCACTGTAGTGTCTTTCACCCCCTCCCCTTCCCCCTGTAGTGTCTTTCACCCCCTCCCCTTCTCCCTGTAGTGTCTTTCACCCCCTCCCCTTCCCCCTGTAGTGTCTTTCACCCCCTCCCCTTCCCCCTGTATGTCTCACTCACCTTGCTTCCTCTGCTCCCCATCCCGCTGCCGGAACTGCTGCTGCAACATCCGGCGGCAGCAGGCAAACTTCTTAAAGCGGTGGGGGCCGCCGAATTGCTTAAAGTGGCCCACCGCCACATTAAGCAATTCGGCGTCCTTCGCCGCTTTAAGAAATTTGCCTGCTGCCGCATGTCATTGCAGCAGCCGAACTCTCAAAGTGGCGGCCACCGCCGATTCTCTTTAACTGGCCAAGGCGGCCCGGGGCAGGCGGCCCACCAGGGTTTTTCCCGGTATCCCGGTGGGCCAGTCCGGCCCTGGTTACACGAGTGTGTGAGGGAGTGGCAGCATGGGAGTGAGAGAGAGACGGGTTTACACATGTGTGTGAGAGACGGATTTACATGTGTGTGTGTGAGGGAGTGGCAGCATGGGAGTGTGAGAGAGACGGGTTTACACGAGTGTGTGTGAGGGAGTGGCAGCATGGGAGTGTGAGAGAGACGGGTTTACACGAGTGTGTGTGAGGGAGTGGCAGCATGGGAGTATGAGAGACCCAGGTTTACACATGTGTGTCTGAGTGAGTGGCAGGATGGGATTGATTGTCAGGCTGTCATTGACATAGGTTGTTATTTCTTAACCTCAGTTCTGATGTAATCTAAAAGTGAGTTAATCAGCAGGAACATGTCATTGCTTTCCTTGGTGACTGCTCCACTATTAGAACTTTACACCAGAACTGAGTTTTAGAAATAACCCCCTGTATGCTCTTTAGTAGTATGCTGTCAACTGAAATTTAGTAGCCTAGTGGCAACATATAATAACACTAGTTTGAAAATATCCCATTATAAAGGTAGGGTGACCCACACCCTCTATTCTTTTGGTTTCCTTGTTGTAAGAGTGTATATATGGCCTATTATTTGAAACATCATGTGTTAGCATATGTTTTTAATCCTCTTAATTTATTCTGATTAAATGGTGACTAGGCTTAGGGGAAGTGGCTTACTAGTTAGCTAAACTTGCCAGTTTTTTGGTATAGCATTCCTCAAAATGGCACATATATATTATTAAAGCAATTTAATAATATTGTTTCAGTAGCATTTCAATAGTACTTTAGATTTCCTCCAGTGATTATAATATTTAAATAATAAAAAATGCCAAAAATGGTTGAATATTGTATAAGAAAAAAAAAAGATTGCTGAATCTGGCCTCTCGAGACTTAGCAGTGACAAGTCTGTGATGGTACAGGCAAAGACCTGCACTGTAAAGTCAAACCAGGGAGCAAGGCAGGATGCCATCTGACAGCGTGTGGTCCTTAACTTTCCCTCCTGCTGGTGCCTGTGCGCTCCCCAGCTCCTATCAGATGATGGAAGCCAAAGGGTACGCTGGAAGATTTTTGCACAAGGTCCCATTGGTTTCTAGTTATGCCTCTGCTGTGACAAGGCGTGTTTGATAGGAGCTCCTCAAGAACTGTAATGGAGAGAGTTAAGAACTGTCATTTTTTTTCTTATTGCTTGAATTTTAACAGTTTGCCACAGCAATTCTTTCTTTCAATGATGCTTTGCTAATATGTACCAAATAAAAAAGATTAATGATAATAATAAAAAAAACACCCCACAATTACTACTATGTGACTATTTGACTTTTTCCTCAGATGGCTAGCATAAAACCAAAGTTATCCGGATATCAGAACATACAACGACGTAAGAAAAAGGAAGAAGCCTTGAAAAACAATTACTACTCCCATTACAAGCTTCCTACAGCGACAGACTACATCAAGCTCTGGTCAGGATTCCCTTGGAACAGAACAGGCAACATCTAGCAAAGAGATAACTTCCAGTCCCACTGATACTTCACATGGTGGAGAAGGAGAAATAACCATAGAACTGGAAGAATCAGAATGTGATGATCTGGTCCCAGTGGCTCCCGAGTGTAGCATAGAGCCAATACTAACTGGAGATGAAACTGCAGGTTATATTGGTTCAGCACCAGAACTTTCTGACATTGAAGATGAAGATATGTCTAATGTTTCCTCTGATTCAGACACTGAGTACGCTGTACTTATGGAAGAAGAAACAGAAATGGAACTTGAAGAGCAATCAACATCATCAAGTGGAATCTCGAGTGATCCTGTTTTCTGGCCTGAAATATAGAAATAGAAAAAATAGGATAACTTTGATAAAAATTGGCCCTGTTCAAGAAAAGGCCTATCATTTTTCAAGAGATGAGTCCAGCAGGAGCTTTTCAATTTCCTACTACCACAGAGAGCTGGATAATGGAGAGATGATATCTAGAAATTGGCTGATATATTCTGCAACTTCTAATTCAGTCTATTGCTTTGCTTGTAAAATATTTAACAGCGAGAATATGGCTTTGGCATAAAAAGAAGGCATTTGTTGAGACATTTAAGCCGACATGAAAAAAACACAATCCATGTTACAAATTATAAGAAATGGATAGATCTTTCAAGGGCTTTGGAAAAGGAAACAACCATCGATCATCTCAATCAAAAAATCATTGACCAAGAAGAAAAACGCTGGTATTCTGTCATTACGCTGGTATTCTGTCATACAAAGAAAATCTGGCACTTCGCGGCAATGATACTCAGTTGTTTAAAAAAAAGTAATTGTAACTTTCTAAAGTTAGTAGAAATGATAGGAAAATTTGAACCCATCATATCTGAACACATTCAGAGAATTCAGTGCTCAATTTCACAGCACTCACATATGCCACATTATCTCGGTTGCAGTATTCAGAATGAGCTCATTTCTATAGTAGGAACAAAAATAAAAGAAACCGTTATACAAAAGTTGAATGAGTCCAAATATTTCTCTATTATCCTGGACTGTACGCCTGATGTGAGCCACATAGAGCAGATCAGCATTGTTGTCCGATTTGTTGTTTTAGATCATAGCACAAAAAAAAGTTGAAATACGTGAACACTTCTTGGATTTTTGCCCAGTATCCAGTACAACAGCTGAAGGACTAACATCCTTTTTATTGGCCTACTTCAAAAACAATCAAACTGCACTTGAAAACATGCGTGGCCAGGGATATGATAATGGTGCCAATATTAAAGATTTACATAATGGTTTGCAACAAAAAATTCTGGATGTCAACCCAAGACCCTTTTTTGTTCCATGTAGTGCACATACTCTCAACTTGTTTGTGAATGATGCTGCAAAGATTTCATACCTGACAGTAGATTTTTTTGGCGTCATTCAAGAACTGTATATGTTCTTTGTCTGTCCACCCACCGATGGCTGGTACTCAAGGGGCATGCTCAAAATTTAACTTTAAAACCACTCTCCGCTTCCAGATGGGAAAGCAGAGTCGCAGCAATTAAGCCCTTGAGTTATTTTCTACCGGAAGTGTATTACGCACTGGTAGACATCTCAGATGGTGACAGCAGGGACATTAACACCAAACATCAGGCTTGCTCCTTAGCAGCAAAGATACAATCATTCAAATTCATTTGTTATTTTGTCATTTGGTATGAAATACTATCAAAGGTGAACGTAATCAGCAAAATACTGCAGCAAACAACATTAAACATATCAGGCTGTGTACAAGAGCTGGAAAAGTTACACAAACATTTGGTGGAATACCGGTCTAAAGCAGGCTTTGAGAGTGTGCTAGCTGATGCCAAAGACATAGCAGAAAAACTTGATTGTGAAGAGCATTTCCCTGATGTAGTTACAATTCAACCTCGAAGGAGAAAGAAGATTTTCGATTACAAGCATGCAGATGAGCCTCTTGCAGACCCAACACAAAAATTTTAAAGTTAATTTTTTCTTTGCCGTTTTGGACACATCCATCGAATCCATAAATGAAACATTCACCTTACTTCAGCACCATTGTGAGACATTTGCCTTTTTATATCAAATTCCACAACTTACAATGGACAGAAATGAAACACTGAAGTGTTGCATGGATCTGCAAAACAAATTAACGGACAGTCAGTTATCCCACTCTGACATTAATGGGCTTGATCTTTGTGATTAACTGGTCACCATTAGACCTTTTCTAACTCAGGAGATGACAGTCACCAACACCTTGCAGTATTTAGTGGAGAATAACTTGACCAACACATTCCCAAACATTTCAGTTTCATTGAGAATATTGATGACACTTCCTGTAAGTGTAGCTACTGGGGAACGTTCATTTTCAAAGCTAATTAAAAATGACCTCCGTTCCCCCATGTCCCAGACAAGACTTACCAATGTATCTATCATATCCATTGAAAAATACTTATGCGAAAATGTGGATATACATGAGGTGATTAGGAAATTTGCAGTTACCAAGGACCGAAGAGTTAGTTTTGTCTTCTTATATAATCAACCAATGTGTACACACTGCGCCCATATATGAGAAGCAGCACTACCATCCATAGGTTCTCATAACCAGAAGATAATGTATCAAAAAAAATGTGTACTACTGATGGACACCATATTGTTACATGTTTATAACTTTATTTTAATTGTGATTTTATTATTATGGAAATCTGTTTATATTTGCACTGTTTTGCAATTGTATTTATTATTATGGAAATCTGTTGATATGGTTGAATTTGCTCTTTACATGTTGTTGCTGGTGATAGTCCAGAATAAACCTATCGTGCATATTTTGCACCTGCAGTAATATATTTTCTGCTACCTCAGCATTCATTTTCTGTTGACTACTTTTTGGTTAAATTCACATTCCAAAAATTGTAGGTGGTCATAATGTTATGGTTGATAAGTGTGTATATGTGTGTGTATATATATATATTGATGGAAGTCTTCACTGTCAGACATGGGCGTAGGAAGCGGGGGGGATGGGAGGGACGGATCCCCCCCAGGAAAAAATGTGGGGGGGACAGGTAGGGTGAAATCCCCCCCAGCAAACGGGGCCCCCAGCCCCTGCTTGCCGCGTTCACAGCGCATTGCGCTTGTGAACGCTTTTTTCCGGCAAGCCGCATCCGATGGATGCGACGGCCGAAAAAAAAAAAAAAAAACTGACGCCGGATGTGACGTCGCGTCACATCCGGTGACTGTTTCCCTCCTCCGTGCAAGAGGGAAGACTGCACGGAGGAGACATCCGGCGGGGGACACGGAGCAGTGAAGTGTAAGTACTAGGGAAGGAGGGGGGGGGGAGGAGGTTTAACTGGCACTATATTACTGGGTTCTGGCTGGCACTATATTACTGGGTTCTGACTGGCACTATATTACTGGGTTCTGGCTGGCACTATATTACTGGGTTCTGGCTGGCACTATATTACTGGGCTCTGGCTGGCACTATATTACTGGGTTCTGACTGGCACTATATTACTGGGTTCTGGCTGGCACTATATTACTGGGTTCTGACTGTCACTATATTACTGGGTTCTGGCTGGCACTATATTACTGGGTTCTGGCTGGCACTATATTACTGGGTTCTGACTGGCACTATATTACTGGGTTCTGGCTGGCACTATATTACTGGGTTCTGACTGGCACTATATTACTGGGTTCTGACTGGCACTATATTACTGGGCTCTGGCTGGCACTATATTACTGGGTTCTGGCTGGCACTATATTACTGGGCTCTGGCTGGCACTATATTACTGGGTTCTGGCTGGCACTATATTACTGGGTTCTGACTGGCACTATATTACTGGGTTCTGGCTGGCACTATATTACTGGGCTCTGGCTGGCACTATATTACTGGGTTCTGGCTGGCACTATATTACTGGGCTCTGACTGGCACTATATTACTGGGCTCTGGCTGGCACTATATTACTGAGTTCTGACTGGCACTATATTACTGGGTTCTGGCTGGCACTATATTACTGGGTTCTGGCTGGCACTATATTACTGGGTTCTGACTGGCACTATATTACTGGGTTCTGACTGGCACTATATTACTGGGCTCTGGCTGGCACTATATTACTGGGTTCTGGCTGGCACTATATTACTGGGCTCTGGCTGGCACTATATTACTGGGTTCTGGCTGGCACTATATTACTGGGTTCTGGCTGGCACTATATTACTGGGTTCTGACTGGCACAATATTACAGGCATCTGACTGGCACAATATTACAGGCATCTGACTGGCACAATATTCCTGGGCTCTGACTGGCACAATATTCTTGGTATCTGACTGGCACAATATTCTTGGTATCTGACTGGCACAATATTCCTGGGCTCTGACTGGCACAATATTCCTGGGCTCTGAATGGCACTATTACAGGCATCTGACTGGCACAATATTACTGTGCTCTGAATGGCACAATATTACTGGGCTCTGACTGGCACAATATTACTGCGCTCTGAATGGCACAATATTACTGGCATCTGAATGGCACAACAATTATGGCATATGTGTGTGTGTGTGTGTGGGGGGGGGGTTAACATCGCGATGGATGGCGGGATTGCATGCAGGGGAGGGGGCAGGGTCCAGGGGGCCCAAGCAAATGCTTGCCCAGGGTCCAATCACTATTAAAGACGGCCCTGAGCATACTTGCCAACCCGGGACAATCCTGCAACGTTTTCGATCCTGGGACTGTCCCGGGAGAATCAGCTCTGCAGTGATCACAGAGGTCACCTGATCACATGACTTCATCGCACGACGTCATGTGATCATGCGCACGGCTTGTGCGCGTCCTCCACAAGTCACACAGCCCCACACTGGGAGGAACGAGGTAGGAACAGTGACTGTGTCACTGCCAATAATGTACCGTTTTTCTTTTTATCATGGCAGCTTCGGAACGTGATTGATTATTGCAGCTCTTAGGGGCATTTAAAAAATGTCTCTTAGAGCTGCAATAATCAATGACTTCCGAAGCTGTCATAATAACATGTCTCTTAAATCTGCCAATGACTTCTACTAATGATGAGATGATCAAAAAATGAGGGCAAAAAAAAAACCCTGGCAAATGAATGTGGGCAACAAAAAACCTGGCAAATGAATGTGGGCAAAAAAAAAAAACCCTGGTAAATGAATTTGGGCAAAAAAAAAAACCCTGGCAAATGAATGTGGGCAAAAAAAAAAAAACCCTGGCAAATGAATGTGGGCAAAAAAAACCCTGACAAATGAATTTGGGCAAAAAAAACACTGGCAAATGAATGTGGACAAAATAAAACTGACAAATGAATGGGCAAAATAATGTAATTAATAAGTAATGATTGTAAGAGGCACAGAAAAACCTGGAACGGAAATGCACACCTTCCCTGCAATGAGATATAGCTTTGATCCCTGCTATTGATCTACATTTTTTTAAAATGTATTTTTTAAGATAAAAAAAACTGCTCACTTGAATGTGTGTATGTATGAGTGTATGTGACAGACTGTGTGTATGTATGAGTATATGTGATAGACTGTATGTATGTATGAGTGTATGTGACAGACTATGGATGTATGTATGTATGAGTGTATGTGACAGACTATGTATGTATGTATGTATGTATGAGTGTGTGTGTGTGACAGACTGTATGAGTGTGTGTGACTGACTGTGTGAGTTTGTGTGTCTGTGACTGACTGTATGAGTTTGTGTGTCTGTGACTGACTGTATGAGTTTGTGTGTATATGTGACTGACTGAGTGTGTGTGTCTGTGACAGACTGTATGTATGAGTGTATGTGAAAGACCATGTATGAGTGTGTGTGTCTATGTGACTGACTCTGAGTGTATGTGTCTATGTTACAGACTGTATGTATGAGTGTGTGTGTGTGTCTGACAGACTGCATGTATGTATGAGTGTGTGTCTGCGACAGACTCTATGTATGTATGTATGAGTGTGTCTGTAAACGACTGTATGTATGAGTGTGTGTGTGTCTGACAGATTGTATGTATGTGTGAGTGTGTGCCTGGCAGACTGTATGTATGTATGTATGTATGAGTGTGTTTCTATGTGACAGTATGTATATGTGTGACAGGCTGTATGTATGAGTATATGTGTCTATGTGACTGACTGTATGTGACTGCATGTGATTGTGTGTATGTGCTGTTGTCTGGCTCCTAGATTTTTTTCCTGGCTCCTAAAACTTAGTTAAGGTTGTCAAGCCCTGGTATAAATTTTACTAGTTATATACATATATTTGGGGTCCACCTTAAGCTTTTGGAAATATTTAATATTTTACAGTTTATTTTCTGGTCAGAAATGTAATGTTTGTTTGCTGAGAGGGTAGTGGATGCATGGAATAGTCTTCCAGTAGAAGTGGTAGAGGTTAATACAGTGAAGGAGTTTAAGCATGCATGGGATAGGTATAAGGCTATCCTAGATATAATATAAGGTCAGGGACTAATGAAAGGATTACATTACTGAGAGGGTAGTGGATGCATGGAATAGTCTTCCAGTAGAAGTGGTAGAGGTCAATGCAGTGAAGGAGTTTAAGCATGCATGGGATAGGTATAAGGCTATCCTAGATATAAGATAAGGCCAGGGACCAATGAAAGTATTACTATACTGAGAGGGTAGTGGATGCATGGAATAGCCTTCCAGTAGAAGTGGTAGAGGTTAATACAGTGAAGGAGTTTAAGCATGCATGGGATAGGTATAAGGCTATCCTAGATATAAGATAAGGTCAGGGACTAATGAAAGTATTACTTTACTGAGAGGGTAGTGGATACATGGAATAGCATTCCAGCAGAAGTGGTAGGTTCATACTGATGTATATATAGCTCGCTGACTATATTTCATGTAACAGTGATAAAATGCACCTGCCTGATGTAGATGTTGTGCTGTGAATGTATCTGTTGTATACCAAGGATCCTGGTAATGTTGGTGGGAACTTGGTGATATAATATACACTGTGACAAGCTTTATTTTTACTGCTGCTATACCCGGCGAGCAAAAATGCTGTCCCCCCCAGATTTGTGGGGGTTCCTACACCCATGCTGTCAGATATTTAGTAGAAGAGCTGACCAGGGGTGGTGACACACACCGTTATTTTATGAATGTTATTTGTTTATCTTTCGTTCAGAGAGACTTTTAGCTACTTTATCTTTGTGTTCAAAACATTTGATCTTAGTTATATTATGCATGTTTAAAAATGTACCAAACTTGATAATTCTGCCCTAAGTATCAATAGTGTCTGATATACATCAGGATTCATGTTTAATTTATGTGCTAGTTCTATTTTCACAGTCGCATCCAATACTTCGACCTATTGTACCCTTTGAAATATTATTCTGCCTTCCTTATCACTCCATCTTTCTTTTAATATGAATGGGACTAACTGGCCTATACAAATTGCCACTCCATTACTTTTCTTTATAGGCGAATGAGAGAAGTACATCTGGGGATATTTATAAGTTACAATTTTCTGCAACTTATTCTTGCACAGATCAGTCTCTTGTATCTGACAAATATCTATCTTTAATCTTCCCATATCATTAAACAAATACACTCTCTTTCTTAGAGAGTTAATACCTTTAAAGTTCAATGATTGCGTTTAAATCCATAAGGGTTTTGTATTCATATTTTACAACTCCCCCTCTTCCTCTATAATGTTACTAATAGAGCATATACCGTTACAAGATTCTTTCAACTCATCACATAGAGAGAATATCCCAAACAAGGGTTCTTTGATGGGAGCAGTAATGTAAAGCGAAAATTAAAGAAAACAATTCCCCCCTCCCGTATATCCTAAACCCTCATTCACACTTCCTTTCTATAGTGATAGGAGTTTGAGAGAATACCAATCTGCCGAAGTGATACCTATATCTTATATTAATTCCCCCACTCTATATAATGTACATTTTTTAATGTACAATAAAGTTAGATTTTTTAATTAATTAGCATAAGGAAATCAAAGATCAAATTGAAGCCATTTAGTATTTATACAATTTTCTGATAGTTACATTTTATATAGTTTTTTTTTATATACATATCCATCTTTCTCACAGCATCATTTTGTACAAGGGTACGGATACATTTATTTGACTTAATCTATCTATGAAAACACTATTCAGTTAAGCCCCCCAATAATCTACTGTCGGGTTTGGTCTGGTTTGGTAAGACAGGGAGCACAGCACAGGGATCACTGCTGAAGGCGAAGGGCCACCAAACAATGCATAAAAAATAGTATGAGACCCAGCACTCAGTGTCAAAGAGAGTTTTAATAAGACAAAGGCGACGTTTCAACCCACTCGGGGTTTTTTTTAAGCCTAACAAAGGTGCTTAATTAACATGTATATATAGGACCCACAAGCAATCATTCAATTACAGTCTGTGGCAATTTGGGTGTAACCACATCTGACATGTTATCTATTAATGTGCAACAAGACAGTAGCAAAACTTTGTGATTTAAAACAATGACATGTTATCTATTAATGTGCAACAAGACAATAGCAAAACTTTGTGATTTAAAACAATGACATGTTATCTATTAATGTGCAACAAGACAATAGCAAAACGTTGTGATTTAAAACAGCAGTACATTATAACAAAGTTGATACACACTGTATCTTTTAAAATTATTTTAATGTGTGATTAAAAACACCGCAATTGCGACAAACGAGATGCAAAGAGGCTGTTGTTAATAATTTTAAAATAATCATCAGTATCACTAATTATATTGTAATTGTCTTTATATTGCTGATAATTTTTTTGAAATAGGGTAATTAAATTGTTCTGATTAAAAATGAGTGATGCATGTTATATAGTTACCTCAAGCATTTATTACATATATGTACTCCTTTTTATTTAATTCTAACAGTCTTACATATTAGCACTTTTGACACTCTATATTAGCACTTTATATTTGTAAAAACTTTTATGATATTTATTGCACAGACGACTTGCACATATATTTACAAACTAATAACAAATTGGGTTATATATTATTTAGAGCCTGCATTCATTATTATGTAGTGTTCACAGTGTGTATCAACTTTGTTATAATGTACTGCTGTTTTAAATCACAAAGTTTTGCTATTGTCTTGTTGCTCATTAATAGATAACATGTCATTGTTTTAAATCACAAAGTTTTGCTATTGTCTTGTTGCACATTAATAGATAACATGTCATTGTTTTAAATCACAAAGTTTTGCTATTGTCTTGTTGCACATTAATAGATAACATTTCAGATGTGGTTACACCCAAATTGCCACAGACTGTAATTGAATGATTGCTTGTGGGTCCTATATATTCATGTTAATTAAGCACCTTTGTTAGGCTTGAAAAAAAACCCGAGTGGGTTGAAACGTCGCCTTTGTCTTATTAAAACTCTCTTTGACACCGAGTGCTGGGTCTCATACTATTTTTTTATGAGTAAAGGACTTGGGAGACTTCCTGTGACTTCGGCACCAACGGATTAAATAGAGTGCGGTCCGTATCTACTACTTTTTACCAAACAATGCAGTCCAGAAAATATGGTATCCGAGGAGTAGGCAAGAGAATAGTCGGGGACGTTCCAGAGTTCAGGGCAGGCAGAGAAGGGTCACAATCGATAGTCCAAGCCGGGGTCACAATCAGAGGAGAGGTAGGCAAAAAACAGGTGAGGTCCAGAAACAGGTCAATAGCCGGGAATTCAAAAAGGAGGAGGAATCAGGAACTGTAGCAGGGATAGGAAAACTTCAGAGGTAACAATACGAAGTACTGCAGCTTGAAAACGAGCAAGCACTGAATGAACAGTGCCTGCCTGTTTTATAGCCTGCCAGTACCTAGCTCCTACCACCTCTCTCCAGGTGAACACTAATTGCACCTGAGAAGCCTAGGGAGAGGGGTAGGACCTAGCTCCTTTCTGTTATACACTCCTCCTTGTTCTGTCCAATGATGGTGCGCTATCCGAGCGCAGGACACGCCCCCTTGATGGTAGGCCAGTACTCGTGCCCGTGAATTGCGGGCCGCGAGTCCTCGCGTTCGCGAGGCCCTCCTGCTGGGCGCCTGGAGCTGGGAAGCGGCAGAGTCAGGTAGGGAATCCTGCGGAAGGGGCCGCGGCAGGCCCTGGTCCCGACAGACCCACCTCCCTACAAGCCACCTCCGGGGGCGATTAGGAGCAGGTTTATCAGGATGGCGTCTGTGGAAGGCACGGACCCGGATGGGAGCGTGGACATTGGATTCGGGTTCCCAGGATCTTTCTTCGGGACCATATCCCTTCCACTCGACCAGATATTCCAAACGTCCCAACCGGACCCGATAATCGAGTATACTATCACCTCGAACTCTCCGGAATCGTCGATGTAGGTCGGGCAACTCGTAGACGGACATCTACCAATGGCAGTATCCGAATGCCATTTCTTTAGGAGAGACACATGGAAAGTCGGATGGAGACGCCAGGATGGAGGGATTCGAAGGCGGACCGCATTAGGACCAGGGAGAGCGATGATTTCAAATGGTCCCAAATATGTGGGGTTCAACTTTTTCGTGGGACCCAACAGTTTGATGTGGGCAGAAGAAAGCCATACCTTCTCCCCGACTTGATACGATGGTGCTGGGAGTCGTCTTCTATCAGCATATTTCTTATATTCCTGTTTAGATTTTAGCAGGGTATTCTTGAGAAGAGGGAAGTTCTGTTGAAGGACACGGATACGATCAGCAGCCGGTGGTACAGTTGCGGTTTTGGGTAGATCAATGTGAAAGATGGGGTCGAAACCGTAAGTGGCTTTAAAGGGTGACATCTGTATGGCACGTTGCCAGTGGTTGTTGTAAGTGAACTCTGCAATGGGTAGTAACTGGAACCAGTTGTCTTCCTGATGGGTGATATAACATCTTAGATACTGTTCCAGAATCTGATTCACTCGTTCCGTTTGCCCATTGGTTTGCGGGTGGTAAGCGGAGGAGAGCACCCTTCGGATTTGTAGACCCTGGCAGAAAGCTCTCCAGAATCGGGAGGTGAATTGCACTCCTCTATCAGATAAAATGGATCGGGGTACTCCATGCAATCGGAAGATGTGTTGAGTGAATAATTCTGCGATCTCGGCTGCCGTAGGGACTTTGGTAAAAGGGACAAAGTGTGCCATCTTGGTTAGCCGATCTACTACCACCATGATAGTGGTGTGGCGTTGGGAGTCGGGAAGATCGACTATAAAATCGACTGTGACATCCTCCCATGGTTGGGAAGGAATGGCAAGAGGTTGCAGAAGACCGGACACCTTGGTGTTTCGTGTCTTGTTTCTAGCACAGGTGTCACATGATTTCACGTAGTGATGTATGTCTCGGGACATATGAGGCCACCAGGTTGCGGTGATCGGTGAAGACAGTTATCGGGTGATGAGCTCCTTCGAGAAGGTGGCGCCATTCTTGGAGTGCCATTTTAATGGCCAACAACTCTCGATCACTGACGCTGTAATTAGCTTCCGCTGGGCTGAGTCGTTGAGAAAAAAAAGATACTGGGTGTAAATCGTCTTTATCTCCGTGTCTTTGTGAAAGGACTGCTCCTGTAGCGGTCTCTGAAGCGTCAACTTCTAAGAAGAAAGCTCGGGTTGGGTCTGGTAATATAAGAATAGGAGCGGTTGTGAACCTCTCCTTGAGGTGTTCGAATGCTTGCTGGGCTTGGGTAGTCCAAACGAATGGTTGATCTTTTCGGGTAAGTCGAGTGATGGGTTGGATGATTCGTGAGAAACTGTTTATAAACCTCCGATAAAAATTAGCAAAGCCCACAAAGCGTTGTACTGCCTTAACGGAGTTGGGTGTTGGCCATTGGATGATGGCTGATACTTTTTTAGGGTTCATTTCGATGGCTCCGGGTTTGATGATATATCCCAGGAATTCTACTGTAGTGGTTTCGAAATGGCACTTTTCCAGCTCCGCATATAGGTGGTTGTCCTTTAGTCTTTGGAGTACTTGCAACATGTGACACCTATGCTCGGAGATGTTGGATGAGTAGACCAGGATGTCGTCCAGATAAACAATGACACAGGAGTCGAGAAGATCACGAAAGACATCGTTAAAGTGTTGGAACGTAGCCGGGGAATTGCACAATCCAAAGGGCATAACCCGGTATTCATAATGCCCATATCTCGTACGAAAGGCCATCTTCCACTCGTCCCCCTTGCGAATTCGGACCAAATTGTAGGCCCCGAGGAGATCAAGTTTGGAGTACATGGTAGCTTCACGTAATCGATCCATGCGTTCGGGTATCAAAGGAAGCGGATACTTGTTCTTTATAGTGATGTTATTGAGCTCCCGATAGTCCACACAGGGTCTTACTCCACCATCCTTCTTTCCAACGAAGAAAATCCCTGCACCAGCAGGTGATGTGGAGGGTTGTATGAAACCCTTGCGAAGGTTATCTTCGATGTATTCCTTAAGGACTGTTAACTCTGGTCCTGAAAGAGGAAAAATACGACCAAAGGGAATTGGAGCTCCCGGGAGTAAATCGATGGGGCAGTCAAAAGGCCGATGTGGTGGCAACTGCTCCGCCTCACGTTTATCGAAGACCTTCTTGAACCGAAGGTAGGGTTCGGAAATCATAGAGGAGGAATGAGTCTCTGGTGATGCCTCTTGGAGAAGTCCCATGTGTAGAGGTGACAGACAGTGTAGTCGGCTGTAAGTAAGTAAGTGGGATGCAAACGTGACCGCTCCGGTACTCCATTGTATGGAAGGGTCATGGTGGCGTAGCCATGAGAGCCCAAGAATAAGAGGAAACAGAGGGGAGTGAATTAGGTTAAAACAAATTGTCTCCTGGTGTCCTGTCCCTACAGTTAGGGTCACTGGGATGGTTTCTTTGGTAACGGGACAAAACTGTATGGGGTTACCATCCACTAGATGAACCGTTAGGGGTTGTTTCTTGTCTTGTGTGGGTATCCCAAGGTCTTGGGCCAAGGAGACATGGATAAAACTTTCGCTGGCCCCGGAGTCTAGAATGGCGGTCTGACGGATGTCTTTATCTTCCCACTGCAAGGAGACAGGAACGGATAGGTGAGGTGCCTGAGTACCCAGTAGACAACGGGAAAGAGGAACGTGTTGCTTACCTCAGGAGGTTAATGTGGGACAGTACTTTACGGTATGTCCCGCTTCACCACAATACAGACATAGGTTAGCCTCTCGGCGACGAGCCTTTTTGGTGGCAGAGAGGGAACCCCGTGCTACTCCGATCTGCATCGGTTCCTCTTGGGACGAGGTGGAAGGCCCTGCTGTGGTAGGAACCGGGGGGGTTGAGCGTATCGGCACCCCTGATGAAGAGGTTCTTTCTAGGCGACGTTCTCGAAGTCGTCGGTCTAATTGAGTCACCAAGTTGATGAGTCCCTCCAGAGTGTCAGGTAACCCCACTCGGGCTATTTCATCTTTCAGGGTTTCGGAGAGACCTAATCTGAATTGGTGTAATAGAGCCGGTTCATTCCACTGTGTTTCTACGGCAAATCCTCTGAACTCTGCAATGTACTCCTCTAACGGTCGGCGGCCCTGCTTCAAGGCCCGAAGAGAGGATTCTGCTGTCGAGGTTCGATGAGGATCGTCGTATAGAGCATCCATGGCTAAGCGGAACGCAGCCCAGGTCTCGAGTGCTGGATGATCCACTTGTAATAGATGGTGTGCCCATGACATAGGGGCACCGGATAAAAGCGAGATTGCGGTTCTCACCTTAACAAACTCTGTGCCATATGTCCTGGGTTTAAGTACGAAGAGGACTTCACAAGCGGTCACAAAGGAACGGTACAAACGTCTGTCACCAGAGAAACGGTCAGGTAATTTCACTTGAGGTTCAGGTGCTGCCATGGCACCTTCCGGGGGTGGTACCCCCTCAGGATGAGGGGGAATCACAGGAGCTGGAGGTAGATGTGGTGCCTGTTACAGAGCCTCTAACTGACCTTGGAGCATACGCTGGTGTTCCTGCATGTTGTGGACGGTTTGTGCCAATACCCCAAGTTGTTGGGTAAGGGCATGGATAGCTTCTGTTACCCCTGCAGGCTCCATAATGGCTTGCTCGTTCTGTCGGGTTTGGTCCGGTTTGGTAAGACAGGGAGCACAGCGCAGGGATCACCGCTGAAGGCGAAGGGCCACCAAACAATGCAGTCCAGAAAAAATGGTATCCGAGGAGTAGGCAAGAGAATAGTCGGGGACGTTCCAGAGGTCAGGGCAGGCAGAGAAGGGTAACAATCGATAGTCCAAGCCGGGGTCACAATCAGAGGAGAGGTAGGCAAAAAACAGGTGAGGTCCAGAAACAGGTCAATAGCCGGGAATTCAATAAGGAGGAGGAATCAGGAACTGTAGCAGGGATACGAAAATTTCAGAGGGAACAATACGAAGTACTGCAGCTTGAAAACGAGCAAGCACTGAATGAACAGTGCCTGCCTGTTTTATAGCCTGCCAGTACCTAGCTCCTCCCACCTCTCTCCAGGTGAACACTAATTGCACCTGAGAAGCCTAGGGAGAGGGGTGGGACCTAGCTCCTGTCTGTTATACACTCCTCCTTGTTCCTTCCAATGATGGTGCGCTATCCGAGCGCAGGACACGCCCCCTTGATGGTAGTCCAGTACTCGTGCCCGTGAATCACGGGGCGCGAGTTACTACAGGCCGGGGATGCGGCCTACCTCGCGTTCGTGCGGCCCTCCTGCTGGAAGCGGCAGAGTCAGGTAGGAAATCCTGCGGAAGGGGCCGCGGCAGGCCCTGGTCCCGACATCTACATTAAAGTTCAATGTGTAGTTGTGTATAAGAGAACATATTTCTTTCTCTCATGGCATTAAATGTGCAGATAATATTAAATATTGGTGATATTAAATTATAGGCCATTTATTATTATAGCATTTAAACGGTTTGAATGCTTAGTAGGCTTTGCACTAGTTACTAGTTACTATGATAAAACCAGAAGTAATCGGATGATCTCAAAAACAGGAGCAGCTTACATGGATCTTAATGCAAACGGAGGATTTGCACAAGTCACAATTCCTCTAGTAAGAAGCCTTTGGAAGTGAAACGCTTGTGGACTTCCTTCCTTGATTTTTTTCATTGACCACTGGAGAAGCTAATAAGTATCTGTAAGTAAAAGGTGGACAGTGCTCAATATAGGTATATAAATAAGACACAAACACAGATAATGCATAAATATTAAAATAGTTTTTAATATGTGAAATTAATAAGCAATCTATAATCAGTTATATATATAATAAGGAGCGTGCATATATAAATTGAGTAATATTTTATATGTCATTGGAAAAAGTTCCCTTGCATTAGTATGTAGGAAAAATACAGAGCTGTACAACAGTAGTGAAAAGGGTCTTAAAAACATAAATAAAAGAACACATACCTTTATGCCGACAGAGAAACCCTGGCCAGGAAGATTTAAAGAGTAAATATTTTATATGTATACATTATCTGTGTTTGTGTGTTATTTATACACTTATATTGAGCGCTGTCCACCTTTTACTTATTTGTTCTGTTTTTTTGCTTCTCCAGTGCCCAGATTGCTAAAAAAGTTTTTAATCTTTTTAAGTGAAGGTGATGATTCGCCCATAGAAATTAGCACATTATTTCACAGTTAACACTATGAATTTTCTTTTTTTTCTGTTTTGATATGTATACTATATGAACAAAATTAACTGGGACACACCTCACTTAATTATTGAATTTGGGTGTTTCAAATTAGATCCATTGCAACAGGAGTATATAATCAAGCCCTTGATTATAATGGTCGTTCTGGAGAGCTCAGTGAATTCAAGCATGTCACTTTGCAATAAGTCAGTTAGAGAAATGTCATTCCTGCAAGATATTCAATGGTCAACTGTAAGTGGTATTATTGGAAAGTGGAAGCATTTAGTAACAGCAGGAACTCACGGAGTGGAAGACGACGTTAAGTCACAGAGCAGGCGCATGGTACTTAAAAGTCGCCAATGCTCTGCTGATTCCATAGCTTAAGAGTTCCAAACATCAACTGACATTAATATCCACAAAAAAATTGTGCAGTGGGAGCTTCGGGGAATGGGTTAACATGGCTGAGCAGCTGCATGCAAGGTCCCATCACCAAATACAAGGCCAAGTGCCTGACTGAGTGATGTAAAGCATGCCGCCACTGGGCTCTGACACAGTGGAAACATGTTCTGTACAGTGGAAACATGTTCTGTGGCATGTTCACTGTTTGACAGTCTGAGTTTGGCAGATGCCAGGATAACGTTACCTGCATTATTGGATTGTGCCAACTGTTGGTGGAGGGATAATAGTATGAAGGTGTTTTTCAGGGGCTAGACTTACTTCCAGTGAATGGAAATCTTAATGCTTCAGCACACCAAGAAATTTTGGATAATGCAATGCTTCCATCTTAGTGGGCACAGTTTGAGAGAAGCCCTTTTCTATTCTAGCATTACTGTACCCCAGTACACAAAGCAAAGTCCATACAAGACATGTTGGATGATTTTGGTGTGATGCAACTTGACTGACCTGCACAGAACCCTGACCTCAACCCAATCAAACACCTTTGGGATGAACTAAAACAAAGATTGTGAGCCAGACCTCCTCGTCCAACATCAGTGCCTCACCTCACAAATGCTCTTTTGGATGAATGGGCAAACATTCCCACAGAGACACTCCAAAATCTTGTGGAAAGCCATCCACAAGCCTTTAAAGCTGTTATAGCTGCAAAGGGAGACCAACTACATATTAATGTCTATGTATTTAAAAAGTTATGTCATAAAAGTCCCTGTTGATGTAATGGTCGGGTGTCTCAATACTTTTTGTCCATGTAGTGGATATGGCTATAAGTGGTTATAACAATACTTCCTCCAAGTTACAACCAGGTTGTAGTTGTTTATCTGGTATTTTATTTGCACTTTGAAGCACTGAGCGCACTTTGATATTGATTTTTTATTACATTGGTAATTTCACATGTGTGTTTTAGGGGAATTACACATCAGTCTCTGTTGCCGCAAATGCTCACTATTTGGTGCTGGGTTATCAGGTTTGCAACTTCTACACATTTTTCTCCTAAGTTAGCAATTCTGCTAAAACAAAGTATAAATAATGATTTTAATTACTTTTTATTCTCTACATAAGCAATGTTTAGATTGACAACTTTTTAGGCAACATACCACTGCAGCTTCTCTTTCAGAAAGACATTAGACATTAGCATCGTGCACAGACATCCACCGATGCTGCCCAACACGTCCGCCAGGGCTTCTCAGTGATGACAGCAGCGTGCACTCTTGGCATTCCAACTCAGAAGACTTGGTGGGAGCAGCACACAGACACCTTCTGGCTGCCCCCACTAGAGCAATGACAAATCCCAGGGGAGCAATGGCAAGTACTTTGAGTGCAAGAGCAAGTCATTTGGGTGTAGGAGCAAGTCGTAGGGGACAGGAGCAAGTCCTTTGTGTGCAATAGCAAGACTTTTTGGTGCAATGGCAAGTTTTTGGGTGAGGTTAAATCATTTGGGTGCAATGGGGCATACTGTGGGTGCAATGGGAAGCCAGTGGATGCAGGGGAAAGTCAGTGAGTACAAAGGCAGGTCCTTTGGGTGCAATGGAAAGTCAGTGGGTGCAGGAGCAAGTCACTGAGTACAACAGCAGGTCCTTTGGGTGCAATGGCAAGTCTATGAGTGATGGGTAAGTCCTTTGGGTGCAATGGGGCATACTTTGTGTGCAATGGAGCATACTTTGGGTGCAATAGAAAGTCATTCAGTGCAATGGCAAGTCCTTTGGGGGTGATGGTAAGTTTCTGAGTGATGGATAAGTCATTTGGGTACAATGGGGCATAAATGGAAAAACAAAAGGTAACGACCGGCTCCAGCCTTCAAAGGGTTAATGAGAGGTGAGTACAAGGTAATCCCAGGTGCTGAAGCACAGAAAAGAGCCTACTCAAAGCTCAAATGAACATAGACAGAAATCCAGGGTATGTGCCAGCAGAGAAAATACCAGGAATCCAATTAAATTAAACCTCTGGAGGTGTGGCCGCACTTTGGGGATGCGCTTTTCTTTTCTTTCTCCCGATCTTTGGAGGTTTGGGCTCCCCTGCCGGTCTGTGGGAGGGGGGTGTGCCTCCTGGGGCGGTCATTGACTCGCGCTACCTCCCTCTTGGCAGCAGGTGAAACAGGTTTGTTTTTAATTTAATTTAATTTGTTTGTATATTTAATGATATCACTTTGTAACACTCTCAGACTGCTTTTGACAAAGCACCAGTAGGTGCGAAACGCGTCAAGCGTGTGTTTGTTTTCGTTTGCTTGTCTCCACGCTCCTATTACTGATTTTATTTTTGGATTCTAATAAATATATATTTTTTTACTTGGAACTTTCTTTCAACTATTTAATTGGATTCCTGGATGTTTTCTCTGCTGGCACATACCCTGGATTTCTACAATGGGGCATACTTTGGGAGCAATGGCAAGTCCTTTGGGTGCAATGGCAAGTCCTTTGGGTGCAATGGAAGTCAGTGGGTGCAATGGAAGTCAGTGGGTGCAGGAGCAAGTTCTTTGGGTGCAATGAAAGGTACAGTGGTTGCGAGGATAAGTCCAGTGGGTGCAGGGGCAAGTCCAGTGGGTGCTGCAGTGTGATGCTGGGGCAAGTCCAGTGGATGCTGTAAATCTTATGTGTGTCTGGAAAAAAAGGCATATCTGACAGTTCTGTGGTGTGCTATAGGGCTGATGCATAACCCCAGCCCTATAGCATGTATTTTTAATGGGTGTCCCTGAATGAAATGGTAATGTGCTCTCCCTTAAGTTGCAACATAAAACATATGTGAATCTAATGCGCCATCGATTATAATGCGCACTCAAATTTTGGAGACACAATTTGGTGAAAAAAGGTGCACATTAGATTCAAGTAAATACAGTAATTAACATAGAATGTGTCTGCAGATATGAATCATTCAGCCCATCTAGGATGTCCAATTTTCTGAATACTTTCATTAGTCCCTGGCGTTATCTTATATCTAGGTGTCTAGTAGAGCTTTATGCCGATCCCATGCATACTGAAACTTTTGCCGGAAGGCTATCCATGTACCACAAGAAATCTGATTTGCCTTTTTGCTGTTGCCACAAAAATCTACAAAAATGCAGATGTTGCTGGAGCCATAAGTTAAATGATTTAAGAAATTAAGAAGAATGGCCAAAACTGGCTTACCTCCATCACATCCACAACATTTTATCAGGGATGCTTATGGAAAATGTGTACTGCAACAATGCTTCAGTTATGAGTTTCCCTAAGCAGAAGGGCTGTGGGATAAGTGATAATTTACACATGGAACTCACCAGACTTCAAGTTATTACCGTATTTGCTAGAATATAAGACGACCCTGATTACAAGACGACCCCCCAAACTATGGATATTCCTTTAGGAAAAAAACTAAAAGCCTGAATATAAGACTACCCTATAGGAAAAAAGTTTAACTTGTATAAATTCACATGTAAATAGCTTTTTCACTTTTAATAAAAACTTATGATATAAAAAAAATGCATTTCTTGTTTTTATTTACCTTTTATGTGCCAATGCTGCCCCTACCCCCAGTCTTACCCAACGCTCTCCCCAACAGTGTCTGTCTCTCTCCCGCACCCTCCCCCCAACGTTGTCTGTCTCTCTCCCCCACAATGCTATCTGTCTCCCCCCCAACCTCCCCCCAATATTTTCTGTCTCTCCATCCCTCCCTCCCCCCAGCGTTGTCTGTCTCTCCCCCACCCTCCCCCCAGAGTTGTCTGTCTCTCCCCCACCCTCCCCCAAGTTGTCTGTCTCTCTCCCCCACCCTCCCCCCAACGTTGTCTGTCTCTCTCCCCCACAATGTTGTCTGTCTCCCCCCCAACCTCCCCCCAATATTGTCTGTCTCTCCATCCCTCCCCCCAGCGTTGTCTGTCTCTCCCCCACCCTCCCCCAAGTTGTCTGTCTCTCTCCCCCACCCTCCCCCCAATGTTGTCTGTCTCTCCACCACTCCCCCCCCCCCCAATGTTGCCTGTCTCTCTCCCCCTCCTCCCTCCCCCCAATGTAGCCTCCCTGGTGGCTAGTGGGGGCAGCTGGGGGATGTCTGCACGATACGTGCAGACATCATCCATGCTGCCCGACACTTCTGTCTATTATGACGGACAGCCGGTCTATCGTGCAGACATCCCCCAGCTGTCCAAATATCCCTGGTGGCTAGTGGAGGCAGCCAGTGGATGTCTGTGCAATGCGCGCAGACATCCTCCGCTGCTGCCCGGCACTTCCGGCGGGACTTTTATGATGAAGCCGGAAGGACATGGCTTCATCACAGAAGCCCCGGCGGTCATGCCGGGCGGCAGCAGAGGATATCTGCGCGCATTGCACAGACATCCACCGGCTGTTAGCGAGGGGGATCCAGGTCCCCTGCAGCTCTGCGGGGGACCTGGATCCCAGTCTTATAATCTGACCTTGAAGAGACGACCTCGAATATAAAGCATTTGCTCTGAAAAAAACCTTGTCTGATATTCAAGCAGATACGGTATTTACATATTGGTGTTCTAGCCTGCAAATTTTCAGAGTCAAGCATTAAAAGAACTGAATCACTTAAGTTGTGTTTATGAGACAAAAAAACCCAAAACATTTATTCTATACATTGTGTTAGCAGAATTTCAAGAAAATGCATAAATTAAGCAACAAACATGTTTAACCCCTTCGCGACTATGGACGTGTCAGGCTCGTCCAGCTGGCAACTCTGTTGCCGACAATGAACGTGCCTGACACATCCTGTGGTTGAATGAGCTGATCGCGAAAACCACTCTGATGGTGCTGCTCTATTGCCTTGATGTCGAGGCAATAGGCAGCATGGAAATCTTGGATCTGGGTTCACCCACGATTGCTCTATGCTCTATGGCTGTGCCCTATTGTGGGTAGAACTTCGGAAGTAAAAAAAAAACACTTCCAACGCTATTATGCTGTTGCTTGACTGCCCCTAGAGGCAGTCAGCAACATTGCAATAAAAAAAGAGACTTAATAAGCTAAAATCTAGGGTTAGGGTTAGAATAGTTGTTAGGGTTACAATTAAATTAGGGTTAGCATAAGGGATAGGGTTACAATTAAATTAAAATATATTAAGGGTTAGCATAAGGGTTAGAGTTGGGGTTAAATTTAGGGTTAGCGTTAAATTTAGGGTTCAGGTTAGGGTCAAAAGTTCACTGTAGAACCCCCCCCCCCCTCAAAAAAAAAAAACACTTTTCTTGTCTTTTGCCATATAACCCAGAAAAAAACTGCATAAAAACATGTAAACAAGTATATTTATGAACTCAGGACAACATTTTTTAGGTCAAAGTTCGAAAAAGTAGTTTTTTTTTATTTTTTCATCATCTTTTATAATTTTTTTGTAGTAAAGCTATGTCTAGTTCTCTCTTTTTAATTACAGATTATTATGTGATTAATGCAATATACAACTTGAAGTTTCCTGTATTGTTTTGACTTCTCTTCTGTATAAATATAAGTGATTTGTGTTATCATATGCATTCTTCCTGTACTTATATATATGTATATATATATATATCTTTTTTTACACTTGTTTAAGAGGGAGGGTTTCTACTACATGCTGTTTTTTACTTTATAAATGTTTATTAAATGCCTTTTATTATTATAAGCCTCTCTGATTATGCTTTTTTAGATCCTTTTTTTACTGTATGCTTTGATATTGTGCCTATTAACATCTGGGAGAGAGTCAGATATATTGTGCCTATTATGGGGACTATATGCTTTTTATAAACCTTTTCTATTATATGACGTTTTGTGGATGCCTTTGTTATTGTATGTCTTGATAGTATGCTGGTTACATGATATAGTGATTCTATTATGTGGGGATGATGTACCGATCACTATACTATACCTATTTTTAATTGATTTTATAAAAATTCTATTTTTTTGTGTCTATTTGTCCTGTGCCCACACTGATTTGCACTCGCTGGTCCACTACAAAATTTTGTGGTCTTGTGTGAAGACGATGATGTCGCTTTACACAATCATTAAATTAATCTCCTCCTGTGGAGGGGGAGGCTCGTTTATGAAGGGGTGGAGAAGAAGAGGATAAGAACACCATGACTCCTCACCGTCATCAAGCACTGTGAGGAAGTCGCAAGACGAAACGGGTCGTGCACAGTGATTGGACGGCAGAGGGAGGCGTTTCCGAGGAAATTTTTACAGCTGATCCTGCTTGTGGATAGACTATACGGAGGACTCTGGCAACTGCTATTCAGTTTATATAGGAGGAATACCACTTCCAGTGACGCATATCTGCTGCCAGAGGCGTCGTTAGGGGGGGGCTACTGGGGCTGGAGCCCCGAGTCTCCTGACCATAGCCCCGAGTCTGTGAAGCTTCCCCTGCTTCCTGCTCTGTCACTATGATAACCCCGCCCCCAACCCATGTGACCGGCAGGAACCCACGTGTCCTCCCTCACAGCACAGACCACGAGGGATGCTGTGCTGCTGTGGAGAGGCTGCTCTCTGCTCCAGGGGCTGCAGAAAAAGCCTCCTCTATAACCTGCCACTTACCTCCCATCCAGGAACAGGCTGCACAAGGTAGGACCTCCATGTATTTTTATATAAATATCACCAACAGGTGAGTACTGGGGAAGGGGGTGGAGGGAGGGTGACATTAATGGGCAGAATAACCCTGGCAAATGACGTCTGAATTAACCCTGGCAAATGATGTCTGAATTAACCCTGGCAAATTATGTATGAATTAACCCTGGCAAATGATGTATGAATTAACCCTGGCAAATGATGTATGAATTAACCCTGGCAAATGATGTCTGAATTAACCCTGGCAAATGATGTATGAATTAACCCTGGCAAATGATGTATGAATTAACCCTGGCAAATGATATATGAATTAACCCTGGCAAATGATGTATGAATTAACCCTGGCAAATGATGTCTGAATTAACCCTGGCAAATGATGGATAAATTAACCCTGGCAAATGATGGATAAATTAACCCTGGCAAATGATGTCTGAATTAACCCTGGCAAATGATGTCTGAATTAACCCTGGCAAATTATATATGAATTAACCCTGGCAAATGATATATGAATTAACCCTGGCAAATGATGTCTGAATTAACCCTGGCAAATGATGTATGAATTAACCCTGGCAAATTATGTATGAATTAACCCTGGCAAATGATTTCTAAATTAACCCTGGCAAATGATATATGAATTAACCCTGGCAAATGATATATGAATTAACCCTGGCAAATGATGTATGAATTAACCCTGGCAAATGATGTCTAAATTAACCCTGGCAAATGATGTCTGAATTAACCCTGGCAAATGATGTATGAATTAACCCTGGCAAATGATGTATGAATTAACCCTGGCAAATGATATATGAATTAACCCTGGCAAATGATGGATAAATTAACCCTGGCAAATGATGGATAAATTAACCCTGGCAAATGATGGATAAATTAACCCTGGCAAATGATGTCTGAATTAACCCTGGCAAATGATGTATGAATTACCCCTGGCAAATGATGGAGAAATTAACCCTGGCAAATGATGGAGAAATTAACCCTGGCAAATGATGGAGAAAATAACCCTGGCAAATGATGTATGAATTAACCCTTGCAAATGATGTATGAATTAAACCTGACAAATGATGTATGAATTAACCCTGGCAAATGATGGAGAAATTAACCCTGGCAAATGATGGAGAAATTAACCCTGGCAAATGATGTATGAATTAACCCTGGCAAATGGTGGGGAAATTAACCCTTGCAAATGATGGATAAATAACCCTGGCATATTATGGATAAATTAACCCTGGCAAATGATGGAGAAATTAACCCTGGCAAATGATGGAGAAATTAACCCTGACAAATGATGGAGAAATTAACCCTGGCAAATGGTGGGGAAATAAACCCTGGCAAATGGTGGGGAAATAAACCCTGGCAAATGGTGGGGAAATTAACCCTGGCAAATGGTGGGGAAATTAACCCTGACAAATGATGGTTAGTGATGGTCTGTGCAGAACGGAAATGCCCCCTTCCCTGCAATGAGATATAGCAGCAGGGAGGGGGGACATATTGAGCAACATTTTTTTAATTTTTTTTTAAATACACCACTTGTATGATTATGTGACAGACTGGATGTATGTATGAGTGTATGTGGCAGACTGTATGTGTGTGTGTATGTATGAGAGTATGTGACATACTGTATGTATGTGACAGACTGTACGTATGTATGTGATAGACTATGTATGTGTGATACTATGTATGAGTGTGTGTGTCTATGTGACAGATTGTATGTATGTATCTGTGTGACAGACTGTATGTGTGAGTGTTTGTCTGTGACAGACTGTATGTATGAGTGTGTCTCTGTGACAGACTGTATGTATGTATGTATGAGTGTGTCTCTGTGACAGACTGTATGTATGAGTGTGTCTCTGTGACAGACTGTATGTATGTATGTATGAGTGTGTCTCTGTGACAGACTGTATGTATGAGTGTGTCTCTGTGACAGACTGTATGTATGAGTGTGTATCTGACACTGTATGAGTGTGTGTCTATGTGACAGACTGTATGTATGAGTGTATGTGACAGACTATGTATGCATGTACGAGTGAATGTGACAGACTGTTTGGATGTATGAGTGTGTGTGTCTATGTGACTGACTGCATGTATGAGTGTGTATGTGTGTCTGTATATGACTGCATGTGATTGTGTGTATGTGCTGTTGTCTGGCTCCTAGATTTTTTACTGGCTCCTAAAACTCAGTTATGTTTGTCAAGCCCTGGCATAAATGCAACTAGTTATATACATCTATTTGGGGTCTACCTCAAGCTTTTGAAAAGGCTGGAAATATTTCATATTTTACAGGTTTTGTTTTGTGATTATAAACGTAATATTTTTTTGCTGCGAGGGTGGTGGGTGCATGGAATAGCCTTCCAGTAGAAGTGGTAGAGGTTAATACAGCGAAGGAGTTTAAGCATGCGTGGGACAGGTATAAGGTTATCCTAGATATTAGGATATTTAAGACTGACCACACCTGTACCTATGCATCCTATACCTTTATCTTATATCTATACCTTTACCTAAGCATTACTATACCTGTATCTTATATCTGTACCTGTGCATCCTGCACCTGTGTCTGTCCTAATAGCTTATATCCGTACCTATGGATCCTGTACCTGTCCATATAGCCTAAATCTGTACCTATGCATCCTGTATCTTTATCTATATATGCATCTGTATCATATATGTACTCATGCATCATCATGTACCTATATCTTTCTACATCTATCCTATATCTATACCTATGCATTCTGTACCTCTGTCTGTCTACCTATCGATCATGAGACATCATTGTATTTTAAGTATTATTAAAGCTGTGGGCTATAGCCCCAGATCATTTTTGAGCCTAGCAACGCCCCTGTCTGCTGCTGTTTGCTTTTAAAGCTATTTTTTAGTGTTTTTATGTAAGCCTAACCAATTGGGAGCCAATAAATACTTTTCTTTTTTCTAGTATACTATGGTCTGCTTCTCCCATCCCTTCCACAGCATTACCTGACCATTTACATGCGTTGAAGTTTGTGTGTAAATCCTGCCTACTAGCCATGCAACTGAAAACTACTATCTGAGGCGGCACCCTGACGGATGGTGGGGATTATAGTCCCAAAACATGCATAAATTAGAGCCAATATAAGGGCTCTAGTCTGAGTGAGTTTATTCCCAGTGGGATCTGGATAATACTTACTATTGTGTTCACAGTTATACACATTATTTATTTGTATTTATGTTTTATCTATGTACCTATCTATGTACCTATCTATGTACCTATATCTATGGAAGGCTATTTATCTGGAGAAAGCAGGCGAATACTGAGCCAGGCGAATCCAGGTGAACATCTCCTAAAGTGAACAAGCTGCGTAAGTGGAGGAGTTAGAAGCCAAGAAGGAGTTAAAAGGCAAGAAGGAGGGTAAAGTATAAATCCTTTTTTTTATTCTATTTATATTGGGTGTTTTACACTAGAGAGCATGTTGGACAATGCCACTAAGTGCATGTCTTGCAGCATGTATGCTGTCTTGGAGCAAGTTCCCCAGGGTCCATACCGCTGCTGCAGATGTGAGCAGGTTGCTGCTTTGGAAAATATAATATTAGATCTAAAGAGGCAACTGGCAACACTTAGGGACATAAGCAACATGGAGCAGAGTTTACTGCTCACGGAGCAGGCATTGGCTGGGGCCAGTGTAGGGGAGGGTGATGATGGAGGAGAAGAGGTTTCTAGGGCAGAGAGCTGGGTTAGTTGTGTAAGGGGCAGTAGGAGTCGGAGAGCTAGGGAGGCTTGTTCTGAGCTGGTTCACCCCAACATGTTTGCCAGCTTGTGTGAGGATGCTGGGGGGATTAGCTCAGAAGAGGCATTTCTGGGGCAGGCGGACTCTCCTAGCAGCCAGGTGAGTAGCCTCTCCAGCACAGTTGGGAGCCTGCACACTAGGAAGGCTAGACAGGTTGTGATGGTAGGGGATTCTATTATTAGGAAGGTAGATAGGGTAATCTGTCGCCAGGACCCTGAATGCCGAACTGTATGTTGTCTCCCGGGTGCTCGGGTTCGGCATGTTGCGGACCGGGTAGGCAGATTATTGGGAGGGGCTGGGCATGATCCAGCGGTCATAGTACACATTGGTACTAATGACAATGTAAATGGTAGGTGGGGGGTCCTTAAAAATGATTTTAGGGAACTAGGAAAGAAGCTAAAGGAAAGGACCTCTAAGGTAATATTCTCTGAAATATTACCAGTACCACGCGCTACGTCAGGGAGATAGCGGGAGCTTAGAGAGATTAATGCGTGGTTGCGAAGGTGGTGCAAGCAAGAGGGATTTGGGTTCTTAGAGCACTGGGCAGACTTTTGCAGTCGGCTACAGACTCTTTGGACGGGATGGGCTGCACCTCAATGATGAGGGGGCTGCGGTATTAGGGGAGAGGATGGCTAGAGGGTTAGATGAGCTTTTAAACTAAGCTCTGGGGGGGAGGGTCAAGATCAAAATGAAGCAATGGCAGCTAGAGTAGATTGGAAGGTGGGTATAGCTATGGCAAAGGAGGAGGAAAGCGCTGGTGGGGTTAACATAGATCATAGGGAGGTACATACAATTAAACCTGCGGTCATTACGTGTTTGTCAACTAAACAGAAAATGGGTAGTAATCTCAAATGTCTTTTAGCAAATGCAAGAAGCTTGACAAACAAAATGGGTGAGCTGGAGATACTGGTAAGTGCTGAACAGTATGATTTAATCGGAATCACAGAAACGTGGTGGGATGAAACCCACGACTGGTTAGTTAATTTACAAGGCTTTTTAGAAAGGACAGAGTAAATAGAAAAGGGGGAGGGATATGTCTATATGTAAATCCTAAACTGAAGCCCAGTATTAAGGAAGGTGTGCATGACGTAACTGGAACTGATGTTGAGACACTGTGGGTGGAGATTAGCTTAGACGCTAAAAAGAATCGCACATTACATGTAAGTGTATGCTACAAACCACCAAATATTAGCATTGATGGAGAAGATCAGCTTTTATTAAAAATTGAAAAGGCTGCAAATCTGAATGAAGTTCTAATCATGGGAGATTTTAATTACCCAAATATAGATTGGAATTGTGGCACAACTAGTTCTGCTAAGGGCAGCAAGTTTCTGAACCTGCTTAATAACACATTTATGGCACAATTAGTAGACACCCCAACTAGAATGGATGCCTGTCTGGATTTAGTAATAACAAACAATGAGCAGCTTATCTCAAACATCAAAGTAAGAGAACACTTGGGCAATAGTGACCATAACATGGTTTCATTTGAGATTAATGCAAAAAAGCAAATTGGTAACTACGCCACCAAAACACTTAATTTTAGAAGGGCCAACTTTGATGGACTAAGGGCATCGATTGAACATTTAGACTGGGAACGATTGTTTTCTGGATTAAACACAGAAGACAAGTGGAATGCCTTTAAGCACACATTACAAAAGTACACATCGCAATATATACCTTTGGGAAACAAATACAAAAGACACAAATCAAAACCAATGTGGCTTACCGGTACCGTGAAACAGGAAATGCAAAACAAGAAAATGGCATTCAAACATTATAAAAGCAAGGGATCAACATTATCATTTATAAAATACAAAGATGCCAACAAAGCCTGCAAAAAGGCAATTAAAATGGCTAAATTGGAAAACGAGAAAAGGATTGCTAAGGAGAGTAAAATGAACCCCAAAAATGTTTATAAGTATATAAATGGAAAAAAGCTAAAGAGGGAAAATGTTGGGCCCTTGTTATCCCAAATGGGAAATTTGGTAAGTGAGGACAGAGAAAAAGCAGACATTTTAAATACTTTTTTTTCTTCTGTTTATACTAAGGAAGAACAGATTGATGAGCCCCTGCTACCGGAAGTTACGGAACAGTCACCACAAACATGGGATTGTCTGACACAGGAAAAAGTGTTTATGCAATTAAACTCTGTTAAGATAGACAAGGCCCCAGGGCCAGATGGTATACACCCAAGGGTCCTTAGAGAGTTAAGCATTATTCTGGCCAGACCAATATTTATGATCTTTAGGGATTCGTTCAGTTCAGGTATAGTGCCAACAGACTGGCGAAAGGCGGATGTCATTCCAATATTTAAAAAGGGATCAAAATCTCTGCCTGGTAATTAAAGGCCAGTGAGCTTGACATCTGTAGTGGGGAAATTATTTGAAGGATTGCTAAAGGTGTACACTCAAGAATACATCTCGAATCAGAATATAATTAGTAAAAGTCAACATGGTTTTGTGAAAGACAGGTCTTGTCAAACAAACTTAATAACATTCTATGAAGAGGTCAGTACAAATATAGATCTAGGTGTGGCAGTTGATGTGATCTATTTGGATTTTGCTAAAGCATTTGATACAGTTCCACACAAAAGGTTACTCTACAAATTGAGAGAAATAGGATTGGGGGCAAATGTATGTATTTGGATTGAAAATTGGCTAAAAGATAGAACACAGAGGGTTGTTGTAAAGGGTAAAGCTTCAAATTGGACCAGGGTAGTGAGCGGAGTACCTCAGGGGTCTGTTTTGGGACCTCTTCTTTTTAATATGTTTATTAATGATCTCCCACGTTGTGCTGAGTGCCATGTCTCAGTGTTTGCTGATGACACAAAATTAGGTAAGGTAATAAAGACTAATCTTGATGTTTTTTCTTTACAGGAAGATTTGGATAGAGTGGGGAACTGGGCAAGAAAGTGGCAAATGAGGTTCAATATAGACAAATGTAAAGTTATGCATTATGGGAAAAATAATAACAAAGCAACATATACGTTAAATGGTATTTCCCTGGGAAAAATTACTAATGAAAAGGATTTAGGAATCATTGTAGATAACAAACTTGGCAACAGTGCCCAATGGCAGTCAGCAGCTGCAAGGGCCAATAAGATATTGGCATGTATAAAACGAGGTATAGATTCACGGGAGGAGGACATCATCTTGCCTCTTTACAAATCAATGGTAAGACCCAGGGCCGGACTGGGAACAAAAACCAGCCCTGGAAAAAATTTATATACCAGCCCCATAGCATAATATAATTTTTTTATTCATAGAAGGGAAAATCATGCATTTTAAAAAGCACATCTGAACAGTGTATTATTTATAGATAAGACTGATATATAAGCCTGTCTAGGGCAATATATATACCTCCAGTATGTACACAGAGTTATATGAATTGCCCTGTGCAGAGGTATATATCAGGGCAGTGTGTGAGACATATCCTGTAGCCTGTCTCTCGCATATCTGTAGCCTGTCTCTCTCTCTGTCCTTTCTGTGGCGTCTCTCTCTCTGTCTTTTCTGTGGCGTCTCTCTCTCTGTCTTTTTTTTTTTTGTGGCGTCTCTCTCTCTGTCCTTTCTGTGGTGTCTCTCTCTCTGTCTTTTCTGTGGCGTCTCTCTCTCTGTCTTTCTGTGGCGTCTCTCTCTCTGTCTTTTCTGTGGCGTCTCTCTCTGTCCTTTCTGTGGCGTCTCTCTCCCTCTCTGTGGCGTCTCTCTCCCTCTCTGTGGCGTCTCTCTCTCTCTCTGTGGCGTCTCTTTCTCTCTCTGTGGCGTCTCTTTCTCTCTCTGTGGCGTCTCTTTCTCTCTCTGTGGCGTCTCTCTCTCTGTGGCGTCTCTCTCTCTCTGTGGCATCTCTCTCTCTCTCTGTGGCATCTCTCTCTCTCTCTCTGTGGCGTATCTCTCTCTCTCTCTCTGTGGCGTATCTCTCTCTCTCTCTCTGTGGCGTATCTCTCTCTGTGGCGTATCTCTCTCTCTGTGGCGTCTCTCTCTCTGTGGCGTCTCTCTCTCCCTCTCTGTGGCGTATCTCTCTCTCTCTCTCTGTGGCGTATCTCTCTCTCTCTCTCTGTGGCGTATCTCTCTCTGTGGCGTATCTCTCTCTGTGGCGTATCTCTCTCTCTGTGGCGTATCTCTCTCTCTGTGGCGTATCTCTCTCTCTGTGGCGTATCTCTCTCTCTGTGGCGTCTCTCTCTCTGTGGCGTATCTCTCTCTGTGGCGTATCTCTCTCTCTGTGGCGTCTCTCTCTCTGTGGCGTATCTCTCTCTCTGTGGCGTCTCGCTCTCTCTCTCTCTGTGGCGTCTCTCTCTCTCTCTCTGTGGCGTCTCGCTCTCTCTCTCTCTGTGGCGTCTCTCTCTCTCTCTGTGGCGTCTCTCTCTCTCTCTCTGTGGCATCTCTCTCTCTCTCTGTCCTTTCTGTGGCATCTCTCTCTCTGTGGCGTCTCTCTCTCTCTCTCTCTGTGGCGTCTCTCTCTCTCTGTGGCGTCTCTCTCTCTCTCTCTCTCTGTGGCGTCTCTCTTCCCACCTTCCCCCTTAGTGTCTTTCACCCCTTTCCCCCTGTAGTGTCTTTCACACCCTCCTCTTCCCCTGTACAGTCTTTCACCCCCCCCTTCCACCTCCCCCTGTAGTGTCTTTCACACCCCCTTCCCCCCTGTAGTGTCTTTCACCCCACCCTTCCCCCTCCCCCTGTAGTGTCTTTCACCCCCCCTTCCCCCCCTGTAGTGTCTTTCACCCCCCCCCCCCCTGTAGTATCTTTCACCCCCTGCCCTTTATGTCTCACTCACCTTGGTTTCTCTGCTCCCCATTACGCCGCCGGAACTGCTGCTGCAGCATCCGGCGGCAGCAGGCGAATTTCTTAAAGCGGCGACGGCCGCCGAATTGCTTAAAGTGGCCCACCGCTGCTTTAAGCAATTCGGCGGCCGTCACCGCTTTAAGAAATTCGTCTGCTGCCGCCGGATGCTGCAGCAGCCGAACTCTTAAAGTGGCGGCCGCCGCCGCTTCACTTTAAGTGGCCAAGGCGGCCCCGGGGCCGGCGGCCCACTGGGATTTTTCCCGGTATCCCGGTGGGCCAGTCCGGCCCTGGTAAGACCTCACCTTGAATATGCAGTACAATTCTGGGCACCAGTCCTTAAAAAGGATATTAAGGAACTAGAAAAAGTGCAAAGGAGAGCTACAAAATTAATAAGGGGATTGGAGGATCTTAGTTATGAAGAGAGACTTAAAAATGTGCATTTATTTACTTTAGAAAAAAGGCGTCTTAGAGGGGATATGATAACATTATATAAATATGTGCAGGGCCAATATAAGGAGCTCTCCAGGGACCTGTTCATTAATAGAAATGTACAAAGAACAAGAGGTCACCCCCTGAGACTGGAAGAGCAAAGATTTCATAGGCAGCAAAGGAAGGGATTATTTACGGTAAGGACAATAAAATTATGGAACTCACTGCCAAGAGAGGTAGTGCTATCAACCACAATAGATGCATTTACAAATGGTCTGGATGTTTTTTTAGAAAAGCAGAACATACAGGGGTATTAATAATAGAATAAGCATTAATAATAGAGCTTTTTGATCCAAGGAGAAATCTGATTGCCCTTTTGGAGTCAAGAAGGAATTTTTTTTCCCCTAGGAGGCAACATTCGAAAAAGCTTCCTTAGGGTTTTTTTTTTTGCCTTCTTTTGGATCAAAACGCTGAAATGATAGGTAGAAGGGTTGAACTTGATGGACTTGTGTCTTTTTTCAACCTAAATTACTATGTTACTATGTTACCTGAGATTATCAGCTGTTCCATATTATTGGGATAAGTACCTGTTTTTTCTATTGCACAACACTCCTCTATTTCACTTATCAAACCTACACGCCAGTTAATCCTTACAACAGGAACACCTTACATTTAACTTGTGCTTCTATATTAGAAACACAAGTGAAAAGAAAGTTTAATGTCCCTTTACGCCACAGGTGTCATAAATAGGAAGCACATCTCCTAATTGACACATTTGTTTGTAATTCTGCTAACACAGTGTATAGCTAATTTTTTTCTAAAAGCCCACTATAAACAATGTTCAGGTGACATTCCCTTTAAGGGGGGAGGGGGGCAATTTTATAGTTACTTAGTAGTTTAGGGTGAAAAAAAGACTTGAGTCCATCAAGTTTAACCCTTTTCCTATTCTTAGCTTACTGCATATATTAGAAACTTGTACACCATACAGGAAATAATGTGAAACTGTCCCATTAAGCAGGGCTTTTGAATAATTTTATTTTCATCCAAATACACAACTTTTTGTCCAATAATACCATAGCCAAATAATACAATATGTGGAAATGTTATACACATAAACCCTTGCTGAAACAAAAAAATGTGTTTACTGGTTTCTTTATTGGTAAAACTTGCAAAAAAAATAATCCTTAACGCAGAAAAGGCCTGCATTTCTCACAGTTCATTACATTTACCATAAATCAGCTTTTAGTCAGTTTTCTGGAGTGAAACCCCCCCTGCAAGCACATACTTAAAGGACAACGGGACTAAGTATACTCTCTGCATCCACAAGAAGTAACCAAATAATCATAATATTTGTGAAAAGCAGATATCACAGAACCTTGTGTTAATCACATTATTGTCAAACAAGCAAGGTGTAGCTCTTATCACAGCAAACAGGATAGTATATTGGACAGATATTACATGCAGTACATGTGTGTGGAAATAAGAATCTGAGGCAAACACTGCAGTTATCCCTCCTGCCACCCCTTGGAAACTTGGTACATCCCTTTCCAAGTCTGAGAACATAAATAGTGAAGAAAGAGACTAGGCTGCATACTTAATCAGTCTGAATAAGCTGCTGATATCCATAGGAACCTGTTATTTGCACCCAGTGCGACATAATATTATGGATCACACAGAAGTACTGAAGCCACAGACCTTAGATGAGCTGATCCAGATCCTGCATGAGATATTTTCCAGTGACAAAGTTAATATAGAAGAAGTTCAGAATATTGTGGAGTCCTACGAAAGCAATCCACTGGAATGGATGAAGTATGCAAAGTCTGACCCATACAGGTAAAAAGTTAATTAGCGCCCTTTAAAAATGGCTTACAGTTATGGAGCAGTATTCTAAATGTGGAGCAATCACTATAGTAACTAATGCAATGTTGCTAATTGTTGCACATTTAAAACTTTCCAGCTTTGCTCTCAAGGCATATCGCCTTTTTTGGGTTGGAAGATGAAATCTGTATGATCTGTATAAAACTTTTTAAGTGTGTATGTCTATATATATATTTTTTATTTTTTTTATTCATATGTGCACGTTGCATAACAATCTATTCACCCACAGCTGTTTTGTATTAGCCACATTCCAATAACAGTTGGCACAGCGATTATTTTGCAGTTTAGTGGTATCCAGTGATCTATACTGAAAACTATTTCGATGAGCTCTGCCTTACTGGAAATATATTTTTTTTTATTCTTTGGATGTTGATGAAAATATTGAAAACAGGTCTTGACAACTATAATGGGTGTAGGTGAAAATGGATTGTGTCCCAAAGAAATGGAACACTTATAGTTTGTATGCAATGCTGAAATCAGGGAAACCGTATGTGTGTGAGAACTTCTTTTTTTTTTTTTTCTTTGGAGCACTTGCTGTTTACTAGAGTTCCATGGCTGGCTGAGCATCTTGTGAACTGTAGTCCACAATAGCTAGAATGTCTTGTTGTTTTTAGTGGGGTTTTTTTATTTTTTTTTTATTATTTTTATATCCTTGTCCAGTCCCCTAATAAGCAGGGTGTTGTAGAATTTGGACATATTGAATTATCCCTGCTGCAAATCGAACTTCTAATATTTCACTCTTTCTCTAGCCCTAACCGTTTATATAGTTGCATAATTTTCTTTACAGATAAGAAAAATTAAGTTACCACCTTTTCTTAAGTGCTCATTCATAACTTTTATAAGCTTAGTGTGAATATATTTGAATTCTGTCTCTCGGTCGCATTATGTCCGTGCATTATTGCATTACTTAGTGGTAATGTGTTTAATGAATTATTCTACAGCGCATTTAGTGCCACAAGGGGTTTACACATCTACTTACAGTGCGGTTAGACCCTCATCCAATTTTTTTTTTTTTTTTTTATAGTAGACCTGCACAACGTGTAGCTCACAGAGCCCCTTTAAGACATCATGACATAAGGTTTTGGTCACTATCCGGATACATGTCTGAAGGATGGAGCATGTAGTCAGACTCGCCTGTGCAATGCTGAACACTTTGTAACTGCCACGCAGAGCCTGTTGCATTCCAGAGCATTCTGTGGGTGTGGAGAGGGAGTGTGACTAGGAGCCAATCGCATATCTCAGGGCTCTTAACACCACTGCTTGCTTTTGCCAGATCAGCCTTTAACTGGCTGCTCAGTTTGCTTATCCAGATCTAACCTGCTTTTTTTTTTTTTCTTCTTCTTCTTTTGACATATGTTTTTTTCCATCACTATATTAAGTCATCTGTTTTGCTCTTTTAAGATTTTCATCATATAAATGTGCTGATAGTTTTTGTAATTTATCTATACAACAACAGCAAAATATAATCCTTTATGCATAAAATGAAATGGTAAATGTGCATGTATCATGCAGAAAGCAACTTTCAGAAGCATGATGCTATCCTATTACTACCCTTACTCATGAATGTTACGTGTTTCTTGCTGTCATTATGACTTGGTCGTTGAAAGCCTGAACAAAGTAGTAACAAAGGTCTGCGCATCATATTTGGAGCCTACTGAGATTCATTAAAGTGGAAGTAACGGCAAAATAGAAATCCTAAATGAAAAGCAACTTAAAGTTGCGTTAAATGCTTTATTAGCGTTGTTTGTATGATTCGCTGTTCCCGAGATACTAAACCTTTTTTTTTATTTACTGCAGAATTTTCTTCTATCTGGAGGTCTACATTTGACAGATCAAACACTGCTTTATTGAGAGAATCTATTGATCGACTGTGTTACTCTTATCCCAGTGACCTTTCAATGTGTCATAATTCAGCTGGTGATCTATTTGTTTCAAAATACTGCATCAGTCTTTTGAGATATCACTGTGCCTGTGAGCTGAGGGTTTAAATATTATAACTTTGAAAGAATCAGGAAAAGTGTGTGTGTGTGTGTGTGTGTGTGTGTGTGTGTGTGTATATATATATATATATATATATATATATATAATATATATATAATATTACTAGACATGTGCATTCGTTTGTGTCCGAAAAATAGCATTTTCGTCCGAAAAACGAATGAAAATGCTAAACTAACGAAAGCCAAATGAACGAATGGTTAATAAACGAAAATCATTCGTGCTATTGGCATTCTATAAACCGAAAGTCTATAAACCGATATGTCTTTCGGTTTATAGACTTTCGGTTTATGGAATACATGTAATGCTATTGGTATTCTATAAACCGAAATAGAGTCCCCATTCATACGAATTGACCTATTCGTATGAATGGGGACTCCTATTTCAGTTTAGAGATATAGAGTCGGTTTATAGAAAGCCAATAGCATTACATACATTCCATAAACTGATATATTTCGGTTTATACACTTTCGGTTTATGGAATGTGTAGGTCAATTGATTCGTACGAGCAAATGAAACAAAAATAATGAACAAATTTCGTCTGAAACGAATGCAGTAATGAACGAAATTCGTTTTAGACTAGATAAATAACATTTTTCGTCCGAATGGACGAAAACAAAACGAAAATTTTAGTTTTGTACATACATACAATTTGTTTAATTCTTCCTAAGAATGCATTTTGGCCACATAATTACTACAGTGCACAACAATTAACCACCAAATCTTGGATGTTTACAGTGTTTCAACTATCATTTCGGTACTCTACAATAAAGGCAAAGACCTCTATGTGGTCTACATTGTAATGCACACTTATAACATTGTTGATGCCACCACTAAGGGAACTGATGCAGCATCATAAATGTACTTCAGGATGAAACTACAAAGTGAATATACAGTGACAATAGTGCTATTTGAGGTGGTACACACACTTTTAAGACCAGTTTGGAAACCCTGTAAGTACATTGGCCATTTGTAAATACACCCAAGTAAATGTTCAGTTGTTTTCAGTAGTGTATCTTTCACTAGACACTCGCCTAGTTTGGCAGTTTCCCAAAGGGTGTTAAAGCACACTTCTGGTGCTTCAAAAAAAAAATGTTTTTTCTCCCTCATCATTCAGCAAGCGTTTAGCTCCTTCAAATTAATGGTGGCATGTAGTGGGGGTTATGAGGCATTTAGTGTGTATGCAATGTGGGTGATGGGGGCATGTGCTGGGGAATGTCGTGGGTGTGCAACGTGGGTGATGGGGCATGTCGTAGGTGTGCAACATCGGGGGGGGGGGGGGGGGGTGCCTGAATTTTGTCTGCCTAGGTCATCACAAAACCAAGATACACCACTGGCTGTTTTAATAGTGATTAGCTCTTCATACTTTTTTTATTTTATATAAAGGAAGGATTTTATATACATTGAGATTTCTCTAGTTTTCAAGTATGTTATCTCAGAGATTCTCATGATCACTCTGCACTTGCAGGTCCCCTGGAAATTTGACACTAACTTTGGGGAAAAAAACATTTGAGATATACTGCTCTAGAGTAAAAAAATTTTTGATAACACAACTTCTAAAAGGGTGCTGCCCAAGATGCAGCAGAAGCCAAGGCCAGGTTAATCTGAAGCTGCAATCACCCCACCTCATGCTCTGTATGAAAGCTACTTCCACATGGTGTCTGAGTACTATGTGTTCATTATTGCAGCACTCTGTACTATTGAGCAACATCAATGCTTTCAGCATCAAGGGGTCATTGGTTAAAATTTACTTACTGCACACAATTTTTTTTTTCTTCTTCTTCCCTCTCGACGTGAGGGTATGTTAGTGCAAGTCAGAGAATATTGAATGTAAAACAGCAACTGGGCAAAATCAGGACATGGGATACTTTTTAAATGTTTTCCTTTTGATTGGCACTACGGGGGGCTATTCACTAAAAATGAACTGACAAGTGAACTAAAAAAAATCCTTAAGTTAACACTTGAATAAAACACAATGCCACAAATGCTGAAACAAATGAGTAGTGCAAAAAACTAAATATGTATTTAACTTAAGTTATCTATTTAAATAAATTGATTCACAGGCAGGTATCACACTCAGGGGGTAAAATTGAGTATGTATGTATGTACTGTATAACAATCCATTTCTGTTTAACTAGGTCACATACTGATAGGATGTATACTTTCTTTGTTTTTGAAGCTGGTTACACTAGAACCATCCCCTCTTCTGAGCCAGGAGGAATGGGAAATCGGGATTTCCTACTTGATCTTGTACAAGAAATGTAGTAGTTTCTTAATTGAAAGTTGCAAGCATTTTACATAGGTAGATCAAGAAGGTCAATAGCTAATTGACCTTCTGCATGTCTATCGCCTAATATGCATGGGGAGAAGACCCATTCCCACGTAAGCAATCTGAAAATCTCTCCTCTTGGATGCAGAAGGCATTCCTCCCCAAAACCCAATACTAAAATTAACCCCGAACCCTAAAAACTAATTCTAAACCCTAATTCTAACCACCCTTAACACCAATACTAAAATAAACTTACATTTAGCAATGAGATGTCCCGCGACGAGCTGTTGTGTGGTGAAGTGACGGCGGTGAAACGGCTTCAATAACGGGTTCAATAAGCAGTTTCTATTTGGCAGGAATATTGTGTTGTCTACAGCAAGGCAATGACACATTATGGAAAGAACATGATTGCCCTGAACACAATGTTTTACTGTGTAAGAATGCATTAAACAAAAAAACGTTTCATTTTGCATTGTCCTCCAGACTTAGCTCTATAATACTTGTGTTGTAGGTATACCAGGAATCTTGTGAATGAAGGAAATGGGAAATTTAACTTGATGATCCTGTGCTGGGGTGAAGGACATGGCAGGTAATGCTCTAACCAATAACATCTGTATTAAATTCATGAAATATTTTTGTTATTTTGTTTGCAATGGTATCCAAGATGTTGGCTTTAAAAGGTTTGGTGAGGCAAAGCATCAGCAAATGTAAAGTTATGCAGCCAGAAGCTATATAATAAAGTCAAGACCAAACTTATTTTGTGAAGTTCTAAGTCATGGCCCTGTAGGTTTCTTTTTTTTTTTTTTTTTTTTTTTGTGGGATAAAGTTCTGACTTTCTAAAGTTCTACTGATATGTGTAAAGTCACATCTATTAGTCAGATGACTATAACCTTATTCTATTAAGAGCACAAACCACTTTAACTGCACTGTGGATAGGTCACCAGCCAGTGTGTCACATAGTGATGCTAATGAGAATGATGAGAACTTTCCTTAATTAAAAATGGCTTATTAACCTAGGAAATTGCAGATTTCTTTATGTATCAAAGATAATGATATGACTTTTTATTTTTTATGTTCTGTGTGTTTTTTGCCCCTATGGCTAACGGGTTTATGATTTTACCTATGCAGCAGTATCCATGACCACACCAACTCACACTGTTTCTTGAAGATCCTCCAGGGAAGCCTAAAAGAAACCTTGTATGATTGGCCACAGAAAAAAATGAATGGTTCGATGGTGAAAAAATCAGAAGGGGTTTTGAAGCTTAATCAGTGTGCCTACATCAATGGTAATTCTTTTAGATACTGATTTGTAGTTTGACAAAAACATAATTGTCTGAAACTGTTGAAACAACTGTTTGTCATCCACAAAATTGTAAAAGAGGTGGCATCCTTTACACTGGTAATCCAATTATAACTATATATCTGCTGGCAAAAAACGCCATTCAGATTGTCCTAGTCTTACCTGAACAAGATGTATGATCTCAGAAGGCAAAGAATAGCTTCTTTTTTTTTTTTTTTTTTTTTTTAAACTGAATGCTGAGTATTGTGGACATGCCAGAGGCTTAAAGATATATATAAATTTTAAAATTTGAAATTTTAATAATGTCCCTTTCAAAGATGGCTAGCTATTTGGCAAAACTAATGTAAGCATCAAAGCTTTACTATCATGCTTATCAAGCTTGTTGAACTAATCTAGGGATGGAGTAGTAGAGGAGCAGGCAGAGTCTGAAAGACCTGGTCAGAAACGAGGGCTAAGGAGAAACTTGGAAATAATGTATTGCAGGGCACAAAATGGACTGCCTTCAGGTCTACAAAATATCTGACCATTTGCTAGTCTGTGCTGTAGGCTTTTACAGGACTGTGGGTTATAAAGTATGATTTGTCTCCATCCTCATGGGGGATAGCTAATTGACCTTCTGCATGTCTATCACCTAATATGCATGGGGAGAAGACCCATTCCCACCTAAGCAATCTGAAAATCTCTTCTCTTGGGTGCAGAAGGCATGTATCCATGGAAATACCTAGAGGCAAACCTTATTTTGAGGAGGAGTAGTGCTTCTCAGTCCAAGTGCATGCCATCATGCTGATCTATTACATTGCACTAAGATAAGTAATGTCTTTTAAAATGTGTTCACTTCCTAAAAATATTATGTACAATAAACTAATATTTTTCACTTGGTTAACTGCATAGCTCGCCAATCCTTCTTGGATGGGGAAAAGAAAGGGGAGTTCCTGTGTAACCACTCCAGATGGCTATAGAAAATTGCTACTTGTTGGCAGAGCTAAATGACACTGCTTGGGTGGCCTACCAATATTTTTTATTTTATCCCCCCCCCCCTACGTTCACTGCAAGTCAGGAGAAATTCCAGCCTTAACTCCTTAAACTTAAGTCCAAAGTTTTTATCTCAAAGTTATATTCTTCTTTTGTAAGCACAGTGTGAATATAATGTTTAGTACTGTATGTTTTATCATCCAATCCAGATAAAAACTTTACCAGACAATGAGACCTTTGTAAGATAGAAGGTAGGGAGTTACAATTCCTAGCTGCAAAATTGATTTCACAAAAATGTATCTTGCCATTGCACTAAAGGTAACCTTAAAGTTAATTGTAATCCAACCATTTCTTAATGTTTCATGCTGGTCAAGGTTGGAAGGGGAGTATGTGATCATTCCCAGGGCTATCTTTACTTATGGGTTTTCTCTCACTCAGATCTTGTGTGTTAGAAACTTCCTCTACAAATCCATTTAATCTTGTTTTCTGCACATGGAGAAATAATCCTGCCTCAAGCACTGACTCTAAAAATACATGTGTATCCATATATTTTTTTTTTTTTTTTTTTTTCAGAATTGGTTATCCTTAACCTACTGAATATGCTATAAATATGACTGATTTTATTTAGTGTACTGTTCCATTTCTTGTCTTTAGATGCTATTGGACTTCACCGGGTAGAAAACCCAAGCCATACAGAGACTGCTGTGAGTCTCCATTTGTACAGTCCGCCTTTTGATCAATGCCATACTTTTGATCAACGAACTGGGCATAAAAACACTGTTAAAATGACTTTTTGGAGCAAGCATGGAGAAAGGACCCCTTTTGTAAGTACAAATTATGGAAACTTGCCCTGGCAAATGTTTTTATTTGCAGTTTTGTTTATGTAGTAAAGTCCATTAAAATAAAACCTATCAGATTTTATGGTGTAATCTTCCTGGATATAAAGTATCCTGCACAAAAGATTATGCTCTTTTGAGATAAAATCTGCAACTATGTTTAATATTTAACATGCTCCTGGTCATCCTTTTGTCTATTCTACGTATTTCACAACATATAAAAACAACATGGTTTCATATTTGTGGTATATAAATATTCCAAAAATAGAATAATCAATCTAGAAAAATCACTGCAGAATGTCTTATGAATATTTTAGTTGTTTTTGCTATAAAACAATACAGATATTGACTAGAAAAAATACAATAATCATACTTCCATTCAATTAGTCATCCCTTTTAGAATCCTAATAACCTTTATAAAATCCTTGGATTGTGCATTTGGCTAGGATTCCTCCTCATTCCCCAACAATCTAGTTTTGAATGCCCCACACTTGCAGTACTTGGTAAATACATCATTTTATAAAAAATAAACCTCTAGGATATGGTTTAATTAAAAGGTTGTCAAAGATTATATTATAAGTCACAAAAAAATGTATGGTAGCTTTTTATAGAATGCCATGTAAATGGCCAGTATTGCCTCCATTTTGTGTTTCTTAGCATTGCGCCCAAATATATGATGGTCCAGTTTAAAACCCGACAACCTGAATGATGTCAATATCACAAGAGAGTGAAGTGAATTCCCTCATTATTTATTTAGTATATTTTTATTAATGAACATATAATCCCTCCAATGACATGAGATCGGGGCCCCTGTAACGCATTCCTGGGACCTGGGCAGAATTTTCTATAGTGGGTTCCTCTCCTCTCAATACTACCCATATTTACAAAATATATCCTATTCCCACTTCATTTTAATACTCTCTTTATCCTAATTCGTTCCATGTCTGGCTAGTGGTGGAAAATGGATGCCAGTTTAGATATGTTTGTGCCCCTCTACCTAATTTTTTTTGCTAGGAAACTGTAATCAAACCTCCCTTTTTTTTTTTTAAAAAAAAAATGTAAATGTAACCATCCAAACACAAGTGCGAGCATATAGACCACAAAGCTGCATGAAGGTTTACATGATGCTTGACGTGTTTAATAATCAGCTGATCATAGTGGATTTTTTTTTTTTTTTGTGTGTGGGTCCCTTTTTAATTTTTATATGATTGGTTGGAAAACTGAACCTAGCTGAGATATTGGGTCCAGAACAAATACCCACATTGCACAAGATGGCTCTACATGTGATAATTGGTACATTGATAATAGCAATATGTACAACAAGGAAAACAAAACCTGACCTTCAAAACTCAAGTGTCTCTTGATTTTTGAATGTGTAATTACCACATGGTTTCCAGCCAACCTATGCAGTCATAAACCTGCACAGAAATAAAGCTAAAACCTATAGTTTGCCAATTTTACAATATTACAATAACCTGCAATTACCACTTGGCTTCCTATCCAATCTAGAAAATCATAAACCAGTCATAAAACTGCACAGAAATAGAGCTAAAACAGTCTGCCAATTTGTATTTAAGGAATAATGTTGTATTTTAGGAGGCAAATGATGATAATTTAAATGTGAAACTATATTTTGCTTGTTATTTGACATTCATACTTGGGTTTTAATTTAAAAAATGATTACATTTTTTACAGGCCATTGAACAATCACAGGAAAATAACTAATCCTCATCTACACCCAGTTGGAAGTGGAGGGAAAAACTGATAAATGCCTGCTTTGTTAGCCTCTTGGACATCATTTGACCAAACTGTACATATACCTCCTGTAGGATTCACAAGAAGGCAGTTCTAAAAGTCTAAATGCAAGATGGGTAAAACCCACGAAGATCACATTTTTAATTTGTTTTTTCTTCAGAGTACAGTCTAATTTTTTAAATGAGAGAAAAATGAATACTTGTTAATGTCCTTGAATTAAAATAGCAAAAAAAAGCAAGCAATGTTGCCTAATATGTAATGCCCAAATTTGTATGTATAGAATTTTTAATGTACATTTTGTTCTGCATATTTTTAGAAAAAAAAAGTAGCATATGGATTTGGAATTTAAAAAAAAAAGTAAAATTAAAGTTCAAATTCATTCATGGTTTTTTGTGTTTTTTGATTATTGAGACATAGATATGTAAAGTGTTTTTGCAAACATGTACTTCAAATGGATATTGGCCTCAAGTTAATTGCGCAAGTGATCACTTATCATTGATTATTAACTTAGATTGTTTGTTTTTTCCCTATTGTAGTCTTCAATGATATGAGATGACTGAACTTTGGTCATTGAGTAGAAACCTATTTATCATAGCATTTCTATATAATCACCTTTATGATTTTATTTAACAAAAATAAAGCCGAAATGGAGAGGCCATGTCTGAAAATCTAAGTAGACGTTATGATTTAATAGCCTGTAGAACCGCCTTTTAGCAGCAGTTGCTTCAGTTTATTGAGGTTTGCTGGCATTTGTTTTTGCACAGCTTTAAGGGCCTGCCACAGCATTGCAATTGGGTTGATGCATGAACATTAACTGGGCCACTGGAAACCCTTGATTAATTTCTTTTTGATTTTGCTGGTTTGCTTCTGCTTATTGTCCGGTTGCATAACCCAATTTTGGCCAAGATTTGGTCGTCTGACAGATGGCCTCACATTTGACTCTACTTTTTATATACAGAGTAGTTCACTGTCAATTCAATGACTTCAAGGTTCCCAGATCCTGTGGCTGCAAAACAAGACCAAATCATCACCCTCCATCTCCGTGCCTGACAGTTGGTATGAGGTGTTTGTCCTGATATGCTATTTCACCAAATGTGGCACTGCATTATGGCACTTTTTGGTCTCATCTGTTCAAAGGACATTGTTCCAGAAGTCTTGTATTTTGTTTTGGAGGCAACTTTGCAAACCTAAGTGATGCTGCCATGTTCTTTATAGAGAGCAGAGGCTTTCTCCTGGCAACCATTCCACACAAACCATACTTGTTGAGTCTTTTTCTAATTGTACTGTCATCATTAACATTTAACATTCTAACTGAGGCCTGTAGAGTCTGAGATCTAACTTTATTTATTTTCAATTTCACTGAGCAGTGCATGGTCTGGGGGGTGAATTTTCTGGGATGTCCACTCCTGGGAAGATTGGCAATGAATGTTTCCACTTTTGAATAATCTTTTTCTCACTGTAGAATGATGGACTTTACAGTGTTTGGAAATGGCCTTTATAGCACTTCCCAATTTGATGGGCAGCAACAATTGCTTCTCTAAGGTCATTGATGCGTTTTCTCCTTTGGCATTATGTTAACACACACCTGAATTCTCCAGACATACTTGCTGATGATCAATTAATAAAGGGCATTTGATTAGCAGCCCCTGTCTGTTACCTATGCTCTTAATTCATATGGCAGCAGTAAGGGTGTGCTTAGTTTTTCACACATGGCTTCTCCATTTTGGCTTTATTTTGTTAAATAAATCATGACCGTGTAATATGACGTGTTTATTATTTATCTGTTATCTGAGGTTGTATTTACCTATTTTTAACATTGTCTAACAGATTAATACGTCTTGGTATGTGAAGCCAATTTAAAGAGGGTGTACTTTCTTTTCACATGACTGTATGTATAAATGACCTCCAGTTATAACCTCTGACATAGGCATCATGCTACCAAGGAGGAGCTAAAATAGACAAACTCTCTGGGGAAGATTAGAAAACTGAAATGGAGAGGGTGTGAAGGAAGGTAGTGTGTTTATACTTCTTATCTCTTATCGTTTTAATCCGTGCCAAGGTATTCTAAAGAAACCTGAAGAAATCTGTTAACTTTATAACCACTATAAATCTTATTTGCAAAGTCTAATGTGGGTAAATCTAAGAGTATCTCACTTGCTATTCGAATCGTATTTTCTGACTGGAAACTTGTTGGCTTCACATTATACATAAAAACCCCATTTACTATCATTGTACAGTTGCATATTTTTCCTTTCAAAGGACAAATGTAGCAAAAAATTAAGTTGTGTTTTAATAAAAGTATTGCATCAAATGTAGACATTTTATATAGAAATGCTTGAATGAATATAAATAAAGTACCTTATTGAGCCATCTTTATCTCATATAGCACAGACATTTTTGTTTAGAATCTTTGGTCAGATGGGTCAGATCTTTCTTCATCTGAACCAAGGTGAGTGAAGATCTGACCCAAGATTCTAAACAAGATGTCTGCCCCCTGAGAGAATTATATGGAGTAAAGAAGGCTCAATAAGGAACTTTATTTGTATTCTTTCAGTAAAGATTTTCTTTTAAATCATTTACACTTGATAGATTCTTTCAATCAAACATAAGTTGATTTTTGCTACAGTTGTACTTTTAAAGGGACTGTATCACCTAAAAATAGATTTTTTTTTTTTACTGTGATTTGTAGAATATAAAAAAAAAAATTGAAATGATTTATATATTGTGTTAGCAAAATTGCAAGCAAATGCCTAAACTTGAAGAAAAATGTGTTTTGTTTTTTTTTAAATGTGCCTGTAGAGTCTCCTGCTTATAGCATCACCTGTGGCCTAATATGCAAATTAACTTGTTTTCAATGGAAAATGTGTAATTTGCATATTAGACCATGTGTGATGTTATAAGCAGGAGACTCCACAGACACATTTAAAACACAATTTTCTCATAATTTAGGCATTTGGTTGCAATTTTGTAACACAATGTATAGATAGTTTTCAATAATTTTGTATTCTCGACATCCCCAGTAAAAATAATCTTTAGGTGATACAGTAGCTTTAACACTACATTATAGAAAATGGAAATTCATTCACGCCATATTATGCTCTGCTCACCACTCAGTTAGAGCTGAGTTTCTCAAATTACATGTACAAATTTACTTCAGCCACAAACAAGAGGTTTATCTTATCTTTGGATGAAACCCAACAGAAGATGATATGAGTTAAATTACTTGTTGCACAGCTGGAGAGCTATGTTAAATATTACAGTAAATCATATGATGTGTATGAAATACTATTTTAAATAAAACATGGTGAGGGTATTCAGAGATTGTGTATCATGGCATTATTTTAGTTGATAATAAAGAATGGGGTGGTAGTAGACGCGTATGTAATTAGGCGTTATAATGACATAGGTGTTGGTACAAAGACCAGTCTTGTTTATTATAACAAAATGTAAAGGCAAAGTTTATATAGCAAAAAGATTACTACAGAACTACAAATCACATAGGAAAATATGGTGTAAGATAAGATTATAGAAAGCAATAAATAAACTGTGTCAACATATTATATCCAATAAACCAAAGCCACTAAAAAAAGCTGGTGAAGAAAATGTATTCCATCAAGAAGCGCCGAGACAGAACACAGACACCCACTGGGGCAAAAGCCTTACATGCTGTAACCGTTTTGGATGGTGGATCTACAATGCAGTAACCTGGGACCTTGAGAGGTAATAGGAGGTCAATCAGAGATACCTTTGGTTGAGTCATGGGCACTACAGAAAAGGAAAATTGCTGTACTGAGATACCGAATGCTGGACACACAGCCACTGGTATTGAGATACCGAATGCTGGACACACAGCCACTGGTATTGAGATACCGAATGCTGGACACACAGCCACTGGTATTGAGATACCGAATGCTGGACACACAGCCACTGGTATTGAGATACTAGATACACAGCCACTGGTACTGAGATATAGGATAGGGGAATGGAATGCCAGGGTCAGGATACCAGAAGGACGGAGTGTCAAGGGCAAGCCAAGGTCAAAACACAAGGAGAGGAAATCAAGAGTGGTCAAACAAGCCGAGTCAAGAACACTGGAGCAAACAATGAAAATAACGCAAAGTCCACAATAGGTACTGGAACACTGTCACAGGCAAGGATTGGAAAAACGGAGGGGTTTAAATACCGTCTTGGTGCCAAGGTTTATAAATTGTCGTGGTCTGGATACCACCGATGGACCTTCTGCCCTGACAGTCTATATGTTTTAAAAGACTACATCCTATTTTTTGTTTGAACATATTATCTCCCACTTACAACAATAAGAGCTTTGCTATGTGAAGATTTGCCGCAGTTTAACATTTAAAAAATATATATTTATTCCAGTAAGTAGTAAGATGCTTAAAGGGAAAAAAAATTAATTTGAATGCACATGGAATTTGCAAACACTGCATAATTACTCAATTTTCCCTCATGGAAAAAGAGTAGTAATCAGGGGCATCCACATTTTAGTAGCATTGTCTTTATAAGTGAAGGTTGCTGTCCAAGATAGTTATCATAAATCATTAAATAACTGAGAGTTCAGCAAAGTAGCTATTGCGGGAACTCACACTAAATGCAGTGGGGATCAGGTACTGAAATACGGGTGAACCCACCACGGAAAAAACGTAGTCTTGTAATCCACATTAAGCACAATTATATCACAAATAATTCATGGGAAGGAGTAGTAGTAAAACATCCATACATTTTATTACAGTAACTTAAAATTAGGCAGAACAAGTTAAACAAGTAGCAGCACGCCAACCATGATTGTCAAATGCCATACACCTGACGCATTTCGTTGTAGGAGAATTCGACGTAGGTAGAGGCCAACAGCGACTAAATCAGGTATGTAACCTCAAGTTTTAACTAGGAGCACAAATCCAGGAGAGTACATCCAAATAGAGGACAGAGTCACCTAGAAACGCTCCGAAAATACAATACCATTTAAAAACAAAGAAAGAAGGAAGAAATTCCCCATGAATAAGAAAAATACAGGAGAATACAATGTAAAAGGATTTTTTGCCTCAGGGAGATGCTATTACAATTATATCTGTTTCATTCAGGCCATGGTGCTCAGCTTGACCTCAGTGGTGGCAGATGTCTCATAAATACAGTAGCCAATTACATCCCTACCACACAGAACTACGGAGGTGCCTAGAATATGGCTTCCTCCCAGGGGTGCCCAATCCTCATAACTCCCTAGATTGGTGACAGGTGAGCTACATACATCATATTGTAACATACCATATGTTTCATATTTAAAGGGATCTGTCACCTGAACATTGCTTCTATTGTGAATATAGAGAATAATAACTTGTAAAAATGGCTTATTTATTGTGTTGCAAAATTGCAAGCAAATACCTAAATTAAGAGCTAAATGTGTCTGTAGAGTCTCCTGTTTATGACATCACCTGTGGCTTGAAATGCAAATTAACTACTTTTCAATGGGAAATGTATAATTTTCATATCAAACCACAGGTGATGTCATAAACAGGAGACAACACAGACATATTTAAAACACATTTAGCTCTTAATTTACGAATTTACTTGCAACTCGTACAGACCAATGTGCATAGGCGTGCGCAGCCTATTGCATTAGGGTGTGCACCCTAAAGCACAAACACACACGCCGCACACGTGTGTGTGTATAGATATATAGATAGATATATATCTATCTATATATCTATACACACACACACATACACAAATGCACTCTGCATACTTACATACAGACCCGCATTCATATAATTATCAATATAAACAAACATTTAAAAACTGTATTAAAACTTTTTTTTTATTAATTAAGCATTTAGCAATGTAAACAAACATTTCACATTTTTTAACTTAAAAAAACACTTACTTAAAGTTTACCAGCCAGCCGGCCGCCCCAGAACCCCTCCTGGGAAAAAACGATGTGCCTGTGCTCCGCTCTGCACCCTCTCCTCTGGCACTGCGGCTGGGCCTCACCCTTGCGTTGCCGTGACTCCGCCTCTGCGTGACGTCACGGAACGCGTGTACGCGAACGCGTACATTACAGGGGAGGTCTGAGGGAGGAGAAAGTCCGTCCTTCACTATGCGGCGCTTCCGCTCGCATAGTGAAGGATCGGATTAGGAGACAAACTCGGGCGGCAGACGGCAGTGCAGCACGGAGGCAGGGCCGTCTTTAATAGTGATTGGACACTGGGCAAGCATTTGCTTGGGCCCCCTGGATCCTGCCCCCTCCCCTGCATGCAATCCCGCCATCCATCGCGATGTTACCCCCCCCCCCCCACACACACACACATATGCCATAATTGTTGTGCCATTCAGATGCCAGTAATATTGTAACTTTCGGATGCCAGTAATATTGTGCCAGTCAGAGCCCAGTAATATTGTGCCAGTCAGAGCCTAGTAATATTGTGCCAGTCAGATGCCTGCAATATTGTGCCAGTCAGATGCCTGCAATAGTGTGCCAGTCAGAGCCCAGTAATAATGTGCCAGTCAGATGCCAGTAATATTGTGCCAGTCAGATACCAATAATATTGTGCCAGTCAGATACCAATAATATTGTGCCAGTCAGATACCAGGAATATTGTGCCTGTCAGAGCCCAGGAATATGGTGCCTGTCAGATGCCTGTAATATTATGCCAGTCAGATGCCTGTAATAGTGTGCAGTCAGAGGCCAGGAATATTGTGCCAGTCAGATGCCTGTAATATTGTGCCAGTCAGATGCCTGTAATATTATGCCAGTCAGATGCCTGTAATATTATGCCAGTCAGATGCTTGTAATAGTGTGCCAGTCAGAGCCCAGGAATATAGTGCCAATCAGATGCCCAGTAATATAGTGCCAATCAGATGCCAAGTAATATAGTGCCAGTCAGATACACAGTAATATAGTGCCAATCAGATACCCAGTAATATAGTGCCAATCATATGCCCAGTAATATAGTGCCAATCAGATGCCAAGTAATATAGTGCCAATCAGATGCCCAGTAATATAGTGCCAATCAGATGCCAAGTAATATAGTGCCAGTCAGATACCCAGTAATATAGTGCCAATCAGATGCCAAGTAATATAGTGCCAATCAGATACCCAGTAATATAGTGCCAGATACCCAGTAATATAGTGCCAGATACCCAGTAATATAGTGCCAATCAGATGCCAAGTAATATAGTGCCAATCAGATACCCAGTAATATAGTGCCAGTCAGATGCCAAGTAATATAGTGCCAATCAGATACCCAGTAATATAGTGCCAGATACCCAGTAATATAGTGCCAATCAGATGCCCAGTAATATAGTGCCAATCAGATGCCCAGTAATATTGTGCCAATCAGATACCCAGTAATATAGTGCCAATCAGATGCCCAGTAATATTGTGCCAATCATACCAGGAATATTGTGCCAATCAGATACCCAGTAATATTGTGCCAATCATATACCAGGAATATAGTGCCAATCAGATGCCCAGTAATATAGTGCCAGTCAGATACCCAGTAATATAGTGCCAATCAGATGCCAAGTAATATAGTGCCAATCAGATACCCAGTAATATAGTGCCAGATACCCAGTAATATAGTGCCAGATACCCAGTAATATAGTGCCAATCAGATGCCAAGTAATATAGTGCCAATCAGATACCCAGTAATATAGTGCCAGTCAGATGCCAAGTAATATAGTGCCAATCAGATACCCAGTAATATAGTGCCAGATACCCAGTAATATAGTGCCAATCAGATGCCCAGTAATATAGTGCCAATCAGATGCCCAGTAATATTGTGCCAATCAGATACCCAGTAATATAGTGCCAATCAGATGCCCAGTAATATTGTGCCAATCATACCAGGAATATTGTGCCAATCAGATACCCAGTAATATTGTGCCAATCATATACCAGGAATATAGTGCCAATCAGATGCCCAGTAATATAGTGCCAGTCAGATACCCAGTAATATAGTGCCAGTCAGACGCCCAGTAATATAGTGCCAATCAGATGCCCAGTAATATAGTGCCAATCAGATACCCAGTAATATAGTGCCAATCAGATGCCCAGTAATATAGTGCCAGTCAGATACCCAGTAATATTGTGCCAATCAGATGCCCAGTAATATAGTGCCAGTCAGATACCCAGTAATATTGTGCCAATCAGATACCCAGTAATATAGTGCCAGTCAGATACCAGGAATATTGTGCCAGCCAGACACCCCCCCCCCCCCCGTACTTACACTTCACTGCTCCGTGTCCCCCGCCGGATGTCTCCTCCGTGCAGTCTTCCCTCTTGCACGGAGGAGGGAAACAGAAACCGAAACCGGATGTGACGCGACGTCACATCCGGCGTCGGTTTTTTTTTTTTTTTTCCGGCCGTCGCATCCATCGGATGCGGCTTGCCGGAAAAAAGCGTTCACAAGCGCAATGCGCTGTGAACGCGGTAGCAGGGGCTGGGGGCCCACGGGACAGCTGCCTTGGGGCCCCCCAGGAGTAAATGGGCCCAGGGCAGCTGCCCCGTTTGCCCCGCGTTAAAGACGGCCCTGCACGGATTAGGGTGTGCCCAGGCACACCCGGCACACCCCGTGCGCACGCCTATGCCAATGTGTTACTTTTATTCGTTACATTCACAATAAAACAATGTTTAGGTAATTAGTTGTTTTAACCCCTTGACGACAAAGGACGTGCCAGGCACGTCCTGTAGTGAATGAAACGGTTTTCGCGATCAACGATCACGAAAACCGCTTTAACAGTGCTGGTCTATTGCCTCGACATCCAGGCAATAGCCAGCAACGAAATTTCTATTTTGGGACCCCCACGATCGCCCCACGGAGCGATCGTGGGGAGCCATATTGACGGAGCATGCTGCTCCGTCAATATGGCTAAGCCCTCTGCCGGTCTGAGCTTCGGGAGTGAAAGTAACTTCACTTCCGTCGCTCTGAATATGCTACTTGACTGCCCCTAGTGGTAGTTAAGTAGCATTGCAATGGAAAATATTTAAAATACATATTTAATTAATTAAAAACAGGTTATTTAGCTATATTAGCCTATAGGGTTAAAATTAAATATTTTTTAGCATAAGGGATAGGGTTAAAATTAAATTAAAGTTAAAAAATGTTAAGGGATATAATAAGGATTAGAGTTGGGGTTAAATTTAGTGTTAGGGTTAAATTTTGGGTTCGGGTCAAAAGATCAATATAGGAAAAAACCAAAAAACACTATTTTTGGTTTTTGCCCCATAACTCACAAAAAAATACTGAAAGATATGGAAACATGCATATTTTTGAACTCGGGAGAACATTTAGAAACTATTTAGACGTTTAAAGTGGGTTTTTTAAAATTATTCATCATATTTTATGATTTTTTTTGTAGTAAATTATAAGATATGATGAACATAATGGTATCTAATGAAAGCCCTTCTTATGACGATAAAAACAACATATCATTTGTGTGGGTACTGTATGTGAGAAAGAAAAAAATTACAGCTAAACACAAACACCCTAGAAATGTCAAAACAGCCATTGTCACCAAGGGAAAGTCAAGGTGAAAATGTCTTGTCACTAAGGGGTTAAAATAGTAGTTTGTATTTGTTAGATTTGTTTTTCAAATGTACTTTGTCTTTTTATGATCTAATGAACATCGCAGATATGGAACACATATTAAATTCCCATATAAATATATAAATGGAAAATTCTATGAATCAGTAAGACTGCTGGAAACTGCAGTACCTTTAGTCTGTACAAATAATGGTGTCTGTTCACTAAAAACTGAACTAATAGTAACTGGCATGTGAACTGCAATGTCAGGCATTTAAGGGAGTGTCTGGTGCCCTAAATGCATCTTCCAAATATTAATGCATATTAATATGCTTTCAAAGTACTTTAAAATGCATGTTTTACATTTTGCATTGCTTAAACTTAAAATACTTACAGCTAGATGAAATTGTGAAATTATAGCAGTTTGCAAGAAGCCAGGACTGTCCACATGATCTAAGTAAAGTACATTTTTTGCTGCAGGAACCAACGAGACTAATTCCATTTAAATGAATGAAATTTCCTGTCTCTCTGTTTATGTCATCAGACAATGTGTTGCACTGTTAACCCCTTTGTGATGCATGGTGCTTGCTTCCCAGACAACGCAAGCACCAAAACATCACTTTTAGTTCCTGGCCACCAATTACAAGGTTATCGGTATCCAGGAACAAAATGGCAGAGACCCAACCAGGGTCTTAATAGACTCTGTTGTCTCTGCCAAAAGATTGCAATACCTTCTGACATCACGTGTGACATCACGGAGGCATGTCCGAAACGGGAAGTTCAGGCACAGCACGATTCAGAAAAATGTAGCTAGTGCTCGCTTTGAGCATTTTCCATGTCAGACTGAGGACACTGAAAGGGTAGGATCCCGCTGCAAGTCCGTGCTATGCCGTCCGAGCATCTTTTAGGACCTCTAAACTTAAGACAGCATATAACATCCTAGTAACACAAAGGGGTTAAGCTATCCTATTGTGTGCATGAGCAAGTTTATCACAGTCCACAAAATGAATTATTTTCCAGGAGCACAGGAATTGACTAACTGAAACAAAACTTTATATTTTCTGTGCATATATAATCAGTGCTGCCGCACCTGCAGTAAACATGCAGAGTAATCACTGGGGGAGGGCTTGAGTAAAATATTAAAAAAGTGATTTATGCAGAATGCCTGCATCAAATCACACTGGGGGAAAAGCCTGTGCACTATACAAGCAGTGATCTTCATCTTGTACCAAAATCAGGGGTGTATCTTGGTTTCGTGCTGCCCTAGGCAGACAAAATTTGGGCACCCCCCCCTTCCCATGTTGCACACCCACGACATGACCCATAACCCATGTTGCACACCCAGGACATGCTCCATCACCCCATTACATGCCCCATCACCCACATGCAAACTCATTAAATGACCCATCACCTCCTTCACATGCCCCCATTACCCCATTAAATACACATTATATGCCCCCATAGCATGTGCCCATCACATGCTCCATTACCACATCATCCCAATTACATGCCACCATCACCCCAATACATGCCCCCATCTCCCTCAATACATGCCCCATCACCCTACATACATGCCCCCATCCCCCCAAGACTTACCCTTGTCCCTGGTGGCTAGTGGCAGGCAGCATGGTGTTCTTAAAAATAATGTTTTTTTTTGTGTGTGTTTTGTGCTGCCCCTTAAAGGCATACAAGGCAAGTGCCGCCCTAGACACTTGCCTTGTTTGCCTCAAGCTAAATACCAAAGTGAGTTTGGGGACTAGACTGTCCCTTTAAACTCTGAGTTGCAAAGATAGGCAAGATGGAAATTTTTTCCTGATACCTGATATTTTCAGTTCAGTATAGTTCACTGTTTAGTGAACATGTATCTCATTGACAAACAAAGTGGTTAAGTTTCAAATGGGCACAGTTTTTTTTCTTTTAATAATACTTGCCTGGATATTATCTGTTGTTATCTCTGTAGTATTGTGCTAGTTTGACTGTTGGTAATAGCCATTAGAATAATGGAAAGCCCTAGAGTTCCTTGAACTGGTGGAACTAGCTGTCCTGTCCAATCTTACGTAAATAATGCAGTACATGTTCTTAGTAACCTGTTTTAATATTGCACACTAGCAAATCTTTTTTTTGGTGCTTGTTTGTGTTGTGATAGATATGGGTTGCCATTTTTATTTACTGGATCAAGCAGCAGTATCTTTGAAATCATGCCAGTACAATGTTTAAGCTCTTCCATGGCTAATGACCAATTTCTGGCAATTAGAGAGCCAAACATGGACATCATAATACACATTTACCTGCAATGTCAAGATTATACAGTGCAGATTATTTTACATGTATTTGGTTTCAACTATTAATCGCAATCTTTGGAATAAACGCATGCTATATCAGACAAGAAAGGAAGGGAGATTCCTAAATATAGAAACTCTCCTATGTAAGAACAACATTAAACATTTTGTACTGGATTTAATTTCATGGCATAATGTTATCATCATCATCATCATCATAGCCTTTCTTATGCAATCTATTGGACATTTGGTACTGAATTGAAAGACTAAGCCCTGGTTAAAAAATCCCAAAACTTGCTTTGTGTTGACCAGTTATTGCTTGATAGATGTCTAAATATTTGTATTTAACTAACTAAAGTTAGCTGACATTTATTATAGTTGTACTATTTTTTTTCACCTGGCTGCATAATACAGAAAGCAATGGTATGGATCATTTCCTTTATAATGATGACCAGGGATGCTTCATTATTCATTTGTCTTACTTTTATTATGTTTGTAATTCTGCCAAATAATTCTACTAAGACTTTACCTTGTATCAAATAATATAGTGCTTGAACTGATAATGAATGGGGATCATTTGACTAATAAAGATTCACAATTTATTAGCAGAAACCCCAAATATGGCATCAATAAATATGCAATTTTGTCTATAATGTAAATATAATAAACAGATGGCATTGGTTCTTTTCTCATCACAAATATTACAGAGGTTTATTGTGAAATAAAGCATTTCTTTATAAGTAAGGCCTATGTTGGAAATGTAAACATCCGCTTACTCTAGCTAAACATGTGCCTATATTATTTCTTCATGAAATAAAGACAGAGTTGCAGATTTTAAGGATACAAGTCAGGTCATGATTTTGTTTCAGTTTTGTAAAATTATTTTGAAATACCAGTTTTAGTGCATAGGTAACTAACTAGATGCTTTTAAAAAAAGTAGTCTGTGTTTTAACATCATCAGTAAAAACAGTTAACTGTTTGTGTGCCTACTTCTGTTTCAGTATTAAAAAGAATTAACAAAAAGTGTTTTTTTATATTTTATTGCAGCTGACAACAATTCAGTGAAAGTTATTACATGGCTATATTTTTTTGTTCTCAGAAAAGGTGGTAACCCTAGTTCAAATGGAAAATTAACGAGCAGATATATCAGGTTCTGACAACAAATGAATAAGCTTCAGGCATTTTGGATACATGATTACATAAACTGATTAAGTTAAGAGCAGTAATTTATTAAATAAAAAGGTGGTATTTAAATATGTGCTTTTATCATTATCACAATTACTTTGTTTTGCTTTTCTTGTTTTGTTCTTGATTGCTCTCTTTATCATCTGTGTATATCAGAAGATAAACAGCAATAAATCTATTTAGTGCGTAGCTCAAGAGATACACGTGTTGTTTTATGTTCTCTGTTCAATTGAATGGATTTGCTGCCCGGGCCTCTCCCCAGCCCCACCTCTTAGCATGTATCCTACAGCCAATGAAACAGTTTCTTGCATGGCGTTCTCAAAAGCTGGTAAACAAGGTCTGCTATGAGGTAGTACTGGCAACTCTCACTGCACTGATTGTTTGCTTTGTTTGTGAACTGAAGGAACATTTGAGAATACTCTGTAAAGCTGAACTTAGGAAAACCAGCTAAATATAAAGCTTGGTATCAGCCAGTCTGTAGACCAATTGGACATGAGAGATTTGCAACTTGGGCCATTTCTTACCAACCACACATAACTTTTATACGCTGCTTTGAAGTTTACAGATATGTAACCAGAATGAAATAAGTTACCCACTCTGGTTCTGTGAAATCATCTTCTTGATTATTTAATTGATTTCTTTCTGGACACATATAAATGGCAAAGCAGCATTTAGAAGTTATGTGTCCGGTAAAACAAATGGTTGCGGTAGCAACCCTAATGATAAGACACATGGTGTTAGTAAGGAAGTAAGTCTAGTTCTGGCAGCATAAATTGACACCTATTAACTTCATCCAGCCAAAGGCTTCCATTTGAATTTACATTTATAAGGTGTTATGTCCATTTCTAACTAAATTTATAAAAGCTATAGAACTCTAATGAAAAAACTAACTATTTAATAATTTGCTTTTTCTTTTTATTTCAAATTGTCAACTTTGGACTTTATTCAAAAGAGAATTGCAGGGAATTGAGAAGGGAATTTTAAACTTAAAGGTGCTGATCCTCATAGCAATACTCCAAATAAGTGCTGCATAATGTAAAGGGGATCTAAAAAATGGACCTATTATATTGTTTCCTAATACACCCCACCCCTTTGCCATAATACATTAAAGGGACCCAAAATTCTTCTTCCAAATATAATGCGCATTAATGTGATTTCAAAGTACTTTAAAATGCATGTTTTACATTGTGTATTGCTTAAAATATAAAATACTTACAGTTAGATGGAAACTGTGAAAGTACAGTAGTTTGCAAGAAGCCAGGACTGCCCACACTAGCTGAATGAAAGTAATTTCCTTTTTTTTTTTTTTGCTGCAGATACCAATGAGAATAATTTCATTCAAATCAATGGAATTTCCTGTCTCTCTCGCAATGATAATGTGTTGCACTGTGTACGAGAGCAAGGTCACTCAGAGTCCACATAATGTATTCAGTTGGAAGAGCATAGGAAGTGACTAAATGAAACAAAACTGTATATCCTCAGTGCACATATAATCAGTGCTGCTGCACCTGCAGTAAACATGCAGAGTAATCACTGGGGAGAGCTTCAGTCAAATATTAAAAATGTAATTTATGCAGAATGCCTGGTCAGTCACTTAAAGTCCTCCTCTATCTATGCAATCACTGCAAAGAGAACTCCTATAACCCATCCCACCTCTCATCCATTGCTAGTTTCACAAAGATAGCCAATGAGACATATTTAAAAGCATTCAAACCCCTTTAATTACCAGGTAATTTCAGAGCATATAACCCCTCTAATTACCAGACAGGCAGCTTCACAGCATGTAACCCACTCTGAATATCAGACAGGCTGTTTCAGTGCATTTAACCCCTTTATTTCTTTATTTTACATACACATAGTCTGTCACTCACACATACACAGAGACACACACAGTCTGTCACTGACACATACACAGAGACATACATACAGTCTGTCACACACATACACACACAGAGTCAGCGAGCGAGTGTGGGTTTTCTTTTCTTACCTGGTTCATGTAGGCTGCTGCATCTTTGAGAGGCGTGTGAAGGACTGAGCCAATCAGGAGAGTAATATGAACTCTCAGCCAATCAGGGACTTTGCATTGTCACGGATTGAGGCTGGCCGGGACTCTGGACTGTCCCGGGCATTCCAGGACATGTGGTAACACTAATGGTAAGGTGTAATATGCCAGAGGAAAAGGTATGATATGGTATAATATTACACCTGATCTCAAATATCACAAGTATAATATTAATGGCACATCATACCATGTCATATCTCAGCATATACACTAAGCAGGCACATCACATCATCACAAGAATGCTTTACATCAGTGAAAGCATACCACACCATAACACTACAACACATTTGAACACAGAGTTCTTGGCTTTCAGCCCCTATTCTGGAATGGCTAGGTACACTTTTTTTCTTTTAACATAGGCACTTGTGTAGGATGCATTGCAATGCCCATGAATGGTAGCACTGCCCGGACAGTCAGATATTTGACAGGACTGTCATGACAAATACAGGTATGTTGGCATGAATAGGAAACATAGAGGACTATTTATGTTAGTATAAATAATATTTATTTAATATTAATATTATATTCATATTAATATTTTATATATTAATATAAATATAAATATTTCATATTTATTTAATGCTCATTGATCAAAGTAGAAATCTGACTGCCTTTTGGAGACAAGAAGGATTTTTTTCACCATTCTTTTGGATCAACAGCGGTAAACAAGGATTAGAAAAATTATTGAACTTGATGGATGCAACTCTTTTTTTCAACCTAAACTACTTTGTAACTTTAAAAAGGGCTAAATGTACTGCACCTGTACTTGGTAGATTGGAGTGCAATGCTGCAAGGTAATGCAACACCACATGAGCCCTTTAGGTTCTGTCTCCTTTACTTCGCGGGATATCCAAAAAAGAAAGTTGGCAACTATGCATTATGTGATCATATGTACACTACCAGCAGGCCTGCCTTCCAGGTATGAAGTAGTGTAAACATTACCATACCAACAGTAGCATTCTACACTCCAAGTAGAGGAAAGCATTGCATCTTAGAGAACAAAGTGCTTTGTTTGGAATAAAAGCGTATTTACTCTCTTCAGATGAAAAGCAATCTCCTGTCTTCAGATGAAAATAAGGGTTATGCATCAGGGGCATATCATGCCCAAGTGACAGGCGTGCTGCCAGCCCCGGAGCACTCGGAGGCACGATGTATCGGGGTTTGTGTGCTGAGAGCAAAAGTAGTTTACTACTGTTTTATTACAATTGGAACCTAACCAGTGTGATTCTCTTAATCACACTCTAAATTACTACTGTTTCCTTCCTATTAACCAGCATTACCTTACCTTAGTGCCACCTACTTTCTGCATTCAAGCATACAGATGTATGATTCCCTATTATTTGAGGGACACATATACATTTCACATATAACTTTTATGTTTTTAGAGGAACATCAATTAATTAATCAAGGTAGAATCCACTACTCAAAGGGACTGTCTGGTGCCCAAAATACTTCTTCCTTTGTTAATATGTTAATGCATATTAAAGTATTTTAAAAAAACATATTTTACATTTTTTTTAAATATATATATAAAAAATAGTTAGAACAATTTGCACCTATTCAAGAACACACCTTACTGACTGAGTAAAAGTCCATTTCCTTTCTTATTTTTGCTGCAGGTACCAATGAGAATCATATCCATTCAGTTGAATAAGATTTCATGTTTTTGTTGTTGTCATATGGCAGTGTAACACAGGTCCCAACTGTACAAATCAATAACTAGTTAGTTCCCTGTCACTGTGTGTATCAAAGAGATTTGTTTTCTTACTTTTATACTAATAAAGATACAGCTAGGTATAGGGTTGCCACCTGGCCGGTATTTTACCGGCAGGCCGGTAAAAACTTGGCTTGACCCCAATGTTAAGTCTATAGAGGCAGGGCCAAGGCCGGAATTTTTTTGAAGAAAAGGTGGCAACCCTACCTAGGTAACAATAACCTAATAACCCCTTGATGAGGGTTACTGTCACTGTCATTACAGTCACTATCATGGCAGTATGAGGATGGGTATTGCAGTCAGTATCAGGGCAGGGTGATGATGATGGGCTTTGCAGTAATTATCATTGCAGTATGATTATGTTGGATATTGTAGACACTATCATGCAGACATTATAATTGCACTATGATTATGATGGGCATTGCAATCTCTGTCATGGCTGTATGATTTTGATTGGCATCGCAGTCAGGACGGGAAAGATGTGAGCATGCTGAGCACCATCCACAATGAGAATACTGTGGACGTTTCTGTCCATGGCAGAGCTAGGGTCACACGTAATCCAGTGTGCATCCAGGCCCACAACAAGGATATGGGTGGGTTTGATCTGTCAAATAAGCTGAACAGCCCTACATCATTATGCGGAAGACAAAGGCCTGGTACAAGAAGGTCGCAATATACCTTATACAAATTTTGCTACATAAAATAGCTAATCCTGAAATTACACTGAGATTTTTACAGTTCCTTTCAGGGATCTTGTACCATGTTGCATCTGACCCCTGGGAGGTGATGGGGGAAAGCATGGGTGGGGCCACCCATTTTATTTTTAAAAATAACACAAACAAACAATGCAGGGTGTGGGGCAAATAACCAAATCCACATTTCCATAGTTCCCAGGACAAACTTTTTTTTATGACAAGTCATTTTCCTGAAACACCTTGAGAGCCTGTAAAGGGTGTATGGGTGTACTGAAGGGGGCTTGCATAGTTGCCAACATCGGCCATGTTTCCAGGGACACATATTTGTTCCACATGCTGCAGAAATACCATGCAAAGTGCAGCACATCAGTATGTAGTAGGGATATACGCACAGACAGAATCCAATTAATTAATCAGGGTGGAAATCTCATAGGACCTACCATGATTAATAATTGCATCAAAGGCATCAGAAAATCTCATTTGCAATACCTTAGGGTGTACACTTCCATGGCAATAAATTAAACTGGGGTATGCAATAGGCCCCAAACAAAAATTACAATTGTAATTGAAACTTCACAAAAATCCTGGAATACCTATGCATGGGGGCATATGTATACTTAGGGTGCAACAAACAACCAGGAGTGTCTTCATGAGGTAACTTATCACAGGCTCTTCAAATTCACAGTCAAAAAGTAATGTATGTGTAAAAACCTAAATTGATAAATTACCACCACACCTTGACAAAGGTGGTGGTAAAATGGGTGTACTTTACAAAAATGTATGGTTTGATGAGGTTAACTGAAATGGCCGGCTTCAAATTTTCCCAAATAGAACATGGGTGCAGATTGACTACATGTCAAAATTCCAAGTTGGAAAACTGAAAAGTGCACCTCCCAAATGTGTCCTTTAGCTCTCAAACAACAAGAACCTATGCATGAGTGGCATCACTGTACTCAGGAGATGTTGCTGAACACATATTGTGGAGTTGTTTGGCAGCAACCCTTTAAATTCTAAGTAATTTTATACCGAGTTGCAATCTGTGTGAAAATAATCACCTACATTTTTATTCCTCTGCAACATTTGGTAAGATTGGTGGTAAAATAGCTGCAAGAAAAGTGTAAAAATGCCCCAAGTTGAGTACTCGTGACTGTCTACTTTTGATAAATATGTACATGGGGGAATGATTCAGGGATTCATGAAGGATATTAGTTTTACAATGTCACTATCACCAATTTTGAAAAAGAAAATGCTTTTGAAATAGCAATGCCAGAAAGTGTTTTTTTTTTTTTTTTAATGTGTCACCATATTTTATTATTGTTTTTATAATACATCATATTTATTATCAAAATCAATGGTATCACATGAAAACCCTTCTTGTCCTGAAAAAAAACCAGTATATAATTTGTGTGGATACATTAGAGAGAGAAGAAAATTACAGGTAAACACAAACACTACAGAAATGTAACCAAGTGTACAGCATGGCCCAAAAAGTTGTGTCACCCAGCGGTTAAAACATTTAAACTGCATGCAATACTTCATTTAAACATATGTTTTCAGTGTTTTTTTTGCATATAGATGCTCAACCATACTGAGTTTGTACAGGCTGCACCAGTTTGTACATTTATGTAATGCACATTCACTGCTGTTTTTTTTGGCACCATTGTAGTAGTTAAAACTGCCTACATATTGGTTTAATAATTTCTAATTATTCTCAGCAATCCATCTAGTTTTGCTTTCGAATAAAACTGGAAAAGGCCCCTTTTGCCTTCTGAATGGGGCATCTGTCTCATCATAACATGTGATCTGATGCGACCTGCTGTTTACTTTAGGTACTGCACATATATACAAGAAGACATTCCCAACTTGACATACAATTATCCATATCAGAGATTTAGGAGACGAGAGAATTATTATTGCTAATAATAAGGCAAGAAGAGAGAGTGTGCATCAAAACTACTTTGGAATTCAGACTGGTTGACATTTTTAAAATAATAAATGGATAGGGTGACCACATTTTATATTATATAAATTATTAGGAAGCCTTGGGAACCATGTAGATTTCAGATCAAATAATATACCGTATTTGCTCGAATATAAGACGAGGTTTTTTTCAGAGCAAATGCTCTGAAAAATCCTCCTCGTCTTACATTCGAGGTCTTCTTATAATCTGACCTCAAGTTGAGGTCAGATTATAAGACATGGATCCAGGTCCCCAGCAGAGCTGCAGGGGACCTGGATCCCCCTCTCTAACAGCAGGGGATGTCTGCACGACCGCCGGGGCTTCTATGAAGAAGCCGGGTACTTCCGCTTTCGTCACAGAAGTCCCAGCGATCGTGCCGGGCGGCAGCAGGGGAGGACTGCGCTCATCGCGCAGACATCCTCTGCTGCCCCACTAGCCACCAGGGTGAATCGGGCAGCTGGGGGATGTCTGCACTATATGTGCAGACATCCTCCATGCTGCCCGACACGGCAGTCTATTATGACGGACCAGCTGTCCGTCATAATAGACTGCCGTGTCGGGCAGCATGGAGGATGTCTGCACGTATCGTGCAGACATCACCTGGCTGCCCCCACTAGCCACCAGGGAACAAAACCAGGTAAGGGGGAGGGGGGTGGACAGAGGACACAGACAGACAAGGGGAGGGGGGGAGAAAGAGACAAAGAGAGGGGGAGGGGGGAGGACACAGACAGACAAAGGGGTGGAGACACAGACAAGGGGAGGGAGGGGGACAGAGATAAAAGGGGAGGGGGGGATAGAGAGAGACAAAGGGAGGTGGAGAGGGGAGGACACAGACAGACAAGGGGGGGGGAGACACAGACCAGGGGAGGGAGGGGGACAGAGAGAAAAGGGGAGGGGGGATAGATAGAGACAAGAGAGAGAAGTTTTGGGGGGAGAGAGAGTCAACGCTGGGGGGGAAAGACAGCTGGGGGAGTGGGAGAGAGGCCGCATTGGCACATAAAAGCAAATAAAAACAAGAAATGCATTTGTATAATATAATTTTTTTATTAAATATTAAAAAGCAATTTACATATATACAAGTTAAACTTTTTTCCTATAGGGTAGTCTTATAGTCAGGCTTTTAGTTTTTTTCCTAAAGGAATGTACAAATTTGGGGGGGTCGTCTTATAATCAGGGTCGTCTTATAATCGAGCAAATACGGTAATATCTATTAGCAGATAGAGGAGTTAACTACTTCAACACACATACACAGGGGTCTATTCACTAAAGAACAGTGCAAGGAGGTCAACATGGGAGCTCAACTTTCACTTTAAAAGTCGACATCCCAAGCACCCCTACCAGAATTTTAAACATTTTTTTTATTTATTTTTTAAAAGCTGGACTAGGGTTAGGGTCACTATGAGAAATTCTTAAAAAAATAATGGTTAGGAAAAAGCAATGCACAACTTTTACTTATTGCCCTATAAACTGCAAAAGAAACGTAAAAACATGTGGTATTTCTAAACTCAGGACAATTATTAGAATCAATTTAAAAGTTTTCAGTAGCTTATGTTTATTTGTAAAAGAGTTTTCATGTAAATGTTACACATTTTTTTATTTACATTTTCCATCATATTTTATATAGTAAGTTATAGCATAAAGCAAAAATAACGGTATCTAAAGCAATTCCTTGTTAACATAAAAATAACTATAAATAATTTGAGTGGGGACAGTAAAGAAAAATTAAAGCAAGTAACTGGGGGGTTTTTCCGCCACCTTATTTTATGTTAAATTATATGCTATAATTCAAATAATACTTAGTTGCCAACAGTAATACCGTATTTGCTCGATTATAAGACGAGGTTTTTTTCAGAGCAAATGCTCTGAAAAATCCCCCTCGTCTTATAATCGAGGTCTCTTATAATCTGACCTCAAATTGAGGTCAGATTATAAGACATGGATCCAGGTCCCCAGCAGAGCTGCAGGGGACCTGGATCCCCCTCTCTAGCAGCAGGGGATGTCTGCGCAACGAGCGCAGACTCCCCTGCTTCCGCCCGGCACGACCGCCGGGGCTTCTGTGAAGAAGCCGGTACTTCCGCTTTCGTCACAGAAGTCCCGGCGAGCGTGCCGGGCGGCAGCAGGGGAGGACTGCGCTCATCGCGCAGACATCCTCTGCTGCCCCACTAGCCACCAGGGTAAATCGGGCAGCTGGGGGATGTCTGCACGATACGTGCAGATATCCTCCATGCTGCCCGACACGGCAGACTATTATGACGGACCAGCTGTCCGTCATAATAGACTGCCGTGTCGGGCAGCATGGAGGATGTCTGCAAGTATCGTGCAGACATCCCCCGGCTGCCCCCACTAGCCACCAGGGATCAAGGTAAGGGGAAGGGAGGGAGGGGGACAGAGAGACAGGGGGGACAGAGAGACAGGGGGGCAGAGACAGAGTCAAGGGGAGGGAGGGGGTTAAGAGACAGAGACAAGGGGAGGGAAGGGGTTAAGAGACAGACAAGGGGAGGGAAGGGGTTAAGAGACAGAGGGAAGGGGTTAAGAGACAGACAAGGGGAGGGAAGGGGTTAAGAGACAGAGACAAGGGGAGTGAGGGGGTTAAGAGACAGGCAAGGGGAGGGGGGAGAGAGAGAAAAATGGGGGCAAGGGAAAGAGAAAGGCAGCATTGGCACATAAAAAGAAATAAAAACTAGAAATAAATTTTTTGATATCATAATTTTTTATTAAAAAAGCAATTTACATGTGAATATATACAAGTTGAACTTTTTTCCTATAGGGTAGTCTTATATTCAGGCTTTTAGTTTTTTTCCTAAAGGAATATCCAAAGTTTGGGGGGTCGTCTTATAATCAGGGTCGTATTATAATCGAGCAAATACGGTACTTAGTTGTCAACAGTCCTGAATTTTCGGGATAGTTTTGTTTTTCGGGGTCCCGTCATTAATACTGCCTATGCACAGTGAATGAGCTCCAGACATCCCGTATATATACCAGGTGGACATGAGTTCAATGTTGCGGAGTCACGCTGTGTCCCAAAACTCCATCCCCCTTATGGTCCATACATTTTTATCATCCTGGGACCTTTCAGGAGAAATTTAGCAACCATATACCTGCCAACATTTCCAATGGCTAAAGAAAGGCAATTTCAGTGGCTGAAGATGTCTACACTTGGGAGGTATGCAACAATGACAATGGTAGCTAAAGAAAGCTGTACTTACCCTGAAAAATAACAATATATAATTTGTGTGGGTACAATAAATGAGAATAAAGATCACAGCTAAACACAAACACCCAGAATTGTTCATACAGTCACAGCCATGAGGAGGTTAATATTGTAGCTATTTGTATAATTTATTGTATGGCAATTGGCAGAGCTCCACACTACGTGTCACAATAATGCCTGTTCAAATATCTGCGTAAATAAGAAAGGTTTCTGCTCTATGATTTACTAATGACGTTAATCTTTATCAGTTGTAATATTCGCTTCAAATCAATACGATCAGTGCGCACATTATTGACGATTATATGTCGCGTTTCATTACGTTTTTTTTTTTTTTTTAGAGTTCTAAACGCTTTTCTTGGATAAAACCAAGAAATTATCGGTCATGAAATAGCTGGGCTAAGGCAGCCGTAAGGCAATTGTGCTTAGAGCTGTACTGAATTGCAAAAAGACAATGGCTGCCATAGCTTCCCTTGACGTCTGCCAGTAACAAGCCGATTGGCTGGGTTGGTTGGTGTCATGTGATCCACGTGACGTGTCCAGGGAAGTGGCATCTATAGGGAACTGTACGGAGACCCTCTGCAACACGCGACCCGGGAACGCTAAACAGGCGCCTGGCCCGCAGTGTGTGGTTTTCCCGTGTTCATTCTACAGCTTCGAGCGCGCTGTGGCGTCATCATGATTAAAGCCATCCTGATATTCAACAACCACGGGAAACCCCGGCTGTGCAAATTCTACCAGCATTACGTGAGTGACGTCATAATTTAACCCTGTAGTACACCGACTCGAGCAGTGATGGATAAGCTTTTAGACTGTACCAGTTGACAGCTACATCATGGCAAAGAGTCTGCAGGTTGTCGTCGGCGTATAGCATGATATCATGTCCCTTCTGACCTATTCGAATACCCTGTTGATTTTCTAATATATGCAGCTAATGGTTCTATTGTTAAAGTATATAGTAATAGTGCCTGTTGTTAAAAAAAACAAAAAAAAAACATTTAGAATCCATTGAGGGGCCACTCAGATCCATAGTATGATCCCTGAACCTTCCTATCACACCAAATGCACATTAATGGATTCCAATTTATCAGTCACATATTGTGGTGTTCTCATACCCCACCATTACAATTGGTTTTGAAGCTTGATCTAATTTATTAAACTGACAAAGGAACATTGTTATTTATTCAAAATTTTATTTACCCATCATATGAATTTACCTGTCCTTATGGACTGTAAGCTTGTGAGCAGAGCTCACTGCCTCATGTATCCGTGCATGTTCCCTTTTATGCAATGTACCAAGCGATATGTAAATTGTTGGTGCTATACAAATATTAATGTAATGTAATATGCATTTGTTTCAATTCTGATTCCCTCTGTAGGAAAAGCCTGTTAGACCTTGAACCAGCGCACTGGTTACATAAATCCCTGCTCACCTCAATTGTTCCTTTTCTGTTGGGTTTCAGAATTGTTGGGATTAGTGCCCAAGTAAGCAGAATATAGAATATTTGATACAGTCCTAACCTCAACATCTGAGGAGTAATAATTTCAGAGGACGTAAAGGTAGGTAGGCAATGTAATAGAGCAGCTGGAAATGCTAGCAGAATGCTTGGTTGCATAGGTAGAGGTATTAGCAGTAGGAAGAGGGAAGTGCTCATGCCATTGTACAGAGCACTGGTGAGACCTCACTTGGAGTATTGTATGCAGTACTGGAGACCAAATCGCCAGAAGGATATTGATACTTTGGAGATAGTTCAGAGAAGGGCTACTAAACTGGTTCATGGGTTGAAGGATGAAACCTACCAGGAAAGGTTAAAGCATCTTAACATGTATAGCTTGAAGGAAAGATGTACCAGGGGGGATATGATAGAAACATTTAAATACATAAAGGGAATCAACTCGGTAAAGGAAGAGAGTATATTTAAAAGGAGAAAAACTACCGCAATTAGAGGGGCAACGATTTAAAAGTAATATCAGGAAGTACTACTTTACTGAGAGGGTAGTGGATGTATGGAATAGCCTTCCAGCGGAACTGCTAGAGGTAAACACAGTCAAGGATTCTAAGCATGCATGGGATAGGCACAAGGTTATCCTAGATATAAGATAGAGAACTGGGGACTAATAAAAGTATTTAGAAAATTATGCAGACTTGATGGAGTGAACGGTTCTTATCTGCTGACACATTCTATGTTTCTAAGTAAGAAAGGTAGAGACCTGAATGCATATTCATTCAGCATTTTCGTTGGGACCTGTACTTGACGTTTAAAGGGACTGTATCACTGTAAGCAAATTCTTAAACTAGAAAAATGTGTTTTAATCCCTTAGTGACAAGACATTTTCACCTTGACTTTCCCTTGGTGACAATGACATTTCTAGGGTGTTTGTGTTTAGCTGTAATTTTTTTCTTTCTCACATACAGTACCCACACAAATTATATGTTGTTTTTATCGTCATAAGAAGGGCTTTCATTAGATACCATTATGTTCATCAAATCTTATAATTTACTACAAAAAAAATCATAAAATATGATGAAAATTTTTTAAAAACCCACTTTTTCTATCTTTGACCTAAAATATAATTTATACAAATAAAATCATTAAAAAAGAACCCGTCTAAATAGTTTCTAAATGTTGTCCTGCGTTCAAAAATATGCATGTTTCCATATTTTTCGGTATTTTTTTGCGAGATATGGGGCAAAAACCAAAAATAGTGTTTTTTGTTTTTTTCCTCTATTGACCTTTGACCCCAACCCGAACCCAAAATGTAACCCTAACACTAAATTTAACCCCAACTTTAATCCTTATTATATCCCTTAATATTTTTTAATTTTAATTTAATTTTAACCCTATCCATTATGCAAAAAAAATATTTAATTTTAACCCTATAGGCTAATATAGCTATATAACCTGTTTTTAATTAATTAAATATGTATTTTAAATATTTTCCATTGCAATGCTACTTAACTACCACTAGGGGCAGTCAAGTAGCATATTCAGAGCGACGGAAGTGAAGTTACTTTCACTTCCGAAGCTCAGACCGGCAGAGGGCTTAGCCATATTGACGGAGCATATGGCTCTCCACGATTGCTCCGTGGGGCGATCGTGGGTGCCCCAAAATAGAAATTTCGGTGCTGGCTATTGCCTCGATGTCGAGGCAATAGACCAGCACCGTTAAAGCGGTTTTCGCGATCGTTGATCGCGAAAACCGCTTGATTTACATCAGGACGTGCCAGGCACGTCCTTTGTCATTAAGGGAGTTTCTCCCAGGACGTGCCTGACACGTCCTTTGTCGCGAAGGTGTTAAATGTGTCAGTGGTGTCTTCTGTTTATGTTCATCTGTGGCTTGATATGCAAATGACTCCTTTCCCATTGAAAACCAGTCCATTTGCATATCAGGCCTCAGGTGATGTCATAAGCTGAAAACTCCAGACACATTTAAAATAAATTTTTCTTCAAATTTAGGAATTCGCTTGCAGTTTTGCTAACAATGTTTAATCATTTTCAGTCATTTTTTTTTTTATTCCCTACATTCACAGTAAAAACAATGTTTCGGTGATACAGTCGCTTTAACTATGCAGGTGTATTTCACTTGGAAACAATGAGACTAAAATGAATTTACATCACTTCTAATGGTATACTGGTGGTTTTATAACAGGGGATAATGTTTATTTGAGCAAGAAAAAAGTGATAGTGATGACGCTAGCATTCAAAAATATTTATTGTAGTAAATGTAGACTGCTGCTCACAGATAAGTGTAAAAACTTGAGCAAGAGTCTCACAGGGCAAATGAACCAACTGCAAAACCTCTTCAGTTGTCAGGGTTGCTGGTTTGATTCCTCACAGGTTCATTTTTTTATCCTTATCCTGAGATCTGTAACATGATAACCATTACATTTGTATATTAGTAACATCCTCGGCACAGGATCTATAATCATTGTGTCTTTCCTGTTAAAGTATTATTTTTATTATCATATTAGGAGTTTGGTCTCAGATGTGATGATGTAGATAGATATGCGGACGATTATTAGTATTAAATAAAGTGTCATAATATGAAATTTATGGAAATTCTGGAGGAGACTTAAAATTTAAATTGGATATCAATAACGGCATTGTCGGAAATATTTCTAATTAACTAATATGGAAGATCTGGATTTGAAGTCACAGAGACTGAATGCGATTAATTATTATTTATTATAATTATTAAAGGATAACTACATTTTTGTTTTTTGCACTGTTTTTTTAACACTAAATAATTGAACTAATTATTTATGGGGGGTGGGGGACTTAATACTTTATTTGATAGAGTGCCCAGTCCCTCCTACTTTTGTTTCTGACCCCTTGGCTCAGTTCACAAATGAACCAAGGGGCCAAATGTGGGACCTGAATTGTATTTCTAACACCACTTGTGTCGGGAATGAATTTCTGTAAGATACCTGAACTGTGCCTGCGCATGCACGATCACAGGTTTTAAACGAAAGCAGAATCAATGGGAACTACATTTCCTTTGATTCTGCGGTAGAAAAAGCCTATATCGTGCATAAACAAGTTTAATTGTCCGTTAACCTGTTGAATAGTGACACTTAGACCTTTTCCTCTGGTTCGTATATAATTTGGATTGAGCAATAGCAACCTGTTCAAATATCTGAGAATTAAGAACTTTATTTAGACTTATTTAATTAAAGGCAATATAAGACATATATTTGCAAAATAAAAGATTTTTATCTCATATTAAGATTTGTAGGTTTTTGGATAGTGATTTATTGAAAGGATCAGAGGGGAGATTTCATTGGTAATATCAGAAAATGGGAAAACGATCTGAAATTGATTTACAAAGATTGGATATATATAATACTGAGTCTTAAAAAAATCAATTCATTGTTTTAATTTACTAGGATTTCACTATAAACTTAGGCAGAGCTGGTACTATGTTCTGGTGATATTGTACCGAATGAGCTCAGCCAGAAAGATATGATCGGAAATCAGAGATAGACGCACATATCCATATTTGGTGGGAGCTTAAAATGATGGTTAGATTTGTATGGAAGGGGAAAAAATGCCATATTAGGCCATAAATATTTAATTAAAACTAGGGATAAGAGTGGACTGGGTATACTCGATTTATACAGATATTCTCAAGCTGCACATCTGATTTATCTTCTGGAATGGACACAGTACTATTATAAACAGTGGAGGCAAATTGTATATAACAAGAGAAGCTATTAGTGGAAAATATAATTGGATTTGATTTCCAGTAGGGCACAGTACTTGATTTCCAGTGTGTTTTTATTTTTTGTTTTGTTGTTTGTTCATTGTTGTTGTTTGTTGTTGTTGTTTGCTTTTGTAAAAATGTGAAAGACCATATTCCAAAATATTTAAAATATGAGTCAGACTATTTCCTGATCCCCCCAGAACACACTTATGATACTTGGGGTGGCCAAAAATGAATAAAGATGCAACCTATTTGTTGACCTATATTTTTACTTCAGCTAACTTTACACTGGTCAAAAGTTTGAAAAATCAGAAGATACCTACCTGGGATATATTTAGAAACAAGGTTGAATACCAACTGGAAATGGTGTGTGTGTATAAATATATATAATCGGCATTATACTTACTGAAAATATTTCTCCTCCTCCGAGATCAGTATTTTTTTTTTTTTTTTTTTTTTACAGATAACTGTCCTGTGCCTACTGTTTATCACAAGACTGAAATGTGATTCAATGAATAGGATTCAGCCCAGTGAAAGAGTGTGTTGACTTAACCCAATCAAGCATGGTTTCTTCATTTAGATATAATAGAGTTTTCCATGACTCTGCCATATGCGGATTAATGAGTTGCTTTTAGTTGTTTTTTTATGCAAGAAAGAGAATTGTAGGAAATTGCAAAGAGAATTTCAAACTTAAGACCCAAGTTGAAAAAATTGTCCCATTTATGTATAATCTCCCATGGAGAATGTTGTAAGTGAAACTGATAAGAAGTAATGACATTAGCTAGAGGTGGATATTGAAATTGTTATAATGGGCCGGTGAATTGCGTTTTCCAGATTACTGAAAGCAGAACCATTTCAATGGATATAATGCTGCCCTGCCGTCCTGTTTGTAAGGAAACGTATACTATTAATAGCTTTAGTTTATGTGTACATTTTATAAACAGGTCTCATTTGCTACTGTGCTTATTTATATCTGTGATCTTTCCTCAAATTTTCAGAGTGAAGATACACAGCAGCAGATTATAAGAGAAACATTCCACTTGGTGTCAAAAAGAGATGAGAATGTTTGCAATTTCTTAGAAGGAGGCTTGTAAGTATTCATTGTGCGTCATCAGTAGTGTGGAACCGCTCGTCTCTCTGAACCTCTAGAACTTTAACATTTTAAAACTGAAGCTTGATGTTAGCAGATTAATGTCACTTGATTACCCCGAGATAAAGGTGCTTTGTAGAGCTAATCTAAGTGGCTTATCTTTCAGAATGAATAGAGGCAGTAACAGTAAAGCATGACAGATCATACATACTGCTCAGGTTACTCGCACCTGGTTTACACCTTTTCTTAGTTTTAGTTCTACCAGCAGGTTACTTACAAGCCGTTTTCCCTGTTTCAACAACATGGGTATTATGTGGTGCCATATCCCAAGTGGTGTGGTCATACCCTTTATTCTTTTGTTGCTTCAAGTATCTTAGTGTTGTGTGTGTGTGTGTGTGTGTGTGTGTGTGTGTGTGTGTGTACATATGTATGCGTGTATATATAATAGTGTGAGTTTATAGTGAGCTCCGGTGCCCTGATGGCTCCATTGGAGCACCGCATTGTAAGCGGAGTTGCGTTATCTTGGATTAACTGTATGTATTCTCTTGTCATCCTTCAAGCAGTCTTTTGGTTAGACCTCAAAGACCAGAGCATGCATACCCATCATTACCTCATTACAGTGCAGGGGGAACAATACTGCTGCTGCCTTTTCTGTGCCTCTCTCACAGGCACAGACCATCTCCACTCGTATTCTGAGTGTTGGGATGCCACGTGACACCTGATGCATGGTGTGTGAAGTGCCATAGCTTGCTGTCTGTGCAGCTTGCACACCCTGCACTGGAAACAAAAAAATAAAAACTGTGCCATGGGGCTTGTCCACAGCAGGGCTAAATGAAATTAAAAATAACCTGCCCTATACACGGAACTGCATGTCCCTGGCATTAGTGCATGTCTTATGATGAGTTTAATTGGTTCATATTGTTTTGCAGGTTAATAGGAGGATCTGACAACAAGCTCATATATAGACATTATGCAACATTATATTTTGTCTTCTGCGTGGACTCCTCCGAAAGTGAACTTGGCATTTTAGATCTTATACAAGTAAGTGTGACATGTTTTGAGTTCCATGCACCCTGCCCCTCTGTATATTTCTGTTTTAAAGTCTACTCCATCCTAATACATTTTTTTCCATAATGTTTTGTCCTGGATCTTTAACAGCTCATAAAAGGTATTATAGCCTTTTTGGCATCAAGTAAGCTGTCAGTGCGTTAACTCGTTCCCACCAGGAGAGATGGACAATACTCCACTCTTATAACTTTTTATTAGTGTATTTCAATAAATGGAGAAAGTTTATTTGAATTATCTTAATTTTTCAGGGATCTTTATGCCAAAATAGTCAGTTTTCCCTTGAGTTGTCAAATTTGTATAAATCCACATCATCCTTGGCCACGTTTTCCTGGACATTTCTGAATTGTGCGGTTGTTTTATAAAAAATTAACTTATAGTTTGATATTTCGTTCATAAGGTAAGTGATAGAAGTGGCCGGATTTGTCAACAGAAGCACCATGTTGTCTGCATACATTAAGATTTTTAGCTCTTGTTTTCCAACCTGTACTCCCCTAATCAGACTGTTAATTCTAATTCGTATGGCGAAAGGCTCCAGGGTCAGGATGTAGAGTAGAGGGGACACTACCATTTATCAGGGGAAACCACTCCGAGCACAGCCCCGGATCAACTACCCTGGCCTTTGGAGAGGAATATAGAGCCAGTACGGCCTTTAAAAGCCATTCTCCAAGGTTATAAGATTCCAGGACCTTCATCATGTAACCCCACAAAAAGTATGATAAATGCACAGAATGCAGGGTAAGGGCATGGGTTCACCAGAACTTTAAGGTAACAGGCCTTCATGCTGTTGTAATTGGCTAACACCCTGCTATAATTATAATGCACTGGGAACCTGTTTATGCATGCATTATTCTGCAATACTGCAGCGATCACCTTAATGATCACAGCAATTTACTTCTAAAGTTTACTATCATTTTTCATATTGGTCTTAAATCATTTTTTTTTTTTTTAAATATTTTTTTTTTTTTTTAGTGAAGCAACGGACCATTTTACCACTTGTATGATGTGTTAATTATAGGCCATTCAAAAGTTGTTCAGCCCTTGTCTTTCCAAAAGCATATAAAAAGCAATAACGGGGGGGGGGGGCTGCCACTTGACAGAGAATAAAGACGATCCATCAGCTGGCTGTCTGTTTCATTGGGATGTGTGTTTGTCAGTGATGTAGCACTCAGGCAATAGCGTGGGAGGAGATGAGAATCTCCTCCGCTGCTTGAGGTGTGTTTGGCATCAGCTTGAAATTCGCTGTTCCACAAATAATATAATTGACTTTTCATGTCCCCCTAGGAGTATGGTTCAAAATCCATTTTAAACAGATGGAAGTCGGCTTCTGTCTGATTAAAAGTTACTGTGGAGGTTTTCGTCCCTATAGTTGTGATCTGTGACAGGGCTTGGCAAATTTCTTTAGACTTTGAGCCAGACAGACCAATTCAGGAGCCAGTCTGTTTATTTTTAGGAGCCAGGGAAATGGAACTTCCAAGTTCTCTGTAAAAAAAAAAAAAAAAAAAAAAAAATTAGGAGCCAGCAGTAGGGATTGTAGGTGCCATGACTCCCTGGCTCTTGCGATTTATCAAGCCTGCTCTATTTGAAAACTTACATTTTAATATAGGCCTGAAACATTGTTATTTCGTTATTCAACATTTTCATTTGAATACACCTATGGTTAAAAATGATGCCTCTCTGGAACTCTCTCTTCTTCCTGGTAAAACGCTTTCCAATTAAATAAAAATGTAACAATGTAACTTTATTTTTTTATTTAGTTAATCTATGAAGCTTTGCACCATATGTTAATGTCACGACAATCCTCTGTTCCTTGGCTTTTGCTGATTAAGTCATGGGTATTATCTGCATACCCGTTTTTCCTGTGTACATGAGCAGCCTGTGCGTTATGCTGTCTGGTCATAGAGATTGGTTTTAACTTGAGTTCATTTTCAAGTGGAAGAAGTATTCCAATGCTTACTTTTAAGCTGGCAGTATACTTTTACATGAGGGGTTTTCTGTTCATTTGGAAGTAATTGTATTGTTAAATGCTCCCCACAAAGCTGCAATTGATCCTAGCTTGTCATATCATTTTACTTAACTCGGAGCTGTTGAAATATTGATAGAATAATGGAAGGCTGCCATGAAATATTCATGTAGGGCTGACCTAGATATTCATATATTCTTACTGATCATGTGCTATATGTCATGCCCTTCAAACTGTGTTAAACATTTGACAGGAGATTGATATACCATTTGCTGGCAGCAAGCACGTGTAATGTATACTGATGCTAAACAAATGCTAGCTCACTAGAAGAGCTAATATCCCAGTACCAAGTTTGTTAATGGAATGCAGTTATGCAGATTAGATGTAGGCCCCAAAATCCAATTTTCTGCATTGCCTATGTTGAATCTGCAGTCAAATAGTGATAAAGTAGGCTCAAACGGAGTGTAGAGTTTTATTTCAATTTATATTTGTTTCATTCCCCACATTTCCTTGGATGTAATTTTCATTGTGTCATTGTGAACAGAAGGTGGCAGCAAAAATTCTATTTGTCTATTTCTTTCCTCTCCACAGACACATTTAAAATAATGCCCACCTTCTCTAATCTATGTAACAATTGTACCTTAAAAATGAAAAAATAAATAAATAAAGAAAACACTCCACTCTGCCTATGTAGACAATATGATTATAGTTATTATCAAGTGGTTAAAACAACGAGTGATTTAGGCTCAAAAGATTTCTAGAGGAACGGTAAGCACAAGTGTGTTTGCACTTTTCGCAGATTTGCTGTTAAACGAGGTTTGAGTTATGTATTATTTCAACTCACTTCGCACAGAGTTATATTGTAAGATTCAGTTTCTTTGGAAATGCTTCCCTAAAAAGCACAACTTCCTATGGGGGAGCCAGTGAGCATCAAGGTGGAAGGTAAAGGGATTAGAAAAGGCTCTACACAGCTGAAGGGCTGAAGTAGGACAGAGCATAGTGCTATGTGCCTGTTCTTGGACTCCTAGAAAAATCTAATTGGCTTCTAAATCTCACGTTGGTTATTCTATTCCATTTTTTTTTTTAAAATCAAAAAGCTGGTATGTGAACTAGGATCTGTGGAGTCTCTTAAAATGATTTCCCTGTTACAGTGGAAATGCTTTATTCCACCTGTGCCTCTGTGTGACTGGCATAATGTCCAATATTTCTGGTCTCAAACCACTCTGTCAAGTTTATTTAAATATACACTTGCTTGTTGGTATTAGCAGTGTGTTGGGCAACAGGTAGTAAAGGTTGGAAACTCTGCAAGTCTACCAATCTAGAATTGGACCCGATTTGAGCATCACAGTCTAGAACATAAGTTCTACTTCAGTACTAGGAAATGCATGCCTAGGTGAGGGAGCTATTCATTAAAAAGTCAGATGAGATTATCATGCATCATGCAGGGTCAGTTGAGCTCTTCTAACAGGGGAAACACTCCTGCACGATGGAGTGTTCATCTCACATGCACCTCACTTTTAGTGATTAGCTCCCATACAATACATGATGTATTCTAGGACAAGTTGGCCCAGTGTAGTTGGGGTGTTCCCAAGAACTTTGGACCCTACGTCCTAAACACCTCAACAACTCTTCTGATCTCTTATAAACGGCATCGCAACTTTAACTCGGTTACTGCTGTTGGTCTGGCAACATTCCTGACCATCTCCCAAAGCCCTCCTTGTATTACATTCAGAGGTGGCTGAAGCTGTGCCCAACAAATCCCCCTCCCCCCACATTCCACACACAAAACAGCTGAGTTCAACAGAAAAGAGTTAGACTATAGAGCAGGGCTTGACAAATTTATTTTGATTTTAGGAGCCAGACAATCACGCAAACATAAACACAATTCATAAACACACACGCCTACTTCACATATATACAAACACACATACTTTACATATACACATATACACAAACACCTCACACACACATATATACACAAACACCTCACACACACATATATACACAAACACCTCACACACACATATATACACAAACACCACACACACACATATATACACAAACACCTCACACACACATATATACACAAACACCTCACACACACATATATACACAAACACCTCACACACACATATATACACAAACACCTCACACACACATATATACACAAACACCTCACACACACATATATACACAAACACCTCACACACACATATATACACAAACACCTCACACACACATATATACACAAACACCTCACACACACATATATACAAACACCTCACACACACATATATACAAACACCTCACACACACATATATACAAACACCTCACACACACATATATACAAACACCTCACACACACATATATACAAACACCTCACACACACATATATACAAACACCTCACACACACATATATACAAACACCTCACACACACATATATACAAACACCTCACACACACATATATACAAACACCTCACACACACATATATACAAACACCTCACACACACATATATACAAACACCTCACACACACATATATACAAACACCTCACACACACATATATACAAACACCTCACACACACATATATACAAACACCTCACACACACATATATACAAACACCTCACACACACATATATACAAACACCTCACACACACATATATACAAACACCTCACACACACATATATACAAACACCTCACACACACATATATACAAACACCTCACACACACATATATACAAACACCTCACACACACATATATACAAACACCTCACACACACATATATACAAACACCTCACACACACATATATATACAAACACCTCACACACACATATATATACAAACACCTCACACACACATATATATACAAACACCTCACACACACATATATATACAAACACCTCACACACACATATATATACAAACACCTCACACACACATATATATACAAACACCTCACACACACATATATATACAAACACCTCACACACACATATATATACAAACACCTCACACACACATATATATACAAACACCTCACACACACATATATATACAAACACCTCACACACACATATATATATATACAAACACCTCACACACACATATATATACAAACACCTCACACACACATATATATACAAACACCTCACACACACATATATATATACAAACACCTCACACACACATATATATATACAAACACCTCACACACACATATATATACAAACACCTCACACACACATATATATACAAACACCTCACACACCCATATATACAAACACACATACTTTACATATACACATATATACAAACACCTCACACACATATATATACAAACACCTCACACACCCATAGATATATAAACACCTCACACACCCATATATACAAACATTCACGCTGCAGCTTAACTCCGTTGGTCGGCGTGCTGAGTGCCAGGATGTCACGTGACGACACCCGGCACTCAGACACGCGTTGCGCGAGGGGGCGGAGCTTGCAGTCTGTGCCATCGGCACAGACTTTACCCCCTCGCGCTGCGGAAAAATCGGATGGCAGCGGCAAGGGGACCAGGAGGCTGACAGCACCCAGGCGCCAGGTCTAATTTCCTGGTCGCCATGGCGACCTGGCGCCTGGGGTTTGTCGAGCCCTGCTATAGAGTAATAGTTAAAAAAAACAGCACTTTCTAAGTGCTAAGCATGAAAACTGCTACAGGGGAAGGCTGCACCCTTTCACTCATGTCACTGAATTTGAAGGCCTCTATGACAGTTTAGTTTGAAACTACAACAGGAGTGCAAAATGTTTTCAGTCATATTAGCAGCTACTAGTCCTGCATGACAAACTTGGGTACATGCACCTACTAAAAAAATATTGCAAAGTATGAATCGGAGATTATTTCTATAAACTAACACCTGTATAGATCTGGGCTTGAACTTAAAGGGACTGTCTAGTGCCCAAAATGCATCTCCCAAATATTAATGCATTTTAATGTGATTTCAAAGTACTTTAAAATGCATGTTTTTACAGTTTGCATTGCTTAAAATATAAAATACTTAGAGCTAGATGAAATTGGGAAATTACAACAGTTTGCAAGAAGCCTGGACTGCCCACACTAGCTTCTCAAGTAATTTCCTTTTTTTTTTTTTTTGCTGCAAGAAGCAATGAGAATAATTTAATTCAAATGAATGTCTCTCTAGTGATGTCATCCTACAATGTGTTGCACTGTTAAAAGATCCTACTGTGTACAAAAGAAAGGTCACTCGGAGTCCACATAATGTATTCAACTGGAAGAGCACAGGAAGTGACTAAATGAAACAAAACTTTATATTCTCAGTGTCTATATAATCAGTGCTGCCTCACCTGCTGTAAACATGCAGAGCAATCATTGGGGAGGGCTTGAGTCAAATATTCAAAATGTGATTTATGCAGAATGCCTGCATCGAATCACACTGGGGAAAAACCCTGTGCACTATACAAGCAGTAATCTTCATCTTGCACCAAAGTGAGTTTGGGTGCTAGACTGTACCTTTAAGGAAACAGACCAATTCAGGAGCCAGGGAAATGGAACTTCCACACAGTTCTATGTAAAACATTCAAGAACTATGAACCAGCAGTAGGCATTTTAGGAGCCATGGCTCCCTAGGATAAGTGATCAAAAAAACCCTTCCCCATGATTTGTACGTTATTTCCTTTAACATAGGAATGTTGACTTACGCCAATGTGTTTTTAGAACATTATGAATACAATCCCAAATGAGCAAATTGTTTTAACAGGGAGTAGTCCGTTTATCAGAACTAATCATTGAAAGAAACATAAATTTCATGGGTGGAAGTGAAATCTGTTTTAGGTTAATACTTAGATGTTTGCAGTATCTGGCTTTCACGAGCACCATGTAATGATGTAACTGATTTCACATGTGTATTGGGTTTTTTGTTGAGTTATTTGTACTCCTTGTTATGACACTGAAGCGCTGCACGTGTTTTGAATAGTTTGCTGACATTTGCTTATAAACATTTGGGAGTGGTTGGAATCCCACCGGATATTCCCTGTTGTGTGAAGTCAGTGTGGGTTCAGAATGTGTTTGTACAGATTGCGCTTCTCTGCATTTGCGTATAGTGAGTATTATGTAACTCTAGCCTTACAATGGCCTAGACTTGTACAGATTCCAGATTTCAGTTCTTGGGATCCACTATGCTGCCAGTCTGGTGCCCAGCGTTAATGTAATGTAAGACTGAATGTTTTCTCAAATGCATAGAAAGCTCCCAAATTCACATTATACATGTTATGATTATTTGTTTTTCTTATTTCCTCAGGTCTTTGTGGAAACCTTGGACAAGTGCTTTGAAAATGTCTGTGAACTGGATTTAATTTTCCATGTAGATAAGGTACTGTAGTCAGTGTTAATTTGCCTTTGGTCAAATTTATATAGAATAATCATAAGCCACTATATCTAATTTATTCTATATATTTTACATATGTGTCTGTGTGTGTACATAACATTCCAAAAAATAGCGAAAATTTACTCACGGGACTTGCAACTCGTATCAAAGCATATACTGGATTTAATTATTCTCCATAGCGACGTTTCGGGCAGCGAACTGTCCTTTTATCAAGCACTATACAATAAAACATTAAAACATCACATCATTAAATACATGGATAATGATAACTCACCAGCCGCAGCTGATCCAAACCGCATACCCCAACCGGAAGTGTAAAATGCAAGCGCTCATCCGGTGTAACCAGGTATGCGTTCCATTATGCGTTTCAAGCTAACCTGTGTAACCATAGTGATGTGGCTAGCGTATTGTGCCGTCGCTTACAACAGTAACACCATGTGTATCAGCTGCCATGTGAACCAGCCACCTCCGTATGTCTCCACCTCTCATTCAGCACTCTGTGTATCACCACTGTGCAAGTGTCTCTCTGTGAGGAGCAGTATAAAAACTCTTTATTAATTATATATGATGAAAACTGGGTTCCCCCAAGACAAGAGGGCTCTCTGTTCCAGGAGATGGTGGGAAGGAAGGCATGCTGAAATAAAAGTGCTATAAAATAAAAAATGCACAGAGCGATATATCACTTATACCACCTGTGCTGCTTAGTGTGGAGGATTAGACCAACCACCATAGTGTGAATGTTGCCCCGTAGTGGGTGCTGTATAGACATCAAATCTAGTTGATTTAAATAACGAACAGGCCCACCCACTGAACCAGAGCACCCCATCTGTGGAGTTGCTCAATAGCAAAAGCATACATACAAAGAACAAACAGAACAGTAATACAATATCAATGATCTGAGCCACAATATACTCCATCTACCAAACAAGCTAAGATGGACCTCTCTCGGCAGAACTATGCATCTAAATCAGAGTGTCTCCTGTATGTCAGAACATAACCTAAGACCTAGGTGAAAGAAATTAACCAAACAACAGTTGTTTATTTAAGCCTTTGGGGGCAACCGTATCCAGCCTGTAGATCCAGTGGCGCTCTCGCTGTAGTAGTAACCTCACTCTGTCGCCTCCTCTAGGTAGGGTGGGTATGTGATCTATTGCAATAAAGCGCAATTGCGCTAATGAATGTTGTTGTTCATAGAAATGTCTGGCGATAGGCTTGTCAGTCGACTTATCTCGATATGCATTTCTAATCGCTGAACGGTGTCCTCTTATACGATCTCTCAGTGTCATAGTTGTCTTTCCAATATATGATAAACTACATGGGCAAGTGATCATATATACCACGTATTCGGTCGTACAGCCGATACGATGATTGATCCTAAATTGATGACCCCCATATGAGGATGAGAAAAATGTGTGCCAGATGACATATGGGAACAGGTCACAGATCCCAAGCACCGATAGCACCCATAATGTTGGAACTGTTGTCTCTTCACGTAACAGTGGACTGGGTCTGAGTGGACAAGTCGATCCCTAAGACTGCTGCTTTTGTAACATATCATCGGAGGGTGTTCGAAAGTTCGTGATAGCGTTTTGTCTTCTACTAATATGTTACAATTCTTTGTGATGATTTTCTTGACTGCCGGAGAGGCCACATGATACTTTGTGGAGAATACCACCCAAGTTTCTTTACTTCTCTTTGAGTCTGTCATGTGTGTGTGTGTGTATATATATATATATATATATATATATATATATACAGGGAGTGCAGAATTATTAGGCAAATTTAGTATTTTGACCACATCATCCTCTTTATGCATGTTGTCTTACTCCAAGCTGTATAGGCTCGAAAGCCTACTACCAATTAAGCATATTAGGTGATGTGCATCTCTGTAATGAGAAGGGGTGTGGTCTAATGACATCAACACCCTATATCAGGTGTGCATAATTATTAGGCAACTTCCTTTCCTTTGGCAAAATGGGTCAAAAGAAGGACTTGACAGGCTCAGAAAAGTCAAAAATAGTGAGATATCTTGCAGAGGGATGCAGCACTCTTAAAATTGCAAAGCTTCTGAAGCGTGATCATCGAACAATCAAGCTTTTCATTCAAAATAGTCAACAGGGTCGCAAGAAGCGTGTGGAAAAACCAAGGCGCAAAATAACTGCCCATGAACTGAGAAAAGTCAAGCGTGCAGCTGCCACGATGCCACTTGCCACCAGTTTGGCCATATTTCAGAGCTGCAACATCACTGGAGTGCCCAAAAGCACAAGGTGTGCAATACTCAGAGACATGGCCAAGGTAAGAAAGGCTGAAAGACGACCACCACTGAACAAGACACACAAGCTGAAACGTCAAGACTGGGCCAAGAAATATCTCAAGACTGATTTTTCTAAGGTTTTATGGACTGATGAAATGAGAGTGAGTCTTGATGGGCCAGATGGATGGGCCCGTGGCTGGATTGGTAAAGGGCAGAGAGCTCCAGTCCGACTCAGACGCCAGCAAGGTGGAGGTGGAGTGCTGGTTTGGGCTGGTATCATCAAAGATGAGCTTGTGGGGCCTTTTCGGGTTGAGGATGGAGTCAAGCTCAACTCCCAGTCCTACTGCCAGTTGCTGGAAGACACCTTCTTCAAGCAGTGGTACAGGAAGAAGTCTGCATCCTTCAAGAAAAACATTATTTTCATGCAGGACAATGCTCCATCACACGCGTCCAAGTACTCCACAGCGTGGCTGGCAAGAAAGGGTATAAAAGAAGAAAATCTAATGACATGGCCTCCTTGTTCACCTGATCTGAACCCCATTGAGAACCTGTGGTCCATCATCAAATGTGAGATTTACAAGGAGGGAAAACAGTACACCTCTCTGAACAGTGTCTGGGAGGCTGTGGTTGCTGCTGCACGCAATGTTGATGGTGAACAGATCAAAACACTGACAGAATCCATGGATGGCAGGCTTTTGAGTGTCCTTGCAAAGAAAGGTGGCTATATTGGTCACTGATTTGTTTTTGTTTTGTTTTTGAATGTCAGAAATGTATATTTGTGAATGTTGAGATGTTATATTGGTTTCACTGGTAAAAATAAATAATTGAAATGGGTATATATTTGTTTTTTGTTAAGTTGCCTAATAATTATGCACAGTAATAGTCACCTGCACACACAGATATCCCCCTAAAATAGCTAAAACTAAAAACTACTTCCAAAAATATTCAGCTTTGATATTAATGAGTTTTTTGGGTTCATTGAGAACATGGTTGTTGTTCAATAATAATAATTAATCCTCAAAAATACAACTTGCCTAATAATTCTGCACTGCCTGTATGTGTGTATGTATATGTGTGTGTGTGTATGTATGTATGTATGTATGTGTATATATATATATATATATATATATATATATATATATATATATATATATATATATATATATAATATCACACATACACACACTCACACTCTGGCACAAAAAAAGTTGCCACAATGTGACATTGTTTCGATAAGCTTCTGCAATGTCACAAGATTTATTTCCGTCCAGTGTTGCATTCATTTTTCACCAAGATCTTGTAAAGCAAAGCCTTCTATAGCACATCCCAAAGATTCTGAATGGGGTTAAGATCTGGACTCTGTGGTGGCCCCATCCATGTGTGAAAATGATGTCTCATGTTCCCTGAACCACTCTTTCACAATTTTAGCCTGATGAATCCTGTCATCTTGGAATATGCCCGTGCCATCAGGGAAGAAAAAATCCATAGATGGAATAACCTGGTCATACAGTATATTCAGGTAGTCAGCTGACCTCATTCTTTGGGCGCATAATGTTGCTGAACCTAGACCTGACCAACTACAGCAACCCCAGACCTATTTGCTTAGTTAAATCCAGGTGGTGACTTTTTTTTGGGCCAGGCAGTGTATATATGTGTGTGTGTCTAATCAGTCTTCCATATTTCTGCTTTGTGTGTTACAACCCAGCATAGAGCTTGCTGTAATGCTCTCTTATCTGCCATTTAATGCAAGAGTATAATTAAACTGTCACTGCAGGGGTTAAAGCAGCTATCCTGCTAAGGAAAAAATGTATTTAGACCAGTAAAAAATGATGTACAGATGGTTGCATGGGAAACTATTTGAAACAAAGGATTAGAATAACTAACACAATCCCCAGATAAGCACAGAAAACAATAGGAATAAGAAATACTTTTTAGATGACTTTGACACCTCTTCAGTGACCTTCTCATACATTCTGTTATCAATCATATAGCAGTACAGTATTGTATCAAAATAAGATTTATCAAAGTAAATTTGCATTCTGTATTGTCAAGAGGAAAATGTGTTTTTTTTCCTCACTTTGTGCTATAAAGGTATGAGACTTGTCAGATTAACCGTGCATAGCATATATTTAATTTTATGTGGATATTAAAATTGGTGTTTTTGTTGTACTTTATTTTCATTTCCAAAATTACTGTCTTTATGGATGACGTCACAGATTGAAAGTGTTTTATTTCACGGAGTCATAATTTAATTAAGCTTATTTAGTTTTTGTTGGCACTTATTTGGTGTTGCTTATAGATTCATAGTCCCCAGCCCCTCCCACTTTACTTCCTGACGCCTTGGCTCTGCTGCAGTGTCCTTTGCGTCACCAACACAACGGGGGCCGACTTGTGCCATCTAGAGACATTAGAACAACGCATAGCCGACACTGCCTGTGTCAGTTGTGCTGATTTCCAAGGGGACACACCTGTTGCAGGAGAAGATAGGAGAACCAAGATGGCACCTGCACTTGCAGTAAACACTGGGGGGAAAGAGGCAAGAAAGCAACATAGGGTACATTAAAAGTGGAAAGTGTAACTAGGTATATATCCAAACTGTGCATGCAGCCCATTGCTGTGCTTTAAAAGCAATATACAGAAGATAGTACACACTTAATGAATGTGACACTCACATTCCAACTCATGTACATAAAATCAGGTGCTGTTCATAAATCTTCTTCCTTGGTCGAAGTCCAAAAAGATCCGGGCTAGCAGGTAATCCACAAAGGTCTCAACCCCCGGTAAGCAGTGCCTGGTTGACGCGTTTCACCCGTCTCTTGGGCTTCCTCAGAACCTGGCAGTGCTTGTGGGGTGTGAGGCCGATCTTTAAATACCTAAAAAATAACAGACATGAAGCCGTTTGTGCGTGGCGTTACTCCGTCACGTGACTTCCGGTGCGACGTTTGTACCGTATTTGCTCGAATATAAGACAAATGCTCTGAAAAAGACCCCTCCTCTTATATTCTAGGTCGTCTTATAATCTGACCTCAAATCAATGTCAGACTATAAGACAGGGATCCAGGTCCCTTGCAGAGCTGCAGGGAACCTGGATCCCCTTCCCTAACAATGCGCGCAGACATCATCCGCTGCCGCCCAGCACGACTGCCGGGACTTCATCATAAAAGTCCCGGCGGAAGTGCTGGGCAGCAGCGGAGGATGTCTGCGCGTATCGTGCAGACATCCTCCGGCTGTCCCCGCTAGGCAACAGGGATATTTGGGCAGCGGGAGATGTCTGCACGATAGTGGAGACCTCCTCCATGCTGCCCGACATTTCTGTCTAATATGACGGACCGGCTGTCCGTCATAATAGCCGAAGTGTCGAGCAGCATGGAGGATATCTGCAGGTATCGTGCAGACATCCCCCGGCTGCCCCCACTAGCCACCAGCGAGAGACAAGGTGGGGGGGGGGGGGGGGGGAGAGAGACGGGGCAAAGAGAGACAAGGGGAGGTGGAGAGATAAAGAAAAGTTTGGGGGGAGAGAAATAACACTGGGGGGGGGGGAGAGAGGCAGCATTGGCACATAAAAGGAAATAAAAACAAGAAATGCATTTTTTTTATATCATAATTTTTATTAAATATTAAAAAGCAATTTACATGTGAATATATACAAGTTAAACTTTTTTCCTGTAGGGTAGTCTTATATTCAGGCTTTTAGTTTTTTCCTAAAGGAATGTCCAAAGTTTGGGGGATCATCTTATAATCAGGTTCGTCTTATATTCGAGCAAATACGGTAGTCCCGATTCTTCTATGAAATGAATAAGTAAAAAAGGGAGAAAACGTCCCTGTGTAGAGGATTTATCTCACATTTCACAACGTTTTCTTTAGTTGTGGATTCTTTTTTAAAAAGGACATAAATAAGTGTTGTGAGAAATATCTTTGTGTTGACTCCTTAAATGCCACTGTGCCTTGTGCACAGTACCTGCCACACACATTAAGAGCTTACTTGAAATAAAAAAAATTGAAAAAAATTTGATTTTATGTGACTTGTGTGAATATGGATCCTGTAAAGCAAGACGCACAAAAGTAGAAAAAATAGTTTACCAGTTAAACATTCAGCTCTGAGAAATAGGCTTTAATCAAAAAAATATTTTGATTTTCTGCAGCTTCTAAAAAAATATTTGACTTTTTATTAATTTTATTCTCCTCAAGTACGTGAGATGTTTTTCGTTTTGTCCAATTCCAATTAGTACTGCATATTTGCGATTTATTAAACTAATTGCATTTGAATGTGTGAGCAGATATTATTTGCATAACCTTTTAATTGCTAAACCATATTGTCCTCATTAAAATGACACTACACATTTTTTTTTCTACTTGTGCTTCTAATATAGAAGCACAAGTGAAATGTCCATTGTCTCTAGTGTGAGGATGAACTGGTGCTTTTGATAGTACACGCCAGTTTATCCATAGGAAGCAGGCAGCCATCTGGTCCCCCTGCTGATCCCATGAAAAAATGAGGGGCTCTCTCTGCGCTAGCAGCAAAAGACCCCCGCTTTGAATGGCTGTACAAACATCAGCACGCGACACCCAGGAACTTCTGTGTTTCAAATGTGAGACACAGCAGTTGGTAAACCCGCGTGTATCTATTAAGATACACATCTTGTAAGATACTTACAAGTCCCGGGACATGTTTTGTTTAAACAAGTTGAAATGTCCCTTTTTAAACATTACTCCTTGTGTGTGACATGTTTTATTGAACAGTGGAGGGGATATAACTACAAGTCCCACATACCAAACAGTAATTAGTACCTTGTGCTCGACCTGCCTATATATTAGGATACATGCCGTAATCTATGCCTTCATGTGTATTTCCATATAGGGCATGCTGTTTGTGCTTGGCAAATGAAGTAAATACAAACGTATTTATATACTTGACTAGAAGTTGACTTTAATCTCCAAATGGAAAATCTGTTTTTCTCTGTTAGTATTGGCATTATTAATATTTTAGAAGCCTTTTGGCAGGAACATCTGTATAATACTAACTGAGGGTAAACTGACTGTGTTTCCGATAGTATTGATCAAAAAAAGGATACACGTTTAGATATTTGGCTTTGCAATGGTAGAAATTACACTTTTCTGTGTAGATTATCAACAATAACCGATTTTGTTTATCCTGCCAGGTCCACAACATCCTTGCAGAAATGGTTATGGGGGGCATGGTTCTAGAAACAAATATGAATGAAATTGTCACTCAGATTGATGCCCAAACAAAACTGGAAAAGTCTGAGGTAAGAATCCTTGAAACAATAAGAGACTCCACATCGCTTCCGACAGGACTGTTTTTTTTATTTTATTTCTCTATTGCTCATAAGAAATTATGTGTAACATTCTTCTTCCAAAGTCAACATATCATTACATTTTTAATTGCAACATGTCATGCACATTCCTGGAACAAATATGCATTATTCAAATATATCTGTAAATGTTTTATAAAGTGGTACTAAAGTTGGTTTTTATCTTTTGCTTCATTAATAGAAGCAAGAGTGAAAAACCTAGTGCCAGCCTTCTAGCTTAAACTTGAGGTAAATCTTTGCAGATACACATGGGTTTAGTCAGAAAAAGAGAGAGATCTCAATACACTTCAATGGGTTAGTAAGTACAAACCAAACTGCTTATTAAAGTGGATTGCGATCCCTCTTTTTTTTCTCAGCATTTTGTTTGAGATGAGGAGTCTTTGACGAGGTGGTTTCTATAAGGAGCGTATTTACCTGTTTCTGTATTTATTTATTTTTTGCACTACACATAGCTTTACTCTGAGCTTGTTGAATGTTGGTGCCCACTTACTGTGTTGGCATGAACTCAGCCAAACAGTGCATGGGCTTGCCGAACCTTGCCCCATTTGCAAAACATCAGTTTCCCAGATTCCTACTGCATAAATAATGTAACTAAAAGTAACTTGCTAACCTGCTCAAATACAGGCTATTGCTTAAAGTCTCTTGGTTTTTTTTTTCTTGGCATGGCCTACTTTATTTGTTATTTTTTGCCCCTTTAAGATACATAGTACAAACACACAATGCAAGTTCCTATTATGACTTCACTGGTACATGCTAAAAGAAAAGTAACAATACACCAATGGCACCTGTGGCAATTCTCCAGGTGAAGAAATCAGCATGGAAACGAATGTAGTGTTCCTACGGATTTCTCCACTTTTATTAATTTGGCCAGAATTACACACTATAGATTACTTCCCTCCCCTTACACTCATAACTCTGCTACTCCTGTTTAAAGTTTAGACTCTATTACAAAGAGAATGTTTGTTTGTTTGTTTTAATTCTATGTATAAACATAATGGATTTGCTTAAACTTTTTTAAGTAATATTGTTATCCAATGTTTATATATATATATATATATATATATATATTGGTGTTTCTGGCAGATCATGCCTCCTTAGTGACTTTGTACTAATCTAGCATTTACATGATAATTATAAACTCTGAGCTTTTGGGACTTAGGCAGCTGTATTTCCTTGCATTCTGTTTGTCTTTCATCATTTTTGGCCTTTTTACCAGGGGAGTCATCATGAGATATGAGGGGCCAATATATCAAAGAGGCCTATTCCATGACCTTCTCAAGTTTAGCTTGACATGATTTGTGAGAAGCGGAGAGCAATTAAGTACCACAGATGGTGGCATATCTTACATCTAACTTGGCAAAATATTTTTTTACGTGTGTTAATTCTCTAAGAAATTAGGTTACACGCTTCCCAAATCTCCTTAAGATGACAGGTATGAAAATAATTAACTACAAACTATTTTTGTCCTCACTCCCTGTTGCGGATTCAAAAAGAATGTAAGGAAATACCAATATTTGAAAACCATGACCTTCTAAGACACTAAACTGAGGCAGTGCTACCATGAAAAAATGTGGTTGAAAACGATCTGTATGTTCTGAACCAGCTTTATAATATTACTCCCTGCTGTCTTCTTATCAGGGAGTCTGTACAACTCTACCTCCATCTGAAATTAGTAGCCTAAATGGCATTAAGAATTTAATTGAACAAATCTTAAGATAAAACGCTTAACCCTCTTATTTAGTTTTATAAATCATTATCATACATCAAAAACCTGGCAGTATTTTAAAAGGGCAGAAATTTCCATTATCAACCAACATTATAATCCTGCTTGTTGCATAACTTTCTCCAAACCACTTCCTGCTACAGAGAACAGTGATGGCGAACGTTTTTGGGCCTGAGTGCCCAATTTTTGGCCGACACAAAGTGCCAACACCGCACGCACGCTCATACGCACGCTCATACGCTCGTACGCACTCACGCTCGTACGCACGCTCGTACGCACGCTCGTACGCACGCTCGTACGCACGCTCGTACGCACGCACGCATACGCACATACGCACGCACACTCATACGCACGCACGCACACTCATACGCACGCACGCACACTCATACGCACGCACGCACACTCATACGCACGCACGCACACTCATACGCACGCACGCACACTCATACGCACGCACGCACACTCATACGCACGCACACTCATACGCACGCACGCACGCACACTCATACGCACGCACGCACACTCATACGCACGCACGCACACTCATACGCACGCACGCACACTCATACGCACGCACGCACACTCATACGCACGCACGCACACTCATACGCACGCACGCACGCACACTCATACGCACGCACACTCATACGCACGCACACTCGTACGCACGCACGCACACTCGTACGCACGCACGCACACTCGTACGCACGCACGCACACTCGTACGCACGCACGCACACTCGTACGCACGCACGCACACACGCACGCACACTCGTATATACACACACACACTCTTATATACACACACACATACTCGTATATACACACACACACATACTCGTATATACACACACACACATACTCGTATATACACACACACACATACTCGTATATACACACACACACATACTCGTATATACACACACACACATACTCGTATATACACACACACACATACTCGTATATACACACACACACATACTCGTATATACACACACACACATACTCGTATATACACACACACACATACTCGTATATACACACACACACATACTCGTACATACACACACACATACTCGTACATACACACACACATACTCGTACATACACACACATACTCGTACATACACACACATACTCGTACATACACACACATACTCTTACATACACACACACACATACTCGTATATACACACACACATACTCGTATATACACACACACACACACACACACACACTCATATAACCTGTATTTGGTCATGTGTGTCATCAGGAGTGACCAATAGTTGCAGAATATATAGGCAATTTGTTACTTGCTCCTTGCAATATAATAGCATAAAGCAGCGCAAACCATTTAGTAACACCACATTTAATGGTGGGGGATTCCCAACAGAAATGCACAACTGCTAACCGCACTATATCAGTTTTTGTTTTCTAAAGCGTTTTTTCGATAAAGTAATATGGTCTACCCAAAGACATTTATCATATTTTTCAAAATATCATAGTTCTAAAGTAATCTTATGTACAATATTGCAGTTGACTACTGTCGAAGATATATACTTTAATACATATATTGACCAGCTGCATTGTTAGATATGAGCAGTGCTTCCATTCTGTCAAGAAAGGAGCTTGTCCTCCCCTATAGGTGTGAAAAGGTTTATTTTTATTTTTTATATTCTATCTGTTATGACTTTTAAAAGAGGGCTAATACTCCTATGCTGGTGAGTACCCAAAAAAGAAGCGATGGTGTATACATCACAAGCCATATTCATAGAAAACAATATATATTCTAAAAATTAATGACTGTGCAAAACTGCACTGATTATTTGTTGACAGATCAACATTTAGTGTCAAATATGTTCACAAATTAAAGCAGATTAATATAATGTAAAATGTATTGTCAGAAAAAAAAAATCCATTTGTCTCCGAAGGGTTTGTTCCCAAGCAAAAAATTCCCATTCTTTATGAATCACAATAATAAATCATTGACTCATAATTTTGGAAGAGAAGTAATGTTCACCCTACATTTTTATATCTTAACAAATGCTCTTTTTTTCAATGCCAGAAGTGAACAGTTTTTGGGATTTTAATAACGTGGCCAAATCTGAACTCTCTTTGCAAGTTTTTTGAAACACATCTAAACATACACTTACAAATACTTATAAATTACAAGTAAAGTAAATATTGGATAATCTTTTTGTAAACCCTCTAAAATAGTTGCAGCCGGCTGTGGGTCAAATTCAGTGTGTGTGTTCAGATATATATACACACACACACACACACACACACACACACACACACATTTTATATATATGTGTGTGTGTGTGTATATAGGTATAGATAGAGGTGTGTGTGTGTGTGTATATATATATATATATGTATACAATGAGAATAGGAAATACTGTTGACTTTACAAATAATAAGCTAGGATTAACTAACACAACATGCCATTGGAACACAGGAGTGATAGTTGCTGATAATGGTACGTGTATGTAGATATAACATTAAAAATCGTCCATTTCCATCTACAGTAGTCATTTACAACATAGACAATGTCTACACTGTATTTCTGGCCCTTTTGCTTTTCTTTCAAAAACCAGACATTTCTGAGTGACTTTAAACTTGATACATATTATCTGCACTATATATATATTATGTATATGACAAAAATATATATAGGTGTGTGTGTGTATTTATTCAGAAAATGTATTTATTGTGGGACAAGCGATGAGAAAGTTCATTTGTAAAACTTGGTACAACTGTTCTAAAGTGTAACAATTATAATTAAGAAATGTTCACTCCTCTTACATGTATTTTAAAGGTAAATACGAGTACTTCTAAATGAATTTGCTTCTTTCTATGTTGTTTCGGTTCACTGCTGTAATAGCTAAGCTCGTAAGATATCAAAGCCTTTTTAATTGGTTTAAATATACAGTTCCCATGGATTTCAGCAGTTGCCTGTATTCTTGTTTTGGATTTCCTCTGTAACTGAACCCAGCGAAGGATTATCTATAAATGTTCTATTCAATCTCTATAGCGTCTTCCATTCTTCTTTTACAGAATTTTATCTTTCAGTCTCCCAGGCAGGACAGGTAGACAAAGGTACTACTAACCAAAGTGTACTTTATGTACTGTTGAGAAGGGGAAAGCAAAATGATGTCAATGACATTATATTTTAGGCCATACTACCAAGGACAATTTTGAACCTTCCTATCTGCCAGCCACACAACCTTTTATTAGTGCTGATTTTATTTTTTCATTTACGGTTTTAGTAACCAATGCTTTGCTAGATTTTATGTCATCTCATTGTTTGCTTTCTGTTCATTAATATAAACATTTTTAAAGCTTTTTTAAATAGATGTGCATGCAAATAATAATGTTATGAGATTCTATATAAACTCTAGATTGAAGGAAGATCTGGATATTGATAAAGTTTAAAATATCATCTTGTTTCGTGGTTCTTTTTTTAGTGGGCAGAGAACCATTAACCATGAACAAACCTAGTATCTAACCTCTGATTTTAAATGGACTGTATCACCTGAACATTATTTTTACTGTGAATTTAGAGCATACAAAATGATTGAAAATAATCTATACATTGTATTAGTAAAACTGCAAACAAAATGCCTAAAATAGGAGAAACAATGTGTTTTAAATGTGTCTGCTTATGACATCACCTATGGCACGGTATGCAAATTACACATTTTCCATTGAAAAGCAGTTAGTTTGGATACCGTGCCACAGGTGATGTCATAAGCAGGAGACTCCACAGACACATTTAAAACACTTTTTTTAATCTTATTTTAGGCATTCTCTTGCAATTTTGCAAATACAATGAATACATTATTTGTACCCTTTTTTTTTTTTGCTTGACATATGCAGGAAAAAAATGTTTAGGTGATACGGTCCCTTTTAATATGTTCTAGTTTAATCTTAATGGTAAGAAAATATGGTACTTGTTGTCAGCTTGAAAATTAGAACAGCCTCTTCTCTACAGATGAGTTAAATGAACTAGACCGCAGTCTGTTTGTGACCTTGTAAATATATAGAGTGTGATGGAACCCCCTGTTACCCCGGCTGGGTACCTCAGTCAGTCTCTGCTTCCTAGGGACCCTCAGCCCTCACAAGGTCTTAGAACAGTGATTTTTAACCCTGAGATCTCCTGATCTCTCCAGCCATCCAAATCACTAGCCGAGACTTAGTATTGGATGAAGAATAATAACACTTTATTTAAACAGAAACAGAGTGTTATATACAGACACAACTCAACCCACATATTAACATGCAATATAATGGGAACTAAATGCCAATTAGCCAGTCCTGCTACAGATAGGGTCTAGGACACTTCTTCGCCGCATCTTCATCGCTGACAGTTCAGCGCGGCAGTTAGAACGCTGAACTGTCAGCAATAAAGTATAACGCGGCCGTTTCACCGCGGCTGCAGCTATGTAAGAGCTGACAGTTTAGCGCTGAACTGTCAGCTCTTACAAATCTAAAAGTAAAACTAAAATAACCCCCCCCTAATAAATGATCCCCCCCCAATAGTAACACTAAAAACTAAACCCCAATACTAACACTAAAATTAACCCCAATACTAAAATTAACCCCCTAAAACCTAATACTAACCCTAATAGTAACCCATGACCCCTAATACTAAAATTAACCCCCTAAACCCTAATACTAACCCCCGACCCCTAATACTAAAATTAACCCCCTAAACCCTAATACTTACCCCCGACCCCTAATACTAAAATTAACCCCCTAAACCCTAATACTAACCCCCGACCCCTAATACTAAAATGAACCCCCGACCCCTAATACTAAAATTAACCCCCTTAACCCTAATACTAACCCCCGACCCCTAATAGTAAAATTAACCCCTAACACTAAACCTAATTCTAACCCCCTAAACCGTAATTCTAAACAAACTAAAATCGGTAAAATACTTACCTTTAGCGATGAAATGTCCCGCGATGAAATCTCCAGCGTCTTGTGCTGTAGAGTCGGCGGTGAAGCGGCTGCGCGGTCCCATCCCCTACAGATATACAATAACGTATCATAATTAGTTTAACAGTAAATTCAATTAATACAGAACAATGGATGAGGGAGTGAACTATCAATCATTGTCCTGACTCCCATGTGACACATTGTAATCCTTCAGAGGGCTCTCCTCTCAGAATTATGCATTGGACATAAACCAGTATACAAAACAGAATCTGAATAAATAACCACTTAAATGTATAGTTATAGCACATAAACCAGGGTGGGTCAGGATGACAGAGGGCACAATCTGGGGACAATGCAAACGTACCCACCTCCCCAAAAAAGAATCCCTTTTCAATGCCATGGCTATTATTTCTCTCCAAGAACCAGTCACATGGAGCATTTGGAATTCTATGAATAGTAACAAGTCAAATTCCTGTCACATTTATCCATTACTCTATCCGGGACGAATAATTATACCCAGACACCCTATGTGAGTGATATCAACCCAGCTAAAGTACCAAAATATTCCTAGGACATGATGAGCAACAAGAGCATTCCATTACTATCTTTGCATAGCCATGTTCCTTGCCACCTTTATGAAGTGACTCTATTGGAAAGTACTTAGTAACAGCCTGGGGTGTGAGTTATGTAATATTGTATAACTAGTCTAGAAAGACTTTTGGTATCATTTGTTACAGTACAAATATATATAGAATTCCTACGAGATGTATTGCCATGTCTTTCACTGTATCTAGGATTTCATTATTAATGTCATTTTGTACAGTTCAGTCGAGAGTACCGAGCAGGTTCCCAAAAAGTTCAGTGTCTGTTCTTTTTCAGTTTTATTGCAAATATAAATAATTTAGACCTACAACTTAGTAAAACACCTCCATGCAGTAATTATTTTCAACATTTTAATGTATTTCTTGTTTTTGCCCAAAATGCCCCTAAAGCCAATTACACTTATATAGTTCCTACCATGGTGCTGCATTGCTGTCTAAATCTATGACCTTTTGCTATTGTTATTAAATGTATGTACTATGTCTTTGCATGGCTCTCATTGAGTTTATCCAATTCTTTGCTAGGATTCATGTTTGCCATAGCTGTATCGCATTTTGATTCCCTCAAGAAATAAGACAAACTTGGTTTTATTTCTAACAAATGGAAGATTTTATTCACTAAATGGTGAATTGATAAGTTGAAAAATAGCTTGTCCGGACTCCCCTGTGAAAAATACCTTGTTTGAAAAAAAATAAAGTAAAAAAAATCCAGGATGTCAATTTACCGCTTTTCTTGGTTTAATAAACCGCAAAGTATTTTAATGTATAAACAAGTTAGTTTCAGTGCTACAAAGCTCTACTTTTTGAGCGCCATTAATATCCTGACTTGATGCCTTTTAGGCCCTGTACCTAGCAGGTGCAACATCCTATTAGCTTTAGGAATGTGAAAGGTCACATTGCAGCCAAAGGAAATGCTTGTGTCTCTGTTTTTACAGAGAGACGTTTTTTATGAAAACTTAAATCAGGAATGTGTTAAACCCATATTCTACAAAAAGGGGAAACATGATTGCCCTCTCAATAACCTAATTTAAAAAAAAAAAAAAAAAAATTCATTCAGTTTCATTTTATGTATTAGTTATGTACATTCTGTAACACTTTTGGGAACAACTACTATTCAAAATTATTTATTTTGTTTGCCATATTTCTTATTTTGCTATGTTTTTTGATGAAGGAAATTTTATATATAGATATATATATATATTTTTTTTTTTGTAATGAGTCTCTCATTTATTCAGACTCTCACATCCCAATGAAACCATTCAATTATTACTAACATTCTGAATGCATATAGCCATTAAAGCAACTAAGGGACATTTCTGGCTCCACCCTTTTATAAGTGTTTCCAAACATGTTCACCTACATCCTTTACTCTTGTAGTGATTTAAGCATTTATCCCACATTAGTGACTGTAATGTGTTAGAAATTTACATTTTTAGCTATGCTTGTAGTTCTGTTGATTTTTATTTTAATTTTTGTATATTTTTACTGTCTAGTTTTTATACTATTATTTTGTGGACCTGGCAAATGAATTCAACAAAATTTTATATTTTCATCCCTCCCATGCATTAGTATCTTTGTGATCCCAAAGCTTGAAATTAAACAAATGTCTGCATAAACCTTCTCTGAGTTTGGCCACATTTGGATATACTTGCAGACTTCATTTTGTTTTCTTTCTCCGATTCTTTTCATTTGTTTGACCTCATTGACATAGATTGGTCATAGCGTTGACCTTGTGACTATTCATCTTGGCTTCATTGCATTGCTGCTGTTGACTTGTCTGTGTTCCATGAAGAGAATGTAACCGTAACTTACTGATTTTAATAAAAAAAAAAAAAAAAACACTTTTCATCTACAGTGAATATTCAGCATGAAATTAATATTATTGGTTAATGTATTAATGAGATCATGCATCTTGAATTGTTGCCCAGTAATTTTTTTTTTTTTTTTAGAATGTGCTGTAAAACAGTTGATCACATGGGTCTGAAAATCAGTTGTTATAGCCCTGTGCGTTTTGTGTGTAAGCTTGTAGAACACCTAATTAGCGAAAAGTCCATTCGTTTTGTGTAACTTTCACAAAGAGATTTTGAAAGTTGAGTAATGAACATTTTGTCCTTAATTAGTGCCTTTACTACATAGTCAACTAACATATTTTCAGGTAGATCACATAATTGACAACTGGGCTACACCCTAGGACTGATCTTTAACTCAATCCATTGTCTCGGATTCCACGTAGACCCATAACCCCCACAATATCTCTCTCGGAACAAGGCTTTCCTAACCTGGGAACTCTGATTAATATTTTCCCTGTAAATTGAACTGCTTATCAAATGGCATGTTAGGCAACAAAATGAAAATAAACATTTGGGAATATATGTTTTTAAGGAAAAATGTAACATTTATTTTGGTTATCATATTTTGTTTGTGTTTATAGGCTTTTTGTTTGCAGAACTCGTACAGGTAAAACACATTCATTAAGCATAATAATTAACCTTTTTACTCAAAAACGTCTGTTCCACGTCTAAATGTTTGACTTAAAATAACTCCTTGATGTAGTTCAAACTTTTTTTTATTTTTTTATTTACTGAATAATTATAATATGCCTTTAGCTCTCACAAGTTGTCAACTATTCGAGAAAAATGCGTTTCAATTAATTTAGATGTCTATTAAACAAAACCTTTATCAAATTTAGTGAAATTAGTGAGATAAAAGAACTCATTGGTGTTTATCTCAAAATGTTCTGTTTCAGTTCATGGGTGATATAAAATTGTCTGGACACTTGGAACATACGCAAGCACAATTTCGGTTTAACACTTTAAAATAACCGATTTACTAAAGGGATTTAAAAAGTTGTGTAATAAAACAATAAACTAGCATGAAATACCAAGCAGGCTATTAGAAACATCAAACACCTCATGTGAACTACCATAATCACGTAGACATTAAAGTTGGCATTTCATACATCTCTGTATTTGTGATCTGTCTTAACCTTCATAATTCATTTCATGCAAACTGTTTAGACACCATGGAGCACCTCTGACCTTTAGAAAATAGACTTTCACCTCCTCTCAATGGGCATGCAATGTGATTGATGTTAATCTGATCTTGTTTTGTTTGTTTCTTTTCTCTCTTACACACAGACTGGTTTAGCAGGAGCACCAGCAAGAGCTGTCTCTGCTGTAAAGAACATGAACCTTCCTGAGATGCCGCGGAACATTAACATTGGTGACATCAGTATAAAAGTGCCAAACCTCCCCTCGTTTAAATAACCCAACTCTTTACTATTACCTGGGGGGAGGGGATGGGGGAGGAATGATACATTTAGTAAATAAAAATGGGGGGGCAAACAAACAAAAAAAACCCTGTTGAGTGACTAGTGAAGAAAAATGTATAGGTTGTCTGTGCAAATATTGGATATAAATATTATATTATATTATATAATATGCTAATTCTAGGAAACCACTAGATGAAGTGGGATTCCAAAATTACATTCCTTTACCATCTTTTTTGTGCATTGTTAAACTTTCCCACAACTAAACAGTTAAGGCATGTTACTGGAGTACTGACAAATGAGTTGAAAATTAGTCTGTTTGGAAAGAAAATCATTTCAGGTTTCAATTCATCACTATCCCCAGCTTCATAAAATACAAAGTATTTTCACGTATAAACGGAAAGGAAGAGTTTTCAGATCTACAAAGCTCCAGTAATATACTAATTTAATGCTGTATAGGTCTAGCTAGCAGGTTCAACTTCTTATTTAGAACGATAGGCAAGTCCAGCTCTAGTATTACTGCCTCAGTTTTGCAGTTCACTTGTCAGTTCACCACAGCTCACTTCTGTGAATAATTCCCACTGTGCCTGGACTGTGGAAGTCGCCTGGAAAAAAATATGTACGCATTTTGATTGCCCATAAAACCCTACCATTTAAGAAAACTGGTGAGGAATTATGGGGGTTTGTTGTTCTGCAGGAACTGGAGGGGCCACCATATCATGCCTCGGATCTAGATTGTTTGAAAATATACCACAACACACATAACAAAAACTAGTTTTTTTATGTTTTCATAACATTTCAAATTAACTTACTGTTTGTTTAAAACCTACTCTACAACAACACTAAGGTTTATTATTTTCTAGTTTTTGAAAGAGCAGTCAAAGTATACAACAGTATTTTAACACTGTAATAAACATGCTGAGGTTGTGGTGTTTTGTGTTTGAATATTCTGTAAAATAAATGTTTTATGAATGTAGCAGTTTTCATTTTTTCATTTATATACAATGGGTAACGGCTCTTGGTTTTTGCTAATGCACCTGTATTTTATATCCAGTTAGTGGTTTTATTACCATACTATTTATATTGTCTTTAAAGACACAATTTACATGTTCATTTGTGCAGCATGATCTATAATATTGCAGTATGATTGTACAGAAATTATTGCACTAATGACACTAATCATAATCAATGAGACGAATCAAAAGTCAATGCATGGGGATATACTTGTATGTGTTGTCACTTACTTACATGTGGTCTTTTATACTTTATTCAAGTTATTTGGGGCCTGAAGTAGCCTTCGGGTAACAATTGATATATACTTGTGATTTTACCATCACATATGTAGACTAAATTATATTCACATTTCAAATTCTATAACTTTTTTCATAGATGTTTTATTATGTATATCCCACCTTAGACAATATTAAGTGTGTCTTGATGTCTTTCCTGTACTTTTGATTGCCTACAAGCAAGCTGCCTGTTTTATTTACTTTATGCTCAGGATTGTTGTATTGTCTTTATGTTGTTGTTGTTTGTTCTGCATCTGTACTTTATTGTGTTTTCCATGAAAGGATGTCTCGGTGATAGGGTAAAGTTATTAGTTTCTCTATGCTCTTCCCTTTAGCCTATTACCAAGTCTGTATTGGATAAATGTAGGCCTTAATATCTTAACATTATATGAACATAACCTGGACATATATAAAGTGCTTGCCAGTGACCTTTAAAAAATAAAAATAAAAGTGATTCATACACTGCTATAAATTACAGAATAGGCATTAATATTTAGCTGGTTCGTCAAGCCAGAAATCTGATTGATTTGAACATTTCGCCCCATGAGGCAAAATTCAGAATCCCTTAATTAGGTTTTATTGTTTTGCCTTCTTTTGGATACACAGGAGGAAAACTGATATATAAACAGATGAACTTGATAGACTTAAGTCCCCCCCCAACCCACATTAATATTTTAATATCTGATTTGGAGAAACAGTCTCAAACTTGTTTATCTTTTTATCACTGCTAGAAGAGCCTGATCTTGTCAGCTCAGTTAATTTTTTTTTTTTAATGAATAGACCTTTTTGATTTTCTTTATTACAAATATATTTTGATTTCACTATTTCTGGAGTTATTATTTGAGAAATTATCTTTACAGTGAAAGCCTACACGATTTGGCAGTTCATGATGATTCAGAGATTGTGTTCCACATAACATCAAGTCAAATTGTGCTCGCTCAGCCAGACAGACAATTCTCAAGGCCTTTGTCCTCTCAACAACCCTACCACACAAATTCTGGTTCTACTTAAAATGTAAGCTAAGAAAATGGGATATTTCAATTTCTCACTAACTAGATATCTACGTGTAATATTGCACAATATGGTAATATTTCCCCACCAGCTGTTTCTAAAATAATAAAAAAGGCTGGCATCAAGTGAAAGACGCAGTGCTTCTGGGCACTGAAGGGGCTGTTGCCTCAAGGGAATGTCGGCCAGTCATTGGTTATTCAGCACAGTGTGAGCATAAACAGTTGAGGTAATATTTATTTCAACATCATAACACACAGTAATTTTACCTTTATATATTTAACATTTATTTTTTTATATACCGTATTTGCTCGATTATAAGACGACCCCCCAAACTTTGGATATTCCTTTAGGAAAAAAACTAAAAGCCTGAATATAAGACTACCCTATAGGAAAAAAGTTAAACTTGTATATATTCACATGTAAATTGCTTTTTTAATAAAAAATTATGATATCAAAAAATGTATTTCTAGTTTTTATTTCTTTTTATGTGCCAATGCTGCCTTTCTCTTTCCCTTGCCCCCATTTTTCTCTCTCTCCCCCCTCCCCTTGCCTGTCTCTTAACCCCCTCACTCCCCTTGTCTCTGTCTCTTAACCCCTTCCCTCCCCTTGTCTCTGTCTCTTAACCCCTTCCCTCCCCTTGTCTCTGTCTCTTAACCCCTTCCCTCCCCTTGTCTCTGTCTCTTAACCCCTTCCCTCCCCTTGTCTCTGTCTCTTAACCCCTTCCCTCCCCTTGTCTCTGTCTCTTAACCCCCTCCCTCCCCTTGACTCTGTCTCTGCCCCCCTCCCTCCCCCCTGTCTCTCTGTCCCCCCTCCTTCCCTCCCCCTGTCTCTCTGCCCCCCTCCCTCCGTCTCTCTGCCCCCCCTCCCTCCCTTCCCCTTACCTTGATCCCTGGTGGCTAGTGGGGGCAGCCGGGGGATGTCTGCACGATACTTGCAGACATCCTCCATGCTGCCCGACACGGCAGTCTATTATGACGGACAGCTGTCCGTCATAATAGTCTGCCGTGTCGGGCAGCATGGAGGATATCTGCAAGTATCGTGCAGACATCCCCCAGCTGCCCGATTCTCCCTGGTGCCTAGTGGGGCAGCAGAGGATGTCTGCGCGATGAGCGCAGACCTCCCCTGCTGCCGCCCGGCACGCTCGCCGGGACTTCTGTGACGAAAGCGGAAGTATCCGGCTTCTTCACAGAAGCCCCGGCGGTCGTGCCGGGCGGAAGCAGGGGAGTCTGCGCTCATTGCGCAGACATCCCCTACTGCTAGAGAGGGGGATCCAGGTCCCCTGCAGCTCTGCTGGGGACCTGGATCCATGTCTTATAATCTGACCTCAATTTGAGGTCAGATTATAAGAGACCTCGATTATAAGACGAGGGGGATTTTTCAGAGCATTTGCTCTGAAAAAAACCCCGTCTTATAATCGAGCAAATACGGTATATATATATATATATATATTTTTTTTTTTTTCTTCTCTCAATGCTTGATATTTTCCTTTGTATGATGAATAAGCGTTCCAAAGCCCTGGTGGAATTCCATCGTTACATAATCTGAAGCAGGACGTAGGCATATTCACCCAGGAATAAATGGAGGACAATGAAGTCTGTGTGAATGTGAATATTTTATTAATCCATCCTTTTGATATCCAACAAATACAAAGTGAATGTAATCTGCAGGCGTGTTTCTAACTGGCTGAGTCTACGAGAGCTTGTGCCTCTGCCCGCTACACATGATATTGCCGCTACTTTGTAGTACCCTGTTTTTGATATTTACTTTCAGAGGAATTATTTTCGTCATTTAAAATTGAACCCCGTAATCTTACACACAGTCCAATTCACACACATTTCTTGTTTACCTTTTCATTCACAGGGAGGGGGATGCTTCATAAAGTGTGGGCCTCCTACCCTAGCAGCCAGCATGCTTTTCACTGAAATGCCAGGTTGCCACTTACACCGGGTGCTCCAACAGTCTGAGTGTCAGGGGGCGGGGCATTCGCCCCTTGGGCTGCGCTCACCCAGATGCTCCTGATGTCTGTTCAGTTATCGCTGTCTTTATTTGGTTTTGCATTTTTTTATTGGTAAAGTAGGGTTACTTTTTTTATTTTATTATTAACTGTGTGGAAGTAAAAAGGAAACATTGCAGCCATCATAAACCAATTGATTTGGAACCTTAGATGTAAATTATAGGCTATAGTTTAGGGATGTTCAAGTTTTTTTCTGCAGTGGGCCACTTAACCAGAAATGTATGTGGCTGTGGGCTACATTTATTACATTATTTACAGAATTTGCAGTGTGAGTGTATCACATGATTCCACAGCAATAACACTGTAAAAAAAAAACCTTCATATTAAATACATACACACATTTACACAAAGCTTCCTCAAACCATTCCTGAATCATTTTTGCTTTGTGGCAGGGTACATTATCCTGTTTAAAGAGATCAATATCATCAGGGAATACCTTTTCCATGAAAGGGTGTACATGGTCTGCAACAATGCTTAGGTAGGTAGTACGTGTCAAAGTAACATCCACATGAATAGCAGGTCCCAAGGTTTCCCAGCAGAGCATTGCCCAAAGTATCACTCTCTCTCCGCCAGCTTGCCACCTGTCAGTGGTCATAATGTTAAGTCCAAAATCTATGGCTGGCCTAGCTTTTATAACTAATTCCATTGCATCAGACTTGGGTAGTGTCATGTGACCTGCTGCATTTTGATTTTATGTAGATCACGCAGCTCTCAGTTTGACTATGCACATGTGCCTGGCTACTATATATTAGTTGGGCAAAAGGGGCAGGTGCCCCCTGTTTTAATGACAGCCCTGCATATAGTTAAAATAATTTTGCTTTTGAAAGATAGACGAGTCCTTTTCAGTGTAAATATATTGGCGATTCTCTGTTTTTCCGCCCATGAACATCTGCAACCAATTGCATTGATACAACCTGTCCAAATCTGGGTCTCTTCTGACTATTATATGGCAATGGATCACCTTAGATTCATCTCACTGGAGATCTTTACTACATTGTGTGCTGTAGACTTATTGGCTGCCTTTACTGTTGTTTTGTTCTAAATTTTGTTTTTATTTCATGAACATAGTTTGTTGAGCGCACATAATTGCTGTTTGTGGTACAGTGTACTGACACATTATGTGGCATAGAACAGTCTCGATGAGGTGCAAGATGCAAAGGCTGGTTACTTTGAACAGTAATTATACATAAACAATGCTATTATAATTACCATGCTTATAATCATTATTTCTTGCTAACAGGACATTTTTGGCCTGCTCAAACAGAGATGTTTTTAGTTCCTTGATATACAGTAACAGTCACACATTTGAGTACATGATTAATTTAAGATGGTTTGTATAAAAAAAAAAGTATATGTAAGTACTCTGTAATATGCATATTTCATTCAAAAAACTTATTTTTAAATAAAAAATAAAGTATGATTCTGGATAAAATAGTTCAGCTTTGGGTTAATTTGTCACTATTTATAACCTAATTGCAAAATAAATGGACTTTGGCCTCACCAGTAGCAAGCCATGTTAGGTGTCCTAATGTGGACCTTGTCACAGTTGACCTCCATTCTCCATCCAAAAAGCAAAAACACATGCTAAATAATATCAAAAGTATTAATATCCGCAAACAAAATACAAAATGACTATCTTAAAAAAAAAAAAAAAAAAAGTTCAAATTTAGAGCATTGGAAAGCGCTTATTTTAAAAACTGAAAGCTAATCCGTATATTCAGAAACATGGGTTTAATGTGTCTCCTGTGTATTACATCTTGGGGCATGATATACAAATTACACTTTCTTCACTAAGTTAATTTGCATGTGAAACCAAAAAAGTGAGATCAGGCCAGACACTGCACAAATGCATTTTAATTCTGATATGTGTAGATTTTTTTTTAATTCTGTACATTCACAACACAAACGTTTAGGCGACTGATTCACTTTGTTATTAAACCCCCAAAACATGTTTTCATGAGGCAGAAAGTAGTTGATTTACATTTTAAGCCACAAGGTGTTGTCAGAAATCAGATAAACACAGAATTAAATACATTTTTAAATTTGCAAACAAATATATAAATGAATTCAATATATAGATAATTCTTTTTTTTTATGCCCCGCATTCACAGAATACACAATGACTAGGTGACAGTCCCTATAATTGACAGACCAATTGCTTTAAAGGAACTACATCACCTATACATTTTGTATTCTCTACATACACAGTAAAAACAAAAGACACTCTCTAGTATAGAAGAGATGCAGATGACTTGTCACTTCTGGGCAACCCTCCGAAGATTCAAAGATAAGAGCAATGTAATGATATCAATAGATAAATCGCAATCATCCCCAGCTCAACGCGTTTCTTCTGCTTCACCAGACTTCAGAGGTATTCCACATCACCCAGCTTCCGACAACCCATGTCTCTGTGGAGACTTCCAGTCTAAGGATATAAGATTATCTACAAGTTCCCTTAATTTAACTTTTTTTTAGTACTCTCCTTCTTTATTACCTTTACTTCAACAGGGTAACCCCATCAAATATTCCAACAACTGTTGACTCTGTCAACCTAAGCATTGCTAAAACTATCAATGTAGAGGGGGGGAAAACCATGAAATACATTGTGTTACCAAAAGTGAATGAAATGTATAAAATCGGGGGGAAAAAATCAAAAACAGGAATGTATCAGCACTTAGGTGGACAAAAATCTGAAACCCACAGTATAACTAAACCCCAAAGTCACAGAAGGAGAGCAAAAAAATACATAAAGTGGTGAGGGTACACTGAATTTCTAAATTTGATTGGTCACCACCAAATGGATGAGTGACTGGTCCATCACAAGTTAGTAAACAGTTATATGCAACCTTTGTTTTTTTTTGTTTTTTATAGATGATACTCTCATGGTAGTCTGATGTACTTGGGATATGATACATGTAAAAGAATAAAGTACAGAACAAGATAGTGCAATATGTATGTACTACAGTACAATTGAACCCAGAGCTTTCCCATATATTATACACTCAGTGTCAATGTGATGTCAAGATATATGGGAAATTCTCTGTGTGATAGATGTCAGCTTCCGTTAGATACATTATTTCCTAGGTTGTATGACACACTTTTCCCCCCAATTTTAACAGCTCTAAGTAAAGGATTACTTTTTTTTTCTTAAGATGCATCCCTGAAAATGGGGGGCGTCTTAGATGCTAATAAATACGGTATAAAAGAAAGTTTTTTGGAGAGAGAGAAATAGAGCCATGTTAGACTCAATTTCTTTTTACCAGATTTCCTGGGGAAGGTAATGGAAACCTAGTTAGATCAATTATGTGTATGGGAACTGGGTGAGGTTTAAAATGTAACTTTTAATAAGATTTATTAAAAAATGCCAAAGGGTGATATTGGTTTACACCCCACGGTGACTTAGTGCAAATAAAGTAACAAAAAGACACAGACATGACACATAGAAAATATACATAAAGTACACCAGGGCTCGACAAACCCCAGGTCGCCATGGCGACCAGGAAATTAGAACTGGCGCCTGGGTGCCGTAAGCCTCATGGTCCCCTCGCCGCTGCCCTCCGATATTTTTATTTTTTCAGGTGGTCACGTGACATCCTGGCACTCAGCAGGCAGATCGGCTGCAACACGAATGTCCCCCTCCCCTGCAATGAGGTAAAGCAGCAGGGAGGGGGAACATGTTAAGAAGAAAACAAGAAAAGACTGTGTGAGGTGGGTGTGTGTTATATGGGTATATGTAAAGTAGGTGTGTGTGAGGTGTTTGTATATATGGGTAAATGTACCCATACTCATACAGGTCATATATTATGCATCTCCGGTACCTATCATACAGATATATCTGCACATTCCCCTAAGTCACACCTATAGAAATTTTCAATTATTACAATCTTCTAGTTAGGTTCTATGTTGTTGTGCTTGGTTACCCTTCTTCCATGGAATCTACAGAAAGGGTAGCAGTGCTTGTGTGGTTATACCATTTGATCATTATATGTTCAAGGGGCAATGGGTTTGCGCCCTTCGAACTAGATTCCACTTAGTAAAACATAAGGCACGGTGTGCACGGTTAACCCATTCTCGCACCGGAGGGGCTTCCTGTGATTTCCAATATTTTGGGATTACCACTTTAGCTGCATTGAGGGATGCCAATAGCACCTTCCTAAGCCCTTTTCCACGAACAGTTATCGTATGGTAGAAAAATATAAGTGCGGGTTCCCTCTTTAATTTCAGATCAAACGTGTGATTTATAATGCGTAAAACCTCCTCCCAGAAAGGTGTCAAGGTCTCACAGTGGCACCATATGTGTAAGATGGTACCCCTGTCAGTCCCACACCTCCTGCACATCTCTGATTCATTATCCCAAATTATACCTAACAGGGGTATAATACCATCGAGTGAGAATCTTATATTCTACTTTTAGTGCCTGAGAGGAGACTGAAGAGTTCTTAAGTGTTCGCCATATGAGTGACCAGGAGTCAGCTGAGATTGGGGTCTCCAATTCCTCGTTCCATCTAGACATATAATGATGTGGGCTTTGATGTGTGTGGAGTAACTTATATATAGAACCCACAAACTTTTCCTTATATATGTGGTGTTAAATATCTCTTCCTCCACTTTAGAGAGAGGGCGTGATATTTTGCCTGAGTCATTATCTGTACAAACGAGGTGTTGGAGTCTAATATAATTTCTGTCATAACTTACCTCGCAGCAGGTCTCCGGAGTATCCCGTCCTGATCGCGCACCCGGCTGTGCCTGTCTACACACATCCAGGGACGTGCGTTTCTCCACTATCGGAGCTCAGGCGCGCCTCCGATGACGTCACTCCTGACGTCCGCGCGCGACTAGCGGGAACATTTAAAAGTGCTTTTCACAGTAATACCTGTGCTTGGTGATTCTCGTGTACCCTGAGCTCCTGGCGTTTTTCTATTGTAGATTTCTCGTTACCGATTTTGGATTGTACCCTGGCTTACTCTGATCCTCTGGTTCCCTACTCCTGGTCTGTTACCCGTTTTGCTGTATTTCTGTGTATGACCCTGGCTGTTTACTGTATATGAAGTTTGCTGATTCCCCTGATCCTGGACTGTTTACCGTATTTGAAGTTTGCTGATTCCCCTGATCCTGGACTGTGTACCGTATTTGATGTTTGCTGATTCCCCTGATCTTGAATTATTTACTGACCATTCTGTTTCGCATACCCTTGTCTGTACTGTGAATATCCCTGCAGGTTATCTTTACCATACTGAATCATCATGCTGTATTCACCTGCTGATCTATCACATCAAGAGCACAAGAGACCTATCCCATCAGCACGACAAACCACCTGTGTCACGTTCGTACTGTCTTCCATATTTATTTTACCTTCAAGTGTCATATCATATCCTGCCTAGTGGTCTCTCCTTCCTCTCCATTAGTTCCATTGCTAATTAAAAATGAGTCTGAGAGGTCACCGGTAATTTTGATCCTAGCATTGTGATATTGGTACAGAGCCATTATTTTCTTTACAAACCCATTTCCCATACCCATCCTACGCAGAGAACATTCCATAAAGGGCCAATTAATACGGTCAAATGCTTTCTATGCGTCGGTGGAAAGAAGCATTAATTCGGAGTCCGAGGTGTGAGCCCAATTAATAAGATTTAAAATTTTCCTCAAATTATCTTTACCTTCTCTACCCGGTGTAAATCCTACTTGGTCTTTATGGATGAGTTTACCAAGCACCACTTTCAGCCTATCAGCTAGTATGCTCGCATACACTTTGAGGTCAAGGTTCAATAAAGATATAGGGCGATAGTGAGCGCACATTTTGGTGGTCTTTCCCAGGTTTGGGGATCACTGTCACGTGAGCCTTGGATGCAGCAGGATGTTTATGTATATCTTTGTGGAGAGAGTTGAAATTATTGGTGAGAATGGGAGTTAATTCCTGCTGGAAAAGTTTATAGTACATTTGGGAAAAACCATCCTGGGCTTTTTCCGGCTTTCAACAGTTTAATTACTCTTATCACCTTCTCTTGCGTTATCGGTTGTTCTAGTAGTAGCTTTTCTTCCTTAGATATTTGAGGAATAGATACCTCATTTAGGTAGTGTTCTATCTCAAATTTTGTGGGGTTATGTGTGTCTGGCAAATCTTTTCAAATTATAAAGTGTTAAAATCTCAGTTTGGCTATATCTTTGGTGACATGAACTAGTTTGCCAGACGTGTCTCTGATTGATGGGATGAATTGTGACTGCCTCTGCATCCGTAGTGCACGTGCCAGGTATTTCCCAGTTTTGTTGCCCTGTTCAAATCGAGTTCTATCAAAGTGTAAGGACTTATTTAAAATTTGTTGTGACAGTAGGTCTTTAATCTGACCTCTGACCTTGCATAACTGTTGCATAAGAGGAAGGTCAGTGTTTCTTTTCATGTCTACGTTCCAGCTCATGAAGTTCCCATAGTAGGTCATTAAGTTGTGTTTTAAATCGTTTCTGATGTTCAACCTCCAGTTGTATCAGTTTCCCTCTCAATACGCATTTATGTGTTTCCCAAAGAGTCATGGCCAATATCTCCTCAAACCTGTTTTCTGCAATGAATTAAGTAATGGTATGTTTGAGGGACGTTTGGTTATCTTTGGGAGTGAGTAGGTATTCTTTAAGCTTCCAAAGGGGTCTGGGCCTTGGGGCTGTATGATGGGATAAAATCAAAGTGATTGGGCCATGGTCAGATATTTATCTGGGGAGAATATAAGCCGTTATCAAATTTCAGCACTATTGTTTGATAAAAAAGCCATCTATTCGTGCATATGTTTTGTGGGCACTAGAGTAGAACGAATAATCCCTGTCCATCGGGTGGGATAGCCTCCATACATTCGCTAACTGATGGGAATGGAATTGTGTTTTAAGACAACGAAATAGGTTACGAGGGTATGATGACCTACCAGAGGAGCAATCATAGGCACATTAAAATCTCCACCTAATACTAGCCTTCAGTAAAATTTTCAAGGGTTTTAAGAAACTTCATTAAGTATTTTCCTTTTCCCTGATTTGGCCAAGTGTATATGGCAAATTGTTAATAAGACCCTTGACTAACAGGAAACGTCCTTCTTCATCTTTTTTCAAATGGTGTAGGGAGAAGGGCATATCCTTCCTAATCAGTTTTTTTTATTTGTTAGAGGAGCTGCAATATTGAGGGTGAAAAACCTTGGTAGGTATCTTATTCGGTCAACATTTGTCAAAATGTGTTTCTTGCAGAAAGCAAATTTGGCCACCCAGTCTGTGACATTCTGTGCCTATCAATTGCCTCTTATTATTCGTATTTAAACCATTGACATTATATGAAATATATTTAAGGTTGGCGGTAGGAGCCATCTAGAGTCATCAATTGAGGAATAGGATATACATGAGGATGTGACCTTTGCCCAAAAAATAAACAGTACATAATCTAAACTATTTAACACTAGAACTTTGCGTGGAGTTGAAAGAAGCTCCACATATCAAACAATACAGTATGTTTCTGGAGAGGAACCACATCTAGCCCCATATATAACAAGACCCGATGCGTCCCCAAAATATCCACAATATAAAGAATAACGTTACAGTAGGCTTAATTCAGCCTTGTAAAAACTGTAAAAAAAAAGAAAAATAAGAGAAAAGGTAAAATGTGTGGGGGGGGGTGTCAAAAAGATGTTCCTAGAATTCTGCTATTCTGACGGCTCTGTCAAAGTAATAAGTGTTTTTCACCAGTACGGCCGAGCCAGGGTGCGTTCAACAGTAGTGCTCCGGGCTGAGCCCCATAGTTCCACGTCCTGTAGTACCGTCACTCAGCACTGGGAATACTCAGGGCATGAGATATCAACCTGGCCTCATTCTCACATGGGAACAACACATTATAACTATATAGTCAAACAGTATCTATAGAAAAAAGACAGACTTGTAAAGGGAAACCTGAGTGTGGAATAACAGGTGTAAGGAGAGTCGCCCTCAACGAAATCCACTTTAGGCCATGGGGTCCTTGTGCGAGGTAGATCTCAAATCTTGTCGACCGCCTGGACCCGCATCTCTCCGCAGGATACGATGCTGGTCTGTACAGATCGGGTAGCCGTTTTCCATCCTAGCTTCTGTCTTGCAGTGGATCTGTCGGTTGTTGGGATAGTATTGGATTCCGCCTCAAGCCCCAGAGCTCTCAGGAAAAAAGCACCATCTTCTATATGCAATATTGTGTGTAATTTACCGGCTTGGTGGACCATGAGGGACCTGGGGAAGCCCCATCTATAGCGCAGGTTATGTTTCGGTAAAATTGTGGTGATTGGCTTCATGCTACGCCTCCACATCAGTGTAGTCAGAGATATGTCCTGAAAGACCATTAAGTCCATGTTTTCAAAATTAAGATCCTGTTGCATGTGTGCTCTTTTCAGGATCTCTTCTTTCTCCGTAAAATAGTGGAATTTTATGATTACATCTCGTGGGGCGTCGTCAGCACGTCTCCTCGGTTTAAGCACCCTATGTGCCCGGTCCAGTACGATGGGGGCCATGTCGGGATCTTCTAGCAAGTGTCAGAAGAGACGCTGCAGGTAATCGGGTAATAGCAGGGGGTTGATGTCTTCAGCGATGCCCTTAATTCTTATATTGCATCTTCTGCCCCTGTTGTCAATATCATCAAGTGACATCTTGAGGTTATCAATTTCAAATCTCAGGACTTGGTGTTTCTCTGAGAATGCTTCTTGTCATCTGGACCCGTTCATCTTCCTAGACGTCCACTTTCCCGCCAATTTACCTAATTTCAGTTTTGATCTCCATCAGCTCAGATTTGAGAAAGATCTTGAGGTTCTCATATAGAGCTTTAATATCTTTCTTGGTGGATGGGACCACTTCTGAGTCCGAGTCTGAGTGTTTTCCTGAGATCCTCAAGCATATCCATGCTATCCATGTTCGAGGATTGCAGGGAGGCCAAGTTGCTTTTAGGCGGGAGCGCCATTTTGGCCATCTCGCTACTCTAATGCCTCATGAGAAAAGTTTCAATGTTGCCATTTTTTTTATCTGCTTTAGGAGTTTTCAACTTACTCTCAGGCATGTCAGCAGACTTCCCTGCTGTCTTTTCCCGAATGTGCTCGATGGGAGACCTGCTTGTTCAAAATAGAGCTCTAACAAAAAGCATCCATCTTCGGTGCCAGTTGCCCCCCCCCCCCCCCCTTATTTAACTTTTTTATGTTAGATTCCAATGAATACGTTCCTGCATACATATACTATATAAGCACTTTCATTTTGGATTGTTTCATTTATTGGGATTTTCATTATGGCCGTCATCAAAGAAGCGGAATGGAAAGTCTGAACTTGCTGAATATCTATTCTCTCTCTTCCTACAATGTGTTAATCATTTCCATACAGCCATGAAACGTGTTCCCAAGTTTCCAGCAGGTTTTAGAGCTTCAGCGTTACAACCACCACAACACCAGAGTAACTTATGATATGCTATATATGCTTAACAAAGTAATAAAGAAATAGAGCAATGCCTCAGAGAAATATAGGAGATTAACGATATTGCAATAGTAGAAAAATGTATTATGTTGTATTAAAAATAATAGAAATAGGTTTCTGTGGACTTGTGTGACTGCCGAATCATTTAATATTCAGGGCCAGTGACGCCTATCTCATATTTTATTCCTGTATCAAGGTTGAAAGTCCTCTAGTAGATAAATTAGGTGAAAGATGAGCCTAGCGCTAGCTCCCAGAGGATATCCCTCTCAAAGTACTAATTTATATGGTGTAGGGAGCTATAAAACTTAGTGTACACAGATATTGTAAAGATGCAAAAATATATATAACCAAGAACCAAATGTTAAAACATTTAGAAAGTGAAAATCACAACAAGAAGAGGAAAGTCCACTTGCAAATAACTGTTATACAAAGAGTTCATTCACCTGGCACAGGGAAAGGAATATACTCTCTGTTTTTGTTACATGCTATTATTTGCATTTTTTTTGTTCACCGAATAAACTCTGTACTACAAGTTAAAGAGACAGAATGCCGGCTTTTTCTTCTTTTCTACTTCAAGCCACGCATTAATGTTGCATCCCCTACAAGGGATGTGGCGGAAATAATGGAAGAAGTGCAGAAGAAGGATATAAAACCAAGGAAAGCATTTTTTTTCAAAATCATTTTATTATCTCATAACTATATCTTATCCGTCACGGCCTGTGAATATAGTGATACAATCTGCATTATAATAACCAGACAGCACTATATTATGCTATATATGTGGGTTGGGCTGTGATGCAAAGTGTCCATGGAAATTTATTTCAAATGTTGGCAACTGTGGAATACATGCAAGCAAAATGTAGTACACAGAAGTGTGTACTCTTGCCCTTCGTTGCAGGTTGCCTTTCCGCTAGAAGCATATGTTAAACTCATACTTTAAAATTCATTATGTTGCTTAATATGGACGTGCTGCTAGCCTAACACATTGCACTGCGTCTTATAGGAAATCCAGCCATGGTTGTTATATAGCTTCACGATGTTCTCCTCAAACACGATCTCTCTTTCCAACCTGCATTTAAAAGATTTCCATTCAGACATCCCATGAGTGAAAACTTACAAACAGAACAATCTATTGCTCATTACTGCTGACAAATTGTTGTTTTGATAGACTGAGTTGGTAATTTGATGGTTAAAGCTGGCAATCTGTAATATGTTGGAATTTAAGCACAGGTAAACAGGCAAAACTGTAACAAATGAAGTACAAATAATGGTATTTCTAGGATTTCTCTTACTGCTTTAAGGAACAACAAGAGTGATATTGATGTTTGGGTTAGTTTTTGTCTATTCTGGTTTGACAAATACAAATGTATATGATGCAACTGATATACTGTGTTTTTAACCTAATTAAATATGTAACATTTGTCAGACGCCGTCAAAGCTCAATCTTATAAAAGAAGCCTATATTTAATTCAATCCTCCCATCATTTTTCACTGATACCAAATACTGCCTAACACAGGCTCCCCTCTTCACCTACAATATATGGGCAAAATATTGGGACATCTGACCATTACAGTAACCAATAGTTTTATGACATTGCATTTTAAACTATATTGTTAATATGTAGAAGGTCCCCCTTTGCAGCTAGAACAGCTTCCATTCTTCTTTCCACAAGATTCTGATGTGTTTCTGTGGGAATTCAGCCATTCATCCAGTAGAGCATTTGTCAGGCACTGCTAAGAAAGCCTGACTGGTCAGTCTGCCCCATGTTCCCAGGGAAAAATAACAAATATTAAAATAAATCGAAGCAGTACATTCTACTAGTTAAAACCATTATACCTAAAGCATAGACATGCAGGGGTTATTAGTATAAATAAAAAAACAAAAACTTTAAAATGGCAAAAACAGATACAAATGGGAGAATAAAATGAGCACCATAAAGTAGAAGGACACTGATCACGTTAAGAAACTGATGCTTCTGCTGATTCTTTTTTTTGCTGATCTCTCACTATGTATCTCAGAATTGGAATGAGAGACCTCTCCGGAGCTGCAGATTGGGCTTCGGATTACTGCCTCAGTTGCGAGGCAGGTTCCTTAACCTGATAAAACCTTGTAGCGATGTGGAGTGCACCATTATCTTTAATGTGTGACCTATATTTTCATGATCGGACAACTTGTACAACTGGGAAGGAGTTAAGGAGTGGTTCTAGGTTTTTAGGGTCATATGTGAAATGTCATATGGGGACACCCATGCCAGCTACATGCCCTCTTAACAACTGTTTCCCCTCATCCATGGGCTCTGTAGGTCCTAAGCAGCTGCTTAATTTGCTTATATAGTAGCACCACCACTGAATGGATTCCACCTCATGACTCTAGCTAATGTAGGAAGGGGAAACAGTTTTATCCATAATTTGAAATTATAATTTTACCGCATTTATGATGATATGGAAAAGGTTTTAGAATTTTTTTTTTCCAGAAAAGCACATTATATGTGTCAATAATTCCCGTGTATGTAGTGACAACTCCAGCACATGGAATCAACTTGCTTATCATTTCTAGAGGAATTTTAAACCATATTATCATTATTTTATTTGATACTTGTATTTTAGTGGAGATGGAATATTTATGGGGTAGTTTGAAATGTTTTTCCCAGTGGCTGTTTAATTGATATGTAAAGGGAGGAAGAGAGGGAAAATTGTTAGTAAGTTGGCGTTTTAGAGTAGCAAGAGTATATACTAACAGCACTGACTGACTAGCAAATGATGCTGTTTAAGTCACCATCACTGTTATCTACCAACATCAGGAAGCACTATGTCCATGCCATAGTGTGACTTTAGCATGCACTACAATGCCAAAACTATAGTGTGTGATTACTTCCAATTCTGTATTGAAGCTAAAACCATCAGAGAACAGAAAAGTACACTTATCACAGCAGATACAATAAAAGACAGCACTCACATAAATTGAGGAAAAGTAGCAAAATTCGAGCGAAAATGGACACACAGGGTTATTACAATTCAATCACTCTGCTGTGAAGAAAGATTTTCTTCCCTTTGCAATAATGGCTCATTCTTTAGCCATCCTATGGATCAACAGATACTGTGAAATCTCTGTCTGTGCATTGTGGTACCCATCATACTTGGCTAAGGTTTTCAGAAACGCACAAGTATTGACAATACTCACTACCTGATAAATATGGTGGGCATATCATTTAATCTGTACACTTAACGATGGGTTTCCGGGCATAATAAATAGTTTAAATTATATTACTTATCAGACCAGCGCTCCAATATTACGACTATTTCTTGTAAATCTGTGTAAGCAAAGAAGTACATTTTCTGAGTGAGGCAGGGATCTCCAACCAAGGTCAAGTGCATTTTGGGGTTAAACGAAAAATATATCTCAGGAAAGATGTGGGATGAAATATCTTTCCCATAATCCTTTTCATATTTTGCTATGGAAAAAAAATGTAAGAATAAACATGTTTTAAATTGCAAGGCATTTTTTCTGGGATTTTTTGAAATATTAACTGTATGATTGGTGGAAATATCATGAACACGCTGCAGTAAATAGTTTGGCCCATTGATGTTTAAAGGGTTAAAGAGGAAATGGCAGAGAGCAGAGCCAGACTCAAGGACCTATGCTGTGTGAGCTTTCCCACACAGCTCTCTCCAAGCATGTCAACCTTGCCCTACATTACTCCTTCTGTTCCAGAAGTGGGCCTCTCCGGTCAGACAGTCTGCCATTTAGTGCACCTCTCCAGTGCAAAGTATTCTTGTAGAAAAGATAATCATTTTGACAACTTTATTGTTAGCTCTGAATTTTACTAAATTTGCAATAATATGCCACCGTAAAGAGCCACAAACGTTTTTTTTAAACATGTGCTTCTAATGTAGAAGCACAATCAAAAGACAATTGCCCCTAGTGTTCGGATATATATATATATATATATATATATATATATATACACACACACATTTTAAATGACATGCCAGTTGATCCTGTGACCAGCAGACATGATGCTTACCTGAAGCTTCATCATTGCAACAGTTGCTGACTGTAGCATTGAGAGATCTACGTTTTCACAATCCACCAACAGAGGAGACCTTTTCAAGCTTGGTGACATTCAAAAATGTAGGTCTCTCTCTGCATTAGCAGATAGATTGTCAGACCCAACAGACCCCAATCAGACACTATGCAAAACTGCACCTGTGGAGTGCAGTATACAGAACAGAACAGTATGTTTTATATTTTTAGTAGTTAATAATGGAAAAAAATGCTAACAGCAGTACCAAATATAGGTATCATAGATTATATGAATAACTTTGTACAGAGTTACTCTCTACTTCACCTAGCCTCGCAGCTGCCTAACTCACCTAATAGCCGTTGATGCTCCCTGTTACACTAATCTTGGTGCCATAGGCGTCTTTAAGGGGCGGCATGCCGCCTTCACTTCACTGAGATTTTTATTATCTTCTCATTGCGTGCAATTGCGTGGATAGCACGCTGTTAAGACCTGTAGAGGACAGCTCCGCCCCCCACTGTCACAGTGCATCTGGCGCTGTGAAGAGCAAATGGCAGCACAGATGCACCAGCACAACATGGTCTGTGAGACCACTTTTAACTCCCAGTTCTTGCTGAGTGTTTCTGTATGAGTGTGTGCTGGCTGAGTGTGTCTGTGAGTCAGTGTGTGCTGTGTGAGTGTGTCTATGAATGAGTGTGTGCTCATCTAGATGTGTCCCCAAACAACTTGCCAATGTCATATTTGCCCCCAAACAGCTTGTCAGTACCATATTTGGTCCCAAACAGTTTATCAGTGCCAGATTTGTCCCCCAAGACCTGGTCAGTTTTCCTATCCACTGTGTTGCTTCCTTGCTTTCTACACACAACGGTTGCAGAGGCCTAAGTGTATCATTTCATATCGTAGCTTCCCCATTATCTATGGAAACGATGTGCAATAATGGTGGGTGCTATTTAAAACTCTGAAGTGCATTACATTACGATTTATTAATATAACGCCAACAGTTTACTCAGCGAATTGGTACAGAGCAAGAAAAGGGGTTACATCCAAAATTAGACAAACATATTCAGACTAAAACATGAGGGTGAGGGCCCAGCCCCAAGTTTACAATCTAGAGGGAATGGGGAACATGACACACATAAGATGAATGAAGAAACCGGAGGAAAGGTTGGGGAGGAGAGAAAATAAATTGTGGCAATGTAAGGCATTGAGGAAAAATATGGAACACTTCAAGATTTTGCATACCACCACTAGATTAGGCACTACAATAGTGTCATGTTCCTCCATATCCTTATCCACCTTATTTGCCTCAGACCCCTCTATGCCCACAGTGCTTACTAACACCTGCACTGCTCATAATACTGCCATGGCACAGAGACACTGCTGAAATTTGGCAAACAGTGTCTTAATTTACTCCAGCTGAATTCTGCAGGAAGTTGTTTGAAGCTCAATTGAAAACAAAAGTTCTGCCGATCTGTGCATACCGCTTCAAATGTGCTAGTGAACTAGCAGAAATGGATTTTCTAAGGATTCTGCTTGGTTGATCTCTAGCGTTATGGAAAATTGTAGCCATATTTATTTTATTAAGTGAATTACAGCGTTAATAATTGTCCATATGCAAATGAGAATTCCTATTCTCCAGTTTCCAGTGAACCTGACTTATTTGGATTTAATACATAGATTTTTTACTATGCTCTACTTCATCTGTGCACTACTTCAGTGGGAAATACACAACAAAACAATTACATATTTTATTACAACAGACAGATTACGTAGAACAAATTACACACAAAGAACAGTTTTTGCAGCTGGAAAAGGCATTGTTAGAAAAGAACAAGAAATGCTTCCTCCAAAAATGTGCTTTCAACCCATCCCAAAGTAAGTATTCAAAGGATAATAAACACAGCTAAAAAAGATCCAGGAATTCTAAAAACATTCTCTAAGAAATGGATAAGAAAAATCCACAATGAGTAACTTGGCAAATGTGGCAATGTTAAAATAATACAATAGTTTTCAAAATTCCATTGCAATGAAATAGTTCTCACGTTATATGTTTGCCTGTTTCATAATATTATTGAGGCAATGGCTCAGATTCAATGGCCCCTGATAACTAAAATGTGTTAGAGGTAAAATAATGAGCACTGATGATTTTGCAATAGGAATCAATAAGAAAATGGATGAATAAGAAGCCAACTTCAGCAAAGATGAAACTGGCTTAAGCAACCAACCTCAACTTTATTAAAAACTACTGGCTCTGTGGCCCAGAAATAGGTGTCTACTATTACTTTGCTTTTCCTATGATTAGAACCATAAAGTGTGTTTGATAGCTCTTTGCTCAGTAAGTAATAATTACGAATTTGAAGTGTGAATTGCAATAGTGGAGGTTAGTGCAGGTGAGTCACATAGAAACATAGAATGTGTTGGCAGATAAGAACCATTCGGTCCATCTAGTCTGCCCAATTTTTTGAGTACTTTTATTAGTCCCCCGTTCCCGGTCTTATAGCTAGGATAGCCTTGTGTCTATCCCACGCATGCTTAAAATCCTTGACTGTGTTTACCTCTACCACTTCTGCTGGCAGGCTATTCCATACATCCACTACCCTCTCAGTAAAGTAATACTTCCTGATATTACTTTTAAATAGTTGCCCCTCTAATAAAATGCAGTAGTGGAATACTAAGCTAATAACTGGGGAATTTTCATATGACTGAGTCTTCCATATGTCTATTGTGTTGCCAATTTCCTGCTGCTTGGCATACCCATGATCAAGTATAAACAGAACATAATTATTATGCACAATGAGGCAGAACCCAGAAGTGAGATATTGCTACTTTGCCCCAGAAGACTGCTGAATACGCAGTCTGTTTTCCTGAACAAAACACTGTAATTTCTTCAACAATCAACCTCATGGTACACATTGCATCTAATAATACCACATCTTCTTATATTGTTCACAAATTTACATACATTTCACTATGGCAGAGAAGGATGGTATCAATACCATGTAAGACAAAAACAAAACGAGACACTTTAAAGACTCCATTTTCAAATTTAATTGTATTTCCAAACATTTACATGGAGAATTTTTATTTACTGTATTTTACACCTGGACTCAAGCACTGAAAAAATTAATTAAACGCTTTGTCTAATGAACAAGCTCATTGCCGCACCTGCTTAATGAGCATTTTCTAATTGTCCTTGATTACTGTAGATAGAAACTTGTAATGTCAAACATATTGTAACTAAAATAAAATTGTTACATATTCTCCAGATGCATGGGGAGGACTGGCAGCATTAAACAAAATGTATCCTTAACCTATACAATATAAAACTAAATTATAATAAATTCTATGTTCCCTCCAATTTGCATGGTAATATTTTATAACTAATTTATTCAGATTAGACATCTACAATGAGGATTTACAACATTCATAGTAAACTGTCAAAGTAGTATGCCAAGTCAGTAATGTTCTCGGTTAAGTGGGATAGTTGGTGGATATGTGTAGTGAATGGATACTTTTCAAGTATGTACACAGATCAGAGAAAAAGTAATTATTATTTAAGCAGTTCCTTTGCTGCACATAAAAACATAATTCAAGAATTTAAAAAGTCGATTTTGCATAGATCTCTACATATCTAACTATGCTAAAAAAAAACTCAGAGAATGTACAGTAGCTAAAATTCTAGAGATCTTTCTATATGTTCTAATAAACGATGTTCCTAGACAACATAATCATTTGGTGAGTTTGGTGGCCAGACGTCCAATAATCATATGTCAATCTATTTCCTGTAATGGGGGACACAGTAACTGTGTTCTCAATGGTAACTGGCATTACAATAGTAAAAATGCTATTGCCAAAAACAGATAATACATACACGAAAGTGGCAACATAGAGAGTGTGGTGCTTAATTAGAAGTGCTATTATGATTAAGCATCTACATGAAGTGTAGGCACTTATGATTTCCATTTAGATGTGAAACGCGTCAAGTGTATTACATTTTTACCGGATACTGAGAAGTGAGTGCCGACTTCAATTTTGCTACTGCTATTCCTGCCCGGAGTTGGAGAGACGTAGTCTTAAGCATCTTCCCATTCTGATGCTGCACAAACCTCTGTTTTAAAAATTGAATAGTAAGAATTGACTCGTATTGAGACTTTTGTTTCTAACTTGTATTTCAAACTACTGGTACTTGTGTTTAAATGTATCTATTTCACTATGCCCTCAAAAGCTATTTAAAATCGTATCTGACATTGCTGTATTTCTTTAATTAGCAACATCCCTTTGATAACACCTTGCGGATCAGGTACAAAAAAGGTGCACAACAAACTCCAAGAAGGGGGTGAAAATAGTAAGTGTCCCTTTTTAATACATGATGTCTGTTTAACATTTCTCCAGATTGAAAGCAATGGAATGAGATCTGTTTTTTTTTTTTTTTTTTAGCTTAGTTAGATATGTAGAGATCTATGCAAAATCGACTTTTTAAATTGTTGAATTATGTTTTCTTCATTATTTTATCAAATTTATTTTGCTGAAAACCTGTTTTACAATAATAAATACCATTTTTTTTGTTTTTACTTATTAGTGGTTTACTCAATAAAGAGAGAATTGTAGGGAACTGTGACAGGAATTTCAAACTTAAAGTCAAAGTAGCTGCAAATGCCAATTTTTCCAACTTGGCTACATTGACGCAAAGTTTATAACAACCATTTCAATTCCCTGCAATTCTCTCTTTATTGAGTAGACCATTTAGTCTTCCACCCTGTGTTAGGCCCCAGTGGTTGGTCCTCTCTTCAGTGTTTTATTGTTAAATCCTGAGACCAAAATAGCAAACAGTGATTTCTGATTGGCTAATCAGCTGTCGCTTCCAGCCTATCAAAACTTCCTGTGATGCCATCAAATCAGTTTACAGAGACATACTTTATAAACCACTGTCAAATATTTGTATTACATGAATTATTCTGCATCCTGTAGACTCTTTTATATCTGGAGGCGCTTTCCAAATTTAACTCCAACAGGAAAAGGCGGTTAGAGAAAAATAATTTTAATTAAACTTGATTTTATCAGTATGTGCAATATTAATGAGTATGTTCTGTAGGGAATACACATTCTCATTATTTAATTTAGCACAAAATATATTTTCAAATGGACTTATTTGCCATTTTTAATCATTAGAGACTTAAACCAGTGAAGTTCTGATTTTGTTCTCTATTTACACTTTCAAAAGAATTTACAGGATATAATGCTAATAGATGAGAATGGCAAATATGCTGTAATTGAACAACTGGTTCAAAATTTGAGGGTAAAAGACTAAATCCTTCTCAACCATTTTCATCAGATAGAAGTCCACTACCTGCAGCTCCGTGACTTGGCATCAGTTGGGGCTATTCACCAAGCTGTGAGGTGTGTTGAGTATTTCACGTCCCCAATTTAACTATACATTGTGCAGGGACAAACATAGTGAGTTTCCTCTGCTGAGCAAACCCACCAGGTTTGTCCCTGGACAATGTATAGCTAAATGAGGGAAATGAAATGTAAATCTCACCTCAATTTACCTAATCTCACCTGAACTCACCTTTTAGTGAATAGCCTCCAGTGACTGCTGTATGGCCTGATTTGCAGTGTATCGGTGGCTTCCATGGACCATATGTTATTGACAAAACTCTAAATGGTATTTAATCATTTGATACTTATTATGGCATGCTCAGTGTGATTCTATGAGCCTGGAAGTTTCATCACCAATATCTTTTATCGTCTGTGGCTTTGAACAAGCTTATGTGCCTAAGTTTTTGCAGACACATTTTCCAAACATAAACCGTCATATTAATTTATGTGAATAAAAAATATCTAGGAGTTCATCACTGTCACCCCATAAGAAAATTCATAGAATCTAGCTTACAGTATTGTGTTATTTAAAGACAGTACAGGATTTTATAACACTATGCTTCTTTTATAAAATATGCTTTTGCTCTGGAGCATTAAAAAAGTGACCCCATGCCACAAAACATCTCAACTACATATATGAACCATATCATTGATGAATAAAGTCTGTGTGGTTTGCCATGATATAGCACATTGCCTCATAAATACTTGAATATTTAATCACAGCATATACAGAGTGTATGTATACTGTATTATTGCATTACATAATGGCATTATACATTTTTGCTAAGTGACCAAAAAGAACTGAAACAATCTAAATAGGATTATTGATTTTTTTGTAGTTGTTTCATACACTTTCATAGACCAATGAAGTAGAATGTAAACTCAGCTTACAATAGAATAAGAGGAGCAGCTACCAATAAGGCACCAAAATGTGTTTCCTCAACGCACACAAAAAATGAAATATAGAATAATGGTAGGAGCGCTAAATAAGAACAAAGAGGAAAAAGAAAGAAAATGAAGTAGACAGGTACTTTAATAATTGTATCATACGTATAGAAACAGTATACCAAATTTAATAGCAGTGCTGGTACATTATAAATTATATAAATTATAAACAGAGGTAAAAAAACAAAATTACAATATATTACATAAAAAACACAATGTGGATGCAATAAACAATTCTGCTAAAAATGTATAAAATTCATCTGCATTATGATTGTGGTACTGAAAAGTACAAAACATACCCGACATGTTTGGACGCTTGCCAAGTAGCTTCTTCACAGGTATGGGATAAAAGGGAAAGGAAAATCCTGCCAAAACAGACAATAATATCAACTGTTTGTGAAAAATAGCAAAGGAGGAGAAAACAGAAAAAAAGAAAGGAAATCCAAAGATGAAACATTCTTAGTCCAAACCAAAAAGGGCCAAAACATTCATGTTCATCTTAAAAACATCCTTTTAAAATCTTAACATAAGGTTGTTGTTTTTTTGGGGTCTCCCCTCTATCTGTAATGGTAAATTTACTATAACAATTTCGAAAGTACCCATAGGTGTGTCAAAATTGGACACAATCTGTCTGAGTTAGGACATAATAACAATCCCTGCATCTCTCTCACACGGATATGTATTTTTAGTTACAAAGACTCCATATGTCCTCAGTACTAAAACAAACATCCTTGATCAACAGCTTGATCAAGATTAAAAGGATAAACACTTTGCACAAGTCATATTAAAACGAACATAACAATTCTGTACAAGTGGCACTTAGGATACATTTTATTTAATTTAGATGGTACTACCTGTTCTCCCATTTTTTGGAGATGTCACCTAGATAAAGGTTCTGTGATAAATATTTGGTGGAGCTGTCCAATAATACAAAACCCTTTGGTCTCAAATATTTAATCATAATAATGAATGCCTTAATCTTTTACTTTAAAATTACCCCTAAATTAATATTATTAAACATGTTCCCTACTAACATCTCTAAATTCTCAGAATGACTCATCTCCCACTTTTTTATAACACCAAGTAAAATATGGATTACAAGAAAATGGAAACAGGTAACAATTCCAACCGCAACTGAGATAAAATCTGTAAAACTTTAAACTGTTATTTTGTGAGCCACTTAGTACAAACTAGATCTCACTCTATGCCATTCATGACCTTTATATTTCTGTCCATGCTCACTGCGCTGGCGCAGTTTATGTATAAAAAAATCAGTTGTGTTGGGGAACCTCCTCAAAACACTGTTTGGCAGACGTCCCTCTCCCGCATTGGAAAGTGTTGGGATTTATAAAAAAGCGCAATCACCGTTATACATATACCCATACCGTTATCAAACCCATAATGCTGTGCAAATTGGTGTGTGCTAGCCATTCTGAAATTGAATGCAGACAATTATGGGAGCATTCACTCGGAACTTCCTGGAGAGATGTTCTGGCAAGAATATAGCTGTCATGAACCACTGTGACTCGGGTTGAAAGAATCTGGAGCTGGCCAGCAGAAACTGTGTCCCCCTGAGCTGTATATCATATGTGCCCCGTTTTTTCCCAGGTTTTAATACTTCCCAAAAGGGAAAATCACTACCCTTTCCCCCACCCGACTCCAACCCCACAAGCAGCAGCCCATTCTCGCAGGATAGACCTAGAGACTATAGAGCCGGTCGCTCAGCCACCCATTGGTTCATTTAAAATTCCCATGACCCGGCTCTACCGTCTCTCACTCCTACTGGTCTGAGCCCCGAAATAGGTAACATGTAAAATTATCCAAAATTATAATTACTAAACAGGAAAAGTGTAGATCACCGGCGGCGAAGCACTCTAGGCAGCCAGCCACAACAAAGGTTAAGCCTGGGATATTCCCCCCCCCCCCCCCTGCTCATTTGGGGTGCTGCTGATTGGTCACTTCAGACTACTGTTGGCACAGATCCTATTGATTGCTCTGGTTCAAGGGGAAATGGTAGGCACCCATTTAATTGGCCAGAAGTTTAAAGGTCTCTATAGTTATAAGGATTAAAGTGACCTAGCTCCGCACCTCTTGCCTGCTTGATCGCTACTTTTCCCTAGTGTGTTTTCATTGTTTTCCCCATCCCTGGCGCATATTTAATTTTGTTAGCTATTGTGTTAAAGATAATCCTGTTATGAGTGTATTGTTCAAGCATCTGTTATTAAGATGTTTTACTATATAAATGTCTCGTCTTTAATAAATTGTTCTTGCTGTGAAATCCTTGGTAGCTGTGTCTACTTTTGGGAATTGCTACGAGTCTATTATCACTAAGGGTGTTGACCAGGGACCTGACAATCAATTTTGAATGATTGAGGGCTGAGGAGATATTGGAACCCTAAAAACGAGAATTAACATCTGGGCTACTGAGCCATCTCGTTACAATTACTTAAACTACATATTTAGTAGTTATGTTCATTTTTCAGATTGTTCCATCTGTTTGAATATAATGTTTTATTCCTCTAAACAGTGACTTTATGAGCAGTGCTGTATTTAGTGCAATGCAAACAAGTCAAGTGCCTAGGGTGGCACTTGCCTTGTATGCCTTTAAGGAGTGGCACAAAACACAAAAAAAAGGCCGCCCCTTTAAAAACAAAAACAAATAACCTTGCTTGCCGGCAGAGACTGTGGCTGGGGAGATCGGAAGATCCCCCTCACCATCGCTCTGCCTGCCAGAAAAACCTCTGTGCTGCCTGTTCAGCTCCCCATGCAGTGTGACGGGGGAAGTGCCGGCAGGTTATGTGACTGGTGCTCTGACGTCAGACACGCGCCGGGTCACGTGACCTCTCTGCACAACCGCCGGGGAGCCGAACAGGCAGCAGGGAGTGGCCATGCTGCCTGCCACCAGCCACCTGGGAAAAAGGTAAGTCCTGAAAATTTGCAGGGGTATATTAATGGCAAATACGGGCATATTAAATGGCAAATACTGGCATATTATTGAGCAAATTGGCTTGGGAATATTATGGCAAATAATACTGGCATATTATTGGGCAAATTGGCTGCAGAATATTAATGGCAAATACTGGCATATTATTGGGCACATTGGCTGGGGAATATTAATGGCAAATAATACTGGCATATTATTGGGCAACATGGCTGCAGAATATTAATGGCAAATGCTGGCATATTGGGCAAATTGGCTTGGGAATATTAATGGCAAATACTGGCATATTATTGGGCACATTGGCTGGGTAATATTAATGGCAAATAATACTGGCATATTATTGGGCAAATTGTCTGGGACATATTTATTACAAAATAATACTGGCATATTATTGGGCAAATTGGCTGTGGCATATGAATGGCAAAAGTAATACTGGCATATTAATGGGCAAGCTGAGGCATATTTAATATTTAAACTGACTGTTGCATATGTTAATGACAAAGCGACTGTGGCATGTTATTTGGTACCTGACAGTGGCTTATTTTAATTGGCAAAGTGATGCTGTGTCATGTTCTGGGTTGCAAAATAACATGTACTATGGGGGAAAGTGACACTGTGGCTTGTTCTGCAGGGGCAGTTCTGTGGGACAAAGTGGTATTTTCTGAGACACTGTATCATGCCACATTATGTGGGTGCAATTTGCGTTCAAGTCAAGTGCTGTGGGTGCAATATAGGTGCATGGCAAGTGCTGTGGGTACTGTATGGTGCTGTGTGAAGTCCTTTGGGTGCAATTTGGGTGCAGAAAAAGGGAATAAAAACAAAAAATGCAACTTTTAAAAAACATTTTTATCACCTATACAAATAGTTGAACGTGATATGAAAATAGTTGCAAATAATATGAAAAAGTTTACATTTGCATACAGGTTTTTACAGTGCGACTTTAGAAAAATTGGGTCGAGGGGGATCCACTATTAAAGACTTTGCTCAGGGCCCACTAGGGTCTTAAAGCAGCCCTGTTGTGGGGGCATGTTATGGGGTGATGGAGGCATGTGATGGGGGCATGTAATGTGGATGTAATAGGGTGATGGGACATGTAAAGGGGGTGATGGGGCATGTCCTTGGTGTGCAACATGGGTTATGGGTCATGTCGTGGGTGTGCAACGTGGGTTATGGGTCATGCCGTGGGTGTGCAATGTGGGTTATGGGTCATGTCGTGGGTGTGCAACGTGGGTTATGGGTCATGTCATGGGTGTGCAACGTGGGTGGGGGGGGGGTGCCCACATTTTGTCTGCCTAGGGCAGCACAAAACCAAGACACACCACTGCTTACAAGTTGCAAAAACTAGGCTTTAATAGTCAAACTGGGAATATACTCCAACTCAGCAATCTTTTCAACTCTGTTATTAAACCTGTAAGCAGCTGCTGTATCCAGAATACTATAACTTGGACTGGAGAAGACCTGCAGACATGCTGGAGCAGGCATGGAGAATAACTCGACAGGAAAACAAGATGTTGAAGGCTAGGACTGAGTAAACAAGTAAAAAGTGACAGCCAAGCAGAGCAAAAGCAGAAAACAACTGATAGAGAACAGAACTGAAATAAAGAGTGCAGGGCTCTGGACAGAGGCAAAACATAAGCAAGATAAATCAGAAACCAAACTAAGGATAAACAATACAAGGCACAGGGTTGTAGAGAAGAACATAGTAATGGGCAAGGTACATGCAGAACTTAAAAGGACAGGCACAAATATACCTAAGACTACATACAGAGGACAGAGCTAAGGAACACAAGAGAACATTACAAAGGAACAAACATAAATACAGTAACTAGCCTAACACTAATGAAGATAAAATGGTGGTGGTTTGGTACACCTATTGGCCAATTAGATGTAAGCTTGCCAACCACGGCAAGGTACCCCACATTTAGGCAAGTCCCTAACTAAGCTGAGCTACAAAGGACAGAACAAAGGCAGCAGTGGTTTAAATAGAAGAAAGCTAACAAGGTAGAGGGAAGCAGAGAAAACCTGGAATGGAACATAATGACAGGCAGAAAGGAAAACATAACAGGATTCCAATGCAGGGCTGGAAAACAAGGCAATGATGGAATACAAGACAGGACTGGGATACAACACAGGGCTGGAATGAGCATAAATAATAAACAGGAAAGCAAAGCAAAAAGCATACAGAAATGCCTGGATACAGCCTGGATGAGCCTGCACAAGGGTGCATGATTATAATAACAGTTAAAATTGGACATGTTAAATCAATGTATGTTGCATGGGTGTTTTATTGTAAAAGTTGACTTATCTGACTTTGCTTAACTTTATCCCGATAGGACGCTAGACATGCTGTAATTATCAGGACAGTAGAGAGCAACAGTTTCATTTAAAAGCACAATCTAATTATCTATATTTCTTTGCAAAAATGTAGCTGACATTCTTGAGTTCTCAGGGGTGATAAATAATACAGTTAAAGCAAAAATCCAGTGTTACAGAGCCAAATCAAACAATAGAGTACATCTGAAATCATTATTCACAACAATAGTATTTAGGCCTACTGGTTCTATGCTTCTGATAAAATTCATATTTCTATGCTACTCATGGTTGAGAACATAAGGTACACTGAGTACATCTACTTCTCTTGTACAACAAATTGGAACTGTGTTACTCGGTTACTTCTTCACATTCCTGATCTCCTATTGGACTTTACCTCTCAATTTTGATCAGTGTTTTCTATTGCCATTGGCTCTTCCCCCTTTCTTTATTTGCCTGCTTCCTCCACTCCAACTGGGTCTCAGTGAACCTTTTGGCTCCAGCAGTACCCATTACCTGGACATCTTGCTCTGCTTTATTCACCGTTTGTCAACTTCCCCTATTTGCACAAAGAACCTTGACAAGAATGAACCACTACTCAACTATTGCGTTGTACATATACATGAAAAAGTAAATGTGTTTAAACAATGTAAAAGCCTATTTATTCAAATCAGCATACGAATCAGCAGTGAAATGCTGCTCTTATAAATGTGAATGTTTTGTTATATTTTGCATTTGAAAATTGCAGAAGCTGTAAAACGGAATTACACTATATACACTTTGCTCTCTATTTTTCATTTTCATTTTATTGTATTAATACACACAGGTGTTATATACAGTTAGAAGTGCTCCACATAAGCACACAGTATTTTGAGTATTACAATGAAAAAAAAAGAGTTAATTAGCTTAAATCTAGGGTTAGGGTTAGTATAGCAGCTAGGGTTACAATTAAATTAGGGTTAGCATAAGGGATAGGGTTACAATTAAATTAAAATACATTAAGGTTTAGCATAAGGGCTAGAGTTGGGGTTAAATTTATGGTTCGGGTTAAATTTAGGGTTTGGGTTGGGGTCAAAAGGTCAATATAGGAAAAAAACAACACTATTTGTTTTTTGACCCATAACTTGCAAAAAACTGCAGAAATACATGGAAACATGCATATTTATGAACTCGGGACAACATTTAGAAACTATTTAGACCGGGTCTTTTTTAATGATTTGTGTAAAAATATAATTTAGGTCAAAGTTAGAAAAAGTGTTTAGTTTTTATTTTTTCATCATATTTTATGATTTTGTTGTAGTAAATTATAAGATATGATGAACATAACAGTATCTAATGAAAGCCTTTCTTATGACGATAAAAACAACAAATAATTTGTGTGGGTACAGTATGTGAGAAAGAAGAAAATTACAGCTAAACACAAACACCCCAGAAATGTAAAAACAGCACTTGTCACCAAGGGAAAGTCAAGGTCAAAAAGTCTTGTCACTAAGGGGTTAAAAGTTTTCAGTTTAAAATGCCCACACTTGATGCAATCTTTCCATCAAATATGACTTCATTTGTTGTCCTTTAAAGGTTAAGTTTTGATAGGCTTGGAGGTTACCTTAGTCTATTAATGTAAATATCAAAGCATTCTTGCCATCATCTTTAAAGGCACACTTAGTGTAATTTCTGGTGCAAGGACATTTCAAAAGAGGGATGACTATTTGGCCATTTAAGGCCTATTATGTTCAGATACTGGTAGATTCAATATTAGGTGCATGATACTACATGTAAATGTGACAAATGCCAAGTAAGTCTTTTCAAAATTGAAAACACACATCTAAATCATGTTAAACTAAGGGGAGTAGACAAAGACCAACTATTCACTAAAAGTGAATTGCAAAAATCAGTCATTGATAGGTGAGCTGGAATAATTCTTCAATGATTCCTTGAGAATAGTTAAAAGAGAAACAATTAGGGTTCAAATTATACCATTTATTGGAGAGTTTGATTACAAGCTTTCTAGACCAAGTTACTAGGTCTCTTCCTCGAGCATTAATGAGGCTAAAACAAAATTCCTAAATGCAAAACATAGTTAACAGCTTTTTTTTTTTAAAAAAGGCAAGAAAAATCCAGGGTTTTGAAGAATGTTCTCAGCAGAAAATCAGCCAGTTCTACAGAGATCCAACAGATAAAATCAGTTCGGTCAGAGCATCTCTGATCATTCCCTGGTTAGGAGGGCCATACAACCATTAGACACATGCCAGATCCATTAAGGTGTCTCATTAGTCCACTGCAGCAATCCAGAGCTTGAAAAAAAAATAATATTAATTAGTCAGATTATATCGGGAGATAAATTCTCTATGACAGTGGCACTGGCATATTCATTTTATCTCCCATATTTTTTCTCTCCCTCTGGGTCCAAAACAATCCCATCAGTACCAAAAAGCTTCACATCCTGGATACTGTGTCCATTTGACAGAAATGTTCTCCAAGAGGTGTATCTGTTTTATTCTGATTTTTAGTATGTCTGTGGGAATCAAACCACTTGTGCAATGCTTGACACACATGATGGGATGATTTGCACGTAATGCAGCCATTGATTTTTGAGGTGTAAGTGTGAGCCTGGAATTATTTTATCGGTGCTGTGGATGTGTGCACAGGTATCAAATCTATTTGATTGGCAGGGATACATACCGTTTATCAATTCTCTGTGCAGGATGCTCCTTGCCATCAATGCTCGATAGTAGAAGTACAAGTGAAAAGTTCAATTGCTTTATAAAGGGATAGTTTTTTTTCCTTCATCATTATTAGCACAAAGGAATGTTGAGTTTGATGGACTTATGGTTTTGTTCATTGTCACACACTATATAACTATGTAATAGTTGAGAAGTTCTATATTTAAGAGCACTTTCCAAAAATTGTATGCAGATTTATATTAGAAAGAAAAAGAGACTGGGATCCATTCAGTGACTTGAGTTAATCACCAATCACTATTTTTTTTTTTAACTCACAACTGCTTTATATGGTATTAAGTGAAAATGATTTGTATATTGGAGTGGGCAAATACATATTTCAGAATGATTTACCAGGATTGCAGGAGTGCTTTTTTTTGTTGTTGTTTGTGGTAGAAATGCTTACAGAAACAATGATGGATATTTTTGTTGTCTGTGTACCAGATTGGAGGTATTCATTGATCAGCTTGATATTCTTGTGTTTACTTGTTTTATTGAAGGGTTTCTGTTTCTTAAGATTGCTTTTTCAGAGTTTATCCCTATAATGAAAGATTTACAACAAACAGCAGACAGCTCTGTACCTTTGTCTTATCATTAAACATATGGAAAATATCATTCAGCCATGCAAGGTATGTTTGTTCTTTTTCCAGAGATTTATTGCTTTTGGAAAATATGTTCAAACAACAGAACATTTTGAGTGGTACAAAATCCATAACATTTAATGTTTGCTCTGTGTTCCTTGTATGGTTACAACAAGCTAAAAAAAATTGATTAATGAATATTAAACCTTACATTAACAAAATATGCATGAGCACAACGCTACATTATGCCCAAAAAAATAAAGTTTGAGTGGATTGTCTGTCTTAGTTTTAATCTTATTACTTTGAAAGATATTCAATTGGGAGTCCATGGGCTAAATGTGGTCTTCAAAAGTTGTGTGTGCCTCTTATCCTGGCTGAGAGCTGATTAGTTTTCTTGTACTACAAAAGATGTGGGAATCACATCTCACCGAGTACAGACAGCACTGAAATAGCCTGTCCTATAGGATGGTACCTATTCAGGATGGGCATCAACCATTTTTTTGCTCACTGTCACCCAGCACTGTATTAAGCACGAGGCAATTACATTTCTTAAAGACTTGCTTGCCAGCAGAGACGATGGCTGGGAAGTTTGGAAGATCTTCCCTCACCACCGTTCTACCTGTCAGCATGGTGTCTGGAGCATGCTGAGCCGAACAGGCAGCACAGACATACTTCCATGCTCCTGTTCAGCTCTCCGTGCGGTATGAAGGGGGAGTGCTAACATTTCATGTGTCCCTGCGCTCTGAAGTCACACATGTGCTGGGACACGTGACCAGTCGGCACTCACCGTGCAGGTAGCTAAACAGGCAGCATGGTGTCCTACCATGCTGCCTGTTTTTTGGCACTAAACATCAGGAACAAGTGCTGCCCAGGGTAAGTCCTGGGGTGTTGGGGGCATGTGATAGGGGTGATGTAATGGGGGTGCTGGGAGTCAGGTAATGGGGGTGCTAGAGGCATGTAATTGGAGTGATAGGGGCATGTAATGTGTGTGCAATGGCGGTGATGGGGCATGTAATGGGGGGTGATTGGGCATTTAATGTGTGCGCAATGTGGTGATGGAGCATGTAATGGGGGTGATGGGGCATTTCATGTGTGTGCAAAGTGGGTGGGGGAGGTGCCCGAATTTTGTCTACCTAGGGCAGCAGAAAGCCAAGATATACCACTTGTACCCCACAAACAACCTCTTAATAACACAAGAAATTACAACAGTGTTACCTTGGCATCAAACTGATGTTCGATGTACAGCTAATTCAGAGTTAGTGGAAAGGTCTCATGGCTCAGCCGGATCAATGTAGCTAAAGCCTATCTTCTCCCATAGTTGATCTATCTCTATTACTCTCTTGGTCCCTCCAACAATTTTGAGACAAGTGTCTCAAATATTTATGAATTATATATATGGAAAGGTGGGAATCTAAGAATAGGATATCGGACAACTTAGGAGATTTATTAACGAAATAGGAGTAGGTTTATAGCAAGTGGTTATGTTTTCTCACTTTCTGGCATGGGGCACAGACAAACAGAAAGAATTGGGATGGAACAGCATTGAGAATCAGGGAATCATGGGAATCCCAAATCTGACACATCTCTATTGGGTAAATCTGTCCGCTATAACATTTAGCACTTACTATAATCCGGTTATAAAAATATGTACTTTCTCCCCTTCAAATTAGATCAATTTGTAGGGAAACAATATTCAAAGGGGGTTATATCCAAAATTCTAAACTATTTGGTGATATAACGTAAAAATAGAAGCTTTTATCACTAGAGAAGTGGGAAAGAGATATGGAAATAAATTCCCAATGTCAATTTGGCACCAGGCCTGGAATAGAACTCAAAAGTCCTTTGTTTTAACTTTCAGGAGATATATTTTAAAGTGCTTCACAGATGTTACATGTTCCCCTCCCGATTACATTGGTCTCAACATAATGTATCCAGCAATTGCTGGAGATGTTGGGCTTAAATAGGGAATTGTGTATCATATATGGTGGGAATGTAAAAACACTAGATAACATTAGAGAGAAATGAGGGGAATTAGTATCGCAGATCTGAATGCACCTACTGGACACACAGCCACTGGTACTGAAATACTGGATCCCAGACACACATCCACTGGTACTGAAATACTGGATACCGGACACACAGTCACTGGTCCTGAGATACTGGATATCAGACACATAGCCACTGGTACTGAGATACTGGATACCGGACACACAGCCACTGGTACTGAGATACTGGAAGTGGGATACACAGCCTTACTGGTACTGAGAAGCTGGATACAGGAAACCAAAGTCAGGATAAGGGAGGACAGAATAGTCAAAAGCAAGCCAAGGATTTGGTGCAGGGGGAATGAAAATCAGGAATGGTCAAACAAGCCAGGTCAGGAACACTGGATACAGAATTTTAAGAAAACGCAAAGTAGCTAACAACAGGCACTGGAGAACCTATCACAGTATTACTTTTGCTAGTGTTATTTTGCCATTACTATGCCACAGTCAATTTGCCCATTAATATGGATTTGGCCAGTATTTAATTAATGGATGTTCTTGTGGGGTGAATAGTAAGCCTCCTTATTACTAACAGTATTTGGGGACAGTGGTAACTGGGTGGGTTTGGCCAGAGGTTAATTAATAGGTTTTCTAGTGGGGTGAATAGTAAGCTTCTGTATTACTAACAGTATTTGGGGACAGTAGGAGTTGGGTGGGTTTGGCCAGTGGTTAATTAATGGATGTTCTAGTGGGGTGAATACTAAGCTTTTTTTTTATTACTAACAGTATTTGGGGACAGTGGGAGCTGGGTGGGTTTAACCTGTGTTTAATTAATGGGTCTTCTAGAGGGTGAATAGTAAGCTTCCTTATTCCTAACAGTATTTGGGGACAGTGCAGCACTGTATTTAGCGTAAGGTAGACAAGGCATGCTGGTCTGTTTGTTTAGAGGCTGAAGAAGTTCCCCGAACGAAACGCGTCCCTCCTGTTAAGTGAAGTTACCTGGCCAGGTTCTAAATTCTTCCTTCCTTACTGACCAGCACGTTTCTGTATCCATGTACTTTTCATGGTATTTTGCTAACCTAATCAGCAAGTGAGTAATTTGACACTCTGCCTGTGGTTACATTTGTATCTGTGTCTGTTCATTTGTATTTAAAGGCACATATCATTGTTTCTTGTTTTTAACAATTTGTCATTTTTTTGTTACATTTGTTTTTATATATTATTAAATTTATATATTTTATATTAATTTACTATCTTTGGTTTTTTTATATTGATTGACACTTACTTTGTTTAACTGCCAAGCGCTGTCTACTCACCTTCCCATGCCTAGAGTGGCATTTACCATGTCTGCCTTGGGGAGGGGCAGCAAAAAATTGCCGCCGCCCCTTTAAAAAAAAACAAAAACCTTGCTTGCAGAGATGATGGCTGGGGAGATCAAACTTCCATGCTGCCTGTACGGCTCCCCGTGCGGTATGACTGGTGAGTGTCGACAGGTCATGTGACCCAGAGCACTGACGCCATGACCTGTCTGCGTACACATGTCAAACCGCCCAGGTAGCTGAACAGGCAGCATGGTAGGATATGCTTCCTGCTACTAGACACCAGGGAACAGTGCTGCCTGCAAAAGTCTTGGGGTGATGGGGCCATGGGTGATGGGGGCATGTAATGGGGGTGATGGGGTATTTAATGTGTGTGTAATGTGGGTAATGGTGTCATCATATCCTACATCATAGGCCTGTGTGGTATGGCTGGGGTCCCTCTAGGTGCAGTGAGCCAGGTTACCATCCTATAGTGCAGGCAATTTCAGTGCTGTTCATTCTATGTGAGATGTGGCTCCTTATTCCTCACTCTCTTGTACTACCTAATGAAATACTAAAGATAATAAGTTTAGCTGCTCTTCTCCAACCAAACAGTCTTCATGGTATTTTGCTCTTCGCATTAAAATGTTGATGAATTCTGACCTAAACATTTTTAGACTTGAACTAAGTAGTTAACTAAATAATAAACAATCCCCATGACTATTCTACAACAACAGGCAACATGTCCATGGGTTCCCCAGTAGTAAACCTACAGGGATCAAAGGACAGGACATTGCTAGAAGCAGACAACCAGTTCATGCGCGCAAATACATAAATTAAAATGTTTCATTGGTGACTCTGATTAATGATATAAACTGGTGACTTGTCATGCAAATATGCTTGTCAGACCCCGGCTCCACCAATGCCTCCTATAGGGACTCCCTACCTGACTGGCTGGATCCGGGGGGCCGCACAGTTGCGGTGTAGGCCACATCCCCGGCCTTTAGTACAGCCCACCTTGTGACAGTCTGATGGCGAGGGGTGCGGCCTGTGGCCCAGTTGCGCACTCCAATAGGGGGATGCACAGGAGGAGTGGAGAAGAGGCAGGTCCTACTCCTGTATTCTTTATCTGGCTAAGGCCAGAGGGGGCGGAGACCTGCAGGATGGTGGTCGGAGCTAAGGTTGTGGCCCCATATTTAAACAGTAAGCACTGTTTATTCAGTGCTTGCTCATTTTTCAAGCTTGTAGTGTGGCTAGTCTCTCTACAGTGATCCCTATCCAAACCTACCGACCTTATTACCTTCCTAATTATTGATCTCCTGGCAATTGAGCCCTTGGCTTGTACTTTTGACTACGTTTACCTCTCCACTCCTGACCTTGGCTTACCCATTATCTACCCAGAACCTTTTCTGCCTGCATTGACCCTTTGGACTGTATTTGACACCACTCTGCCTACTCCCTTGTTACTGTTGCCCTCTGGGTTATTCCTAGTGTGTGTTCCATCTAGTGCCATCACCTCTGGCCTACGCTCCCAGGTACAAACTCTGACAAAGCTACTTCAGTTGGAAATATGTCATATATATATGAGGCTACAAGATGATGTCATAAACCAGAGACAACACAGAAACATTTATTACACATTTTTCTCACAACCTGAGATTATTCTTTACAAACATAGTACAGAAAATGCTTAGGTAATGGAGTCCCTTTAATTCAGTAGTTCTTTGATTCTTAATGAAAATGCTGATAGGAGTTAAAATCAGAACATCTGTAATTTAAAGTGAATTGGCTACAAATACAATGATAAATTGAATACATTGTACAACATTAAACATTGCAATTTCAGTGTTCTATTAAGTGCAGGAGTTTTCATTATAAACCATGCTGTCTTTCACTGTCTGGAGGAAAAATTAAATATATTGCTCATTAAGGAGAGTTCAGCTTTTTGTTAGGGATTTTTCACAAGCCACAAAATATTATTGTTATATGATTATAAGAGGACACAGCTGGATGCAACTCATGGGTAACATATTAGTCATACAGGTCAGGATGCATTAACAAAACAAACCAACCAACCAGTTCAATGTTCCCAGTAAGCGGGTCCCAGGACATTTGGGACAGACCATGTAAAATGAGCAGAAACTTAAAGAATGTGAACTCTCATCTCCGATCGAGTTCATATAGACTCTCCATCCCAAGCTATGGAATTTACATCAGTATTTCAAAAACTTGTTAAACATAGGCTAATAATTTCATGTTTTACTGGTTTATAATTCTATGTTTAAATCTGTCTTTCAGTTAATACTATGACAGGGGCATCCAAAGTGTTTAAATGTTTAACCCCTTAGTGACAATACATTTTCACCTTGACTTTCCCTTGGTGACAATGGCTGTTTTTACATTTCTGGGGTGTTTGTGTTTAGCTGCAATTTTCTTCTTTCTCACATACTGTACCCACACAAATTATATGTTGTTTTTATTGTCATAAGAAGGGCTTTCATTAGATACCATTATGTTCATCATATCTTATAATTTACTACAAAAAAAATCATAAAATATGATGAAAAATTAAAAAAAAAAACACTTTTTCTAACTTTGACCTAAAATATAATTTACACAAATAAAATCATTAAAAAAGACCCCGTCTAAATAGTTTGTAAATGTTGTCCCGAGTTCAGAAATATGCATGTTTCCATATTTTTCGGTATTTTTTTGCGAGTTATGAGGCAAAAACCAAAAATAGTGTTTTTTGTTTTTTTTCTATATTGACCTTTTGACCCCAACCCGAACCCAAAATTTAACCTAACACTAAATTTAACCCCAACTCTAAACCTTATGCTATCCCTTAATGTTTTAATTTTAATTTAATTTTAACCCTATCCCTTATGCTAAAAATTATTTAATTTTAACCCTTTAGGCTAATCTAACTATATAACAAGTTTTTAGTTAATTAAATATTTATTATAATTGTTTTACATTGCTATGCTGCTTAACTACCACTAGGGGCAGTCAAGTAGCATATTCAGATCGACGGAAGTGAAGTTACTTTCACTTCCGAAGCTCAGACCTTCAAAATGCATGGCCATATTGACGGAGCATGCTGCTCCGTCAGTATGGCTCCCACGATCGCTCCGTGTGGCGATCGTGGGTGCCCCAGATCAGAAATTTCAGTGCTGGCTATTGCCTCGACATTGAGGCAATAGACCAGCACTGTTAAAGCGGTTTTCGCAATCGTTGATCACGAAAACCGCTTGATTCACCGCAGGACGTGCCAGGCACGTCCATTGGCGGGAAGGGGTTAAAACACTCGTGGGCCAAATGCGGCACATTTGACAGCAAAGTGCTTCCATCTGACTTAACTATTCTTATCCTCACTAGCCCTATAAATGCATGGTTTTGTTTGAGTACAGTCAATTGTCACAATTTTTGGCCTAATTTTGTAATACTGCTAAGCAACCAAACAATTTTCTATGGCTAACAAGCTATTCTTCACTATTACTGTCAATAAAAATAAATTATTTGGCTCACTTCAGATAAAACGTGGAGGCCCCAGTATTATGATGTTACAGTTCTTGTCTTACAAATGGCTCTTCAACAGAGAAGGTCTAGTCTTTGAAAGTAAGACATGGCCTGGACAATTCTAAGTGACCTACTATATTAACAAGGAAAATTAACGTTTACCTCATCCTCATAATTGATCATTTTCTGTTGATTAAGATTTAGTTTTCTTTAAGCTTTACAATAAATGTTGGTTAAATAGTATTTTGTTTGGAGAAATATTGCTGTACAGATTTTACAAATTTCAGAGATAGACTATTCCAGACATGGTAGGTTAATGGCAAGATAACATTATTTGTTAAAATTGACATCCTAAGCTAAACTTAATTTACAGAGATTGCTTTGGTTTATTAATGGCCTACAGGATGCAGGTAGGGTTGCCACCCTGCTGGTACTTGACATTAAAATGTTTAATAGATAAAATGGGTGGTGGTGTTGTCATCATCGTCTCTACTAACCGATCCTTTCATCTTTTACCAAAGTCCCCTTCCCTATCATTCTCATTATTTGAAGTCCACGCTATTCGTCTTTTCTCCCCTCTATCCCTCCGCGTTGTTTACCAATGCCCAGGGCCCACTTCCCAATTTTTTGCCAACTTTTCTGCATGACTTGTTTTCCTCAGATGTCACTTCAAAACTCCTTTCCTTAATGTCTTCTTTGGTCTCTCCCAAAGCACCAACTCTCCAATCCACACTGTAGCCACACACTAGAGCAAGTATTTATGAAGTCATGTGCTATCTCTAAATTCTCTCAATGTTCTTTCTCCGTCTGACCAGTAGCTTCTTACCTTATACTCCACGTTACCTCAGCCAACTACTACACATTTTCCCCAACTCAACTCCAAAGACAGCTTTCTAACTTCACCCTCCCACTACTTTGTACCACACTTGAAACGTCGCTCCCCTTATTTTCATTCATCTCATGTGCAAAGGAAGCTGCTCTTACAACAGCATGCTCATGTCAGCCCTTGACAACATTGCCCCTGCTACTGCCAAACATGCCAGAGAACCAACCAACAATTGTGGCACACAAACCAAATGCGCTACCTCCAAGATATACTCATACAGCTGAGCAGCGTTTTAGGGAATCATGCTGCAGGGAGGATTTTCTTCATTATCAACTCATGTACTCGTGTACTCGTGTACCTAGAGCATTTGGCACCTAGGGTGGATCATGTATTTGGCACCCCTTCCCAACTTTAAAATGTTAAAAACACCCACACATTTATTTTTTTCAAGAATATTTGTAATTTGTAGAATTTATAAATAGAATGTCCTGTTTGTGGGAGGTGGGAAAGGGGAGGGAAGGTTATGGGAATTATATAGTACTGTAAATTGTTGATCCCCTACTTATGTATGTTTGTATATTTTTTTGATATGTATGTAAAGAAAATCAATAAAAAAAACTGTCGGGGGGGGGGTGGATCGATGACAACGTGACGTGACTTCGCCGTTTCGCGGGGTTTGCTGGGTGCTGGACCGATGACCTATGCCGACGAGTGGATGAACTCGCTACAGGCTCCGTCTTTCGCGCCAAAGAACTTCCGCGATCCCGCTTCAGTTTCCTCATAACCTCTCCCCAGCCTCCTCTAAGCCTCTTCACAGCTCCCCTTACTATAGGGAATGGAAGGAACTGTTGCTGAATCGTTTACCCATGAAGATTAGTCGGACATCTGGAGGTCCTGTCTTGGGTGCTTGACGGACTATCCGGAGGTTCAGAATCTGAGGGGTGGAAAAACTCCTGAACATACCTAATAAGAGATCTGTCGGACTGTACAGCTAACAGAAGGAGAAATAAGTCATGAGTAACCCTTTTTCATGTGGTGAACTGTTCTATATGTAATTACATGGTTTGAGCCTGGCGTCTCACTGCCCCCTCTATATTGTGGATAGCCTGAGGGAACAAGAATAAAACTACTCTGAATTGACTCTGAAACCCCTCTGAGGAAATTTAGTAAGAGGTTTGCCCAGAAATACAGCTAATAGGAGGCGTAATTAGCTGTGAGCTAATGAATCTATATCAAATGAGTCCGGCCCCTTTATACCTCTCTTAAACGGGGGATATCCTGAGATAACAGGTGTAAATCTACTCTGACCTGATTTTGAACGTTGGTGAGTGAACTCAGTAAGAGGAGTGTCTGAATAAACAGCTAATAGAAGGGCAACGTTGCAAGTAACCTCTGCTGTTTGTAACTGTATTGTAGTGGGAACTGCACCTTAGGTAACTACATTGGAAGAGACCTGCTCCACCTGACACTGTTTAAATTGTGGATAGTTTGAGATAAAAGGGGTAAGCTGATTTGGAAAGGAATTTGGGCTGAGAGAGGATGGCTTCTAAAAAGAGAGGAGAGACAAGACTCAATCCCAAAAAGGAAAAAAACAACAAGAAAAATCAGAAAGCAAATCTGAGAATAAAACTGAAAACGCCTCTCTGCCTTTCCCCCCCCCGCAATTGGACAGAATGGAGGCTAAGAAAGGGGGTTCACCGGATAAAGTGGAGGCCATAGGCCCAGCCTCTGACAGAGACTCCATAGACCAAATCTGGCCAGACACAGGCAAACTTTCACCAGGATATCCGAAGAGCTGTCTTAACTTTCAATTGGAGAGAATAAAGGAAGAGATGTCTGGGAACACAGCAATTATTCAAAAAGATATCCTCAGCTTAGGGGAGAGATTGAAGATATTAGAGGATCAATCTACTATACTGTCTTCCCAGATAGAAAGTAAAAAAGACCTGACACAATGCCTTGGGAAAAAAGTCGAGACACTAGAATTTAAAATAGCGGATATGGAGGACCGCTTCCGCCGCAATAACATCAGATTGAGTGGAGTCCCGGAAAAAATTATGACTAGAGAGTTGGAGCAGTATTTGGAAGAATTTTTCAAGTTTTTGGGCATGCAGCTGGACAGTTATACCAAATCCATGGAGAGGTTCCATAGTGTGGCAAAACCGCCTAATTCACCTGAGCATGTCCCAAGAGACATTGTAATTTGTTTCCAATCATTTAGATTTAAGACTCAGTTGCTTGGAGCGATTAGAGAGCGGCCCCTAGAGGACACAGAGTATAGGGATCTGAAGATATTTCAGGATGTCTCACTGCACACGAGGAATTGCCGCAGATTATTTGCACAACATACAACAATTCTGAGGGCCAAAGGCATTAAATACGTATGGGGCTTCCCCACCAAAATCAATTTGATATATGAGGGTGTTAGAGAAACTTTCCATAACCCTCAGATTCTGGCGGCTTGGCTGCAGCTTAAAGATGGAGATGGGGGGAAGGGGGAGGGGGGAGGAGGGGAGAGAAGAATAGAATAAGAGTAGTGGAACGTGAGGGCCGGGGTCTGGGCGAGGAAGAGAAATGATTAGGGAGAGTGAAGAGGAGATGGGAATGAAGGGGAAAGTTACAATTTTTTTATTTTCTCTCTTTCCTGGGTATGTAGATTTTAGTTAAGGTGGAGAAGCCCCAAACATTATTATTATGCAATAAGTACGGTTACTATTTGTAAAGAGCGCACCCAAGCACATAAATTAAAAGGATTATTTCACTGTTATGGGTGTATGATAATGTTTACAGGCCAGCTCATTTATTGCTGTGCTTTAACTAATTTAAAAAAAATTTTTTTTTTAAATTTTATTATTGATTTTTTATTTTTTTGCGGTTTGGTTTATTGAACTTAAACATATGGAATCAAGATTAAGGGGGAGAAGCCCCAAATGTTATTATTACGCAATTGATATGGTTATTATTAGTAAAGGGGGCACTTAGGTATACAAACTCAAATGATAATTTGATTGTCACTGGAGCACGATAATATATGAAGGTTAGCTCAATCACACGTGGCTATTAGTAAATCTGTTTAAAGACAGGCTATGACGGTAAAGATAAGTATTGGGGTTAAGATTATGGGGAATGTGTCTAGGGAGAGTGTGTTTTTTTTTCTTGCACTTATTGCAGGTAAATATTTTGAATTGAACTAAAGGGGAGAACCCAGGGCCGTCTTTAATAGTGATTGAACCCTGGGCAAGCATTTGCTTGGGTCCCCTGGACCCTGCCCCCTCCCCTGCATGCAATCCCGCCATCCATCGCGATGTTACCCCCCCACACACACACACACATATGCCATAATTGTTGTGCCATTCAGATGCCAGTAATATTGTGCCTTTCAGATGCCAGTAATATTGTGCCATTCAGAGCCCAGTAATATTGTACCATTCAGAGCCCAGGAATATTGTGCCAGTCAGATGCCTGTAATATTGTGCCAGCCAGATGCCTGTAATATTATGCCAGTCAGATACCTGTAATATTGTGCCAGTCAGATGCCTGTAATATTATGCCAGTCAGATGCCTGTAATAGTGTGCCAGTCAGATGCCTGTAATATTGTGCCAGATGCCTGTAATATTATGCCAGTCAGATGCCTGTAATATTGTGCCAGTCAGATGCCTGTAATATTGTGCCAGTCAGATGCCTGTAATATTGTGCCAGTCAGAGCCCAGTAATATTGTACCATTCAGAGCCCAGGAATATTGTGCCAGTCAGATGCCTGTAATATTGTGCCAGCCAGATGCCTGTAATATTATGCCAGTCAGATACCTGTAATATTGTGCCAGTCAGATGCCTGTAATATTATGCCAGTCAGATGCCTGTAATAGTGTGCCAGTCAGATGCCTGTAATATTGTGCCAGATGCCTGTAATATTATGCCAGTCAGATGCCTGTAATATTGTGCCAGTCAGATGCCTGTAATATTGTGCCAGTCAGATGCCTGTAATATTGTGCCAGTCAGATGTCTGTAATATTGTGCCAGTCAGATGCCTGTAATACTGTGCCAGTCAGATGCCTGTAATATTATGCCAGTCAGATGCCTGTAATATTATGCCAGTCAGATGCCTGTAATATTGTGCCAGTCAGATGCCTGTAAAGCCCCCCCCCTTCCCTAGTACTTACATGAACCTGCTCCGTGTCCCCCGCCGGATGTCTCCTCCGTGCAGTCTTCCCCCTTGCACGGAGGAGGGAAACAGTCATAAGGCGTCAGTTTTTTGTTTTTTTTCGGTCGTCGCATCCATCGGATGCGGCTTGCCGGAAAAAAGCGTTCACAAGCACTATGCGCTGTGAACGCGGCAAGCAGGGGCTGGGGGCCCACGGGACAGCTGCCTTGGGGCCCCCCAGGAGTAACTCGGCCCAGGGCAGCTGCCCCGTTTGCCCCGCGTTAAAGACGGCCCTGGAGAAGCCCCAATGATATTTTCACACAACAGGCATGACCACTATGGGGAATGTGCACACTTAAGTACACATAGTTAAATGATAAATGTATTGTCCCTGGAGCATGATAACATAAGTAGGCCTGTTTAATTATATGTGTTCATTAGTAAAATGGTCTTAGTGGGGCAACGAAACTGAGAATAAGGTTTGGGTTTCAGAATGTGGAAAATGTATATTAGGGAGGGAGAGTTTGGTGTCCTTTTTTTTTTCCCCCTCTTTCCTGCTCCCTCACCATAAAAGAGGGATAGGTATGGCACCAGCAAGGAGCCCGGTAATACGGACTCAAGTGTTGGCTGACGATCTCATGAGAGAGAAAACAGTCAACTCCCCGATGGGCAATTTTGTTTTTTGCTCTCGGGGTGGGGTTAAGGGTGGGTTACACGTCGTAGGTTATGTTTTTTTGTGGTTGTTGGTTTGGATATGGGTAGGTTGGTCAACTGGAACAGTCCCCGGGGATGAGGAGGGGTATATATAGAGTCTGCAAATTAAATGCTCGGGGAATTAATTCACCACAAAAGAGATCTTTAATCCATAGCTTTCTAAGACAGGAAAGAATAGATATATGTGCCTTACAAGAAACGCATTGGAAGTGTGGGGATGAGCAGAGGATGATCTCAAAGAACTTTCCATTGAATTTTAGTTCTTCACTCAATGATGAGAAAAAATGAGGAGTAGTAATTATGTTTTCTAGTGAGTAGAAATGATCCACATAGAGAAAGATCCAGAGGCTCGAAATATCCTACTGATTTGTAAAGTTAATAATGCTCTGTATACAATAGTCAATGTGTATTCCCCTAAACAAGCCCAAGTACATTTTATTAAGAAGATACTTACCAAAATAGAAAGGATTAGACAGGGATCTATAATTCTTCTGGGAGATTTTAACTGTATAATGAATGGAGACCAAGATAGGAAGTCAGTCAGAAAGACGGGAAATAACAAGCAGAAGGTCAACAATTCTAAAAGATTGAGGGAACTGATGAGGGACTGTGGCAGATATATAATAAAAACTATTAAGAATATCTATATCAAACAGGTGGTATGGTCGGATCATAATGCAGTGATCATGACTCTCGGGGATGGATGCCCTAGGGTTAGGTCAAATTGGAGATTAAACAGCTATTTGTTGACAATTTTTTTTTACCAGCAACAGGTGAGGGATATTATATGAAACTATTTCCGAGAAAATAATGACAAGGGAGTGTCGAGAGGAATGGTCTGGTGTGCATTTAAGTGTGTCTTAAGAGGAGAATTGATAAAAATTGGTACTAGAGAAAAGAAAAAGAATAACAGAAGTTTAGAAGAACTTTATATGGCCTTAGATTCCCTCACGGAGCAGAATACTGAAAACCCAAATGTAGAGACAACTAATAGAATACAACAAACAGAGGAGGCTATAAATATGGTCCTATTAGAGAGATTGAACAGGAATTTGGAAAGATTAAATAGAAAATGGTATTATGAAGGGAACAGAGTTAATACTATGATGTCAAATAGAATAAAGAAACAGAACATTAGAAGGAATGTAGTATCTATTACCCCTTCGCGACCTTATGACAAGTTAACTCGTCATAAGAGCCGCACCATTAGCGACCTTATGACGAGTTAACTCAGCATGCAGTCTAGCCGGTGGTGCGCTCCATGTGCACCGCCCGGTAGTCTGCAACTAGTCCAGGACTAAGCCTCGCACCCGAGGCAAAGCTCCTGGACCCGATTGCGTGGATTGAGTGATCACCGCGATAACATGCAAATTAGATGCAAACTTGCGGCAAATACCTCCTGCCTCGTTACCTTCCCCGAAACCCACTCTGAATACCATCTCCCCTATAGCTGAGAAAGAGGTAGACAATCAGCTTTCCTACTACTAGTGCGCTGGATCCTGTCTCACCTTGCATGCTCTCTTTATCCTGTACTCTACTCAGCTCTCTACCCACCTCATCAACCTTCCTCTGCCCTCTGGAATGGTACAGTCAACCTTCAAGCATGCCCAAATTGGATAAAAACTTGTGCTCATTACATATTGAAAAAAAACCCCTAGGGTCTTCGTTTTACATTTGGGATGGCCTCAGATGAGTAAAGTACTGGTGGCCCTTATTGTACATATTCTGTTGTCAGCGAAAAGAACAATCGCGAGAGCCTGGAAACAGAGTAACGGCCTCAGATTGAAACAGTTTGAGTCCCAATTAAGGTTTCAAATCAAAATGGAAAGGGGAGTTAAGAGGGAAAGGGGAGTTTCAGGAGTTTCAGTGGGAATTTCGGGAGAAGGGGAACAGGATGTTACCTACATAGTTTAATTGGAAGGGCAAGGTCAAGCGGATCATTTGGGTGTTTTATAGTTGCGGTAGAAGATGAATGAGAATAACTATGGGAGAGCCCTCCTCGATAAGTACCATGTATGTGGATGACCAATGTTTTGTGTATGTATAGTGTTTTTTTCATGTGTATTCTGAACATGGACAATGGCACAATGATGTTTTAATCAAAATTCTAGTACAAATTATTTATGATCCAGTAGCACTGAGTGTCAAAGAAAAAAAAAAGCATGCCCAAATCGTACCCGTACTGAAAAAAATCTTTCCTAGATCCCACACCTCATATAACTACTGTCCTAGATCCCTTCTCCCCTTTGTACCCAAGTTGTTGGTGAGAACTGAGCACTTGCAACTAAGTGACTTTCTGACCTCTAATGACTTACATACGGTTACTATAACCATGTGTGTCTCACGCCTCCCTTCCCTCTAGATTGTAAGCTTGCGAGCAGGGCTCTCCCCTTCATGTATCATCGGTTCTTGTTCATGTAACTTATGATGTAGTCTCCCTCTATGCTCTGTACCTAACGCTACGGATATTGTTGGCACTGTATAAATAAATGTAATGTAAATTTACAGGCACACTATGTATAGTACCACATCTGCACCCAGTTTTCTTGCCACTCAAATACTCAACATTATCAGATTGAAGGAACCAAATAAGTCTTTTTTGGCCACACAGCGAAAATCCAACACATGCAAATTTGATAAATTAATAACATTTCTAAAAAGTCCTTGTGATCTGTAACCAGGGCTAGGCAACGTGTCTTGCTATAGGTGAGATTAATGACATTATGATCCTGCCATTGAGGAATATGTGGACTGGATACAGAGATGTATACAGTCTCATTGGAAGCGGATTGGCAAACTGTCCTGCAATTCACATAAATCAGGCACTGCCCTCTCACATCCATCAAAAAAGTGTCCCATCCTGTTGTTTTCCCATGGAGAACTTTTTATGTCCATTCCCAGGCTCTAAAAACACTCCTTATTGCCCAATATGTTAATCTGTCATGAAAACATAGTGCATTCTGGATGCATTTGTGTATTACTCTTTTACTTGTATAGGGCCAGTTACACTGGAACCTCTTATTTCTCACCAGGATCTTTAAAAAAAAAATCTGTTCTATATTAAAATACCAAAATCATGAAGCCCCCAGGAAGGAATTCATTTCCCATTTTTCCTTCATCGAGTGTACTTTTGTAGTTTGTTGCTAGCACACGCCAGCAATAAAGTTACATATTAAAAAGGTCGGGTATGATATTCATTTCCTGTCTACATCACCACATGTCCACAACAAAGATAAGATTCTCGGTTGGAAACTTTTGTTTTCAAATAAAATATATCTCAAGATTTGAAACAGGATCCACCTTTTTTTATTTTATTTTTTGCACATGATTTGTACATCAAATGGTCATGTTAATTTCTAAATAGCCTCACTACTACATAGTCAATGTCATACCATTAATACAGGGACATCGCAAGACATTGGGCTAGCAGTGCAGCAAAATAACAAGTTGCTCATTAGTAATGCTCAAAACATATTCATAGGTCACATTACCTGCAACAAGAGCCATTTCAAATTATTTCAAAGACAGGAGACAACAATCCAGTGTGTCTGACCATAAAAACCAAGGAACTTCTCAGTAACGTGATTATATCCAGAAGCACTACCCACGTATATTAAGTACATTGCAGGCATCAGGTGAAAACACAAAGCTTAGATATTAGATGTTACCAGATGTGTTGGTTGGAGATTCATCTCTCAGCAGCTCCAGCGCCGTGAACCCAAAAGGCGTAATATGGAGCATTTTAGAGTGCTAGGGTAAAGAGATAACTTTAAAAAAACACTAGAGGGTGATAAAATGCCTATCCCTTTAAGTGGCGCCTTGTTTTATTGAGCCACCCAGGCCCAGTACTCGCTCTGCATTAATACCTTCCAATATATTATAAATTGTTAGAACGGTGTGAGTATGTGAGTATGCAGTCATTCCCTAATAAAAAGATCCTTACACAGCAGAATGCATTGTTGATATTTTGACACATGCAGGGGGTGGACAAAATAACAGAAAATACTCACAATATCAATACTAAAGAGTAAGGCATCCCATCGGATTTGCATAAACACAAATTAAATGAAGGCTAACTTTGGCAGTCTAGCTTTTGTGGTCTCAATTTGACTGCCTAGGCATCACAGAAAATGTAGACTAGAACAACTGGAGTGGGCATGTCATGTCTATGCAAAAAGTCTGTTTTTTTTTTACTGTACATCTCACTGATGTTTTTAAGGCCCTTTCACTAATGAGCACCATTATTGTACTAATTGTTTATTTTGTATCATTTTCAATTTGTAGTGCTTGCATTCTCTTTCTTTTGATAGGCAATCTAGGTGCTGGGGCCAGTCAAGTCTGTGCAATCTGGGTACTGGGCAAGTCATAACGATTCATTCTGGGTCCTGTAGAAAGAACTATATGCACAATCTGAGCATTGGGGCATGCACTGTATGATTCATTCTGGGTGCTAGGGATTGTATGTGTACTCTGCATGTGACATTGCTTGTTTGACTGTTTGTGTTGTGCATGTGACACTGTATGTGTGTGTAAGTGTGCATGTGACACTGCATGTGTGACTGTGTGTAAGTGTGCTTGTGACACTGCATGTGTGATTGTGTGTGTAAGTGTGCTTGTGATACTGCATGTGTACGTTCATGAGAGCGGGATCAGTAAGAGGTGACAAAATATACGTTTTGCCTATGATGGCAAAAGTCTTGGCCTAGCCCCGGCTCTTTCTGTGCTGAATTTGCATAGTAATGAATGTATGTAGTATGTAATCAAGCTACAAATGCAGCCTGCTTGTGATTCCGGAGCTAGGTTACCTCAAAAGTACAGTTTGGGCAAAAGTCAGAAACTTTAAATTTTCTCTTTTTTAAAAGGGCTGTAATCATATAAATAAACTACAGCCTGTGATACATTTAAGTGGACTTCTAAAAGTATTTCTTTTGGAATTCATCTACATGCACTTACAATAAATGTTTTTCAGTTTTCTGCTCTTGCAAAACATTATGTTATCACAATGTGTTCTGAATAAGTTGTATTGCCACATTTCATCACATATTTGTACAGAAAGAATCCTGCTTCAGATTTTGACTTTCTTTATTCGTTGCTTGAGAGAGACTAGATAAGAGAATAAAAAGTAGAGTAAACCATCCATGTGCTCTGAATCTTTACCAAAATGTCTCTACTTATAGAAAAATAAAGACAGGGATAACTGGTCATGTCTATTGATTTTTTTTTAAGCAGGAGTATTCGCAAATTCATGCTATAACCCTGATTTAATAGTGTAATAACACAGATCCAGATAGTCATTTAATGCAAAGCCTTGGGAAATTTTGACAAATTATCCCAACATAGACTGTCGGCCATCAGAGCCTTAGCTTGCTCTTTCTGCACTCCCCTCCAAAAATAGTTTCATATCTGTTATTTTTAATTTCAAATAAAAACATGAATAACAAGAACATTATTGATTAATAGTGCCTGTCATTAAATTAATTGCCAGGCAACAATGATGATAATTAATAGCTCTAATGTGAGCCAAATATTGTAGCTTCCATCACTTTATAGTTTATAAATGACTAGCTGGACATAGATGTGGTACACTGGAGCTCCAGATAGTTAACTAGATATTAATGGTGTGTGACAAAAAATGTCCTTTGTTGTGAAAGTTTTTTTTTGTCTGGGATCTTTAAAGAGTTTAAGGAGTTTTATTTTATTTAACAAATCAGCAAAATAAACTAAAAATAAACCAAAACTAAATCCTTGCTCTTTCTTGAGCACTAACTATACAAAGAATTATCTACTATAGTTGGGTGGCTTTCCTACTTTCCAGCAAACACAAAATGCAGGAAACAAAAGTAGAATTTTTACCAGACAAACCTCAGTTTGTAGCAATCCAGCTCCCTTGGCTGGAATATCAGATTGTGAGCGAAATTACGCAGGCTGGTTTTACATGCAATGTTGATTAGGCAAGTGACTGTCAACTGGCTTCATCTGCAGAGCCTTCACAATTCAGTGCAATACCTTTCCTAGAATCTGCCATGGCATTTTAAGGGTACTGGTTGAAAACCGGAACAGAACGAAATTACTGCCATTTTAACCAGGGCCACCACTGTTGATCTCCCTGTACTGCAGGCAAGAGTGTTCCAACTTCTCTAGGGGTTCGTTTAACAGTTTGTGGAATTGACTTTAGATGCTAAAAGTCTGAAACCAGAGGTTAAAACTGTGATCATTGTCAGTTAAAGGTGGAATTAAAACATTCTAAATAAATGGAATTTAAAGCATTGCAAACATAGTCCCTTTCTCACAATAATTTACATGCTCAATTGCTCATCATGTTCAGCCAATCACAGTCCTGCTAAACAAAATTCAGGTTTATGCACAACCAGGGCCGGCGCCGCCTTAGGGTTCCGCAGCGACAAGGGCGCCAGTCCTGTAATAAAAAAATGGCGGTAGAGGCACTGGCTGGGGAGGTGATCTCACCTCACCAGTCCTCTACACGGCAGGAGTACAGAACCTGGGAGGGGGCGGTTCTCACCGGGTGTGAGGTCCGCCCCCTCCCCTTGAAGCAGAGCGGCATGAGCTCTGTGTGACAGAATTTCTAGTACCAAATGTGTCTGTTTCCCAGGTGTTCTGGCACCAGGAACATAGTGTTTGCAGAAATAATCACCTATTTTACCAGCAATAATGCATTTCCCAAAACCAGTTCTGTGAATAGGAACACATGTTCCGCACTGTTTCATGAGTATCATTGCACCACTTTAGTTATGTACACCCGAGGCTAGTGCCTCAGTCAACTCACCCTTGTTACTGCTCTGTCGGCCATAGTAAAATAGTCATATAGCACTTGAAGGGATGAAAAGATATTGATACACTGTGTTAGCTGTGGCTACATGCAATTGATATGAATATGAGCTAAAGGAAATGTGTATTTTGATCAGGAGACACACACATTTTTCTCTTATTTTATGCCTTTGCTGCAATTCTAGTATTACAATATATAAATCATTTTTTATGCTCTACATGTGCAGTAAACACAATGTTCAGGTGAAAAAGTCCCTTTAAGGTTAAAATGGGTTTCTTTAGAAAGCACAAAGAAGACGGATGGAGAGCATATAACCACTGATGTGTAGATGTTAGGTGGCCCATTGTTGCAAAGTTTGTTACTACGTGTTAGGAAGAAGCCATAGTGTGTAGAAACTACTCAACTTAGGTGCTTAAATCTCATAGTTTATTTTGCCTATTGTATTCATGCTTTATGCCTATCCAACACGTGATTACATTCACCTTTATGCATTTGTAATAATTCTGTGAGAATTCTGCTTAATGCAGTCCAATAAGGTGTGACACCTGTGATCATAAAGCTGTAGCCAGGTGAAAAACCACCACCAAAATTTTTTATTTAGTTATCTGTTTGGGCGAAGATGTGCATCTATTACTGGCTCCCTTGAGTACATGGGATATAAATATTGTCCATGATGCCTCTATTTCTCATAATATCTGTTATTATTGTTTGCTATGAGCAAATATATTTGCAATGTTAAACAGGCTGAAAAAGAATAGTCTACAGCAAGTAGGCCTTGGACTAGGAACACATCAAATTGATTGCACATAATCCTGTGAGTTGCAAAATCTTGGACCTAAATCAGTAATTTATGAGGAACTGCAAATAGAATGGTGATAAATCATTATTTTTGTGTTATATAACTTTAGTTGTTTGGAAGATCAAAGGGGCTTCTTTACAATTGTCTGCTGCTTTGAAAGTGGGGCAAAACAAGTGGCAATGTGCCAGATTTAGCAATTAAGAAAAGCCTTTTCCTTCATAGCCTTTTGTTGTCTCTCTTCATCTTTTTCGAGGGGTTGGGATTTGAGCTTTCCTACTAATAATAAAACCAACAAAGTTGTTACAACCAATGAAAAAACAGGGAAGTTTTATTAAACAAGAATAGAAATGTTTTAGTTTATTTTTGTGTATAACATTTTATAACATGATTGAAAACATAGTTGTGCAAATGAAAAAAAAAATCAGGATTAAAGTTTGATTGAGAAAATATTGATGTAACTTTTTTTGGACTATTGAAAATGATTTCATCACAAAAAAATGAATTACTCAAAAGTAATATTGACTTCAAAAGACAAAGGTAATATTAAAAAGAGAAAAAATTCCATCTTAAATTGAAAATATGTTTTAAAGCTTTCCTGTTAAAAAATCATGAAAAATAAACCATGAAATTAATTTTGTTTTGAAAATATTAAATATTTCAGAACATTTTTTAATTGTGGTGGATCCAAATATAAAAGAAAGACTAGATTTTTAAGCATCTGTCCAAAGACTCCAATAAAACTTTACTTATTAATTTGGACCTTTTTCCTCATTATTCCCGAGCTGGCTGGTTTATCTCAATTTCTGGCTTACAAGACCATGGCGCTGGTCTTCCCAATTTTTTGAAACATTTTCTGCCTGGCTCCCCAAGTTTCTTTCCTCTGATGTACCATGTCTCATTCTGGGAGATTTCAACATTCCCATTGACCTTCATGTCTAGAGGAAGCTGCTAACTCTTACAACAGCATCCTTAACTCAGTGCTTGACAACATTGTCCCTGTTGCTGCCAAATGTGCCCACAGACCCAACCAACAACCCATGTCACACAAAGCAAACACAGTACCTCCAAAAATGTACTCACACGGCTGAGTGGCATTTTAGGAAAACACGCGGCAAGGAGGGCTTTCTTCACTATAAGTTCATGCTGTGTTCCTACAACTCTGCTCTTGCTCAGTCCAAGCAACACTATTTCTTTACCTTAATATCCACCCTCTCATAGAATCCCAAACATCTCTACTCAACTTTTCATTTTCTCCTCTGCCCCTTGCTCCATTACGGCCCAAGACCTTGCCTTTCACTTCAAAAACAAAGTTGACGCTATCAGGTGTAACTTCACCACCCGAGACTTGCCTACTTGCCAACTACCTTCTGCCTTGTTCCCATCCATCAAACCCACTCTGAATAACTTCTCCCCTTCAGCTGAGAAAGACGATCTGTTCTCCTGCTTGAGATCTACTACTTGTGTGCTAATCCCATCCCGTCTCACTTTGTAGACCTCTCTTTTCCCTCTACTCTGCCCTGTGCATTCGCAACTAACAGACTTTCTGACTGCTAACAACCTACTTGACCCTTTTCAATCTGGCTTTAGACTCTTACACTCTACTGAAACACCCCTCACTAGAGTATAAAATGACCTCCTTTCTGCCAAATCTAAGGGTTTATGGAATACATGTAATGCTATTGGCTTTCTATAAACCGAAATAGTCTATAGACTATTCATAAAATTATGAATGGAGACTTTGTCTCCGTATAGTTAAAAGCCGACAGCCTATAAACCGAACGTTCGGTTTATAGGCTGTCGGCTTTTAACTATACGGAGACAAAGTCTCCATTCATAAAATTATGAATGGAGACTTTGTCTCCGTATAGTTAAAAGCCGACAGCCTATAAACCGAACGTTCGATTTATAAACTGTCGGCTTTTAACTATACGGAGACAAAGTCTCCATTCATATGAATGGAGACTCTGTCTCCGTATAGTTAAATGCCCACAGCCTATAAACCGAACGTTCGGTTTATAGGCTGTCAGCTTTTAACTATACGGAGACAAAAGTCTCCATTCATAATTTTATGAATGGAGACTCTGTCTCCGTATAGTTAAAAGCCGACAGCCTATAAACCGAACGACTTTCGTTTATAGGCTGTCGGCATTTTACTACACGGAGACAAAGTCTTCATTCATAATTTTATGAATGGAGACTCTGTCTCCGTATAGTTAAAAGCCGACAGCTTATAAACCGAACGTTCGGTTTATAGGCTGTCGGCTTTTAACTATACGGAGACAAAGTCTGTCTCCGTATAGTTAAATGCCCACAGCCTATAAACCGAACGTTCGGTTTATAGGTTGTGGGCATTTAACTATACGGAGACAGAGTCTCCATTTATAAAATTATGAATGAAGACTTTGTCTCCGTGTAGTAAAATGCCGACAGCCTATAAACCGAACGTTCGGTTTATAGGCTGTCGGCTTATGGAATACATGTATTCCTATTGCTATTCTATAAACCGAACGTTCGGTTTATAGAATAGCAATAGGAAATAGGAATACATGTATTCTATAAGCCGAAAGTCTATAAACCGAACGTTCGGTTTATAGGCTGTCGGCTTTTAACTATACGGAGACAAAGTCTCCATTCATAATTTTATGAATGGAGACTCTGTCTCCGTATAGTTAAATGCTATTGTATTCTATGAACCGACTCTATTTCGGCTTATAGAATGCAATAGTACTACGAATGGACGAATGAACGAATGATTTTCGTTTATTAACCATTCGTTCATTCGGCTTTCGTTAGCTTAGCATTTTCGTTCTTCGTTTTTCGGACGAATGGACGAAAATGCTATTTTCGGATGAAAATGCATTCGTCCGAAAACGAATGCACATGTCTAATAGTAATAAAAGTTTATCCATTATCCACTAAATACACTCCATACCAGAGCATCTTGTAATCAAGCAGTGAGTATAACTATTAGAGAAAGTGAAAGAAATTCCCCCTAATTAACTCCATCCATGCCTCTCTGACACATGAACGTGTGTAAAGCATGCAGTGATTTATTTATTTGTACCTTCCACATATCCATGTGCAATAACTTAATATAGTAAACCATTTCAGTGATTGAAAACATAACATAGAAAACTTGTCTCTCAGTTATGGTATGTTTCTGAAAAGAAATATCTGGAGATAATTGTTTCCCTCTGGGTCTGAATCCAGAACATTTCGTTTTGTGAGTGGATTATTTCCAAGAAGTACAAACACCCCTACCCCTCCACGGGGTGCAGGGTTCTCCTTCCAGCTGTTACTCTGACAAGGGTCAGGATTTCAGTTAACCTAATCGTTACCTAAGTGCTTTACAACTTTCTATGTAAGGAGACTGCTTTTCAGTCTCGAATGGAAAAAGTACAGCTTGCAGAACACATCCACTGTAGCAATGGGCTGACTGAGCGTCATGGGAAATGGAGTTCAATACAGCTGCAGTTCTAGACTTCACTGCGTTATAGATTGCTATTGTGTTGTATTTATTTTCAAATGGAAAAGGTTACGCACATAAATCACAGAACTAAATATGATAAAATAATATTTTCTAGTTGATCTGCCCCAGTCATTTGCTTCTCACGTCTATTATTTTATTCCTATTTGTTTCATTATATGTCCACACTTGCCATATCATCTGATAGAATTGAACATATTACCTTTTCTCCCTCCAATTCCTAACCTCATTCTTTTACTGTTTGCTGTGTTTGGACAGTGATTATGTGTCTTTATTTACAACAGTGGCTCTATTCCCAAACGTGTGTGGAATGTCTTTCCTCTTATGCGGAGCCTCATACTTTAACTAGCAACTCTTGTTCTTGCTTTATCCTAGTCCTTTTAATATAATTGTGTTTCTCTTTCTCTGTTTTCATATGTCTTTTGTGTTTGCAACACATCTTACCTCCACCTCTCTGTCTGCTCACCCCCTCCTTACATATCAAAATCATCACATACTTTGGTTCCCTTTCACCTCTCCTTTATCTTGCCCCCTCCTGTTGAATATTTCCAGAACTAAAAAAAATGCTAGAGCATTCCCCTGCACCCTCCCCTGCCACCCTTTGACACACCCAGATCTCAGTTAGAAAAGGGGAGCCCAGGACACATCTTCACAAACACATACACCCAGCTGCAGGCTGAGTGTCACTGAGCTGCACTGATACTATGGGACCCAAGACATCTTCTGGCTTTTACCTTAGCAGAACCTCAGCTGCTCTGTTGGCATTGTTGCTGGCATCCCTGCTCTTGGCACTCATTGTGCTTGGAGCACTATATGCAAGGACCAGGGCGCCAGATCTAGAAGAAGCAGAGTCAGGCATCATCAGCTCAGCTGTTAACATCACATCAACCTCCTCCTTCCTGGCTACCCCTTCTCCAAGTACCACGGGGCGACCAGGCATCTGGGACGACCTACGTCTCCCCAATAACTTGATACCCCTGCACTATGACCTGGAGCTGTGGCCAAGGATGCTGCCTGACAGTGAGGGTAATTATTTTTTAACGGGCCAGGTAAATATAACCATACAGTGCATGGAGCAGACAGACATTGTGCTGTTGCATAGTTCTAGGCTGAACTTCTCTCGTGCAGAACTGAAACTCCTGGAGACAGGAGAGGACAGTGATCAGGGATTAGGAAGCGACAGACAATCACTGGCCAATCTCTATAATGGACAGGACAGCACACATGCTCGAATTGCAAGGGCAGATGCACCTCCACAGAACATTAGTATTACGAACCTGTGGAGCTCAGAGGAACACCAGTACTTAGTGCTGGAGCTGCAAAGATCACTTATATCTGGAAGGCAGTATGTTCTAGAGTTGGACTACGAAGGCTTCCTGAGTTACGGTCTCTCAGGACTCTTCCTCACTCCTTATAAGGATTTTGGCATTGAGAAGTAAGTAGCTGTTATTCTTTGAGTGCATGCCACGGATGTGGATGTCTGATTTCATTAAATGTATGCACAGGGCACCCTGCTGTCATTGTTTCTGTTTTCCGTTTGATGACGCAATGATACTCAGTTTAATAGGGATAATATTGATATTTGGGGTGACCCGTGTTTGTTGCAACACATTTTTTTCAAGCTGTCAGTAACAATAGGGGAGTTACAACACATTTTAAATAGATTTCAGATGGAAGCAACATGTTGTCGAGCAGGCTTTATACTCTGGATTTATTATTTATTATGAAACTACAGACAACTGCACTGAGTAGACGTTCTGGCAGGGAGTAACAGCACACATCTTTATAGGAAACCAGGAAAAAAAGAAAGCGTTTCAGGGGAGATTTTCACTAAAAGTGAGCTTCATGTGACTTGTTATTTTTATTTATTTATAAATTATTTGACCAGGAATGATACATTAAGATTTCCCCTGGTATTAAGTATGTCCAGGGTCCAAGAGCATTGCATTGTTACATAAGGTTACAAAATAATATAAAAAATACAAGTGTACAAATTTAACATAGAACATAAACAAACATGTTAGAAAGCAGATGACATGATGATTACTGGTGCATTCTGTATTAAGGTAATTTGACAGAGATATCTTAAAGGAACATGAAACGTAAGGAAGCAAGGGTTAAACAAAACATGTCCCGGAACAATTAAGTAAACCCGACATGTAACTTAATAGATACACGCGGGTTTACTAACTGATGTGTCTCACATGCGAGATACAGCAGCTCCTGGTTGTCGCCTGCTGAGAAACATCAGCAAGCGCACAGCCAATCAGAGCGGGAGCTCGACCGATCTGACAGCTGAATGCGAAGGTCTCTTGCCCTCGTTTATGCATGGATTCAGCAGGGGGAACCTAGTTACGGCCCCCCCTGCTGATCCTATGCAAAAACGAGGGTCTCTATCTGCACTAGCAGAGAGAGATAGACAGTCTCCAACCAGATGACTACCTGCTTCCTATGGAAGCATGGCAGCTGTCAGTCAGAGGATAAACTGGCGTGTACTATCAAAAGTAAACACCTGGTCATCCTCATACTAGGGACAACTAACTATATTAGAAGCACAAGTGAAAAAAACACTTTAGTGTCCCTTTAAGGGATTTAGACGGGAAGACTATTTGAAGGTGTTTGGGTAGTTATTCCACAGTTGAGGTGTTCTGTAGAATTCCTGTTTGTATTCTAGAATAGTAAATAAAGTTTTAGAGCTAAAGTGGATAGTTAAGTCCATGGATAAACTTGGCGAGTTTCTTCTGTAATAATAGCGCTGTGTAATGCATAGTCAAATCTTTAAATATTTATGCAGACACAACAAATTTACTTTTTACAATAGGGGAGACTCTGGATTTTTATAATGCCAGGGAATTGGGAGCACAACCTTAATAGAGAGTATTTAATACAGGTTGCAGCTGAATTGACCAAAATGTATGCACAACATTAAAGCTAAAGCAATGAAGGAAGAAGGAAGGAACACTTAAAACAACAATTTATTTAATAATGCATTAAAATGAAAGAAGGTGGAAAACCACCAGCAATAGAATACCTCAGGACGGGGAAGCAAATAGGTCAGGGTGTGCCTCTAATAGGAGATGAATAAATGTCAAACAGGCACAAATAGGTAGATAATTCACATACATACACATACAATACTTAAAATCAAGTGAGCAAAACCCAAGGAGATAGGTGAGATATATTAAAGTCATATATCATACCACTCTCAAAAAAAAATAATATATATAATAATAAACAATAGTTATAAATAAACAAACAAACGTGAATACATAAAGAAAAAACACTTAGAAAAGAAATAAAGCAGAAAATAAAACGAAGAAATAGTGCCCAATATCTGACACCTGTCTATAGGTAATGTGCAGCTTGTGGAGACACTAATAGTATCCCCTATATAACTCCAACAGATGAAATATGCTGAAAAAAGGGGGGTTAATAGCAGTAGTGGAGAATACAGGGTATCCCTAATCTCAATGTCAGATAATTCCTATTCTAATGGTAAATCACGGAGGTAAAGAGAGACGGGGAAAAGCATAGATGGTTGCACAAGCCACACAGCGACAGGAGAACAATGCAAAGATTAGTAAGGGCTAATATATAAAGAAGTGATAAAACAAAAAATAATAAACGCCCGACGCACCCCAATTCTTATGAATGGGGACTCTAGTTCGGTTTATAGAAAGCCAATAGTATTACATGTATTCCATAAGCCGAAAGTCTATAAACCGAACGACATTCTGTTTATAGACTTTCTTTTTATAGAATAGCAATAGCATTACATGTATTCTTTAAAACAAAAGTCTATAAACCAATAGTCTTTCGGTTTATAGACTTTCGGTTTATAGAATACATGTAATGCTATTGCTATTCTATAAACCGAAAGTCTATAAACTGAATGTCTTTCGGTTTATTGACTTTCGGTTTATAGACGAACCCCGAACTCCAACACGGACATACAGTGAAATGTCCGTGTTCGGGTCCGGGGTCCGAACACCGTAATGTTTGGTATGAACCCGCTCAACACTACTTACTAGCATTGCTAAGTCAAATTTGAATAGCTGTAGATTTTCAATGCCAGTCCTAGGAGAGGTATCTGGAAGGAAATACCAAGAGCAAAATTTAGTATCTAGACAATAATGGAAATATGGATACCATTCAGTATTTGTACGTGAGAATTTTGCTTTTAGTCTGGTGTCATGGATTATGTGAAACAAGCATTTGTACTTGCACACCTTTCTGTATATTTAGAAAGAGTAAGTTCACACTGTGCTCGACAAGTTAGGAGGTAGAATGAATTTGTATTTTCCTTCACACACTTTCCTTTACTGCTATGAGAACAAGTACTAGAAATAAACACCCTGTGGTATTTGCTGCAAAAAGTCCCAAATTATTAAAGGGATATGATGCAATATGTTGTGTGTGTTTGCTATTGTGTAGGGATGTAAGCGGATCACAGTTACAAAATTCAGTTATTTGTTTGTTTGTAGGGTAAGTAGAGATAATCTTTGTAATGTGCACATTAGAGGCCACTCATTTCTCATCTGTACTGGACAGATAATTAACAGTAGTTTTGTTTGTAAACATAACATATAACATTTAACCCTTTAAGGATGAGACTGTTTTTGGAATGTTGCTTCCAGAGGACAGAGGCTGTTTTTACACTTCTGTGATGGTTGTCTTTAGCTGTAATTTTTTTTCTTTCTCATATACTGTACCCACACAAATTATCTATTGCTTTTTTCCTGGGATAAGAAGAACGTATCATGTAATTCATTGTAAACAAAATAATAAAATATGTTTAAAAAAAAAAAAATTCTGACTTTTACTTTAAAAATATGTACAAAAGCGAATGAAACCTGCTGTATAGATTCTAATATTTGTCTGGAGTTTAGAAATTGTCACTGTTGATTTAATTTTCTGTTGTTTTTGCAAGTTATAGGCCAATAATTGAAAGTGGTGTATTGCTATTTCCAAACCATACAGTGACCTTTTGTTCCCAACCCAAATCATCACCCTAACATGACTCTCACCCTAACTGTAAGCCTAATGCTAACTCTAACCCTAAACTAACTCTAACCCCAACGCTAACCCTAATTGTAAGCCTAACCCTAGATTTACAACTAAGGTTTTTATGTTGTATGGAGGACATTCCATGTGGTCACTCCGTCTGAATGGGACAAATTCTCATGACGTCATGGAACATCTGCTCATCATTAAGGGGTTAAAGCATCCTACAATTTGAGCATCTGCAGCTTGTTTGAAGTTCGAAAGTCTGATGTCTGTCCCAGGGGCGGACTAACTGGTCGAGCATTCAAGCACTAGCCAAGGACCCGGGCCAGAGTGCGGGCCTTCCATTGCCAGTGGTGCCCCTTTGCTCTGATCTGAGCATTGGAGGTCGCATGTAGGGTTGCCACCTTTTCTTCAGAAAAATACCGGCCGTGGTACTGTCTCCATAGACTTAACATTGGCCTGAAGCCAATTTTTCACCAGCCTGCCGGTAAAATACCGGCCAGGTGGCAACCCTAGTCACATGACCTGCTGGTGCTCAAACTTCAGAGCATGAGAGGAGAGCTAGAGGCAGCATGGTAGAATGTCTGTCTCAGTACAGACACCATGCTGCCTGCCATTAGACAGGCTAGGGAGCTGTGGCTGCTGGCTGGGGTAAGTCCCGGCTCTCCAATGTAGTTGATGGGGCAAATCCTGGCTCTGCAATGCGGGTGAGGTGGTAAATTCAATGTGTGTAATGTGGGTGATGGAGAATGTCCTAATAAAGTTTATTACCATGATGTATTTTTTAACATATGGTTCTATTTATCCACCTTGTGTGAATGGTAGAATTAAAATAAAAAAGGTGGATAAATACAACCATTTATCAGGGGAGAATGGCTTGTAAGTGGGCAGGCCTTCTATCTTGGTGTGGCTTGCACATTGGCAGTCACCAGGATGTTCTGGCCCCATGAGTTGTCAATCCACCATTGGTCTATCTGTTGACTTCCCTAGTTCTCATGAAAATATTGCAATTCCCAGAAAGCTCAAGCAGGTTGGCAACACAGCAGAAATAAAAACACAATGATTTTAGCAATGTGCACTGCTGTGCTACTCAAAAGTAATAAGGATATTATGTTGGGTAACTTTAGTCTGCTTCAAGTGTCATAATATTGTTTCCTTTATCGCCATAGCTATTATTGTTTTTGAGCATTTAGCTTGGAGATGCCCATACACCTTCCATACCATAACACTGCAGGTGATTGGCTGTCCCCAGCCCCTCCTATTTTCATTCCTGACTCCTTGGCTCAGTTGTGTCACTGACACAGCCTGCGTCGGGAATGCAATTCTGTATGATGCCCGAACTGTGCGCACACACGTTGTCACCAATGCAATTCAAATGTAACATTCATATAGTCCCTAGCAGGGGTTGGGGAATGAATGAAAATAAAGTAAGTCATCCCCCAAATAATAAATAAGTTCATTTAAGTTAATTATTCAACAAATGTGATTGAAGCAGCACCAGCTTGTGAAAGTCCCATCAGGCTTCACTTTATGAGTTCTGAGCCATCCATGTTTTCTGTCAACAAAAAAGTTTAGCTTTCCTTTAATTATAGGCAAATGTCGTGTTAGTATATGTACTTTAAAAACTACTACTGACGCTGCCATATACACAAAAAGAGTGCACAGAGAGCTTCTTTGATGTTTTCTTTTCTCTTCAAAATTTTATGTGAACTTATATTGCAAATGATTCGTTTTCTGAGCATCACATTTCAATGTGTGAGGTTTTCATTTTAAATCTTCATGCCTTGTTATCAGGAGTAAACGGGTCCTGAACATTAATTGCTTCATTATTAATCTGAAGCTGAAATCCGGACCATATTATGTAAATCACTTTTCAATCTAACGGTATGTTGTTTGGGTTTATAATTTCCAGAAATACAAGTCTGTAGTAGTGTTGCTTGCACACCTTTCTGCATATTTAGCAAGAGTAATTTCACATTGTGCTCAGCGAGTTAAGAGATAGAATGAATAGAATCACTTTCACAATAGCTGAATCATTTTAATTTGCTTTTGATTGCATGCAAGTATGAGTACCTAATCTCCCTTTCTGTAGTGCTTGATGTATGTTCTACCTTTACAGCTTTACCCTACCTGGATTTATTTAACTCTGACAATACCAGAGTAGCCCAATGAATATTGCATTAACAGGTTCAGGGTAGTATCAGTGGCTCACCAGAGGTACTTGCGATTGTGCTCCAAAGTTTCACTTTCGTGATGACAAGTGATGTCATAGTGGAAGTTCGATAATAGCTTAGATGTGGTTTATTGGTTGACAGGTTTGTACTGAGGCATGCTTTGTGTGGGACAGTTCCGATTTTGGGAGTCTGTTCCACCGAGATCTACCTCTGTTACACTTTTCAGGACAGAGGTGGAGCTTGGTAGGATAGCAGGATTTGGGATTGCAAGTCCTGGTATTATTCTCAGGTGTATTAATGCACATGCTCAGAAGCGCTGCCAGTGACAACAATATCCTCAGCTGTGCTTCCCAGTGTCCAGATTAGCACAAGTTGGGAGTATGAGTATACCACAGGTACTAGAAGGGTGGGTTACCTAACTTGGAAGTCCTATAATTTCCTAAGGTTACTCAGTTACTAATTTTTCCTATGATTAAATGCCTTAGTAAGCACGAAACTTGTTGGTATGTCCTAAGCCACCAGAGCCATGTATCTGTATGCATTATTTTTGTATTTTTCTGTCTGAAGAAAAAAACTGTAATGTTACTGCCTGGAGAGAGCGCCCGTTCTATTTTTTTGTGCTCAGTTATACTGGTCACTTATGAGTGTGTCTCTCAGTATTGTGCCTGTTTGTGCTGCATCTCAAGTTTGCTTATTTGCTTTACCAGTTTCTCACCGTGTTTTGCTCTCCTGACCTTTCTTGCCCCTTGTCTGCAGCTTGACCTGTGGCTTGTTTACCATTTATGTTGTCTGCCCCTGGCCTATTGACCCCTGGCTTTTCGTACCGGATATCTTGTGTACTTCCTGACCTCGACCTCTGTACTGGACCTGACCATTAATTTCCCTGGGCCCTCCTTCCTTGCCATCACTCCTACCCAAGAGTCTGCATACAACTCTCCAGATAGGTTCTTGCACAATGCATGATTAACTCTGTGAGATGAAATGTTCATTTCACCATAACTTATCTTGGTGAATTGAGTAAGCATTGAAAATCCTACACTCTCTGATCATATAGGTCAATCATTTCATTGAGTAGTTTAAACACTGTAATTCCTACATCAGTAACAGTCAGACTATTGGGGGTATGAGGTAAAAATAGCTGTAATGAAACTTACGTTCCTCAAGAGGATATTATGAGAACTTGGTCTATGGGGAAAAGTCAGAAAATGTTATCTTTAAAAAAAAAAAAAAAAAAAGGAATAACCCTCTGATGGAAGTGGCAAAGGCTAACACTATAAAGGTGTTTATGAATTCCTGGGATGTGAACAAGGCTATCCTGATGCACACATAAGTAAATATGTCTGACATTTTATTATGGGGGAAAATTGAATGGGCCAATTGGTTCTCTGCAGTCACAATCTGTTTCTATGATTCTGTTGGTTGCATTGAGGGTAGATTGAATTCAGCATTGCTTTAATGTTAGACTGCTAGGTGTTGTAGCCGTTACATATTCGAGAGCAGAACAAGGACGAGACAAGAGTGTGAGCTTAAATGGCAGCAAATGAGAAGGGAACAGGGAAAAGTTTGGATAATTGAATAGATTTGTTGGTTGTAGAAAATGTTTCCTTTTTATGCCATTTCTCCATTCTGTCCATTTATGTGATTGAGGCATTAGTACAAATGGACATATTTCTCCAGCTGAAAGCTTAAAATGTCTTTCCATTTTGATGCCAAATTGCCAGTTGTGTGGTGTTTTTTCTTCAAATGTAAATCTGCAGTAGCAAATAATGATCATACAATGTGTGTATACTGTATATACACTGTACATAGCACTATACACACAACCAACTGCTAGCTCTGCAAGTTTTTGAGTGCTCCATTTATTGAGTACTGTGTTATTTGTTTTGATAAAAAGGCTACGTGATGGGAGACCCCTTTCTGATTCCTCTATTCTAGGAAGGAGCTGAGCTAAATCCTGGAGTCTGAAATACTCTAATGATATAATGGTATTATTTTTGTGAGGAAGAAATGAGGCCTGCAGTGGGATTAAACACATGCAGATAGAAACTTAACAGGGACAGCTGACCACTGGCAATTCAACTGGTATTGCCTGTAAACCTTATCATCCACAGCTAACTTTGGAATTTATATATGACATTTAATCATTGATTTCTTCCTAAAACATTACTGCAACGTGACTCACATTTTCAGGGCCGGCCTTTGGGTTGTGCGACCTGGGCAACCAAACAGGGTGCAGCACCCACAGGGCGCCAGAAGAGACACCTGCCACTTTATATAGAAAGTTTGCCGGCAGAAGCACTGGCTGGGGAGATCAGAAGATCTCAGTGAAGCAGCAGATCCAGGGGGACTGGGGGAGGACAGCAGCAGGTGTGAGGTAAAAGCTCTGCCCCTGTTCTGTGAAGCAGCGCATCGCGCTTCACTGGGGAGCTGCAGGCAGCATCAGCTCTGTGTGTTAAGCATACACATGCAGAGCTCAATCAGTGCGGCTCTCACTCCATGTGCTTAGTAATGATTCAGGGCATCAGAATCATTACTTGCGTCAGCACGCAACCCTAAATAAAAGTGAAAGGGGGGAGGCGAGGGAAACCACAGACATGGGGGGGGAGAACAGATAAGTGGGGGGAAACGGATATGGGGAAGGGGAAAAATATATGGGGGAGCAGAGAGAACAGATATGGGGGAAGGAGGAGAGATAACAGATTTGGGGGGGAGAAAAGATATGTGGGAAGGAGGAGAGATATATGGGGGAAGGAGAAGAGACAGGCAGACATGGGGGCAGGGAGAGGAGAGATATACATGGGAGAGGATAGATAAATGAGAGAGGAGAGAGACATGGGAAGGAAAAGAGACATACATGGGCAGGGAGAAAGACACATGAGGGATATGAGAGAGACAGATATGACATGGGAAGGGAGAGGAAAGAGATAGACGTGTGAAGGGAGAGGCACAGGGTTCCTGAACACTTAAGGCCGGCCCTGCACACTTTGATATTATTAAAGGTGCCTGCACCTTGTCAATGAAAACATCACGTAATATAAAATACATATATCACATATGCCACTTAGTAACCCCAGTAAAAGCTAAGTAGAGGCCACGTATACATATATATTATATATATATATATATATATATATATATATATATATATATATATACATTATCATATGTATCACGGTACCATTCCATGTCCATGGCATGGATGGCCACATTACTTATATTAGTTATTACAAATAACTATTGTCCATTGTGGACACGAAATGGTACCGTGGTACATGTGGCATGAATGCCGGATAGTAGGTATAACATAACAACTATTGTCTTTTTTGGGGTTACTAAGTAGCATTTGTGTTATATGTATTTTACCGTATTTGCTTGAATATAAGACGACCCTGATTATAAGACGACCCCCCAAACTTTTGATATTCCTGTAGGAAAAAAGAAAATAAGACTACCCTATATGAAAAAATTCACGTGTAAATTGCTTTTTCATACTTAATAAAAATTAATAAACTGCTGCCTCTACCCACCAGACTTGCTCAATGTCGTCGTCCCCCCCCAGACTTGCGCAATGCTGGCTCTTTCCCCCCAACGCTGCCGATCTCCCCCCTCCCCCCAACATTGTCTCTCTCTCCCTCCTCCCTCCCTACTCCCAAACGTTGTCTCTCTCTACCTTTACCAAAGTCTGAATTAGCATAAGAGGTGGTCATTAGGAAAGAGCCAATGTTGATTACAGGTCTATTTTAGGGTGATAATGGATTTTGTCAGCAGCGTTCCCCGAGTTTTGTAAGATATTTCCATGCACCTCTGGAATCACAAAATTCATTTTTTTTTTTTTATTGTTGTTGTTCTTGCTTTTGTAAACTGCTTTTTTTTTTCCTAAGGCAATTGTCTCTTGACAAGACTAGACTGCCAACTGCATTTCAATAAATTAGTGTTATTTTTATCATCAGATCTGAGATTGACACATCTGTTTTCTTTAACTTTGTGAAATCATGGCAATTTCAGTTGAAGCATTAATGCAATGGGAAACCTAAAATGTAAAATATGATGTGTGTGTGATATACGACTTGGAGGAAAATTATGTATTCTTCCCTTCTTTCCTATAATGGAATCCATACGTAGAAGTAAGATGTTATACTGTATTAAGTTGTCAAAAAGTAAATATTTTCTCTGCTAATTAGATCGTTTACCAGTATCAGTTTTGTCATATTTGGCATTTGCTAATTGTGTCATATTTGTTATAATTCCAATGGAAATGTAGTCCTTAATTGACATTCCCATGGCCACTGGCATCCCATGGCATAATGTGAGCAATGTAATGGCCAGTTCAACTACTGTTTATTATCTTCCATGGCAGGTTATCTTACAACCTTCAATTTTTTATTTAAAAAAAAGCCCCTACTGCTGGTGATTACTTTAAGCAATGTAATAGCGAATGTCTGGTAAAAAAGAGCAAAAGAGGTTCTTTTAGGTTGTTGGAGGCTGCATAGAAACATAGAAACATAGAATGTGTCGGCAGATAAGAACCATTCGGTCCATCTAGTCTGCCCAATTTTTTTTTTTGAGTACTTTTATTAGTCCCCCGTTCCCGGTCTTATAGCTAGGATAGCCTTGTGTCTATCCCACGCATGCTTAAAATCCATGACTGTGTTTACCTCTACCACTTCTGCTGGCAGGCTATTCCATACATCCACTACCCTCTCAGTAAAGTAATACTTCCTGATATTACTTTTAAATCGTTGCCCCTCTAATTTAAGACTATGTCCTCTAGTTGTGGTAGTTTTTCTTCTTTTAAATATACTCTCTTCCTTTACTGTGTTGATTCCCTTTATGTATTTAAATGTTTCTATCATATCCCCCCTGTTACGTCTTTCCTCCAAGCTATACATGTTAAGATGCTTTAACCTTTCCTGGTAAGTTTTATCCTTCAACCCATGAACCAGTTTAGTAGCCCTTCTCTGAACTCTCTCCAAAGTATCAATATCCTTCTGGAGATACGGTCTCCAGTACTGCGTACAATACTCCAAGTGAGGTCTCACCAGTGCTCTGTACAATGGCATGAGCACTTCCCTCTTCCTACTGCTAATACCTCTCCCTATGCAACCAAGCATTCTGCTAGCATTTCCTGCTGCTCTATTGCATTGCCTACCTACCTTCAAGTCGTCTGAAATTATTACTCCTAAATCCCTTTCCTCAGATGTTGAGGTTAGGACTGTACCAAATAGTCTATATTCTGCTTTTGGGTTTTTACGCCCAAGGTGCATAATCTTGCACTTGTCCACATGAAATGCCAGTTGCCACTGCTCTGACCATTTTTCTAGTTTAGCTAAATCATTTGCCATTTGGCTTATCCCTCCATGAATATCAACCCTGCTGCAAATCTTTGTATCATCAGCAAAAAGACATACTTTGCCAACAAGACCTTCTGCAATATCGCTAATAAAAATATTAAAGAGAATGGGTCCAAGAACAGATCCCTGAGGTACCCCACTAGTAACAAGACCTTGCATCGAATATACCCCATTGACTACAACCCTCTGTTGCCTGTCACTCAGCCATTGTCTAATCCATTCAACAATATTGAAATCCAAACTCAAAGATTTCAGTTTATTGATAAGCCTTCTATGTGCGACAGTGTCAAAAGCCTTACTGAAATCTAGGTAAGCAATGTCTACTGCACCACCCTGATCTATTATTTTAGTTACCCAATCAAAAAAATCAATAAGATTAGTTTGGCATGATCTCCCTGAAGTAAACCCATGCTGTCTCTGATCTTGAAATCCAAGCGACTTTAGATGTTCAACAATCCTATTCTTTAACAAGGTTTCCATTATTTTCCCCACTACTGAAGTAAGACTTACTGGTCTATAGTTGCCCGCCTCCTCCTTACTACCTTTCTTGTGAATGGGCACAACATTAGCTAATTTCCAATCTTCTGGAACTACTCCCGTTAACAATGATTGGTTAAATAAATCTGTTAACGGTTTTGCTAGTACACCACTAAGTTCTTTTAATAACTTTGGATGTATCCCATCAGGTCCCATCGACTTATTTGTCTTTACTTTAGACAGCTGAAGTAAAACCTCTTCCTCTGTAAACTTACATGCATCAAAAGACTCATTAGTCTTTTTCCCTAAATGAGGTCCCTTACCCTCATTTTCATTTGTAAAAACTGAACAAAAATATTCATTAAGGCAGTCTGCTAAGCCTTTATCCTCTTCTACATAGCATCCTTCTTTTGTTTTTAATCTAACTAATCCTTGTTTTACTTTCCTTTTCTCATTTATGTATCTAAAAAATGTTTTATTCCCCTTTTTCACTGACTGGGCTATAGTCTCTTCTGTGTGTGCTTTGGAAGCTCTTATAGCTTGCTTTGCCTCTTTCTGCCTACTCTTATAGATCTTTCTATCTTCCTCACTCTGAGTATTTTTATAATTGCTAAATGCTAGCTTTTTATTTTTTACTATTTTAGCCACCTCTGCAGAGTACCACAGTGGTTTCTTCAATTTTTTGCTCTTACTGACAAGCCTTATGCAATTTTCTGTTGCCTTCAGTAGTGCAACTTTTAGATAATCCCATTTCTCCTGGACTCCATTTAAATTGCTCAAGTCTGATAATGACTCCTTCACATCTAATCTAATTTTAGAAAAGTCTGTTTTTCTAAAATCTAAAACTTTTGTTTTTGTGTGGTGTGACTGCGTCACTGTTCTTATATTAAACCACACTGTCTGGTGATCACTAGATCCTAAACTTTCACCTACAGTAATATCTGATAACAAATCTCCATTTGTGAACACTAAGTCTAGTATGGCCTGCTTTCGAGTTGGCTCCTCCACTACTTGTTTTAGAGATAATCCCAGTAGGGAGTTTAGGATATGCGTACTCCTGGCGCAAGTAGCTGTTTTGTATTTCCAGTTCACATCAGGAAGATTAAAGTCACCCATGATGATCACTTCTCCCTTCATTGTCATTTTAGCTATTTCCTCAACTAGTAGATTATCTAACTCCTCTATTTGTCCAGGGGGCCTATAAATCACACCTACCCGAGTTACCATATGATTACCAAATTCTAATGTAACCCAAACTGACTCTATGTTCACCTCACTAACTTGTATTACGTTACATTTTAAGCTATCCCTCACATACAGGGCCACCCCTCCCCCTTTTTTACCTTCTCTGTCTTTTCTATATAAAGAGTACCCTGGTATTGAAATGTCCCAGTCATGTTTTTCATTATACCATGTCTCAGTAACAGCCACTAAATCTACATTCTCAGTTGCCAATATTGCCACAAGTTCATGGATCTTATTCCCTAAACTGCGAGCATTTGTAGACATGACCCTAAGCTTAACATTTTTCAGCACACTGACTACAGGTAACTTCTGTACCTTTTTTGGGGGGCAGTGTGCTGCCCTAGGCCTGACTTTTGTGCCTGACCTAAGCATGCCTGAACTCGAGCACAAACTGCTTGTCCCTGCCATATTTGCACTCAAACAGCTTGCCAGTGTCATCTTTGTACCAAAAAAACGTGCCACTGCCATTGTTGTGTTAAACAGCCTGTCACGGCTGTTGTTGTGCCCAGATAATATTTCTGTGCCGAAGCAGCATTTCTTGGCCATCATGGGACCAAAACATCTTGTCCCTGCCATATTTGTGCCCAAACATTTCTGTGCACAAAGCACAGACTTCACCCATTGCATTGTACTCAACCATTCTGTGTGGCAGGCAAGTGAACCAGCATTATTAGATGGCTTTTATAAAAAGCAATACAAATGTTAAGTGTTGCCTTCACATTTTATGTGGACAGGATTCATAAATACTGGACTGTACAGGGCAGGGGTGTCCAAGTTACACTTACCCCCACTTCCCACACACACAGTCACAATTACCCCACACACACATACACATTTATACACACATACTCACATACATACACTTACCCCACACACATACACTTACCCCACACACACACTCACATACATAATCTTACCCCACACACATACACATTTATACACACACACTCACATACATACATACACTTACCCCACACCCACTTAACATGCACTCACATAGATACACATACTCGCATACATACACTTACCCCACTCACACACATACACATTTATACACACACACACACACTCAAATACATACATACAGTTACCCCACACACACACACTCACATACATACACTTCTCACACACTCACATAAACTTACCCCACACACTAATACACATTTATACACACACACTCACATACATACATACACTTACCCCCACACACATACACATTTATACAGACACTCACAAACATACATACACTTAACCCCCACAAACATACACATTTATACACACACTCACATACATACATACATACACTTACCCTACTCACACACATACACATTTATACACACACTCACATAAATACATACACTTACCCCCCACACACACTCACATACACTTACCCCACACACTAATACACATTTATACACACACACTCACATACATACATACACTTACCCCACACACTTTGATACACACACTCACATACATGCACACACTTACCCCCACACACATACACATTTATACAGACACTCACATACATGCATACACTTACCCCCACATACATACACATTTATACAGACACTCACATACATACATACACTTACCCCCACACACATACACATTTATACACACACTCACATACATACATACATACCCTTACCCCCACACACGTGGCTGTGGAGGTTGTGGGCTCCCGGGGCACTTCTTCCCTCCCTCTGACCCTTGCGCATAACCTCACGCGCAGGGTCGAGGAGGGGATATGTGCACGAGAGCAGCACCGCTGCTGCACACCGCACGGGAAGCTGTATCGGGGAACGAAGTTCCCTACACAGAGCGTGTAGGGAACTTTGTTCCCCGACACAGCTTCTCGTGTGGTGTGCAGTTCGAGGTGCAGCTACCGGAGCAGAGCTCAGGCGGGCCGCACCTCGATGCCCGGCGGGCCGCATGTTGGACGCCTCTGGTATAGGGGGTAATGTAATGTAAAGTACTGTAGTATCTGCATGGCTGGAGGTCTGCCTGCTTACTAAAGTATATGCCAATGTAATATGAGTAAAGTGCCTTGTTGTCCTTATTCTCATACGACAAGGTGCTTTATTGTGTTTACTGCCAACATGAATTCCCAGGCTAAGAGATTAGCACGGTAATGCATATTTATGGCATTTAATAAACATTACTGCTGCTCCTATTAAATCTCTCAATAAATCCTGAAAATGGAGCTTACATGTTAAATTTTGTTGATTTGCAATACAAACAATAATATAAAAGGATACTGTCATATGAATTCATTTATAAATTTATAACTGCAAGAAACTAAAAGGTCACATTTCAGAATACTGCGTTGGAACAACAGTGCTTATTTGCAGACACATAAGTGAGATATGATAATCTATAGTTAATGGGATTAAAACTGTTCAAGGTACAAAGTTATTAATTCAAACAGAATAATGCTAGCAATCATGGTACAATCTTAAAATTAAAGCCCTGGGCAAAAAAAACAGAACCACACTACATGTTAAGATGTAAGATCCTGCATAGCGGCTTTTATTTTAAGACTGCTTAGAGCAAATGGTATGGTTGAAAATTCCCGTACTGCTGTGCATTATTGTGTGATTTGGAGAGGATTAAAGCTCCATTTTGTCAGTGGCACTAAATGTACAAATAAATGTATAATTCTGAATTTCCTGTAAAGAAACCCTGCTTCTTATCTGTACTCGAAAATCTAAAGAACTGTACACAGTGAAGCACTGACAGGGCCTGTTTATAGGAATGGGCTATGTTCTATGTCCCATTTACAGAGGAGATGTGGCCACGTTGATACAGTCTCGTTGCTGCTAGACATCTTATCTCTACTGCTGTCTAGTGACAGTTTGGGTTGACAGGGAGTAAATTCTATACGTGTATTGGTCACAAACTGGACATTTTTAGTAAGCCCCATTTATAGCAGAGTTCAAGATGGATAGATTTCCCACATAATGTGACAATCTAGTCAGCAAAATGTTAGTACAGCAGGTTTTTTTGCATACAAAACATGCAGGCATTTCTTAGGAATCTCTTAGACATGTTCTTACTCTGAGCTAGGACATCAGTTCATGAGCATGTGCAGTAACATATTTATTCAGCAGCCAGCTTCCTGTTTTGTTTAGTGTTCCCGCTTCTTTGTTCCAGCCATACCACACAATGGAGGCCAAATATATAGAGAGATCTCGCAATGGTGAAAGCAAGCAAAAAACAGTGATGCCCCTCCTTAGTTGGTTATCGCCTATAAGGCTGGCTATTTTAGCATTGTCCGTTCTCAGTGAGATGGAGCTCCCACTTCTTTGTTTCTTCTCACCTAGAGGGACACCAGCCGTACCACACTTACCAGGCCAATGAGGGTCAAAACGTACGTCTGTAGTTCTTGTGTCCCTCATGCAGAGGAGGCTTTCCAGGCATTTAGGGTCTGGACTGCCCTCATGAGTGAGACCAGTCTGATATACTAATGGAGAGGTTTCCTCCGCAATGGTGCAAGCAAGCAAAAAAATGGTGATGCCCCTCCCGAGTAGGTAACATCCTGTAATACTGACTATTTTAGCTCTGTCCATTCTCAGTGACATAGGGCTCCCATTTCTTTGTTTTATTTCATGTTTTGGTTTCAACAACTGTGACTGGGAGGGATTACAGTTTTCTTGTCCATGGTCTGCTAGGATTTGTTCTCCATTCAACACCTCATATCTCTTTTCTATTCCTTCATCTTCCTCCCATTGATGTAATCTTGTCTCTTATTTTTCAAAAACTCCAAATGTGTATTTCACAGTACCTTATCTATAATTTGTGTTCCATGGCATTTTCTTCTTTATTGAATTGGCTTCTATTTAAAGTTAGGTCTGAGATATGGCTGTAACATACATCTTAATTGTTATGTTTTACATATTGACTGATCTCACCCATTTTGTCTGCAGAGTCCTGATTGCCTCAGAGTTGGAACCAACGTCTGCACGAACTGTTTACCCGTGCTTCGATGAGCCTGCACTTAAAGCAACCTTTAAGACTAGAATTGTACATAATTCAAGCTATGTGGCCTTATCCAATATGCCTGCAATAGGTAAGTAAAGTGCAATGGAAAACAAATGATGGATTATAGTTATACTGAATGCAGAAAATAAAAATAATCAAAGTTGCTCTATACATTATTAAGAGAAGAATGTCTACAGTGTCTCCCATTAATGACATCTTCTTTCAATGAAAAATTAAGAGTTTGCGTATCAAATTTACAGGTGATGTCATGAACAAGAGACACAATGGACAGTTGTACAATTCCTTTTTTCACTTAATCTATTCATTTATTTTCAATTCTGCTAACAAAATGTATAGATCATTTTTTATTTTGTACATTGATGGTATAAACAATGGTGACGAGCCGTTTAAGTGATGCCAGTATGATACATCCCTGTTAAAGAATGAAGTTAAAAGACTTGCTTATTGTTACTTTTCTTGAATCATGGACTCTGCATGTTACAGCATACAGGAGACTGATACCTGTGCAGAATGTAACATTCCATTTCTTTCAGTTCTGATTTGAAAGATTTCAGATGTTTTTATTTCTTCTTCTTTTTCTGACCCTCTTATCTACTGTGTGCTCTAAAATACATTTTTTGGCAGCTGTAAAAGAAAATAACAAGTAACCTTTACATGCCTATTTGACCCTCTCTTGGGGTGCTTCTTAAAATAAAAGACCTTTTTATTAAAACATTGTTTGAACTGAAAGAAGTAGTAGGAAAGAACTGCATATCCTAAGAATAAGCATAGTTCTGTATTGTATCTCTCAAAATCTTTAAATCTGATGATGCTATTTATATACAGTCAACCACTGCATCGTGGCTATGTTTTAGTTTGAATGTCTCGGTACTAAAATGAATTAATTTCCTCTAGCTATGTCCGAAAGGGAAGATGTAGATGGAACTATATGGACTGTTACCACATTTAATACTTCACTGAAAATGTCAACCTATATAACTGCTTTTGTAGTTTGCGACTTTGATTACGTCAACACAACTGAAAGGGGAAATGAGGTAAAGATATATGTATATATGTACTTAACAGCTTGTTTCCAACTCCAACGTTGATATCTCCAATACAACTTCCAGTATAGCCTTTGGCATAGTCACAATTGTGTATGTACCAGGTTTACTATCCAATTCTGCAAGGTCCCCAATGTATACTTTTTCCATTATACTTGCCCTTGAATGGGTATATCCGATCACCCTAATTTGAAAGTACTTTGTGTAAATCTATTGGGTGTATTCATTAAAATTCGACTTTGGAGGTCGACTTTCATTCTGACACTAAGTCAAATTCGGTACACGAAGAAGAAATCCAGGTTCTAATCTTCCCCATTGAAATTAATGGGAGGCTAAATGTTTCAAGCCAATTTTGAGGCTAAGTCAAACTCAAGTGCTGAACTCAGGTCTCAAAAATAGCTTTGCTCATTTGACCTCCCATTACTTTCAATGGGGAATTTGATTTGGTCTCTAAATGAAAGTCGACCTCCAAAGTCGAATTTTACTGAATGGGCCCATCTGTGTGCAGACAATCTTCACATGTGTAACATGTAGTATAGACCTTTCCTTGTTAATATAACGTACACAAAAAATACACATGGCTAGGAAATTTACCTTATTGACTTAACACCCAGTAACACAAGATGATGTAATTTAATTGTGTGGCATGGGGTTAATTGACATGCATTTAATATAGACCTTTGAATAGTTCCCAGATATGTTTATATGTACCAATGTCCTTCAAAGAAACTGATTAATTCACCCGAGCAAATGGTAGGAAAAGGGAGTTGCTCTGAAATTTAGAGATACCAACCAATCACTATTTTACTGACAGGATGATAAAACAGACGCCTGAGACCAATGTTAAGTTTATGGCAGTGATAGCATGGCCAGTATCTTTTTGAAGAAAAAGTGTAAATCCTACTTGGACATGGTGGGCTAACCCTTTTGAAAAGCCTGCATTGTTATGTAGTAAAATATCTCTGTCTTGTTTTAAAATGTGTCAATATAAAGCAATAAATCTATAGTTTCCTGTCCAATAACATTTGTTTTTTCTTTCTCTGAAATGTAAAAGATCTGTAGGCAATTATATGAATATGTGTCTCTAAGCACTCGCTCGAAAATATCTTTGTCAGGTCTGTCCAACCCTAATATGGCAACAGACTGGCATTTCCACAATAATATTTTAGTAGCAGGCCGTAATGAAAGAAATCCAATGGCTGTAAACACTTAAGAATTCAGGTGTAACCCCATAATATACCACAGAAACACTAAATCTAATTTGAATGTCTTGTTTAAATCCTCTTATTTGTCCTGCCCTGATTCTGTATTTTTTCCTTAAGTCTCGCTTATCTCCCCAGAAATGATTTAACTTATGTTCTCCTACCTTGTGTAGTATTCAGTGACCAGAGTTAATTTATCTCTAGATATTGGATATCATAGACTGAAACTGAAAATTGCAAGTTAAACCTTGTATTAGTTGACCTCTTTCCTAATCTATAATGCATGTACCATTACTCACCCATTTTTTTCAGATCTCTGGTTCCCAAACCAGTTCTCAAGGTACCTCAACAGTCTATTTTGGGCTAGATTGGGAACCAGGGATTTAGATTCATCAAATCAGTTTGGGTTACCCCACTCTTTGTTTTCCTGTCACATTGTGACTCTATATCAATTTAATTTAAGCCATTTTATTAAATCTCCCTAACTTTTTATAATATACTTATAAAATTGTGGAACATGGTGCGGTGAGAGTGAATGGCCTACCTCTAATAGTAATGTTAAGCCTTGGCTAAAGAAACATTGTTTATGTCCAATATATCTATCTATCGAGATCCCAAGCCAGGCAATGTACAGAAAATTGCACTCTAGCTCTGCCACAAAACAAATACATTCAAAAAATGTCATTAAGTATCCCTCAAGGAGTTACACACACACAAAAAAACATTACTTTAATTTACATTGGAAACAATAACAGTAAGAAGTAATAACTAGCTCAGTACTCTGGCAGGCACAGAGACGAAACACTCATGGAACATATATCAAAGCAATGGGAACATAGATGGCTGTCCTGTTGAGAGCAGAATGTTGTACCTGGTAATCAGCATATTGCTAAACTTTTGTTTTAAATAACTTAGTCATAAAAGCAACAATAAGAAAGGCAGATGTAATGGTTTTCTTTGTAAATTCAATCTGGAATCCATTTCTGAGCATTTACTTTTATGCTTGAAGAAAGGGAAGTTTCCTTGTAGTATGTTGGTATTTTAATTGAATGCGCTACACACTAGCTCATTTGCAGTCTGGGATGCTCATCATTAAGGTGTGAATAGACATTGTTTCCTTTTATCTGCATCCAGTTGGATGCTGGTTTTCACTTGTGTTTACAGCAAACATACGTTGAATGGCGAATCATTTTCTTTCATTTGTTTGTTTCATGTAACGTTGCCTTTAATTGCTTCTCAAGTCCTAATTAGAATGAGATATTTAGGATTATTAAAGCACTACTTCAAAATGTAGGTTCTCTCTATTGGTGTAGAGGACACTAAAACAAACAGTAGTGTTTGAAACAAAATCTAAACATTATGTACTACTGAAGGACTAACAATGCCTCTCTGATTTTATTTGGTTTATTTAAAACATTAGCGATAAATGATAACACTTCTATAGAGCCTTAGTTCACTGTAGAACGAGAGTAATATGGGCACCTCTAAAGGCATAAAGCTGTACAGCTGGAGCACAATCTCACGCTGACTACCTTGATGGATAGGTGCTCATTAACACAGGACTGCTACACCTCTCCCCCATGCACAGTTATACTATACTATTGATAGCTTCACCTCTGAGTTGATGCGTTCCCTTATTTGACATTGGTCCTCACATTACATCACATTTGCAATTAAAAACAATCCCCAGTTTGCTAATTAAGATTCAGATTGTGCTTCTCCAATAGAAAGCAAATGCCTAAATGCATGTGTCTACTTCCCCAGTGTTTAGGAGAATCACTTTTGGAGCTATTCCCTAATAGTGCAGGTGAGTTGAGGTGAGATGAAGATTTTATCTTACCATCTTAACTCTGCTTTATATAGGGCCAAACATGGTGAGTTTCTACTGTTAGAATAGCTTGAATGGCCCTGCATAATGCATTGCTAAATATTTGAAGATTTTAACTATGCGCATACCTGACAATAATAACAACAACATCAACTATAGACATCCTCCAGAACGAGTTTGTTCACATAGCTTTATATAAAATATTTTAAATAGTTCTATTAAATAGCAAAACAGTTTGTAATGGACAGACAACAATAAATATGATAGGATTTTGTCACTCAACATGCCAGGATTTAACCCCTCAATATGCCAGATTTAGCCACTTAATATGCCAGGATTTAACCCCTCAATATGCCAGATTTAGTCATTTAATATGCTAGGATTTAGCCACTCAATATGCCAGATTTAGCCACTTAATATGCCAGGATTTAACCCCTCAATATGCCAGATTTTGCCATTTAATATGCCAGATTTTGCCATTTAATATGCCAGATTTTTCCATTTAATATGCCAGATGTAGCCATTTAATATGCCAGATTTTGCCATTTAATATGCCAGATTTTGCCATTTAATATGCCAGATTTTTTTTTTAAATATCTTTTATTTATATGAACATTTCTATTAATACAATACAAACAATTATCTCCTGTGGCGAAAGAAGAGCACAGGGATAAAGTGCACAATACACATAAAATCAACATTTAGAGTGCTATTTTCAATTTTTCTAATTCACATTCTTTAAAAGGAGACTACATCCCTTTACATAATCCCACATTACCATTTAAATCACAAACAACAAACAAAGAAAAAATATAAAATATGTATACGCCCACAGAGACAAGGGAGAGACCTAAAGAACTCCATCTAGTAAAGAAACATATTGGTAAAAGAAAATGGAAATGTCGTTATTTATCACTGATTGTTCTTTACAGTTCAAACGCCTGGGTTGGAGATTTTGGTTTCATCATCCCAGGTCCCGGGCTAGGATTTCTATGCATTTATTCCATTTATCAACATTTTTTAGATTTTTTGATTGACAAAGAGAAATTCCTCTCTCCATTCTTAACTGATGTTCCAGTTGTTTCTTTACTTCCAACCAAACGGGAACCTGTGATGATTTCCACAACCTACCTATTGAGATTTTAATTGCGCATAGGAAATGAAAAACAAAGGATTTTTCCCATTCCTTAGTACATGGGAGGTTTAGATGTAGTTGAAGCATCTCTGGGTTATTTGGAAGCGAAATGTTGGTCAAATAAAATAACTGTCCCAACATTTCCTGCCACATCAATTTCAACGGTTGGCAGGACCACCAGGTATGTAGCATATCTCCTCTGTACCGGTTACATCTCCAGAATGTATCCGATACGCCCCTCTTCATCGTCGCTAGACGGGCAGGTACTAGATACATTCTGTATAGTATTTTGTAGTGTGTTTCTATAAGGTTGAGACATCTCACTGTTTTATATGTCCCATAGAAAGCCTTCATTAGGTCTTCCTTTGTCAACGTCATACCTATGTCTCATTTGGCAAGATTTAGCCACTTAATATGCTAGGATTTTGTCACTAAATATGCCAGATTTAGCAAATTAATATGCCAGATTTAGCCATTTAATATGACAGATTTAGCAATTTAATATGCTAGGATTTAGTCACTGAATATGCCAGGATTTAATCCCTCAATATGCCAGATTTAGCCATTTAATATGCCAGATTTAGCCATTTAATATGCTAGGATTTTGTCACTCAATATGCCAGGATTTAGCCCCTCAATATGCCAGATTTAGCCATTTAATATGCCAGGATTTGCTCGTTTTACACCCCCTCCCCCCCTTCCCAGTACTTACCTCCTGGATGCTCCGTGCAGACGATGTTGGTCTCCTACGTGCAGTCTTCCCTCCTGCACGGAGGAGGGAAGCTCAGCCACCGGATATGACGTAACGTCAAATCTGGTGTGAAAGAGGTTTTTTTTACTTACCTTTTCTGATGCGGCTGACGGCTGCTGTATGGGCAGCGGCGGGGGAGAGGCGGCGTTTCAGCTATTCGGCCGGTGAGCGGACGAAATAGCGTCTATTGAGGCGGCAATGTGCCGCCTTTGCAAAAATGCCGCCTGGGGCAGTTGCCCCACTCTGCCCCATTGTAGGGCCGGCCCTAATGGTGTCTGTGCATAGAGCAACAGGCAAGCCGGGACACACATTCATTTGAATTCAGCACCCCACAAAACAGGAGTGCCTTGGCAAACTGGGTACTTTTGTCAAGCATGCATTCATCAGGGTCAATTCTTATAGGAAATATTCATCATGTTTGTCCCTGCACAAGTTCATCTCACATCAACTCACCTCGTGTCACCTGTCATAAAAAGTAAACAGTACGGATACTTAACCAGTTTCAGTTATGTTAATACAAAATATAATTACTTTATGCTCTGCATTTCTACTGTAAATGCTATTGGGTGACAGAATCCCTAGCACTGATTTACCATAATTTCATACACAAATATATATATATATTTATTTTAGTTAAATAGGAGGTATGTGCACCAAACATTTATTTGTTTTGAATTGACAAATGAGTTGGAAATATTTAAGCCAAAATAGCTGAGTTGACTATTCTAATCGGATTATTGTTTTGCAACTTGGTTGTCCATTCACGACAATTCACTGCTGATTGAATAAAGGCTTTAGGCTAAAATCAAAGCTTTCTATCCGTATTCATGGGATCTTTTTTATATGATATGGTAAACTGAGTTTTCATTGTGATTACTTTTGTTTTCCAAATCACAATTGTGCATATGATAATAGAGATCATTCTTAGACCATGTCTTGGTTTACTTTGCTATTCTATAACTTTATTTATAAAATTATTTTCTTCTTTAGTCACCTCTTAAATATATAATTACGGTTAAATGCTACTTGATAGCACAGTTCTAACCATGTGTTCTAAATACTTGTATACATTATTATAGATACGCATTTGGGCCCGCAAGGAAGTTGTGCAAAAAGGTTATGCAAGCTTTGCACTGAGTATAGCAGGCCCAATCCTTTCATTTATGGAAGATTTATTAAACGTTACATACCCTCTTCAAAAAACAGGTAAGATTCTGTTGAAGCACTTTACACACTCTCTTTGATGCTTCACGGAAATGTTTTCTGCTTTCTTTTTCTGTTTTTTTTCTTAAAAATGTTTATGGAGTGAACATATTTTATCATTGTGAGATTGTTTATTCATTTCTTATACCACTTTGCGGTACATATCCCCTAAGGTTGCCAGATCAGCCATTTTGTGAGGGAAACATTTCACTTTTACAGGCTGCCCTGCAGTATGTAGAATTCACATACAGTATGATCAAAGAGAATTCAATAAATTAATCAATGCAGTTTCCGGTGGTCCCCATCCAAGCTTAAATAAGCTAAATACATATGTCCAAAGTCCTCCCGAATCCCACTCTAATAAAATATGTCAGGGAGAGTTATAATAACAACTGTTCTGGTACTTAGGGTATGGAATGAAAATGCTACTTCTGAATATACTATTTCCAATTTAATATTCTATGTCATAAAAATGATCTTCATGGGCATATCCTTATATTCGTTATCTCCTTATTATATATAAGTATTATATAATGGAATCTTTAACCCTATTTGCCCCTTTTTTGTTTCTTCTAGATTTTGTGGCGATGCCTGAATTTGGTGTTGGCGCAATGGAAAACTGGGGATTAATTACTTTCCGAGAGCCCTCGTTGATTTACAACCCAGATCAGAAATTTAGTGATGCAAAGGCTTTGATTTGCCTGATTGTTTCTCATGAGATAGGACACCAGGCATGTGGTAAAATGTCCTAAATCTTTATTTGTATTCACTTTTAAAACTGCCATGGAACTTCCAGGGAATCTGACATGACTGTTTGTTTTTTTACACATTATATCTAAAATTTAACACAGCTTTTTGTGTGAGTTGTATTTTCGGTAGAATCTCCAGCTTTATTCTTTGAAAGAACATGTCCTTTGGAGTTACAGTTCTTAGAAAATGTGTTCACATGAAATTCCTCTTTATCCCATGGTTTTCCGTTTTCAATTTTATGTGTATTTATTAATTTTATAATTTATTTATTTTTCCTTTCCTTTTTTATAAATTGCTTTATTCTCATATAAAAGTACAAAAAACACTATTTAAGACAAATAATAGACAAAACAATACATTTAGGGCAGTCATAAATTCGTTACACTTAAGTGTCTATTCAAAAAAGAGGAGTGAACCTGAGGGATAGCGCTACTATTTATTATTTATTTAAGTATTTTACCAGGAAGGATACATTTTGATTTTTCTTGTTTTTGTGTCACTTTTCTGTGTATCATTTGCTGTAGTATATATAATATTGTTTATGTTAAGTAAAGTTAAGAAGAGTCATATCCCTATAAGGAGCACAAGGCAGTTACATGCCTCACCATGTTCTAGAAAATACTTTATTAAGCAAAGACTGATGGTATTTACCAAACCCCCCTTTAGCCACTGTTCATATTTCCTAAAATCAAATTGAAAATTCTAAAATATGTAGTTTATTTGTGAGAAATGCATATTTTATACAAATCAGATGTAATTTTGTGTTATTATTTTATTTATTCAAGTGGTTTGGGAACATTGTTACCATGAAATGGTGGAATGATATCTGGCTGAATGAAGGATTTGCATCATACATGGAGTACATAGGTGCCAGCTTCATTGAATCCAAGCTAAAAATGGTAAGTACTACCCAGTGCAATGGAACCATCATCCCAAATGTTGTTTTCCATGAAAAAATATTTTGATTTATATTCTGTAAATTCCATTCTATAACTTTGGGTTTCGTAGAGAAATTCTATATAAACTGTGACTTAATGGACAGGCTACTGCATCACTGGTGCTTACGGATCTGCCAAAGGAATATTCTAGGTTAATTTGTGCACATTTCTGTGTGTGTTACGTGAACAGTTGTTCCTGTCTGTCCATTCTCATGTGTTGATACCATGGGTAAAGAAATAAAGGGACAGTCTAGTCCCCAAACCCACTTTGGTGCAAGTTGATTACTGCTTGTATAGTGCACAGGCTCTTTTTTCCCAGTGTTCTTTGACATTCTACATAAATCAATTTTTAATATTTGACTCAAGCCCTCCCCCAGTGATTACTCTGCATGTTTACTGAAGGTGCGGCAACACTGATTATATAGGCCCTGAGAATATAATGTTTTCTTTCATTTAGTCACTTCCTGTGCTCCTGGAATAGAATACATTGTGTGGACTGTGACCAACTTTTTCTTATACACAGTAGGATCTCTTAACAGTGCAACACATTGTCTAATGATATCATTAGAGAGACAGAAAATGTATTTGAATGAAATTATTCTCAGTGGTTCCTGCAGCAATAAAAATAAAGGAAATTGACTTTTACTCAGTTAGTTTGGGCAGTCATGCCTTCTTGCAAACTACTGTAATTTCACAATTTCATCTAGCTGTAAGTATTTTATAAAGTAAGCAATGCAAAATGTAAAACATGCATTTTAAAATACTTTGAAAGCACATTAATATTTATTAATACTTGGAAGATGCATTCTGAGCACCAGACAGTACCTTTAATGTAGCTGTCACCTTGTAATAGTTTTGCTCCAGAACTTGGTCTTGTTCCTGAAACGTTGTTTCGTATGGTTATGATGTATTTATTTGTTTGTGTTTTGTCATTACCAACATTTTTTCTATGTAGGAAAAACCGCAAAATATCATTGCTTTCCATATTGCCTTTCCTTGATGTTCTTAAAGGTTTTTGGCTCTAGTAGAAAAGTATTTTCATAGTAAAGTACCAAACTCAATATAACCAACAATATATTCCTTTGGAAAAAGCCATCATGCAAGTGTGATGAGGCCGGAGGTAAAGTGTTATGGTTCACCCTGTATTCCAGGCTTCTCTATGGAATACAACTGGTTTGGTCGGTTATTCCACTGTCGGCTCTAGTGACCACTGCATCAGTAATGTACTTCTGCCCTTGACTCTGTTGATGTCAGCTGGGATCATTGCATACAATTGTGTGCAGCTCGGCACTATAAATAGCTGCTTGTAACTGGGCATTCGCATTGTAGTGATTTTTCCATCTTACTGGACCTGCTGAGTCTTCCTTGCAGGACCTGGGACCATGGGCGTAGGAAGCGGGGGGGATGGGGGGGACGGATCCCCCCCAGGAAAAAATGTGGGGGGGACAGGTAGGGTGAAATCCCCCCCAGAACGCGAGGCAAACGGGGCCCCCAGCCCCTGCTTGCCGCGTTCACAGCGCATTGCGCTTGTGAACGCTTTTTTCCGGCAAGCCGCATCCAATGGATGCGACGGCCGGTAAAAAACAAACAAACAAAAAAACTGACGCCAGATGTGACGTTACGTCACATCCGGTGACTGTTTCCCTCCTCCGTGCAAGAGGGAAGACTGCACGGAGGAGACATCCGGCGGGGGACACGGAGCAGTGAAGTGTAAGTACTAGGGAAGGGGGGTGGGGGGACTGGCACAGTATTACAGGCATCTGACTGGCATAATATTACTGGGCTCTGACTGGCACAATATTACAGGCATCTGGCGGCACTATATTACTGGGCATCTGGCTGGCACTATATTACTGGGCATCTGGCTGGCATAATATTACAGGCATCTGGCTGGCACTATATTAGTGGGCATCTGGCTGGCACTATATTATAGGCATCTGGCTGGCACTATATTACTGGGCATCTGGCTGGCACTATATTACTGGGCATTTGGCTGGCATAATATTACAGGCATCTGGCTGGCACTATATTACTGGGCTCTGACTGGCATAATATTACAGGCATCTGGCTGGCACTATATTACTGGGCTCTGACTGGCATAATATTACAGGCATCTGGCTGGCACAATATTACAGGCATCTGGCTGGCACTATATTACTGGGCATCTGGCTGGCATAATATTACAGGCATCTGGCTGGCACTATATTACTGGGCTCTGACTGGCATAATATTACAGGCATCTGGCTGGCACTATATTACTGGGCTCTGACTGGCATAATATTACAGGCATCTGGCTGGCACTATATTACTGGGCTCTGACTGGCATAATATTACAGGCATCTGGCTGGCACTATATTACTGGGCTCTGGCTGGCACAATATTACTGCCCAAATGAATGTGGGCAACAAAAAACCTGGCAAATGAATGTGGGCAAAAAAAAAAAACCCCTGGTAAATGAATGTGGGCAAAAAAAAAACCCCTGGCAAATGAATGTGGGCAAAAAAAAAAAACCCTGGCAAATGAATGTGGGCAAAAAAAACAAACCCCTGGTAAATGAATGTGGGCAAAAAAAAAAAAACCCTGGCAAATGAATGTGGGCAAAAAAAAAAAAACCCTGGCAAATGAATGTGGGAAAAAAAAAAAAACCCCTGGCAAATGAATGTGGGCAAAAAAAAAAAAAAACCCTGGCAAATGAATGTGGGCAAAAAAAACCCTGGCAAATGAATGTGGGCAAAAAAAAACCCCTGACAAATGAATTTGGGCAAAAAAAAAACACTGGCAAATGAATGTGGGGAAAATAAAACTGACAAACGAATGGGCAAAATAATGTAATTAATAAGTAATGATGGTCTGTGCCTTTGTAAGAGGCACAGACAAACCTGGAACGGAAATGCCCACCTTCCCTGCAATGAGATATAGTGTGTATGACTGACTGTGTGAGTTTGTGTGTCTGTGACTGACTGGATGAGTTTGTGTGTCTGTGACTGACTGGATGAGTTTGTGTGTCTGTGACTGACTGTATGAGTTTGTGTGTATATGTGACTGATTATGAGTGTGTGTGTCTGTGACAGACTGTATGTATGAGTGTATGTGAAAGACCATGTATGAGTGTGTGTGTCTATGTGACTGACTCTGAGTGTATGTGTCTATGTTACAGACTGTATCTATGAGTGTGTGTCTGACAGACTGCATGTTTGTATGAGTGTGTGTCTGCGACAGACTGTATGTATGTATGTATGAGTGTGTCTGTGAACGACTGTATGTATGACTGTGTGTGTGTGTCTGACAGACTGTATGTATGTGTGAGTGTGTGCCTGGCAGACTGTATGTATGTATGTATGTATGTATGAGTGTGTGTCTATGTGACAGTATGTATATGTGTGACAGGCTGTATGTATGAGTATATGTGTCTATGTGACTGACTGTATATGACTGCATGTGATTGTGTGTATGTGCTGTTGTCTGGCTCCTAGATTTTTTTCCTGGCTCCTAAAACTTAGTTAAGGTTGTCAAGCCCTGGTATAAATGTTACTAGTTATATACATATATTTGGGGTCCACCTTAAGCTTTTGGAAATGCTGGAAATATTTAATATTTTACAGTTTATTTTCTGGTCAGAAATGTAATGTTTGTTTGCTGAGAGGGTAGTGGATGCATGGAATAGTCTTCCAGTAGAAGTGGTAGAGGTTAATGCAGTGAAGGAGTTTAAGCATGCATGGGATAGGTAATTAGTATAAAACAAGCTGTGTAAATATCATAGGTGGCAAATATGGCAAAGAGAATCAAATAGCTGAAAATGCTTAATATATATATATTCCACCTTATGTGATCATATGTGATGTTGAATATATATATATTAAGCATTTTCAGCTATTTGATTCTCTTTGCCATATTTGCCACCTATGATATTTACACAGCTTGTTTTATACTAATTAGCTATAAGTGTCCAGGAGCTGTGCGCTGTCACTGCCACTTGTTTTCTCACTTGTTAAACAGCCCTAGAAGTTGTTGTCACTCTAGTTTCAGCTGCCGGTCCCAAGTGGACACAATCACGTATTTCAGTTATCACAATATTTGTTTGATTGTAGCACTTGCATTTGTTTGCTCATCCACACCACTGTTCTAGTTTGCATGGGATAGGTATAAGGCTATCCTAGATATAAGATAAGGCCAGGGACCAATGGAAGTATTACTATACTGAGAGGGTAGTGGATGCATGGAATAGCCTTCCAGTAGAAGTGGTAGAGGTTAATACAGTGAAGGAGTTTAAGCATGCATGGGATAGGTATAAGGCTATCCTAGATATAAGATAAGGTCAGGGACTAATGAAAGTATTACTTTACTGAGAGGGTAGTGGATACATGGAATGGCATTCCAGCAGAAGTGGTAGGTTCATACTGATGTATGTTTTATGGTGTACACACAGCTCGCTGACTATATTTCATGTAACAGTGATAAAATGCACCTGCCTGATGCAGATGTTGTGCTGTGAATGTATCTGTTGTATAGCAAGGATCCTGGTAATGTTGGTGGGAACTTGGTGATATAATATACACTGTGACAAGCTTTATTTTTACTGCTGCTATACCCGGCGAGCAAAAATGCTGTCCCCCCAAGATTTTTGGGGGTTCCTACACCCATGCCTGGGACTCCTAACCAGCAGACTCAATCACCCAGAGGAAGGGTGTTCCTCCTACCATCTGTTTCCTGCCTTAGCATATTTGCCAGCTTCTCCTGTGTGAGACTACCAGTCTTGTCGAATACAAGAGCTAGCAGCTTGTCCTGTCTGAAAGTCCAGTTCTAGCCTGTAAGAGAAGCCTGCCCAGTTCAGACATGCGGCACTTGCCCGGTTTTGCCAGTGAACGGCACTTGTCTCAGCTACTGTCGGGCACTTGTCTCCACTGCTGCCCAGTCTTAGTCTGAGTTAACATCCAGCATGGAAGAATGCATCATGGAGTTCAAACAGGCATACATTCATTATTTAAACTCTAGTTTTTATTCAAACTTTCTTTATAGATCCTGTACCATGATTGCATGTTAATATCTTATTGGGATTTTAGCGGTAGTGTACATCTTCCTTGCTGCAGGTTATATTAAGATACAATTTTAACTTCAAATATATAATGTATTTCTTCGATGCTAAGATGCACCTTACCACCAACAGAAAAAAAACATTTTATTCTATATGAAGCAAATCTGCAGCAGTGAATGCATAATCTCTGTATATGAAGCAAATTTGCAGCAGTGAATGTATAATCTCTGTATATGAAGCAAATCTGCAGCAGTGAATGTATAATCTCTGTATATGAAGCAAATCAGCAGCAGTTAATGTATAATCACTGTATATGAAGCAAATCTGCAGCAGAGAATGTATAATCTCTGTATATGAAGCAAACCTGCTGCTTCAGAGATGAAGCCACCAAAATAGAATACAGATAGGCAGGGGCGTTGCTAGGTCACCAAATGATCTGGGGCTAGAGCGCTTTCTCACACACCCCGTCTCCCTCGCTTTCTCTCTCTCTTTCTCAGTGAATACTTAAGCCCCAGAGTCTCCATTTGGGGCTACACACCGGGGATTCGGGGCTATAGCCCCAGTAGTCCACCCCTAGCGACGCCACTGCAGATAGGTACTTTTCACAGTGTCACAAGTCAACTCCCACTACTCAGCAATGTGCACAACACTTCATCACCCCATAAAAATATTTTATTAGACTTTGGGTTTTATTTGTGAAACAGAAAATTGCAGGGAACTGAGAAGAATGTGCACTCTTATGTTATCTTATATAAAACTAAACAATGCTCTCTGAAACTCAACAAAAGCCCAGACCACATTTGGCTTGGGACCTATGTTGGTCCCAGAGAATTCTGGGTAAAAAGTATTTAGCAAATGTTAGGAGTATGATCTATTGTACATAACTAAATGGTTGCTTTATTTACTCAAAATTACAGAATGAACTATTTTTCATGCACAACGTGCTCCACATGTTCGAACATGAATCTTCAAACAAAAGAGCCATATCAGTGAAAGAAGACACCATCACTACTGCAGATGACATATTACCATTGTTTGATATAGTCACGTATTGCAAGGTAATTAGTGTATTTTTTTTACACGTCAGATATATAAGTTGTAACCCATAGGAATGCATATCACTTTAACAGCTTGAAATTGGCTGAATTTCTCACCACCTATTAAATTAAAAAAAAAAGGACTTTCCTGCTGTAATGTAAATCCTACCGCTGTGGATATTTATACACCGCATCTGCTGCATTGTACATTATCTTATCTAGAATATCACAAATTCTTTCACAAAATTGTGGTCAACTGCAAAAGAGTGGCAGTAAATTAGTAAGAAAAACACAAAACAACCCCATGAAAACTGAACTAATTTGTTTTCAGAAATCGTCTTTCTTTTGTATTAGTCTTGAGCTTCATAAGTCTCTGCTCAAATTATTTCAAAACTTATATGTAATGCTAGAGTTGTTATCTGAGCAATTGTTTACTGTCTGTATATAAATCCCACATGTTGCTGACCACCACAAGAACAATACGTAACAACAACATATAGGAGTTGTCTGCCTGCTCACTCTGTATGTGAATAAACACAGGTGAGGTGTTTTCACCGCTGTTATACTCCTGATGAACTTGGCTTTTTTGTTTACCCGTACATACCTGACTGTGGAGAGGAAGCAGCCCCAGTATATTTTCTCACAGCAGCCCAGGACAGCGCCATATTGACTCTTATAGAATATAAGTACTCCCAAACAGCTATTTCTGTGACATATAGGTATTGACTTATTAGCCCCAGTAGGTGATAAATTAATTCAGTCCATACATGCTACATACGGGATAAGAACATTTAGAGTATACGTTTTTCATCACTCTGATAATATATTTTCTGAAAATTGTGGCAGCTTGCACATGTACATTTTACATGGAAGTAAGGCCTACAAAAGGTAAACTGTTTTTTGTAATAAAAGTATAATACAGTGTGAAAAAGGTAAATCTCAGCCTTCTTCATATATCTTACATTCTGTATATATATGATATATAATGTAATTAATATATATACCGTACTGTGCAAAAATTTTAGGCACGTGTGAAAAAATGCAAATGGGAAGTAAGAATGTCTTCAAAAACAGGCAAAACATTTTTATCGACTAATAAAATGTAAAGTGAGTGAACAGAAGCAAAATCTTGATCAAATCTATATTTGTTGTGACCATCCTTTGCCATCAAAATAGCATAAATTCTTCAAGGTACACTTGCGCATAGTTTTTAAGGAATTCGACAGGAAGGTTATTCCAAAAATCTTGCCAAGTATTTAACATTTTGACTCATTAGTTTAGAGCACTTAGAGCAATTTCCCAGTTCCTGTGTTTTTGTGCATAGTTGAGTTGCTTGACCTAGTTTCCATGTCTTCATTGAAGACCACTTCTGACCAGACTTCTTTCTGCCAATTGTTAGCTGATGGCGCTGACCACTGCTTCTTCAAAAGAGCTTGGACAGCACATCTGGAAACTCCTGGATGTCTTCAAATTTATGCATAGGATAGACCATGCTTATTCAGTATAACTATCTTTGTCAGTCTTTCCATGGTATCTTACCTTTGACATTAAACTGTCTTCAGCAACTTCACCTTGTTAGATGAGTTTGACTATCCCAATACATAGCTGTTTCAGTTAATGACTGCATTTCAACCTACATTGTTTTTATTTCAACCTACATATTAAATTGATGATCATTAGCTTGTTTGGTATAATTGTTTAATCATACACCTGACTATATATCTGACTTTGTGCAAGTGTACCTTGAAAAATCGATGCTGTTTTGAAGGCAAAGGGGGGTCACACCAAATATTGATTTGATTTTTCTTCGGTTCACTGACTGCATTTTGTTAAAAGAAAAAATAAACTAACACATCTATTTCTGAGAGCATTCTTACCTTACTGCAGCATTTTTTCACACCTACTTAAAACTTTGACACAGTACTTTATCTACTTCCACAGCATAGAGACACTGGAACTGGACATTTTGGTCAATAGTTTTTTTTTACAGTACTGTATATATTTGTGACAGTTAGAAAGTAGTATAGTTTCCAATTAGTTATATCTAATCTATTGCAGTACAAATCATTTTTTTCCCACAGGGAGCTGCTTTTGTCAGAATGGTATCCATCTTCCTAACCGAGAAACTCTTCTTCAGAGGGCTAAGCGTGAGTTTCGAACAAAATATTTTTTTACGTTTATTAAATACATTTATCCACATAATATTAGGATAGGATCACACTAATTTTTGATTTACCTATGAAAATTGTATGTCCTTTTACCTCCTAGAACAGTAATAAGCCTTCCATTTGTTTCATCACAGTCATACTTGAAGACATTTTCATTCTCAAATGCTGACCAGGATGATCTATGGAATCATTTACAAATGGTACTTTTCCCAAGTTTTTTTTGTCTCCATCCCTGCAGCATGCCTAATATGTTTGATATTACTATACTATTTGTACGCTACTAACGTTTTTAATTCTTAGAATTATGATTTTGTGTTCTTTTGCTGGACAGTTCCCCACATATTATCAATTTTATACATATTTATAAGAGGAATCCTGGAAGTGGATCCAAGGTTTTCTTGCTGCTGTATAATTTCAGACACATTCTGTTAGGTCACTGAAAGACAACTTGTTGAAATCTGTGAGATAGCTCAGTGGGATTCTGTAGACTCAGACCTTAATCCTTCTTATGAGATAAAATAACCCAAAATATACTTAGAAATCTGAGAATATCTGAAGATACCCTTCCTGGTTAAAGGCTTAAGTGGATTAAATCACATCAGTCAACAAGACAACAAATTCTTAACACATCCTATAGAAGGTGGTAGGACAATGTATGTATTATAGTTTGCAGAGCATTTCTACAGTGCAAAAAACTCATTATGTCCTTTGGGAATGAGCATGATTTCACAAGCCAAAATGGATTTTTGTTTCCTGTGCTATCTTCAATTAATATGTTTGATTTGAATGAGTCTATCATATGAATTGTGTGCTCTACCCAAACATGGAGATGTGTTTGGCCTCATGAGCACAAATGAAAATAAAGCTGTCTTCATCAGGGGTAACTCCGTATCCTAGTCGGTTGCAAACAACTTTTTTCTGTTTAATTTTTAGTCGTTTTTCATTAACAAATGAAGAATGTTGTGGTTTTTATCATGACACAATTATTCAACTCTAAATCATTTGTGCCATTTTTTGAATAATGTATTATTATCAATGAGCAGTTCATGTATATTTTTATCTCAAAATCCCAACAGAGACTATCGTTAAGCATGTGGATAAACACAATGGTTCATAGGTAATGGAATGCTTATTGTGTGATGATTTTTAAAAAAATCTAATAAAGGACAAGTAAACTTTTTTTGACTCAATAATTAACTTACTTAAACTTATTTCTGTTTTTTATTGTTGGGGGAGGGACATACGTTAGAGTCCCCAGCCCCTCCTACTTTCATTCCTGACCCCTTGGCAATTACATGAAAGCAGAATCAATGGGAACTACATTTCCCATGATTCTGCGGTCCAGGAAGTCGCAGTAGCGCATGCACGCACGCACACACACTTCACCAGTCAGGTATCTTCCAAATTGCAGGGCTGGGGAATAAAAATTCACTCTAGTTAATTATTGACTCAGTGTTGGAAAACACAAAGTCAAAAATAAGGTTTATTTGTCCTTTAATTGCTAATATGAGCAATATGAGCCCTCAATTTGGTGTACATTGTAACACTAGGTGTATAGTGGATACTAATCAGAAGTTTTATGTGAAAGAAATGTTTTGGGGGGTTTTCTTGCTTCCATGTCAATAATTTCTCCTATGAGACCTTATCAATACATTGTATTATGTAGAACATATTGATGTTCACATAGTATTACCTGTTGTAACCTACACAGCTGACTGTGTCTCATCAGTAATATAGACCATTTTCTAAGATTATAGATGATCAAGATGAAATTCAGCTACCAGCACCATTAAAGCAAATAATGGATTCATGGACATGGAAAGAAGGAACAGCTCTGCTAACGCTTGATACCTCCACTGGAACATTGACTCAAGAACAATTCAAGACTGACAATTCAGATAACATAACAAGTATTAATAAGTATGTTAGTACTTTACAATTTATACATGATCCTAAAAAAAAGACTTCAAGTTTACTTTTACTTCTTATTTTGTAAAATGGGCAAAAAATATTTTTATGTCCTAAAATCTAACTATAAACATTCAGTACTTTTCTCAAAATTTCCTTCTTGGCACATACCTCGAGGTGCTTAACTGCAGCAGAGTTAGCAAGTAAGCAGGGATGTATTTTGGTATTGTGCCGCCCTAGGCATGACAAAACTTGGGGAACCCCTGTTCCCCTCCTCCACCTGCTAAATAATTCTATTTTATTATTTGAATTTGATCATGCTAAAAAGGTGTATAAATAGGACCATATTTTATAAAAAAATACAGCATGGTATTATTTATCCACCTTTTCTTTATTTTAAAAAGTGATACTATTGCCTCCATAGATTGGGATGATTAATATGCAGCATACTTTGTCTAATAAAGTTTAATGATGTATTTTTTAAAATATGGCTCCGTTTAACCCCTTCATGACGCTAGGTGCTTGTGTCCCAAACGACGCAAGCACCAAAACGTCACGATTTTTTCCTGGCCACTGATCACAAAGTGATCGGTAGCCAGGAACACTCTGGCAGAGACCCGATCAGGGTCTTAATAGACCCTGTGGGTCCCTGCCAAAAAATCGTGAGACCTCCGGGCGTCACGTGTGACGTCACGGAGGCGTGCCCGAACCCGGAAGTTCGGGCACAGCGAGATTTAGCAAAATGTAGCCGGTGCTCGCTTTGAGCAGCGGCTACATTTTCCCTGTCAGACTGAGGCCACTCAAAGTGGCCTCATCTGACAGGTGGGATCCCGCTGTAAGTGCCTGCAGCGGGATCCGAAATCTGTTTAGTACAGGACGTACTATGCCGTCCTAACGACTTTAAGGCACTTATAGACCCTGTGGGTCCCTGCCAAAAAATCGTGAGACCTCCGGACGTCACGTGTGACGTCACGGAGGCGTGCCCGAACCCGGAAGTTCGGGCACAGCGAGATTTAGCAAAATGTAGCCGGTGCTCGCTTTGAGCACCGGCTACATTTTCCCTGTCAGACTGAGGCCACTCAAAGTGGCCTCATCTGACAGGTGGGATCCCGCTGTAAGTGCCTGCAGTGGGATCTGAAAACTGTTTAGTACAGGACGTACTATGCCGTCCTAACGACTTTAAGGCACTTAAAGTCAGGACGGCATAGTACGTCCTTACGTCGGGAAAGGGTAAAACACCTTTTCAGCATGGTAGAATTAAATTTAAAAAAAACATAAATTGATAAATTGAGCCATATTTTAAAACATACACCATGGTATTAAACTTTATTAAACAAAGTATGCTGTCAATGTATCATCCCAGTCTATGGAGGCAATATTGAAGTAAACTTTTTGTGGCACCTTTCCTCTGGCACTCTGATCATCTCAGGCAGTTTTGCTCTGGTTGAACTAGCGCAGTCGTCCAGATCCAGGCACTATGATTGAATGTGGCACCTTTTTCTCAGAAGCAACCAGCATGTGTTTGCGCCATCCCTCACCACCTAAAAAAAGCACAGGCATGCTGCATTGACTGAAATATGACACCAGGATCGTTGTGGCCGGACTTAACAGCTTTTCGAACTTGCATGGACATCTGGATGTTTGGGGGCTGAGTTTTTAGCCGCCCGCCTGGAAAGTGCCGCCAATGGCACTTGATTAGATTGCCTCACTGTAAATACAGCGCTGCCACTAAGGCTGTGATTTATATCCGTATAAAAACGAGTAACAACTGACTCACTGTAGTGTCATGTTTGGATTTGTTTATTAAAATCAACACAGTGAGTGTGAGCAGTACTTAATACTGCCATTTTGTGTTGCTCTATGTAGAAACATGCACCTACCCAAATATTTTACTGTGCACACATCATAGGGTCTACTCAATAAAGAGACAATTGCAGGGAATTGAGACAGGAAATTCTATCTTAAGGCCAAAGCAGCTGAGTTCCTGTCTCAATTCTATGCAATTCTCTATTTATTAAGTATACTCTTGTTAACCGTCAGGATATATGAGAGAAACAAACAAGTGCATGTGTAAGTGCATTGGATATTACTTAGCATTCTCATTTCTTGCTCTTTACATTTATTTGGCCAAAATGTCCTATTCCAATATATCTCATCAGTTTTGGAAGTAGACACTTGAAGTAGATATGTTGACTGTGAAAACTACTAATCTGAATTCTCTCTTTCAGTCATACATGGATTGTGCCTGTCTCTTGGATAAAAAATGGGGTTAAACAGCCCATCATTTGGATAAACAACACATCCCGTAAGTGATAGATGAGCTTATTCCATTTCCTTTCCTCTATTTTCCTAAAAAATAATCATTTAATCAGTGGCATCCCAAGGGGGGTGCTGACCGCACAGGGTGACACCGCCATGACACCCGTCCTGCTGGCATCCCCCTTCAGCGCATCGCGCTGCTGTAGTTTGATTTTTTTCCTCTGGTAACCGCATACGCTGGATTCGGCCGCCGGAAAAAAAAAGTACAAAAAAAAATAATACCTGTGACCAGATGTGACGTTAAGTCACATCCGGTGTCTGTGTTTCCCTCCTCCGTGCAGGAGAGAAGACTGCACGGAGGAGGCGTCAGGGGACACGGAGCAGCAGCCAGGCAGTAAGTATTGGGGAAGGGGGAGGAATAAAACAAGCACTGTAACGACACAATATTACTGGCATATGAATGGCACAATAATACAGGCTTCTGAATGGCACAATATTACTGGTATCTGAATGGCACAATAATACAGGCATTTAAATGGCACAATAATACAGGCATCTGAATGGCACAATAATAGAGGCATCTGAATGGCACAATATTACTGGCATCTGAATGGCACAATAATTATGGCATCTGAATGGCACAATTATACAGTCTTTTGAATGGCACAAGATGACTGGTATCTGAATGGCACAATATTAATGGCATCTGAATGGCACAATATTAATGGAACCTGAATGACACATTATGGCATTTGAATGGCACAATATTACTGGTATCTGAATGGCACAATATTACTGGCATCTGAATGGCACAATATTACTGGCATTTAATTTGCACAATAATAGAGGCATCTGAATGACACAATAATAGAGGCATCTGAATGGCACATTATTACTGGCATCTGAATGGCACAATAATTATGGCATCTGAATGGCACAATTATACAGTCTTTTGAATGGCACAAGATGACTGGTATCTGAATGGGACAATAATACAGGCATCTGAATGGCACAATAATACCGGCATTTGAATGGCACAATATTACTGGTATCTGAATGGCACAATATTACTGGTATCTGAATGGCACAATATTACTGGTATCTGAATGGCACAATAATTATGGCATCTGAATGGCACAATATTACTGGTATCTGAATGGCACAATATTACTGGCATCTGAATGGCACAATAATTATGGTATCTGAATGGCACAATATTATTGGTATCTGAATGGCACAATATTACTGGCATCTGAATGGCACAATATTACTGGTATCTGAATGGCACAATATTACTGGTATCTGAATGGCACAATAATTATGGCATCTGAATGGCACAATAATTATGGCATCTGAATGGCACAATATTATTGGTATCTGAATGGCACAATATTACTGGCATCTGAATGGCACAATATTACTGGCATCTGAATGGCACAATAATACAGGCATTTGAATGGCACAATACTTATGGCATTTGGATGGCACAATTTTACTGGCATCTGAATGGCACAATAATTATGGCATATGATTGGCACAATATTACTGGCATTTGAATGGCACAATAATACAGGCATCTGAATGGCACAATAATAAAGGCATCTGAATGGCAAAATAATTATGTCATCTGAATGGCACAATATTACTGGCATTTGAATGGCACAATACTTATGGCATTTGAATGGCACAATATTACTGGCATCTGAATGGCACAATAATTATGGCATCTGATTGGCACAATATTACTGGCATTTGAATGGCACAATAATACAGGCATCTGAATGGCAAAATAATACAGGCATCTGAATGGCACAATAACTATGGCTTCTGAATGGCACAATATTACTGGCATTTGAATGGCACAATAGTTATGGCATCTGAATGGCACAATATTACTGGTATCTGAATGGCACAATAATACAGGCATCTGATGGCACAATATTACTGGCATTTGAATGGCACAATATTACTGGCATTTGAATGGCACAATAATACAGGCATCTGAATGGCACAATAATACAGGCATCTGAATGGCACAATAACTATGGCTTCTGAATGGCACAATATTACGGGCATTTGAATGGCACAATATTACTGGCATTTGAATGGCACAATATTACTGGTATCTGAATGGCACAATAATACAGGCATTTAAATGGCACAATAATACAGGCATCTGAATGGCACAATATTACTGGCATCTGAATGGCACAATAATTATGGCATCTGAATGGCACAATTATACAGTCTTTTGAATGGCACAAGATGACTGGAGCAGCAGCCAGGCAGTAAGTATTGGGGAAGGGGGAGGAATAAAACAAGCACTGTAACGACACAATATTACTGGCATATGAATGGCACAATAATACAGGCATCTGAATGGCACAATATTACTGGTATCTGAATGGCACAATAATACAGGCATTTGAATGGCACAATAATACAGGCATCTGAATGGCACAATAATAGAGGCATCTGAATGGCACAATATTACTGGCATCTGAATGGCACAATAATTATGGCATCTGAATGGCACAATTATACAGTCTTTTGAATGGCACAAGATGACTGGTATCTGAATGGCACAATATTAATGGCATCTGAATGGCACAATATTAATGGAATCTGAATGACACATTATGGCATTTGAATGGCACAATATTACTGGTATCTGAATGGCACAATATTACTGGCATCTGAATGGCACAATATTACTGGCATTTAATTTGCACAATAATAGAGGCATCTGGATGACACATTATTACTGGCATCTGAATGGCACAATAATTATGGCATCTGAATGGCACAATTATACAGTCTTTTGAATGGCACAAGATGACTGGTATCTGAATGGGACAATAATACAGGCATCTGAATGGCACAATATTACTGGCATTTGAATGGCACAATATTACTGGTATCTAAATGGCACAATATTACTGGTATCTGAATGGCACAATATTACTGGTATCTGAATGGCACAATATTACTGGTATCTGAATGGCACAATATTACTGGCATCTGAATGGCACAATATTACTGGTATCTGAATGGCACAATATTACTGGTATCTGAATGGCACAATAATTATGGCATCTGAATGGCACAATATTACTGGTATCTGAATGGCACAATATTACTGGCATCTGAATGGCACAATAATTATGGTATCTGAATGGCACAATATTACTGGCATCTGAATGGCACAATATTACTGGTATCTGAATGGCACAATATTACTGGTATCTGAATGGCACAATAATTATGGCATCTGAATGGCACAATAATTATGGCATCTGAATGGCACAATATTATTGGTATCTGAATGGCACAATATTACTGGCATCTGAATGGCACAATATTACTGGCATCTGAATGGCACAATAATACAGGCATTTGAATGGCACAATACTTATGGCATTTGGATGGCACAATTTTACTGGCATCTGAATGGAACAATAATTATGGCATATGATTGGCACAATATTACTGGCATTTGAATGGCACAATAATACAGGCATCTGAATGGCACAATAATAAAGGCATCTGAATGGCAAAATAATTATGTCATCTGAATGGCACAATATTACTGGCATTTGAATGGCACAATACTTATGGCATTTGAATGGCACAATATTACTGGCATCTGAATGGCACAATAATTATGGCATCTGATTGGCACAATATTACTGGCATTTGAATGGCACAATAATACAGGCATCTGAATGGCAAAATAATACAGGCATCTGAATGGCACAATAACTATGGCTTCTGAATGGCACAATATTACTGGCATTTGAATGGCACAATAGTTATGGCATCTGAATGGCACAATATTACTGGTATCTGAATGGCACAGTAATACAGGCATCTGATGGCACAATATTACTGGCATTTGAATGGCACAATATTACTGGCATTTGAATGGCACAATATTACTGGCATTTGAATGGCACAATAATACAGGCATCTGAATGGCACAATAATACAGGCATCTGAATGGCACAATAACTATGGCTTCTGAATGGCACAATATTACGGGCATTTGAATGGCACAATATTACTGGCATTTGAATGGCACAATATTACTGGTATCTGAATGGCACAATAATACAGGCATCTGAATGGCACAATATTACTGGCATTTTAATGAAACAATATTACCGGCATTTTAATGGCACAATATTACTGGTATCTTAATGGCACAATAATACAGGCATCTGAATGGCACACTATTACTGGCATTTTAATGGCACAATATTACTGCCATTTTAATGGCACATTATTACTGGTATATGAATGACACAATAATTATGGCATTTGAATGGCACAATATTACTGGCATTTTAATTGCACAATATTACTGGTATCTGAATGACACAATAATTATGACATTTGAATGGCACACTATTAATGGTATCTGAATGGCAAAATATTACTGGCATTTGAATGGCACAATATTACTGGCATTTGAATTGCACAATATTACTGGTATCTGAGTAGCACAATATTACTGCCATTTTAATGGCACAATATTACTGCTATCTGAATGGCAAAAAACTACTGGTATCGGAATGGCACAATAATTATGGCATTTGAATGGCACAATATTACTGGTATCTGAATGGCACAATATTACTGGCATCTGAATGGCACAATATTATTGCTATCATTTGAATGGCACAATATTATGGTATCTGAATGGCACAATAATACTGGCATTTTAATGGCCCAATATTACTGGCATTTGAATGGCACAATATTACTGGCATCTTAATGGCACAATATTACTGGCATATGAATGGCACAATAATTATGGCAAATGAATGGCACAATAATACAGGCATCTGAATGGCAAAATAATTATGGCATCTGAATGGCACAATATTACTGGCATTTGAATGGCACAATATTACTTGCATCTGAATGGCACAATAATCAGGCATTTTAAAGGGACAATATTACTGGCATTTGAATGGCACAATATTACTGGCATCTGAATGGCACAATAAAACAGGCATCTGAATGGAACAATATTACTGGCATTTGAATAGCACAATATTACAGGTATCTGAATGGCACAATATTACTGGCATTTTAATGGCACAATATTACTGGCATTTGAATTTCACAATATTACTGGTATCTGAATGGCACAATAATACAGGTATCTGAATGGCACAACATTACTGGCATTTGAATGGCACAATATTACTGGTATCTGAATGGAACAATAATACAGGCATTTGAATGGCACAATATTACTGGCATTTGAATGGCACAATATTACTGGCATCTTTATGGCACAATATTACTGGCAGCTTAATGGCAAAATAATTATGGCATCTGAATGGCACAATATTACTGGCATTTGAATGGCACACTATTACTGGCATCTGAATGGCAGAATATTACTGGCATTTGAATGGCACAATATTAATGGTATCTGAATGGCACACTATTACTGGCATTTGAATAGCACAATATTACTGGTATCTGAATGGCTCCATATTACTGGCATTTGAATGGCACAATAATTATGGCATCTTAATGGTGCAATAATACTGGCATCTGATTGGTGCAATAATACTGGTATCTTAATGGCACAATATTACTGGCATCTTAATGGTGCAATAATAGTGGCATCTTAATGGTGAAATAATACTGGCATTTTAATAGGACAATAATATTGGCATCTTAATGATTCTATTAATGGCATCTTGATGGGCAGATTGGCTGGGGCATCTTAATGGCACAATATTACTGGCATCTTGATGGGCAAATTGGCTGGGGCATCTTAATGGCACAATATTACTGGCATCTTAATGGCACGATTTTACTGGCATCTTGATGGGCAAATTGGCTGGGGCATCTTAATGGCACAATATTACTGGCATATTAGGCAAACTGTCTGGCTTATTAACAGCAAAATAATGCTGGCATATTATTATTGTGTGTGACATAATTAGTGGGGCTCCTGTATGTGGCATATTTAATGGGCCATCTGACTAACATTACTAAGGAATCTGTTTGGCATGGTATTGGAGGAAATCCAGGGGGTGACACCATGAGTTACCGCACCGGGTGACATCAACCCTAGTGACACCTCTGCATCTGATCATAATTACTAACATAAATTCTCCTACCTGTCCGAAGCAACTTGTCAAAAATCCCAACACACACACATTCCAGCAATGTATGCAAGTTCTCTGTTCAGCTGTGTGTCAGTTTTTTTGTTGTAGGGGAAATTGTCCCCTATGAAATATGGGGTGAGAGAATTGCAGGGAACTGAGACAAGAATTTGAAACTTTAGGCCAATGTAGCTGAATGGGAGAATTTTTCCAACTCAGCTACTTGTGCCTTAAGTTTGAACTTTTCATCTCAATTACCTGCAATTCTTTATTTATTGAGTAGACCATTATATGGACAAAAGTAATGGGACACACCACAAGTGTTTCAATCAGACCCATTGCCACAGGTACATAAAATCAAGCACCTAGCCATGCAGTCTGCAGCTACAAACATTTGTGAAAAAATGTCGTTCTGAAGAGCTCATTGAATTCAAGTGTGGTACTGTGATAGGATGCCACCTTAGCAACAAGTCATCTCATGAAAAGTCATCCATGCTAAATATTCCAGTCAACTGGGAGTGGTATTATTGGAAAGTGGAAGCGTTTTGGAAAGTGGAAGCAGCAACTCAGCCATGAACAGTAAAGTCACAGAGAGGGGTCACCAAGTGGTGAGGCACATGTTGCGTAAAAGTTGCCAAAGCTCTGCTGATTCCATTGCAGAAGAGTTCCAAACTTCCACTGGCATTAATATCAGCACAAACACTGTGCGGCAGGAACTTCATAGAATGGGTTTCCATGGCCGAGCAGCTGCATTCAAGCCTCACATAACCAAGTACAATGTCAATCTTCGGATCGAGTTGTGTAAAGCACACCGCCACTGGATACTGGAGCAGTGTAAACGTGTTCTGCGGAGTCTGCACTATTTGGCAGTCTGATGGGCAAGTCTGGGTTTGGCGGATGCTAGGTAAACATTACCTGCCTGACTGCATTGTTCCAACTATAAAGTTTTGTGGAGGAGAGATAATGATATAGGGCTGTTTTTCAGGGTTTGGGCTAGGCCTCTTCTAGTGAAGGGAAATCTTAATGCTTAAGCGTACCAAGACATCATCTAACTTTGTGTGAACAGTTTGGGGAAGTGCCCCAGTGCACAAAGGAAGGGCCATAAAGACATGGTTGAATGAGTTTAGTGTGGAAGAACGTAACTGTCCCGCACAGAGTCCTGACCTTAACCCCACCGAACACTGTTAGGATGAATTGGAATTAAGATTGTGGAATATGAATGGCCAACAGAAATGGTTGATGCAGGAGTTGCAAAGAGATACCACATTATACTTTATAGAAAGAAAAAGAGAGTAGAAACCCCTGTGCAAAAATGTGAACTCAATCCTACAAAACACCCAATGGTGCTAAATATAAAGGTGATTACTGGAAAACTGCAGTGTGAAATTTGTTGCAGTGAATGGGCATATATATAAGTAGTAAGGCCCCTTTATTACCTATGCAGACTCAGTTCATCTGACTAACATGAACTCTCAGCTGGTTTTGTCCACATATGTATTCGTAAAGTGCGTGGACTCTAAAGATGAGAAAAGCATGCAATTAGAAGGAAAGGAAAAATGCTATTTGGAGCAGACTTAGTTGTGTGTAACTTATCCCGATGTTAGCACACTCTGTTTTGTTACAAATGGACTCCTCACTATGAAAGGCATCCAGTCTGATCCAAAGACAGCAGAGTCTGGTCCAAACAGCATTTTTTTTAACAGCCTCTAATAAATTCACTGACTGCATGGATGATGAAAGTGCTCATTTGGGCCTGCATATTTATATATATATATATGCCCATACACTGAAGCAAATTTCACACCATTGGGTGTTTTGTAGGTTTTCTTTCTCATCTTTGGGTCGCGGTTACTACTCTCTTTGTTTCTTACACTTTCCTCTCATCATCTTTTGCTGTTCCCCATCTGATGGTGAAGCCCCATGGCACACACAGGACACAGAAGATTTGTCAGCTCCTCCTTGGACTTCACCAGATCAGACAGTTCAGCTGGCATTGGTATGAGCGACATCTTCACCTGTCTATGGTAAGACAGACATGTGCATGTCGCCTGTAGTAGAAACATGTGCATCAGATAATGTTTCATTCATGAAAGAGGGAATAGCATGGAAAAGTGACTGGAGATCCTAAGTTACATCCTGAATCTCCCATAGTAGGTTTATCCCACCAACTGCAGCTCCTGTGCAGGTTGAGGATCCACATGTAGATACACATGTACACCACATCATTCATGTCTGCTATTTCAAGCAAATGTAGTGGGTTACTTCTGTTATACGATCTATGCACATTCTTCTATATGGAAATGGATGTACAGCTGTAGGACATCTATGTACATGCCTGCTACAGTGATAGAATGTGTAACCCCTCATAGGTTCAATGACAGGATTAGCATGCAATGAGTTCAGCATGGGCTTCTGTTATGTAACTTATAACTAATTCTGTAAATAGCTATGATAACTGCAGAGACAACATTAGATCAGGGGTTCCCTAAAGTTTATGGACCAAGACACACTTTGGAAAATGGTACATTTTCACTACCCACTCGCATGTAATGCATATTTTGAAAGGAATCAACCTTAGATGCATACACTTGGCCCATCTTGGGAATCTGCTTTAAATGTGTAAACTTGGCTCAGCATGGCAGTCAGCTTCAGATGCATAAACCTGGCACAGCATAGCTGTAGTTTTAGATACATCTCCTTTTCTTATTTATCTCTCCCCACATGTCTGTCTCTCTCCACTTACTGCCCACGTCTTTCTGTCTTACTTATCTCCCTTCACATGTCTGTCTGTCTCTCTCTTACATCCTTTTGCATGTCTGTCAGTCTCTCTCAACTCCCTTCACATGTCTGTCTGTCTCTCTTATCTTCCTTTGCTTGACTGTCTCTCTCATCACTCCTTCCATGTCTGTCAATCTCACTCATCTCCCTACACATGTCTGTCTCTCTCCTCTTCCCTCAATTTTCCCATGCCCTTTTACCTTGTGGAGACACAGGCAGCATCATGTCTATTTGTTATACTTAATGCTGCCTCATGCTCCTGCAGCTACATCTCTGGTGGCAACAAGCCACCCAGGGCAGTGGGTTCCAGAGGTTGTGATCAGCTGAACAAATCAGGAGCCCATCCACCATCAGTTGACGATTTTCCAAATGCTGCATTCAATACTGCTGTCTAAGGTTCAATTTCTGGGACCCAGTTTGATCTGGCACACATGGACCAGCAACTGACCACGATAGTGGACAACCAAGAACGGTTCAATGCCAAGGTGATAGAGAAGAAAAATGAGTTGTCTACTCACTTAGGTGCAGTAGTTACATATATTCCCCCCCCCCCCCCCCCCCAATGATGTAGTAACAGGAGTGTAAAGCTAGAGCTGAACACCGCAACCAACTTTTGTGATGCAAGTACGATAAATTGGAATTGCAGCGTGCTTGCTTCCTGTGGCAATCCCCACACCTAATATCCCTCATCATAGGTGGTTGAAGGTCAGTCTGGGGAGGAGGAAGATGATGCCGAAGTGACTGGACAGTTGCCCAGTATATCATCTTCCTGCTGATGAGTAAATCATTCTATGACATCCGGAACACTTGGGTGCTTACCATTCTGATCACCTGCTTGTACTCATCTGCTGAATAAACCCTGGGTTGTTTATCATTTATGTTTCACTAAAAACATTTTTATAATGAAAGTAATTAGAAAATAAATACATTTATTATTTCAACTTATCTATTTGTGTCTGTGTTGTTATCCAGGTAAATCCACATTTCACACACTTCCATAGTTCATGGTAGCCTTTTATTTCCACAGTGTTGAATTATTCCACATGGGTACTCCTTCCCTTTTATTGTGGTAACACATTGCTGTCTGTGCTGGACATGTATTTGTTGCTTAACACATTTTTGATGTGGTTTTTGACAGGGCCATGGTTCCATATATGCCCAAATATCATATTTTTCGAAATATCAATGTCACGGTAGCACCCCTCCAGACAACCATGTTTTTCCATTCCTCAGTGCCCATGTTCCGGCTGAGTTATTTTCCCCTGTTCTAACTGTGTGTGTTACATGTATGGTGCCCTGTTAAAGAGCCTAATCCCTTGTACCCTTTCCCCAGGAATGTAGCTTCAGCAGCCACTTCAAAATAAAGGTTTATCCTGGCTGCTGAGCTCATTCTCTTCTTCAAAAGGTAGGCGGTTTTCCTATTGGTTGCTCAGACCAAGCCCCCGTGTAGGCACTGTTCGGATTGGTTGCTTAGTTAAATGCCCAATTTGCATATAATTGCTGATCTGTGGGGCACGCCCCCTGCTGGGGATTGGTTGCTACTAATCCTACCTTTCATCTGATTGGCTGCCAGGTACTGTCCTTTTGTGTAGGTGTGAAGAAGTTCTTTTGTTCAACTTTTGTTATCAAGATGTTTTCCTGTATATATGTCCTGTGTTTTGTGTCAATAAACAGTTCTTCTTGTTTTCCCAACACGACCAGTCTCGTCTGCTATGTTGGGGGAATTGCTTGCAGGGGAGCCTTGATTATAGCCCCGTTTGGCTATTGGATATTTACTGGACCTGAGGAGTGATTTTGTGGAACTGATTCCGGTAGGAGCTACCCATCTAGTAGCCCTCCCGTGACACTGGTGTCAAGAAGTGGGATCTCTCCTCCCAACACTGGTCCTTGGATTTATCAAGTGGATTATTGTTTCTTTTATTATGGCAGAAGCATACAAGTCCCTCACGGTGGCTGCGCTGCAAGACTTGCTTGCCCAAAAAGGCCAAGACACCGGAGGCTTGAAAAAGAACGAATTGGTGGCGGCTCTACTGGAACTTGAAAGGGAGGAGAACCGCCCTCCCAGCCCGATTGTGGGGCAAGCAGCACACATCCCCTCCCGGTTCATGGAACCCCCTCGTGCTGAGAGTGATGAGATCTCACGGAGGGTAAGGGAGAGATTGGCGTTTTTTGGACCCAACCCGTCCGTAGAAATTGTTAATCGCATCATGGAAGTGGCAGAGCGGGAGAGAGAAGCCGAATTGGCGCACCGGAGAGCCACTATCTCTGGACCGGCCACAGAGGATTCACACTCAGTGCGCAGCACCACCTCTACGTGCCCGATCAAAGTTAACCACCAGTCCTTCAAACAGTTTGATGATGCTGTCGGGGATATCGATGGATTCCTACAAGACTTTGAACGACAGTGCCAGCTCCACAATGTGGACACCCAGGACTGGGTACCTATACTGGTGGGCAAGTTATCTGGGCGAGCTGCAGAAACGTACAGAGCGATCCCTGATGAATGGGCTAGAGATTACCCCGAAGTAAAGACCCGTCTGCTGGCCCGATATGCCATCACCCCTGATACATACCGTAGGAAATTCCGAGAGGCGAGGATGGGTCCAAGAGACACGTACACTGAGTGGGCACATCGCATGACCCGAGCCGCTACCAGCTGGATACAAGGGAGGCAAGTCACCACTTGGCAAGAATGCCTCCAACAGTTTTTACTGGAGCAATTTTTTCTTCATACGAGCACAGAGGTACGAGACTGGGTAAGAGACCAAGACCCCGTAAACCTGGAAGAGGCGGCAAAGCTAGCGGACAAATTTGTGGATGTCCGCCGCCCAGTCTCAAGACACCCTACCCCCTACCACAGCAGACCTCAGCCGCTAATGCACCGCCCCATGCCCCCAGCCTCCCCACCTACCCGACCCATGGGGTCTTATCCGAATAGGTCATACGCACCGAATGCTAGACCTAGTGGGGCTTCTACGGGATGTTTTCACTGTCGTCAACCTGGCCACATTCAGAAATATTGTCCCCAGCTACAGCCCAGGGCTCAACCCCATGGTCCTCGAAGGAACCAGTCCCCAGGCCCTTGGATGGCGCGCCAGGCTCAGTGCGTGAGCCGGACCCAGGATTCTGGTCCAGCTAACTCAGACCCAACTGTGGATTACAATTACTGTTCCCCGGAGCCTTTTGCCATACATGAGAGTTACTCAGATGAGGTCTATTTGGCTCAGCATCCTCGGAAGGACAACCGAGAGCACCACTACCAGCCCGTCACCATTAATGGGCAGCCAGCCGAGGGACTAAGGGATTCTGGAGCTACCCTCACACTGGTCCAGCCCCGTACTTTACCCCCTAACCAGCCAGTTAACTGCAAAGTGGATGTGCGCGTGGCTGGGGGGCAGGTACATCAGCTACCCATGACCAGGGTATACCTAAAGTGGGGCACTGGGGAGGGCTACAGAGATGTGGGCATCATGGAGGGCTTACCCACGGATGTACTGCTGGGAAATGATTTGGGCTATTTGGAGAGCCGGTATGTGCCTGAGATAGATTGTACAGTGGATCCTGCTTGCTTGGCTGTCACCCGTTCTCAGGCTAACCAACCTTCCGATTCTGGGACGCAGGTAAGCACTAACCCCGACGACCTACTCACAACTGACTCCCTACCATGGCTCCCCCCTGACGGTTTCCGTGCCCAACTGCTATCTGACCTCAGCCTTAGCCGCTATCGCAGCAACAGGCAACACTAATGGTATTACCGAGGTTCCTCGGCTCCAATTGATAGTCCCCGCCATCCACCGCCCCGCTCTCCTCACCCTAGCCCACGAAGCCCCTCTATCCGGTCACCTCGGCGCCAGGCGGACAGAGTACAGACTCACCCGCACATTCTTTTGGCCAGGGATCTCCCGGGATGTTAAGCACCATTGCCGCACCTGCGAGCTGTGCCAGCGGGTAGGGAAGCGACCTGAAGCGTCACGAGTCCCCTTGCAGCCTCTACCCCTTATTGGGGAACCTTTCAGTAGGGTCGCCATAGATCTCATCGGCCCTCTTGCCCATCCTAGCAAGACGGGGAAAAGGTACATCCTCACAGTAGTAGACTTTGCCACCCGCTACCCTGAAGCCACGGCCCTGCCAAATATTTCTGCTGAGACAGTGGCGAATGCCCTTCTGGCTATATTCTCACGGGTAGGATTTCCCAAAGAAGTACTCTCCGATCAGGGCACACAATTTACCTCTGAGTTGCTCCAGCAGGTATGGACCCTCTGTGGGGTTAAGTCCCTGCGCACGTCCCCCTATCATCCACAAACGAATGGACTTTGTGAAAGGTTCAATGGAACCTTGAAACAGATGATCCGGACGTTCATAGCAGATCATGTTGATTGGGAAAAATGTATGCCCCATTTATTGTTTGCTTACCGGGAGGTCCCACAGGAGTCCACAGGATATTCACCATTCGAACTACTCTATGGGCGAAGGGTAAGGGGTCCCCTAGATATTCTGCGGGAATACTGGGAAGGGAAATGCGAGTCAGAGGAGACTCCACTTATCACTTATGTAGTTGAGCTCCGGGAAAAATTAGACCGGCTCATGTCCCTAGCCCACGGGAACCTAAGGGCAGCCCAAGCCCGCCACAAGACCTTGTATGACCGCAACACTAAGCCCCGAGAGCTTCTAGTGGGTCAGCGGGTCCTGATGCTACGTCCTACCCGCCAAAATAAATTACAGGCTGCCTGGATAGGACCATACGAGGTTGTAGAGCGCAGGGGAGAGACAACCTACGTTGTCGCCCGAGGAGCCAGGGGTCAGACCCGGCGACTCTGCCACGTAAATGCGCTCAAACCATACCTAGAACGTACAGAAGAGGTGTCCGCTATCTGTACCCCCTCGCACACGGAGGCAGGAGACCGGGCTATCCCAGACCTCCTTGCTGAGTCCGTCCACCCCGGGGATATTACCCAAGTCAAGCTCGGAGAACAGCTGAGCCCCATAGAAAAAGCCCAAGTATTCCCGCTGCTAAAGCAGCACCTCCAGCTGTTCTCTGCTCTACCCGGCATCACATCATTAGCCCAGCATGGAGTAGAGACTCCCGGTCAGAGCCCTCTCAGGCAACCCGCTTACCGGGTCCCTGAAGCAGTCAAGGGACACATTAGGAAGGAGCTTGAAGAGATGAGGACCTTGGGAGTTATAGAACCCTCCCACAGCCCCTGGGCTTCTCCAGTTGTGCTAGTGCCTAAGAAGGACGGGACGACCCGCTTCTGTGTGGACTATCGTCGGCTAAATGAAAAGACGACCACTGATGCCTACCCTATGCCCCGAGTAGATGACCTGTTAGACCAGTTAGCGGGGGCGACCTGGGTTTCGACACTAGACCTTAGCCGGGGTTATTGGCAGATCCCGTTGACGGCAGATGCTGTCCCCAAGTCGGCATTCATCACCCCATTCGGCCTGTACCAATTTCGGGTCATGCCGTTTGGGATGAAGAATGCCCCAGCTACATTTCAGCGGCTGGTAGATCAGCTACTCGAGGGTCTGCAGGGCTATACCTGCGCCTATCTCGACGATATAGCCATCTTCAGTGACTCTTGGGACGAGCACCTCCAGCATATGGATGTGGTACTGGGCAGAATACAGGCAGCAGGGATGACTATCCGGCCCAACAAATGCCAAATAGGTATGGGCGAGGTCCAGTACTTGGGACACCGGGTGGGGAGTGGGAAACAGCGACCTGAACCCGCCAAAATTGAGGCTATTGTCAACTGGCCTGTACCGCTCAATAAGAAGCAGGTCCTAGCTTTCTTAGGTACCGCAGGGTATTACAGAAAATTTGTACCCAATTACAGTTCTTTGGCCAAACCCCTGACTGACCTTACCAAGAAAACCCTGCCCCGGACAGTCCTGTGGTCCCCAGAATGTGGTGCTGCCTTTGAAGCCTTAAAAACAGCCCTAGGAAATTCTCCGGTCTTGGCCGCTCCTAACTTCAATCAACGCTTTTTGGTCCACACAGACGCTTCCATGTTTGGGCTCGGGGCCGTGTTGAGCCAGGTCAACAGCCAAGGAGAGGAGCACCCAGTAGCATACCAAAGTCGCAAGCTACTGGAACGGGAGGTGGGCTATGCTGCTATTGAAAAAGAGTGCCTGGCTCTTGTGTGGGCACTAAAGCGGTTCCAACCGTACTTGTATGGCCGGGAATTCACTGTCTTAACTGACCACAACCCCCTTGTGTGGCTGAACAGAGTGTCCGGGGACAATGGTAGACTATTGCGGTGGAGCCTATCCCTTCAACCCTTTAATTTTACAGTGCAATACCGCCCGGGAAAGGACAATAAAAACGCAGATGGCTTATCACGGCAAGAAGACGTGTGAGTCAACACCACACCCAGTGTTTTCCTCGCCACCTTCAGGCTTATCCGTGTGGACAACCCCGAGCTGGCTCTCTTTGAAAGGGGGAGAAATGTCACGGTAGCACCCCTCCAGACAACCATGTTTTTCCATTCCTCAGTGCCCATGTTCCGGCTGAGTTATTTTCCCCTGTTCTAACTGTGTGTGTTACATGTATGGTGCCCTGTTAAAGAGCCTAATCCCTTGTACCCTTTCCCCAGGAATGTAGCTTCAGCAGCCACTTCAAAATAAAGGTTTATCCTGGCTGCTGAGCTCATTCTCTTCTTCAAAAGGTAGGCGGTTTTCCTATTGGTTGCTCAGACCAAGCCCCCGTGTAGGCACTGTTCGGATTGGTTGCTTAGTTAAATGCCCAATTTGCATATAATTGCTGATCTGTGGGGCACGCCCCCTGCTGGGGATTGGTTGCTACTAATCCTACCTTTCATCTGATTGGCTGCCAGGTACTGTCCTTTTGTGTAGGTGTGAAGAAGTTCTTTTGTTCAACTTTTGTTATCAAGATGTTTTCCTGTATATATGTCCTGTGTTTTGTGTCAATAAACAGTTCTTCTTGTTTTCCCAACACGACCAGTCTCGTCTGCTATGTTGGGGGAATTGCTTGCAGGGGAGCCTTGATTATAGCCCCGTTTGGCTATTGGATATTTACTGGACCTGAGGAGTGATTTTGTGGAACTGATTCCGGTAGGAGCTACCCATCTAGTAGCCCTCCCGTGACAATCATAATGCTGGATATTTGTATCAGAAATTATATTTGGGCAAAATTGTAGACATGTCTCTGTGAAAAAAAGGCAATATAAAATATTTTGTAGTATACTTTAGAGGGCTTTAAAGTTTAGTTTTCCAGCTCATATCAGAAGAATTGAAATGGGTGAATACTGCCTATGTTAACAAAATTTGGAGCGTGTTCGGATCTGATTTGTGCATATTGGGTAGCCAAAAATCTATGGTTTTCATGGCCAAAATGTCCCTATGCCAACACCTATCCCAACACCTATCCCAACACATCCCTCCAATGTTTCAGTTTCTAAATGGCCTGATTCTGTCCTAATTTCAGGAATACTGAGTAGCCACATTTCGAGAGTAGTAAAATTTGGCTAAAGTGCCAGTCCTGAATCTAATTCAGGACTAATCAGTGTGTATTGGCTAGAGAAAACGAAACTGGGAGGAAACGAGCAGAACAATCCGGATGGCAGAAAAAAATATATAATGAACGAAACAGCACACAGGGTAGGCTGCAAAACAGAGATTTAATTCTCAAACAGAAGCAGCCATATTGCCAGCCAGTGATCCCCTCACCCAGTGAAGAAAGTACGCCTACGCGTTTTGCGCCAAAACTTGGCGCTTTGTCAAGGCAAATTTTTTTTCGTCTATATTGGATAGACCCTATAAAATAAAGGGAGATAAAGCCAATTACAATTTTCCTTTCGCTATGTGTTGTGGTAAAATCCTGTTTTGAGAAATACAAAGTGGATATATTTGTTTCAAGGTTTGCTGCACAGGCCTAATGGAAGAAATAAATTCTATTTCATAGCTACACAGCATAGACGTCTCAATTAGAAAATGATAGACATTGTTATTGTGTATCTCCGTAATTTAAATAATACCATTCTATAGAATATATTTTTCCTTTTAAAGTCTTCTAATTTCTTTGCAATCTCTCCATCAAGAACTCTTAAACAAGTGGTTTTACCTAACAATTCTGAAATGTCAAATAAAATTATATATATATAGTGCATTAGAGTGCATTAGAGACTAAAAACTCTTAACATTTTTGTCTTCTTGCTGTTACAGAGATTTTTCCAGAAATGAAGATTACATCAGATAACGAGTGGATTATTTTAAATATAAATTTTACGGGATTCTATAGAGCAAACTATGACAAGAACAATTGGAACCAACTGATAAAACAACTTCAAAAGGACCACAAGGTGAAAATTATAATTGATTCACATACAGCAGGATTCCTCAAAATTAATATAAATTAAAAATAAGAAATCCACTTCTATATAAAATGGGAAAATATGTTGAGCAGAATATATGTTTTTACAGAAATAATAATTCTATTGAATATTTAATTTGTAATGAACTCTTTGGGGTCTATTCGCTAAAAGGTGAGTTGCAAGTGAATAGTCCCTCTTGATTTTTTTAAGTGAAAAGTTTCATGGTTTTTAATTTTTTAATTTTGAGAAAGAATTTTCTGAAGAGTTTGAACATTTTCGTCTTGACTTCAACTTGGCCACACTAAGATATTAAGGACCAGATTTCTCAAGGCAAACAAGTGATACAGCTACCATAGCATTCCCTTGGTTTCCATGGTTACTATCATTATTTTAGCACTTTTTCCTAAAAAAAAGCACCAATTTTGTCTTCATAAATACAGCCCTTAGTTTCCTATCTTTAAACCACTGTTTTATCTGTTGAAATCCAATTATGATATATACAAACAATAGCTATTTAAAAATGTATAAGGCTAGTGCTTTGTGGTTTATGCATGTGTTCTTGCAAGATGACCTTGATTTAATAACTCACTGTAAATTGATGTGATGTGGTAATCATGGTTGCCAATTGTCAGCATTTTGCCTTCGCTTTGTGTGCAATAAACTGGAATTGAATACATCTATTTCAATGTCTTCCAGTGATGTTTAGTACACATTGCATCACTCAGAGGTATGCAATATCTGGTTACTTTAGTTGTGGAGAACTATCAGTACCATCACCCTCAGCTAGACTATAAGGAAGCTGACAGTCCCAATGTTGGCCACTTACTATGTGATATTTGCTGCTGCTTGTATCTAACATTATAATTATTACTGTACAGATTATACCAGTGGTTAACAGAGCGCAGCTGATTGAAGATGCCTTCGTACTAGCAAAGTGAGTAGATCATTGGTTAATGGCTATATGAAAGGTCAGAATACAAGCTCTAAAAATCCAATTTTCTGTTAAAGTGGAATGTTTTTAATCAAGCAGAGGGCTACTTCTGCCAAATATTAATTCCCTTTGAATGGTGCTCCTAATTTATACTATTCTGAAGAATTAATCTGCAGTTTCTGTAACACTTTCAGGCATGCCATGTTAAAAAAAGGGGTGAAATTGAGAATGTTTATTCCCACTTTGGGACTTGTTGTGTGGTGCAGATAATAGGATGCTGGAGAATCGATATCGTGGCATCATGGCAATATCAGCTAACTGTCAGTGATGTACCATATGACGTGCCAGGCACATCAGTTGTCACTAACAGGTCATTTTTGTGTGATGTGCCTAGCACATCAGTTGTTGTGAAGAAGTTAATGATGTTGTAAGGTACATGAAATTAACACTTTTAATCACTGGTTTCCAAACCAGTTCTCGGGGACCACCCAACAGTCCATGATTTTAGGGATTAACCAGTTGTGTCCATGGTTTTTTTTGAGAGAATAAAACTTTAGACACAACTAGGTAATCTCTAAATCCTGAACTGCTGGGTGAGCCTTGAGGACTGGTTTGGGAACTACTGCTTTACATGGACATATGGCCTATTCCTATTATTTTTACTGTGCTGTTTGATATATCATTGTAAACTAAAGTAGTATTCACATTGTTTTGCTTTTATCTGAAATTCTTGGCTCATAATGATTGTTATTACCAGATTTTCAGCTACCAGATAAAACTACTTTCTAATTTTCCTAAAGTGTAAGATGAAATTTTATTCAATACCTAGTTGAGTAAAAATAAATCTAACATGTATTAAATTATAATAAATGACTGAATGACATGCCATTTAATTAAAGTTACTTAAGTGTGAGAAGTTGCACTAATTTCAGTGACTCCTATTAAGAGAGAGATTTCTTTCACCCATGATTAATTTATCACTGTTTTCATTTCCACATTTTCCATTTTATACCAGTGGGAGAATATGAATATCAAACAATAATTCATATCAGCTATTAGAATCTTTATCTGTATGACAATGTTTTATTACATGATACTTTTGGAAAGTTTTACAATATAAAGCAACAACTAATCAAAGGCTCTGAATGATAATGCTTGGTGAAGGTGATAAACCTTGTTGTATAAGATGGTGCCCCCAAAGCAACCCTATAGTGATATTATTATGTGGGCCTTGGGCATCGTGAAGCCCGTGGCCCCCGTTGCCCATCTTAGGGGTAATATTATTTATTAATAAGGGGGTCCTCGCGCATCATGGGGTCTAATATTTATTATAAGGGGACCTCGGGCATTGTGCAGCCTATACATTTTTTTTTCTGTTTTCATGGGGCCAGTAGGAGATTGCTGGCCTGGGTGGGGGGCTATATTAATTAAAGGGGAGCATATTATTCATGGCTCAGGCATCACACAGCCCGTGGCCCCCCATGGTAGCCAATAACTTTTAAAAAATCTGTTTTCATGGGGCCAGGGAGGTTTAGATTTTTATTGGGGGAACCCCTGTGGCTCCCCCAATATTTTCATTTTTAACAGGTGAGCACTTTCACTGTTTGTGTTCCCTACATGGCGATAAAACATCAATCCAATTGCCCCCCAAAAAAGGTACAGAAGTTACCTGTAGTCAGTGTTCTGAAAAATGATACGCTTAGGGTCATGTCTACAAATGCTCGCAGTTTAGGGAATAAGATCAATGAACTTGTGGCAATATTGGCAACTGAGAATGTAGATTTAGTGGCTGTTACTGAGACATGGTATAATGAAAAACATGACTGGGACATATCAATACCAGGGTACTCTTTATATAGAAAAGACAGAGAAGGTAAAAAAGGGGGAGGGGTGGCCCTGTATGTGAGGGATAGCTTAAAATGTAACGTAATACAAGTTAGTGAGGCGAACATAGAGTCAGTTTGGGTTACATTAGAATTTGGTAATCATATGGTAACTCGGGTAGGTGTGATTTATAGGCCCCCTGGACAAATAGAGGAGTTAGATAATCTACTAGTTGAGGAAATAGCTAAAATGACAATGAAGGGAGAAGTGATCATCATGGGTGACTTTAATCTTCCTGATGTGAACTGGAAATACAAAACAGCTACTTGCGCCAGGAGTACGCATATCCTAAACTCCCTACTGGGATTATCTCTAAAACAAGTAGTGGAGGAGCCAACTCGAAAGCAGGCCATACTAGACTTAGTGTTCACAAATGGAGATTTGTTATCAGATATTACTGTAGGTGAAAGTTTAGGATCTAGTGATCACCAGACAGTGTGGTTTAATATAAGAACAGTGATGCAGTCACACCACACAAAAACAAAAGTTTTAGATTTTAGAAAAACAGACTTTTCTAAAATTAGATTAGGTGTAAAGGAGTCATTATCAGACTGGAGCAATTTAAATGGAGTCCAAGAGAAATGGGATTATCTAAAAGTTGCACTACTGAAGGCAACAGAAAATTGCATAAGGCTTGTCAGTAAGAGCAAAAAATTGAAGAAACCACTGTGGTACTCTGCAGAGGTGGCTAAAATAGTAAAAAATAAAAAGCTAGCATTTAGTAATTATAAAAATACTCAGAGTGAGGAAGATAGAAAGATCTATAAGAGTAGGCAGAAAGAGGCAAAGCAAGCTATAAGAGCTTCCAAAGCACACACAGAAGAGACTATAGCCCAGTCAGTGAAAAAGGGGGATAAAACATTTTTTAGATACATAAATGAGAAAAGGAAAGTAAAACAAGGATTAGTTAGATTAAAAACAAAAGAAGGATGCTATGTAGAAGAGGATAAAGGCTTAGCAGACTGCCTTAATGAATATTTTTGTTCAGTTTTTACAAATGAAAATGAGGGTAAGGGACCTCATTTAGGGAAAAAGACTAATGAGTCTTTTGAAACATGTAAGTTTACAGAGGAAGAGGTTTTACTTCAGCTGTCTAAAGTAAAGACAAATAAGTCGATGGGACCTGATGGGATACATCCAAAGTTATTAAAAGAACTTAGTGGTGTACTAGCAAAACCGTTAACAGATTTATTTAACCAATCATTGTTAACGGGAGTAGTTCCAGAAGATTGGAAATTAGCTAATGTTGTGCCCATTCACAAGAAAGGTAGTAGGGAGGAGGCGGGCAACTATAGACCAGTAAGTCTTACTTCAGTAGTGGGGAAAATAATGGAAACCTTGTTAAAGAATAGGATTGTTGAACATCTAAAGTCGCTTGGATTTCAAGATCAGAGACAGCATGGGTTTACTTCAGGGAGATCATGCCAAACTAATCTTATTGATTTTTTTGATTGGGTAACTAAAATAATAGATCAGGGTGGTGCAGTAGACATTGCTTACCTAGATTTCAGTAAGGCTTTTGACACTGTCGCACATAGAAGGCTTATCAATAAACTGAAATCTTTGAGTTTGGATTTCAATATTGTTGAATGGATTAGACAATGGCTGAGTGACAGGCAACAGAGGGTTGTAGTCAATGGGGTATATTCAATGCAAGGTCTTGTTACTAGTGGGGTACCTCAGGGATCTGTTCTTGGACCCATTCTCTTTAATATTTTTATTAGCGATATTGCAGAAGGTCTTGTTGGCAAAGTATGTCTTTTTGCTGATGATACAAAGATTTGCAGCAGGGTTGATATTCATGGAGGGATAAGCCAAATGGCAAATGATTTAGCTAAACTAGAAAAATGGTCAGAGCAGTGGCAACTGGCATTTAATGTGGACAAGTGCAAGATTATGCACCTTGGGCGTAAAAACCCAAAAGCAGAATATAGACTATTTGGTACAGTCCTAACCTCAACATCTGAGGAAAGGGATTTAGGAGTAATAATTTCAGACGACTTGAAGGTAGGTAGGCAATGCAATAGAGCAGCAGGAAATGCTAGCAGAATGCTTGGTTGCATAGGGAGAGGTATTAGCAGTAGGAAGAGGGAAGTGCTCATGCCATTGTACAGAGCACTGGTGAGACCTCACTTGGAGTATTGTACGCAGTACTGGAGACCGTATCTCCAGAAGGATATTGATACTTTGGAGAGAGTTCAGAGAAGGGCTACTAAACTGGTTCATGGGTTGAAGGATAAAACTTACCAGGAAAGGTTAAAGCATCTTAACATGTATAGCTTGGAGGAAAGACGTAACAGGGGGGATATGATAGAAACATTTAAATACATAAAGGGAATCAACACAGTAAAGGAAGAGAGTATATTTAAAAGAAGAAAAACTACCACAACTAGAGGACATAGTCTTAAATTAGAGGGGCAATTTAAAAGTAATATCAGGAAGTATTACTTTACTGAGAGGGTAGTGGATGTATGGAATAGCCTGCCAGCAGAAGTGGTAGAGGTAAACACAGTCAAGGATTTTAAGCATGCGTGGGATAGACACAAGGCTATCCTAGCTATAAGACCGGGAACGGGGGACTAATAAAAGTACTCAAAAAAAAAAAATTGGGCAGACTAGATGGACCGTATGGTTTTTATCTGCCGACACATTCTATGTTTCTATATGTTTCTATGTTTCTACAGCTTTGAAAGGGTTCAAATGTGCAGGAAGCGGCTGCATTGAGCATCCTGCACATTTAACGCCTGTCTGTACTCTTTGAGTAAAGCTAATAGGCAAAAACATAATTTTTTGGCGCGTTAGCTTTTACTGGCACGCATAGAATCACTATTGGTGCGGTAATTCTGTTACTGGTTTTAGGCAAGAACGATGTTCTCTCATCTGCTTCCAGATGTGGAACCACGTGACCTGCTGATCGATAGAGCACATCAGGTTCCCAAACCGAACTGACTGAACAGAACTGTTCCACTGGATGTGATCGCAAGGATCCACTTCTATCACATCGAGGAAGCTCTCAAGTTTGCGGCAAAACAGCAAGACCTCACACAAATGAAGTTCCAACACATTCAATTCCCTATAACAATCCTTAAAACAATAACAATCCTTAGAGACAACAACATGGACCATAAATGGGACTTTCCGGTAAAACTCCTGGTCAAGAGGAATGGAACCTGGTCTCCGATTAACAACCCTGAGGCATCATATATATAGCTTTGAAGAATTGGAACCTACCGCTTCCAGAGTGTATCAGTATTTCGCCGCCCACAGCCCCACTGAAACTCACTAACAAATTGTCCACCATCACCAACCGCTAACCCTCCAGTATTTGCCTAGCAGAATCTACTTTTATTTTCCAGACCAATGTTTATCACTCCATCTCTGGGTTCAGATAAGCACTTACCTGTTGCCACCAGTTTAGTATGTCCCCCACTCATGGCTGGCCCTACTCTGCACAAGTGCCCTGTCCATGATAACCCAATTTACTTGTCCACAGAATTTGGACCTAGACTTTTCTGCACCAACATTTTCTTTAAAATGCTCATAAGCACCCATCCATTTGGGTGCTCCATCCTTATTTCTCAATGCTTAAACAGGAGCGCAAATGTTTAAGGTATTTTGCACCTAAATTATCTATTAACCACAACACATTACACAAGCGGCCCAGGCTCATGGAACCTAAATGACTCATTACAAAATATTTTCAACTCAACGCCAACGAAGACACCTCTATCGCTTTTACGTGTCTGGCCCACGAAGCAGTCATGAGGGGGCTACTAATCAAACAGGGTGCAAAAGGAAAGCTGAACTGAAATAATAGATTATCACAAGGAAAACATGGCTAGAATACAGTGTATAATAGGACAGAAATTGTATTCACAAAAAAACAAGGCAGGCAAAATGTTAGGCCAAAAGTTACAGAACAGACCCAAGCTAAAATTCCCTATGTAATCAATAAAAACGGACACAAACTATATAACCCAACAGATATAGTAAATGAATTAGCCAGTTTGTACGAAAATGTAAATACCCTTAAAAATCACCAAAACAAAAACAAACCCCAACCAAAAGCTCTAGACATTGACCACTCACCGACACTGCTAACATTATTCAACCACATAAAATCAACCGGACTCATGCCACCAGTAATGTTAGAATTCAACATTATTACTTTACTTGGTAAAACCCCTGACACATTTACTAACTTTTGGCCCATATCATACAGAAAAACTGTATGGCAGACTGCTTGCTAACAGAATAAATCCTCTCCTCCACAAACTAATAAAAAGAAACCATGTTGGCTTTATTAAAAAAAAAGACGGACCTTGGGCAGCATTCGACAGACTACACTGTACCTACATGAAAAAGACTTTCGACAAATTTGGCTTTCCTCAGAATTTTATAAAAGGCAAAACATCCCTCTACACCCCCCTATCTGCTAGAGTCTTCACTTCAGGTTTCCCCCTATCACCCCTAATTTTTATTTTAGCCCTAGAGCCACTAGCAGCCAAAATCTGTGCAAGTACCCTCATCAATGGAATCCAAGTCCGAAACCAGACCCACAAAATCGCTCTATTCAATGCTGAAATTCCTGCATCAGACGTTATACAATCCATCAGTTACTTTGGGCCAAACCAAAGACCCAAACTTATAGACATGTTAGCCACAACCAAAATGGCAATCAATGTCTGGGCTTTATGCACCCTCAAAATAATTCCAAATCATTCCGGACTACTTTTAGATCCCTTAAGCACCCTACTTCTCACCGAACCAAAACTGGAATATTAGCCCGTGCGCAACTGTTAAAAAAGAACACAACCCTCCTAATTTAAGCTACACCAACCAAAACACCCTACAGGAGGGAAACTGAACTACAAATAATGGGGCCTCTCTCTGCTCAGACCATTGAGAGACCAATAAAAAAAGGTTTGTTCAGGTGGTATCCATGTGATTACCCACAGATAGTGGGCATGTGCAGCATAATTAATGGGCCAAATAGTAAACATGGAAATCTGTGTACAGATTTTTTTAAATATCTGATTGGATTTTTCAGAAAGAGCATACGTATTTTATGTTATAAAATGCTAGTAAATATGTTCAGGCACTCAGTGATTGACTGAAGACCAGTGACTTTGAAGGGGATTTAATGGATGTATATTTTCCAGGACCCCACTGATCTCACGTTGCCCTGGGCGCAGATTGTTTTCAATGCATGCCTGTTTTCAGATGTTCATTATTGCATTACATTATTATTACGTTTAGTCATGTTGGAATGTATGGCAGTGTGCTGATACTTTGTTATCTATGGTAATCTAATACATTATTGATTCATAACCACAGCATCTCAAATATATATATATTTTATGTATGTTTGGACTTGTGGTAATCTCATTTATTAAAAATATCAGAGACAGGATTTCAACATTAATATTTTATTCTTCACATAATTATATGAATGGATTATGTTTTCCTTTCCCAGTTTTTCGCCACATTTCTATGATAAATGCTGTGGTTTACATATTTTGGGCCTTTGGAATGTTTTTAATAACAGTGTACATTATGTATAAGTCCAACTTGGATCCTAATCATACATTTGTGGTCAGTTTTCAGGAATGCACCTTAGCAGTTCAGGTACTCCAGTGAAATGCCATACCTCTTGGCACTCGCCTGTTCAGTGGTCTGATTCAAACCCTAGCATGTTAAGCAAACACAAAATTGTGTGATCCAGAATCTTTCACACACTTTCCTGCAATCCATGTGCACATTTACCATATTTCTATGAAGCCACTAATTAAATATTAAATGATGTATGACCAAGCAGATGTACCTTAAAATATACATTAATTTTACTGAAGGACCCCTTTGTATGAAGTGCGCCCAGTGCATTATGGATCAACACTGACACATGCAGCTGTTTGTAACTTGCAATGTAAGAGTTTTCTTGATATAAAGCATATAAACTATCAGTTTTTATAATTACTTCTCTATATGGAAATCTGTGTAATAAACTGATGGGATGCTAGTATATACATACTAACATGCATCTATAGATTGTGACGATGTGCAAGCTGTGTAACTAAAGGTGGGGGTGGGCTAGGATCCTCACTGTGTTGGTATAATGTATTACTTCCTATAGGCCATATTGAAACACTTCTTCTGATTGACAGATCTGGCTACATTGAATTTGAAACGGCTCTTGATTTGACAAAGTACCTTGAGAAGGAAGCGGAGCTAATCGTGTGGCATATAGTGCTGAAATATATGATGTCTTCTAAGAAGCCATTTATTAATTATAACACCTTTCCATTGATAAAGGTAGGATTGTTTTTCAATGTTACATGTAACTTAAAGCAAGTATGTCACATTCGTATACGTTTTTATCTTTTTTTTTTTTTTTTGATGCTATGGGTGCTATTCACTAAAAAAGGTGAGTTGAAGGTGAGATGAAAAGTTTAGCTATACATTGTGCAGGGACAATCCTAGCGACTTTGCTTAGCAGGGAAAACTCACCAAGTTTGTACCTGCACAATGTATAGTTAAAATGGGGAAATAAATGTTATAGACCTTTAGTGAATAGCCCCCTATGACTCTGTCTATCTTTGATGTACTCTCCACTGATGAAGAGCTGATAAAGCCTTTTCTTTTCTTAGAATTCTTTATCATGTTTAATCACTACATTTGTCTGTGTACACGTTTCTTTTCCTTATTTGTAAAAATATTGTGTGAACTATGGCGCCTCTCTTGCATATATCTTTCTTTTGCTTTAAGGTGCACACAAATCTATTCTGTGTTGATGATATAACACAATCCTTGCCTTTTCATAGATGACACAAGTGTGAAGAAGCAGGAGGACTTCTCTCCCCATTTCTGTTCACTGTGCTGTTAAAATGAATGCATGCTCCAAATATAACATCATATCTGGGGATTTGTGCTCACTTCCATGCAGAGTATTACAGGTTAGCTTGAATGTGGATTACCACATTGCTTATACAGCAGGTCAGCCAAGTGAGAACTTGTTGAATAGAGGTGAAAAAAGGCTGAAATGCCAACACCATGTATTCTTAAAGGTAGTAACGGTAATTCCATGTCTGCAACACACGAACCATTTTTTCAGTACTGGCTTCTTTTCCATAAACTTATTTAACAAAGGATAATATCGTTTTTTTTGAAATACCATGAACTGTAGAGTGGAACTAGAGGTATATTTACTTTGAGAGTATTTTCTTTTAAAATGATCACAGTTCCAGCAGAGTAGAAGATCTTTCATCCAATGTTACAATTTAAAAAAATTGCACAATGCACGACAGTTTTAAGTAAAGGTTCTTTGGTGTAAGCTAACAATAACAGAATATTTCCATATCTATTTTTTCTTGTCTTTGTTTTTTGATTACAGAAATATCTCTTACCAAAAATTAATCCAATATATCAGCACTACTCAAGAAAAATTAGGAGCAAATTTGATGAAACAGCAGATGATTATTTCATTCAGTAAGTATAAAATTTTATGATCAATTTAAATAATGATCCTTCCAAAATAAATGGCCTACTCTTAGATTGAGCAAAACATATAGCATATATCGCCTAATGAGTGTAACGCAAAACACATTTTGGCTAGTGACGGCTAGTGTCCTCTTCATGATGGGTCCTGATTGTATAAGAGTCTTGAATGTCTGTTTTGTAATAAGGTATATTAATCAATCAGTTATACCTTAGCTTCGCAAAGGGTGGCAGTCATGTGCTTAACAATCAAGACCACCGGCTTCATCAACTTGAACAATAAAAACTTGGTTCTCGAAGGCACTCTTCAAGGATTTATTTAGCAACAGCAATGATATTAGTGGAAGACAAACAACAGAACTTACTGCATTTCACACCATACAGGGTGCTTACTCATAGTGCACTCATAATGGGTAAGTACCCAGCTTTAACTTCTGTGGTTTGTATTTTACTGATGATTGCGGTTGCTAAATAAATCCATGAAGAGTGCCTTCAAGAGCCAAGTATTTATTGTTCAAGTTGTATATGTGTCACATTTTCAACCAATATTGCATTTATTTTCTAAATAAGCTGGAGTGCTGGTGTTTATTTGAAATGGTGTACCACCTTGCACCCAACCTTTTCAGCTGATATGGATTTATAACATTTTATGAGACAATATTACATCCAAAAATATTGCCAGCAACTTCAGAAACTCAGACACAAAAAGCATTTTTTTATTTATTCAGATTATTTTCCAAGAATAAAGCCACAGCCGCCATCAAGGGCAGGGCCATCTTAACAATATTTTAGGCCCTGGGCAAAGCAATGCACTGGTGGCTCTACCCACCCATTCATGAGAATAAAAATGTATTGTATCTATGTGATGCACCCACAAATATAAACACATTTCCCCATAACAACATAAGAATTCTACCTATAGCTGGTGGACATTCAGCACTGTTCATGTGCCATCTAGCAGCACAAGTTCTAAGTGTCTGGTAACAAAAAAATGGCTGTTCTGGACACTCTATATACAAAGCTTAACCATCCTCCATACATCTCCTTCCTAACCTGATAAACCTGCCCCTGCATCTCTACATAGCATGCTGCACTTGTTGGCTTTGACTATATGTGAGTGTATCACAGACCCCACAGCAACAAAACTCACAGTAATGTGCAGGGAGGGAGTGTATCACTGATTCCACAGCAACAAAACTCACAGTAAGGTGCAGTGTATGAGTGTATCACAGACTCAACAGCAATAAAACTCACAGTAATGTGCAGTGTATGAGTGTATCACAGACTGCACAGAAATACAACTCACAGTAATGTGCAGTGTATGAGTGTGTCACAGACTCAACAGCAACAAAACTCACAGTAATGTGCAGTGTATGAGTGTATCACAGACTCAACAGCAATAAAACTCACAGTAATGTGCAGTGTATGAGTGTATCACAGACTCAACAGCAATAAAACTCACAGTAATGTGCAGTGTATGAGTGTATCACAGACTGCACAGAAATACAACTCACAGTAATGTGCAGTGTATGAGTGAGTGGATCACAGACTCCACAGTTATATAACTCACGGCAATGTGTGATGTGCAAGAGTTTATAAAAGAACTGCAGAGCAAGAATACAGACAGTAATGTGTGGTGTGTGAGGGGATATCATACAGGGGCCGCTTCACCGACCCCTCTCGCACGATGGCCAGTTCATTGCGGGATCACTGAAGGTGAGTATTATTAATGTTTAATATTGGGGGGTAAGGTATTAGCATTAGTGTTCAGGGAGGGTAGCATTAGTATTAGGGTTAATGTAAGTATTAGGGTTCAGGGGTTTAATGTTAGTATTAGGGTTCAGGGGTAGTGTTAGTATTAAGGTGTGGGTTGGGAAGTTAATATGGGGGATTGGGGTCATTTTTAAGGGGGGTTGATTTATTAGGGGGGTGTACGTTTTTAAGCTGACAGTTCAGCGCTTACATTACTTCGATGAACCGTCCACAATCATCTTCACCACTGACAGTTCAGCGTTCAGACTGCTGCGCTGAACTGTCAGAGGTGAAGCACTTGCGATAAACTGTCCTAGATCCATCATCCAAATATTAGAGCATTGAACAAGATGGCCACGATTCAGCTTTTTTTGCCGTTCTGGCTCATATAACCTCTCAGAATATCTAATACCTATTAAAGATAAGATGAGTCCTAATTTGCATGGGTGCATTGCTGACATAATATACATTTAACTGTAAAAAAAAAAGTGCATTTATTCACCGTTATTTACAATCTTCTTGTCTTTCAGGACAGTGATTGACAATATATTAAAAACCGCATGCGCACTTGGTCTCCAAGATTGTTTGGACCTGACAAGTGAACTCTACAGAAAACAGATGACAAACGAATCTATCAATGAGTAAGACAAGACATTCTCAGTTTGAAGTTACACAGCTGGTATTTGTTGCAAAGCACACTGCATGTATATTACAGTTTGTGTGCATTTTAAATATTCTTTACTAAAATAGAAATAAAAAAACAATGCCACTTCATGACTTAAACAAGATTATCTTAAGGGAAGCGTTTTTTGTTTAATATGTGTCCACACCATTTAAAGGGGATAAGATGCTATTTCGCCATGATTTTCATTTTGGGAGACAATGCAAATACTCATTTTTTCTCCCTGGAATACTAACAATGACAGGATGCCTTTCTGCAAACCATGATCCTATGCTTTGGTGGAATGGGGCTATTTTCTGTGAAGGGGAGAATCTAACAAACATAGAGAATAACAGACCGCATTTAAAACCATTTAAAGGTATATAAACAGCAAATAATGGTTTGTTGGGAAATTTCCTCATAAGAAACCATATTAAAAAAAAACTCGCTCAAAGGGAGCTAAGGATTAAACGGAGCCCAGTGCAACTGTCAGGACTGACAAGGGGTCGGGGGGTTGTAGTGCAGGGAAGTTCCAATATAAATAAACCAGGCGTCACAGCAAAAGGGTTAGGCAAAAGTGTGGTCAAAAAGTCTCCCTCGATGCCGGGGATGCGGCCTAGTCCTTGATCCCATTGCCGCGTCTGGAGGTAAGCACCACAAGTGGGGGTCCCTGCTGACCGGAGGTGGAAGGGCCTGGAGCCTTATAGCGACATATTACAGAGGAATCTTTCAAGAACAAATGGAGTGATTTAGTATTACATTGTTACAAACAGCTTTGTTATGAAATCAATAAACTGGGTGAATTTAATAAAAAAAACTAAAGGTGGTTACTAACATCCAACAATTCAAAATAGGAGACAGAATTTGAACAGCTTGAAATAAAAATCAAGCAATAACTTGATAGCTCTGAGAACAAAATGAAGGAACAAAAATATTAAAAGATTGCGAGAGACCCAAATCACTTTAATATGGGTAACAAATAGAAACAAATATATGTGACAAATAGAAATAAAGACTCACTAGCCTCTTCTATCAACTACGAAAACAGTTGTGTCTTGTGCAATAAAAGCCTGAACTTCCAGAGCTCCATACGTCCTGGTAATCTTAGACCTAAGAGATTTACCTCAGTTGTGAATTTATTAGACTTTCAATGTAATAAAGAGCACTTGTCAGTCTTATCTAAGGGTCTCTCTTTCGTTTCTACCCCATACTTTGACACATTTATTTGGATTTAAATCTATTTGCTTGTAAACTAGCACTCCATAAATGCTGAAACTGGTGATGCTCAGGGTTCTAATAATCATATTGAGATATTTTGTACCCTGACCACTGTATAATAACGAGTTCTACCTATATAAATATTTACATTTACTGTCTCTCTAAAGCAGACTTGTCACCTGAACATTTTTTGGGAATATATTAAAACAATATAACAAACAGATTAGTTTTAAGCAAGCTAATGTATGTATAGGTAAAAATATAGCTCATTTCAGTGCTGAACTGGTCATCTTCCAATAAGCCGCACTGTGTCGGTCCTGTGTCGGGCCGAAATGTGCATAAGGCATCTGATTCTTGCAGTGTGTGATGATCACTTCTGCCTTTGAGCCCAGTTACAAGCCTACAATTTATCTTCAGTTAACAATAAAAATCCTTCTCCATTATCACAGTTAAAAAACCAAAGCCCCTCCCAGCCATGCAGTCTTGCCGGCCGATTTTGGGTACTTGCTAGCATCAGTACCTATCATCTATGCAACTTCATTTTTGGGGGTGTTTGGTTGATGCTTTACATTGAGAAATACAGTATATATATTGGAAATTAAGGGATTTTTTTTTTGTGGCTTTGCAGTAGTTTCTGTTTACAAATTAATTTTTTGTGGCTATAGACTCAGTGGATAGAGGAGCACCACTAATTCCACACACCCATTATACATTTATACATTATATGCATCTTTTAAATGGTTATATTTTGACTTATTTTTATATTCTGGTCTTTGCAACATGTATTTCTATTGACTGCAATTTACTGTGTAATACTTTATAAGTTGCAGTACTGGTTCACAGTGGTGTTATCAGTGTATAACAGTGGTGTTGGATACATTGTGTCTATCTAAATGTTACTATATGACTGTTTTCTATTTCTGTCATTTTGGTGCCTGTCCTTATAAGATTTTCTCCCAAAGAAGCAAAAATGTCTTTATTTTAAAAACTAAGCTTTAAGTTGTTTTCTCCCCTCTGGTTTAGCATTCTATCTTTGGGTTACCCCCACAATTAATCTATACAGCAACATGTTTGTCGGTTTGAGTGACATTAACCTCCCAAGCCCGTTTAAAATTAAACCAACACAATTCCTGCACTGGCATTTTAATATTCAAATCCAAGGTATAACAACACTTCTTTTGCCTCCTTTCAGAATACCACAGTCCATTCAGAACTCTGTCTATTGCTATGGTATAGCAATGGGCAATGAGAAGGAATGGGAATTTGCATGGAACTTGTTCAACAAGTCAACTATCCAAGAACAGGTGGAAAATGTTTACTTGAGTTTTGGCCTAAGCTGCACAAAGAAACCCTGGCTGCTTTACAGGTAAGAAAGTGCCAAATAATCTTCATGATTTATCACAGCTGGGAAAGAGTTTAGAGTACAGAATGTGAAAGCAGGTACACGTACTACCCATTTATATATGATTTTATACCCATGAATAACACAGCACAAATGTAACAGATTTTTATCCCCAGTGCAACTTGAACATAGTTACTCACACACAGTGGTGTAGATATTGGCCTGGATTCGATGCCGGCCGTTAAGAGATAAAAAACTGTGTTAAGTGGAAATTACCAGCATTTTTGATTCAATGCCCACCACTGACATAGTTAATATGTTTTGTACACCGTATTCACAGTCACATTTTAGACCAGGGTACTCCGTGACCACTATGGGCAATTTAGTAAACCCTCCCAAGCCTCCGCAGGAATAGAGGGAGGTTTATACATATATTCAGTTGAGGGGACTAAGTTAGAATTGACTGTGTTAGCAGAGAGGGACAGTCAGCAACCAGATAAGTCTGTATACTTAAAAATGAAGCCTGGCGGTTGCTGATCAGAGGATAAAATGGCGTGTACTATAAAAGTACCTTTTGACTACAGCCACTCTATTTACATTTGTGCTTCTGCAATAAAATAACACAATAAAATATAACAGTTAGTGGATATTAAAACCAGTTTCTTTGCTGATTTTATGTTATCCGCATATTAGGATCACTGTATATTTTAGTAAGAAACTCAAGTGGAAAAAAGTTTATTAACTGTACACTCTTCCAATCCATCATTCAGGAGAGAGAAATCTCTACTTAAATCAGTATGTCTGTGCAGCAGCCAACCATACAGGTTCGAGATCCTGGTATTTACTTGGACACTACCTGCAGCTAGGGATTCCTTCCTACTCTTTATTTAAGGCTGATTGATATATAAACCCAGTCAAAGGGAAATCCAGTTCAATGCATGTGTACATTGACAGCAGCAATGCATTTCCTTTGGATGATTTCTTAGCATTTTCAGTATCCAATGGTAAAGCAAAGGTATACCATATGGCATGGAATCCTATAAAACAGGTCAACGTCAAGTTAGATTAGGAGCCAGGGACTATGTAGTGTTTCCCTGAGAAACTCTATACGGTGCAGTGGAAATAATCCAAATCTGACTGTGATGCATTCATACATTAAAACATTGGCTATTATGGAGATTTATTTATGAGGATGTATTGAAGAAGCAAAATTCTAATTCATTTTTTTTTTTTTTTTTTATTGCAGATATTTGCAAAATATCTTGGAAGGTGAAATTCGTCACCATGTTAATGTTTTCATGATCTTAGCCAGACAAGATATAGGAAGACACATAGCCTGGGATTTCTTGAAAGAAAACTGGCAACGCTTGAGTAATCTGTAAGATTTTTATAAAGTAACATTTCTTGTACATTTCATGTATGATTTAGTAGAATGTGGCATGCTGCAGACTACAATAATATGGCTGTAGTATTTGACCAGAATTAAGGGAGTAAATAATAACTCATGTGTCAGGTTTAGTGAATAGCCCCCATAGTGAAGCAAAAAAAAAAACAAACTAGGGTCAGTTTAGTTAGTTTCAGACCACTTTGGTACTCCGAATAGCCCATGAATTTCAGTTATTCAGAAAGCACAAGTACTTTTGAATTGGCACAAAAATCGTCCATTGTGGCACAATTTCGTGCCAAAATCTCTGCACTGAAAATAGTAGCCTCTATCCTCTGGCACTGAAAATAGTAGCCTCTATCCTCCTCATAGACTTCTCCGGGGAGGAGATTGTTAGAAAAAAAGAAAGCAAGATGCCATTAACCTGGTTATAATCATTGGTGGTCAGAGCAAGTAGCCCTGAGCCCCCCTATTAAAAATGCATCTGGGAGCTGGACAGAAGCTACCAGTCTCTATAATAAATACATGATGTGCTGGGAATAAGTGCCCTACCTACCCACAATTAATGGGGCTGGGAGCCACCCCAAATAAATTCCATCACCCTGTCTAAAACCCTTTATTTAAATGAATGACCTCCACCCCCCATGTCCAGTAGGTGGGCTAAGTTCCTCCTGACCCCCTATAAATAAGTGACCCCTCTGGGTCTGGGGGCTGACCAAGAACCCCCAGATGCAATACATTAACATTAACATAAAATTAAATTATAAATACCTGTAAATTAAACCCCCTTTTGTGATCAGTGAAGTTCCCTGCCCACACCCTGGTACCCAAAAGGTTCACTGAAAATATGTTTAGCTTTTGAACTATTCCACGCCATTCCTTGATGCCCTCCATTCTAAACTTCAGACCAGGGAAAGAGACCACCCAAAAATAATCTACAGCAGAGGATGAATGTTTAATGATATCTCAGCATGGACAGGATGGGATTTAAAAAACAAAAATGAGGCTTCTGATTGGCTGGTTTCAAATAAAATTTTACATTTCAAACTCACAAATTGTCAATGTTACCTTCTGTAAAAAAATAATCTAATATTAGAAGCAGTATCATTCCCTACAAAAGATTTTTTTAAATATTTGTACTTGATACATCAACACAATAGTAAATTAAAGAAAGTGTTTTGTGAAATACACAATTATTAAATGCCTCCTATTTTATTTTGACCTAGTGGCAATATGCAAAATTTATTTAAACCTTTCTCCTTCTAACAAAGCTTACAGTACGGTATGTCTTTTTTAAAATAATTTTATTTTTGTTACTATACAGGGTTGGGAAAAAGATTGTTATACATGAAACACTGATACCAGCATTTGGATGGACAGCCACTTCAGATGTACAGTTTGAAGAGGTGGGAATGTGTAGGAAATAACTTATAACAGACATAAAGTAGTATCATCACAGCATATATCAATGCAGTGCTGATATTGTTTGTGTCTGATCATTTTATATCATATGATGTACAAATGTAGCTGTAAAAACGTCATATTGGCTTCTTTGGATCCAAAATGCACTGTGCACCTCACTATTTAAAATTGGTTTAACCTCTAGCTTACCTAGTTGCACTTTCCTGAGGTTATGGGATCCATCAATGAACTCCATCAGAATCAGGGAAGTCTTGGCAAGTTTTGCTCTGGTTGACAAATACTAGCTGCGCCCATATTTCACAACCAAACAAACCCCCACACAGGCACATTCATCGTCATAATATTATCTTAGTTAGAAAGTATGGCGGTTACAGTGAAGTCAATGTTTTATATACCTTATTAAAACTTATTAGATTTCACACATTACTACCTCCAAATAGACAATGAGCCATAAGTATATAACCAATCTAATATGGTTCAATATAGTTATATTGAGCACTACATTCTATCAACATATCATTACTCAGTATAAAAAGTGCATTACAGTTATTATTATCAGTACTTAGCCTAAGATGATGTGATTTGGTAAAGATTAGGTGCTAGCACTTAGAACGTGTGAAGGACCTACTACTGTTTAATTAAAATACATTTAATAGTACATATGCAAAATACAATAAGATACAGTCAATAAAATCAGCCAGTTTATAAAATTAAGCTAGTTTGATAGGGCTCCTGATGGAAGAACACCTGACGCTGTAAACAGGAGCGTAGCATTCGGTCTTTGAGTGCTTACAGTAAAAGGGTTGTCTTTGTTACACTGATGATCTGTCTAATCAGACTGAATAGTGATGGTCACTATTCAGTGATCTTTTTCAGGCTACCCAGCTCACTGAAGTTATCCAGTTGGGTCAGAAACTCAGAGCTCCAATTTTCTAAAGGAAAATTAGATTTACCTGAATTGACCCTTAAACGTTTATGACTCTCTATCTCTAGGCCACTAATTGGCAAGGAATTTATCATATTAGATATTATCATTTTAGCTGGAGAGTTAAAAAATAGAATGACCTAACCTTTGAAACCCCTGATACTCAGCTAGCTATAATTATGGTAAATGTTGTCTGTATCAGTTGGCATTTAAAAGGTTGGAATCATAAATCTAGGCTTTATCTGTCATGCACGTATTCAGGAGTTATGGTGCAGATACGGAGACACAGGCCCTGGTGCAGGATAACCACACTACCCCAGAGGCTTGAGGTCCCAGGTTGGTGTAGACGCATTCCAGGACCCTGTCAAAGCAGCTGCTGTATTCAGCATAGCCAAGGCAGAAGCTGAGATATCCTGTAGACATCCAGGAGCAGGCATGGAACTGGATATACATGATGATTGGACCTTAGACATCTTTGACACTACAGGCTAATCCCTAAATCCTGGACTGTTGGGTAGGCCTTCAAGACTGGGTTGGGTACCACTACTTCAGCTGGTTGGGGAAGGCAGGTGACGTAACATGGAGCTCATTGTCATAGCAACCAGTTAGTAGCCGACTCAAGGAAGGTAGCAAAAAGATGCTAAAAGGCTGTCACCCACAGCCAAGACTTATCAAACAAAAGTACAAATAAAGTAAGGGGTAAGTTGACCCAGGGATCATGACACCCTAAACATATGTTTAACAAGCATGACTATCCCAACATAATTTGTCAATCTAATAGCTATAGAATTTTTTGCCACCTTACTCCTGACTGCAAACTATTCCCAAAGGGTAAATTATTTGCATAGTCTACTATACAATGGGTAATTAAAGTATTTAATATACTAAACAAAAATGTGCTATTATTTAGTGTAATTGCCTGTGAAATCTAATATTTTTTTTTATTTTGTTCATATTTAGATACAATTGTTCATTAACAGAACCGTGACAGATAACATCAGAGACAGTGCACTGAAAGAACTTGAAATTACTAGGACATCTACCCTGGAATGGATGAACATTGTGAATACCAAAATAATTGATTGGCTACAGAAAAATGCAGGGGATTACAAATTCTAAGATTTTTTTTTTTTACATATATATATTTTGGAATTTTTATAGCGTTAAAGAATGTTCTCCTGTACATACATAAAAGGTTTCACTATTTTGTACCTAAACAGAAGAACTCAAGTTATATATATTTTTTTACAGAATGTAAGAATGTGAATAAATTTTGCCTGATTCATAGTTTGATATGGTATTATGTTTCATCATCATTCTTCAGAAAGGAGTTTATATACAATCTCAGGTATATCACCATGCCCAGTCTATTATATACAATCTCAGGTATATCACCATGCCCAGTCTATTATATACAATCTCAGGTATATCACCATGCCCAGTCTATTATATACAATCTCAGGTATATCACCATGCCCAGTCTATTATATACAACCTCGGGTATATCACCATGCCCAGTCTATTATATACAACCTCGGGTATATCACCATGCCCAGTCTATTATATACAATCTCAGGTAAATCACCATGCCCAGTCTATTATATACAGTCTCAGGTATATCACCATGCCAAGTCTATTATATACAATCTCAGGTATATCACCATGCCCAGTCTATTATATACAATCTCAGGTATATCACCATGCCCAGTCTATTATATACAGTCTCAGGTATATCACCATGCCAAGTCTATTATATACAATATCAGGTATATCACCATGCCCAGTCTATCTATTTTTGCTAATCAAGTTCATCCCTGTTCATTTTCCTTCTCTTTCGCTCTTTAAAACATGTGGCTAAAATTGCTCAGCATTGCTAATCCCACCTCTGAATTTGCTAATCTGTTCACCATAGTTAGGGTTGCCATCTTTTCTTTAAAAAAAATACTGCCCATGCTGTTGACTCATGCCATAGACCTAACATTGACCTCAAGAAATTTTTTACCAGACTGCTCCATTTTAAAGAGGAAGTAATGCCAACATTTTAGAACTTTTAATAAACTGCTCTTGTTTAATCGATTGAATTGCTTTTAAAAATCACCTTTTTGTCATGTTATGGCTCATAATCACATGAGATACAAACAGGGATATATGAAGAATTCGGGGAAACCTTTAATACTGCTCAGTGACACAAATATTGCTGCCAAGGATAATTGATCTTTTACGTGGTTTGTTAAACTTATCTGGTTTCAGTTGCCACTCTAAGTTAGAACGCTACCTGCTAGCAGAACCAGGGAATGCATTTCTAACTGACAACACAATTTAAAATATTGACCAGTGACCCATTTATAAAATACAGTTCATGGAGTCTTTCTGCCTACAACAATTCCTTGGTACAGAGGCATTTAACAGTAAACATACTGGTTTACTGCTAGCAGAGACAGCCCCTTCCCCCAACCTCCTGTCATCAAGGGTAAGGTGCATTGTGGGTGGGGGAGGGGGGACAAGATGAATTTTGGGAAAGCGGTAAAAGGGAACTGTGGGTGAGGGACAGCCAAAAGATGTAGCATGTATCTCTTTTTAGCCCAGCTGCTAACTAAAAACACATCTATCAGTCTGCATGTAATATATTCCAATCAATAACATGAAACACCAGCTGTATTACTTCTAATAATAGAAACTGAAGTTTTTTTTTCTGCATGAGAGAGGTCACTGCTGTAATTTGGCCAAAGTTTGGATCACCCATGCAAAGCATGCAGCCTGCTCAACTAACCAGATTAATTGACAGAATAGACTATTAATGGCTTTGAAAGAATTACATCTCTATATCAGGACTCTGCCCTAACTTTCTAACCATGTATATAAAATTCTAGTTCTGTGGTCATATCCCTACTTTTACATCTAGTTGCCACCTTACCCCTGCTTTGCTCTGTTGCTGGTATCAGCTCGGCTTTCTTAATTATCCTGCCACATAAGTAACCACACCTTAATTCTAACTGACTTGTGATCTACATCTTCTGTATCCTGATCCTTTGCTGAAAGTTGCAGTTATCTCTCCTATCCTATCCAGGAACTGGGTGCAACCACGCAGGGGAAGGATTTCCACTTCTCTGACCACTCTGCTATAGCATAACTAGTCCAGCAAAGGCGCCATCAGAAATTGTGGCTGCCCGTACAAATAGTGTAGGCCCCCTTTCCATTTCTCCTTTCATTATTGCCCCCACATCCCTTGCCATAGCACCACCTTGCATACCTAGGACATGCCCCAGAACCTGATTTGCACACCCAGGACTTACCTCAGCCAGCACCCACTTTGCATCCACTGGAAATGCCCCACCACCTACATTGCACACCCAGTACATGCCCAATCACCCACATTGCACACCCAGGACTTACCCCAGGACATACTTCATCACCCACATAGTCCATTCCAGATTTACTCCTGAACCCCAGGACATACCCCATCACCCATATTGCATACCCAGAGATTACCCCAGCACCCCAGGGCATGCCCCACTGCCCACACTGCACTCCCAGGACTTACCCCAGAACAACAGGACATGCCCATCACCACATTGCACTCCAAGGACATGTCCCATCACCACATGATGGACAAATGACAGTGCACAGCAGGGGATGATATATAAGCACAAACAGGCACCACTAGGATAGAGGAGTAGAGGCGCAAAGCCGCAATAACATGGTACCATGGAATTAGGCATAGGCAGAGTCAGAGATGGCCCAAATTGTCAGGGCAGGCAGACTAGGTTCTTGAATGGAGAAGGGAAACCAAGGTCAGCATTACGGAGAGCGTCAAAGTCCATAAAGCAATCTAAAGGTCAGAGGGCGGGAGATGCAAATATAGAAGGAGGGTAGGCACTAAAGGCAGAAACAATGGAACAACAGGGAACACTGAAATCATGAACCTAGCTGGAAAACGAGCAAGCATTGACTGAACAGTGCTTTCTCATTTTATAGCATGTCAGGGAACTGATTCCGCCCACCTCCCATCAGGAAAATGCCCTCCCCCGGTCTAGCCAGCAGGGGTTTGGGAGGAGGGTTTTGCCCCTCCGCCGTCTGTCAGACACTGGCACTTGCGAGACACAAGGGCTCCTTACTTGAGACCGGGGATGCAGCCTGTACCACGGTTGCGCTGCCACCCAATGACATGCAGAGAGGCGAGAGCCGGAGACACAGGAAAGTAGACCCATTAGGGAGCGTCGAGGTGAGCCTGGAGCCTGACATCATGTTACCCCCGATGCTCTGACATCAAACACGTGTGTGTGGAGTGTGAGAGGAAACATGGGAGGATGTCTGGACAGCACACAGACATCATGCTGCCTGCTTGCAGCAGAGAGGCCAAAAATACAAATTGCAGCAACTACATGGAGCCTAGTTAGAATCATGCAGTTCCTGACTCATGACCATACATGAGTTGCCATCTGGCTTATTTTTACCGGTAGGTTGGTAAAAAAAAATCAGCTAGTTAAGTCTATTAGCATTGCTGACCTTTTTTTGGAAGGAAATGTGCAACCCTAACCGCACATGCCAGGGTATGTTGATTTTGAGGCAGTCACATATTTTCATATAATTTGTAGGGTATATTCTCTATTTTTTTTTTTTTTTTTTTTCAAAGCATCCGAACAATATGCAGTCAGGTCAAGTAACTCCCAGTCTCTAACGTTTACATTTTACTTATTAGTCATTCATATTCATCACTCCTATTCACTTAATCATGCAACAACTCTTCTTACTGTTATTCAGCTACCCTACACTTCCTTCCATACATTTTACTATCTACTCACATTTCATCCTACCACTCTGTTCTACCAGAGTGAACTCACCGGACTTGCCAGAGCACCCAGATTACACTACCGGATTAGATCCAGTACCCGGATTGCACCACAGGACTTGCCCCAGCACCCAGATTGCACCCACAGGAATTATTTGTCAGGGACCCACATTATAGGACTTGCCCAGATTGCACACATAGGACTTACCCCAGCACCATGATTGCACCCACAGGACTTGCCCAGCACCCAGATTGCACCCACAGGACTTTCTTGGCATTGAAATTGCACACACAGCCCTTGTCCAGCTTATGTTCTTGTAACATGAAACATGTAATATACATTTGCTGAGTGCTGTGAAGCTCCCACAGCGGCATTACCAACTTCTTTTCTGTATGTAAAAATGTGTTGGATGGATTCAATCTTTTTTGAAGGTAAAGCATTTTGGTTCATGTGATTTGACCCAACATACATTTGTGCAGCCCACTTCTGTTCTGTTCTGTTCTTTGACTATCCACCTTGTTACAAGCCTCTGTGTGACAGTTACAACAGACCTGTCAAACTTCAAAACCTTACTTTCTTCTATTGTATAGTACAAGTGAATTATTTCACTGAGATCTGTTTTACCATGGCAACCTCTGTATTCTTTGTAAATGTGTGAGCACAGCAAAATCAGCTCAATTCAATATTAAGTAATGTGAGAATACTAAATGCAACAATACATCAGTGGTGGTGAACTTATGGCAGGCATGCCACAGTGGGCAAGCAGAGGCTTCCACTGCAGAGCGGAGAAACTGTGGGCAGTCAAGCAGACAGCCGATGTCTGTGTGCTGCCCAGGTGTTCAGACATCCTCTCAGTCTGCCTCATGCACTACACACTTGTCTTCAGAAGGCTGAATGGACTACACAACATCAACTTTTGTTGATTGCAACTTCCATGATGTAGAGCATACAACACTGCAAGTTGATTATTATAGGTAGAATACTAACTGTTGGTCGGGGAAGGGAGGTGGTGAACTACAGTAAGTCAACAGTATAAACATTACAGGCTTCATTCATGAAAGAGAGAATTGTAGAGACTTGAGATGGGGATTTTAAACTAAAGGCCAACGTTGCTGAGTTGTAAAAATTCTCCCATGCAGCTGAGTGTCTGAAATTCCTGTCTCACTTCTCTGCATTATGAAATCCCCATCGAGATTCTCTGCAGCCCTCTTTCATGAATAAAGCCCTTCGTGTTTGTACTGTAGACTTATTGCAATTCCCCCCTCTTCTTTGACCAACAGTTAGTACTAATATAATATTTATCTAGCAGTGTTGTTAATGTTGTGTAGTTTAGTGTGGTTCTGTAATGAATAGCATACAATCCGAGTTATTACAAAAAAATAGGATAATTCAAGGGTAGAAATAAGGGACATAAAGGCTTGGAGCAAAATACACTCTGACTTTCCAGATGCTGTTATAATATATCTCATGATATCCAGGCAACTAAATGGATGGCTGAGAATAATGAGATGTTCATTCCACAGCAGCTGCAGTACCACTCCACAATCATTTAATAGCAATACTTTGGCACTCCAGTTATTGAGTACTCACTTTCCAGACTGGCTTAGAGGCATGGGAAATGTAGTCTCAACAACTGGAGTCATAAGTTACCCTAGCTGCAATATATGGACATTGTATCTCTGCCGAGTCTAGGAAGCTGCAGCAACTTGAATGAATGGGAAGGAGACTAGCTACAAGGAGAGGAAAAGGAAGAGACCATACGAAACCAGTCTAACAGCAAGGGGGTGTATGGAATTAAATTAAAGCTTTTTTGTAATTGTTTTTCTTGCTCTCTAGCCCATTCCGGCTGTCATTGAATCACTGTTTATCTGCTAATTACCGCACAGAACAGTCTTTTAATGCTGTTATTTTGTAATGGGTCCTCCATAGAAAGTGTGGAGGTTTTTAGCTGGTGTGGTAATGATATTAATACACCTGTTAATGGCTTTAGAGGCAGGCAATAAATCATCAATTCCTAATAATGTACCACTGATGCCATTTTTGTTGTTGTTAACGGGGGCCATTGCATCTACCCCAATATGTGACTTTCTTTTTATTATTTAGAGACAGCACAGGTTATTAGAATAAATATTTGGCGTATTATTACTATTAAATGAGTACATTAGTAATGAAATGTGTGTTTTTGTTAAAAAGGTTATTAAAATGAAATATGTGAAATTGTAATTAATTTGAATGTTGGTTCATTTACATGTGTTGTAACAAGTAAAGAATTTCCTTGTTTCATTTCTTGGGTAACATTTGATGCTTGGGCAGGATTTCACATAGTAAATACTAGTATAGGTATTCTCCAGAGATTGATTATTTTAGCTGAACAAATATGGGCATCCTTTGGAAAAGAAATAACGCCCACCCCCTACCTGTGTGTTTACAGCATGATGCAGAGTATCTACCAAGGATGATCTATTGTACAGTTTCCTGCACAGGTGATACAGGTATGTGACATTCAAGCAAACAGTCTGGATATAAATTAATATACATTATTTCACATGTTAATATTTTTCATATTAGTTCTGCTGTATTAGCTAGGTATACTGACTTTACTACCAATAGTAATGCAGTAGTAATATATGAAATTTACATTTATTTTACAATGTAAAAATACCTAACAAGCCTGATATAACTTTAGAATTTTTTATTTGGCAGATGGGACATCAAAGTAACTAAACCATAATTCTAGATCCTAGATTGCAAGTAATCAGGGCACATTATGATCAGGGGATCCCTTGAGTTTCACTTTAGCACTTCAAGCTGATAATCATGAGAGACTGTTTACTAAAAGGTGAGTTGCAGGTGAGCTGGGGTGAGATGAAAATGTAATCTCACAAATGTAACAATACATCGTTCAGCGACAAACCTGGTGAGTTTGTTTAGCGGAGGAAACTCACCATGTTTGTCCCTGCACAATGTATAGATAAAGTGGTGAGATGAAATGTTCATCTCACCTGGACTCACCTTTTAGTGAATAGCCTCAAGAGTGTGGATCTGAAAATGTAGTAAAGCACATTTACCTTAAAGTTAATGTCTGTCAGTGTTAACAGACAGAAACAACAAATATGTGGTTAGGAGTGTGGGTAACTATCATTAAAGGGATGTGTAAAAGAGGAAAATAAACAAACATGAAAATATATTTGAACATTGTGTTAGCAAAAGTGCATAAAATCAGATGTTTTAAATGTCTCTGTGGAGTCGTGTATTTATGACATCACCTTGTAGCTTTGAAAATGAGTTCATTTGCATATCAAGCCTTGGGTTTTCTCACTGAATTGCAGTCTGACAACTCTAAATGCTAAAATTATTCTGTCCCAAAAATATAAATGGAGTGCATTTTTATTTTAGTAGGTAAATATGGATGTGCAGATCCTGGATTTACTTGCTAATAGTAAAATATTTTGTAAATATCTTCTGTGCATTTTCATATCATTTGAAATTGATGTTTTTGTTTGTATTTCACTGACATAGCAGTTCAAACGCTTCAGCTAGCTATGTCACACAGTAATAGGAAATGATTCTCACTAGGATAGAAACAAGAGACTACATCCCTGGGGTCTGACCATCTGTCTGTGTAAAATGAGGACCACCCTCTCGGGGGTTTAAAGTCTGACTGAAAAATGCTTAAATTATTGGTATTATCCCTTGTTTTGTTTTTTTGTTACACAGTAAGATTTCTCAATGGAATTCAGTACTTCAGGCATTAAGCATTTATAAAATCTAAATGCCATCTTATAAGAAAAGCATGCATATTATACATATTACATACCATAATTTTATACAGTAGTTAAAGAATTTCTATAATTTACAGATGAGAGTTGGAATAAAAAGGTTTAATTATAATTAGGAAATCCCCTTTTCTGTGGTTACTACAAATAATCTTTAGGTATACATAGAATATTTAGGGGAGTGTAACACCAAAAATAAATTGTCATTTATATTAAAGGGAAATTCAAACTTAAGGCCAAAATAGATGAGAATCTTTTCAACATGGCTACACTGGTCAAACGTTTGAAATTCCCATCTCAGTATCTCAGTTCCTTGCAATTCTCTCTTTATTGAGCAGACTCGTGAGTATTTTATTATGAATTTACAAAAGCGAAAAAAGATATTGACAAAGTCATTTTAATTATTTTTCATATCATAAATGTAACTTAATGCCAGAAATGTTCAGTAAAACGGTGTTCTATTATAATTATACTTTTTTTATGAAGATTTGTTACATTTACAATCCATAATTTGTATAATATAATATGTATATTAATGTTGGAGCATTAACTTTTCTGGTGTTAGGAATTCACCCCTTCTGGCAAAGGTGCCACTAAGGTGTCTGTTTTATTTATTAAGGTATCTCCTAATTCAGCTTAGCTTGCAGGGTGTAAGTTTCATTCTGCTTACTAAAGTTACAGGTGTAGTACAGGGTAACATCGCTCCTGTATGATGCGGCAGCAATTGGACCCCCAGAAACACTTATTTTAAAAGCTTTACTTTCACTCTTAATTTCTGCAAGGATCATTTCAACAGGATAAAGACTGTATTGTAGGAACATCGTTAACATGTCACATACACTGAAAGTTTATCTTCTGCTAAGCTAGGGAGTCCTGATGGTCCTAAATCAAGGGGGGCCCTGGTCCCCTCAATCAATAGGGAAAGGAATGTGGAGGTCCTTCAGCCAACTCCCAGCCGGGGAAGGTCACAATGTCAGATCCCTATATTTTTGCAATAGGTCAAGCAACATTTAACTGGATTGTAACTTACCTCTGTTCCCATCCTGATCCGCCGCCATTGCAGATCAGGAGGACGCCATCCCATCGGCTGGGGCTCAGAGTGAGAGCCCCAGCATCTTCCGATACTGAGACGCGTGTCCATCATGCACGAATGGGTGATTCATGAATATTCATGAGCCCAGTTAAAGGGCTATTTATTAAATTAACCCCTCCCTTGCCAATTGATCTGAGGTGTGTCCTGATCAATTGGTAGTATATTTAAACAGTCATTTCACAGGTTACCTTTGCCTGTGATAGTGCCTTGTGTGCCTCACTAGCGTTTTGACTCCTGATTGACTCTGTTTATCTGTTGCTGACCCGGTTCATTCCTGTATACTCCGTATATCTCTATCCGTTTTGTTCCTGCATTCCTGATTATTTTGTGTATGACCCTGCTGTTCCTGACTATTCTCCATCCGCCGCCTGCCTCGATTCTGCTAGTGACCTGATTATCCATTTATCTCCATTCCGTCACCCGGCCTGTTTCCTGACTCTCCGTTTGCCTGTCTTCCTGTATGATCCTATACGGGCTCCACTTGCTAAGTATCCGGTAGTAAGTGTTTCAGCAAAGTCCTTGGTGACATACCAAGGGTGTGTAGTCATTAAGGTGAAGACCAATACTTGCTACCTACGGTACTTAGTGAGTGTCCCTGTAGCCTCATCAGCACTTGTGGTCCATCTCCTGAACGAGACCGTTACATGGATAGACTTTAAATGAATCATAAAGAAATATACATACATCTGAAAAAGTTAAGCTGCTCACACAATGTGATAACCCTACAAACACACTGACACATGTGAAAAGTAATGATAAAACGCTAAAATAATTTATTCCAAAGTATTTTTGCAAGATGTAATAATAGGATAATAGCCAGGGCTTGGCTGCTGATAGTAGATGAATTGTTTCTGCAAAATCAGCAGTAGCGCATTGAAGAGAAGGAAAAATAAAAGCATAAAACAATGTGTAAAGTTTAAAAGGTTTATTATAAACACACAAGAAAATTGTGAGAGCTGTTGGTCTCACAGAAACCACTAAAATCTCTAATAACGTGGTCGTGACTGCGAGCCAAGGTTCACATTTGTTAGAGAGGCTCTTCCTCGAGGCCCAATTTAACGTCCTAATTCACACAAACAAGTCAATCAGAATACCAAAAGAGTTGTACTCTTACCTGCAGACACAGTATGCCAGGTAGACAGTGAGAACCCCACATAAAACAGTGGTTCCTGAGATATTTCTGCCAGAACCAAAAAAGACATTGCCAATATTACAAGCAGAGAATATACAGCACAGTCTTTCGGACCTTAAAAATTATATAGCAGATATCAGGACATGCACAGATATCCTTGAACGCAATAAAGCCATGCTACAGTAGAAGAAGGGCAAAATGGCCGTAGATGTGGAGACTCTGCAGCTTGAACTTGCCTTGCTGCAAGATGCTACTGGAGAGTCAATATTAGAATCAGAAGCATACCCAAGTCTGTCACCGACCTAGACTCCCAAGGCTATTTAAATAAATGATTCCAACAGCCATAACAGAGCAACTGAAAATTGAGAGGACTCTGTGCTAAATCTAAGCCAACTGAGAGGCCAAGGGACAGTATTCTAAAGCTCCACTACTACACGATTATGTAATGGATAATGCAGATCTAGAGACAGGTCTCCCCAATTATCGACAGAGTAGTTCTATGTGGCTCTATCTCCAAGGATCTTGCAGCAGAGAAGAGACATATGACTCGTACCGATCACCTTGAGTAATATGGAGCCTTGTATCCAGGTGTTAAATGCCTTCCTATCTTTATGTGAGTCACCCATTTTCTTTGCGTCAAGGTCTGTAGGTGTGATGGTTGATTGCATTGTGTCCTGTGTTCTGTAGATCTAATTGCCTGTGTCTGTGGTGTGAGTCATGCTCTTGTCTTTTAATTAAAGGGACATTCCTATGAAAAATTAAAAGCTTTTATATTTTATATTTTGTATTTAACCCCTTGGTGACAGAGTTCTATGCTGCATTTGATGTGCCTTGAAGTGCAGAATTACATTATTTTTGTCATACGTTTGCTGAACTGTGAATTTCTTTCTTTTGTGTTCAGTCCACCCACACAATTTATATATCATTTTTTAAAGGACGGATAGGGCTTTCATGATACTATTATTTTCATCATATGACATAATTTACTGTTAAAAATATATAAAATATGATGAAAACATGCCATAAAGAACACTATTTTTTTAAAAACAATTACAAATGGTAAAAAAAGACCCATCTATATACTTCAAATATTTATCCTTTTAGAAAGACCAATGTTTCCATGTTTTCCTATGTTTTTTTTTCAAGTAATAGGGCAGTCATCAATATTAGTGTTTTTTTGTTTCCTAACCATTTTCTTCTACAGTGACCTTTTGACCCTAACGCTAAATCTACCCCAACCCCTTAGGGCGAGGGCACACTCAGGATCCAGCAGGTCCACTGGAGAGGAGGAGACTTGCTGGGATTATCTTTGGACACTGGGACTTGTTTTATTCTGCATGTACCTGCTGGATCCTGTTTATTTTAATGTAAGATCTTTTATATTTTGTCTACAATAAATTTTTACATCCTTACTAACGGTCTCTCCTCTGCTCTCTCATCTTCTGGGATACGCTTGGATCACCTACCCTGCGTGGGCTCCCATGAGGCTTTATATACTGAGCAGAATACTGCTCAGGGATATGTGAGTGTATTTTCACTTTTTTCACATTCCCTGTTTTTGCACTAAAATACTACACTATATTATTATTATTCTGTTTTTCCCTCCATGTATAAATCAAGCGGATTGCTACCTAATTGAGGGTAATCCTTTTTTTGTTGTATATTAAGTGTTGGTTAAAGCGCTCTTTTTAATTATTTTTCTTTGTTTATTGTACCAAACCAGAAGTGAAACACTGGTTGATTGAGTTGCTGCTATTACTATCACATTTTGGCGCAGTGTGTTTCTTGTTTTTTTCTATACCCATTTATTACACTCTGCCGTTCTCACACACACCTGCACTCTGCAGCTCACTCACACACACACACATACACTGCCACACACATTCATTGCCACTCACACACATACACTCACTCATGCATTGCCACTCACTCTCAGTCCCATGTTTACACTCTGATATTCACTAATGTACAGGGAAGTCACTAGGGTGGGTGTCACCCTGTGCGGAAACTCATGGTGTCACCCCCCTGGATTTCCTCCAATACAATGCCAAACAGATTCCTTAGTAATGCCAGTTAGAGGGTCTATTAACTATGCCACACACAGGAGCCCCATAAATTATGCCACACCAGAGCCCCATAAATTATGCCACACCAGAGCCCCATAAAATATGCCTCACAAAAGAGTCCCTTAATTATGCCACACATGGGGCCCAATAAATATGCCACACACAAGCGCCCCATTATTATGCATTACACAGGAGCCCCACGAGGTGACAATTGTACAATTATAGATACCAGGAATATTGTGCCACTCAGAGCCCAGTAATATTGTGCCATTCATATACCAGTAATATTGTGCCATTCAGATACCAGTAATATTGTGCCAGTCAGTGCCCAGTAATATTGTGCCAGTCAGATACCAGGAATATTGTGGAATTCAGAGCCCAGTAATATTGTGCCAGGCAGATACCAGTAACATTATGCCAGTCAGAGCCCAGTAATATTGTGCCAGTCAGATACCAGGAATATTGTGCCAGTCAGAGCCCAGTAATATTATGCCAGTCAGAGCCCAGTAATATTATGCCAGTCAGATACCAGGAATATTGTGCCAGTCAGAGCCCAGTAATATTGTGCCAGTCAGATACCAGGAATATTGTGCCAGTCAGATACCAGGAATATTGTGCCAGTCAGAGCCCAGGAATATTGTGCCAGTCAGATATCAGTAATTTTGTGCCAGTCAGATACCAGGAATATTGTGCCAGTCAGAGCCCAGTAATATTGTGCCAGTCAGATACCTGGAATATTGTGCCAGTCAGATACCAGGAATATTGTGCCAGTCAGAGCCCAGTAATATTGTGCCAGTCAGATATCAGGAATATTGTGCCAGTCAGATATCAGGAATATTGTGCCAGTCAGAGCCCAGGAATTTTGTGCCAGTCAGAGCCCAGTAATATTGTGCCAGTCAGATACCAGGAATATTGTGCCAGTCAGAGCCCAGGAATTTTGGCACAATAATACTGGCAACTTAATGGGACAGTATTACTTGCATCTTAATGGCACACTATTACTTGCATCTTAATGGCACAATATTACTGGCATCTGAATGGCACAATAATACTGGCATCTTAATGCACAATAATACTGGCATCTTAATGGCACAGTATTACTTGCATCTTAATGGCACAGTATTACTGTCATCTGAATGGCCCAATAATACTGGCATCTGAATGGCAAGATAATACTGGCATCTGAATGGCCCAACATTACTGGCATATAAATGGCACAATTATACTGGCATCTTAATTGCACAAAAAAACTGGCATCTTAATGGCACAGTATTACTTGCATCTTGATGGAACAATAATACTAGCATCTTAATGGCACACTATTACTTGCATCTTAATGGCACAATATTACTGGCTTTGAATGGCACAATAATACTGGCATCTTAATGGCACAATAATACTGGCATCTTAATGGCACAGTATTACTGTCATCTGAATGGCACAATAATACTGGCATCTGAATGGCACAATATTACTGGCACATAAATGGCACAATAATACTGGCATCTTAATGGCACACTAGTACTGGCATATGAATGGCACAATAATACTGGCATCTGAATGGTACAATATTACTGGCATCTGAATAGCAAAATAAACTGTCATCTTAATGGCACAATATTACTGGCATCTGAATGGCACAATAATACTGGAATATTAATGGACAAATTGCCTGTGGCATATTAATGGCAAAATATTACTGGCATATCAATGGCAAAATAATGCTGGCATAATGATGGGCAAATTGCCAGTGGCATATTAATGGGCACACTGTGGCATATTTAATGGCTAAACGGTGGAATATTTTAACAAGCAAACTGGCTGTTGCATACGTTAAGTGACTGTGGCATGTTAATTGGTACCTGACAGTGGCATGTTCTGTGGGGCAAAATAACATGTACTATGGGGCAGTTAGGTGGGACAAAGTGACACCGTGGTATGTTCTGTGGGGCGTTTGTGACAGTGTGCATGTGTTACTGTGTGTAAGTGTGAATGTGTAACTTTTTGTCTGTAAGTGTGACTGTGTGTAAGTGTGACTGTGTGTAAGTGTGACTGTATGTAAGTGTTTCCCTTTTATGAACAAGAAATAATGTTATGCTATGGGGTGGGGCTGGTATAATGATGTTATGCTATGGGGCTGGTATACAATTATTTCCAGGGCTGGTTTTTATCCTCAGTCCGGCCATGGCTAAGGACCATATCCACCCTGATTTCCCAGCTTTTCTGGTATAGGTGTAATTAAGTAATGCATGTTTTTTTAATATGTTTGCTGTAGACTGTTGTGACAACTTACTGTGGGTAAAATGTCACAACTCGCTCCATCCAACCCCCCCCCCCCCCCCCCCATTTTTTCCCATGAGGAAGCTACAAAAAATAGTTTTTGGGGCTAGTTTCCACTTTGTTTAAACACTAGTCATGCCGGTCACATTTTTTCAATGTGTCATTACTAACAAGCTTGTTGCTGGTGGGAGCAGCCAATAGGTTCACAAGTCCTTTTCAGAGTTTCTGCCATCCCTTTATCACTTCAAATGTATTTGACATCTTTGAAATATATGAAGGGAAATGCATGAGTAGTAAGAATAGATTAGAAGTAAGATTAGAATACATTGTAATTTGCTCTGATAGCCCTAAACAGTTGTCAAACATCTGTTACTCTATCCAGGTTACACCATAGTAGAGCCGAAGTACGATTGCCAATCTTTAAAACTAATATTTACTGACAGAAACAGAACCTTTGCTGATGTTACACTTTACTATTTACTATTATTACTGTAAGTTTAATAATTGAACATTCAATATTTTTATTAGCTGGATGAATACACAACAGATGACTAGCATTATTTTAGTGACAAGTTTAATTATAACAGTATATTATATTATTATATTATTATATATCGTATTGTTTCCCAGCGTGATGATCATCTTGTAGGTAGAGTGGACAAATACTAAAGAACAAGGTTGACATCTACTGGTAGAGTTATATGTCAGCACATATGCTGTACTACCATGGAGCACTGTATATTTATAGTGCTGCTATTCCACTATGTACACCTCAGATACAGCTGTTGAAAATATGTACTGCGGGATTTAGTAGATGGACATGCAAGTAAAGAGAGGTCACTTTTTGTCTGAAATGAAAACTCATGAATGCTTAAAGGAAAGCTGTCCATCACTGTGATATTATCTGGTCTATTAGTTCATGTCCAAAAGACAAAAAAAAAGTGCATTAAAGTTACAAATAGCATAAAAAAAATATTTCCAAAGATGACTTTATATTGGAAAAAAAAAAGGCTTGATCACTGTACCTGTGAGACAGGAATACATGATTAGCAAAATGCATAAAGATTTTCTACCATCTAATTTTGGAAATGTGTATGTTGTAGTTAGCTAAATGCTCTTAACTAAAAGATTAATTTATAAAATGGCATTTACCAGAGGATCTAATAGAATAGAAATAATTTAATGAAAGTATAAAATACCGGTAATACCTTACTGAGTCCACTTTGCTTGTACAGCTCTATCAATGGGCTAACATGAATCTTGGGTAAGATCTTCCTTCATCTGACCCTAGATGTTCACTCCCTGACATAACTATCCAAGCAAGAGGTAGCAAATGAGGTACTTTTTTTTATATTCATTCATTAATGCATTTCTATTTAAAATGCCTACACTTGATGAAATATTTTCGTTAAACATAACTTGGATTTTTGCCAATGCCAACAGTTGTCCTTTAAGTACTAATAGAGCTCTGAGCAATTCATTAACAAGTTCCTGGTTGACCATCTTAGGTACTACATTGTACACCCACTTTCATACCAGCAACTCTGGCCATTAATTGCTCAGCACAACAGAAATGCTTTAGTAGGATTGTCCTTGTTTTTGATCAACAGCAGGAAGAGGTATGTGTGAAAAATTGAGATTTTTGGTGTTCCGCAAGGATCGGTTCTTGGCCCGCTGTTGTTTTCCCTTGACACCACCTCACTCGGAGAACTCATCCGCTCTTTTGGCTTCCAATACCACCTGTATGCAGACAATACTCAGATCTACCTCTCCTCCCCTGACCTCACTCCCTCTGTAATGTCTTGTGTAGTTGAATGTCTGTCGGCCATTTCCACTTGGATGTCTGATCGCTACCTGAAACTTAATCTTTCCAAAACTGAGCTGATCATCTTCCCTCCCTCAAACTCTGTCCCTACATCTGATTTCACAATCACCATTAAAAATGCTACAATCATACCTTCTGACAGTGTCCGATGTCTTGGGGTCACTTTTCACTCTGCTCTCTCCTTCATTCCCCATATTCAGTCTTTAGCCAAATCCTGTCATCTGCACCTAAGAAACATCTCACGCATTCTCCCTGTTCCTCAGAGAAGAGACTGCCAAAATCCTAGTGCACTCGATTGTGATCTCTCGCCTTAGCTCGTCTTTCTCCTCTGCAATCTATTCAAAACACAGCCCAGACTAATCTTTATTGCTCGTCAGTCCAATTCGGCAGCTCCTCTCTGCAACAACCTCCAGGATAAAATGTTTGATTCTATTTTTAAACCTCAAAGCCCTCCACTCCTCAGACTCTCCGTACATTGTCTCCCTCGAGAACCGATACTCACCTGCATGATCTCTGCAATCCTCAAACCTCATTACCTCTTCCCACTTGCTCCTCCAAGATTTTACCTGAGTTGACCCATCTCTCTGGAACTCCCTTCTACAGAGCATCCATCTCTCTCCTTCCTTCTCAAACTTTAAAAAAGTCCCTTAAAGCTCAACTCTTTAAAGAAGCTTACAGCCCTCCAACTAGAATACCGATTAATTTACCTCTAGCAAATCCCACCTAGTTCTCGTTGTCCTCAATCACCGTTGGTATCAGATAACTAATCGAGCTAGAACACACACAATTAATCTTTGGCCAAACCCACCTAGCGCCAACCTTCCACATAACTATTACTACCGCTACCTTCCCTCTGAACTCTTTACTCCCTTATGTGTTTCATGTACCCCATTCCCTCTAGATTGTACCCCATTCCCTCTACCTCATGTATCAGTCTTTTCTAGTTTGTCTAACTTAGTAAGTAGTTCCCTACTATGCTCTGTACCTAGCGGTACTTAAATTGTTGGTGCTATATAAATACATGTTAATGTAATGTAATGCTTAACAGATATACGTTTTTTTTTTTTAAATATATAAATTACAATGTTACTAAATTACACATGTAAATGTTTTTTCTTGTTGTTATGCAAATGCATACATACAGGGGGAAATTTTGTTGTGATGCTTTAGGTATACTTATAAAAGTAGAATCATTTTTGCCAATTTAATAATCATACATTTGTTTATTAAAATTCCCTGGTGCTATCATATGTTTGGTATGTACATAGTGCCCAAAAGTACTCTTTGAGAGATGGCTCTCTCAGCTAAAACCTGACGTAGACAAATGAATTGGAAAACAGCATATTATAATTATAATGTTTAGAGAACTCAAAAGGTCTAAAGTGCTGAAAATCGTGTATTACTGATCATTAGATATATTTAATAACATAGTTACTTTACCAAGTCACTTTGAGTATTTTTATGCTAGAAACCTAAGCTAGCAACTACTACAAATTCACAACACTGTATATGTTTTCACTTAGTCCTAGCAATGAGTGAAAAATCCGAAAAATCAAATACAACAGGAAATGAGGACACACAAGAAATGGAACCAAAGATGCATAAGGACGACTTTCCCAAAGCACAAAAGCAGCTGGTAAGTTTTTTATATGGGAAGGATGGCAAAATTGCCCCCCAGACTGCCCTCTACCTTAACTCAATGGGCTGGGGCTGCACCAATTTTCACTTCTAAATGGCCTCGTGCCTATGAGTCAACTGCTGTCCTCCAACTTATGCATACAAACCCCATAATTCTAGAATTGCATGAAATTATGGTAGTTATAGTACAGAAAGAGCATGAGAGTTACAGTTGGATACCTAGGCCCTAATTTGTAGCATTTCTATCCAATAGTTTTTGTCTCTTAGTGAATTGATACACATAGGTACACTTTCGGCTGTCTCAGACTCAGCCGGTATGAAGGATTGCGACACTGACACCCTCAACCCCGAACCCTAGCCTCGATATCAAGACATTACAGCAACACCAGCTGAACAGCGGAAACGATCACTGAAAATAGCTCATTTAATTACGGGACAGATTTATAACCACCACGTGTATTTAGACACAAGACATAGAGGTTGAGCAAAATGGTAAACTTAATTAAAATGTGTATTAATATATTTCTTTCTAGTGCTGCTCAAAATGATTGCCACATACTTAAAAATGCATATTTCAAGGCTGCACCTAACCGACTGCCACCTTACAGAAGGCAATTTTTAATACAACAGTGCGTCATCATAGGTTACTATCACTAAAACTTTGATTGTATAAACACACAAATTGCTTTTGCATTCAATAATTACATATTATTCTCTATATTGTAAGCTTCTTGTTGCATGATTACCTCTCTCAATGTAAACACCTTGCATCCAAAGTAATGTACACGTGGGCTAACCCAATAACGGGACATATCACGGTGGAGAACTAGACTACCACAGTGGGAGGAGAGAAGGAATGTACACTAGATGGACAAATGTATTGGGACATACCCCATAGATATTGAACTGAGGTGTTTCCATCAGACACGTTGCCATTGATGTATAAAATCAAGCACCCAACCATGCAGCATGTATTTACAAACATTTGTGAAAAAAATGGGTCGTTCAGAAGAGCTCAGCGAATTCAAGCACAATACTGTGATAGGATGCCACCTTTGCATTAAGTCAGCTCAGGAAATTTCATTCCTGCTAGATATTCCATAAATGGTATTATTTGAAATTGGAAGTGTTTAGGAAATGCAGCAACTCAGCTCCAAAGCAGAAGACCATGTAAATTCACTGAGCAGGGCCACCGAGTGTTAAGTTGCATGATTCCATAGTTGAAGAGTACCGAACGTCCACTGCTTCCAACTGTGAGAACAGTTTGGGGAAGTCTTTTTTCTATTCCAGCATGACTGTAGCCAGCCAGCACTGTATTTAGTGCGAGGCAAACAAGGCAAGTACCTAGGGCGGCACTTGCATTGTATGCCTTTAAGGGTGGCACAAAAGGCAAAAAAAAAAAGCCGCCCCTTTAAGAAGAAAAAAAAAAAAAAAACCTTGCTTGCCGACAGGGACAGTGGCTGGGGAGATCTCCCCTCACCACCGCTCTGCCTGCAAACAGGGAGCTGAACAGACAGCACAGAGAAACATCTTTGCTGCCTGTTCGGGCTCCCCATGCAGTGTGACGGGGAAGTGCCGACAGGTCACACGACCCGGCGCTCTGACGTCAGACATGCACCAGGTCACATGACCTCTCTGCACACACCGCGGGGGAGCCGAACAGGCAGCATGAAGGACACCATGCTGCCTGCTACTAGCCACCAAGGTGAAGGGTAAGTCCTGGGGAGATGGGGGCATGTATTGTGGGTGATGGGGACATGTAATGGGGTGATGGCAACATGTATTGGGGTTGATGGTGACATGTATTGGGGGTGATGGGGACATGTATTGGGGTTGATCGGCACATGTATTGGGGTTTATGGGGACATGTATTGGGGTTTATGGGGACATGTATTGGGGGCAGGGCCGTCTTTAACGCGGGGCAAATGGGGCAGCTGCCCTAGGCCCATTTACTCCTGGGGGGCCCCAAGGCAGCTGTCCCGTGGGCCCCCAGCCCGTGCTGCCGCGTTCACAGCGCATTGCGCTTGTGAACGCTTTTTTCCGGCAAGCCGCATCCGATGGATGCGACGGCCGGAAAAAAACCCCCAAAAACCTGACGCTGGATGTGACGTCGCGTCACATCCGGTGTCTGTTTCCCTCCTCCGTGCAAGAGGGAAGACTGCACGGAGGAGACATCCGGCGGGGGACACGGAGCAGCTTCATGTAAGTACGGGGGGGGGGGGGGGCTGGCTGGCACAATATTCCTGGTATCTGACTGGCACAATATTACTGGGCATCTGATTGGCACTATATTACTGGGTATCTGATTGGCACAATAATACTGGGCATCTGACTGGCACTATATTACTGGGCATCTGGCTGGCACAATAATACTGGGCATCTGGCTGGCATAATATTACAGGCATCTGGCTGGCACTATATTACTGGGCATCTGGCTGGCACTATATTACTGGGCATCTGGCTGGCACAATATTAAAGGCATCTGGCTGGCACTATATTACTGGGCATCTGGCTGGCACAATATTACTGGGCATCTGGCTGGCATAATATTACAGGCATCTGGCTGGCACTATATTACTGGGCTCTGACTGGCATAATATGACAGGCATCTGGCTGGCACTATATTACTGGGCATCTGGCTGGCACAATATTAAAGGCATCTGGCTGGCACTATATTACTGGGCATCTGGCTGGCACAATATTACTGGGCTCTGGCTGGCACAATATTACTGGGCTCTGACTGGCACAATAATACTGGGCTCTGACTGGCACAATATTACAGGCATCTGACTGGCATAATATTACAGGCATCTGACTGGCACAATATTACAGGCATCTGACTGGCACAATATTCCTGGCCTCTGACTGCACACTATTACAGGCATCTGACTGGCATAATATTACAGGCATCTGACTGGCATTATATTACAGGCATCTGGCTGGCACTATATTACTGGGCATCTGGCTGGCACAATATTACTGGGCTCTGACTGGCACAATATTACAGGCATCTGACTGGCACTATATTACTGGGCATCTGGCTGGCACTATATTACTGGGCATCTGGCTGGCACAATATTAAAGGCATCTGGCTGGCACTATATTACTGGGCATCTGGCTGGCACAATATTACTGGGCATCTGGCTGGCATAATATTACAGGCATCTGGCTGGCACTATATTACTGGGCTCTGACTGGCATAATATGACAGGCATCTGGCTGGCACTATATTACTGGGCATCTGGCTGGCACAATATTAAAGGCATATGGCTGGCACTATATTACTGGCCATCTGGCTGGCACAATATTACTGGGCTCTGGCTGGCACAATAATACTGGGCTCTGACTGGCACAATAATACTGGGCTCTGACTGGCACAATATTACAGGCATCTGACTGGCATAATATTACAGGCATCTGACTGGCACAATATTACAGGCATCTGACTGGCACAATATTCCTGGCCTCTGACTGCACACTATTACAGGCATCTGACTGGCATAATATTACAGGCATCTGACTGGCGTTATATTACAGGCATCTGGCTGGCACTATATTACTGGGCATCTGGCTGGCACAATATTACTGGGCTCTGACTGGCACAATATTACAGGCATCTGACTGGCATAATATTACAGGCATCTGACTGGCACAATATTACAGGCATCTGACTGGCACAATATTCCTGGCCTCTGACTGGCACACTATTACAAGCATCTGACTGGCATAATATTACAGGCATCTGACTGGCACAATATTACAGGCATCTGACTGGCACAATATTCCTGGCCTCTGACTGCACACTATTACAGGCATCTGACTGGCATAATATTACAGGCATCTGACAGGCACCATATTCCTGGGCTCTGACATTCACCATATTCCTGGGCTCTGACAGGCACAATATTCCTGGGCTCTGACAGGCACAATATTCCTGGTATCTGACTGGCACAATATTATTGGTATCTGACTGACACAATATTACTGGTATCTGACTGGCACATTATTACTGGGCTCTGACTGGCACAATATTGCAGGCATCTGACTGGCACAATATTGCAGGCATCTGACTGGCACAATATTACTAGGCTCTGACAGGCACAATATTACTGGGCTCTGAATGGTACAATATTACTGGGCTCTGACTGGCACAATATTACTGGCATCCGAAAGTTACAATATTACTGGCATCTGAATGGCACAACAATTATGGCATATGTGTGTGTGTGTGTGTGGGGGGGGGGGGGGGGTAACATTGCGATGGATGGCGGGATTGCATGCAGGGGAGGGGGCAGTGTCCAGGGGGCCCAAGCAAATGCTTGCCCAGGGTCCAATCACTATTTAAGACGGCCCTGATTGAGGGTGATGGGGACATGTATTGGGGGTGGTGGGGCATATAATGGAGGTAATGGGGACATGTAATGGGAGTTATGGGGGCATGTATTAGGGGTGATGGAGACATGTAACCTGGGTGATGGGGTAATGGAGCATGTGATGGGGACATGTTATGAGGGAATGTAATGAGGGGCATGTCCTGGGTGTGCAACGTGAGGAGGGGGGGGTGCCCAAATTTTGTCTGCCTAGGAAAGCACAAAACCAAGATACACCACTGACTGTACCCCAGTGCAAGCAAGGTCCATAAAGACATGATCGGATGAGTTTGGTGTGGAAAATCTTGACTGGCCCACACAGAGCCCTGACCTTAAACCCATCACCCCACTGAACACTTGTGGGATTAACTGGAACACATTGCAAGCCAGGCCTTCTCATTGATCATCAGTGCCTGACCTCACAAATACTCAACTGGATGAATGGGCAAACATTTACACAGAAACACTCCAAAATCTCGTGGAAAGTCTTCCCTTCCCAGAAGAATAGAAGCTGTTATAGCTGCAAAGAAGGGACCAGCTACATATTAATGTCTATGTATTTGGAATGCAATGTCAGAAAAGTCCCTATTGGTCTCAGGTGTCCAATACTTTTGTCCATATAGTATATAGCGCATCTTATAAATGTTATTATAACATGTAAGTAAATGTATTTTTGCACCTCCTTATGTATAGTATCAAGTTCTAAAAGCGGTGGAAAGGCCATGGAAATCAATGGAACATTCCATTAGTTCCTCCATTTTTATAATTTAACATTACTGAGCTCTATTCAATGAGGTCTGTTAAATAAAAAATTACAAAGTGTGGTAAATGTTTCTTTTCTGACTTAAATATAACAAGGGTGCACCTGTTAAAAACTGTCCAGAGACCATTTTCTACACCAGTTCATTGAGGTCCATAAATACTTAATTATCAGAAAATGGATGCAGTAATTTCTACTGAATCACTCACCACATTTTCTGTTAGATAGCACTAACAGATTACTGCTACCTAGGTGCATTGTGTTTGAACTTTGCATGTAAAAATACACAGTCTAAACAAACAGGGATTCCACTTCACACAATTATTACCTATAACCTTGAGGCTGACACACAATGTTCCAGGGGAACATAATGTCAAGTAACCCTGCCCATTTTGGCTCCACCCCTGCCAAGAGATCATGACCCACGGCAATGGCCAGTATTTTTTGAAGAAAAGGTGGCAACCATAATCTTTTCCAGAATTCTTGAAATGATGACTCTTTTGCAGAGTGCAATGCACGTCATGCTACGAGAGTCAGATATCTGATGGGACCCTGTGCCCTGCATTTTATCTAGGTTATAATCTGTAACCATATGCCAGGCCCGGACTGGCCATCGGGCGCACCGGGCAAATGCCCGGTGGGCCGCGGTGGCCATGGGCCGAGGCCGGCAGGGGAGGTCCCAGCAGTAACATAGTAATTTAGGTTGAAAAAAGACACAAGTCCATCAAGTTCAACCCTTCTACCTATCATTTCAGCGTTTTGATCCAAAAGAAGGCAAAAAAAACCCCTAAGGAAGCTTTTTCGAATGTTGCCTCCTAGGGGGAAAAAAATTCCTTCTTGACTCCAAAAGGGCAATCAGATTTCTCCTTGGATCAAAAAGCTCTATTATTAATGCTCATTCTATTATTAATACCCCTGTATGTTCTGCTTTTCTAAAAAAACATCCAGACCATTTTTAAATGCATCTATTGTGGTTGATAGCACTACCTCTCTTGGCAGAGTTCCATAATTTTATTGTCCTTACCGTAAAGAATCCCTTCCTTTGCTGCTTATGAAATCTTTGCTCTTCTAGTCTCAGGGGGTGACCTCTTGTTCTTTGTACATTTCTATTAATGAACAGGTCCCTGGAGAGCTCCTTATATTGGCCCTGCACATATTTATATAATGTTATCATATCCCCTCTAAGACGCCTTTTTTCTAAAGTAAATAAATGCAATTTTTTAAGTCTCTCTTCATAACTAAGATCCTCCAATCCCCTTATTAATTTTGTAGCTCTCATTTGCACTTTTTCTAGTTCCTTAATATCCTTTTTAAGGACTGGTGCCCAGAATTGTACTGCATATTCAAGGTGAGGTCTTACCATTGATTTGTAAAGAGGCAAGATGATGTCTTCCTCCCATGAATCTATACCTCGTTTTATACATGCCAATATCTTATTGGCCCTTGCAGCTGCTGACTGGCATTGGGCACTGTTGCCAAGTTTGTTATCTACAATGATTCCTAAATCCTTTTCGTTAGTAGTTTTTCCCAGGGAAATACCATTTAACGTATATGTTGCTTTGTTATTATTTTTCCCATAATGCATAACTTTACATTTGTCTATATTGAACCTCATTAGCCACTTTCTTGCCCAGTTCCCTACTCTGTCCAAATCTTCCTGTAAAGAAAAAACATCAAGATTAGTCTTTATTACCTTACCTAATTTTGTGTCATCAGCAAACACTGAGACATGGCACTCAGCACAACGTGGGAGATCATTAATAAACAGATTAAAAAGAAGAGGTCCCAAAACAGACCCCTGAGGTACTCCGCTCACTACCCTGGTCCAATTTGAAGCTTTACCATTTACAACAACCCTCTGTGTTCTATCTTTTAGCCAATTTTCAATCCAAATACATACATTTTCCCCCAATCCTATTTCTCTCAATTTGTAGAGTAACCTTTTGTGTGGAACTGTATCAAATGCTTTAGCAAAATCCAAATAGATCACATCAACTGCCACACCTAGATCTATATTTTTACTGACCTCTTCATAGAATGTTATTAAGTTTGTTTGACAAGACCTGTCTTTCACAAAACCATGTTGACTTTTACTAATTATATTCTGATTCAAGATGTATTCTTGAGTGTACACCTTTAGCAATCCTTCAAATAATTTCCCCACTACAGATGTCAAGTTCACTGTCCTATAATTACCAGGCAGAGATTTTGATCCCTTTTTAAATATTGGAATGACATCCGCCTTTCGCCAGTCTGTTGGCACTATACCTGAACTGAACGAATCCCTAAAGATCATAAATATTGGTCTGGCCAGAATTATGCTTAACTCTCTAAGGACCCTTGGGTGTATACCATCTGGCCCTGGGGCCTTGTCTATCTTAACAGAGTTTAATTGCATAAACACTTTTTCCTGTGTCAGACAATCCCATGTTTGTGGTGACTGTTCCGTAACTTCCGGTAGCAGGGGCTCATCCATCTGTTCTTCCTTAGTATAAACAGAAGAAAAAAAAGTATTTAAAATGTCTGCTTTTTCTCTGTCCTCACTTACCAAATTTCCCATTTGGGATAACAAGGACCCAACATTTTCCCTCTTTAGCTTTTTTCCATTTATATACTTATAAAAAATTTTGGGGTTCATTTTACTCTCCTTAGCAATCCTTTTCTCGTTTTCCAATGTAGCCATTTTAATTGCCTTTTTGCAGGCTTTGTTGGCATCTTTGTATTTTATAAATGATAATGTTGATCCCTTGCTTTTATAATGTTTTGCATTTCCTCTTTCATGGTACAGGTAAGCCACATTGGTTTTGATTTGTGTCTTATGTATTTGTTTCCCAAAGGTATATATTGGGATGTGTACTTTTGTAATGTGTGCTTAAAGGCATTCCACTTGTCTTCTGTGTTTAGTCCAGAAAACAATCGTTCCCAGTCTAAATGTTCCATTGATGCCCTTAGTCCATCAAAGTTGGCCCTTCTAAAATTAAGTGTTTTGGTGGCGTAGTTACCAATTTGCTTTTTTGCATTAATCTCAAACGAAACCATGTTATGGTCACTATTGCCCAAGTGTTCCCTTACTTTGATGTTTGAGATAAGCTGCTCATTGTTTGTTATTACTAAATTCAGACAGGCATCCATTCTAGTTGGGGTGTCTACTAATTGTGCCATAAATGTGTTATTAAGCAGGTTCAGAAACTTGCTGCCCTTAGCGGAACTAGTTGTGCCACAATTCCAATCTATATCTGGGTAATTAAAATCTCCCATGATTAGAACTTCATTCAGATTTGCAGCCTTTTCAATTTGTAATAAAAGCTGATCTTCTCCATCAATGCTAATATTTGGTGGCTTGTAGCATACACCTACAAGTAATGTGCGATTCTTTTTAGTGTCTAAGCTAATCTCCACCCACAGTGTCTCCACATCAGTTCCAGTTACGTCATGCACACCTTCCTTAATACTGGGCTTTAGTTTAGGATTTACATATAGACATATCCCTCCCCCTTTTCTATTTACTCTGTCCTTTCTAAAAAGTGAATAGCCTTGTAAATTAACTGACCAGTCGTGGGTCTCATCCCACCACGTTTCCGTGATTCCGATTAAATCATACTGTTCAGCACTTACCAGTATCTCCAGCTCACCCATTTTGTTTGTCAAGCTTCTTGCATTTGCTAAAAGACATTTGAGATTACTACCCATTTTCTGTTTAGTTGACAAACACGTAATGCCCGCAGGTTTAATTGTATGTATCTCCCTATGATCTATGTTAACCCCACCAGCGCTTTCCTCCTCCTTTGCCATAGCTATACCCACCTTCCAATCTACTCTAGCTGCCATTGCTTCATTTTGATCTTGACCCTCCCCCCCAGAGCTTAGTTTAAAAGCTCATCTAACCCTCTAGCCATCCTCGCCCCTAATACCGCAGCCCCCTCATCATTGAGGTGCAGCCCATCCCGTCCAAAGAGTCTGTAGCCGACTGCAAAGTCTGCCCAGTGCTCTAAGAACCCAAATCCCTCTTGCTTGCACCACCTTCGTAACCACGCATTAATCTCCCTAAGCTCCCGCTGTCTCCCTGATGTAGCGCATGGCACTGGTAATATTTCAGAGAATATTACCTTGGAGGTCCTTTCCTTTAGCTTCTTTCCTAGTTCCCTAAAATCATTTTTAAGGACCCCCCACCTACCATTTACTTTGTCATTAGTACCAATGTGTACTATGACCGCTGGATCATGCCCAGCCCCTCCCAATAATCTGCCTACCCGGTCCGCAACATGCCGAACCCGAGCACCCGGGAGACAACATACAGTTCGGCATTCAGGGTCCTGGCGACAGATTACCCTATCTACCTTCCTAATAATAGAATCCCCTACCACCACAACCTGTCTAGCCTTCCTAGTGTCCTGGCTCCCAACTGTGCTGGAGAGGCTACTCACCTGGCTGCTAGGAGAGTCTGCCTGCCCCAGAAATGCCTCTTCTGAGCTAATCCCCCCAGCATCCTCACACAAGCTGGCAAACATGCTGGGGTGAACCAGCTCAGAACAAGCCTCCCTAGCTCTCCGACCCCTACTGCCCCTTACACAACTAACCCAGCTCTCTGCTCTAGAAACCTCTTCCCCTCCATCATCACCCTCCTCTACACTGGCCCCAGCCAATGCCTGCTCCGTGAGCAGTAAACTCCGCTCCATGTTGCTTATGTCCCTAAGTGTTGCCAGTTGCCTCTTTAGATCTAATATTATATTTTCCAAAGCAGCAACCTGCTCACATCTGCAGCAGCGGTATGGACCCCGGGGAACTTGCTCCAAGACCGCATACATGCTGCAAGACATGCACTTAGTGGCATTGTCCAACATGCTCTCTAGTGTAAACCGCAAAATTAAATATAGAATAAAAAATTAAAAGATTTATACTTTACCCTTCTTTCCTTTTAACTCCTTCTTTGCTTCTAACTCCCACACTTAAGAAGCTTTTTCACTTTAGAAGCTGCTCCCTTGTATTCGCCTGGCTCACTATTCGCCTGCTCCTTCCAGTTAAATGGCCTCTGGGTCCCAGAATCTCCCCTGCCGGTCTATGCAGGGCCGGCACTATCCGAGCGCCGGCCCCGCTGTTTGACATGAAGGGCCGGTGAGGACATCAAAGATCTCCCTCACCGGCCCACATGCTGTCAAATCCCGCCGCCGGCGGGGAGAGAGGGAGGGAGACTGAAAAGAGGACCCGGCGGAGCTCTAACTTGCAGCTCCACCGGGTTCCTCTCGCGAGATCCGGAGCATTGCCATAGCAACGACCGGATCTCGCGAGAGTGAACTCTAGCCGGCAGGCTAGAGTTCACTCACCACGAGGGAACATTGCCACCGCCAGTCCCAGGTACCAGCGTGCCGGTCCCCCCCTCCCAGGCTAAAGGTAAGAAAGGAGTGATGGGTGTGAGAGTGCTGTGTGTGAGTGCTGTGTGTGATGGGTGTGAGAGTGCTGTATAAATGTTAGAATGGATTGTGTGTGTGTGTAGGGGGGGGGGGGGTAGGTAAATAAACAAATAAAATAACAGGCATTATGTCCCCCCCGGACATAATGCCTGTTATTTTATTTGTTTATTTACCCCCCCCCCCCTACACACACACACACAATTCATTCTAACATTTATACAGCACTCTCACACCCATCACACACAGCACTCACACACAGCACTCTCACACCCATCACACACAGCACTCACACACAGCACTCTCACACCCATCACACACAGCACTCTCACACCCAGCACTCTCACACCCAGCACTCTCACCCATCACACACAGCACTCTCACACACAGCACTCTCACACCCAGCACTCTCACCCATCACACACAGCATTCTCACACAGAGCACTCTCACACACACAGCACTCTCACACACACAGAACTCTCACACACACAGCACTCTCACACACACAGCACTCTCACACCCAGCACTCACACCCATCACACACAGCATTCTCACACAGAGCACTCTCACACCCATCACACACAGCATTTACACACATCACACACAGCATTCTCACACAGAGCACTCTCACACCCATCACACACAGCATTCTCACACCCATCACACACAGCATTCTCACACCCATCACACACAGCACTCTCACACACATCATACACAGCACTCACGCACTCACACACATCACTCTCACACACATCACTCTCACACACCATCACTCTCACACACCGCCCCCCCCCTCACACACCGCCCCCCCCTCACACACCGCCCCCCTCATCACACCGCCCCCTCACACACACATACTGCACCCCTCACATACACACAGAACCCCCCAACACACTGCACAACAGACATACACAATACTTACATATATATATATATATACACACAGCACCCCTCACACACATACTGCACCCCTAAACACATTACATTCCAGACACACACTAGATCCCTTACCCAACTCTGGATCATCTACACACATACACACACTAGATCCCTATATACACTCTGAAACCGTTATAAACACACACTCACTAGATCTCCTATACACATTCTGGGTCCTTCAAACACACACTAGACTCATATATATATATGTATATGTACACACACTAGATTCCTTGTAAGCAAACACATACTACACCCCTAAACACACACTACATCTATATATATATATTCACACACACACACTATAGCCTGTATGCACACACTTGCTATATCCCCTATACACACATTCTCTACAGCCCCTAGCCACATATGCATCACATTACACCACAAACACAACACAACTAAAACCGAACCTTATTACACAATACCACACCACAATCAGCTTACTCTACACACACGCAATCCCACAAGCAGGCTCCAAACACATGCTCAATACTCTTTCCTGGCATTTTTGTCTCCTGGTATCCATTTATAGAGACACCAGAGAAAAGTTGCAAGGAAACACAGTGCAAGCATGTTATTACATTTGCTTGCACTGTGCAGAACAAATACAGGGCTTTTTTCTCATGCTAGAGCTCTTCAGCAGAGCTCTGCGCATGGTCTGCCCTGGAAGAGCATTGAACCAATATGCTCACTTTGAGAGGGAGCGTGTTTGTCATTGGTGATGACAAAACACACCTCCTCTGCCCCGCCCCCTTCTTAGTGGGCCGCTGTGATCAAAAAATGCCCGGGCCGAATTTTTCTCCCAGTCCGGCCCTGCCATATGCCATGTATTGTTCATCTTTATCTTGCTTATGTTTGCCTCTGTCCCCCTCTAGTCTGTTCTGTATCCCTGCATCTGTACTGTCCATGTTTTGCTTGCTTTATTCTATCTTATGAATGCGAAAGGGACTACCCCCAAAAGTGGGAATAGAAAGGAGGGCAGGAAACAACAGTCAGATCTTTTCTGGATGGGATTGTGTATAGGTATACTACACTATACCTTGAAGAAGCGAGAAAAAGTGTAAATACAGAAAAAAACCTGTGAATACACTCAATACATTCCCAAATATCCAAAAGAAGAGAGACAATAGGACTAAATAAAATGTAAGCACTTGTGTGAATAAAACACTTAAATATAGTGCAATAGAAGTACTTGAAATAAAGTGCAATATAGACTAAAAAAAAGTAGTGGAAAAATGATAAATATCAATGTGGCAAATCTAACAATAAATATAAACTGGTAATAGAACAAATGTAAATATTACAATATCATGCAATAAAATGATAAAAAGTAAATAAAGTCCAAAAATAGTCTTCAATAGCTTGCTCCAAAAGAATGTGTAACAAGGTACAGTGGAAAATAAGACGAATAGCGAAAAATGAACTGCCAATGTGCAGCTTTCCCTCTTCAAACGAAGCGCTAGTGGTGATAAGCCGGCCGGACTAGTCACCATGTAGATGGAAGAAGGTAGCGGAGTTGAAGAAGAGGCTTGGAGTTCATGAAACGCTTAAAACACTCCCACCCTACGCGTTTCGTGACGGACAACGTTGTCACTCCCACCATACGCGTTTCGTGACGGATAACGTTGTCCGTCACGAAACGCGTAGGGTAGGAGTGTTTTAAGCGTTTCATGAACTCCAAGCCTCTTCTTCAACTCCGCTACCTTCTTCCATCTACACGGTGACTAGTCCGGCCGGCTTATCACCACTAGCACTTCGTTTGAAGAGGGAAAGCTGCACATTGGCAGTTCATTTTTCGCTATTCGTCTTATTTTCCACTGTATCTTGTTACACATTCTTTTGGAGCAAGCTATTGAAGACTATTTTTGGACTTTATTTACTTATTCTATCTTAACCTGCAGGCATCTCTTGTTCAGTTAAAACAGTATACCAAGTTCCACTCCAGGATGTCTGCAGGATATCTTCAATTTTATCCCTGCTCTGTGTGTATACTTAAGCTGCTTCCACATGGCCCTTGAAATGTGGCTGGACAAACATGCGGCCTCAAGCCACCGGGGTAATGCGGTCACCCTGTACCAAGCCCTGTGTCACTGCTCCTGCCAATGGACTCCTGATCTCAGGCACCCAGGGTCTAATACCATCCGTGACACATACACACTATCTACTCACAGGGAGAGCACATCGCAGCAGGCGCTGAGCAGGGCAGATGTCTGCGCAGTAGGGAAGAGAGCTCAGATATTAATTCTGAGTGTCAGTAGGGTGTTCAGATCTCCCCTGTATTCCTTACAAGAATTTCCCAGTAAGAGCTGCAGCAGTGACTATCCAGTAGTTGGAGGAGAGGGAGGGGCTTATGGTGCTGCAGTCTCCTGCTCTGAGTTGTGCTTGAAGTGTTGTCAGATATGGGAGGGCACACAGAGTTTGAGGGAGCTTGAATGAAAAAATATGCAATCCTGGTTGAATTTTAAAGCTAGCAAGGTAATAGGAAACTACAGTAAAAAGGTAAGTTGTTTAAAATCAAGACTAAAGTCATTTGACACACATTCAAGAATACTACACACTGAAATAACATAGTAATTAAGGATGAAAAAATACTTAAGTCCATCAAGTTGAACCCTTCTACGTACGTATCATTCCTGCTTTTGATCCAAAAGAAAGGAAAAAAACCCTAAGCTATTTCAAATTTTTCCACTTAGGGAGGAAAATTGCTCCCTGACTCCAAAAGGCAATCAGCTTTCTCCTTGGATCAGGAAGCTTTATTATTAATGAAAATTTCTATTATCAACAGCCATGTATCTCATGCTTTTCTAAAAAAATTTTTATCCAGGCCCTTTTTAAATGCATCTATTGTAGTTGATAGGATCACTTCTCTTGACAGTGAGTTCCGTATATGTATTGCCCTTACCGTAAAGAATCCCTTCCTTTGTTGTCTATGAAATCTTTGCTCTTCCAGTCTCAGGGGGTGACTTCTTGCTCTTTGTACATTTTTGTTAATGAACAGGTCACTGGAGAGCACTTTAAATTAGCCCTGCACATACTCATATAATGTTATCATATCACCTCTGAGACGCCTTTTTTTTTATAGCATATATAAATGTGTATATGAAATATCATCACATGAGTCACCAATAATAAATAAAAGAAAAAAAGACAGTACAGCGCTAAAGAGAAACCCCACCATTTAAAAAAATATATATGTAAAGATTAATATCCAAATCCTTTTGTTGCAAACATGTATAAATTCACATCAAATAACAAAACAGGGTCATATCCTTAAACAAAGCATTTCAGACTGGTTCCCAAATGAATATTACCGCAAGTCTGATTTTAATTGGCAGTCTAGGAACTATAAAAAGACACAAAATGTAAGCAAAACACTTAACACTATAATATAATGTGGAAAAAATGTTTATGTATGTGATGTATGTATATTTTAACACAGACAAAATAGAAATAAATCAAAAAAAATGTGCATGTGTGTAATAACAAAATATTGTCTTTATAAATGTATATACAGTTTATTGACAAATGAAATAAAAAAAGAAAACATACTACTGCATATATTATATAATATATTTTTTGTATTATACAGGTTCAGTGTCTTATTTAAGAAGAATTGGGCAGAGTAGATGGATCGAATGCTTCTTATCTTCCGACACATTCTATGTTTCTATGTTTCTAAGAACCATATATACATGTAATACAGAAAATGTATCCATAAAATCAAACTGTAAAATTCATTTATATAAGCTTATTATTTAAACTGTCAATGAACTTTATATACATTTATATAAAGCACGGTTTAAAAATGATGACAATAATCTATACTTTGTGTTAGCAAGATTGCAAGCAAATGCATAATATAAGAGAAAAATAAATTTTAAATATGCAGTGGAGTCTCCTAGCATCACTTGTAACTTTATATGCAGACGACTGCTTTTCAATTGGAAATGTGTAATTTGAATATGAAGCCCAGGGGCGTACCTAGAGCATTTGGCACCCGGGGCGGACCCTGAGTGTGGCACCCCCCCACCCCCATAATAAAAATGCAAGAAAACACCCACAATTTTTTCAATGTTTGAAAATTGTACAATTATAGATACCAGGAATAGTGTGCCAGTCAGATACCAGTAATATTGTGCCAGTCAGATACCAGTAATATTGTGCCACTCAGAGCCCAGTAAGTGCCAGTCAGAGCCCAGTAATAGTGTGCCACTCAGAGCCCAGTAATAGTGTGCCAGTCAAAGCCCAGTAATATAGTGCCACTCAGAACCCAGTAATATAGTGCCAGTCAAAGCCCAGTAATAGTGTGCCACTCAGAGCCCAGTAATAGTGTGCCACTCAGAGCCCAGTAATAGTGTGCCACTCAGAACCCAGTAATATTGTGCCAGTCAGATACCAGGAATATTGTGCCAGTCAGATACCAGGAATATTGTGCTAGTCAGAGCCCAGTAATATAGTGCCAGTCAGAGCCCAGTAATAGTGTGCCAGTCAGTGCCCAGTAATAGTGTGCAAGTCAGTGCCCAGGAATATTGTGCCAGTCAGATGCCCAGTAATATTGTGCCAGTCAGTGCCCAGGAATATTATGCCAGTCAGATGCCAAGTAATTTTGTGCCAGTCAGTGCCCACGAATATTATGCCAGCCAGAAGCCCAGGAATATTATGCCAGTCATATGCCCAGGAATATTGTGCCAGTCAGATGCCCAGGAATATTGTGCCAGTCAGTGCCCAGTAATAGTGTGCCAGTCAGAGCCCAGTAATAGTGTGCCAGTCAGTGCCCAGTAATAGTGTGCCACTCAGTGCCCAGGAATATTGTAACAGTCATATGCCCAGGAATATTGTGCCAGCCAGATGCCAAGTAATATAGTGCCAGCCAGATGCCCAGTAATATTGTGCCAGCCAGATGCCAAGTAATATAGTGCCATCCAGATGCCAAGTAATATAGTGCCAGCCAGATGCCCAGTAATATTGTGCCAGCCAGATGCCAAGTAATATAGTGCCAGCCAGAGCCCAGTAATATAGTGCCAGCCAGATGCCTGTAATATAGTGCCAGCCAGATGCCCAGTACTATAGTGCCAGGCAGATGCCTGTAATATTGTGCCAGCCAGATGCCCAGTAATATAGTGCCAGCCAGATGCCTGTAATATAGTGCCAGCCAGATGCCAATTAATATAGTGCCAGCCAGAACCCAGTAATACAGTGCCAGCCAGATGCCAAGTAATACAGTGCCAGCCAGAACCCAGTAATACAGTGCCAGCCAGAACCCAGTAATACAGTGCCAGCCAGATGCCTGTAATACAGTGCCAGCCAGATGCCTGTAATATTGTGCCACTGCTTCTCCCCCCCCCCCCCCCCCCCCCCCCATCACTTACCAAATCGCTGCTTCTCCCGGTGCAGTCTTCTCTTCCCTCCTGCACGGAGGAGGGAAACACAGTCGCCGGATGTGACGCCACTGATGAAGCCCAAGGTGATGTGATAAACAGGAGACCAAAGACACATTTAAAATATATATTTCTATTATTTCATGCATTTGCATGCAATTCTGCCAACACAATGTATACAACATTTTTCAGCATTTTTATTCTCTACATTCACAGCATAGGCAATGTCCCTTTAAGAAAAATTAAAGCGATAATTTGCAATGATTTTGTATAGTTAACACTATTTACCCAATGATGTTATCAAACAGTTTTAGTTTTTTTTGTACCACAGATGACAATAACGTGACATAAAACATCAGCAGGTTAGTGTTTTTTGTATGTTCAGTGCTTAGTTGGAAACTCATGGCTATCAGGTTCCTGTGTGCAAGGCTGGACTGCCTTTTGCATTATTCTTTCACTCTCGTCTGTTGATTGCAAATTGCAATCCAGTGATTAACATTGCTGTACTTGGGCTATCTCAGTGCCTGTTTTTCGTTCCATTTTTTCCTGAAAATATAAAAAGACAATTTTTTTTTATATAGTAATAGAAAATAAAAACTATTTAAGAGCACAGGAGAAGCAGACATCATTCAGAAAACACAGGGAAACAACAAACGCTGTAAAATAGTCATTTAAGCAAGCTAAATTGCAAAACTGATTGCAGAATAAAGTAACTAAAGTCTATAAAACAATAGTTATATACACAAGCTACCAGTGACTCACACACTATACACACATAACAACAATACAGACAAGACAATCAATATATGTTCAGTCATAAATAGAACAGGACACTTGTTCCTCCCAGAATTCTCTCCTGACTGGCTTTGATAGAGCCCATAGGAATTCAAACACCCAGTTGGATAATAATTGCTTTAAGAATTGTGTGGATCCTTCAGTTCACCATCGAGATTTGAATGCCAAAATCGGTTGTTACAAGAGACACATCTGATATCTTACCCCCAAAAAGTTGACACTGTAAGGTCAATTAGAATTGTAGGGCAAATTTCTGTACAGCATAAAAAATAAAATGAATTATTGCCTTGATTTTTACCCCTTCCTCGATATGTTTTCTCTTACTAAATTGTCTCTATTGTCTTTCTAAACATTTCCATTTTTTTTCCTATTAGCAGCAGATTGAACGGCAACTGAAATGTTTAGCTTTTCAAAACCCGGGGCCACAGGTAGCAGATTTTAACCCTGAGACTAGAATCCAGAAAAAGAAGGCTTACATGTCACAGATGAATGGATACTATTCTACAAATAAGTAAGCTTAATATATTTGTATATAATATAAATGTACCTGGAACAACTGATGTTGTTTTGAAGGCAAAGGGAGATCACACCAAATATTGATTTGAATTAGATTTTTCTTCTGTTTACTAAGGAGGGTCTGGTGGGAGGGCAAGAAGGGCAATTGCCTCCCCCAGGCTGCCCTTATCCATAGCTCAATGGAGTTTGGTTTCCTCACAAGTGAAAATGAATCCAGCTATTGATGCTGTTTTGAAGACAGTGAGTTGTAACACCAAATATTGATTTGATTTAGATTTTTTTTCTGTTCACTCACCCTGAATTTTGTTAATTGATAACAGTAAACTATTAACATGTATATTTTTGAAAACATTTTTACAGTATTTTTCACACCTGAATAAAACGTTTGAACAGTACTAGATATAAACAGAAAAGAAAGACCAGGTTATTATTGCGATATTTACATCTGATCATTAAATACACACATGTTGCATTTGTATTAGTTAATGCAAGAGGGGTAGAGGGGCAATTGCCCCCCATGCTGCCCTTATCCATAGCTCAATGGACTGGGGTTAACTCACAAGTGAAAATTATTAATTCCAGATTTTTGCAGTTTACTTGTCAATTCATCACATTTCCCTTTCTAGTAAATAAATCGCTTGTGATTAGCTCTTAAAAGGGTTGTTTCTATCAGGAAAAGAAGATCATCCATTGCTGGTAAAAAGCTACAAGAGATACTTCTTAAAATAAATATTGCACAAATAAGGGGAGAAACAATCTATGAATGCATCTTTTAAAATTCCATCTTTAATATGTATTCGTTTATATGTCAGCACTAGTGCTAATATAGAACTTTTGTTTTGTATAATGTTTAAATATATTAGAACTAAATGCATTTGAAGCTCATCATAGCCAATGTAATTTATGAAGAATTAAAAAAAAAAAATGTTAACTGGGATTAATTAGCCTTAAAATATATATATTAAAATTGTTCTTTGTAACTACAAAAGAACTGTGACAAAAGCAGAAACATTTATTTTACCTGCAACACAAAAAAATAATGACGTGACTGGCAAGCAGCGCATTACATCATCTTAAAATGTTTACAAATTTCTAAGGTTAATAGTAAGTTTTAATTAAGGACATGGCTCCAGTTAATTTCAGCATCCTTGTGACATTTCCAGTATCAAAAGTGAGATTCACTGGCAATGGGGAAAGCCACATTATCAATTGCTACTCAGTAATGGAACCGTTAACCAAGTACCTGCACTAGGAGAAAAAAAGTATGCCATATAACGGAGCTGTCAAATGAAAAACAAACAAACAGATAGTTGTGAAAAATGAAACCATACAATTGCAAGCCAATAACTGCCTCTCCAAAGCTCTTAGCCAATCAGGAGCCACAGACACACCCTCAACACATGAAAATGTCACTATATAAGTCCAGGAAATTTGTAACACCTTCCCTGTGATTGGAACACCATGCAGGGTTCAGGAGCTGGAGGCTTGGGGTATAGAGAGAGCAAGAGAGCAGAGCTGTGTGAGTGTCAGAGGAGTTGTTAAAGAGTGAGTGTCAGAGTGTATCTTTCCAGTTTCCATATTAGAAGAACAATTAAAAGAAGTTTAGTTGTCCAAGAATACTTTCCCCTGACATTTTAGTACCTCTAGCATGTAAACCATCTTCCTCCCTCTTCCAGGATTTCTTTAAAGAAGTATGACAAGAAAGGAAAGCTGCTCTTCAATAACCGAGACTTGTGTGACTGCCTGGAGGAGACATGCCAAGGATGTTTTTATCCATGCCCGAAATGTAACTCAACAAAATGTGGGCCTGAATGTCGCTGCAATAGGAAGTGGGTTTATGACAGAATACAGACAGAGTCTGGTAAAGTTATCAGTAAACTGCCATTTTTCGTTCCGGATTAATACACAATTAAAATAGCTTTGTAATTGATCCTCTTTTTCTGGTTCTTTATTAGGAGCCAGTCTTAAAGCTCATTCAAGTGATGCCTTCATACATCTCTATGAAAAGATGCAGAGCACATGGGTGATGTGCACATGAAGTAATCTGGCACCTTACACATGTCCAGTGCATACAACATTATTACCAGTGTACAACTCAATGCTGAAAAAATGCAAACGTTAGACAGGTGCTATTTTATTCCAGTTTCAATCTGCAAAAAACGTACATTGTTAATGCAAATACTCAGCAACATCAAAAGAAACATGCTACAGGGCTGATTCTGGGTGGGTGCACAGCATTCACAGGGGCACCAGAGGAGAGGCACTGCAAGAGGGAACTCTCTCCCTAGCCCCTCCTCCTCACTCTGAGCACAGCACGACGGGTGCAAGCTCTGCCCCCGTTTGCTCTGTGATTGGCTGTGTGCCGGATGTCATCTGATACTGAGATGGTAACTGAGCAGGGAGTGGGACCAACAGCATCACGTTTTGTGGGGTGGGGTAGTGGAAGTGTGTGTGTGTCAATATGTGGAAGTGTGCGTCAATGTGTAAGTATGTGTGTGTATCAAGGATTTTTGCCGCCCTAGGCAAAATAAAAATTGCCCCCCCCCCCCCCGCACGTTATCATATAATTATTCCCCTCAATATCCCAGGATTATGCCCCACAATATGCCAGGACTTAGCCACCCAATATTCCAGGATTATTTCACTCAATATCCCAGGATTATGCCCCTCAATATGCCAGGATTATTCCCCTCAATATCCCAGGATTATGCCCCTCAATATCCCAGGGTTATGCCCCTCAATATGCCAGGATTATGCCCCTCAATATCCCAGGATTTTGCCCCACAATATGCCAGGATTTTCCCCCACAATATGCCAGGATTTAGCCACCCAATATGCCAGGACTTTCCCCCACAATATGCCAGGACTTAGCCACCCAATATGCCAGGATTATTCCCCTGAATATCCCAGGATTATGCCCCTCAATATAACAGGATTTAGCCACCCAATATGCCAGGATTATTCCCCTCAATATCCCAGGATTATGCCCCTCAATATGCCAGGATTATTCCCCTCAATATCCCAGGATTATGCCCCACAATATGCCAGGATTTAGCCACCCAATATGCCAGGATTATTCCCCTCAATATCCCAGGATTATGCCCCTCAATGTCCCAGGATTATGCCCCTCATTATCCCAGGATTAAGCCCCTCAATATGCCAGGATTATGCCCCTCAATATCCCAGGATTTTGCACCACAATATGCCAGGATTTAGCCACCCAATATGACAGGATTTTCCCCCACAATATGCCAGGACTTAGCCACCCAATATGCCAGGACTTTCCCCCACAATATGCCAGGATTATTTAATAATCCTAAATCCTGGCATATTGTGTGGCATAATAATCATTATTATGCCACACAATATGCCAGGATCCTCACACCTTCCCCCTTACTTACCTCCTTTCTGCTGCTCTGTCTCCGGTGCAGGTCCGTGGCTGTGAGGGAAGCGTTGTGCGCTCCCCTCCAGTCAATGCACATTCAATAAAGTTTGTTAAAAAAAAAGTGTAAAGAAACTTTATTGAATGCGCATTGGCTGGAGGGGAGCGCACAACGCTTCCCTCACAGCCACGGACCTGCAACGGAGACAGAGCAGTAGCGAGGAGGTAAGTAAGGGGGAGGAATTTTTTTTAAAGCAGGGTTCCGGCGCCCCCATCTAAGATGCGCCGTAGGCAGCTGCCTAGGTCGCCCTACTGGTGGCGCCGGCCCTGTATGTGTGTGCCAGGGTGTGTGTTACTGGCTGTGTAAGTGTATCCTGTGTCTTAGTGTGTAAGGGTTTCTGTGAGTAATTTTGTGTGTGTGACAGTGTGTATAAGGGTGTCTGTATAAAAGTATGTTTGTATGTATGTGTGTAAGGGTGACTAAGTGTGTGACTGTGTGTATTTATGTGTGACTGTGTGCACTTGCCCCTGGCCTTTTGGTTAACCGGGGCACCCGCTGGGCGCAACATGGTCCTGCATACAGCCGGCGTCTATTTCCTGCTTCCAGCACTCAGCGTGCTTAGAGTGAAGACTGTACGGATGAGACTGCTGGGGACACAAGAGAACAAGGTGAGTTCTGGGGAAGGCGGGAGAGGAGAGGATGCTTTTATTGGGTAAACTAACCATGGCATATTAATGAGCAAATTGGCTGTGGCATATCAATGGGCAAATTGGATGTGTCATATTAATGGGCAAACTAGCAGTGGTATATTAATGGGCAACCTGGCTGTGGCATATTAATGGACAAACTGGCATATTTTAATGGGCAAACTGTGGCATTTTTATTGGGCAAACTATGGCATTTTAACTGGGCAAACTGGCTGATGCATATGTTAATGGCAAAGTAACTGTGGCTGGTTAATTGGTACCTGACTGTGGCTCATTTTAATTGGCAAAGTGATTCTGTGGGATCTTGTGTGGGGCAAAATAACATGTACTAAGGGGCAAAGTGATATTGTGGCATGTGTTAGAGACCCTAGGTACACCTCTGCAAATGGGCTGCCCATGTGCTGCTTTGCTGCCTCTCAGAGACAGTTCTGCAGATTGGTGTCCTGTTTCCCCTTAGACCTCAGTTTCTGCTTTTTCTGTGCACAGTGATGACTCAGAGCGTCAGAACAAAACGCTCAGTCATCAGTATGTGTGGGTAGATCAAGGCAGCGCTAATTGAGTTCTGAGATGAGGTAAGTAGGGGGCATGGAAAAGGGACATGGGAAGAGACAAATACATGGTGGGTAGGAGGTATAGGAGAATTGCATGGGGGAGAGACAGAAATGGGGAAGGCACAGAGGAGACGGACAGACATGGGGATCTTGGAGCAAAGAGACGAACATGTGGGTATGGGAAGAGAGAGATGGACATGAGGGTATGGGAAAAGAGAGACGGACATGAAGGTATGGTGGGAGAGAGAGACGGACATGAGGGTATAGTGGGAGAGAGAAGGACATGAGGGTATGGGGAGAGAGAGAGAGAAAGACATGAGGGTATGGGGAGAGAGAGACACGTGAGTGACTGACATGGTGAGCATGGTGGAAAATTATGTATTGCTCCTTGTGTCACTTTTCCAGTGATGCTTGGCCAGACTAATGGGAGACTTTGGCTGGTTGGGCATCATGGAACAGTAGTTAAAACTGCTAGCCAGCAAAAAGTCTCGCCATTTTGCTGCCTGAGCATCATAGAAATAAACAAAACCACTACACAGTGTTATGACCAAATATATATCTTTATTTAAAATAAAAGTTTGTGTTGGTCCTTTACATCAAAATAAAGTTTGTGTTCCCCCTCACTCCAATAATGAAAATGGGCATGTCTGGAACAGACATGTCTAAAGGGGAGGAGTTTGTAATATAGCCACGCCTACCTGGGGCGCCAAAAGAAAACCTGCACCCAGGCGTCCGTGACCCTAGGATCGGCCCTGACATGCTAGTCACAAAATCTATATCAAGAATCGACTTTACTGTAGATGAATGTAGCCATGTTCGTGTGAAATGGGTTTTTTTCTTCAGAAAAAAATATAGGGTCAACTCAATAAATAGAGACTTGTAGGGAATTGAGACCGAGATGGGAATTCCAGTCTTTAGGCCAATATAGCTATATTTTCCCTGTACGTCTCTATGTATTGAGTAGACCCATTCATTTTTTGTTAATATTACTTTTCAATAAACATTTTATACTTCATTCATTTGTCTGGATTGTTATTCTTTGCAAGAACACTGCAGGCATCACATAGGTTGAAAAGCAATTTTGTCAAGGCTACTTATCTGTGGCAAACACCTATACCACTAGATGGCAAAGTGGCAGCACTCTATAGTCTTCAGACCAACAGAGTCTCACAGAAAGTTTAGAAACTTCTAATGAAACACCTGGAAATCGTATTATAGGAGATTTAGTTGTCAGAGCAAGTGTGTTGGTGCAATAATGCATTTAATCATAGCTTTGGTATAGCTACGGTACGGCTCACTTGTAGCCATACCATACCATACCAGGAAGAATACACTGAGATTGCACTAGTTTTCAGTTACATGCTGTGGACCAAGTCCTGAATAGTATTACAGAGAATCACAAATTTAAAGCAATACAAACATATATACATATTTATACAGGAATATTGGAAAAAGAACATACAGGGTATACAATTATTCATTCAGTTAAATAGAAAACAAAAACAATAAACATGTCAGTATATATAGATGGATGTAATCTAACAATAAGTACATTCTGTTTTTAGAAGTTGGGAGACACTCATTTTCAGGGGTTATAGACTAGTGGATGATTTAATAGAATCTGGGAGGCTATTCTGAGGAGCTGTAAGAGTATGCACATATTAGGAGCTCTAACAGAATTTAGCCTCAACCTACTTCCTTTTTTAACCCCTTAAACCACGTCAATTGTCACTGCCTATGCATTAAAGGTGTTGTAATAATGCCTCGGCATCATGCAACTCCCTTCTCTGCACGCAGGGCATGCTCCTCCAATACAGCGTGCCCAGCAGAGAGCGACGGAAGTAATTTAAACCCAACATCTGAATGCTAGGCCCAATAGTTTGCCTATATTTTAGACTACACTGTCACTTTAATTTTCCACTGTATTTTTGAAAAATGTTTTTTGTTTGCATAGGCTGGGAGCACACATTAGATCTCCAACACATTTTTTACGGAGATAAAAACTCCACTTCTTCATGAGAATAATGAAACAAAGCTTTACATGAAGTACTGTATTTAAAGTGGGGCAAAAGATGCAAGTGCCTTGGGCAGCACTTGGCAGGAGGCAGTTAAAAAACACTGTCCTTTTAAAAACAAATCTTGCCGGCAGAGGTGCTGGCTGGGGAGATCAAAAGACCTCCCCTCACCAGCCTTTTTTTCGAGCAGGCAGGCAGCTGAATTTTTGTGCACTGCCCAGGAGCTCAGACATCCTCCCATGTTGCCTCTTGTGCACCCTGTGAAGTCAGAGCATCGGGAATCATGTGACCTGCAGGCATGCAGTTAGCGAGTTAGGCAGCATGGGAGTATCTCTTTGTGCCTGGGCAGCAATAGACAATAGGGAACCGCTGGTGCTGGCTGAGGAATGTGGATGATGGGGCATGTCCTGGCATGCTGGGGTAAGTCTTGTGTCTGCATATGGGTGCTGGGACATGTTGTGGATGTGCAATGTGGGTGATGTGGCATTTCCTGGGGTGTTGGGTAAGTCCTGGGAATGCAATGTGGGTGCTGGGGCATGTCCTGAGTGTGCAAGGTGGTTGTTGGGGCAAGTCATGTGGGGTTGCTCGAATTTATTTGTGCCTAGGGCATAGGACTGCCACCTTTTTGTCAGAAAAATACAATACTTTCTATAGCCTCCATAGACTTAGCATCGACTTCAAGGCAATTTTTTACCGGCCAGGTGGCAATCCTACTAGGGCAGCACAAAACAAAAATACACCACTGTTCACACATCCCAAGGTTTAAATTTGCACCGATTGGTGGGGGCGCATCCCTGTAGCTCATTGTTTATTAATGATAAACAGCTACAATTTGGATACCGCCTCAGCGCAAATGTTCATCAAAGATATAAGATAAAGACATGATCTGCCAGGTACATAATGTTATATCTTTCATAAAGAAGGAGCAAGCCAGGCAGACACAAAAAGTGTTTTAGCATTCCCAGACTAATAAGTAATCATATAACTAACTATATGTCGTGCACACCTTCATGGAAAGGACATCTCACAGAAAGAGTTTATTATCAACACCATCAAAATGGGTAATGTGTAATACCGCTCTGGACTTGGTCCCCAGGACTAACTTAAAATTAAACGAAAGTAACTTCAATGTATTCTTGCTTGTCAAATAAATATATATGTATGCCATTAATAAATGATGAACAACAAATTATTATATTTACACATTGTGATATATGAATACTTTTAAGCACACATTGAAAGTTTTAGTGCTATGAATGTTGTTTACAATCTTGGGTCAGATCTTCACTCACTTTGGTACAGCTGAAGAAATATATGACCCATCTGAATCAAAAGGCCTCCTGGTGAAGCTATATGCAGTAAAGGTGGCTCAGTAAGGTACCTTATTTGTATTCTTATATTAAAGCATTTCTATATAAAATGACTACACTTGATGTAGTCTTTCAATTAAACACAACTTGTTTTTTTGCTACAGTTGTAATCAAGGTGGAAATCTAATAAAACTTCCCACGAATTCTGTGCAGGAGGAACCCTGGCCCATTTTGTAAACTATGCAACCCTAATTAACCTATAATACACAAATGTACACTACTTATCAAGGCAGGATGTGGAGAAAAGGGATTTGGATCAATTAAAACTACTGTACTATATAAATAGGGTCTGACCCTTCTGAGTTACACCGGGAACTGAGAAAGTAAGTAGTAATAATAGTGTCAATTAATCCGTCATCGTTTCCATAATGGTAAATAATGAATGCAATATTTCTATATATTGATAAAATATTGGCTCCAGAAGTGGCTTTAGGTGCATTACATTCCGTTTCGCGCACCCGAGCTTACGGCTTGCCGTAGCAATGCAGGAAGAGTTTGGTCAGCTGACAGTAAGGATTTAACGTCACGTGACTTTCCGGCAGCAGTGCGCTTCGGTGCACAGTATTTCATAGCGGAGACACCGGCGCGAGCGGTAACCATGGCAACGGCAATCGTCAAGGAGACTGCGAGGTAATGACTGCTGCAAAAAATGAACTGCAGAGAACTGCTCAATATTTCAGCTGTCATTTAACACTTGACTGAATACTGGGTGACAGTCCTACACAAATAACTGTACTCCTCAAAATTAGATTGCTGGTAACACATCCAAAACATGCGTTTGTAATGCAACCGATGTAGAGCAACATACGTTATAAACCCTACAGAACAATAGTCTAGTAACAGTACAAGCATGCGTACAGCTGTACAGTGCTGGGTATATTTCCAGGGTCGATATTAGCAAATATCTGCCATATGCATAAAGCTTTGATATGCTGCCTAGTATCTCCTGTAGCACCTCTTCCTTGATGAATGAATAAGTAAATGTAGCCTATACATGTTCTGTGTGTCTGGTAAAATGGGATGCATTATGATGGTTACTTCTCTTTTCCCCTAAATGAGAAGTAAGTGCATTTATCATGAAACTTTAAAACCTGAGTGTATTTTGATTTCTCTGAGTATAAGTTTGAAGATACTAGGGTTATTAGGCATTTGTGATTTCATTGCATGCAAAAATCCACCTTATGTGTTCGTGTGCTTCTCCTTGCTGAATGTACATATTGGTTTCCACCTGGGTTGCTTTTAAGAAGGCACTGAAATTGGCTATGGACACTGGAAAACCAGGTGGAAGCAAGTGTAGTGGTGTATTTTGATTTTGCGCTGCCCTAAACGAAATTTGGGCGAGCCCAACCACATAGCAGAACAAGGACAAACCCCAGGACGTGCAACATTGGCCAGACCGCACACCCAGTATGTACCACATCGCACACCCAGGATACGCCCCAGTGCCCACACCGCACACCCAGGACGCACCCCATCGCCCACACCACACACCAAGGACGCACCCCATCGCTCACACCACACATTAAGGACGCACCCCATCGCTCACACCACACATTAAGGACGCACCCCATCGCTCACACCACACACCAAGGACACGCCCCATCACCCACACAGCACACCCAGGACTCGTCCTATCACCCACAAAGCACACCCAGGACGAGCCCCATCACACACACCCAGGACGGGCTCCATCGCACACAAAGGACACGCCCAATCGCACACCCAGGGCGCACCCCATCTCCTACACCGCACACCCAGGAGGTGCCCCATCGCCCACAATTTACACCCAAGACGTGCCTCGTCTCCCACATTGCAGATCCAGCACATGCCCCATAACCCACATTTACGTGCCCCATGGCCCACACCTCACCACCCATGTTGCACACCCATGACATGTCCCATAACCCATGTGGCGGAACCAACCTCGCCACTATGTTCTGGAGAAGCCTGGTTGCTCGCCTGCTGCCTCTGGACTATGGCCCCATTGTAAAAGCTTGCATTTTCCCCTGCAGAAAGGCTTGTTCATGCCTTTTTGCCTGGGTGTAAGGTAGATTGAATCTACCGAACCAACTCACAAATGAATGGACTAACTGGGTAAGGGATGTGCCATAGCACTATACGTTAATATTGTTAGTTAGTTATATTCTGTTAGTATATTGGTTATGTGTAATGTTTACTCCAACATCCATTGTTCTATTTTAACTGGATTAACTGGTAAACTGATTATGTTGTGTACATTCATGGGCATCCGCAGAAATTTTTTCAGGGGGGGGCATAATTTTAACGTCATCCTTTCTGCGCCGTGCCTCTTTTTGACAAGTTATCATGAAGTGGAGGAGCTTTGTCATTATCAGTGAAGGCATGCAAAGGGTTGATAAACCCTGCACCAGATACAGATCCACAGCACCAGATATAAACCAACCACACTAGATATAGCCTCACTGCACCAAATATAGATCCACTGTGCCAGATATAGACCCACAACACCAGATATTAACCCACGGTACCAGCTAAAAACCCATGACACAAGATATAAACCACAGCACCAGATAAATATCCAGAGCTCTAGCTGAAACTCCACAGCAACAGATAGAACAACATAGCAAAGATAACCCCATAGCACCAGATACAACACTATAGCACACAATATAACCTCTCAGCACCAGACACAACACTATAGCACACAATATAACCTCTCAGCACCAGACACAACACTATAGCACACAATATAACCTCTCAGCACCAGACACAACACTATAGCACACCATATAACCCCACAGCACCAGACACAACACTATAGCACACAATATAACCCCACAGCACCAGATACAACACTATAGCACACAATATAACCTCTCAGCACCAGACACAACACTATAGCACACAATATAACCTCTCAGCACCAGACGCAACACTATAGCACACAATATAACCTCACAGCACCAGACACAACACTATAGCACACAATATAACCTCTCAGCACCAGACACAACACTATAGCACACAATATAACCCCACAGCACCAGACACAACACTATAGCACACAATATAACCTCTCAGCACCAGATACAATAGCACACAATATAACCTCTCAGCACCAGACACAACACTATAGCACACAATATAACCCAACAGCACCAGACACAACACTATAGCACACAATATAACCCAACCAGGGCCGGCGAGCCAGGAGAGGCACTGGATTGGGGAGATCAAAAGATCCCCCCTCACCAGTCCTCTGCTGGATCCGACAAGGGGGTGGAGCTAACCGGCTGAGGGGTGTAGCTCCGCCCCCACCCTGTGAAGCAGAGCAACGTCAGCTTCACGGGGAGCAGCGGGGAGCAAGAGAAAGTGCTGCTCGGCTCCCCATGCTTGCATTAAGCATGGGGAGCCTGCATTAAGCATGGGGAGCCGAGCAGCCCTCTCTCTTGCTGCCTGTGAAGCAGACGCTGCTCTGCTTCACAGGGTGGGGGCGGAGCTACACTGCTCAGTCGGTAAGCTCCGCCCCCTCCTTGGATCAACATTTGCAGGCAAAGGGAGGGGGAGAGAGACACAGAACAGGGGGAGGGGGGGAGAGAGAGAAAGAACAGGGGGAGGGGGGAGAGCGAGACAGAACAGGGGGAGGGGGGGAGAGAGAGAAAGAACAGGGGGAGGGGGGGAGAGAGAGAAAGAACAGGGGGAGGGGGGAGAGCGAGACAGAACAGGGGGAGGGGGGGAGAGAGAGAAAGAACAGGGGGAGGGGGGAGAGCGAGACAGAACAGGGGGAGGGGGAGAGAGAGAGAAAAGAGGGGGGGGGGAGAGACAGAACAGAGGGGGGGGGAGAGACAGAAAAGAGGGGGGGGGAGACAGAAAAGAGCGGGGGGAGAGAGACAGAACAGAGGGAGAGGGAGAGAGAGAGAGAGAGAAAACAGGTATGGGGGAGTTAGAGAGAGACATGGCAAGGAAGAGGAAAAGGACACATATATACGGGGGGTGAAAGACGGGGGGGCGCCGGGACACTTAAGGCCGGCCTTGAACCCAACAGCACCAGACACAACACTATAGCACACACAATATAACCCCTCAGCACCAGATACAACACTATAGCACACAATATAACCTCTCAGCACCACATACAACACTATAGCACACAATATAACCTCTCAGCACCATATACAACACTATAGCACACAATATAACCTCTCAGCACCAGACACAACACTATAGCACACAATATAACCTCTCAGCACCAGATACAACACTATAGCACACAATATAAGCATACAGCAACAGATACAACACTGTAGCACACAATATAAGCATACAGCAACAGATACAACACTATAGCACACAATATAAGCATACAGCAACAGATACAACACTATAGCACACAATATAACCCCACAGCAACAGATACAACACTATAGCACGCAATATAACCCCACAGCAACAGATACAACACTATAGCACGCAATATAACCCCACAACACCAGATACAACACTATAGCACGCAATATAACCCCACAACACCAGATACAACACTATAGCACGCAATATAACCCCACAACACCAGATACAACACTATAGCACGCAATATAACCCCACAACACCAGATACAACACTATAGCACGCAATATAACCCCACAATACCAGATTCAACACTATAGCACACAATATAACCCCACAGCACCAGATACAATATAACCCCACAGCACCAGATACAACACTATAGCACACAATATAACCTCACAGCACCAGATACACTATAGCACACAATATAACCCCACAGCACCAGACACAACACTATAGCACACAATATAAACACAAAGCAACAGATTCCCTAAACGCCCAAATTCCTAAATCCATGACATTTCTTTATCTCTTTCCCCCTTTTTTATATGTTTTATTCCTCCATATTTGCCATCTCTTTCCCCATTATTTTATGTGTTTTATTCCTCCATGTCAGTGACCTCTTTTCACCTACATTTTATCTTTTCTGCCCCATGTCACAATTTTGTCTGTATTCTGCTCCAATCAATCACCTCTTTTCATCCTCTATTATCTTTTCTGCTCCATGTCATCCCATTTTGTTTGCAATCTGCTTCCATCTATCACATCATTTTATCCTCCATTATCTTCTCTGCCCCATCCACTTGTCACCATGTTGATGTGAGCAGAGCCTGGTCAGAGGAGCTGCTCAGACTGGACAAATGGAGACCTCAGGATAATGGGAGGGACCTCCCTGGATTTACCCCCACTCTTCCATGTACCTTAAAGCTATTATAAGCTCTTCCTACCTGTTACAGAGGCTCAGCTATGGTCTCTGAGTATCTTCCCCTGCAGACTCTCTTCTGTCAGTCATGCTGCCACATGGAGGGCTGAGGGGCGGGGCTATAACTTCATATCCCCGGGCACCCCTGTCATTGGCTCTCCATTCAGCATGACTGACAGCTGCAGAGACCTGCACCAATGTGGATGGGACCAGTATTACAGCAAGCAGAGTTGCAGAGAGCAACAGCTTTTGGTGCCACCTCCTACCCCAGCAACTGGTGTGCAGTCCCCTAGGGACAACTAGAGGCTACATACTGAGAAAAAAATAATAATAATAATTTTTTTTTTAAAGGGGAATTGCAAAAATCCAGGGGGGGGGGGGGGGCAAGCCCCCTTGCCCCCTTGCCCCCCCCCTGCGGACGCCCATGTGTACATTATGTTTCTTACTGTGTGTCTACTCACTGTATGGTAATTTGGTTTGCAGACTGAATGTCTAATCTTTTCCTAGCCCCAGTTAGTTAGAGGACTATGTTTAGTTCCTTCCCCCCATTGTATACTAATGTCATGTGTATGTCTTTTAAAAGTCTGTGTTGTTTGTCAAAAAAAAGAGTTCAATTTTGATGTACCTAACTGCTAGATGTCCTGTCTATTTGGGTACAAGAGCAAGGGGTCCAGGAAAGACTTGCTGGGTGTGACGGTCCGTTACAACGCACATTTATGTGCCCCATGGCCCACACCTCACCACCCATGTTGCACACCCATGACATGTCCCATAACCCACATTTACGTGCCCCATGGCCCACACCTCACCACCCATGTTGCACACCCATGACATGCCCCATCACCCCATTTACACACCCATCACTCACATTGTACACCCAGGACATGCCCCACCACTCACATTGCACACCCAGTACATACCCCATCATTCACATTGCACACCCAGTACATACCCCATCACCCACATTGCTCACCCAGTACATACCCCATCACCCACATTGCTCACCCAATACATCCCACATTGCTCACCCAGTACATACCCCATCACCCACATTGCACACCTAGTACTTACCCCATCACCCACATTGCACACCCAGTACTTACCCCATAAACCCACATTGCACACCCAGTACTTACCCCATAAACCCACATTGCACACCCAGTACTTACCCCATCACCCACATTGCACACCCAGTACTTACCCCATCACCCACGTTGCACACCCAGTGCTTACCCCATCACCCACATTGCACACCCAGGACTTACGCTGTCACCCACATAGCACACCCAGCACATGCCCCATCACCCACATGGCACACCCAGGACATGCCCCATCACCCACATGGCACACCCAGGACATGCCCCATCACCCACATGGCACACCCAGCACATGCCCCATCACCCACATGGCACACCCAGCACATGCCCCATCACCCACATGGCACACCCAGCACATGCCCCATCACCCACATGGCACACCCAGCACATGCCCCATAACCCACATGGCACACCCAGCACATGCAAAAAATTTTTTTTAAAGGGGCGGCTTTTAGTCGCCACCTTAGACACTTGCCTTGTCTGCCTTGCACTAAATACAGCACTTGCTGCAAGTGCCAGAATCTGATCAATATTCTGTGGCTCCTGCCCCATCACTTTGTATAGATCGATGCTAGAACGGAAATAAAATATTATTAATTTAAAATACACTGGTTTTTACTTTGTTCGCCTCACTTTTCTGCAAAAACACAAAAAGTATTTGCAACAATAATATCACTGTGAAAAAGAAAATATATGCAACCAGTTGGTAGGTGACTTTTGCAAAAACTATTGGATACATACTTAAAGTAAAAATAGGAGGAGCACACACAAATTCAAATAGCTATTGGAACTTATTTGTGTGCTCCTCCTATTTTTCCTTTAAATTATTATTATTTTGGGGTCTTTGTGGAATTGTCCATGGAGTGATGCACCTTTACTTTTGCATTTGTCTGGTTATAGTGGTGCCTCTCTAATATTCTGTATATACCCTCTTAAAGTAAGGCAGTGGATACTAGGAATTGCCATACAGTGGTGAATCAATAGTGCTGGTGAGTTGCATAAGGCTAGCATGGAGAAAAAAAAGAAAAATATAAGGTTTCATAAGAAGCATACTTAATATGTTGTCTAGTAGTTTATGCTGTCATAGTTAAAGGGACAATCCCACCAAATGATAAGGTTTTATTTTTTTTATGTTGTATTGTTTATTTCAGATATGTCTTTTTTGTTTTTGTTATGTGAGTTTAATTTATGATATAATTTACTAAACAAGTGTGACAGGGTGCCGCCATTTTGTGAAATATAGTAGTTTTGGGTGCCACTCCCCAGAGACTTTAGAGCACTTTGGGGCTGGGAACACAGAATGCAGTCTATAATCCGAATCCTGATCATAGACTTGCATTGAATGAGAGGGTAATGTAACTATTAAATCACAAGTGGTGGAATTATGATCCTGTTTGATCAGGTTAATCTCCTTTCTTTGTGTTGGAAGGCAGGTAAAAAAAAGTTCTACACAGCCACCTAGTCCTGCCCACTAATATACGCAGTAGCCAGTAAGAGAGCAAGGGAATATCTTATGACATCATCAAGCAGGCTCTGGCCACAGTTGTAAAGTAAGCCTGGCTGGAAGATTTTGGACGATGTTAAATCATGGGAAATATTCACAAAATGTAGCCAGGAGTTAAACACCTAATTTGTTTTTACTTTTATATGCAATTAATTCAAACATATAAAAAAAAAACCTTGTGGCATATGATTTATATTTGTATTTGTTTGAAATGACCAGATTATCTAGTTACATCTTTATGTAAGTGGTAGTGTCCCTTTAATGTTTCTAAAATATGGGCTCTATTCAGTAAATAGTGTTTAACAAATAACCGAAAACCTGCTCGCCTCAGAGAGACTGGTGAGTTCCGCAGCCAGCACCTCTGCCGGCAATCTTTTTTTTTTTTTTTTAGAAGGGGGCTCACAGGGCTGCTGGGTCCGAGTCAGATGTATCAACTGTCACCCCCTGGTGGCTGCCATGCTAGCCATATAACTAGATAACTGCAAGAACTCACTGCGGTCAGTGTAGTATTTGATTGTACACACACCCACCAGCTGAAGAAGTTCCTTACGAAACGCGTCCTGAAGGGTGTTCTATTGTTACTGTGTATGTGCAAGTAGTGTATACATTTTATACCTATTTTCAGTTACCTGGCCAGGTGAACAGCACTTTATTAGCAGTGGGTAAGATTGTATTTACCATTTTAACCTATTGTTTTTCTTTTTTGTATTTTTATGTATATTTATATATTCAGACTTTGTATTTATTCTGTTTCTAAGTCTATGTGACCACTTACTTATATTTGTTTCTAGTGGTACTGGACCCCCATTTGGTCTTTTTACTTATATATATATATATATATATATATATTTTTATTTCGTGATCTGTAATAAATATCCTATTTCCTTTAATCATTTGTCTTGTTGTCTCTGGGGTATACTCTAGCGCTAATTCTCTTCCTTTTTTAACCTTTAATTTAGTATTTGATTGTGTTCTAATGCAGAGATGTGGATTTTCTAATTTATGGAATATAGGTACTGTTCCAAAGAGCATTGAGACAGTTTTGTCAGTGTGTAGGAAAAGTTTATCTGTGGTCGTACCACGTATATGCCTCCCCTGTATCTGTCTGCCTCTCTCCTCTCCCCCACGCCGGCTAAGAATGCCACTGCTGCTGCCACCAAGCCAATGCTGCTCTGTTCTGCAAAACTTGCAAAAGCTCAAAATGAAAGTTTCATTTGCACAGTCTAGATCTGGGATTATGCTTAATCAGTGCTATAGGTGATTCCATTTCTTAAAGGACAACTAAAGGAAGCAAGGGTTAAAAAAATATGTCCTGCTATTCTGGAGTAAACCCGACTTGTATCTTAATAGATACACGCGGGTTTACTTTCTGCTGTGTCTCACATCTGAGACACAGCAGTTCCAGGCTCGCCCCACTCCATCTGAACGAGGTCTGCAGAATGCGGTGGTCTCGCTGACTTGTCAATGTGACTGTCTCTATCTGTCTGTGTATGTGACTGACTCTGTCTGTGTATGAGACTCTGTCTTTGGGACTGTCTGTGTATGTAAGTGTAACTGTGTGTGTGTGTGTGTGTACATGACTCTATGATTTGCATGTATGCACTGTTGTCTGGCTCATAGATGTTTTTGTTGCTGGCTCCTAATATAAAATTACATTTGTCAAACCCTGCATTAGTCCAAGTGTGAGGAGGAAGTGAAGCATTGTAACACTATATAGATAGTCGCATTTGTATGTTGCATCAGACATATTTTGTTTGACATCATGAACAGTTGGCTACATACTCAACAGTTTCCATCTGCTTTGGCAATTCCATCAGTTGTATTTGCATCCTCACAGCCTGTGGTCTGGTCTTAAAGAGTCCAGAAGAATCTTATTAGCTAGGAATCGGCTTTCTTTTCTGCTTACATCTCTTCATGTTCCTGTATTTTTAGATTGAGATGGCATTAGAGCAAATACGTAATAGTGATAATGAAACACAAGCACCAAACTCAAAGGGGTCTTTCACCATCTGTGAACTGCAAAAGTCATTAAAACAGATTAAGCCTTCACGATGAACAAGTTCCCATAATACTTGCCTTTTGCCTTTGAATCACCAGCTTGTTCTGTACTTCCTTTTCTATCCCAGTGCTGGCACTTTGTGTCATTCTTCATAACTGTTAACATTAATATACACACTCACATTCACTCCTCCTTCAGTCATTCCTCCTAACTGTTCACATTAACACACACACTCTGATTCACTCCTGCTCCAGTCATTCTTCATAACTGTTCATATTAACATACGCACTCACATTCACTCCTACTCCAGTCATTCTTCATAACTGTTCACATTAACATACACACTCTCATTCACTCCTGCTCCAGTCATTCTTCATAACTGTTCACATTAACATACGCACTCTCATTCACTCCTACTTCAGTCATTCTTGCTAACTGTTCACATTAACATACGCACTCTCATTCACTCCTACTCCAGTCATTCTTCCTACCTGTTCACATTAACATACGCACTCTCATTCACTCCTACTCCAGTCATTCTTCCTAACTGTTCACATTAAAATACACACTCACATTCACTCCTACTTCACAGTCCTTGTTCGCGTCAAGTGTTTGCGGTCTCACTCATCAGTATTTGTCTTAGCAATTGCATTCACATCCTCATTCACATATGCTTTCCATCCTTTACACCAGCTTACATGATGCACCGACAAACCACTAGAAGTGACCAACAGTCGCTTTATAAAATGATTTCTGCCAAGCTGGTGGGCTGACACTCATTCGTTTAGTATATCATCACAAATATCTTGATGATAAGGTTATTGTTCAGAGCAAGTAAATAAGTATTAATTGATTTAAACGCAAGCCGATTTACAAATTTATAAAATTTGATATCTGCAGTTTTGCTCTAAAAACTAAAAATATTCCAGCCTCTTATGGAAAAGGGTCACTTTTATCGATCATTATCCTATAACACTTTTTAAGCGTCCTGATTTTCTACTTTATGTGTACTATGAGTGTCTTTCATTGTCTGGCCCAATGATGTTCACTAAGGACTTATGTCTTAGCTTCCTTGCCATATTCCAGAGAGGTTGGAGACTTGAAGATATGTTGTATACACTTTTTTTTTATGTGTGTGTATTGAATCCCTGTCACCAACTAATTATATTTTCTATTGTAGCATTAAGCAAGCTGTATCCCTTATGAATGCAATGGATGAAGGCAAGTTTCCCAGACTTCTGTCTAGAATCCTTCAAAAACTTCATCTCAAGGTTAGTAATTCTGGAGTTTTAATCAATACAAACATTAATTTTACTGTGCTGTAATGTGTGGAATTCTTGGGAACCTTCCGTTGGCACGTTGGGCCTGTCCATATGCTGTTGTATTACCCTTTGTAGGGGAGTTTGAGCATGCAAGAAAAAAACTATATCACAGATTAAGGGGGCTGGACACTGAATAGACTGTTGTGCGAAATTTGCAGTTTGCTGCAATTTGACTTTTTTGGGGGATAATGGATGTTTGAGTACGGGATTCTCAACCTGTATACAGTACTGTGCAAAGGTTTTAGGCAGATGGGAAAAATGCAGTGAAGTAAGATTGCTTTTTAAAAATAGTCATGTTAAAGGACAACTGTAGTGTAAATATGAAAACTTTTGTTTTTCTGAAACAGCATATTTTACTTGTATACATAATTGTAACTTTTTAATGGTGCCATACACATTTTACTACTTTAAGGAACTTTACCACCTAGGGGCAGGTGTGGGTGCTTTCATATTGTCCTTTAACAAAGGTCAGATTCGACCGAAAATGCACGTGGCCTATACAGTCCGATGGTTCACGCACAATTTGGTTGGAGCCCTTAATAATATTTAATCACGGCTCCAACTGTGTCTTCTTCAGTTGGATCAGACCACTGATACCGGACAAAATTAAAGTGCCAGCAGCTTTTTGTAGAGGATTCATACGTTCCTTAAAGTGGTAATAGTTGTCTGGCATCATCAGAGAGTCACATTATGTCTGGACAAAATAGCATCTGCCTGCCTAAAGTGTTTGCACATCGCTATATTTATATTTTTTTCCCCCCGGAAGATATGACATTATTAGCAGCACATGAAATTAAAAATCTGTTAATCAGAGATCCTTGATTCTAAAAAAAAAACATTCACCTTTGCTTAGAAAAAAAGAATCCCTGAATTTTAAATCAGCTAACTACAAAAACAAGTTAAAATTCTCATACACGTTAAAATGTTGTAGAAACGAAAGCAGAGAAAGGTATAGTCTGATTACGTGATAAATGCCAATAATTATGTAGATAAACGGTCAAGAAATCTACTTTTACTGTTGATGCATTACATATCATAATTTTGGGTATCATAGTTGCTGAAATGTTTATACACTGTAACATTATAATATAAATAGGAAACTAAAATTTTTAGGATGTAACAGGGCTTTACTAATTCCAGGAATCAGGGAGACATGAATCTTAAGTTCACTGCTTCTGGCTACTAACTTTTTATTGATTGTTTGACCTAGAACTCTAAAGTACCATTTCCCTGCAAAATAACTACGCTGGCTCCTGTATTGGTCTGTGTGGCAACAATTATTTGTCAAGCAGTGACATATAAAGTGATTCACAGCAGTACTCCTAATTTAGAGTTTAATACTAATGTACTTAACAATTTAATATGAATAGTGGGGTCTATAGTATAATATAGGATCAGTAGAGTCTGATTCCCTCTGATGTGAATGCACTAAAGCTTTCACACATTATTATACGTACCCCTATATTCGGTTTAATTCACTAGCAGCCGATTAAGTAATGCTAAATCGTTCAACAATTACACTGCAATCAGAATAATGTTCATTAATATTAATGAAAGATTTAAAATTCTAACTAGATTGGCTGCTTTAGAACTTATTGTATAAAATCTGTCTAATGCTGCTATCATTCATTACATTGCCTGCTTGTGGAAAACTGAAGCGTATGTTTCAAAGATAATAATAGGTACATACTTGGTCTCATGTCATTTTGTATAATATAGATGTGGCTAATGGAACTGATATGAGACTAGATCAGAATGTGTCACAGCAGTCATCAGTTGCATACTCATAATAGCCTTTAACATACCCAACTACAATAAGACAATCGGAAACCTGTACCAATTGATATTATCTCAATACATATGTTTGAAACCTTTAAACTAGAGCAGAGCATTGCTAACCGTATAGTTCTTTTGAAAGCACATTATTTTAGTCATTATGGCATACCCACTTGTTCTAATGAGAAAACAAATATGTATTTGCTAGTTTTAGGAGCAACATTAAGAAACTGTATTAGAAAACAGCTGGGCAGAGGGTTTTTTTGCATTTTCATTGGAAACTTGAGGTGTATGTAGGTCTGTCAATTCATTTGTACTGGTCTTTCACAGAATGAGTATAACTCCAATTGTACTTGCATTCTGTGAGTGCCTCTAAGTATGTTTAGTGCCTGCACCTCTGACAGTAAAACAGGAGTTTTATAGATCTCCTTTATGGATCCGCACTCATAGACCATGTTAGAAGGTGATTTATATGGTCACACCTTAAGACCTTATCAGTTTACTGGCCTCTAACTTTCTCTGGAGGTAGAAATGTATGATGCCAGCAGTGGAGCCCACTGCTATGAGGTGTAGATATGGTATTAACAAAGGAATTTATTTTGTAGGTCCGAATATGTCCTTATGTTGTGTTATTTGGCAATGAGATGCCCTAGCAAGATAGAGGTATTAAAACACACTGGTCTTTAACAATAGCTGCCAAAATATATCTACAACAATTTAAGTGTGGGAAGTTTCCTGCGTTGGTAAAAAACGAAACAGACAATGTGTACACATTTTGCTTCCATTATCTCATTTCTTATTGAGTCTCCTGTCTTGTATCAAGATGATTTTAATTTTATTTTACCCAGATGTCCATTAAAATGAGCAAAGTTCCTTAAAAGCTGCTACTGCACAGTCTGCCGTACACAATGTATTATTAGAGGCTTTATTGGTGTAAATGCAAATGCTGCGTGTGGATTAAGCAGATAAAATTGGCATCAGGTTCCTTTGAATAAATAAATGCACAGTCTGTCACATCCAATGAATAAGCTATATCACGTATTTAAGATTCCTGTCTCTCTCCCTATAGAGCAATTTGTGTAAGTCTGAAATTAGCACGGATGCCAAACTGGAGTCTCTTTGGAATTTTTGTGTCTGTGATTGAGAATAATAGGCCCATATTTGTTAGTCTTTGATGCTGTATCTTGATGCTTGAGAAGAGATCAGAAATGTTAAAAGGAACACTACTAAATAATTCCACAATACTGGGAACCACTCCACCATCCATTCAACAAGGGTCTATAGAGAGTTGCCTTTAGCCACTTAATCCATGCCACTGTCATAAGAAACCATTCCATTTAACATGTACTTTTAATGTTATCGCATTCAATTGCAATTTTACAACGGTTATACAAACCTATTGCAAATATATAATTAGCTTCTGACTTAAGCTTCCAGTGCAAGAATGGTTGGATGTGTGTGTGATAACGAAACCTGAACAAATTTCTCTAATATTTTGCAAACACAATTCAGAACCTTCTTTTGTATTACCTGAGGCATTCACGGTGGTAGCTTCACTTCACAATGAGTCCACATGGGAGGCAACTGCCCACCCTTGTAAACATATCACATGTGTGAATGGTCCGGAATAGAAACAGGCTCTTACTGGGGCATGTATTAGGTAAGATAACAGGACGGCAAAGGTAGAATCACAGTGTAAGGACAGGATTGACAGCTGAGGTTTTGGACTAAAAACATGAGTTGTAGGTTAAGTAGCTAAGAGTCAATTGAGAGGCAGACAGAAGACTAGAAGGGAATTCTACATGGCCTTTCTGATCAATGAAATTATCTTGGATTTGGATTTGATGAGATTACTAGTTATATATCTTGGTTTTAGGTACATTACAATTTCTTTTACAAACTTTAATTGCAATCAGTCTTTCCTCCTTAATATAGGTAACCTTCGCTATTTGAGCTTAATACCCCTCTGCGCTAAATCTTCCTACCTTTCACATTACTCTTTGTTTTCCACTGTCCACACCACTCCTCTTCTGTCCACTTGTGTCTTTTTCTCCTCTCCTCCAATTGAACTGGTGTTTTTACACTTAATGGTGCCTTTATCCCTATGGGCATTTACTCAATGTGGCCTCATCTGACAGGTGGGGCCCACAACACAGCTCATTGTGGGTGATTCAAAGTTGTAGTATCCAATAAAGGAAATCCGGGCTCCACCAAGGCAAAAATATAGATGTGTCCAGCATTGGAAGGGTTTTTAGCTGAGAGTGTTTATCCAGGTGCCGTTCTCACTCGCCAACCAAGCGTTCTAGCAAACAGAGAATAGAAAAAAAAGGAAACTCACACTCCTGATACTCCGTATAATCAACAGTGTTTAATGGCAGAAATAAAGCATATGCAGCAACAAAAACGTGTGGAAAAAGGAAGCACTTGATGCGTTTCGCGTGATAACACGCTTCATTGTGGGTGAAGCGAAGAGCTTCTAAGAGAAGGACGTTCCGTATTGTCCAAAAGCAATTTGAGCATAGGACTGTGTAGAACATCCTTATGCAGGAAGAGGATACGCGCACTATCTTTGTGTTTTTCCTTCAGCTTATAGGATTGATAGCCACAATAATGGAAGAATGCTATATGTGGAACAGGTCCAATAAAATGCACAGCCGCAAAGGACTGTGCAAATTCTTTAGTCATGCAGGATCAGGACCCCAGAAATGGAACTATGCCCTGCAAATATGGGACTGTTGCTTAGCCTAGCAACCCTTTAAATCATTTTCTGCATGGTGTGGCTGATCTTCTAATTCGCCAGACTTGTGGCTGCACTGACAAAGTATGTTGCTTACTTGGGGTCTAACAGATGTATTCCTACGTTATACTCTTATCCAGGATGAGCATTATTTCAAAACACTTATGCATAGACTTAAATGCATATAGAAATATATATATATATATATATATATATATATATATATATATATATATATATATATATATATATATAGTGTAACAGTCTTCTGACTGGACTACCTCTGGCTCATCTGGCTCCCCTACAGTCTATCCAAAATACGGCTGCCAGACTCATCTTTCTTGCACGTCGGTCTGATTCGGCGGCTCCTCTGCAACGCCCTCCACTGGCTTCCCATCTGCTCGAGGATAAAATTTAAAATTCTGTCTTTAACCTACAAAGCCCTCCACTCCTCTGCTCCTCTGCTCCTACGTACATTTCCTCCCTTGTTAGCTGTTACCTCCCTGCACGACCTTTGCGCTCCTCAAAAGGGTTAACACTCTCTTCTAATCTCATCACCACTTCTCACTCGTGTCTCCAAGATTTCGCCCGAGCTGCCCCCTCTCTCTGGAACTCCCTTCCCCGGAGCATCCAGCTCTCTCCCTCCTTTTCAAACTTTAAAAAGTCCCTCAAAACTCATCTCTTTAGAGAGGCTTAGTACCCAACCCACTAGTTACCAGTCACTTTGCCTCTAGCCGATCCCACCTACCTGGAACACACACTCCCTCTTTGACTTATCCCACTTAGTGCCTCCCATCCACTCTACTGTTACTATAACTTCAATCCCTCTGACCTCTTCAATCCCTTAATTGTCTCATGGACCCCATTCCCTCTAGATTGTAAGCTTACGAGCATTGTTCTCTACCTCATGTACCAGTCTGTACAAGTTTGTCTAACTTAGTATGTAGTTCCCTTCTATGCTCTGTACCAAGCGCTACGAGAATTGGTGGCGCTGTACAAATAAATGTTAATGTAATGTAATATATATATATATATATATATATATATGTCAGCAGATAAGAACCATTCGATCCATCTAGTCTGCCCAATCTTCTAAATACTTTTATTAGTCCCTGACCTTATCTTATATCTAGGATAGCCTTGTGCCTATATCCCACGCATGCGTAAACTCCTTCACTGTTAAAAGAAGATGAATATCTCGTAAATTTATCTCTACACAATACCTGGTCCACAAATACCCCAAAGTCAAAATATTTATTTTATTGTTTTCTGTTTTTGTTTTAAAGTCTTTTATCCTCATTTCTCAAATGTGAAATCCATTATTGGTGAAAAAACCCCGACTGACAACAAAACAAAAGTAAAGGCAAAATTACTCTAGGCTTTTTTCCCCTTTTAATCTGAAAAATATTCAGCAGCGTTGCTGTAATAGTTTTTGTTTTAGTTAAATGATTGTTTTGTTCCAGGTACAAATGTTTTGAAAGAATAGCTTGTAAATAATACATGTTTTGCTCGAAAGGTTTGCAAGACAAAGACTCTTTTCTTGCTTGTGAACACAACTACTGAGTTCAAAGTTTCCTGTGTAATATTCTAACATGTCCTCTTATTTGCAAATGTTAAATTACCATAGCTTAGTGTCTTTTATCTATGATACAGTTTTAAATACTTGTCAAATTAAATTCTGGACTAACTAAGCATTTGTTTGAAAATTGTGCCTGTCAATAGAAAAAGAGACTATGAATAAAAAAAAAATCAGGCGCTGATGAATGCGGTTTGGCAGAGGTCCCTCTCCCGCACATATGTATTTCTGATCATGTGACCCACTTGAGAATAATACTTTAATGCCCTTACCAACTATCTGGAGACAACAGTAGGACCCCAAAGGATAAATCTCTCTCTAGGGAGGGGAACTCAGGGCCTGCAATTAAAACAGTGGGACTGCCCATCTTTTTCACAGTTCTACATTAATATTGTTTATATTGACCTCATCTACTGAGTCTTCTTACCCCACTGGGAGACTTTAAACACAGTAAATTCACTGGCTGGAGGTACTGATATATACATACCTACCACCCCAGGTTTGAAACTGAATGAATTCCACAGGAGAATGCTCAACTTTATACAGAAATTAGTTACATTTAAAGGAAATAGATTGCACTTTGGTTATTGTACAATGTCTAAAAATTGCAAATTTAATACAGAAAACGAAATACTATTTGTACTAGTAGACCAGTGTTTTGTTACTTAATACACCGTCTGTGTCATTTGCTTCAAAGACACTATTATTAAGATTTGTTGAGAAAATTGGGATTACCACCCAAAGCTTTTCATCACAATACTACAAGATACAAATATCCATTATCATCTTTAAGCACACTGGAAAAATGCTGGGTTTCTTGCCTTTTAGGCATTGTCAGTTTTTTCACCTTTTCTATCTTTCTTTCTTGCTGTGTAATATTTTTTTTTATAGTTGATGAGCAGACATACATTATGATCAGATACCTGTGAACACCCAGTTGTTGGATTTTAACTATCTATTAATCTACTTGTCGATCTCTATTTTTCCGGGTACTCCACTTTCAAACAAGACTAAATAGACTTAATTTACAGTTAACGACATAAACGGCAGGTCCACAAAACAAAAGATTTTTTTGCGCCAAGATTTAGGTAACTAGTTGTTGGACAGCGGCAGTGTATTGCTGTGTTGGCATTATGTGGTCAGAGGGCCATGTGGCAATCTTACCACCATGGCCCAGTGGTTTCTATTCACGCCACTGCCTAAAGCACTCTCATATGTAATATTACCCTTTCATATCCACAGTTAGGTTTTCCACCTTTTGCTCCAAAAAATATTGGTCATAAATGAGGGTGGAGCTAAAAAAGGGTGAATCCACTCAATGTTGCAATGCCCCTATGAGATTGAGCTTAAAGCTCCTCGGTACCAGGTGCCTGAAACTCCGTTCTTGTAAAGCACTGTGGATATCCTGAATGGATATTTAATTATGCTCAGCCAGTCAAATGTTTAGCTGAGCATGATAGAAAATGTATTCCACAATGTATGGAATGCTACATGTCAAATGTCTCTGGCTGACTGGTGGTATTACAGCTATAGGGGAATACAGATCCTATAATGCTCAGACAACTATATGGTTGGCTAATCATCTTGGGGATTGTATTCCAAAAGAGCTTTAGTGCCAAAGGTCAGCAACCTTTTTCCATTCGGGGGTAAGAAGCAAAGTCTGTGAGGTGATGGCTGGCCACATTCATCTATTGTATTATATTCTATAATCTATAGCTAATAGGCAAAAGTAATATGCCACAGCCAGTTTACCCATTAAAATATGCCACAGTTTGGCCATTACCTTATGCCCCAGCCAGGTTCCCATTAACATTTACTATTCAATCCAAGCTGTTTGAAACCCACTTAATTACAAACATTAACTTGTTTAATTTTTCAAAAATATTTAAATTAATATATAGTGATCCTGAGCACTCCACCCCTCCTCTTTCCTTCTATCTCTTTTTTTGTTGTGAAATAATAATGTGAAATACAGCCTATCAGTCTATTATATTGACTTAACAGTTATATCCGTAAAAATAACAAACCCTGTAGAATTTGTATTGATTTTTATTACAAATTGTATAAATTGTGAAGCAGTTGTGAATTCTGAACCACTGTATTGTTATACCTTTTCTGATCCGACCTGTTTGTCCAGCACATTGCACAGATGCTCAATTGGATTGAGATCTGGGGAATTTGGAGGCTAAGTCAACACCCTGAACTTGTTGTTGTGTTCCTCAAACCATTCCTGAACCATTTTTCCATTGTGGCAGGTAGGGTTGCCACCTGGCCGGTAATTTACCGGCACAGCCGGTATTTAGGGTCTTGGGGCCGCTATATGTTATATACCGGCAATGCAAGGCCCGGTATTTTCCTCCCCCCTTCCCAATTCCCCTTCCCCAGAACTTACCTCCTTGCTGCTGTCTCCCGGTGCTCTGCTCTACAGGTCTGCGGTTGTGAGGGAAGCGTGGTGCGCTCCCCTCCAGCCGCGCCACTTCAATTAAGTTTGTTTAAAAAGCACAACACTTCCCTCACAGCCACGGACCTGCAGAGCAGAGCACCGGGAGACAGCAGCAAAGAGTTAAGTATTGGGGGAGGGTGGCAATATCCTGGCATATTACATGGCAATATCCTGGCATATTGAGGGGCAATATCCTGGCATATTGAGGGGCAATATCCTGGCATATTGAGGGGCAATAGAGGGGCAAAATCCTGGCATATTGAGGGGCAAAATCCTGGCATATTGAGGGGGAAAATATTACTGGCATATTGACCAACTGCTCCCAACCACCCTCCATATTACACTAGACTGGGATAGCATGCTTGTGAGGGAAGTGGGCCGAGTGGGTGATCTTGTCAGGGGGGAAGGGAGAGTTTGTGACAGAGAGTGAGAGTGACAGGCTGTGAGAGAGTGAGTAAAAGTCTGTGTGTGAACAAGAGAGAAGGTATGTGTATGAGAAACTGCTTGTCTTTGTGTGTCATAGACAGCTTGTCTGTGTGTGTGATAGACAGCGTGTGTGTGTGAGACAGTGTGTGCGAGAAAGCTTGTTTGCGAGTGTGAGAGACAGCTTGTGATTGTGTATATGATATACAAATATATATATTTTATATATATACACATACGCTTCTCACTGACATGATATACAAATAATATATAATTTCAGTGATAATCCGCCCCCTTTGTGGCTCCACCCCTCATGCCCCCTCCCTCTTGTAGCTCCGCCCACACATGGCCGGTATTTTTTTGAGGAAAAGGTGGCAACCCTAGTGGCAGGGTGCATTATCCTGCTTACAGGGGCCAATGTCATCAAGGAATACCATTTCCATGAAAGGGTGTACATGGTCTGCACCAATGCTTAGGTAGATGGTACGTGTCAAAATAACATGCAAATGAATGGCAGGACCCATCCTTTCCCAGCAGAACATTGCCCAAAGGATCACATTGCCTTCGGTGGCTTGCCTCCTGTCAGTGGTCATAATGTTATGGCTGATCTGTGTATTTATTGTATTTTAATTTTACATTTTACTTCGCTTAATTCAGGTCAACTTTGGCAGTCTAGGTCTCTAAGAATATATGTAAAATCATATGAATCTCACGGGCCAATTTCCGGACCGGTATTTGACCCTAAGATTTTTTTACATAAAAACACTTTTTTGAAACCTCATTATATGTTTGTCTTTTTTTTTTATCATTTCAGGCAGAACGAAGTTTTAGTGAAGAAGAGGAAGAAAAACTTCAGGTTGCGTTTTCCTTGGATAAGCAAGATCTCCATTTAGTCTTAGAGACAATCTCCTTTATTTTGGAACAGGTACATTGTGCTCACGATATGCATTGATTTGTAGATGTCAGTCCAGAACACCATACCTACCAATCAAAGCCCAAATGAATTACCCAAAGAGGAGTGGGAAACACTGACTAGAGAGTAAATATTTTAAAGGTGCATCAAATATTAATTACTTGGTAGTTGTAATCTAAAAACTGTTGGTTGCATTATTAATGATTGTAAATAAATCATAAGCTAATATTTCTGACAGGACTCGCAGAGAACTGTGTCGGAAAATGTGTGTGAAGTTAAGCCTGAGATCCTCTGAACAATTTTATAGGGCTCCTGACAATACGTATTAAATCTGTGAATCTGAACTTAAAAATTCTCGTGTAAAAACACTTCATTTTCTTATCACATTAGAAATATTATTGAAGCATTTGTTTTTCTGAAATTTTCTATCTGAATTGAAAGAAATTGCATATCATATTCCTTGTTAACGGCTCGTTTGCCAATTACATCATGTATTTTAAAAAATAAGGAAAAATGGTTTTGGCATGTTGGCAGTAACCACACAAAGCATGAAAACCGTATAGCACAGGCCGCTTCACCGCTGAACTGTCAGCACTTACAAACATAAATCCCTCTAAAAGTTACATCAAACCTCCATACTAACCCACTGAACCCTAATACTAACCCCTCGAACCCAAACACTTATACCCATAATACTTACACTACCCACCCTGAACATTATTACTAACACTAACCGCCTGAACCCTAATACTAGCACTACCCCCAAACCCTAATACTAACACTACCCCCCTGAACACTAATACTAACACTAACTAATTTACTATAGGTAAAATATGATGGAAAATGAAAACTTTACTTTTTACAAATGCTAATAAAAAGAAACCCTGCAACTTAGAGCAATAACTGCAATTAGCACATTGCTTTTTCCTAACCACCACCCCCTCCCCAGGAATATCTATAGTGTCATTGCAATCCTAACCTTAGCCTAATGCTAACCCTAGAGCTAAAAAAAGTGGATGTTGCCTCTAGAGGCAGTCTCACAAAACACCCAGAGCGACTGAAGCGGTGACTGATTGCCTTGCGAAGCTCGTTCCCGGAAAAGGGCAGCATCTTCAAAGTGCATGCTTCTGTTTACTTAGCTAGATGTGATCACCCCATAGACTGATCACATGGCGGCCTGACTTCTTTTTCCAGTATTGCTGAATGCCATGACATCAAGGCATTTAAGCAATACCGGCTGAGCGAACATATCCTAAGCTCATTCCTCCGCAACTTCTGTCATTAAGTGCTGTGATTCCCGTGCTGTATCTGAAACGTCCATTGTTGTGAATGGGATAATTCACATTATTTAGGACAGTGAGGGCAAATGTTTTTAAGCCTGAGTGCCCATTGTTCTGCAAGATACCATGGTAAAGATCTCAAGGTGCCATTTCCCCTTAGAATACGCTTTCCTCTCCCATTTCCATCTCATGTTAGTTTTCCCTTTTCTCTGTTATTTTTCCCTTTACTTTTGTTGACCGTACCTCATTGTGCTCAACTTCTCTCCATGATGGTGAATGCACTCAGATGCTAAGTGCCACCTCAGAGGCTCCGGAGTACCACAGGTGGCACACATAGAGTCCCTGGTCACCCACATACCCTTTGTGCGGTTTCCTCAAATGTTTGCACTACTTCCTCTACTACATCACAGTTGCTCACATGTTTGGCTGGCCTTCTGAGCACATGTAATGGAACACAACGAAAACACTGCTGTATGTATGTGTCTTCATAAGTGTTGAGCGAACCCGAACCGCACTGTTTGGGTTCGTACCGAACATTACGGTTTTTGGACCCCGGACCCGAAAACGGACATTCCACTGTATTTTCGTGTTGGCGTTCGGGGTTCGGCAGGGCGGCGCCACCTGTAAGGCAACCTAGGCAGCCGCCTAGGGCGCAACTTAGCAGGGGGTGCCCTTCCCCCTTACTTACCTCCTCGCTGCTGCTCGGTCTCCTGGTGCAGATCTGTGGCTGTGAGGGAAGCGTTGTGCGCTCCCCTCCAGCCGATGCGGATTCAATAAAGTTTGTTTAAACTTTTTTTTTTTAAACAAACTTTATTGAATGCGCATTGGCTGGACGGGAACGCACAACGCTTCCCTCACAGCCACGGACCTGCAGCGGCGAGGAGGTAAGTAAGGGGGAAGGGTGGCTAAATCCTGGCACATTGAGAGGCATAATCCTGGCATATTGAATGGCATAATAATCCTGGCATATTGGGTGGCTAAATCCTGGTATATTGAGGGGCATAATCCTAGCATATTGAGGGGCATAATCCTGGCATATTGTGTGGGAAAATCCTGGCATATTGAGTGGCATATTGAGGGGCAAAATCTTGGCATATTGTGTGGGAAAATCCTGGCATATTGAGTGGAATTATAAACCTGGCATATTGAGGGGCATAATCCTGGTATATTGTGTGGAAAAATCCTGGCATATTGTGTGGCATAATAATCCTGGCACATTGGGTGGGAAAATCCTGGCATATTGAGTGGCATAATAATCCTGGCATATTGGGTGGCTAAATCCTGGCACATTGAGAGGCATAATACTGGCATATTGAGGGGCATAATGCTTGCATATTGAGGGGCATAATCCTACAGCGATTATTCAAATTACAGTGATTATTTTAGTGGGTGCTATACTACATATTTGTACCCTGCCCTGACCCCAGTGCCACAGAGAGGGCAGTGCACTTTCAACTGCATGTGTGCCAGGCACATGACTTTAATCCTGTTCTGTTAGCTCAGTGGGCAACATCTAGGCATTTTTAAATACTGCAATTTGTTGGTGTTAAATATTACATTTGCGTCCTGCACTTCATATCTGAGAGCCAAATAGAACCGTCAAATACTGTGCTTACAGCACACTTTGAAAAATTCTAATTGTTTTGGGTACTAAATAGTACATTTGCGTCTTGCGGTGCACTTCATATCTGAGAGTCAAATAGAACAGTCCAATACTGTGCTTACAGCGCACTTTGAAAAATTCTGGCTACCTCCTCCTCCAGCGCCGCTTCCACCTACACCGCCACGGTCACCGCCTCCTCAACCTATGGGTCACTTAGTATAAACTGAAAGAAAATGCCCTGCACTCCAACCCTCTCTCAAATGGATAATTCTGTTGATCCTCCTGGCAGCCATGCTTTAGATTTAGATTTATGTTCTTCCAAAGCTAAAATCAAAGATTCCATCTAGTTCTATTTTATGGCTCAGCTGTATTTGTAATTTGTATGTATTTTATGTTATTTGAAGTTATTTCCCTATCCACATTTGCTTGCAGGGCACTTGTCCTACTCTTACCCACATTTTACTTCATTTTGCAGCCCTCTAGCCCTTTCCAGGACTTTTTTAGAGGCATTTTAGTCTCCAAAAGTTCGTGTCCACATTGACTTCAATGGGGTTCGGGTTCGGGGTCAAGTTCGAGCACGGACCCGGACATTTTTTCGAAGTTCTGCCGAACCCGAACATCCAGGTGTCCGCTCAACTCTAGTCTTCATATCTGAGAGTCCAATAAATTCATTTCTGACCATATCCCGAAGTCATCAGATTTTAGTGGAAGCTGGTGAATAATGTAAATTCCATGAATTGTATCTGCTGAATTCTTGTCTATGGTCAAATGATACTCTTCTTTATTGCTTTGGTAGCTCTTTGTTTCATTGGGTATGTTTTAATAAATAATCTCTTGGCTGCTAGGAGAGCCTTTAAACATCACAATGTATGGAGTTTGTAAAATCGTTTTATTCAGGGAAGAGTTTCTAAAGTTCAGTACTAGCTAATTAATTTTTCTTTGCTCTGTGTATTGTAGGTGATGATTCATGGAATGTGAGCTATTGATTTTGCCACAGGGCAGAGTAATACTTTCATTTCACCACTGAAATACGGTTTAACTCTTGTTGTAAATGTCACAACAGTATCATCAGTCCTAAAATGTGACTGTCATCCCCTTCATCATTTTGTAAGTTGCTTGTGGTAATACTAGAGAGATAAATTATTGAGATGAAACATAAAGCATATTTCTATGATACGATACGAGGTGATACCTCACCTGCTACGACCGATTGTTATAATTAGTTTTCAGTGAAGTGAAGCGCAGGGTGAGGGGAAAAGTCTGTGCCTGCTGCACAGACTGTCAGCTCTGCCCCCTCTCGTATCGCACTTTAAATGTCACATTAATTCCCCGGCGCTCAGCAGAACAATTCTAAGATGCTCTGTGCCTGTCAGGCAAAGACCAGGCTGGAATGGTAGTGTCCCCCTCCCCTGCAACAGGGAGTGAGGCACATTGAATGATGCAGGCTTGTCTGCCTGCCTTAATGTAACTCTGCCTGTCTGTGATGGTCTCTGCCTGTCTGTGATGGTGTCTGCCTGCCTGTCTGTGATGGTGTCTGCCTGCCTGTCTGTGATGGTCTCTGCCTGCCTGTCTGTGATGGTCTCTGCCTGCCTGTCTGTGATGGTCTCTGCCTGCCTGTCTGTGAAGGTCTCTGTCTGTCTGTGAAGGTCTCTGTCTGTCTGTGACGGTCTCTGTCTGTCTTTGTGACGGTCTCTGTCTGTCTTTGTGACGGTCTCTGTGTGTATGTGCTGTTGTCTGGCTCCTAGATTTTTTTTAGCTGGCCCCCAAAACTAAATAAAATTTTTTTCTGTGAAACCCCCATCAACTGAACATGCAAAATATTATGACTTTGATCATAAAGTATTTTGTGCTATCAAATTACAGGGGGAGTAATGCCACCATTTTAATACTGTTAATATATTTAATAGAGCTGTTTTGCCAAATGTCTCCCTTTTTTCAAAAATATATTTCTATAATGTTTTTTTTTAGCCAATATCGCCTGCGTATGGTTGGGGTCAGGCTGATAGGAGTTACAAAAGGCATATTCATTCGTCAGAATGGCAGTTTTTCGCTACATAGTTTTGTAATTAAAACCTGAAGTTTAAAGAGCGACTAAAAACAGAACAAGGCTAATTCATTAAAAGTAAACAAATTTGGCATTACTCCCTCTTTAACTATGTGCTCCTATTCATAAAATAATCGTCGTCCTACCACCATGTGATGATAATTAATTGATTACCATTGGCTTGATAAATTATTTCTATAGATACCTGTATATTGTGGTGGAATTTCACCTGTTGATCTATATAAGTTGTTGCCTGTTCTAGATTCTTTCCAGAACTAGAAATATGTTTATTGCTTGGAAGAAAAGTACAAGGCATATTAATTATTTAATCAAGCTCCCCATTCCACACTTTAAACACCCTTCATCCTTCTTATTGAGTACACTCATAATTTGTGTAATGACTCCAATTTTGTAATAAAAATGTTAGTCCATGACATTGGTACAAGGAGTGGTTGAATAGCATCACATAATACATCATATTATTCTGGAATCATTAATATCATGAAATTAGATCAAATGAAAAGGGAAAAAGTGAGCCAAAGAGGTAAGGCAGAAGAAGATATAGAGGAAAAGGGTATCCCAAGAGATTGATTTGGATCGAAGCAAACTTTGCTTTATTGTCTATCTACTCCTTAAAACTGATCAACTAATGCGCTCTCCCCTAGAAGTAATTCACACCGGAGACAAAGTTTCTGATCAGTGAAAAACCTGAGGCCAACCTTTATTTTCCAGAGTGGGGGATTCCTTTTAAAGCAGGAATACGTCACAGTACAGTCATAGTTTAAAGATACAATATACATTCAGCAATTGGCTAAAAGTTGGAGGGGTCTTCTTTAAGCCCACCCTACAGAATGTGATGTCATCTTTATAGAGTTCTCCCACCACATTCCAGCTCCATCTTGGTTACACGATGGGAGGGGGGGAGTGAGTAATTTACTATTACTTTAACAGTGATTCACGTGGCATGTGATAACTTGTACAAGAGAAAGTGGGAGGAGTTAGTACCGGAAGCTGGTCTTTATAAGAATGTGTTACATGAGACTTGCTCCTTAGCAGGGGGGAAGGGGTAGCTTGGATGGGAGGAGTTTCCATAGGAAGTAGCTTATTTGAACACATGTGTAAAAGATTAAACAGACAAAGGAATGCAATGCTTATACGTAAGCATCTGTAAAAAATCATGACCTTTTAGGGAAGTGTGCCAAATAAGACATAAACACAAATATATAATAGTAAAAGAGACATTATATCCACAACAGTCCCCCCTATAAAATGGCTCTGTTTACTAACAGCCACTATCTCTAACCCTAATACTGTCCCTATAGAAAAATAACAAAAGGCTATCTTGCTCATCTGTCTGAACAGGCCTCGAACGTTTCACTGCGCGGGTGGCCCATAGCAGCTTGTCCACTACTTCTCCCGCGACAGACTTTTGCCCGTAGAGACAGACGCTATCCCTAAATGCCCTTAAGAGGAAGTAGCTGTTGACTTAGTGCGGTGGGACTGTAAGGGTGTATGTGGTGTTTCATAGTCTATGTCATCAATCTCTTGGTGAAGGAAGGTCAGGGTGGTTTGATCGATTGTCTGATCAACTGTCTTTTGTAGGCATTTCCTAAAACAGGGTAACACACAACAAACAAGAAGAGCAAGGATGATTATCATTATTAAAATGGCAACACCTATTTGGGCTAGAGCACCTTGCCATCCAGACATCCATCCAAACCATTTTTCCCATGGATCCATGGCCCCAGAATTCCGTTTCAGTTCATTGGACAAACTCTTTAACTTTTCTATTGCCAATGTTACCTTACCATTAGGGCCTGTATTATCTGGGATATAGGTACAGCATGTCATGGTGTCTGGGAGTATTTTACATACTCCTCCTTTCTCTGCCAGAATCATATCTAAGGCCATTCTATTCTGGAAGGTCATCTGGGAAGTTGCTTGTAATTGTTCCGCCAAACCCTGGAGGGCATCTCTGGTATAATTCACAAACCGTTGCTGATTATAATATATGTAATTGATCCAATTTACATTTTTATTGGCCGTAATAATTGGGAAAATAGATTCAAACCCTGCGGACACTTCATCCCTTGCTTTGAATTCATTCGGCACCCCCCTTGGCACTCCTATGGCATCTATATAGATATGGGGATCAAAACTGCCTTTTACAGGAGTATCTCTCTTTATTCTAGAATATGGGTGTAACGTACCTAGGGTATCTTGGTGTCCGTCAGAGATTATGTGTATAGGCATAATTACCTTAGCTAAAGCACATTCTCCCCACCATACACCTTCCAATCTAGTTCTAATCTGCATATCCCCACAAATCCAATATATGTCTCCAAGGGATCTTACGTGTTGCTGGATTAGGGCGGCTGGAATTGGGCTATATGTGGCACAGTACTTACCAGTGAAATTACCAAAGAATTGGCCTACCCCATCATATATACCATAACAAGTGTAGTTTCCTGGATATATGGTGATACCTTTATCTGGCTTAACATTTTTAAGGATAATTGGGTATTCCTTTGTCCATGATTCACATTCCGTCCGGTCAGTTTTAATTGCAGTATAGAGACTTAGGAAACACATCTCTATCTCCGGAGGTATGTTCAAAGGGACAGTACCTAAGTGAGGCCTCGCTCCTCCACAGACATAGCAGTTAGATCTGTTGTGTTTGTTAGCATTATATCTCATCCACTCAAGCCATAAGTTAGTATCAAAGAAACCTGTCTCTACAGCCATAGTGTCCTCATACGTGGGGTTAGCTATAGCTATCATGTCTCTTAAAGTTTTGATGTGAGGCTTAAGAGGATTAATAGTCATGTGCGCGGCATCTACCCATTCAGGTGAGTCATACATGTCCCGTAAGTAAAAGGTCCTTGATGTTAGGTATATCTTTGTACACTATTGACAATAATGATGATGGAAATGTACAATTTACGACATCACAATAATCAAATGCAAATGTGTCTACCCGTGTACTAGAGGAATTTTACCAAAAAACATGATTGTCTTTGGTTATAGCCACTTGTTGGGCTTTTATCAGACCTAGCAGCAAGAAAAAATACACGTTAATAATTCATGTTATAACAGGATCTGCTTCCTCTGGAGCTGGACATATCTGGGTTCAAGGGTATGTTTACTCAGGTACTTTTTAACCAGAACCCAATCACCAGAAAGCAACTTGTATGTGCCTGTATCAGACTTTGGATCGGACACTCTTCTGTACACTTCACTTGATTGACATGCAGCATCCTTGATAGCTTATGATTGCCACACGTTTCATCCGAATTCCGTCTTCCATGAGTTTTTACTTTCAATATGGCCACTTCTTCAGGTCCTCGATAGCTGTACCAATAGTGTGGTACTCCCCCCTTGGGAAGAGGCAGAAGAGTGGCAGGATTCAAAGTGTATCTGAGTAGTAAGGAGACATTATCGGGTAGCAATAAAGTTTTGATGACGAAGTCTCTGTGTAGAGAGATGTTGAGGCTGAATTGCAGGGTTATATAAAGAAAACATTAAAGGATTAGATTTCTTGTGCTGGGTCAATTGGGCCGACTCTAGGCCTTTAGCAACCAGGAGGAGAGTATCCAGGGGAATAATCCTGTACTCGGGGCTGGGATAGGACCAGACCTTTCCTTATGGGTTCTTTAAGGCCTGCAATGAAAGCAGCTGATAGCATCTGGGTGTGGGCCTTAGTACATGTATTGAAACCCAGATCTGAGAAGGTTTGAGTTAGCCTAGAATTAAATCTTTCAACTCTTTCTGATTTTCCTTGAACAACATCATTAATAGACGTAGCCTGATCAGCTATTTTATCAAATCACCTCACTAAATACATATTTGATAGGAATCAGGCCTGTAGAAATCTCTATCAAACAATATATCAGTAAAATAAAATTCCCATATTTTTCAATATTGTAATGACATCATATTCTCTAATTTAGAATAGTTCTATTTGCGATACACAATAACATTTGTGTTATCCCTTGGACTAAACTGACGTTTCAGTGGTCAGATTACATGCTTTGTCCACTGCTTAGCATAACATGTTTCCTTCTCTAAAAAACAAAACAAAAAGAGTAAAAAGTGACAATAAACATTCTTCACCACATTGCATAAACCATCAAATTTAACAATAAACCATTCTCCACCTTCTATAGACTGTACTTTCCCATATATTTTTCCTTTATCTTCTAGTACAGCTCTCTACTGACGCTTAACCCATTCACTAACTATATAACTTTTGAACCATCCCATTATCAACTTCTGTTTCTGTAATTCCCACAATAGAAATCAGTCTCACCTCCCAGAGTTACCTGTATCTGCACTTTTTATACAATTTATAACACATCTAATTTATCTATGACAAAATGTTTCTAGCAAACTTAAGTTGGTACATGTATTTTTATTACTTTTAAGATGTGTATCAATATTGCTCTGCATTTCTTTCTGTTACTTCAGCAATAATTGAAATGATTTATTTATTTTCTTTTAATTTGTTTTTTGTTTTTTTAGTGAAACATCAAATGTAACCAATCTCTCTTCTGTTCATAACTTTTGAAGAGTTTTTCATGGGACTGCAGTAACAACACATGTGTTTTGCAGATTCTGCAATCACAAAGTATTAACTATGTGAGTGCCTAAGCACACAAAAAAAAGAAAGGGAGGGTGTATCCACAGAGACAGGCAAGAGAGAAGAATGCAAGGCAACAGGAAGGGAAGGCGTGACTGGGGTTTGAAGTGGAGAAGGAATGGGGGCTGGGAAATAATAGGATCCGTCTGTCCCAAGGACAGGATCCAAGGGGGTAGGAACTGGAGAGGGTGTGCTCACAGGTGTGGGCTGAGTGGGGGCTCTAGAGGTAGCCATCTTCCCTTTGTGCCAGGCTCCATCATAAGGAGGGGGATGGGAAATGTTTGTAACAGTTCCAACAAAATTATCTCTCTCATGATATACAAAGATTCTCTGCCCCTTTACCTCTATTTCCTCCTCAATCCAGCCCTCCTTCTTAATCCCTTTAGCCACTTCATACCAAGCATCTGCAGCTTTCATTAATCCATTATCCAACAATATCCCATTCATATCATGTAAAAGTTTCCTCCAATCCTCTGCCTGCAGTCTGCCCTGAGGACACATAGTAATTCCACAAGTCTTAACAATTTTATCCAACTTTCCTACAGCTATTTTCCCAGCTCTTTCCCTCACAAGATCACAGGCCAACCGACCTTGGAAGGAGTTAACATTGATTGACCCATGTATACACTGCAGTGTTACTGTAGAGAGAGAAACTGGAAATAGATGGCAAACTGCCACTGAACAAACCGAAAATGAAAATAAGAGACTGAGGGAGAAGGAGTGAAAATGAAAGGAAACAGATTAGAGGAATTTTATAAACAAAAGGAACCAAAGCGTGCACTCAAAGGCTCCCACTGTCTATACAGCAAGAAAGAAGGAGGGGTGAAACAGCAGGAGGGGGAGAAGGAAAGTTTCAGCCAGCACAAAGGATTTTTAACCATGTGACTGCTGCAGCACAGCAAGAAAGAAGGAGGGGTGAAACAGCAGGAGGGGGAGAAGGAAAGTTTCAGCCAGCACAAAGGATTTTTAACCATGTGACTGCTGTAGCACAGCTCACCTAAAAACAAAAGATAGCATAGGAGAGCAACAAGACATAGACTTATAGTTCACAATGAACATATATGGTAACCAAAAAGACATATACAGACAAATACACAATACACAGCTGTAATTAAATTACAAACACCTTAAACTAAATGCCGGCTAATAGTAAAAAAACTCAGGTCACACACGCACTCAATTTCACATACAATATCTGCCGATGCCTGTTTGTATTTCTGTTTACCAACAAAAACCGCTCAAGTTTCCTAACCAAGCAGAGCAAAAATCGCTCAAGTTACCTAACCAAACAGAGAAAATATCGCTCAAGTTACCTAACCAAACAGAGAAAATATCGCTCAAGTTACCTAACCAAAAAGAGAAAATATCGCTCAAGTTACCTAACCAAACAGAGAAAATATCGCTCAAGTTACCTAACCAAACAGAGAAAATATCGCTCAAGTTACCTAACCAAACAGAGAAAATATCGCTCAAGTTACCTAACCAAACAGAGAAAATATCGCTCAAGTTACCTAACCAAACAGAGAAAATATCGCTCAAGTTACCTAACCAAACAGAGAAAAAATAAAAAAAGGACTCAAACTTATTTTCTTAAGAAGAGCCAATAATGCCGAAAACACCCAAACTAAAATTTGAGCAAAATAAAAAACCACTCAAACTTCTATTTCCGAAGTGAGCTAATTACAACAGAAGTACAACAGATTCTCAGGCAAGCAGATTCTTCCACACATAAAACACACACTCAGGAATGACTAAGGCAGTAGATAGACAATTTACAGGTTCTATTCAAATAAAAGGGGACATCTGGGCAAACTATATACCTGTTCAGTAGTTATCCACGAGAAGCCGGCGCAGACACGGAGTGCAGGCCAAGTCCAGAGACAGGAAAATATATAGGTAATTTACCATATGCAGAGGTGATCAGGCTCCTTGTTTTCCAGTCTCTGGGGGTCTCCTCTCCGGTCCTCAATGCAGCTTCCGTAGCAACAGAACCCAGATGCCCCACGTTGGGCGCCAAATGATTTGGATCGAAGCAAACTTTGCTTTATTGTCTATCTACTCCTTAAAACTGATCAACTAATGCGCTCTCCCCTAGAAGTAATTCACACCGGAGACAAAGTTTCTGATCAGTGAAAAACCTGAGGCCAACCTTTATTTTCCAGAGTGGGGGATTCCTTTTAAAGCAGGAATACGTCACAGTACAGTCATAGTTTAAAGATACAATATACATTCAGCAATTGGCTAAAAGTTGGAGGGGTCTTCTTTAAGCCCACCCTACAGAATGTGATGTCATCTTTATAGAGTTCTCCCACCACATTCCAGCTCCATCTTGGTTACACGATGGGAGGGGGGGAGTGAGTAATTTACTATTACTTTAACAGTGATTCACGTGGCATGTGATAACTTGTACAAGAGAAAGTGGGAGGAGTTAGTACCGGAAGCTGGTCTTTATAAGAATGTGTTACATGAGACTTGCTCCTTAGCAGGGGGGAAGGGGTAGCTTGGATGGGAGGAGTTTCCATAGGAAGTAGCTTATTTGAACACATGTGTGAAAGATTAAACAGACAAAGGAATGCAATGCTTATACGTAAGCATCTGTAAAAAATCATGACCTTTTAGGGAAGTGTGCCAAATAAGACATAAACACAAATATATAATAGTAAAAGAGACATTATATCCACAACAAGATGTTATGCCAGAAGCTAACCGTGAATGCTGCAACACAAATGGGCAAAAAAAAAACACTTTCAAAAAGAGTGTGGGCAGTGGCCTTAATATCTTCAGACTATAGACTTGCGTGTCTGTGCTTTTCACCATCTGTCAGAATTGACAGTCCAGTATGGAAAGTTGGCCCTTTTGGGTATATCTTGCTGCCGGTGACAGAAGCTATGTCCAAAGGGTTTTCAGATACATTGTTACTTCATCATAGGTTTTAAAGTGGAAGTAGGATGGGATATCTAAAAAGGCCGAAAGGGGTCAGAATTACATTTTTTTGGGAAAGTTCCTACACAAGATACGAAACAGACTTTATTCTTTGGATTAATTCAGTTGGATCTGCTGTTATACATGGATTACACTGGACATAAATTATTTGTATTTTTTAATACTGCATGACCAAAGTAGGAATTTTACTTTTTAAGTTTGAGTAGAGGTAACAAATTACACGATATAGATATATTTTATACAGTGAGTGTGATGAGCACTAAAACCTTGAAAAAGGGAACATAAATATTCTAACAATAATAATTTGTATGCGTTTGTGATCACTGGACTGAAAAGATTACTCCCAAATTGTATATGCAGGTGCCCAGCAGCACTCCACACTTGTAACCATGCATTGTATGCAACTTGTTCATTGGTGCAAATGTAAGTTAATTGGAGAAATGCTACATAACTATTGTAAAACCTACTCACTGATGACACTGTTTAAAGGACGGAGTAATCAAACCCAAAAAAATGTTTTGTGAAAGCTGGATTCGTCTGTGACAAAGGTGATGAATACTAAACTTAAAGGGACTGTCTTGAGCCCAAAATCCATCTTCCAAATGTTAATGCATATTAATATTCTTTCAAAGTACTTTAAAATGTATTTTTTTTTATCTTTTGCACTGCTTAAAATTTAAAAATGTACAGTAAGAGGAATCTGAAATTACAGCGGTTTGCAAGAAACAATGACTGCCCACACTAGCTGAGTAAAAGTAAATTTTCCTTTTTTTGCTGCAGAAACACTGTTTCTCTAGTGTTGTCATCAGACAATGTGTTGCACTGTTAAGAGATCCTACTATGTACAAAAGCAAGGTACCTCAGAGTCCACACAATGTAATCTATTGCAGCAACACAGAAAGTGACTGAATGAAACAAAACTTTATATACTTAGTGTCTATGTAATCACATCTAGTATACATACAAGAAATCACTCAGGGAGTTCTTGAGTAAAATATAAAAAATTTAATTTATGCAGAATTCCTACATCAAATCACACTGGAAAAACGTGTGCACTATACAAGCAGTAACCTTTAACATGCACCAAAGTGAGTTTGGGGACTAGAATGTACCTTTAAGTGTAATATGTATATATCAAAGTAAATTTGTACAAAATTTGTTATATAAAATAATCTATAAAAAAATGGTGATATTGATAATTCATAGTTATGTAAGATTAATCAACTCTGCCTTCTATTGTGATAGTTACATTGGCACTAGCATGAACACATGATTTACTGCTTTGCTAATAACGATTGGTAATGTACATCTCATAGTGCTACACGTTAAATAACCGCATCAGTGGTAACACATTTTAGTGATTTAAAAAAAGTTTAGTGTTTCAGTAGTCACATTTCAGGGTTTTAAGTGAACTGGAGATCAAATTTATTTTCTTTCTTAAAGCTACAAAACCTTTCATCTTTGATTGCCTACTTTACATTAGTAGCCTCATAGAAATATGTGACTTCTGTAATCAATGCTCTATGTAATTGTACATTTTTCTTGTCTGTTGTCTATTGCACACAACTAAAGGTTATTTAAACCTCATTGTTAAAGGACAACTAAACTTTTTTTTAACCCATGCTTCATTAGAGTTGTGTCCCCCTTCATCAAGTAAACCCGACTTCACAGATTATGCCCCCAACATAGGGGCCTAGTTAGGGTGCTCTCTGTTGGTGGCAAAAAAAAAAATGAAGCTCTTTCTCTGTGTTAGTAGAGCGAAACTGTCAGTGATGCACGCAGCCCTAATACATAATGGCTGCCGGACACAGGATAAACTGGCATGTACAATAAAAAGTACATGCCAATGTATCCTCATACTAAGGCCACTCATCTTTTCGCTTGTACAATAGAAGCCCACGTGAAAAAGAAAAGTTTTTAGTGGCACTTTAAAAGGGTTTGTTTTTATTTTGCATTGACAATGTATTAAAAATAGCATGGATGTTATAATATGTTTATTGGTTTATTACTTTGGGGGGGTGGGCGGAAACACTATTAATTATTAAAGTGCCCCTAAACTTTTTATTTCTTCATGAGGGATACATGGAAAACCATCATTGATATAATAAAAAAACCCAGAGCTAATGGAGAGGATATGTGTAGGTATATTTGTTGGCATCTTATATTGTAACACTTGTGTGTGTTTGCACTGTTTTTTTCAGGCTGTATATCACAATGTGAAATCTGCTGTATTACGTCAGCAATTAGAGAGCATCCATCTTGACCCAAGTAAAGCTGAATCGTTTGCTGGTGCCTGGGAGGCTGCAGGGCAGGAAACTGTGGAAAAGTTTAGACAAAGGATTTTGGCGCCTAAAAAGGTAACCATATTTGTATACTATGAATATGTTCAGCTAGTGAGTCAGGCTGTTTTAAACTCCCGTTAACCTATATGAATCAACCAAAAATGCTTCCTTTTGGCTATGTTCATAAACATACACTCCATAGCCACTCTCTTTGGTACTCCTATTTAGCAATGGGTAGAATGACCTTTTTTCTTGAGTACAGCCTTTATTCTTTTCAGTGTGTCTTTTCAGATAACATTGCCAGTTTATCCACACATTAATCTTGTGATCCTCCTATTCCACCTCATCCAATGGCCTTCAGATCTCAATGTCATAGAGCACCTTTAGGATAAGTCATTTTCAAAGTGCCAGCATGTGAAATTGGTAGAAAGTGGCCATAAAGGCAACCAGGAATGATGGTCAGTTGCCTAATGTGTCACTGGAGAAGCCATCGGGGTTGGTCACCTGGAGTCCCTCACCGCCCACGAAATTTCCAAATCCGTAAATCCAATTCGATCCATGATGGGAGTATAAAAGAAATACTTTTATTTGAACATGCATAACATCACAGCAGCATGAGGAAAACACATCTCGCATATGGCAAAACAGAATCAAATTGGATTTACTGATTTGGAAATTTTGAGTTTCTGTAGATGCGCTGATCTTTCACTCAGTATTTGCCTTGCAATTGCTTAACCCCTTAGTGACAGATTACGTGCCAGGCACGTCATGGCAAATCGAGGACTTGCCGACAGCTGACGTGCCTGGCACCTCATGCACTAAGTAGACAGTCACTTCCTTTACTCTATCAGTGTTGCTACAATGCCTCTAGGTAGAGGCAGTAGTGTATCTACCGCGAGGCAAACAAGGTGCTCGCCTAGGGTGGCACCTTGTTTAGGGCGGCACTTTCCCTGAGGTTGTTAAAGCACACTGGTGCTTTAAACCCTTCTGGTGCGGAATTTTTTTTTACTTTCTTCTCTGTTGTGTAAAAAGTTGTTCCCTCCCCTCCCTCTCTCTTCCCTTCCCTCTTCCTGGGACATGGGTGCAATCTGTCTCCATGTCAAAATTTCAAGTTGGAAAACCAAAAACTGCACCGCCCAAATGTGGCCTTTTAGCCCCCAAACAACCCAACAAACCTATGCATGGGTAATATCCATGTACTCAGGAGACAAAGTAGAATCTATTTTAGTAGGTTGTTTTTGTTCGCTTTTGTTGACAAGGAGAAGATGTTTCAAAAAAAAGTCAGGAAATACGTTTTTTTTTTTTTACCATATTTTATTTATTTTTTTATATAATATTATAGGATATGATCAAAATGATGGCATCCACAGAAAGCCCTTCTTGTCCCAATAAAAACAATATATAATTTGTGTGGGTACAGCAAACGACAAAGAAGAAAATTACAGCTAAACACTAACAGCACATAACTGTTAAAATAGCCATTGTCCAGAATGGACAAAAATGTTTCAAAGGCTCTGTCCTTAAGGGGTTAATGCATGCCACAAAAACATTCCTCACAATATTAAACAACCATCATACTGGACCATTGATGGAAAGTAAGATGGATCATGGATTAATTCCATTTATAGAAAATTCTGACAACAGAATTAGTAGGAATACTAATCTCTAATTAGGATGTATATTATCTGCTAGTGGTACAATAGACAAACTGCATCCCTCATGCACAAATTATATAGTGCTACTTTAAATTCTATGCGTGGCATAGAATATATCTATCATGCAGATAAAGGACACTAACTTTTTCAATGCATTAGGGATCAAAGAGACCAGACTGTTTAATCCCTGAAAAACTAGTGCAAGCTCTGCACAATGAAGACTATCAGGAAGCAAACTCCATGTACGCATATTCTTTAATTTATACATTTTCTAGTTATTTCACTGGCATAATGGACGTATAGATTACATTTCTTTTTTATGTATTTGAAGGGGACCTTGCGGATGACAGGTCGGCTTTTAGCAACTTTACTCTATTCTACTAAAAACTTCCTTTTTATTGTGTCACATGAAAGGGGCAACAGACTATGACAAAAAAAAAGAGAATACCAAAATCACAGTGGCTGGGCTGGGACCAAACTCATCTGTGGAGTGTTACATCCTCATAACAGTTCTCTGAAAAGTGAAAATACCATTGTTCTAACTGCAAAGGCAAACACTTTCTATCTGTAGTTTTCATTACAAAGGGATACCTTCTCTTTAACTTAACAGCTTGCTGTTCTGTGCTAATAGTTTGTGACATGCTGATTTTCAGTCTGTTCTAGTAAAAGTTACAGCAACTCTTTATGTGCGTTTTATCATCGGATATAATATTTAAGCCTTTGGAAATCTCCGGACACAGGACTTTTACAGAACTGAGTAGTTCTCAGCATTATATGCATTCATTCTGAAGTTCATAAATATATTTTAGTCTCCTCTTTCAATGTGTATAACATGCACTTGCCAAATTTGCGAGAAAATGTACATATATGTAGCGATGACGAGGTATTGAGAAGAGGTTTGTGTGTGTGTGTGTGTGTGTGTGTGTGTGTGTAAAAAGACAAATGTGCCTATGTTACCAGAGGCATTATTTCCTATGTGCGCCCTGTAATCTCCTCAGTAATGTTATAGTATGGATTGCACACAGTAAACCCCCAGTCTCAAATGTGACCCATCTATAAATGTGTGTGTGTATGTGTATCAGGCATGCAGGAACTGTGTGTGACTTTATTCACACAGATCTTACCTTTCATTCCAGGGCTGTCTGTTGGAATATAACCCGTCACTAGGGTTTCCACCTTTTCTTCAGAAAAATACCGTCCTTGGTATGGTCTCCATAGACTAAACATTGACCTGAAGCCTTTTTTTTTTTTTGGTAAAATACCGGCCAGGTGGCAACCCAACCTCCACGTGTGTGTGTCTCCGTGCACACTGCCAGACTGAGCATACAGGAAATGACTGTGAGAAGTCACTTCCTGCTGCTGCTGGACAGGTACACAGGGAGAGGGGCAGAGAAGGAGAGAGTGAGAGATCCTCCGATCTCTACACTGTCTGTACCGATAGCTATGGAAACACCCGCAGCTATTGGCACTTAAAACTCGATTGCACAAAAAACAACAACAAACAGCATCTGCATTGCCGGTATGTAAATTTCCAGCCCTGTGGCAACCCTATATGCACACCCAGGTTTCCTAGCAGTGAAGGCAGGTTGTAATTTAACAAGAGCAGCCAGCTTGGGCCTCTCTGCTGGAACTCACTTATTCATTCTTTTTAAAACGTTGTTAATTGTAGCTATACTGTAGGTCTATTATAGTCAGATGCTACTCTTGTTAAACTCCACAAAGCATTGATTTACGTTTTTCACAATTAAGATGGTTTATATTATTTGGAATCTTTTGCAGAAAGAGTGTGACTTGTCGTCATAAAATACTTCCGGAGGAAGGATTATTAGCCCCTTAGTGACAAGACATTTTCACCTTGACTTTCCCTTGGTGACAATGGCTGTTTTGACATTTCTAGGGTGTTTGTGTTTAGCTGTCATTTTTTTCTTTCTCACATACAGTACCCACACAAATTATATGTTGTTTTTATCGTCATAAGAAGGGCTTTCATTAGATACCATTATGTTCATCATATCTTATAATTTACTACAAAAAAAATCATAAAATATGATGAAAAATTAAAAAAAATTTTTTTTTCTAACTTTGACCTAAAATATAATTTACACAAATAAAATCATTAAAAAAGACCCCGTCTAAATAGTTTCTAAATGTTCTCCCGAGTTCAAAAATATGCATGTTTCCAGAGGGCAGAGGGCGCAGCATGCTCCGTCAATATGGCTCCCCATGATCGCTCCGTGGAGCGATCGTGGGGGTCCCAAAATAGAAATTTCGGTGCTGGCTATTGCCTCGATGTCGAGGCAATAGACCAGCACTATTAAAGCGGTTTTCGCGATCGTTGATCGCGAAAACCGCTTCATTCACTGCAGGACGTGCCAGGCACGTCCTTTGTCGTTAAGGGAGTTTCTCCCAGGACGTGCCTGGCACGTCCTTTGTCGTCAAGGGGTTAAAAAGACCCATTCTCATTTCCAAAGTTATCTAATTTCCTGTATCGTCGCAGCTATCAGAAAATGGAAAGAAATATGTATTCTGCAGATGGCAGATTTCATCTAGGTGTCTGGGGAATGACACTAAAGATTTGTGTGAATTCATTTACAGCACGCATCTAATGTGTATGGCCTCCTCCCTACCACTCAAAAATGTAATCTCCATTCCCTCAACTGACAAGGATCAAGCTCCTATTATGCAACTGACTCATACATCAAAATTAGCTATGTATAGAAGATGTCACTGTAATTGCCAAGTTAAATGGGCAAAGCCAATAGCCATTTACAGCAACTAATATGTTTAAGGCTTGTTTTTGTTTAGCTATAAACCTTACAGGATCAAAAATCATTAACTGTCATAAAGCGTGTCAAAGAAGCCCACAGTCTAATTTGAGTTATGACATAACAGGAAATTGGCTTGTGTACACTGTTATAAAAGCAATATCACCATTACCATCATAAAAAAACACTCTGATGTAGTAAATGCTCTGTACCATTTGAGAGCTCTGGCATTTAATAAAGAGTAGTATAGGTTGAGTATCCCTTATCCAAAATGATCCGTTATCCAAACATTTTATTAGCATTTTGCCACAAGTTGCAAATTCCGCACACACCTGTCAGAATACAAGCACACAACAGTTTATTCAGTGTCCAGCCCCCTTAAACTGTGATATAGCCTTTCCATGCATGCTCAGATTCTCCCACACCCACAAAGGGTAATACAATGGCACGTGTGCAAGCCTCATGTGCTAACAGCCGGTTCTTAGCGATGCCTCATATAACCGCTACATCACAGCAAAGGTGATTGATTTGCTCTATACAGTATTTGCATTGATATTACTGTATTTCATGAGCACTGAGAGGCTGTAATATATCTTATTGGTGACAATGATCTGTTAGCCAAAATTATCCATTATCCAAAATACTTCTGGTTCCAAACATTTTGGATACAGGATAATCAACCTGTACTTGTATCTCATTTTAGATAGAAGCTTTTTAGGCTTTGCGCGTTTAGATGACACTTCTACCTTAAGCTTCAAACTGAGACGTCTTATGTGAAAGGTGTGTATAACAAATGAGGAAATGGAAGGACACTTTAATGAGTCAAATTGGTGGCAGTGCTAAAAGGAAAAGGACTTAAAGGAACATTATACATTGTTTAACCCTTGCTTCCTAAATTGCTCATTGGAGATGAGTGTACAAGACACAAACATGGACATAAAAAACAGGGCTTGACAAAACCCCTACATATATAGCCATAGCTCCTAAAATCCCTACTGCTGGCTCCTAACTTTTTAGATTGTTTTACATAGCACTCTGTGGAAGTTACATTTCCCTGGCTCTTAAGCATAACCAAGCTAGTTCCTGAATTGGTCTGTTTGGTTTCTAAAGTCTGCAGAAATTTGTCAAGCCCTGATGTAAAGAGTTAACACAACATTGTGTAAGTTAAATGTTTGTGTTAAAAGAGCACCTTTTAGTGTTGATATTTTTAACTTGCACATTGTTTTATTGAACTGTTGGCTAAATAAATTCACAAAATTCCCTTTTCGCTTAATTATCAGAAAAGTAGCAGAAATGAATATATAATGAGGCCATACCGTTAATATTTAATCAGAGCATAAAACAGCATATTTAACACAAAATCACTCTTTGGTATGCAGGCTCAGATAACTAAAGGACGGCACTTTTATTTCTTGTAGGACATTTAATGACTAAAAGCACCAAGTGCTTCTCAATCGGCCATTGTGAACTTCTATGAGCAGGATAGAGACTCATGTCGGGAGAACTTCGGCTATTGCAAAAATAGCCGAAGTTCTCCCGAAAATAATAAAATTAAAAATGTATTTTAAAAAATGTTACTGGCCCCATTGGTGGTCAGGGCAGGTAGCCATGTATTTTAGACATGGGGGACCAGGAAACATGGCCCCCCCCCCCCCCCCAATAATAAATGGTGCCACCTGCTAGTTACCTACATGGGGTGCCAGGGCACATAGCCCTAGCCCCCCCCCCCCATAAATAATGAGATAATTACCCTCTCAGGGTCTGGAGGGTAGACTCCAGACCCTGGAAAAAAAAGCCACCATTTGTGTGCCGGGGGGGTGGGTAGGGAAAATCACTGCGCCGTCAAAAAACAACATGGTCACCTTTCTTTAACCATCCCTCCTCAGCAGAGGAAATAAAAATCCCTGCCCGGTCTGATTCTCTGACAGAGACAGAGAAGCCTCCCTATCCCAGCCCTGGTTTTCCCATGTGTATTACAAGGGCCGGGAGACATTTGTCTAGCTCTCAAACAGATTTATCATGGTGGGAGATCAGGGCTACGTTCTCTGCCCCCCCATGAGTATTATCACGGTCCAGGAGGTCTATTTATTATATGGAAAGCCTGCTGGCCCCTGGAGGCCAAATGTTTTTATGTGTGGCCAGCGGGGCAGTCTGCTTGCCCCAAGCAGCCACATTTTTACTCTTTATTTACTATTTTTTAATTATTTTTATTTTAATTTTCCAACAAATTTAATGGTGAATTTCAACTGTTTTAGCTGATTTTGGGTCGGTTTCAGGGATTTGAGCCCATATTGAGTAGCGTGATTCCCAGGGTGGAGAATCTGCCAGATATTGGTGAAAAATGCAAATATTCGGGCCCAAACCGGCTATATTACTTAGCTGAATTATTCGGCTACTTTGACCAGTTTGGCCCCAAACTGGTCAAAGTATAGACCAATCTGCCCCAATATAGACCAATCTGCCCCAGTTTGGCAGATTGGTCTATACTGAGTAGACTTTAACTATAAACAATGTAATTGAGACGGTGCAATACTGCATATCAGGGAATGTCTGCTCCTCTCAACTGATAAATTAACATTTAATACTACACTTCATCGTTTCTTGCTGAACTAGCCATTACTCATACGTTTGTTGTGTTCACCCCCACTATTAAGTCACTAGGATTTCCCTAGTCCCAATATCTTTTTTGCCAGTGTAAGCCAGATAAAAATATATCCTCAAAAATATATCCTTATGTCAAAATAAATTGATGATTGGAAGTACAATGTTTAGAAGAGACTATGTAAGTTTGTAAAACATACAATATAAAACTCTGCTTACATTTTTTTTAATGAGTAATTTATGACTCTTGACACAGTCTTTATCGCTAATTATAATAACCTTCACATACTGTGTACACGGCATACATAACCTCTTGTGACATACAAGTTGTGAAGAAACATGTATGAATTTATTTTGGTGGGATTAAACACATTTTATACTATACTTTTTATAATGTCTTAAGTTTAATAATGAATAATTATAAATCAAAGGATCTTAGGGCAAATAAAAATACTTAGTGCATGTTAATTTAAAAAAAACATGAATTTTTTTTTTTTTTTTTAAATCTGCAATACTTACCTGTCTATGTTGTGTTTTACAACATCTCTGCAGGACGGCATACTCCTCCTTAGCTGATTTGGGAGTCATTAGCCTCCTCTTCAGAGCCAATACCAAGTGAGCCATGGAGATAATTGGGAATATACAATGGGCTTGCGGTATGTCATGTGGAATTCTCTAGTCATGGCAATGTATTGTGAATGCATACTGGATGTTTTCATATATCGAGAGATTGAGAGACACTGTTATTTTGAATCTCTTTGTTGATGAAAACAAAACAAAACACTAGATGCTAAAAGTGAACTGATGAGTGAACTGTAAAATTCAGATGTTAACAATGAAGTTTGAAGAATTCCCCAATGTGTCTGTCTTTATCTACTCTGCTCTTAGGGGGCTATAAACTAAAATTTGAGAATAGCGTGAGGTCCCCTCACCTTGCCAAAGTCCATCTCTTCTCCATCTCGAATTGGGAGGTGAGTTGCACTTTGCTGTCCAACTCCCCTTCCGCAACTCGAAATATTTTGGGAATGGTATTATGAATTTGGGGGTTGGGGTTATTATTTTGTTTTGATTCCAGGGGGCTTGGGCAAGGCTTGCCCTAGCCCCCCATATGTGTTAGGGGTTTAGACAGGGTTTTTTTTTTTAAATGATTATTAGATATTGACCTGAAAAGCATTTATTTCCGTCCCCCATGAAAATGGAAAATGAATAGGAGCCCGTTTCAGCTCGCTTACATACATTTCAGCATGTTTCATCTTGAATGATACATTGATTTCCATTTGTAAATTGAATGTTGATTACTTGAATCTTTCTCTACAACAGATCCCCTCCAAAAATAGAAGCTCTCTATTTTCATATTTTTGTCAAATTACCGGTACATAAAATATATTTTTTTTGCCCGATGTATATTTGGAATCATTATTTGGTTGTGTTTGCATATATTATGTTGCAAGGCAGGCATGCTCAATAAATCCCTGCCATATACTGAACATTAAAATATATGTTTGACTTAGTAATGAGCTTTTTATCTCTGAGTTGATTCGGGTGCCCAAATAAAACAAAATAATGCAGAAATATAACTAAAGACCAAACATATCCCTAATGGAAAGAGTTTATACCACAAAATACTTATATTTGGTATAAAGCTAAACTTTTGTGCCACTGACACTAATTAAAAAGACAAAAAAAAAAAATCACAGTCGATTCTGTTCAGTTGTCACTGTCTCCATGGTGATGGGATGCTTTGGGCACTTTGTCCAATGTTCAGTTTTCTCTACTTTGATGTCTTTCTAGTGTTTTGATGACACTTTGTATACTGGCAAATTATCAGAAACAATAGAAAATCAACAGGGAATACGTAATCTTAATGTCACCATTTGTCAAACAGATAAGAGTATAAGTGTAATTAGTGTACAATAACACCATTATCTCTAGTCTTTCTGCAAAATATTTAATTGTTCAATTTTTGAGAGGAAGCATAATTATTTGTAAGTACTTGATTGCAATGAGCAGCAGTTACAATGTCTATATTTTCTTTCTGTTTCAAAGGACTGTCTTCTAAAAGTTAATTACCTATATATAGTACTTGTGTTCCTGTCTTTCATGATGGTTGAGTAGGAATGCTTTATATGATTTTATACATTACAAAATTATAAAAGAAAACAGGTCACCACAGGGACACTGTGTACAAATTCCCCCAGAATGCCATCGTCCCCATTTCATCAAGCAACATGTGCCAGAACCCAGCTTTTCAACCCAGCAGCTTGTCTGTGCCATCGTAGCATCTTTTTTTCCCCTTACAGCCTCTCTTTGGCATTTCCCCTTGAAAACATCCTGTCAGTGCATGCCATTTTGGCCCCCAAACATCCTCTCTATGCTATCTTTTCCTCAAAACAGCCCTGCACCTTTTTCCCAAATAGCCTCTCTGTGGCATCATAGTCCCCCAAACAGCTTGTCGGTGACATCTTAGCCTCCAAAACAGCATGTCTGTGCCATCATTTCCCCCCAAACAGCCTCTCTGTGCCATCTTGGTCTCCCAAACAGCTTGTCGTGGCATGTTAGCCTCCCGAACAGCTAGTCTTTCTATCTTAGCTGCTTAAAAAGCTTGATGTGTCATCTTAGCCTCCAAAACAGCTTGTCTGTGCCATCTTGCCCCCCGAAACAGGTTGTCTGTGCCCTCTTAGCCTCCAAAACAGTTTGTCTGTGACCTCTTGGCTCCAAAACAGCTAGTATGTGCCATATTGGCCCCAAAACAGCTTGCCTGTGACATTGTAACACCAAACAGCTTCGTTAAGCCATCTTTGTCCCCAAACCGTCTCTCTCTGCCATGCCATCATGGCCCCCAAACATCCTGTCTGTGCCATTTTTTTCCCTAAAGCAGCCTCCCTATGCCGTATCCCCCCCCCCCCCAACAGCCTCCCTGTTCCATATTTTCTTACAACAGCCTTTCCCCCCCAAACATTCTGTCTGAGGCATCTTTCCCCCCCCAAACATTCTGTCTGAGGCATCTTTTCCCCCCCAAGCATTCTGTCTGAGGCATCTTTTCCCCCAAACAGCCTCCCTGGGGCATCCTTTACTCCAAGAACAAATCTTATCCCTTAGGTCTCTCCCGCCTATATCTGCCGCCTGGAACAACCGCAGAGGAAGAGGATACTCCTCCATCTGATTCACCTGGTACTGTGAGTGTTTCCCCTCCCATCTCTCTAGCAATTTAACTTAACACTGCTGAGCATTTCCTCCTCTCTTGCACACCCTAATCCTGCTTAAAGAAATCCCCTTTTCCACACCTTCAGTATTAAATGTGCCAACTGCGATTGGCCAGTGGAGTATCTTCAGCGAGGCAAACAAAGCACTTGCCTTGGGTGGCACTTTCCAAGGTGGGCAGCAACGAATGCCACCTCTGTACACCCTCAGGTCCCTCCCCCCACTGGTTCACACACTTTCCTTCCCCTCAGTTCACAGACCTTTGCTGCCCCTCCACCACACACCCACTGCTACCCTCTCAGTCTTCCCCCATAGTGCCAGAAGTGCGAGGGATGAGATCTCCGCCCACTCTCGCTCACCCGTGTTTGCCTTCAAGAGAACAGTGCGGAAGCAGCAGGTAGGGGGATACAACCAAAATACACCACTGCAATTGGTAACAAACCTTTCACAACTAGCAATACACAAATGCGTAATAAGTTGATACGTCCTTGTTAATTTTTGCCCATTTTGCCTCTACCCCCTTGTCTTTGATACTCGCATGATTGCATTACATTAATGTTTCTTTATAGTCAATAATATATTATCAGGATGATGTTCCCAATGTTTTCTACACTGTATAGTAGTGTATTATTTTCTACTTTCTTCACATTTTTATTTCTGGTAATGAACCTAACCCTATATAAGCTGAATACCATTTTATTTTTTTATTATTATTTAGAATAACTAAATTATAATATGAATATTCCTTTAAATCATGGCTATACATGCAATTACTTTGCATACATCTGCTGTAATGAAAAATTACATAAAAGCAATTATAACATTGAGCAGTTTTATTCTTTTCCTTTCACTGTTGTACATTTTTAAAACTCACTAGTTTTCAAACTTTTTTTTTATATTTTATCCTTCAGCCCTCATAGCTTCCTCAGTAGTTTTTCACAAAGCACTAACATATTTAATGTAATTAACCTGTTTGCTAGTGATGGGAAATTAAATGCCTAATTTGTCAACGTTGGCTGCTATTGAGGCTAATTATGTTATTGTATTGTATAGCCACAAATCTTTGCACGTCAATAAATGATTGTGGCATGTTTATAGAACTTGCGTGAATTGGAGACATTTGTTCTAAAAAAGGAAGCAGGATATTGACGGTAATATATTGTGTGCGTGTGTCTGCAACACTGATGGTGATTGGTAACCAGTTGCATGTTTTAAAATCTAGGAAGATTAGTAATTGAAAACCTATACAAGTTGGAACATTGTCAAATATACAAACTAGTTAACCCCTTGGTGACAATGGCTGTTTTAACACTTCTGCGGTATTTAGCTGTCATTTTCCTCTTTCTCAGTTAATGTACCCACACATATTATTGATTTTTTTTTCATGATAAAAAAGGCTTACTTTAGATATAGTTTTTTTTCATCATATCATATAATTTACTATAATAAAATATGATGGAAAATTAAATAAAAAAATGCTTTCACAACTAAAAACACTAATTTAAAAAAAACTGCTAAATAGATTCAAACATTTGTCCTGAGTTTAGAAATGCTTTTATGTTTTTCTGCTGATTTTGAACGTTACAATGCAAAAACTGCAAGAAGTGCATTGCTTTTTTTTTTTTTTTTACCACGGTATGCTTTTAGTAGTCTTGTAGGAACAGCGTCGGAAGTGATGAATTATCACTTTCGTTGCTCTGTTGCTAGACTGCCCCTAGAGGCAGTTGGCAACATTGCAATAAATTTTTTAAAAAAAAGGCTGCAGTTAGGCTTACATTAGGGTTAAGGCAGGGCTCGACAAACCCTGGGCGCCAGGTCGCCATGGCGACCAGGAAATCAGACCTGGCGCCCGGGTATCGTGAGCCCCGCATGGTGCCTTGGCAGTAGGATAGGTTTTTCTCTTCTCTTTTATCTAGCGGTGCGCGAGGGAGCAGAGTGAGTGCACCGGCTGCACAGACTTCCTGCTCCGCCCCCTCGCGCACCGATATAGTTCTGATCACCGGGGAGCTCGGCAGGAAAGCAAAGCTGCTCTCTGCCACTGGGCTGGAATTCGCAGTGCCCCCCCCCTCCCTGCATTGAGGCTGGAACGCGCGCCCCCCCCCTCCCTGCATTGATGTGTTATAGCAGGGAGAGGGGACATTGATATGTGAGCTTTTTTTTTTCCTTTAAAAAAATAACCCTGCTGCCTTGTGTGTGTGTGTGTGTGTGTGTGTGTGTGTGTGTGTGTGTGTATATATGTGTGTGTGACTGGATGTGTATGTGTGTGTGTATATATATATGTGTCTGACTTTAAAAAAAAAAAAAAAACCCTGCTGCCTTGTATGTGTTTGTATATATGTGTGTGACTGGATGTGTTTGTGTGTGTATGTGTCTGACTGGATGTGTTTGTGTGTGTGTGTGTGTGTGTGTGTGTGTGTGTGTGTGTGTATGTGTCTGACTGGATGTGTGTGTGTGTGTATGTGTCTGACTGGATGTGTGTATGTGTCTGACTGGATGTGTGTATGTGTCTGACTGGATGTGTTTGTGTGTATATATGTGTCTGACTGGATGTGTTTGTGTGTATATATGTGCCTGGCTGGATGTGTTTGTGTGTATATATGTGCCTGGCTGGATGTGTTTGTGTGTATATATGTGCCTGGCTGGATGTGTTTGTGTGTATATATGTGCCTGACTGGATGTGTTTGTGTGTATATATGTGCCTGACTGGATGTGTCTGTGTGTGTATATATGTGCCTGACTGGATGTGTTTGTGTGTGTGTGTGTGTATATATATGTGTCTGACTGGATGTGTGTGTGTGTGTATATATGTGTCTGACTGGATGTGTGTGTGTGTGTGTGTGTGTATATGTGTCTGACTTAAAAAAAACAACAAAAAAAAACCTGCTGCCTTGTATGTGTAGGTGTGTATGTATATGTATTAAAACAAGGTGTAGCGGGTTTCGCACTCAGAAGTGGAGGGTGCACGGAGAGGATTTTCACCCTGGTACTCCAAATTAAAATAAATTATCCTTTATTCTGTATGTATATGTGATGGACTATGTGTCTGTGTGTGTGTGTATATATGTGACTGATTGACTTTGTGTGTCTGTCTGTGACTGCGTGTGTTTATGTGCGGTAGTATGGCTCATAGATATTTTAGCTGGCTCCTAAACCTCAGATACATTTGTCAAGCCCTGGGTTAAGGTTAGCTTTAGGTTTAGGGTTAGGGTGAAATTTAGCATTAGAAAAATGTCACTGTAGGAGGAAATGGCTAGGAAACACTACTTTTGGTTACTGCCCTATAACTTTCCAAAAAAACGACCGAAAAACAGGGAAACATTAATATTTCTAAACTCAGGACAAAATGTAAAAAAATATTTAGAAGGGGTGTTTCTTACCGTTTATAAAATTGTGTTAACAATTTTTCAGGTCAAATTTCGAAAAAATATATAATTTCAATTTCTTTCATTGTATTTTATGGGGTTTTTTGTTGTTAGTTATAAGATATGATAATAAATGTATCTAAAGAAATCCTTTCTTATGCTGATAAAAACAATATATCATTTGTGTGGGTATATTAATTGAGAAAGAGGAAAATTACAGCTAAACACAAACACTGCAGAAATGTTAAAACAACCCATGTCACCAAGGGAAAGATACGGCCAAAAAGTCATGTCACTAAGGGGTTAAAGTTGTAGAATTAATTATTACAAAAAACCGCAATAAATCTGGAACATACACAAACGTTGTGCTTTGACGTCTATGAAAGTTCGAAAGTTAAAATATGAATCTTCTTATCATGTCTAGACTAGAGCAGTAAATTATTTTCTGATGGATATCATACAACATTGCCATCTTTTTACTAATGACAGCATTATAATCTTATATATAACAAAACAATATTTCTTAGTTATCATCCAATGTAACTCAGAGAGATTCTTACTGTCTTCCATTTAGTCTGGCTTGTGTTTCAAACATGGTTACTGGAGCTGTAAAGTGAAAACAGATCACATTTCTCGTGACGATGGAAATAATAGAGCAGTGCTTTTCAGTTTTCTATGAGACACACAATTATTATTAAGGGCTAAATAACAACAATTTTGGAGATTTTAGGAGGTGGTAAATGGTATCTGTCATTCCAAAATATTGTGGTCGCATTTATAGGAAATAAGATATTTCTATACATGGGATTTGGTAACTTGGAGTCAAATATGTGGGAATAAAAAGAGCCCCAAATAGAATCTATTGTGGAGTTTTTTGGCCTCTACACAACCCTCTCACCAGCGTGTATCCAAGCATATTGCTTATACAAAAACACTTTTGCACATCCTTATGAAAAGATATGTCAATCTTTATTTAAAAAAACATTCCATAATAGATCACAATACAAGATAATCAGACATACACAAACAATATATAACAGACTGTCGAGTAGATTCAATGTTATTTCAAAAATTGGCTCTAGTAGTAAAATAACAAGCATTTGTGATTCAATGCCATTAGTATTTATTTAAATGGGACTTGGGGGCCCATTAAAAAAAAAAAAAAAACATTTTGTGACTGCAGTCACTAGGGAGGCCAGCCTGTGGCCTTTAATGTTATTAAATTAAGCCACGGGCATAGTGCCGGGCCTGTGGACCCAGGGAGTCATTTAAAAAATAAATACATTTTGAGACAGCAGGCCTGACGCTAGCCCGCAATCATTAGGGAGGCCAGTTTTTTTTCCATGGGACTAGCAGGAGAGGCATTGTATTGGGTTCATCCCTTCTCCACCACAAATCTTTTGGACCATTTTGTGTCTCCTGTGACGCAGCTGTTTGCCTTCATCCCACTGTTCCTTTAAGAAATCTCTCCACTGACTCAAGTGCATCCAGTGGGGTGTGTGTTGAAGGTGAAAATACTGATCACAGCTGACCTCTATTTTCTATCCTAACCTATATATCCCAACCAGAAGCTCATTTAAGGTAGTTGGCTGCATAGCTGGAGCACTGGAGCATTTAGAAGTAAAAAATTGTGCAGCACTAGCCCATTAAATCAGGGTAAAGAGACGCTTGGGGCAATGGCTCCCGTACCCTCTTACCATCCCTCCCCGTTGATTCCTGTTCTCCATGCAAGTTATACATAAAAAAAGATCAACCTAACTGACTGTTTGTACAGGTTCTATATAAGCTATACTTTCAAATAAGTTTCCAGGCCAGCATGTAGTCCTATGCGTTTTTTAAAGGAAAGTTGAATCATTTTATCACTCTTGCATGTAAACCTTTCCAGCTGTGTCAATTACAATGTCCCCAATAATATTACAAATAGCTGGCAATTATACATTCTTGGTGTCCTGTCCTCAAACCATTAAATACAAGTTTTTCTTGTACACATGAATAACTATGTGTGATGTCACTAGTGGGCACATTGTGCATTTTGTGTACCAAAATAAATCAGAGCATTGGTGGATTCCACACACATGAAGACGTGTCCGGGTGCTTGGTTTGTTACAGAAAAAGAAACGTATGAAAATACTCCAATATGTCGTGATCGCAGAGACCTTGCCTCTCGGTCCTCCCACCGATTCAAATGAAAAAAGAAAAGGAGCTCCAGCTGGGGTGCTGCTTTTGTCCTGCCTCACCCCAGCTGGAGCTCCTTTTCTTTTTGCTTGGTTTGTTCACTATCTTATTCAGTGATACAGGGGCGTTGCTAGGTCTTCAGATGATCTGGGGCTAGAGCTCAGATGAGCTCGGTCACACACACACCGTCTCGCTCTGTCTCACTTTCTCACACACACCGTCTCTCTCTTTCTCACACACACCGTCTCTCTCTCTTTCTCACACATACCATCTCTCTCTTTCTCACACACACCGTCTCTCTCTTTCTCACACACACCGTCTCTCTCTCTTTCTCACACACACCGTCTCTCTCTCTTTCTCACACACACCGTCTCTCTCTCTTTCTCACACATACCGTCTCTCTCTCTTTCTCACACATACTGTCTCTCTCTCTTTCTCACACATACCGTCTCTCTCTCTTTCTCACACTCACACTGTCTCTCTCTCCCTGAGACACTCTCACACCTACACTTAAGCAAACACCCTTACACACACATACACTTAAGCAAACACCCTTACACACACATACACTTAAGCAAACACCCTTACACACACATACACTTAAGCAAACACCCTTACACACACATTGAGACACACACTTACGTAAACACCCTGACGCACACATTGAGACACCCACACACCAACACATACTCACACACATTGAGACACCCACACACATTCACACACACGGAGGTTTCCACACACATTCACACACATTGAGACACACACTTTCACACATTGAGACACCCAGACACACACTCACCTAGACACCCACACACAGTCACACATTTCTTCTATTTATTTATTTTTACTTACCTTACAGTTGGTCCGTTATCCAGGATCTTCTGACATCTGGCGAGCAGCTCTCACAGCTCGACGGGGGCGGAGCTTGCACCCGTCGCGCTGTGCTCTGTATGGCCAGGAGGTGGGGTCACTGCAGGCACATTCCTGTGGGCCGCACCTCGAGGAGGAGAGGCTAGGGAGAGAGCTCCCTATAGCAGCCTCTCCTCCCGATCGGCCCTCACCCCCGTGTGAGGTTAATCCTACGATTCTGGGACCATGTCCGAGATGGAGGAAGTCTCACCGGCGGATTTAAAAAAACAAAAACAATTATAGCCCTAGAGTCTCCATTCGGGACTATGAAGGGGGGACTCGGGGCTATAGCCCCAGTAGCCCACCCCTAGCGACGCCTCTGCAGTGATATATATCAAGCAAACCACAGTAGAAGGATCATTTAGAAAGTGAAAAAACAAAGGCCAATTTATTTCTTGTTCTAAAAAGTTGCTTTTTTATTCAACACTGCTTTGTGGAATGTAAATAAAAGGAAATAGATTCTATTTTTTGTGTGTTTAACAAACTTTACATGCATTTTTTAGAAGTTATGAGTAGTTAGTGTTGCTGTAGAAATAGTCCTGCCTAGCACTCTCACAAGCCCTTTTTCTTATGTTCCATTGCAGAATGCAAATCTGGCTGAAACCAGGCCCTGCTTACATTTCATCAGAAATGCTTATTCCACAAAAATGGCTAATGAAAGCACTTTCTCAGATGAGGGTATGAAAACTGCTGTACAGGGAGCCTGCCTCCTGTGCGCTCCCTTGCACTGATGTAGCAGAATAAGGAGGACCAAGGGAAATTATTTTCACATATAAAAACACAGGCAAAAGTAAAAACAAGTATATCTAACTTACACCAAAAACTAAGTAAACATTTGTGTTGTTGGGTTAGGAGGGAATTTGCTGTTCAATACAGCTTGAGTATCCCTTACCCAAAATGCTTTGGACCGGCAGCATTTCGGATAACGGATACTTTAGTTTTTGGCAGCACCCGTCCTATAAATGTTCTACATTACCTAAATTCAATGTGAACAACTTGCTTACATTGTATTTAGGTAATTTAGATCATTTCCAGCAGTGGAGCTGGTGAAATTAGCTGTTTTGTAGGCAAGCAGTAGTCTCCCCTTCCTGTCGCAGTGATTTTAGACTGAATATATATTCTCTATAGTTTACATTTATTTATCGGTTCTTCCTAAAATGGGTATGCTGGTCTAGCTAGTGTAAACTGATATTTAGTCGATGTATACCAGCATGATTTAGGTACTCTACATGTCTTAGATAATAGAGTTGTAATGGGCATCACCGAGAGGGTAAGTAGGATGTTTTCTTGTGTGCCCCATGGAATTTGTCTTGTTACATATTTTTGCAGACCAAAATGATGTGTCTCTGACCTTTACAGACCTTTAATAGCAGCGAATAAAAATGGAGCAATAATATAAAAGCAGTCATTAACCGTAGCCTCTTGAAAGATAATTTACATGTGGGCTACACTAGTCACAAATGCAAAGATACATTTTTCAAGGGCCAGTCTCACAATAGATTGCTTGTTTGCGAGGTCTCCATCGAAGACCGTGTTAAATTGTATAGGAATGATTAAATTGTTCTTTGTTGAAGACATAATTACAGAAACCTGAGGCATAACACAGATGACTTCAAGGCCGCCTGCAATCAGTTGCCGCAGTAAAGCCATTGGATACTATTCCAAGCTGTTTGTCATTGCGTGCGCAGGATCACCAATTAAAAACTCCTCGGCAATTACACAAATCGTTATATCGTATATCAAAGGAGCAAAAGACAATGTCAATGAGCTTTTGAAACTATTCATTTGAAGCAATATGTTGGACCTGTAATAATATCCACTTATTGCTCATCACATATGGCAAAGGGCCATGTGCTGCAATTTGGCACATATCAAACTAGTTCTGATGGGCTCACTGAAGGACAGATGGATTGATGAATGAAAAGAGATGCAAAAGAATGTTAAATGTAGTGCTAGAAAAAAAGAGCAAAGTTATGTGATGACATGCCTGTCTCATGTGCTCTACAGAAGTAGTACGTGCTCTTATTTGTTAACAGCTCCATTTACTAAGGCAGAGGTGTCCAAGTTTTTTTTTTTTTAATGAACTGGGCCACATGTTCATAAATGCATGTGTAGATCGGCGGCATTAAATATTTTTATTTACAGCAACCGCGATGAACAGTCTTTTGGCCAAATAAAAATGTTTCTTTGTTTTTCAGTAATACAAAAGCAGTCCCAAACAGTTTAACCCCTTAAGGACGAGACTGTTTGTTTTTAGGATGTTGCGGCAGTAAGACACCAACTGTTTTTACACTTCTGTTGTGTTTAGTTGTAATTTTCTTCTTTCTCATTTATTGTTTGGGATAAGAAGATACTATTATTTTGGCGTCGACCCCCCTAATAAATTAAACCCTCCCTAAAGGTTACCCCGAACCCCCATACTAACCCCTCCGAACCCAAACACTAATACCCCTAATACTAACACTACCCCCCTGAGCACTAATACTACCCCGAACCATAATACTAACACCCCCGAACCCTAATACTAATACCTAACCCTCTTGAACCCTAATACTAATATCTAACACCTAATAATACACACCTTGTGCGCGTGATGAACTGTCCCACGAAGATCCAGCAATGACCTCTAGAGGCAGTCTAGCAATGGCAACAAAGCAACAGAAGTGAAACATTGTTCACTTCTAGGGTTGCCACCTGGCCGGTATTTGACCTGCAGGCCGGTAAATAATTGGCATTAGGCCAATATTAAGTCTATGGAGACAGTACCAAGGCCGGTATTTTTTTTTTGAAGAAAAGGTGGCAACCCTATTCACTTCAAAGCTCCTGCCCACAAAAGGGCAGCACCATTATCGAATGGAATAATGCCGCTCTGTCTCACTTTCTCACACACACCGTCTCTCTCTTTCTCACACACACCGTCTCTCTCTCTTTCTCACACATACCATCTCTCTCTTTCTCACACACACCGTCTCTCTCTTTCTCACACACACCGTCTCTCTCTCTTTCTCACACACACCGTCTCTCTCTCTTTCTCACACACACCGTCTCTCTCTCTTTCTCACACATACCGTCTCTCTCTCTTTCTCACACATACTGTCTCTCTCTCTTTCTCACACATACCGTCTCTCTCTCTTTCTCACACTCACACTGTCTCTCTCTCCCTGAGACACTCTCACACCTACACTTAAGCAAACACCCTTACACACACACATACACTTAAGCAAACACCCTTACACACACATACACTTAAGCAAACACCCTTACACACACATACACTTAAGCAAACACCCTTACACACACATTGAGACACACACTTACGTAAACACCCTGACGCACACATTGAGACACCCACACACCAACACATACTCACACACATTGAGACACCCACACACATTCACACACACGGAGGTTTCCACACACATTCACACACATTGAGACACACACTTTCACACATTGAGACACCCAGACACACACTCACCTAGACACCCACACACAGTCACACATTTCTTCTATTTATTTATTTTTACTTACCTTACAGTTGGTCCGTTATCCAGGATCTTCTGACATCTGGCGAGCAGCTCTCACAGCTCGACGGGGGCGGAGCTTGCACTACTAACCCCTCCGAACCCAAACACTAATACCCCTAATACTAACACTACCCCCCTGAGCACTAATACTACCCCGAACCATAATACTAACACCCCCGAACCCTAATACTAATACCTAACCCTCTTGAACCCTAATACTAATATCTAACACCTAATAATACACACCTTGTGCGCGTGATGAACTGTCCCACGAAGATCCAGCAATGACCTCTAGAGGCAGTCTAGCAATGGCAACAAAGCAACAGAAGTGAAACATTGTTCACTTCTAGGGTTGCCACCTGGCCGGTATTTGACCTGCAGGCCGGTAAATAATTGGCATTAGGCCAATATTAAGTCTATGGAGACAGTACCAAGGCCGGTATTTTTTTTTTGAAGAAAAGGTGGCAACCCTATTCACTTCAAAGCTCCTGCCCACAAAAGGGCAGCACTATTATCGAATGGAATGCTGCCATTCCAATATTGGGCCCACTTTCGCTTCATGGAGTGATCTTGTGCCATTTTAACAACAGCTTTCGATGTTGCTTAATGCCTTGACATCGAGGCACTGCAGGAATACCGTTGACTTTTTTCGGGACAGGTCTACAGCAACCACCCGGTGGCATTATGTATAAATACAAATGCAAAGTTCTTCAGTAGGAACATGCTATGGGTTTTTGGTTTCCATGGCAATTTTTCCAAGTGGGACACGTTGCTCCAGTTTTGTCTTGGAAAATGATAACATACACAACATTCAGCAGAAAGATTTGATTTAAAAGAACAGGGCCCTTCCCTTATGTGTTAATTACTTGTGAGGGGCTGTCCCTCCAGCTCCACCTATGGCATGAGTGCCTCCTTTTGGCATGCTACAAGTTGTGGAACACCACTGCCTCCATGTGCTCACAGGGGATAGACTTAAGATGTTGAATCATGGGTCACATATATAATATGTGATGACGAATGGTCTGGGGGCCCTCACCTTATGGAGGCCTTATACCGCTGCCAGAGCTTTGGTGTTTACTCGCTGCAGGTAGAAAGAGCGCTCAACCCCCATATATATGAGCTGTGACCTACTGCAACACCCAGGCTTTCCTGACATCCGCCTGGCTTCTTCCCGCCTGACAGCTGCTTCAGCTCAAAACTTCATGACACGTGTTACACACTACAGCTCCCGGAAACCTCTGCACCATTTTCCTGCCTCACACTGACTTAGTGGTTCTGAGACTGCATCTACCTGCAGAATGTTTCAGCTCTCTCATGTGTTGGATGTGGCTTCTGAGTGTTCTACTCTCACGGTCACACACTATGTTCAATGTGGGGTGGATGTGGTCCCTGGGCCATAGTTTGGAGACCATTATACTAAAAGAATTGGTACTTGTCTTCTTTATGATATAACTCCCATCATGCCTAAACATTAAGAGCAGTTAGGAAACCTTCTCAATTTAATGGAAAGAATTAGGTTGTATAATACAAAATATAAAAAAAAAACCTGGGAAAATTGGTAAAAGATTACAGTGTGTCTTTTGAAATAGAAAAACAACATATTTTTTTTTCTAAATAGAGAATATTATAGACTGGTTGCTTGAAGTTGATTTACACTTATCCTGGAGCGTGCCATCATTTCAAACATACATTTACACTGGCCAATGTGACACTATTATAACTAAAAATCCCAGGGAAGGGTGTGCTGGCATTGCATAGGGAGTACCATGCCTTTGTATATCTTGGCATTCAGATGATCTGGGCCTTCATCCAGTGGGAAACAAAAGAAGCCACAACTGTCTGCTTGATTCAGTGATGTCTTTAATCTGGCAGAGTCTTGTCCCAAGAAGCCTTCCTCAGCTCTTTAAAACTTTATCACATGGGAAATGTTCTACTTTCATTTCCATTCTCTCAGCAGCTTTTTTTTCATCCTGTTGACGGAGATGAATGCACAACCTCTCGCTTCTGAACAGATATTGGTGCCACCTTTATCTTTTGAGTATTTTAAACCCAACAAGTGAACCTCGTCCCTAGCTGACTTCTAGAATAATGCAATGCTAAATATGTTCGTCTGGCGTCTAAAGCTGACAAATCTTTGTAAAATCTTTTTATGTATAGTATATTATCTTTCATCAGATTCACAGTCTAAAGAGCAGGAATGACCCATCTGACAGCAATGTGAGGCTCCACTGATTTAACTACACATTTTTCTTAACCCCACAAGTGTGTTGTTTTCTTGGAATAAAGTTGATTTAAAAGGTTTCTATGCTACTTTGGTATTACTGCTAAATATACTTGCTAGCAGGCTGTAATTCAATGTTGCTGTAAAACAAATGAATGCGGCCCAATGCACAAATGCATTTCGGATCATGTGGCCCGCTTCACAAAAATAAAATCTGTACAGAGTATGGCTCAGCATGATAGGAGTATTAGTCTAGAATCATCTGGAATGTCAATTGTTTACAAGATTGTGATGTGATTTTACATAGACATGAAATATGCAATGGCCAGGCTTGACCTGCACTGACACTCTCCGAATGTTTGATTCCAAGCACATTGTTTAGTTTGGCATGCACAGAATTTCCATTATTTTTCACATTTCGCTGTCTCTCCAGTAGCAGAACCCGACGAAAGAGCTTTTGCAGCAAAGCTCATGTCACTATCAGTTCTGCTTTAGTGAGTACTAAATACTCGTTTAATGTCTAAATAAAAATGCAGGTCTCCATGTTAAAGGCTTGAATTGCATGGCTTACTGCATGATTGAGTGCACTCTGTTTCTCACATCTTGACATTAAATCCATCCTAAACCAGGGGCTCTTCTACCTGTTTCTGCATAGTAATAGAGATGCTCCCCACCCCATGGGATACTGCTGCATCTTCTGGACCTGACACAGGGAACTTTCGCTGGCAGTAGTGACGTCTTGCAGGCCGATGTGGTGGTGAAACAGTACGTGGATCAAAAGGAAATCTAAAAGATGCCAAGGTTGCTGTTATAGATCATGATCTTGGTTTCAAGCCCTTAATCAGGATCTAGAAGTTTCAGCTGAGCACAGATTGATAAATTGCCTGGATGATAAAAACTCTAGTTTTATATTGCGGTGATTTATTCATGGAATCTGTAAATATTCAAATTACCATATAAAGCTAGACTACTGCAGAAGGAGCATAATAAAACATTCTGTATATATCTCGGCTATGTCATTTTACGTCTCTATATTTTACGCATACAAATTGCAAGCAAGCCTTCTACTAACCATCCTGATTGTAAGCTCTGGTGAACAAGTATTTGTTCAACATTGTCTTCATCCCCCCCCATATGTTACAAATTTTGTCCCCTAATATATTGACCAGGCTCCTCCAGCATTGGTTAAACATACTGCCAGTCGTTGATTCAGTGCACACATCTCATTACTATATAAACACTTTCAGCTTATTTGAACTTACCACTAAGGCAGACATGAAATTGTCATATGAATGGCTGCTTTCATGGTGAACATTTACTGAAAAAACAATAAATGAGGGAGGAGCTAAGTAGCCAAACAGGAAAATAACAAAATGGCTGAAGATAGGATAGGGTGGCCCTGCTATGAATTTTAAGGTAAGTATATTGTTCCAGTCAAAGGAACCCAGACTAAAGGTAAGTACTAGGACCATACTTTAACTGAAATACAGTTTTTTGTCTTTATTCACCCTTTAAAGCCAACATTTTAAAACAAAACAAAATTTGGTTGCGTTTTCATGACTTCTTACTATTGTAAATGATCTTTCTATCTTTTTTATATATCCCTGATTAAGTTGGGGGAAAAAAAACCTACTTTATGCAGTGTCTGCTTTTGAGTATGCTCTGTGGAGGAGCTTTCCAGAATGTACGGTCTGACAGTCAAGTACTTGTTCACCCAGCTCCATTAACGAGGGATTGCGTGTGTGATTGACAATCTGTCAGTAGATAAAGGGATCAGCTGGTGTATCACAATAAACTGCCAGCTTAGACCTCTGAGGAAGCCCCAACGTAAGGTCACTACATACAGCATTGTGCTTTCCTTTATAACAAACATTGCAGATTATTGTAATTGTTTGCAAAACTGTATTTATTAAAGTGAAATATTACTGATTTTAAACAAACTTTTGACCCTAGATATCTTTCTATTTTACTGTGAGCATATGTGCCAGAACCACAACACATTACTAAATCCTTTTCTCCTGAGTGGTCTGGAACTCCATCTGCTAGTATTACTGCAGCTACACATACCTAACATTTCCCTCTTTCCCTTATTGCATGCATGTATTGCCACTGATTTACATGAAATTATCAGTTTCACACTACCATACATTGCAGAGAAAGCAATAGTCCTTGTACTTAGTTCTTTCCTTATATAGCTAAAGATATTTTCAAATTGAAACATTAAATAAGCAAACGGGCGCCTTAATAGAGTTGAGCTCTGCTATAATGTAGGACTTTGAATGCCGGGACTCACATCCCAATATTAGCAGGATCACAATGTGAGTCCTGAGATCTCTCTAAACATGCATATTAAGCAAGATCCGGTAGATCACAGAATAACATTTTAAAGAGCATTTAAAACCGCTCAATGTAGCCTTTTAGTTGAAAAATACTAATTTGTTTTTGCCTTTAACCTATCTATAACATGTATTTTTAATATGATAGTTTCTAATGTTTCTATGCTGATTCTTGAGTTTTCTCTTACATGGAACTTTATAAAGCTCATTAAAATATTGATTAGGGAAAAAAAGATTACCGATATATTATCCAAACATGGACATCGTGAATACATTTTCCTTGTTAATAAAGGCATGAATAGAATATGTGAGCTATGCAGTTAGACTTGTGTTACAGGTCCCTTGACAGTGGACAGTCTTTACATTACTTGCTTTAAAATATTTACAAATATATATGTGTGTGTGTGTGTGTGTGTGTGTGTGTGTGTGTGTGATGTGAATAGCATCATACCCCTCTCAGAGACTGTTCACTGCTGTTAGGAGAGCCTCCTGAGATGGCTTACTATAGATTTGCATTTTATGCACACAGTAATAGTTGCATATCAGTCTCATGTGGTCTAATGTATTGTATTGTCATTTTTGGAGGGGAGTTTCTTGTTGCAGTGTTGGGATTTATGGTTGAGGGTGATGGGATAGAGACAGGTGCATTTAATTATTTATTAACACACACTCTTTTGAGGTATTCTCCCTCCCTTCCCTAATTTTTGTGATCCGTAATTCTACTTCCACCAAAAATGGTAGCAGCTGCTTTCAACATAAACTATATATAGACAGATTAGCAGCTGTGTAGGGAAGCCGTGCCACGTGTCTCACAACTGATGTGATGAAAAATAAAATTCAATCAAATGGCTAAATGTCTCTGTGTATTTTAATGGTCTCAGGTTGGGGTGTGACCGTCCAGCTCTATAGATAAAACTGGAGGTGATTTTTTTTTTTTTTTTGTAGAGAGAGTTTAGTTTTTATACTGCAATTATTTGGTTTGTGGATTGAAAGGAAACGGGCAAGACATGGTGTATGGTATTTTAAAACCACATTTTTACATTGAAAAATAAATCTATAACATGAATTCACAATAATAAAAATATTATATCACAAACACAATCAGTTTGTCTTCCACAATAGAGGATTTACATAGCTTTGGATTTTGCAAGAGATGATACGAATACAATCTACAGCTAGAGGCACATCTTGCAAAATACAAAGCTATTCCCCATCAGTAGCCATGAAAGACATACCTCTGATGAACCTTTTATATATATCCATTTGTGACAAATGGTGAAGAAAGACTTGGTCATCAGAGCTTACAATCTGAGGATGGTCTAGATTTATTCATTATTACAAGCTATTATTCAAATTCAGTTGTGTTTTTAAATGAATTGCCATTCATTTATCCAAGTAAAGCATTGGACATCTTGAAAGACTTGCACTCTAGTGCTTACAATCTGAGAAAAGTTGGCATTTATTAATAATTACAATGTATGTTTTAAAATACTATGCACCATGCACCTTTAATCCCACAAATCAATCAATCAATCAATCAATCAATAATAACCGCATAAAAGGGCTTGGCAAATCCCAGGTGCCAGGGATCCATGTCTCCAAAAGTCTCTAATAATTGCTGCTAACCTTTTCAATTGTTTTACATTGCAGTCTATGGAAGTACCATTTGCATGGCCCCTAAAAACCGCTAGGTAGGCTTCTGATTTGCTATGGATGGCTCCTAAATTCTACAAATATTTGCAGCCCAAAAGTATAAGATTTGAGAACTTTCTCAATAGAAACACTTCCCCATCTTCTATGGTCTGAAGTTTAGCTGTAAACGTATAGTACATTGAAACTTTGTTAGAACCCTAGCTTCCTTAAATGAAAACAAGGCCGGGTTGCCATGCTTCACAGGGGAGGAGGATAAACTGGCATGTACAGTCAAAAGTATATATGCCAGGTAATCCTCAGACTAGGGACAACTCCTTTTCACTTGTACTCCTATATTAGAAGCATAGTGAAATAAAACTTTAGTTGTCCTTGAAAGGTAGCCCTGGAACATATATTTCTGATCAGAATTGCTTTTTTTTTTAAAATTTTTATACATTGAACTATATTTTTGTTTATGGATTTGATCATGACTGAATACAAGTTAGTGGTTAGCAAACCACCTTGTTTTGTCCCCATTGTTTGTAGGATCCCTTTTCAAATACTCTCATTACGTCTTGCCACCAACTACTCTTCGATCACTCTATCTTCTTGCCTAATAGGATACGTTAGAGTTTATCTCCACAGCTGGTGTTCTGAAAAAAAGAAAAAAAAAGTAGGGATCGTTATGTTGGATAGGAAGTGGAGGAGACTGAAATGCACCTCAAACGGTAAGAAATATGAATGATTAGATGGGGGTTATGGTTTGGTTCAGGGTAAGGATTAGGGTTAACGCTTAGAGGGATTAGGGTTAGATTTAGGGTAAGGATTAGGGTTAACTCTTTGGGGGTTATGGTTAGAATCGGGGTAAGGATTAGGGTTAACTCTTAGGGGGGGCTAGGGTTAGCATCGGGGTAAGGATTAGGGTTAACTCTTAGGGGGGGCTAGGGTTAGCATCGGGGTAAGGATTAGGGTTAACTCTTAGGGGGGGCTAGGGTTAGCATCGGGGTAAGGATTAGGGTTAACTCTTAGGGGGGGCTAGGGTTAGCATCGGGGTAAGGATTAGGGTTAACTCTTAGGGGGGGCTAGGGTTAGCATCGGGGTAAGGATTAGGGTTAACTCTTAGGGGGGGCTAGGGTTAGCATCGGGGTAAGGATTAGGGTTAACTCTTAGGGGGGGCTAGGGTTAGCATCGGGGTAAGGATTAGGGTTAACTCTTAGGGGGGCTAGGGTTAGCATGGGGGTAAGGATTAGGGTTAACTCTCAGGGGGGCTAGGGTTAGCATCGGGGTAAGGATTAGGGTTAACTCTTAGGGGGGTTAGGGTTAGAATCGGGGTAAGGATTAGGGTTAACTCTTAGGGGGTTAGGGTTACAGCTAAGCATTACGCTTAGTCCCAACCCTAAGCCCCATGGTTTAATGCATGCACCTGGGTGGAAAAAACACCATTAGAGTTAACCCTAATCCTTACCCTCATTGGAACCCTAACCCCTCCGTCTAATCACTCATATTTCTTACCTTTTGATGTCGCATGCTTGGTTCTGTCACCTCCACTTCCTGTCCGTTTTTACGATCTCTCCCATTATTTTCAGAACACCGGCCAGTAACAAGATTGAAATCACATACAGTTATGTCTGTACCAGCCTCTGTGAATATTTGTTTAATTATACTGATGCTTACTCCTTGCGAGTCTCATTGTAAAAATCTACTGATGTTCTGTTTGCACAAGATTAAATAAGTACAATTTAAACAGCAGGGAAGAGTTTTATGTAACTTGTTGACGTGTTTGAAATGCAAAAATGTCCATTAGAAAAAAAGCCATCAGCAGCATGAAGCAATAATAGTATGTTTGATTCGATTCTGACAAATGGTTTGCCATGAAGATTTTGATGCAATGAACAAATCTGCAAAACTGTGCACAATCTGGTTAAGGAACTACACCGGCTTTGAAAGATACCAGTAATAAACTTACATTAATGTTGCCATTTCCAAAAAATATATGCAAAACTTTTAAAACTTACCTGTCACAGAGCATCTCACATCAATCAATTTATACTGGAAAGGGCATCTCTAGACGGGTCTAGGACACTTAGGCGCCGCATCTTCATCGCTGACAGTTCAGCGCGGCAGTTAGAACAGCAATGAAGAATAACGCGGCCGTTTCATCACGGCTATGTAAGAGCTGACAGTTCAGCGCTGAACTGTCAGCTCTTACAAATGTAAAAGTAAAACGAAACCCCCCCCCTAATAAATGATTCCCAAACCCCAATACTAAAATTAACCCCCTAAACCCTAATACTAACCCCCGAACCCTAATACTAAAATTAACCCCGAACCCTAATACTAAAATTAACCCCCTAAACCCTAATTCTAACCCCCTAAACCCTAATTCTAACCACCCTTACTAAAATAAACTAAAATATCTAAAATACTTACCTTTAGCGATGAAATGTCCCGCGATTAAATCTCCAGCGACGAGCTGTCTTGCTGTCTTGTGGAGTCGGGGGTTAAGCGGCTGCGCGGAAGCAGCCGCGATGAAGTGTCCCACACCTATAGTATTGCATGTGCGTGGGTGCTCACTTACCATGATAAATGTGTTCCATGTGCTTCTGTACAGCATCACCACTGTATATGACCAACACTTCCTCTTTAATTCCAGTGGAGGAACTACTATAAAATAGACAAAAGAGTGGAGCAAGACCCTGTACATATCCCATTAGATACCTGGTGTGACCCTTTAAAATGATTTTGTATTTCCCTGTCAGTGTTCATTTATATGTCTTCTGATCACTTTGTGTTGCGTATATAAGTGCATAAGAAACCACAGACATGGGTCAGCATATACTGCAGTCCTTTTACTGCCCATTTAATTATCCTCTCTGCAAGATGGTTTATATACCTTATTGGTGTTCTATTAATAGTGCCCACCTAATGCATTGTAGGTCAGATTATGAAATTCATTGCCTAGAAAACTGACACAGATGGCTCTAGAGTCAACACCAAGAAAGAGATGCTATATAATTATACCCAGAGGTTGCCAAAACTGCTGTTATCCTCTGTCTGCCTAATCTCAGAAGCACATATCAATATAACAGGAACTATTGCTTTTTTCCCTTCTGTTTTGTTGTCTAGTTGGAGACGACTGCTTGGCAGCTCAGCCTCCAGATGGCTCAATCCACCCAAGCAAAAATGAAATCTCCCCAGGCTGTGATAGAACTTGGAGTTAGCGCTGAAGACACAAAGGTAGGAAGTCACATCTGTTGCTGAGCTGGCTCTGCTATCTCCATGGAGCAAGTTGTAAGATCAGGTCTTTATTGTTGCAGTTACATTTAACCCCATCAGCATCTTCATTATGTAGAGAGTTGAAGAGGTTGTGTGCCTATTATACTTCAAGTGGTGCTTCTGTGTATCTGTGATTAGCTGCAGTGAATTCTATGATATTGTCTTTTTTGTTGCACATGTATTGATCAGAGGCCCTGCATGCAGCATTTAAGATGGATTTTCTCATTGACGTTGGTTAAACAGCTAACTGGAAACATTCAGCATGATGTGTTTTAGCATTTTATAAAAACAGAACACAAAATGTAAACCTTAATCTTCTCCCAAAGCTGCACCCAGTCACTAGGATTAAGAATATACATGCTTTGATGCCAGCAACATCTTCTGTTCTGTATGCCAGTCTGAATTGTTTGTCTGTGCGTCCGTGGATGTAAAATAGATGGCCTGCTCTTCCTTGCCAGCCCCTTCTATAGTAAACCGCTCACAAACCTGTTTCTCATAAAGATTAATCCTTCTTAAAAAAAATCACACACTTGGTATTAAAATCAGTCAGTTACTAGCTATTTGCATCATATTGTTTGTATTGTTATCAATGTATTTGTATGTGAATGACAGATAATACTGCATAAGCCAAGAATACAAAATTCAAATATGTGGGGGTAAAGACTCCCCCTTTAACTATAACTTTGAATCTGAATTTATTTATCTATTGACTGGACTGAGTCCCATCCAAATAATGCAAGTTGCCACCTAAAGGCACAACCCATTGTATCAAACCCCCTTGGTGGAACATAAGCAGTGACATCACTGCACATTGCTCATGATTTTCATTGACGTCACCAATATCCGTGTTCCTAAAGTCAATTGCACCATTCATACTAATACCTGGCAACTTCATCTGAAGCTGGGCCCATAGTAACAACCCCAATAACAAATATTTCTCTAATTTGCTCAATAGCATTGCGATCCTTTGTGTTTACCAGTAAGACCTCAGTTGTTGAGGATTATGTTGCATGAGATCAATTGCCAATACTCTGTGTAAATGCTCAGATTATTTCATAGTATAAACTACATATGAATGAATGTAAAACTCTGGATCATCATGTCAGTGAATGAAATATGTGTGTTATCACAATACATTGTATATAACACAGTGCTTATTTTTATGCTTAATATGGAATTAAATGATCAATTATTTAGTGAAATAACTGACCTCTTTAACACATTTACACATTAACTTTTTTACTATTAATACGTGCTACAGATACAGTATTTTCCTGTGCAAGGTCTTTGTATTTGATTTGTTTCCAATACAAACGAGACCTGCATAGATTCTGTAAGATTGCTTTCTATTCTAATTACATTCAGAAGATAATACTATAAAGGATTGTTCTTTCACAGGCATCTTCTATTGGTTCTGAACCTGCCAATTCGATAGCTTTGTCTGCAAATTCCCTTTGCTGTCAGTGGGATTTTTAGCCGAATGCTTCAGAGCATATAAAATATGCAGCAAGTACAAAATGCAGATCGCTCTACTTGAAATTCCTGTTGTAGCCTACTTGTGAGAAATGACCCAAATCCTCTAATGTTCAGTTGCTTTGCTAACCGATAAATGTAAAAAAAAAAGGGAGACACCAGGGAAAGTTAATGAAACAGGGGCTGTTTACTGCGATAATGATGTACTGTCCCTATTCATTTGTGCTGGTATGTAAATAGTGCAACTTTAGTGGTGCTGTAGTATAGGCACAACATAAGAATAAGATGATTGAAAAGAATGGTTTTAATGAAGCAGTACTGTTTCTCTTTATGTAAGTCGTCCTCTTGCCTGAGAATTGTTCATTGCGCAGAATGTGGTCTGTTCACTAAGCCGAGGAAAGTTAAAAGTGTCTTTCTAGAACAAAAGTCCTGTGTTATTCAGTTAAGTCGCATTTTCAAGTGATTGGAAGACTCCATAGAATAGCACAGTGTGCAGGTTTCACTGCATAGTAATACGTACGTGTTCTAATACGTACTTAACTACAACATAACCATGCTCCCTTCTGTTGTGAATTTATATGTAGGTTTTGACACAGAACAAAATTTTCTTGAGGAGTTGTCCCTTATCTTTGTAATTGTTACAGATTTCTGACAAATCCGTTGTGTGCATCGGTCCCAAGCTTCCAGGTTGCACGGGTGCCAGCGCAATCCACGTATAATGTTTATTAACGCCTGACAAGTGTAAGAGAACCTTCGAACATGTTTGACATATGGTCCATTCCCACACATGGAAGTACTGAAATGTATAAAAAAGTTGAATCGCCGTTATATACGACAAATGGAGTTTACACCTTTTTATTATTTTAACGTATTGACCTTTTCATATGCAGGAGTATTTATACATAACCACCATTGTGTCTATTTACCAAGTGACTGAATTGTAAAATGGTTCTTTTGACATGAAATAGCCAACCTCTGGCACTTCAGTTGCTGTGAGGTACGTATTCCATCATACCAAGTCCCAAAAAAACAACCAAGTATGGAATTGTAAACATTGCGTCTGTACTTAGGGGTTTTGCCAACTTCAGGAATGGTATCTCTACTTGGCTCAAATTCTTTAGTACAAATATGGCCAATTATTTGGCTGTTGTAGTACTAGAATTTTTGGCCACTAGCCTAAACTCAATGATAGGTGTTTCTTAAAAAGAGAGCAATGCCTAAACCGTATGTTCTACAGAGTTGGCAACTCTTAAATTGCCTATCTTGGAATCTTGGTTGCAGAGATAAAGCTTATTCAGTACTTAATCTGCTGCCAAGAGCTTTCATACCCATGTTAGATTACTCCAGTTCACATATAGTCATAAAACATATCCGTGTGAATATCTGCTCAGTATTTTATTTTACCTCACTAAGGATATGTGGCCATTTGGTTCTCTTGCTCGCAAACATTACTAGTGGGAAAGTCTTGAGCAAAATAAGTAGAGGGATTGGTAATGAATCTTTGAATACCCGTAGATTTTAATGCGAAATAAAACAGTTGTCCTTATTCCTTATACCGAGTTGCATAGGTTCACATTCGCTGGATCCTATATACCATGTTCATAAATCCAGTATTCAATCTCGATGACAAAACATTTTAGAACATTTAAGCAATATACAGGGAGTGCAGAAGTATTAGGCAAGTTGTATTTTTGAGGATTCATTTTATTATTGAACAACAACCATGTTCTCAATGAACCCAAAAAACTAATTAATATCAAAGCTGATTATTTTTGGAAGTAGTTTTTAGTTTGTTTTTAGTTTTAGCTATTTTAGGGGGATATCTGTGTGTGCAGGTGACTATTACTGTGCATAATTATTAGGCAACTTAACAAAAAACAAATATATACCCATTTCAATTATTTATTTTTACCAGTGAAACCAATATCTCAACATTCACAAATATACATTTTCTGACATTCAAAAACAAAACAAAAACAAATCAGTGACCAATATAGCCACCTTTCTTTGCAAGGACACTCAAAAGCCTGCCATCCATGGATTCTGTCAGTGTTTTGATCTGTTCACCATCAACATTGCGTGCAGCAGCAACCACAGCCTCCCAGACACTGTTCAGAGAGGTGTACTGTTTTCCCTCCTTGTAAATCTCACATTTGATGATGGACTACAGGTTCTCAATGGGGTTCAGATCAGGTGAACAAGGAGGCCATGTCATTAGATTTTCTTCTTTTATACCCTTTCTTGCCAGCCACGCTGTGGAGTACTTGGACGCGTGTGATGGAGCATTGTCCTGCATGAAAATCATGTTTTTTTTCTTGAAGGATGCAGACTTCTTCCTGTACCACTGCTTGAAGAAGGTGTCTTCCAGGAACTGGCAGTAGGACTGGGTGTTGAGCTTGACTCCATCCTCAACCCGAAAAGGCCCCACAAGCTCATCTTTGATGATACCAGCCCAAACCAGTACTCCACCTCCACCTTGCTGGCATCTGTCGGACTGGAGCTCTCTCCCCTTTACCAATCCAGCCACGGGCCCATCCATCTGGCCCATCAAGACTCACTCTCATTTCATCAGTCCATAAAACCTTAGAAAAATCAGTCTTGAGATATTTCTTGGCCCAGTCTTGACGTTTCAGCTTGTGTGTCTTGTTCAGTGGTGGTCGTCTTTCAGCCTTTCTTACCTTGGCCATGTCTCTGAGTATTGCACACCTTGTGCTTTTGGGCACTCCAGTGATGTTGCAGCTCTGAAATATGGCCAAACTGGTGGCAAGTGGCAAAGTGGCAGCTGCACGCTTGACTTTTCTCAGTTCATGGGCAGTTAATTTTCCGCCTTGGTTTTTCCACACGCTTCTTGCGACCCTGTTGACTATTTTGAATGAAACGCTTGATTGTTCGATGATCACGCTTCAGAAGCTTTGCAATTTTAAGAGTGCTGCATCCCTCTGCAAGATATCTCACTATTTTTGACTTTTCTGAGCCTGTCAAGTCCTTCTTTTGACCCATTTTGCCAAAGGAAAGGAAGTTGCCTAATAATTATGCACACCTGATATAGGGTGTTGATGTCATTAGACCACACCCCTTCTCATTACAGAGATGCACATCACCTAATATGCTTAATTGGTAGTAGGCTTTCGAGCCTATACAGCTTGGAGTAAGACAACATGCATAAAGAGGATGATGTGGTCAAAATACTCATTTGCCTAATAATTCTGCACTCCCTGTATTGTGCCAGAAAATATAAGGATCAAGAACTGAAGCTGTCTTTTGCCTTCACCAAGCTTGCGGGCAGCAATCTGCCCCTTTAGAAACACAAAGGTGGAACAATTCCTGCATAAATCCAGAAACTGTCCTAAGACATTCCTTCTCCCAGGATGCCAAGTGTAACAGGAATCTGCATTGATTAATGTTCTGTCCTGAACATCATATAGCACTTTGGCAGGTAATGTCTACACTCCACAAAGGAGGAGGTCATTCTAAATCCACTGCTTACCTTCTATTGATATCTGTCTTTTATTCCCCCCTTAATACATGATACTGAAGAGGCCAAATGTAATTGGTTTCCATTTCCATCCTCACTGCTTTCACTATGCACAACATGAGTAAATAGCATTAATAGTATTTTGTTGAGCATCTTATACAAAAAAAACAGAAGTTCAGCTGGGTTGAATAGTAGAACAACATTATAGTGTGATGATTTTTATTTTTATTATGTATAATACGGAGCTAGAAGATGGACTGACATCGTGCTGCTTGGCTCATCCCGTGATTCTGCAGTGTTCTGCATCAGAAACGTTCCGTTCGTGGATTTCTGACACATACTCCAGGCACAATCACACGTCAATTAATTTTAGTAACAAACAGATTTTGTTTTGCTTGTTTTTTCCTGCCATCATGTTTCATGTAGATTGCACAGAAAAAAAAAAAACGAGAGGAAAAATACAAATGATATTTGCTCATTATAAACAAAAAACCAAGCCAAAAAGCAAGTTTCCTGAATATTAGAAGAAAAGATTAGATTATGTGACTGACAATAGCAAATATCCCATTTGAAACCACTTTGGCTTTTATTCCTAAGCAGATGTGTTTTCCGGAGTGAAATGTATCTATAAATCTGTCATGAAGTAACGAGCCCTATTTATTGTTTTGGAGAATATTCAAGCTATTATATTGTCACCTGTACATTAATTTTTAGTTTAAGTACTGTGGAAAGGAATGTCATACTTGCTTAAACATTCATGTATGTTCCGTGTGGGGTATAAATGAAAAAGGACATTCTAGATTAAAAAAATGACTAATCCACGGTGACTAGTGACTGGTTCTACATGCAGGCCATTCTCTCTTGTAAATGGGATTTATTGGCTTCATAGTAGAGCCAGTATGTATTCAATTTCTCTTGAGGTTCTACTCAATAAACAGAGAACTGCAGGGAATTGAGGTGGGAATTTTAAACTTAAGGCCAGTGTAGCCGAGTTGGAAATTTTTTCCAATGCAGCTTAATGGGAGAATTTTTCCAACATAGGTACTTTCAAGTCTCTCTTTATTGAGTAGACTATTATGAACAAGAAATGCAATTGTATGTTTTTTATATTATTCCTTTTTCATGTTATATTATTCATTTTATATTTTATCCTTTTTAATATTTTATTATTCATTTGGTTATTCTATATTATTATTTTCTGTTGTTTTGTATGGATGTTTGATAAACAAGTCTGGGACTATAATTACAAATAAGATACAACTAAATCTATTAAACACTCTGAGGAAAATGCCCCATGAAATAACAGAGAATATGTGTTACTACTCCTTGAGTGTCCCAAACCAATATACCTCAAATAGTATGTACTCAAATGCGGGTGAAATATAAATGATTATTGCATTTCAGTTCACGTTTCCAATGAAGCCTACATGAGATATTCATGGATGAGACTGGATTGTAAATAGCTTTGTATTGCTTTTGCTTCTAGAAATATGTAAAACTGAGGCAATGTGAAATGCAGGCACATGTGTGCTTTGCATATTTTCTCCATTCATTGCTAAATGCTTGTACACCAAGAAGCAATTGATAGACTTGAATAGATTTGCTACAATACTTGACTAGTCACCTGAACTAGGGCAGAGAAAATCATCCATAGATTAAGAGAAAATGTGTTTTAAATGTGTATGCAGCTATTTATGACATTGTATGGCATGATATGCAAATGAGGGCAGCTATAGGCTGTACAGGAATCCAGCCTTTTACATTATACAACTGTGTATATAAAACTCCAAGGGTAAAAATAAATAGGGGTGGAATATATATATATATATATATATATATATATATATATATATATATATATATATATATATATATATATATATATATATACACACACACATACAATAAAGCATGCATATCTATATATATATATGGTTTAAAATAGATACTTATTGTGGGTTTCAATTATTATTTATTGAACAAATAATTTCATATAAACACAAATTTACACACAAAACTAGTAAAACATTTATCCGTGCACTTATTTACTGATGATGTGTTTGCCTTACTTTACTTTCTGATATAAATGAGATGTGGATATGTATTTGCATCTCTAATATCTATATAGGCATCCTATAAAATAAGGCAATCATCCTTTGAAATTCAAACCTACCTTCAGCTAAAGTGAATTTTGATACATTGAGGTGCTACTGGGAGAGGAACAGTGGGCATTAACAGAGTATCTCCACTCAGCACATCTATCAGCCCTCCAAGCAAAGAGAACTTCTGCAGTAAAACAGTAGTAGCTCAGCAATCATAAATCATAGGGATTTAATAATAAAAAAAGAAGCATTTCAATCAACTTAAAATAAATCTTTCATGAATAAAAAGTTTGTTTGCCTTTCAAACACCTAAAACAGATACAAAGGCAGAATTCATTGTACCATTTCCATGCATTGTTGTCTGCATATTATAACAGATAACATGCAAATTTAGAAACTGTATGTACTTTGCAATCACTGGGTACATGGTGGTAATCAGTTTGCTGTTGGAACACAGAGATAAGTATTGTTGTTTCTGCTGCAGCATTTTTATATCGGGAGAATCAAATTATTTTTTTATTCTAAATTGCAGAATTCTTCTGCTGAATATTATTTTCAGGTTTATTCTCAAGAGAACATTTGTTTTCTTTTTCAGGAAGTCCGTCTTCTGTAGAGCTGTCATTCATACAGGTATAAACAGACTTGAGCCTCTTTGGAATATAGCCTGAATCGTGTGTGTCTCCTCTAGGAGGCAGTAGTGCTCTTTCAGTGGCTCATAGCTGCATGGACATCCTAAATTTATTGTCTTGAAAGCAGCATTCAGAATCAATTGTGAAGCCGGTAGCTGTGGGAAATTCGAAGTGTTTACATTTCTAATCTGTGCCTAACAATGGTCTTCTGTTGCACTTCTAGCAAATGAATTCCTATTCATCAAACCAGGGCAGAGCACAACAGCTAGCAATTTAACCAGTGCAGCTCTAGAGAGATCAGCAGAGCATCACAGCTTAATTCTCTGCAGACTACTGTGGCAACGAATGATCAAAAACTTACTCTGTTTCTATGATTCTACATTCTCTTTCTCTCTACTAGAAAATCCTCAATGCAGCACTGAAATGGTCTGTCTTTCGTTATCCATGCTCACTGCACATGAACCAGTTTATTCCCTCTGTATGAGAGATTTTGACAGGTGGTAAACAAAAGTTATATTGATCTGAATGATTTTACATTCAATGCTACAGAACAGGGAAAGCCAGCATTACCAGTCATTATTACCTTGCCATCAAACTTTATTAATTCAGCTCTGGCATATAAAATACATAGACATACTAGCAACTATTGGAAGGTTGCTAGAGATGGGAGGCATATGCATTGTTGGAGCCAGGTAATGCAAATATAGGGGACATGTCGTTCTCATTCAGATCGCATACACGTTTGACATATCCTACTGCATATTTAATATTGTTATGGCTGAAAAAGAGTTCACACCTTGAATGAATGATATGATATTTGGTAGGGAGAGGAAGAATATAACCGTTCAGATTTGTCCCATGTCTATTGACATTACTCACCCATGAATAAGGCACACATGATGTTTCCATTTTTTCCTGTTGGAAGCTGCTTTGATTACAAGTTGCTCTGATTACAAGTTGCTCCTAAATTCCCAAAGTTCCAATTTCTTTAAAATAGTTTTGGTGCTAGTTTAAGCATTGTGCTGATTAAATGATTTATAATTTATTTGGTTGTATTGGTGAATGAAAGGAAACAGCTTGCTTGGTAGTCATGAGATGAATTGACAATCTCATAATAGTGGAGCTGGAAAGACAGACACCTTTGATCATGTTTCCAGCTCTGCTACTAATGCCTGAATCTGAAGTTCACTTGTTAGTTCCATATATGTACTTTTATGCCTCAGCTATAAAGGAGGTTAAAAGATGTGGAATGCACAGATATTCATATATTTCCAGTAGGAATTAGGGATCGACCGATATTGATTTTTTAGAGCCGATACCGATACCGATAACCTGTGAACTTTCAGGCCGATAGCCGATAACTTATACCGATATTTCGTGCATTTTAATTTTTTGGGGAAAAAAACAATTTCTACACAAATCTGCTGTTAAATGAACATGTTTATTGTTAACGTTTAGATTTTTTTTGTAAATCTTTTTCATTGCTAAATAAAAATAAATAATGCAGCAAAACAATGGTGATATGGTCAAATACAACAAATTGGACCACTTTTTTTTTTTTTTTAAATAAATATCAGTCAAAAGGTAACAAGAACAACAATGTTCAATTGCACATAGTCCATACTTAGATTAAATCTTAGTAAAATGAGCAGCAATGACATAGGCAATTATATCAAAGGGACACTACAGTAAATATAAGCAAGGCATCAAAACAGCTTAATTAACCCCTTAGTGACAAGACATTTTCACCTTGACTTTCCCTTGGTGACAATGGCTGTTTTGACATTTCTAGGGTGTTTGTGTTTAGCTGTAATTTTTTGCTTTCTCACATACAGTACCCACACAAATTATATGTTGTTTTTATCGTCTTAAGAAGGGCTTTCATTAGATACCATTATGTTCATCATATCTTATAATTTACTACAAAAAAAATCATAAAATATGATGAAAAATTTAAAAAAACCCACTTTTTCTAACTTTGACCTAAAATATAATTTACACAAATAAAATCATTAAAAAAGACCCCGGCTAAATAGTTTCTAAATGTTGTCCCGAGTTCAAAAATATGCATGTTTCCATATTTTTCGGTATTTTTTTGCGAGTTATGGGGCAAAAACCAAAAATAGTGTTTTTTGGTTTTTTCCTATATTGATCTTTTGACCCCAACCCGAACCCAAAATTTAACCCTAACACTAAATTTAACCCCAACTCTAATCCTTATTATATCCCTTAATATTTTTTAACTTTAATTTAATTTTAACCCTATCCCTTATGCTAAAAAATATTTAATTTTAACCCTATAGGCTAATATAGCTAAATAACCTATTTTTATTTAATTAAATATGTATTTTAATTATTTTCCATTGCAATGCTACTAAACTACCACTAGGGGTAGTCAAGTAGCATATTCAGAGCGACGGAAGTGAAGTTACTTTCACTTCCGAAGCTCAGACCGGCAGAGGACTTAGCCATATTGACGGAGCAGCATGCTCCGTCAATATGGCTCCCCACGATCGCTCCGTGGGGCGATCGTGGGGGTCCCAAAATAGAAATATCGGTGCTGGCTATTGCCTCGATGTCGAGGCAATAGACCAGCACTGTTAAAGCGGTTTTCGCGATCGTTGATCGCGAAAACTGCTTCATTCAAATATTATCGGCATTATCGGTAAAGTTAGATGCCGATACCGATAATTTAGGAAACTGTGAATATCGGCCGATAATATCGGTTAATCCGATAATCGGTCGATCCCTAGTAGGAATACATATGATTGTTCTATACAGGGGTTTTTATTTGTGGTAGGTGATACTATTGCTGTGTTCAGATCTTAAACTGTGAGAGGGGTGCTTTTAGAGTGGTAATAAAAACAACAAAGGCTTGACTAATAAAAAGAAAAATTGTAAATATATACTGCCCACTTTAAATCACAAATGATGGTTTCAGCTATCTTATATGATATTTTGATATCTAGATCAGGGGTCCTCAAACTTTTTAAACAGGGGGCCAGTTCACTGTCCCTCAGACCGTTGGAGGGCCGGACTATAGTAAAAACAAAAACTATGAACAAATTCCTATGCACACTGCATATATCTTATTTTGAAGTGAAGAAACAAAACGGGAACAAATACAATATTTAAAATGAAGTAAAGTTAAATCAACAAACTTACCAGTATTTCAATGGGAATATTGTGCCAGTCAGATGCCCAGGGATATTATGCCATTCAGAGCCCAGTAATATTATGCCAGTCAGAGCCCAGTAATATTGTGCCAGTCAGATGCCCAGGAATATTATGCCAGTCAGAGCGCAGGAATATTATGCCAGTCAGATGCCCAGGAATATTATGCCATTCAGATGCCCAGGAATATTATGCCAGTCAGATGCCCAGGAATATTATGCCATTCAGATGCCCAGGAATAGAGTCCCAGTAAGAGCCCAGGAATATTATGCCAGTCAGATGCCCAGGAATAGTGTGCCTGTCAGATGCCCAGGAATATTATGCCATTCATATGTCCAGGAATATTATGCCATTCAGATGCCCAGGAATAGTGTGCCAGTCAGATGACCAGGAATATTATGCCAGTAAGAGCCCAGTAATATTATGCCATTCAGATGCCCAGGAATAGAGTGCCAGTAAGAGCCCAGTAATATTATGCCATTCAGATGGCCAGGATTATTATGCCAGTCACAGCCCAAGAAAATTATGCCAGTCAGATGCCCAGGAATAGTAGAGTGCTCGTTATACCTCCCTCCTCCCCCTCCTTCCCCATCACTTACCTCCAGCTGCTGTGTCCCCGGGCCGGACGTCTCGCGCAGTGTTCCCTCCTCCCTGCACGGAGGAGGGAAACAGTTACCGGGTCCGGATGTGACGAAACGTCACATCCGGTCGCGGTGATTTATTTTTTTTCCGTTTTCCTGCAGCCGCATCTTCTGCGGCTGCATGGAAAAAAAAAAAGGTAAACAGCGGCGAGCGGGGGGTGCCGGCAGCACCCCCCGCGGGCCGGACAAATGTGCTCCGCGGGCTGCATGTGGCCCGCGGGCCGTAGTTTGAGGACCCCTGATCTAGATGCTTGGGAACCTACTGCCAAGGACAAATGTGAATATCTCATGACTGCCAGTAATTACCAAGACATATAATATGTATGGTAGGACTGATATGATGGAAAGGCAAAAGGACTGGTTCTGGAGCAAAGGCAAGAAAAATGGCTATGGTGAAGAGGTATGGGAGGGAAGGAGTAGGCTTCTAATATGGAGTGCTGAGAGGACAGAGGAGAGTGTGGGAACAATGATGGTTATGTATAAAAAGTGTTGCAGAGGAAAATGTCATCATTTTGTCGCAAAGCTATGCATAAAAAAATAAATAATAATGTTGCAACTGTTCCATCCTTCTTAATATTTATCCTAAGAGTGATCGCAAATAACGTTACAAACTGTTTATCAAAAATGGCATAAACTGCTCGGTTTTATTTACTTTATTTAATTTTTACATGCCATAATCATTTAAACGGTTTTAATTTTCATTTGAATTTTTTTGCATCTATCATTTTGCTCTTGTATAATAATGTTATTTGATCACTATTCCAATATATAGCAGTATGATGCAAACACAAAACTTTTTACTCTTTGACACTTTTTTTAATAGAGGGAGGGAACGGGGGAGAGAAGAGGCGCAGAATGAGGAGAGAAAAAACACTCCTCATCCTGATTCCAGGAGACTAAAATGGAGACGGTGGGCAACCTTAGGGGAAATGCACCTTAACACTAAAACAGCTGACAGAAAAGTCCGAATTCACCTTGAAGTTGTGACACAAGGCATACGTAAGAGAATGATGACACTGCAATAATACAGGATGGAGTGAGACTGGGGAATGTACAGGTCTGATTCTTTCCTTGTGTGATGGGTGCCGGTGGCAGATGCATTTGCTTCTCTTCTATCATAGTCAGGAGCCTGAGCTCTCGTTATTTCCCTTCCTTTCCTCTGTGAAAGATAAAAATCACCTTGGCAACCAAAATAAATCTCATTTATGTTATAGGAAGTTGGACGGAGCTCAGGTTACAGATGGTGCTTGGTTTATGGAAAGCAAATTATGACATTGAGTCAAATTAAAGCCTGCTAATGTAAATTTTCAAGGGACAGAAAAATCTTCATTGACATTAACCAATTTGTAGCTGGCGAACCTGGGATTGTATATATTTGGAAAACGCACAGCTTTCTGTTGCAGAAGCATTCATACCAAATATTATTCTTTCGATGTACTTGAAAGGATTAATTAAGGGGGCTTACTTTCATTCTGTGGCTGATTTTAAAGTGCACCTGTCATTCAAAAAGTATATAGTATCACTTTATAGAGATTTTATACATATTCTTATATACAACATGGCCTCCATAATAATGTGTGCACATTGGCCCACTCTCACTATTTGGTTGTGGACTGAGGCACGGAAAATTTTGCCTATAAATATACATAGATTGTATACTTGATGATCTACGTGTTTATGCCTGCGCAGAGGATAGAAACATAGTTCTTGAGTTACCTTGCATCTTGTTCTATGTTAAGTTTAAAGGATGTCTTGTAGAGCATGCATGAGCTCCCAGGGGTCCATGTATAAAGTGGATATAGAGGCAAAAGGAGATCACCGTTGAGTGTGAGATTTATGCTGGAGAAGCAAGTCATTTGACTTGTCTGGTGTGTGTAGATTTGTGTTTAATAATGTCGCTGCTATCCATTGAGTTAAAAAGGAACTTCTATCGAAATTCTTACAATATGATAGTTCTTGCAATATCCTGGCTAATACACTGACTAGAGCCCCATCTAAATGGAGCCCTGACACATGGTTCTTAGGTATGCACATTAGGTTTATACCCATTACATGAGCAGGGATGCCACCCAGCTGGTATTTTACTGTAAGACATGTAAAAAAAATAAGTGATGTCCATAAAGTCAAATTGTACCAGTATTAGTAGCCAGGCTGTACCATTATTACCATATTCCTATGGAATGCCATTCTGATATGGGGATACCTTGTCCCCATGGAGCTGCTATAATACTGAATTATGTATCATTTTAAAGGGACAAGAGCCTTTTTGATTAACTGCCAGTCTGGATCAAACATTGTAATTGTCTGCCACTTGACACATTCAATTCTCACACCATATTCATTTCTCAAACCAATATTATCTGTAATGTATTACCCTACAACCATTAGTACCTGTAATAGTATGTATAATTCAGTTCCATTACACTACATTTCTACTGTAAATACTGGACTTCAAGCAAACTCATAAATAATGTATTTCTCTGTTCTGTTGTATGGGTAACAGTAGTGCTTTGTGAAACAATATTATAACGGCATATATCTAAAATTGCAATGTACAAATACATGTCATCAGTAGCATGAAAATAACCAGAGGAAATCACATTAACTCCCAAAAAAATAAAAATAAATCAGGCCATATTTATAGCACAGCGTATAAAACCACAGTAATTACTCGTCATTTATTAAAAAAATATATTTCACTAAACTATGCGCATTATTGTAATTACTTAATTTTTTTTTTTTACTGTGGATGTAGAGAATAGAAATTAATTGAAAATGATCCCTGCTGAAATGCCTAAATTGGGAGAAAAATGTGTTTGTGCATCTCCTGCTTATGACATCACTCGTGATTTGGTATTCAGACTACTCATTTCCAATTGAAAACCTGTTCATTTGCATACCAAGCCACAGGTGATGTCATAAGCAGGAGACTCCACAGACACTTCTTTTTTACAAATTTAGTCATTCGCTTGCAGTTTTGATAACAAATGTATGGATAATTTTCAATCATTTTTTATTCTCTACATTCACAGTAAAATGATACGGTCCCTTTAAGACATGAAAAGTGCCTGCTTGCTAGGGTTTGTTAAGAGCAGTGTTACAAACAGATGTGGTTTCTGTTTGCCAGCTTTCTTTGGCAGTGTATCTGGTAGTTGATCCAGTTCTTTGTTAGAAACTTTAGTTGCGAGATGGAACAAGGCAATTGAACAACATGATATTAGCACAGTATTGCATAGTCCCCAACTGTCCCACTTTCCACGGCACAGTCCCGATTCTGAGGATCAGTCCAGCCAAGCTCTGCCACTATCCTTCTTTTCCGGACAATTGTAGAGTGTGGCGGACAGCCAGAGAAGAAGTAAGGTGCATGTGCAGGGCTACAGGATAGCCCTGCACATGCACCTTACTTCTACTCCGCCTGTCTGCCAGATGGCTTCCAGCTGTAGTGTCCCTTTTAACAAGATGTCAGCCCCTTGATAGGACAGAGTACTCAATAAGGTACTTTATTTGTATTATTTCAATAAATCTTTTCTATTTAAAACATCTACACTTTGTGCAATTGTTCAGGCAGGCAGAACTTTATCTTTTGCCAACCATTATTCTTTAAGAACAAAAAGAGAGAAACAAATCTGATTTACTCAGCAACACTCTCATTGGACATAAATGGAATGACCTCGACGATCTAATTAACCAAATATTCATTAGGATAAAACATTGTGATTTATTTATTTTTTTTACATAGCCTTAAATGTCATAGGAAAAAAAAGGTTAAATAGTTTGACAGTGTGACTGCACAAGTATAACAAAAAATAACCTTCAACTTCATGTCATAAAATCTAACAATGCAGAAGAATACAAGAATGTGAAGTGCATATTGCTGTCCTAAGAACTAGTAAATAAAATGGGCCTACTGATTCTTATCGGCTGTCATATTCTATGTTTCAGTGCTATACACCATCTCAAGCATACAAAGAGTCAGTGCACCACCTCAATACAGGATAATCCTAGTCCTCACAGCATCTCTCAATACGTTTGTATTCTAATGTTTTGACTAATTTATGTATTAATATTTCAGGTAATTATATTTCAAGTAATAAGCACTGCGCTAATGCTAGAAGATTATACGTTAATATGCATTTTGTTTGTATATTTCTGACAATGCAGCATTGTGTAACCTAATCCATTTTCCATTAAATTGAAATCCTCCGATCCACAGAAATTTAAATACACTAGAGCTTTGTGTGCAAGTGAAACCTACACCACAATAGTTAGCATATTTTTATGAGTATTTGTCTCCTCTCTAGTGACTGTGCACTCTCTATATAGGAGTTTGTGTTGGATAGCCGCACTTCTCACTTTTTAAAATTCTTGTATTGCAAATGTGTCAAGTCCAAGTTATGGAAATCAGAGTGATTTGGGGATCTCAAGCATATAATTGCATTGTAAAGGTAAAAAGTATGTTTTCTTTCAGTCAGAACAGAAGTATTTAAAGGAAATCCACCTTCTGGAATTGAATATTGATTTTCTTTTTATTATGTTTATTATTATTATTTTTTTTCCCCTTTTCGCTCAAAATGTATTTTCTCTTTGGGGGCAATGTGGAATTCACATCTTATAGGACCATTATTAAACTTTAACCCTTTGCGGGGGCAGTTGTGTTGCATTTCCCTTGGAACTCAGAATAATATGATTATAATATTCCATGCTATATTGTGGAGAAAATTCACGGGTGGTCAGCATTTGGAAATCTGTATCCTAATTAATCTTTAAAATTGTTATGCCTGGATGGTATTGTTGAATGCCTTAGCTGTATTTTTGAATAAAATGCCTATGCTAGCTTACTTCTCACATGCAGTATTTCAGCTAGCCTGACAATAATATATCATTGAAGTTTGAAGATTGCCAATACATATAACAATGTCAGGTTATGTACTATTGTATATCTGCTACTGAATGTTGTAAATAAAGAAAACTGCCTGTAAAACATATTTTAGAGGTATAATGTTAAGTATAAACCAATAGATAGCACTTATATGAATGTGTATAGAAACTTCCAACAAAACATGTTTCAAGGAATGTAACATTGAAAGTAGTGAAGGAAATAATATAAAGAAACTAAATTGCCGTATTTGCTCAAATATAAGACAAGGTTTTTTTTCCAGAGCAAATGTCTTATAGTCAAGGCTCGTCTTATAATCAGACCTCAAATCGACCTGGATCCCCCTCGCAAGCAGCTGGTGGATGTCTGCGCAATGCGCGCAGACATCCTCCGCTTTTGCCCGGCACGTCCTTCGGGACTTCTATGATGGAAGCCGGGAAGGCATGTGACCTTCTGGTGGTCCGTCATAGAAGTCCCGGGGGAAGTGCTGGGCAGCAGCGGAGGATGTCTGCACATATTGTGCAGACATTCACTGGCTGCTCCCACTACCCACCAGGGAGATTGGGGCAGCCAGTGAATGTCTGCACATAAATGTCTTGCGCAGACATCCACCAGCTGCTTGCGAGAGGGATCCCGGTCCCCTGCAGCTCTGCGGGGGACCTGAATCCCAGTCTTATAGTCAGACCTCGATTTAAGGTCTGATTATAAGACAAACCTCGAATATAAGCATTTGCTCTGAAAAAAACCTTGTCTTATATTCAAGCAAATATGGCAATTTAGTTTCTTTATATTATTTCCCTAACCCCTTTCAATGTTACATTTCTTGAAACATGTTTTGTTGGAAGTTTCTATACACATTCATATAAGTGCTATCTATTGGTTTATACTTCTTAACATTATGCCTCTAAAATATGTTTTACAGGCAGTTTTCTTTATTTACAACATTTGCAGGACTAGAGTTTGTGAAGAGTTTTGTCAGAGTTTTTCTGACTTTTGCTGGACTAAAACATGAAGAGCTTTAGAACTAAAACGTTCAGATCTCAAACTGTTATTAGACTAGATCCTACAGAGCTCTGGCTGCTAATTAACTTAAACAATCAAATCCAAAGCTGTTCTCAGATTAGAACTGTTACTTGATTAGAACCAGCAGATCTCCAATAGTTATTGGGGTAAAGGCTACAGACTACCGAGCTTTACCTGTTCTTTGGTTGTACACTGATGTCTTGAATAAAACCCTGGCTTGTTATAGTCAGAATGATACGGTCTGTATACAAGACAAATGGAGGCCACAGGTTGCCCAACCCTATTCTAGAGCATTAACCTGTCAGAATGATGAGAAATCGAATTCTAGAAGCAAGGGCAAGTAAGAACGTGTCGTATCAAGCAAAGTTTTGTTTGATTTAAACATGCTACAAACTCCTAGAGATATTTTCCACAAGCCATCCATTAAAGCATTTCATACCAGGGTTCCTACCACATAAACCGATAATATTAACAAGCAGAAATGTAGAAATGATTTGTGTATGAAATGTACCGTTACCTAACATGAGATACACTGTATATCATGGAGTGAGGACAAAATGTAACAGAACAGAAAGAGACCAATCCTTTGTTTGTTGCTGCAAAAGCACAGCAAGTCCCCTTAAATTCTTTTTATGTGACATTTACTGTGAGAATGCATCAACACAAGCCTTTGGAAGCCAGCTTTACTGCACTTAATAGCCCTGGATTAAAAAAAATTAGTCGACAACTCCGAAACCGGGAGAAAATATATTTGGTCCTGCAACTCAATTGAGACATCAACTTTATGCAAACACCCCCAGGCCATAGTCTGAAGGGCTGGTTAAAGTGTCGCGGATGAAAAAATGACAACGTGTGTTGCCTTTTGAGGTGGGAGATTGTGTGGTGTTTTTCCTCAGTCGTTTAAAAAACATTTAAGTCTTGATATTTTCTAGATGTCATTGTAAGTATCAAGAAGCTTCTTATTTAAGTTATAAAAAAAAAAAAAAATCCTATTCCCTGTTTTCAGCACCAGTCATATATAAACTGTACATACTTTTCAGGCAATAAGGAATCCAATGGCTGCTAAGTCATGTGCCATATAGAAACATAGAATGTGTATGCAGAAAAGGACCATTCGGTCCATCTTGTCTGCCCAATTTTTCTAAATACTTTTATTAGTCCCCAGTTCCCGGTCTTATAGCTAGGATAACCTTGTGCCTATCCCATGCATGCTTAAAATCCTTGACTGTGTTTATCTCTACCACTTCTGCTGGAAGACTATTCCATACATCCACTACCCTCTCAGTAAAGTAATACTTTTTCTTTTAAATTGTTGCCCCTCTAATTTTAGACTATGTCCTCTAGTTGTGGTAGTTTTTATTCTTTTAAATATACTCTCTTCCTTTAATGTGTTGATTCCCTTTATGTATTTAAATGTTTCTATCATATCCCCCTGTTACGTCTTTCCTCCAAGCTATACATGCTAAGATGCTTTAACGTTTACTGGTAAGTTTTATCCTTCAACCCATGAACCAGTTTAGTAGCCCTTCTCTGAACTCTCTCCAAAGTATCAATATCCTTCTGGAGATACGGTCTCCAGTACTGCGTACAAAACTCCAAGTGAGGTCTCACCAGTGCTCTGTACAAAGGCATGAGCCCTCTCTCTACTGCTAATACCTCTTCCTATGCAATCAAGCATTCTGCTAGCATTTCCTGCTGCTCTATTGCATTGCCTACACTACCTTTAAGTCCTCTGAAATTATTACTCCTAAATCCCTTTCCTCAGATGTTGAGGTTAGGACATCGAAATCATTTGGCTTATCCCTCCATGAATTTTAACCCTGCTGCAAATCTTTGTATCATCATACTTTGCCAACAAGACCTTCTGCAATATCACTAATAAAAATATTAAAGAGAATTGGTCCAAGTACAGATCCCCACTAGTAACAAGACCTTGCATCGAATATACTCCATTGACTATCTTTAACTACCGTACTCCCGTAAACAATGATTGGTTAAATAAATCTGTTAACGGTTTTGCTTGTACACCACTAAGTTTTTTTAATAACTTTGGATGTATCCCATCAGGTCCCATCGGCTTATTTGTCTTTACTTTAGACAGCTGAAGTAAAACCTCTTCCTCTGTAAACTTACAGGAATCAAAAGACTCATTAGTTATTTTCCCTAGATGAGGTCCCTTACCCTCATTTTCATTTGTAAAAACTGAACAAAAATATTAATTAAGGCAGTCTGCTAAGCCTTTATCCTCTTCTACATAGCATCCTTATTTTGTTTTTAATCTAACTAATCCTTGTTTTACTTTCCTTTTCTCATTTATGTATCTAAAAAAAACGTTTTATCCCCCTTTTTCACTGACTGTGCTATATTCTCTTCTGTGTGTGCTTTGGAAGCTCTTATAGCTTGTTTTGCCTCTTTCTGTCTGCTCTTATAGATCTTTCTATCTTCCTCACTCTGAGTTTTTTTTATAATTACTAAATGCTAGCTTTTTGTTTTTTACTATTTTGGACAGCTCTGCAGAGTACCACACTCCTAATGCAATTTTATGTTGCCTTCAGTAGTGCAACTTTTAGATAATCCCATTTCTCCTGGACTCCATTTAAATTGCTCTAGTCTGATAATGACTCCTTTACACCTAATCTAATTTTTAAAAAGTCTGTTTTTCTAAAATTTTAAATTCTAAAATCTTTTGCTTTTGTGTGGTATGACTGTGTCACTGTTCTTATATTAAACCATACTGACTGGTGATCACTAGATCCTAAACTTTAACCTACAGTAATATCTGATACCAAATCTCCATTTGTGAACACTAAATCTAACATGGCCTGCTTTCGAGTTGGCTCCTCAACTACTTGCTTTAGAGATAATCCCAGTATTATGCATTCCCAGTATGCATTCTCCTGGCACAAGTAGCTATTTTGGTTTTCCAGTTCACATCAGGAAGATTAAAGTCACCCATGATGATCACTTCCCCCTTCATTGTCATTTTAGCTATTTCCTCAACTAGTAGATTATCTAACTCCTCTATTTGTCCAGGGGGCCTATAAATCACACCTACCCGAGTTACCATATGATTACCAAATTCTAATGTAACCCAAACTGACTCTATGTTCGCCTCACTAACTTGTATTACGTTCCATTTTAAGCTATCCCTCACATACAGGGCCACCCCTCCCCCTTCTTTGCCTTCTCTATCTTTTCTATATAAAGAGTACCCTGATATTGATATGTCCCAGTCATGTTTTTCATTATACCACGTCTCAGTAACAGCCACTAAATCTACACTCTCAGTTACCAATATTGCCACAAGTTCATGAATCTTATTCCCTAAACTGCGAGCATTTGTAGACATGACCCTAAGCTTATCATTTTTCAGCACACTGACTACAGGCATATAACAGGCAATAGAAATATAATATTTCTATACCAGTGTTTCCCAAATATGGCCTTCAGCCTTCCAAAAACATAGGTTCTCAGGATTGTATCTAGCCTTAGGCAATGTTATAATGTTTGCTTGGTCATACATTATTTTTCCTTATCTATACATGTAATCTACATAATGCGAATGGCTGTCTACAGACTAGGATGTTTAATACTCTCATAATTTGATGTCTCTGGGCAAATAGAGCTTGTCCCTGGACAAGCCCACACAGCTTGTCATGTCCTTGTCTTTGCTGCCCAAACAGCTTGTCACAGTGTAAGGTAGTGTACGTACCGTGATTCAGCGCAGGGGGAACCCCAGTTGCAGAATAAGACAATCCTTGCCTGATACCACCACTACCGAGGGCTACAGAGGAGGCAGACTTCAATAGATGGCAGCAGGCACGAAGGTCTAAGAGTAGTGGAGGTGCAGTCCGAGTCGGGGTGCCAGAGGGTAGAATGGTCATAAAACGATAGCCGGAGTCGGGGAGCCAGAGGGTAGAATGGTCACAAAACGATAGCCGGGTCAGGGAAAACAGAGAGCAGCAGAATCCAGGGAAAAGCCAAATGTTCAGGGATCAGACGAGAGAGGAGGTCGGGAAAAGCCAGGTCAGGAGTCCAGTAGATCCAGATAGTTGTACAAAACTTTGGGCAGCAAAACGGAGGAGCTGGGAGCAAACCACGCTGAGCTAGCTTGAGAAATCTTCAAGCAAGTTTGAATTGCGCGCCCAGAAGATTTAAAGGGCATAGCTCCGCCCCCGTGACGTGCGCGACGCGCGCCACGCTGCCCGTCGCCATAGCGATGAAGGAGACAGCAGTGAAAGAGCTTCGCGGCGTGCACGCGCTTGTCTCCAGTTGCGGCTGCGTTTAGAAGGGGATAGCCGGCGGTGACAAGACTCGAAAGTGCCGATTCCCGTCTTGTGAGGTACGTGAAAGGGACCAGCGGAGCGGACCTTACACACAGACATCTTATCCCATTCAGTGTAAAGGTGTTTTTGAGGGGGCAATCACTGACATCCGACATTCAATCTTTAAATAAAGCAAGGCTGCGAGGGTGGAGATCACCGCTCAATGCTCCCCGGGTATTCAGAGCTCCCAGGCTCATCTTTGTGTGTCACATCTATTGTACGATGCCTATCTAAGTTTCCTGCAAGCAGAGATGTAGCAATATCAGGCATACCAGATCTTGAGGTGGTGATCTACCACAGACAGGCAGGAGGGAAGAAATTTTGGGCACATTTCTACCAGGATGATGCTCAGTCACTTTGAGTTAGTCAGTGAAATACACACAAAAGACAGACAACTTTGACTACTCCTCAGAGAAGATACACATAAAGTGCACAGCTTTACGTACTTCTTGAAAAAGAATATGGCCATGGGATCTAAACTTGTCACATAATGTATTACAAGTGTTTGTCCGTAACCTGTTCTTTCAGTGGAATTAGTGGGATAAACATTAGCATGTTATTTCATCTAGTCCGTTTCATAACAGTTTGGGTTTGCTGATATGTGTGTTGTGTATGGTATTCCTAGCAAACAGACCACTTGTCAGATCCTTTCATTAGCCATCTTTATCGTTTAGGTTAAAAAGTGGAGAAAAGTAGATGGAAACACTACTTCTTTGTCTCTCACCATGTTTTTTGGTAAAGGCCCACCTGTTTTAAAGCGACTGTCTAGTGCCCAAAATGCATCTTCCAAATATTTGAAGTGCTTTCAAAGTACTATAAAATGCATGATTTACATTTTACATTGCTTAAAATATAAAATACTTATAGTAGTAAAATACAGCTAGATGAAATTGTGAAATTACAGCAGTTTGCAATAAGACAGGACTAGCTAACGCCATTACCTTTTTTTTGCTGCAGGAACCAATGAGAATAATTTCATTCAAATTAATGGAATATCCTGTCTCTCTAGTGATGTCTTCAGACAATGTGTTGCACTGTTAAGAGATCCTACTGTGTACAAGAGCAAGGTCACTCGGAGTCCACATAATGTATTGAATTGGAAGAGCATAGGAAGTGACTAAATAAAACAAAACTTGATATCCTCAGTGTCTATATAATCAGTGCTGCCGCACCTGCAGTACACATGCAGGGTAATCACTGGGGAGGGCTTGAGTCAAAAACGTTCTCCCCTACAAAATATTGAATGGATGTGGCCAAGAAGACCAGTCAATTAATCAAGAATACAGTAAAATCACAAAACAAAAAGTGACAGTGCTCTGAGGTGATATACAAGGTGCAAAGTAGGGAGATACGTATCAAAATATGACAAGCAGATCTACTGAATAGAACAGTGTATAAACAATGACTCACGTTTCAAATTGTGGTCATACAGAATAAAGTGCTGTTTTCATATCCTCTTTCTTTGGTCTTATGCCTAGTGTGCTCCAAGCAGATAAGAAGATAGTAGGGTATATACAACACAATTTTAAAAAGAAGCATAAAATATCTTACATTAAAAAACATGAATGTGATCCAGAAGAAAATCTTGCAGGTAATGGAAAGTTCTCAGACCCCAAGACAGCAGTGCCAAGCTCAGCTGACGCTTTCGCCCTTGGTGGGCTTCCTCAGAGCTGTGCAATGCTTATGGGGCGTGAGAAGTAGCTATAAATACATGTAGAGCAATTAGGTTGATGAGTAACGTCTGTGCGTGGCGTTAACCTCTAACTATAGTAAAAAAGGTGTGCAATTCTTAGATCTCGAAATGTCCATAGATAATGGTAAAATAACTACAAAAAACGTTTTTTTTAAAAAGTAGACTTTACATGCCTAGCATCAATTGTTGATCATCAATAACAGTCTGGTAAAGAGTTGGCTTCCAAAACAGGCCTATAATCATAACAAGGTAGAAAGTGGACCAAGGAAGTAGGCCTGACCTTCCATTGCTGAACCTAGAGTCTCTATGACAAAAGGCATGCAGGTTGGATTCAAAGGAATGGTAATCATGTGTGGGTTCCTGTTTGGACAGACCTCTAGTGGGTATTTTACAGACCTACTCGAGTGTCACCCTAAACATTTGCAAATGTGGTGATTCTAAATATAAAAAAAAAGGCTTAATATCATCTTCTGCTCTAATAATAACATAAAGAGAAAAAACATTGTATAGAGTGATGGTTTAGGCTAGATGGCTAGAACATTAGAACCTGTTTAAATACCTAATTATTACAGGTATAATACATGTTAAAAATATGACAGCATTTGTTTTCCTCCCCGCCCCACACTGGATTTATATCCTGAATTCAGCATATATTCAAACCATTATGATATCAAAGTGATATCATAAATGTAGCATAAAGACTCCCATTTTCTCCTTTTACACCTACTTACTTTTCTGTTCTACACTCCCATTGCTATTACTTTAAAATTCTCACAAAAGTAATGGTTGCAAAAAAATATGGAACCATGCTAACACAGATTTAACTCAAACCTGTCTAAAAGCCTATAATTTCAGTCTTACACTTTGATTCTCTTTCGTATGCTTCAAATGTTATAAAGAAGGCTAATTACAAGGATTTAAAGTGTACCTGTCATCAATTTGTAGAGCCAGGTAGTCTTTTTAAAAACTTCCTATATCACATGTTCATTTTTTTAAATGTATTAACACTATAAAAGATTGTAAGCTACCTTGACTTTCTTCCACTATTGGCCATTTTTGGAATGCTCTTTTAGAGGTCTACTGCAAGAAAAGTTTTTCCCACTGTTTTGTTACTTGTACTTTAGGCTGCCATGTTTTTTTTTTAATTTTCTTTACTATTTAGCACATATCTGTGTTAAGCCATTTGGTTGAATGTATACATACATTTTTATAACTATTGAATATTAAAATGTATTAAACAAATCTGAGTGGTCCTTCCCGTGTTCTTGCTACCTTATTCAGTATTTTGCTCATGGGGTACTAAATGGAAAAAAAAACCTTAGGTTTATTGCATTTGCCTAGTTTATGAATAAAAAGTTCTGTTTGTGTAGTGCCTTTTTCACTTTTTGTATAATTATGTGAAACTTGTAATTATGTTGTTTGTTATTTCTATGTTTTGTTTGCCCGATAAAAATAACCAAATCCAATTATTGTGATAAGTAGAGTAAATAAATTAAAACATAAGGGGTTAAGAAGCAGTTCATCCTCATACTAGGGACAACTAACTTTTCACTTGTGCTTCTATATTAATGTTTTGTGTCCCTTTCATTTTACAACATGTTTATAAAATCATACATCACCCATCACACTATTTACTTGGGGGATATCATCATCTCTGCCAGCAGATATTTGAGAGATTAAGCAAAGATGTGATATGCGTATCAATGAGGGTACAAAAGAATGGCAAAAAAACTATTGTTCTTATAAATCCTCCTACTATGAGCACACATGCAATGCTGTCAAACTGGAAGACATTGCACACACTTCTGCTGTACGGTACATTTCATTCACCAGGATAGCTTGTATCATTTTGAAAGTGCTATAAATATTTATTATAAAATATAATTTCAGTACATAAATGTATGTCTGGTTCATGCACACTAACTGCAGCGGAAAACGAATTTCCATTTATATAAAGTTGGTAGAAAATAGAATGAGAGCAAAATTGTTAATGAAGGGACTAAACACAACAATAGCTTTGATGAGGAAGAAGGCCCCTTCTTTAAAACTGCCATTTGAAAGGTGCACTATTTAAAATATATATGTATTTTGCTCCTGCAAGGACCAGGGGTCTGCCACTTGACAAAGCAGCACTCATTGGTGTGTATGTGCACCTCAATCTCTGTCTGCAACTCATGGCATGAAGAAGAAATACAGTTGCTTGGGAGCTTCTCTCATACGCCCTTTTAATCAGACAGAAGTGGGCATTTTCTTCCTAAAACCGTTTCACCACAGTCTAGTCTCAGTTTGAGGTTTAAACATGCATGATTTACTCGGATTGGAAGAAATCAAACAGTGCATTTGAAAATCTATCCGATTAATTTTACTCTTTATTGAATTTAAACGAGTTTATGTGTCAGAAAGGTAAAGAAAAGGTTTTCAAATAAGGGAGCAAATGTCTCCATAATGAAAGGATCAAATAAAAGTGTTATTTATGCACCTTGGGCGTAAAAACCCAAAAGCAGAATATAGACTATTTGGTACAATCCTAACCTCAACATCTGAGGAAAGGGATTTAGGAGTAATAATTTCAGAGGACTTGAAGGTAGGTAGGCAATGCAATAGAGCAGCAGGAAATGCTAGCAGAATGCTTGGTTGTACAGGGAGAGGTATTAGCAGTAGAAAGAGGGAAGTGCTCATGCCATTGTACAGAGCACTGGTGAGACCTCACTTGGAGTATTGTACGCAGTACTGGAGACCGTATCTCCAGAAGGATATTGATACTTTGGAGAGAGTTCAGAGAAGGGCTACTAAACTGGTTCATGGGTTGAAGGATAAAACTTACCAGGAAAGGTTAAAGCATCTTAACATGTATAGCTTGGAGGAAAGACGTAACAGGGGGGATATGATAGAAACATTTAAATACATAAAGGGAATCAACACAGTAAAGGAAGAGAGTATATTTAAAAGAAGAAAAACTACCACAACTAGAGGACATAGTCTTAAATTAGTGGGGCAACGATTTAAAAGTAATATCAGGAAGTATTACTTTACTGAGAGGGTAGTGGATGTATGGAATAGCCTGCCAGCAGAAGTGGTAGAGGTAAACACAGTCAAGGATTTTAAGCATGCGTGGGATAGACACAAGGCTATCCTAGCTATAAGACCGGGAACGGGGGACTAATAAAAGTACTCAAAAAAAAAAAAATTGGGCAGACTAGATGGACCGAATGGTTCTTATCTGCCGACACATTCTATGTTTCTATGATTTCCTCATTTTGATTTTCCAAGTTACCTTATGCTGGATTATGACATTCATGTGTTAAAAATACAACATGACAACATTTGCATATAATTCAAGAAATAATGTCTGTATCAGGTCTTGATATAGCTCAGGCAAAAAAAAGCTGAAAGTGTTTTATATTTTTATTTAAACCAACTATTTTACTTTATTCTAAAATGTTTGCCATATTCTATTGCAACTGTGCTTTTATTTTTTACAATCGTGTTCATTCCCACATATCAGACGTTCTGGCAGGTATCACTACCGACATCCTGACAAACGAGGTGAGCCTTTCTATGGATCTCTATGAGAGATCTAGCTTTGCTCCCCGAAGATGCTTGGGATAAAAAGGTTTATTGCAAAACTGAAAAACAAAACCTGGAACAAAATATATTTATTTTTAAAATGACAACTTTAATAGACATTTATTTATCAACACTTTAATAAACATTTTGTTCACATTAACATGCTATTTTTGAAGTCGTTTCCATTTTTATTGGTTTTATTGCAGCAATTAGTCATTATCTCACATATAACATTTAATTTGGGAAGTGTGAATTGAATAGATATATTTAGTTGTTGCTCTGTTTTGACAAGTTTAGGAGCCACCAAGGTCATTGGTTGAAATCAGTCCTGTAAGAATTATCTGTGGCGTATTTCCAGGAATTGGAAATATCCTTGGATGAATATTTTGCACAAGAAAAAAACCAAGAAAATGACTACACAACAGGCAGACTTGAATAAACGTGGTACAGTCATGGAGGATTTGCTGTTGTATATTAACAACAATTTACACTGTAGGGAACTATATCTCAGTGTGACTGGCAGGTACATCACGGCACATCGGTTAGTCATGACACTTCTTGAAAACTCTAAAATAATTGAGAAAGCATCATCTCATCTGTATAAGAAGATGACATGACGGCTGGATAGACAATTGATATCCGTGTAGAATCAGGGTGTGAATACTATGGAAGGATCAGAGTTGTTTACTAAGGTACTAAGTTCTGGACTACACAGAAGCTATAAAAAAAGCCTAATAAGTGAAAGAGGAGAATCAAAATGAAAAAGTAACCCCATCACAGCACTCTTGGGACATCATATTAAGTATCAAAAAGATGTATTTAGATAAATTATTTTTTAAATAATAAAAACTTAGTTACCCATATTTGCATTATCCCCATAATGAATGAATGAATAAAGTTGATTTAATCTGCTTCGGATTGGTTTTGTATCACTGCTAAATAAGTAAACAATCTTTTCTTCACCATTACTACAAGTGAAAAGAATGAATGCTGCCCCTGATACAAGGATTTCAGGATTTCTGATCATGCAGAACTAAATGTTGGGACAGCTCCTTTTGCACATGAAAAATGCGGTCTGTGTATTAAAATGGCGTTAAATTATTGTGATCCTACTCCTTTTTTTTTTTTTTTAAGGAGATTTCTCTGCTTCCGCACAAAGCAGACCACTGGAACGCTAGGTCTGTAGAGTACAAGTTTCCTTGTGTAACAGAACAGTGTGCTCAACAGAAGATTAAAATTATTAATTCAAATGCAGCGAGGGTGCTTCAATTCGATTGAATCATATGCTGCATGCCAGGAATCGACAATTACTGGGTGCCAAGTTGCCATGGTGACTATAATCTGGCTCCGGGCACCCGGAAGACTTTTGAAACATAGTGATCGTGCAGCTACACTGTCCCACACTCTGCTGCTCCGATAAGGAGTCGTATTTGGGACAAGTAGCCAGCAGATTGACCCCTCCCTCTTGCTACCTTTTCCTGCTGCTCACCAGGCAGGAGCTGCAGCAGTGGGAAGCGCCTGTGAGGAGTGAAGGACACTCTTAACAGCCACCACTGATTCGTGAGGGGAAAGGCTCGGTGATCCCACCAGATCACTAAAGTAGGATCTGAATGGAGGCAGAAGTTCCATCTTCCATTAACTACAATGATGCACCCTCTGCCTCCAACTCTGTACTACAAGGCGTGGGTGTGATCGTTTGTTTGCTACTCTCAGACCTCAGAGTCCGTGCTGCCTCCCTGCGCATAGTGATGATTCTGAGTCTTCACTATGTATTGGAAGTGCAAGTTAGTGCTGACTAGGTGAGGATTTGCACACAAACAATCACACCTGCAGCTGCCTGGAAGGCTCTCTGCAACTTTCCTGGGAGGTGGAGAACTGCACTCCCACCGATGATGCCTCCCAACCGCTGGCACAGTCACACACCAGGTCAGATGTTGTATACGCTCCCTCCCCCGCTAAAAAATACTGGCCCTTGCATTGCCGGTATTTTTGTTATACTGGTACCGACTCCAAAGACTGGAGTGGCAATCCTTTTCTCAGTGCCAGTCTAGTAAGTATATGGGATGAGTGAATGTGTATTAGCATACATATTATGGTTTCAGCATCTGTTTTCATGAATGTGTCTCTGAACCGGTCTGTATCAGCATATGAGTGTGTGTGTGTGTGCAAGTGTGTATTAGTGTGTCTATAAGCATATAAGTGTGTGTGT